>OX336394.1:433215536-434555528 GCA_946902985.2 Meconema thalassinum
TATGTAGCGTATACAATGCTCTGCCACTGAGGCTAAAGAGCCCCTTTATGTAGCGTATACAATGTTCTGGCACTGAGGCTAAAGAGCCCCTTTATGTAGCGTATACAATGTTCTGCCACTGAGGCTAAAGAGCCCCTTTATGTAGCGTATACAATGTTCTGCCACCGAGGCTAAGGAGCCCCTTTATGTAGCGTATACAATGTTCTGGCACTGAGGCTAAGGAGCCCCTTTATGTAGCGTATACAATGTTCTGCCACTGAGGCTAAGGAGCCCCTTTATGTAGCGTATACAATGTTCTGCCACTGAGGCTAATGAGCCCCTTTATGTAGCGTATACAATGTTCTGCCACTGAGGCTAAAGAGCCCCTTTATGTAGCGTATACAATGCTCTGGCACTGAGGCTAAAGAGCCCCTTTATGTAGCGTATACAATGTTCTGGCACTGAGGCTAAAGAGCCCCTTTATGTAGCGTATACAATGTTCTGCCACTGAGGCTAAGGAGCCCCTTTATGTAGCGTATACAATGTTCTGCCACTGAGGCTAAAGAGCCCCTTTATGTAGCGTATACAATGTTCTGCCACTGAGGCTAAAGAGCCCCTTTATGTAGCGTATACAATGTTCTGGCACTGAGGCTAAAGAGCCCCTTTATGTAGCGTATACAGTGTTCTGCCCCTGAGGCTAAAGAGCCCCTTTATGTAATGTATACAATGTTCTGCCCCTGAGGCTAAAGAGCCCCTTTATGTAGCGTATACAATGTTCTGCCACTGAGGCTAAGGAGCCCCTTTATGTAATGTATACAATGTTCTGCCACTGAGGCTAAAGAGCCCCTTTATGTAGCGTATACAATGTTCTGGCACTGAGGCTAAGGAGCCCCTTTATGTAGCGTATACAATGTTCTGCCACTGAGGCTAATGAGCCCCTTTATGTAGCGTATACAATGTTCTGCCACTGAGGCTAAAGAGCCCCTTTATGTAGCGTATACAATGCTCTGGCACTGAGGCTAAAGAGCCCCTTTATGTAGCGTATACAATGTTCTGGCACTGAGGCTAAAGAGCCCCTTTATGTAGCGTATACAATGTTCTGCCACTGAGGCTAAGGAGCCCCTTTATGTAGCGTATACAATGTTCTGCCACTGAGGCTAAAGAGCCCCTTTATGTAGCGTATACAATGTTCTGCCACTGAGGCTAAAGAGCCCCTTTATGTAGCGTATACAATGTTCTGGCACTGAGGCTAAAGAGCCCCTTTATGTAGCGTATACAGTGTTCTGCCCCTGAGGCTAAAGAGCCCCTTTATGTAATGTATACAATGTTCTGCCCCTGAGGCTAAAGAGCCCCTTTATGTAGCGTATACAATGTTCTGCCACTGAGGCTAAGGAGCCCCTTTATGTAGCGTATACAATGTTCTGGCACTGAGGCTAAAGAGCCCCTTTATGTAGCGTATACAGTGTTCTGCCCCTGAGGCTAAAGAGCCCCTTTATGTAGCGTATACAATGTTCTGGCACTGAGGCTAAAGAGCCCCTTTATGTAGCGTATACAGTGTTCTGCCACTGAGGCTAAGGAGCCCCTTTATGTAGCGTATACAGTGTTCTGCCACTGAGGCTAAAGAGCCCCTTTATGTAGCGTATACAATGTTCTGCCACTGAGGCTAATGAGCCCCTTTATGTAGCGTATACAATGTTCTGCCACTGAGGCTAATGAGCCCCTTTATGTAGCGTATACAATGTTCTGGCACTGAGGCTAAAGAGCCCCTTTATGTAGCGTATACAATGTTCTGCCCCTGAGGCTAAAGAGCCCCTTTATGTAGCGTATACAATGTTCTGGCACTGAGGCTAAAGAGCCCCTTTATGTAGCGTATACAATGTTCTGGCACTGAGGCTAAAGAGCCCCTTTATGTAGCGTATACAATGTTCTGGCACTGAGGCTAAAGAGCCCCTTTATGTAGCGTATACAATGTTCTGGCACTGAGGCTAAAGAGCCCCTTTATGTAGCGTATACAATGTTCTGGCACTGAGGCTAAGGAGCCCCTTTATGTAGCGTATACAATGTTCTGGCACTGAGGCTAAAGAGCCCCTTTATGTAGCGTATACAATGTTCTGGCACTGAGGCTAAAGAGCCCCTTTATGTAGCGTATACAATGTTCTGCCACTGAGGCTAAAGAGCCCCTTTATGTAGCGTATACAATGTTCTGCCACTGAGGCTAAAGAGCCCCTTTATGTAGCGTATACAATGTTCTGCCACTGAGGCTAAAGAGCCCCTTTATGTAGCGTATACAATGTTCTGGCACTGAGGCTAAAGAGCCCCTTTATGTAGCGTATACAATGTTCTGCCACTGAGGCTAAAGAGCCCCTTTATGTAGCGTATACAATGTTCTGCCACTGAGGCTAAAGAGCCCCTTTATGTAGCGTATACAATGTTCTGCCACTGAGGCTAAAGAGCCCCTTTATGTAGCGTATACAATGTTCTGGCACTGAGGCTAAAGAGCCCCTTTATGTAGCGTATACAATGTTCTGGCACTGAGGCTAAAGAGCCCCTTTATGTAGCGTATACAATGTTCTGGCACTGAGGCTAAAGAGCCCCTTTATGTAGCGTATTCAATGTTCTGGCACTGAGGCTAAAGAGCCCCTTTATGTAGCGTATACAATGTTCTGGCACTGAGGCTAAGGAGCCCCTTTATGTAGCGTATACAATGTTCTGGCACTGAGGCTAAAGAGCCCCTTTATGTAGCGTATACAATGTTCTGGCACTGAGGCTAAAGAGCCCCTTTATGTAGCGTATACAATGTTCTGGCACTGAGGCTAAAGAGCCCCTTTATGTAGCGTATACAATGTTCTGCCACTGAGGCTAAAGAGCCCCTTTATGTAGCGTATACAATGTTCTGGCACTGAGGCTAAAGAGCCCCTTTATGTAGGGTATACAATGTTCTGCCACTGAGGCTAAAGAGCCCCTTTATGTAGCGTATACAATGTTCTGGCACTGAGGCTAAAGAGCCCCTTTATGTAGCGTATACAATGTTCTGGCACTGAGGCTAAAGAGCCCCTTTATGTAGCGTATACAATGTTCTGGCACTGAGGCTAAAGAGCCCCTTTATGTAGCGTATACAATGTTCTGGCACTGAGGCTAAAGAGCCCCTTTGTGTAGCGTATACAATGTTCTGGCACTGAGGCTAAAGAGCCCCTTTATGTAGCGTATACAATGTTCTGCCACTGAGGCTAAAGAGCCCCTTTATGTAGCGTATACAATGTTCTGCCACTAAGGCTAAAGAGCCCCTTTATGTAGCGTATACAATGTTCTGGCACTGAGGCTAAAGAGCCCCTTTATGTAGCGTATACAATGTTCTGCCACTGAGGCTAAAGAGCCCCTTTATGTAGCGTATACAATGTTCTGCCACTGAGGCTAAAGAGCCCCTTTATGTAGCGTATACAATGTTCTGCCACTGAGGCTAAAGAGCCCCTTTATGTAGCGTATACAATGTTCTGCCACTGAGGCTAAAGAGCCCCTTTATGTAGCGTATACAATGTTCTGCCACTGAGGCTAAAGAGCCCCTTTATGTAGCGTATACAATGTTCTGCCACTGAGGCTAAAGAGCTCCTTTATGTAGCGTATACAATGCTCTGGCACTGAGGCTAATGAGCCCCTTTATGTAGCGTATACAATGTTCTGGCACTGAGGCTAAAGAGCCCCTTTATGTAGCGTATACAATGTTCTGGCACTGAGGCTAAAGAGCCCCTTTATGTAGCGTATACAATGTTCTGCCACTGAGGCTAAGGAGCCCCTTTATGTAGCGTATACAATGTTCTGCCACTGAGGCTAAAGAGCTCCTTTATGTAGCGTATACAATGCTCTGGCACTGAGGCTAATGAGCCCCTTTATGTAGCGTATACAATGTTCTGCCACTGAGGCTAAGGAGCCCCTTTATGTAGCGTATACAATGTTCTGGCACTGAGGCTAAAGAGCCCCTTTATGTAGCGTATACAATGTTCTGGCACTGAGGCTAAAGAGCCCCTTTATGTAGCGTATACAATGCTCTGCCACTGAGGCTAAAGAGCCCCTTTATGTAGCGTATACAATGTTCTGCCACTGAGGCTAAAGAGCCCCTTTATGTAGCGTATACAATGCTCTGGCACTGAGGCTAAAGAGCCCCTTTATGTAGCGTATACAATGTTCTGCCACTGAGGCTAAAGAGCCCCTTTATGTAGCGTATACAATGTTCTGGCACTGAGGCTAAAGAGCCCCTTTATGTAGCGTATACAAAGTTCTGCCACTGAGGCTAAAGAGCCCCTTTATGTAGCGTATACAATGTTCTGCCACTGAGGCTAAAGAGCCCCTTTATGTAGCGTATACAATGTTCTGGCACTGAGGCTAAAGAGCCCCTTTATGTAGCGTATACAATGTTCTGGCACTGAGGCTAAAGAGCCCCTTTATGTAGCGTATACAATGTTCTGGCACTGAGGCTAATGAGCCCCATTATGTAGCGTATACAATGTTCTGGCACTGAGGCTAAAGAGCCCCTTTATGTAGCGTATACAATGTTCTGGCACTGAGGCTAAAGAGCCCCTTTATGTAGCGTATACAATGTTCTGGCACTGAGGCTAAAGAGCCCCTTTATGTAGCGTATACAATGTTCTGGCACTGAGGCTAAGGAGCCCCTTTATGTAGCGTATACAATGTTCTGCCACTGAGGCTAAAGAGCCCCTTTATGTAGCGTATACAATGTTCTGGCACTGAGGCTAATGAGCCCCTTTATGTAGCGTATACAATGTTCTGGCACTGAGGCTAATGAGCCCCTTTATGTAGCGTATACAATGTTCTGGCACTGAGGCTAAAGAGCCCCTTTATGTAGCGTATACAATGTTCTGGCACTGAGGCTAAAGAGCCCCTTTATGTAGCGTATACAATGTTCTGCCACTGAGGCTAAAGAGCCCCTTTATGTAGCGTATACAATGTTCGGCCACTGAGGCTAAGGAGCCCCTTTCTGTAGCGTATACAATGTTCTGGCACTGAGGCTAAAGAGCCCCTTTATGTAGCGTATACAATGTTCTGCCACTGAGGCTAAAGAGCCCCTTTATGTAGCGTATACAATGTTCTGGCACTGAGGCTAAAGAGCCCCTTTATGTAGCGTATACAATGTTCTGGCACTGAGGCTAAAGAGCCCCTTTATGTAGCGTATACAATGTTCTGGCACTGACGCTAAAGAGCCCCTTTATGTAGCGTATACAATGTTCTGGCACTGAGGCTAAAGAGCCCCTTTATGTAGCGTATACAATGTTCTGCCACTGAGGCTAAGGAGCCCCTTTATGTAGCGTATACAATGTTCTGCCACTGAGGCTAAAGAGCCCCTTTATGTAGCGTATACAATGTTCTGGCACTGAGGCTAAAGAGCCCCTTTATGTAGCGTATACAATGTTCTGGCACTGAGGCTAAAGAGCCCCTTTATGTAGCGTATACAATGTTCTGCCACTGAGGCTAAGGAGCCCCTTTATGTAGCGTATACAATGTTCTGCCACTGAGGCTAAAGAGCCCCTTTATGTAGCGTATACAATGTTCTGGCACTGAGGCTAAGGAGCCCCTTTATGTAGCGTATACAATGTTCTGGCACTGAGGCTAAAGAGCCCCTTTATGTAGCGTATACAATGTTCTGGCACTGAGGCTAAGGAGCCCCTTTATGTAGCGTATACAATGTTCTGGCACTGAGGCTAAAGAGCCCCTTTATGTAGCGTATACAATGTTCTGGCACTGAGGCTACGGAGCCCCTTTATGTAGCGTATACAATGTTCTGGCACTGAGGCTAAGGAGCCCCTTTATGTAGCGTATACAATGTTCTGGCACTGAGGCTAAAGGGCCCCTTTATGTAGCGTATACAATGTTCTGGCACTGAGGCTAAAGAGCCCCTTTATGTAGCGTATACAATGTTCTGGCACTGAGGCTAAGGAGCCCCTTTATGTAGCGTATACAATGTTCTGCCACTGAGGCTAAGGAGCCCCTTTATGTAGCGTATACAATGTTCTGCCACTGAGGCTAAGGAGCCCCTTTATGTAGCGTATACAATGTTCTGGCACTGAGGCTAAAGAGCCCCTTTATGTAGCGTATACAATGTTCTGGCACTGAGGCTAAAGAGCCCCTTTATGTAGCGTATACAATGTTCTGCCACTGAGGCTAAAGAGCCCCTTTATGTAGCGTATACAATGTTCTGGCACTGAGGCTAAGGAGCCCCTTTATGTAGCGTATACAATGTTCTGGCACTGAGGCTAAGGAGTCCCTTTATGTAGCGTATACAATGTTCTGGCACTGAGGCTAAAGAGCCCCTTTATGTAGCGTATACAATGTTCTGGCACTGAGGCTAAAGAGCCCCTTTATGTAGCGTATACAATGTTCTGGCACTGAGGCTAAGGAGCCCCTTTATGTAGCGTATACAATGTTCTGCCACTGAGGCTAAGGAGCCCCTTTATGTAGCGTATACAATGTTCTGCCACTGAGGCTAAGGAGCCCCTTTATGTAGCGTATACAATGTTCTGGCACTGAGGCTAAAGAGCCCCTTTATGTAGCGTATACAATGTTCTGGCACTGAGGCTAAGGAGCCCCTTTATGTAGCGTATACAATGTTCTGCCACTGAGGCTATGGAGCCCCTTTATGTAGCGTATACAATGTTCTGCCACTGAGGCTAAAGAGCCCCTTTATGTAGCGTATACAATGTTCTGGCACTGAGGCTAAAGAGCCCCTTTATGTAGCGTATACAATGTTCTGGCACTGAGGCTAAAGAGCCCCTTTATGTAGCGTATACAATGTTCTGCCACTGAGGCTAAGGAGCCCCTTTATGTAGCGTATACAATGTTCTGCCACTGAGGCTAAAGAGCCCCTTTATGTAGCGTATACAATGTTCTGGCACTGAGGCTAAGGAGCCCCTTTATGTAGCGTATACAATGTTCTGGCACTGAGGCTAAAGAGCCCCTTTATGTAGCGTATACAATGTTCTGCCACTGAGGCTAAGGAGCCCCTTTATGTAGCGTATACAATGTTCTGCCACTGAGGCTAAAGAGCCCCTTTATGTAGCGTATACAATGTTCTGGCACTGAGGCTAAAGAGCCCCTTTATGTAGCGTATACAATGTTCTGGCACTGAGGCTAAAGAGCCCCTTTATGTAGCGTATACAATGTTCTGCCACTGAGGCTAAGGAGCCCCTTTATGTAGCGTATACAATGTTCTGGCACTGAGGCTAAAGAGCCCCTTTATGTAGCGTATACAATGTTCTGGCACTGAGGCTAAGGAGCCCCTTTATGTAGCGTATACAATGTTCTGGCACTGAGGCTAAGGAGCCCCTTTATGTAGCGTATACAATGTTCTGGCACTGAGGCTAAGGAGCCCCTTTATGTAGCGTATACAATGTTCTGCCACTGAGGCTAAGGAGCCCCTTAATGTAGCGTATACAATGTTCTGCCACTGAGGCTAAGGAGCCCCTTTATGTAGCGTATACAATGCTCTGCCACTGAGGCTAAAGAGCCCCTTTATGTAGCGTATACAATGCTCTGCCACTGAGGCTAAAGAGCCCCTTTATGTAGCGTATACAATGTTCTGCCACTGAGGCTAAAGAGCCCCTTTATGTAGCGTATACAATGTTCTGCCACTGAGGCTAAAGAGCCCCTTTATGTAGCGTATACAATGTTCTGCCACTGAGGCTAAAGAGCTCCTTAATGTAGCGTATACAATGCTCTGGCACTGAGGCTAATGAGCCCCTTTATGTAGCGTATACAATGTTCTGGCACTGAGGCTAAAGAGCCCCTTTATGTAGCGTATACAATGTTCTGGCACTGAGGCTAAAGAGCCCCTTTATGTAGCGTATACAATGTTCTGCCACTGAGGCTAAGGAGCCCCTTTATGTAGCGTATACAATGTTCTGCCACTGAGGCTAAAGAGCTCCTTTATGTAGCGTATAGAATGCTCTGGCACTGAGGCTAATGAGCCCCTTTATGTAGCGTATACAATGTTCTGCCACTGAGGCTAAGGAGCCCCTTTATGTAGCGTATACAATGTTCTGGCACTGAGGCTAAAGAGCCCCTTTATGTAGCGTATACAATGTTCTGGCACTGAGGCTAAAGAGCCCCTTTATGTAGCGTATACAATGCTCTGCCACTGAGGCTAAAGAGCCCCTTTATGTAGCGTATACAATGTTCTGCCACTGAGGCTAAAGAGCCCCTTTATGTAGCGTATACAATGCTCTGGCACTGAGGCTAAAGAGCCCCTTTATGTAGCGTATACAATGTTCTGCCACTGAGGCTAAAGAGCCCCTTTATGTAGCGTATACAATGTTCTGGCACTGAGGCTAAAGAGCCCCTTTATGTAGCGTATACAAAGTTCTGCCACTGAGGCTAAAGAGCCCCTTTATGTAGCGTATACAATGTTCTGCCACTGAGGCTAATGAGCCCCTTTATGTAGCGTATACAATGTTCTGGCACTGAGGCTAAAGAGCCCCTTTATGTAGCGTATACAATGTTCTGGCACTGAGGCTAAAGAGCCCCTTTATGTAGCGTATACAATGTTCTGGCACTGAGGCTAATGAGCCCCTTTATGTAGCGTATACAATGTTCTGGCACTGAGGCTAAAGAGCCCCTTTATGTAGCGTATACAATGTTCTGGCACTGAGGCTAAAGAGCCCCTTTATGTAGCGTATACAATGTTCTGGCACTGAGGCTAAAGAGCCCCTTTATGTAGCGTATACAATGTTCTGGCACTGAGGCTAAGGAGCCCCTTTATGTAGCGTATACAATGTTCTCCCACTGAGGCTAAAGAGCCCCTTTATGTAGCGTATACAATGTTCTGGCACTGAGGCTAATGAGCCCCTTTATGTAGCGTATACAATGTTCTGGCACTGAGGCTAATGAGCCCCTTTATGTAGCGTATACAATGTTCTGGCACTGAGGCTAAAGAGCCCCTTTATGTAGCGTATACAATGTTCTGGCACTGAGGCTAAAGAGCCCCTTTATGTAGCGTATACAATGTTCTGCCACTGAGGCTAAAGAGCCCCTTTATGTAGCGTATACAATGTTCTGCCACTGAGGCTAAGGAGCCCCTTTATGTAGCGTATACAATGTTCTGGCACTGAGGCTAAAGAGCCCCTTTATGTAGCGTATACAATGTTCTGGCACTGAGGCTAAAGAGCCCCTTTATGTAGCGTATACAATGTTCTGGCACTGAGGCTAAAGAGCCCCTTTATGTAGCGTATACAATGTTCTGGCACTGAGGCTAAAGAGCCCCTTTATGTAGCGTATACAATGTTCTGGCACTGAGGCTAAAGAGCCCCTTTATGTAGCGTATACAATGTTCTGGCACTGAGGCTAAAGAGCCCCTTTATGTAGCGTATACAATGTTCTGCCACTGAGGCTAAGGAGCCCCTTTATGTAGCGTATACAATGTTCTGCCACTGAGGCTAAAGAGCCCCTTTATGTAGCGTATACAATGTTCTGGCACTGAGGCTAAAGAGCCCCTTTATGTAGCGTATACAATGTTCTGGCACTGAGGCTAAGGAGCCCCTTTATGTAGCGTATACAATGTTCTGCCACTGAGGCTAAGGAGCCCCTTTATGTAGCGTATACAATGTTCTGGCACTGAGGCTAAAGAGCCCCTTTATGTAGCGTATACAATGTTCTGCCACTGAGGCTAAAGAGCCCCTTTATGTAGCGTATACAATGTTCTGGCACTGAGGCTAAAGAGCCCCTTTATGTAGCGTATACAATGTTCTGGCACTGAGGCTAAAGAGCCCCTTTATGTAGCGTATACAATGTTCTGGCACTGAGGCTAAAGAGCCCCTTTATGTAGCGTATACAATGTTCTGGCACTGAGGCTAAAGAGCCCCTTTATGTAGCGTATACAATGTTCTGCCACTGAGGCTAAGGAGCCCCTTTATGTAGCGTATACAATGTTCTGCCACTGAGGCTAAAGAGCACCTTTATGTAGCGTATACAATGTTCTGGCACTGAGGCTAAAGAGCCCCTTTATGTAGCGTATACAATGTTCTGGCACTGAGGCTAAAGAGCCCCTTTATGTAGCGTATACAATGTTCTGCCACTGAGGCTAAGGAGCCCCTTTATGTAGCGTATACAATGTTCTGCCACTGAGGCTAAAGAGCCCCTTTATGTAGCGTATACAATGTTCTGGCACTGAGGCTAAGGAGCCCCTTTATGTAGCGTATACAATGTTCTGGCACTGAGGCTAAAGAGCCCCTTTATGTAGCGTATACAATGTTCTGCCACTGAGGCTAAGGAGCCCCTTTATGTAGCGTATACAATGTTCTGCCACTGAGGCTAAAGAGCCCCTTTATGTAGCGTATACAATGTTCTGGCACTGAGGCTAAAGAGCCCCTTTATGTAGCGTATACAATGTTCTGGCACTGAGGCTAAAGAGCCCATTTATGTAGCGTATACAATGTTCTGCCACTGAGGCTAAGGAGCCCCTTTATGTAGCGTATACAATGTTCTGGCACTGAGGCTAAAGAGCCCCTTTATGTAGCGTATACAATGTTCTGGCACTGAGGCTAAGGAGCCCCTTTATGTAGCGTATACAATGTTCTGGCACTGAGGCTAAGGAGCCCCTTTATGTAGCGTATACAATGTTCTGGCACTGAGGCTAAAGAGCCCCTTTATGTAGCGTATACAATGTTCTGGCACTGCGGCTAAAGAGCCCCTTTATGTAGCGTATACAATGTTCTGGCACTGAGGCTAAGGAGCCCCTTTATGTAGCGTATACAATGTTCTGCCACTGAGGCTAAGGAGCCCCTTTATGTAGCGTATACAATGTTCTGCCACTGAGGCTAAGGAGCCCCTTTATGTAGCGTATACAATGTTCTGGCACTGAGGCTAAAGAGCCCCTTTATGTAGCGTATACAATGTTCTGGCACTGAGGCTAAAGAGCCCCTTTATGTAGCGTATACAATGTTCTGCCACTGAGGCTAAAGAGCCCCTTTATGTAGCGTATACAATGTTCTGGCACTGAGGCTAAGGAGCCCCTTTATGTAGCGTATACAATGTTCTGGCACTGAGGCTAAGGAGCCCCTTTATGTAGCGTATACAATGTTCTGGCACTGAGGCTAAAGAGCCCCTTTATGTAGCGTATACAATGTTCTGGCACTGAGGCTAAAGAGCCCCTTTATGTAGCGTATACAATGTTCTGGCACTGAGGCTAAGGAGCCCCTTTATGTAGCGTATACAATGTTCTGCCACTGAGGCTAAGGAGCCCCTTTATGTAGCGTATACAATGTTCTGCCACTGAGGCTAAGGAGCCCCTTTATGTAGCGTATACAATGTTCTGGCACTGAGGCTAAAGAGCCCCTTTATGTAGCGTATACAATGTTCTGGCACTGAGGCTAAGCATCCCCTTTATGTAGCGTATACAATGTTCTGCCACTGAGGCTAAGGAGCCCCTTTATGTAGCGTACACAATGTTCTGCCACTGAGGCTAAAGAGCCCCTTTATGTAGCGTATACAATGTTCTGGCACTGAGGCTAAAGAGCCCCTTTATGTAGCGTATACAATGTTCTGGCACTGAGGCTAAAGAGCCCCTTTATGTAGCGTATACAATGTTCTGCCACTGAGGCTAATTAGCCCCTTTATGTAGCGTATACAATGTTCTGCCACTGAGGCTAAAGAGCCCCTTTATGTAGCGTATACAATGTTCTGGCACTGAGGCTAAGGAGCCCCTTTATGTAGCGTATACAATGTTCTGGCACTGAGGCTAAAGAGCCCCTTTATGTAGCGTATACAATGTTCTGCCACTGAGGCTAAGGAGCCCCTTTATGTAGCGTATACAATGTTCTGCCACTGAGGCTAAAGAGCCCCTTTATGTAGCGTATACAATGTTCTGGCACTGAGGCTAAAGAGCCCCTTTATGTAGCGTATACAATGTTCTGGCACTGAGGCTAAAGAGCCCCTTTATGTAGCGTATACAATGTTCTGCCACTGAGGCTAAGGAGCCCCTTTATGTAGCGTATACAATGTTCTGGCACTGAGGCTAAAGAGCCCCTTTATGTAGCGTATACAATGTTCTGGCACTGAGGCTAAGGAGCCCCTTTATGTAGCGTATACAATGTTCTGGCACTGAGGCTAAGGAGCCCCTTTATGTAGCGTATACAATGTTCTGGCACTGAGGCTAAGGAGCCCCTTTATGTAGCGTATACAATGTTCTGCCACTGAGGCTAAGGAGCCCCTTTATGTAGCGTATACAATGTTCTGCCACTGAGGCTAAGGAGCCCCTTTATGTAGCGTATACAATGCTCTGCCACTGAGGCTAAAGAGCCCCTTTATGTAGCGTATACAATGCTCTGCCACTGAGGCTAAAGAGCCCCTTCATGTAGCGTATACAATGTTCTGCCACTGAGGCTAAAGAGCCCCTTTATGTAGCGTATACAATGTTCTGCCACTGAGGCTAAAGAGCCCCTTTATGTAGCGTATACAATGTTCTGCCACTGAGGCTAAAGAGCTCCTTTATGTAGCGTATACAATGCTCTGGCACTGAGGCTAATGAGCCCCTTTATGTAGCGTATACAATGTTCTGGCACTGAGGCTAAAGAGCCCCTTTATGTAGCGTATACAATGTTCTGGCACTGAGGCTAAAGAGCCCCTTTATGTAGCGTATACAATGTTCTGCCACTGAGGCTAAGGAGCCCCTTTATGTAGCGTATACAATGTTCTGCCACTGAGGCTAAAGAGCTCCTTTATGTAGCGTATACAATGCTCTGGCACTGAGGCTAATGAGCCCCTTTATGTAGCGTATACAATGTTCTGCCACTGAGGCTAAGGAGCCCCTTTATGTAGCGTATACAATGTTCTAGCACTGAGGCTAAAGAGCCCCTTTATGTAGCGTATACAATGTTCTGGCACTGAGGCTAAAGAGCCCCTTTATGTAGCGTATACAATGCTCTGCCACTGAGGCTAAAGAGCCCCTTTATGTAGCGTATACAATGTTCTGCCACTGAGGCTAAAGAGCCCCTTTATGTAGCGTATACAATGCTCTGGCACTGAGGCTAAACAGCCCCTTTATGTAGCGTATACAATGTTCTGCCACTGAGGCTAAAGAGCCCCTTTATGTAGCGTATACAATGTTCTGGCACTGAGGCTAAAGAGCCCCTTTATGTAGCGTATACAAAGTTCTGCCACTGAGGCTAAAGAGCCCCTTTATGTAGCGTATACAATGTTCTGCCACTGAGGCTAAAGAGCCCCTTTATGTAGCGTATACAATGTTCTGGCACTGAGGCTAAAGAGCCCCGTTATGTAGCGTATACAATGTTCTGGCACTGAGGCTAAAGAGCCCCTTTATGTAGCGTATACAATGTTCTGGCACTGAGGCTAATGAGCCCCTTTATGTAGCGTATACAATGTTCTGGCACTGAGGCTAAAGAGCCCCTTTATGTAGCGTATACAATGTTCTGGCACTGAGGATAAAGAGCCCCTTTATGTAGCGTATACAATGTTCTGGCACTGAGGCTAAAGAGCCCCTTTATGTAGCGTATACAATGTTCTGGCACTGAGGCTAAGGAGCCCCTTTATGTAGCGTATACAATGTTCTGCCACTGAGGCTAAAGAGCCCCTTTATGTAGCGTATACAATGTTCTGGCACTGAGGCTAATGAGCCCCTTTATGTAGCGTAAACAATGTTCTGGCACTGAGGCTAATGAGCCCCTTTATGTAGCGTATACAATGTTCTGGCACTGAGGCTAAAGAGCCCCTTTATGTAGCGTATACAATGTTCTGGCACTGAGGCTAAAGAGCCCCTTTATGTAGCGTATACAATGTTCTGCCACTGAGGCTAAAGAGCCCCTTTATGTAGCGTATACAATGTTCTGCCACTGAGGCTAAGGAGCCCCTTTATGTAGCGTATACAATGTTCTGGCACTGAGGCTAAAGAGCCCCTTTATGTAGCGTATACAATGTTCTGCCACTGAGGCTAAAGAGCCCCTTTATGTAGCGTATACAATGTTCTGGCACTGAGGCTAAAGAGCCCCTTTATGTAGCGTATACAATGTTCTGGCACTGAGGCTAAAGAGCCCCTTTATGTAGCGTATACAATGTTCTGGCACTGAGGCTAAAGAGCCCCTTTATGTAGCGTATACAATGTTCTGGCACTGAGGCTAAAGAGCCCCTTTATGTAGCGTATACAATGTTCTGCCACTGAGGCTAAGGAGCCCCTTTATGTAGCGTATACAATGTTCTGCCACTGAGGCTAAAGAGCCCCTTTATGTAGCGTATACAATGTTCTGGCACTGAGGCTAAAGAGCCCCTTTATGTAGCGTATACAATGTTCTGGCACTGAGGCTAAAGAGCCCCTTTATGTAGCGTACACAATGTTCTGCCACTGAGGCTAAGGAGCCCCTTTATGTAGCGTATACAATGTTCTGCCACTGAGGCTAAAGAGCCCCTTTATGTAGCGTATACAATGTTCTGGCACTGAGGCTAAGGAGCCCCTTTATGTAGCGTATACAATGTTCTGGCACTGAGGCTAAAGAGCCCCTTTATGTAGCGTATACAATGTTCTGCCACTGAGGCTAAGGAGCCCCTTTATGTAGCGTATACAATGTTCTGCCACTGAGGCTAAAGAGCCCCTTTATGTAGCGTATACAATGTTCTGGCACTGAGGCTAAAGAGCCCCTTTATGTAGCGTATACAATGTTCTGGCACTGAGGCTAAAGAGCCCCTTTATGTAGCGTATACAATGTTCTGCCACTGAGGCTAAGGAGCCCCTTTATGTAGCGTATACAATGTTCTGGCACTGAGGCTAAAGAGCCCCTTTATGTAGCGTATACAATGTTCTGGCACTGAGGCTAAGGAGCCCCTTTATGTAGCGTATACAATGCTCTGCCACTGAGGCTAAAGAGCCCCTTTATGTAGCGTATACAATGCTCTGCCACTGAGGCTAAAGAGCCCCTTCATGTAGCGTATACAATGTTCTGCCACTGAGGCTAAAGAGCCCCTTTATGTAGCGTATACAATGTTCTGCCACTGAGGCTAAAGAGCCCCTTTATGTAGCGTATACAATGTTCTGCCACTGAGGCTAAAGAGCTCCTTTATGTAGCGTATACAATGCTCTGGCACTGAGGCTAATGAGCCCCTTTATGTAGCGTATACAATGTTCTGGCACTGAGGCTAAAGAGCCCCTTTATGTAGCGTATACAATGTTCTGGCACTGAGGCTAAAGAGCCCCTTTATGTAGCGTATACAATGTTCTGCCACTGAGGCTAAGGAGCCCCTTTATGTAGCGTATACAATGTTCTGCCACTGAGGCTAAAGAGCTCCTTTATGTAGCGTATACAATGCTCTGGCACTGAGGCTAATGAGCCCCTTTATGTAGCGTATACAATGTTCTGCCACTGAGGCTAAGGAGCCCCTTTATGTAGCGTATACAATGTTCTAGCACTGAGGCTAAAGAGCCCCTTTATGTAGCGTATACAATGTTCTGGCACTGAGGCTAAAGAGCCCCTTTATGTAGCGTATACAATGCTCTGCCACTGAGGCTAAAGAGCCCCTTTATGTAGCGTATACAATGTTCTGCCACTGAGGCTAAAGAGCCCCTTTATGTAGCGTATACAATGCTCTGGCACTGAGGCTAAACAGCCCCTTTATGTAGCGTATACAATGTTCTGCCACTGAGGCTAAAGAGCCCCTTTATGTAGCGTATACAATGTTCTGGCACTGAGGCTAAAGAGCCCCTTTATGTAGCGTATACAAAGTTCTGCCACTGAGGCTAAAGAGCCCCTTTATGTAGCGTATACAATGTTCTGCCACTGAGGCTAAAGAGCCCCTTTATGTAGCGTATACAATGTTCTGGCACTGAGGCTAAAGAGCCCCGTTATGTAGCGTATACAATGTTCTGGCACTGAGGCTAAAGAGCCCCTTTATGTAGCGTATACAATGTTCTGGCACTGAGGCTAATGAGCCCCTTTATGTAGCGTATACAATGTTCTGGCACTGAGGCTAAAGAGCCCCTTTATGTAGCGTATACAATGTTCTGGCACTGAGGATAAAGAGCCCCTTTATGTAGCGTATACAATGTTCTGGCACTGAGGCTAAAGAGCCCCTTTATGTAGCGTATACAATGTTCTGGCACTGAGGCTAAGGAGCCCCTTTATGTAGCGTATACAATGTTCTGCCACTGAGGCTAAAGAGCCCCTTTATGTAGCGTATACAATGTTCTGGCACTGAGGCTAATGAGCCCCTTTATGTAGCGTAAACAATGTTCTGGCACTGAGGCTAATGAGCCCCTTTATGTAGCGTATACAATGTTCTGGCACTGAGGCTAAAGAGCCCCTTTATGTAGCGTATACAATGTTCTGGCACTGAGGCTAAAGAGCCCCTTTATGTAGCGTATACAATGTTCTGCCACTGAGGCTAAAGAGCCCCTTTATGTAGCGTATACAATGTTCTGCCACTGAGGCTAAGGAGCCCCTTTATGTAGCGTATACAATGTTCTGGCACTGAGGCTAAAGAGCCCCTTTATGTAGCGTATACAATGTTCTGCCACTGAGGCTAAAGAGCCCCTTTATGTAGCGTATACAATGTTCTGGCACTGAGGCTAAAGAGCCCCTTTATGTAGCGTATACAATGTTCTGGCACTGAGGCTAAAGAGCCCCTTTATGTAGCGTATACAATGTTCTGGCACTGAGGCTAAAGAGCCCCTTTATGTAGCGTATACAATGTTCTGGCACTGAGGCTAAAGAGCCCCTTTATGTAGCGTATACAATGTTCTGCCACTGAGGCTAAGGAGCCCCTTTATGTAGCGTATACAATGTTCTGCCACTGAGGCTAAAGAGCCCCTTTATGTAGCGTATACAATGTTCTGGCACTGAGGCTAAAGAGCCCCTTTATGTAGCGTATACAATGTTCTGGCACTGAGGCTAAAGAGCCCCTTTATGTAGCGTACACAATGTTCTGCCACTGAGGCTAAGGAGCCCCTTTATGTAGCGTATACAATGTTCTGCCACTGAGGCTAAAGAGCCCCTTTATGTAGCGTATACAATGTTCTGGCACTGAGGCTAAGGAGCCCCTTTATGTAGCGTATACAATGTTCTGGCACTGAGGCTAAAGAGCCCCTTTATGTAGCGTATACAATGTTCTGCCACTGAGGCTAAGGAGCCCCTTTATGTAGCGTATACAATGTTCTGCCACTGAGGCTAAAGAGCCCCTTTATGTAGCGTATACAATGTTCTGGCACTGAGGCTAAAGAGCCCCTTTATGTAGCGTATACAATGTTCTGGCACTGAGGCTAAAGAGCCCCTTTATGTAGCGTATACAATGTTCTGCCACTGAGGCTAAGGAGCCCCTTTATGTAGCGTATACAATGTTCTGGCACTGAGGCTAAAGAGCCCCTTTATGTAGCGTATACAATGTTCTGGCACTGAGGCTAAGGAGCCCCTTTATGTAGCGTATACAATGTTCTGGCACTGAGGCTAAGGAGCCCCTTTATGTAGCGTATACAATGTTCTGGCACTGAGGCTAAAGAGCCCCTTTATGTAGCGTATACAATGTTCTGGCACTGAGGCTAAAGAGCCCCTTTATGTAGCGTATACAATGTTCTGGCACTGAGGCTAAGGAGCCCCTTTATGTAGCGTATACAATGTTCTGCCACTGAGGCTAAGGAGCCCCTTTATGTAGCGTATACAATGTTCTGCCACTGAGGCTAAGGAGCCCCTTTATGTAGCGTATACAATGTTCTGGCACTGAGGCTAAAGAGCCCCTTTATGTAGCGTATACAATGTTCTGGCACTGAGGCTAAAGAGCCCCTTTATGTAGCGTATACAATGTTCTGCCACTGAGGCTAAAGAGCCCCTTTATGTAGCGTATACAATGTTCTGGCACTGAGGCTAAGGAGCCCCTTTATGTAGCGTATACAATGTTCTGGCACTGAGGCTAAGGAGCCCCTTTATGTAGCGTATACAATGTTCTGGCACTGAGGCTAAAGAGCCCCTTTATGTAGCGTATACAATGTTCTGGCACTGAGGCTAAAGAGCCCCTTTATGTAGCGTATACAATGTTCTGGCACTGAGGCTAAGGAGCCCCTTTATGTAGCGTATACAATGTTCTGCCACTGAGGCTAAGGAGCCCCTTTATGTAGCGTATACAATGTTCTGCCACTGAGGCTAAGGAGCCCCTTTATGTAGCGTATACAATGTTCTGGCACTGAGGCTAAAGAGCCCCTTTATGTAGCGTATACAATGTTCTGGCACTGAGGCTAAGGAGCCCCTTTATGTAGCGTATACAATGTTCTGCCACTGAGGCTAAGGAGCCCCTTTATGTAGCGTATACAATGTTCTGCCACTGAGGCTAAAGAGCCCCTTTATGTAGCGTATACAATGTTCTGGCACTGAGGCTAAAGAGCCCCTTTATGTAGCGTATACAATGTTCTGGCACTGAGGCTAAAGAGCCCCTTTATGTAGCGTATACAATGTTCTGCCACTGAGGCTAAGGAGCCCCTTTATGTAGCGTATACAATGTTCTGCCGCTGAGGCTAAAGAGCCCCTTTATGTAGCGTATACAATGTTCTGGCACTGAGGCTAAGGAGCCCCTTTATGTAGCGTATACAATGTTCTGGCACTGAGGCTAAAGAGCCCCTTTATGTAGCGTATACAATGTTCTGCCACTGAGGCTAAGGAGCCCCTTTATGTAGCGTATACAATGTTCTGCCACTGAGGCTAAAGAGCCCCTTTATGTAGCGTATACAATGTTCTGGCACTGAGGCTAAAGAGCCCCTTTATGTAGCGTATACAATGTTCTGGCACTGAGGCTAAAGAGCCCCTTTATGTAGCGTATACAATGTTCTGCCACTGAGGCTAAGGAGCCCCTTTATGTAGCGTATACAATGTTCTGGCACTGAGGCTAAAGAGCCCCTTTATGTAGCGTATACAATGTTCTGGCACTGAGGCTAAGGAGCCCCTTTATGTAGCGTATACAATGTTCTGGCACTGAGGCTAAGGAGCCCCTTTATGTAGCGTATACAATGTTCTGGCTTGAAGTTATGTAATAATAATAAATAAAAATACAAAATAAACCAAGCTTAACAACTAAGAAAAACTAAATATAACTAAACTTATAACTAAACGAGCCAATTACCAGACACTTCATACAAAATGAATTATACATATTAGAATATAGAATAATTAAATAAAGAACCTACCTAATAATGTATTATATCTATTAAAAGAAAACAAATTATAGTACAGTAACAAAGGGTACAATTTTGATGTAAGTATAATATGATCCATTATTAAAACAATTACATGAGTGACATGATTACTAGAACTACTATCAATTCCACGAAATTTGTATCTTGGATACTAAAAATATTATAGAAAGCTGTATGGCACGGATATATTTCAAAAATTTTGTATGGAATATTTATATTTTTGATTCGTATTCCTTCAGGAATCTTGATATTAGGTATTTCTTGAGTTGTGTAGTGTTAACAGAGTTTGTAAATGAGTGAAGGTGGAATGTATTAAAGAGCCGTGAAGCTGTGCAAAGGAATGATTTATTGTATTTAGTTGTACGGTGGACAGGAATCTGTAGAGTGGAATCAGTAAATCTATTTTCTCTGTGGTGGACGGAGTTCATTGGTTTAAACACATTATAGATGTAACCAGGAGTTTTTGTACACAATATTTTCTGGGTGAGGATCGCAATTGACAGCTGCCTACGTTCACGAAGTTTCAACCACTGCATTTGCACATAATAAGGTGTAATGTGTACATCACGCCTGACGTCTAAAATGTAACGAACGCGTGCATTTTGAACTCTCTGTAATTTTATGTTAAGTGTTTCTGATAAGTCGTTACACACTACTGATCCATATTCGATGATAGGAAGTATCAAAGTTTGGATTAGAAGCTTGCGCATTTTTTACGGCGTGTAAGGGATATTCCGCTTCAAGATATGCATTGATGATATAGCTTTCTTTATTACAGCAGCGGTATGCTCTCCCCAAGATAAGGTTCTATCAAAAATTACTCCTAGGTTGTTCACAGAGTTGCTGTAGGGGATATCATTGTCTAGTAATTTTATTGGTGGTAGTGAGTTAAGATCAACAGAGTTAAGAAGTTTAGTATAGCCAATGCATATAAGTTGAGTCTTAGAAATGTTTAACTGGAGGTTATGGTTTAGGGTCCACTGATGGAGGTGAGCGATATCTTCGTTGAAAAGTTCTATATTGTGAGGCGCATCAGAGGGACTGCAATGGAAGTAGGCCTGTACGTCATCAGCGTACATATGACAGAGACTGTTTTTGAATACACTGGACATATCATTTATATAAAGCGAGAAGCACAGTGGCCCAAGAACTGACCCTTGGGGTACACCACTTTTTACTGATTGCCAATTCGATGAGGAGCCATCAAAGAAGACCACTCTCTGTTGCCGACCAGCTAGATACGATTCAAACCAAGACAATGCATTCCGCGATAAGCCAATGGAGTGTAGCTTCGCAAGGAGCAACTCATGGCTTACGCAATCGAAGGCCTTATTGAGATCAAAGAGGCATAGAATTGTAAGCTGTCATTGGTCAATTGCAGAGCGTATGTCGTCCGTTATTTTTAAGAGCGTGGTAGTTGTGCTATGACCTTTCTTAAATCCGGATTGATGAGGATTTAGGATGTGAAACTCGGTCAAATATTCACACATTTGTTCATGAACTATTTTTTCTAGAACTTTGCTTAGAGCACAAAGTATGCTGATGGGCCTGAAATCACTGCAAGACGCAGGTATTCTCTTCTTAGGCACTGGGCGTATATTCGCACACTTCCAGAGCGTCGGGTATACTCCGTTTTGTAAACAGAAGTTGAACAAGTGTAAAATGGCCGGCAGGAATATATCGAGACAATTTGAGAGAAGGGAGATTGGAATGTTATCCGGACCTTTGGCTTTAGTACGAATAGACCTAATCGCTTTCACTATTTGTTCTGGGTATACGTATTTGAAGTATAATTTTTCATGGTTTGGCGGCGGAAGAAGTCTATAATGCTCTGCGGTCTGGGATATTCTTGTTGTGTTACTGTTGGGAACTACGTTTAAGTAATGATCGCTCAGCTCGGAGGGGGAAACTGGCATTTGGATATCAGGTGGGGGGCTGGCACCTATTCCAAGGGATTTTGCAGCTCTCCAGGATGCTGCAGAATTCTCACAGTGTCTGAAGAGGTTATATGTGTACTTAACTTTGGCATTTCTGATCGCTTGTTTTGTGTTATTCCGTAGAATTCTGAATTTTTCATAGTCATCCGGAAGTTTTGTCTTTAAAAATTCCTTGCGGGCTCTGTCGCGAATCTTTATCAAGTCTTTAATTGTTCTGTTAAACCATGGGGTTGAATGGTGTTTAACGTTTACTATCTTTTGAGGGGATGTTTGTCATACAGAAAGTAGATGTTTTGGTTAAAGAGACTGAGCTTTTCGTCTACGTTGTTTGTTTTATAAAACTGCTCCCAAGGGAGTAATTCTGCATCCGCACTAAAATCACTTGAATTAAATTTACTAAAGTCACGTACTAGGTATGTCTTGGGTTTTGCTTTAGGAGCAGATAAAGAAAATACAGCGTACAAGAGGTCATGAGCTGAGAATCCAGGAGCAGGCTCCTGTCCATATTCTATAACAAGATAATTGCAGTTGGAATATATTATATCGAGAATGCTATCGCAGGTAGCGGTGTGGAAGGTTTCAGTGAATGGCAAACATTCAAGGTTGCAGGCGTTCAACATCTCACGAATACTTTCTGTTTCAAACGTACCACTGCCAAATCTAGCATTTATGTCTCCAACAAGGAAAATATATTTGTAATTCAGTAAATGCGTGTACATATCGTTCAAGAATGAGTCTAAATAGCCAGCTTTTGGTGGACGGTATACACAAGAAAAGAGTATCTTTAAGTCTGGCAGGATCATTTCAAGTATCAAATATTCCGGTTTCTTACTGTATTCACCCGGAGATTTGCTAAGGATGTTGCATTTTATAGTGTCCTTGACATAAACAGCAACGCCACCTGAACCTTTGCCAAGTCTATCATTACGAAAGACGTTGTATCCACTGAGATAAATTGAAGCATCCCCTACTGAGGGCTTAAGAAATGTTTCACTGACTGCTATTATGTCAAAAGAACTGTTACCAAAAGTATGACGGAATTCAGAAATGTGGGAGGAGTCAACTAGAGATTGTGCGTTGATGTGTGCCACTTTAAGCCTGTTTGAGTTTCTCAAGCTAATGTTTGATAGTAGTTCAGCCAATACATGTTCATCATGAGACATAAAAGCAACGAATACACTCTTAATTACAGAATTAAGAACATATAGACACAATATATACTATAAACTGTTTTGCAAACCTGAGATCACTATTGTAAAAATAATAAAACAAACGATAAAATGACCTATCAAAAATGGCCTAATATACGCTAAAAATAAAATAAAGTCTAGTGAGATATCGAGTATACAGTACTAGATTAATTTTGAAGTTGATATTAATACCTACAATGCTAGACAAAGAGAAAAGAGAAAGAAAATAATTAATTATATGCTAGAGCAATGAATCTAATTCTAATTAATTAATTAATAACATAAATTTCAGTAAGGAAGAAAGAAAAGTATTTTGATCTTCCTTATTTCCAAGTGGCCTCTCCAGGTTCCATATTTATGCTGAAGAGTTGAAGAGTTGAGTTACCATCAGCTGCACGGTTCTCCAAGGGGTCCTTACTTGAAGGGTGTTGGGTACCGCTTCTTCAACGCCTCTAGGTCTCGAGCTGTTGTCAGTCTGTGTTTTGTATCACCCACACGTACCATGATAACACCATCAATGCCCCACGTGTAATTTAGGCAAAAATGGCCGACAGTCTGTTTTAGTAGGTCAGTGCGGGTCTTCGTTAAATCTTCCCGCACCGTTATGCCGCTGTTCTTCAGAAATTTCTTCGATTTGAAGAAAGCATTACGATCAGCATAGGACACGAATTTTACAATAATAGGTCTCCTTTTATTACTTCCTCAGAAGCCTACACGATGGGACCTATCAATCTTGGATAGCTCGAGTGGGACGTTAATTTTCCTGGCGACATCTAGAATACATTGATCTGTATCCTCGCCGGGAATTTCTGGTATCCCGAAAATCCTCAAGCTGTTCCGCCTCTGTTATTGTAACCAATGGAGAGACCTGGTGCGCGCGTGTGTCTCGCTGCGCTCGCGGATTATATGTATCTCTTGCGTACGTTACGGGATGTGTAATGATAAGGTCCCCGTTGACTAGGCGTATTTCATTGGTAACGAAATTGATATTGGCATCGAATTTGGCAAGGAAATTCTTACCGATTATCCCCGGCACTGATAGGTCGTGTATAACGAACATAGGGTAGTAGAATTCGAATGATCCTATTTGGATTCGTATCTTGGCCATTCCAAGGTAGCGAAGAATTTGTGAGTTGGCCGCTACGAGGCGAGTGTTATGGGGCACCCTGTATTGTGTTCGCTTGTGATGTAGTAACTGCTGATACAACATATAGCCGAATCAGTATCCAGTAACATGGGGATTATATGCCCGTTAACGCTGGCGGGGATAGATAGTGCTGCAATAGTGTTCCCCTCTTGTGCTTTATGCATATTATTAAGCGCGTACGTGATTAAAGGTACTGCGGGATTTCGGGACGGTGAATAATATCTATCACCCTGTGTTGCGACCTGCGAGAATGTGTGCTCTATCGGCCTGGTATTATTGTTGAGCGAGCGTGGCGCGGCGGGCTGAGTACTGAACCGGACACTCTTTGCTGAGTCCTGTAAAACTGGGATCCGCGATTCAGCTGTGTCATTCTCGGCCGCCATGTGTACTGACCTAAGCTTTCTCTGGAGCTGCCGGTGAATTGAAAAATACTTGCTATGGTTTCTATTGTCACGGGATGTGAACCCTGGCCTTGGTTTAGGCGTCCCATAGGGTCGATGTGTCTGAGCGGGTGTGGGTTCACAGCCGGTTGTCAGTGGAGTTACCTTAGCCGCTATAGTATTGATGCTCGTGACCGGCTCTGCCATGTGCGGTTTAGTGGACGGCGCGCTTGGACCTTTGGGCCGAACTGATGTTGTGTGATTTACCCTATGTGGCTTATCTGCGTCGGGCGTGTTAACGTCCTTAGGAGATGTTACGTAGCCGCCTGTCTGCAATGTAATCGCGCCGTTGTCTGTTTTATTCTGAGGGGCGGAGGGGTTAGTTGTGTTGGTCCTGTGGAGAGTTAGAGGGCTGTAATGTCCCGCATTCGGACTTCCCGTGAACAATAGGTAAATATGTGTGTCATAACCGGTTGTGGAAAAGGTGGGCGCCATCTTATCCATTGTATAGACATGGATGTTGTGTTGTAAAAGCTTGCCTAATGCAGTAACTTCTGTGGCCCCTGCATACGTTCCCTCCTTGCACATATATTCCCCATAGGCGTATTTGTTGGGAAATAATGTATCGCTGCCATCCGCAAGGTAATATTGGAACTCGTCCCAATGGGACATAATGTAGGTGTCCGTTTTATCTCGAAGGGCTTTGTGCTGATCCTCATTGTGATGGATCAGGAAGCTGACTGCTCGAAATAATCAGTTTCCATCCCCTTTGACCGTATGTGCTTGTAGGTCCGACCGGGTTGGTATGTTCTGTACCGTGCTTTTTCGGGCGGGAGTTGGGGGAGTCTGTAGCCTACTGGGCTGTATAGGACATTTGTTCTGCGGGGGTCGATTATCCTGACGGGTGCTTCCCGATGTCTGGTGAGTGGAGATCCCGCTATGGGGTTGATTGAAGTGTTTAGTACCTTTTGGGGGAGGGGTTTCCGATTTAGTGGGTGTTATCCCTCCCCACGCTAATAGTTTTTTGGCTGCGAATAACCTCGGTTTTCCAGATAGCGAGGCAGCCCCCTGGGCGCATGGCCTCGCCAGTTGCCTGGCTGGGGCTTATATTCGGGGTCGGGGCGGAATACTCTTCTATCTCGTTGGGGAGAATGCCTCCGTGATTCCCGGGGAGGGTGGTCGGGCAGTGGATATTCCCATGGTCCCCGTTCGCGTTGGACAGGGGCGTATTGAGGGTACGCTGGGGGAGGCCTTTTGAAATGAGGATCGTGTCGCGCATGCTGCGGGTGAGTGTTCTGCCTACGGTTTGGGGGGGTGTATGCTGGGCGTGCATATGCCGTGTATTGCTCGCGATACCATGGTGGATCGTCCCTATATTGGGGCTGATAGTTTGTTGGGCGATCTGGGGGTGGATTACCGCGTGGGCGGGCGTCTTCCCTAAACTGTACTGGGGGCTGTGTCTGTCTGGTGGGATGTGAGGTGTTCCGGCGTGGCACTTCCTCCCTGTATTGCGAATAATAGTACGCTTTCCTCGCCGAGTGTGATTTGTGCCAACGGGGGTGGGTGGGTCTGTATGGATCCTGTTGATCGGCCTTTGGCGATCGCCATCTATCTTGGGGATCATGCCTACGTGGGCGGGTTGTAGTGCTAGCGTGGATGGCCGTGATTTTCATGTCCTGCATCTGTTTGGTCAGATCGCGAATTTGCTGATGCAGCTCACCGTTATCCGTGCGGATGTGTTGGTCCACCCTCCTCGATGAACTTGATGTTCTCCTGGAGGTCTAACACTGTGTTACTGTGCAGGGTGCAGAGGCGGCCTCATTCCCTGCACTTTCTGTCTGTCCGGCATCGCCCTATTATATTTATCACACATTAATAATTTGGCATTAATATACGCCTGTGTGATTTCCGTGGGACCCTGGGTGCGGGCTCCGATTTGGTCGTACAAATCATCCTCATCAGGGGTGATTTGAAACGTGTGAACAAGGGATGCTGAAAACTGGTCCCACGTGGCGTCGGCTAAAGTGTTTTCGTGGAGCTCGTACCACGTTAGGGTGGATTTAATGAGGTATGCCTGTAGGAGGCGTTTCTTGTCCTCATTGGACCAGCCGTTGATTTTAGCCGTTCTATTAAAGGCTTTCAGGTATTCCTCGGGGTCCTGCTTGTCTCCTGAGTATTTAGCAGGTTGTATCATGGGATACTTTGCTGGCATAGCCATGTTCGCGCTGTATGAAGTGTTGGGGGTAGTGAGGGGGTGCGCCCGACTGGGCTATCTATGTCGCCGTTAAGTAATGCAGCGCTAGATTGTTCGTGGGTGTGGGATCGAATGTGAGCTTAGACCGGTGTAATGTAGGTGTTTCCTCCTTTTGAAGTACCGGGTTTGTGAGGGGTAGACTGTGGCGCGTCCTGGGGGTTGAATTGTTCAGTCCCCTGGATGTTATCAAGCGATAAATTATGGTCAATGTGGACCGTTTGTATCGTGGAAAGTGCCTTGTTAATATTGTCTCCTAGAGTCAAGGCGATGGCTTGGATATCCGCGATTAGCCCGCCGGTGGATGAACTCGGTTGAGTTTCCACTAACTGCTGTAAAAGGACCTGTAACCCGTTATAAATTTGTTGCGTGTCACTGATCTGTTGTAATATGGTGTAGGGTAACGTGGGGGTTAATTCCTCGCTGGTGAAGCTACCTGAGGACGATTGTTGAGCGTTCTGTGCCTGTGCTCGTGTGAGGGGAGGTTGATGTGGGATTACGTTGGGGTATCTGACCCTGAGGTCTAGAGCTGCGTCCTCAAGCTCGGCAAGTAATTTGCCTGCGTTTTGTTCGGATATTCAGTCCGCGTTTTTAACTAGGATTTTAGGGCGTAGTGGCTTGGTGGTAACGGCGAGGGTGTGGGCTGTGTCCCTAAATGCACGTCTGACCTTACCGAACTTCTGGAATCTTAGTATGGATAACTATCTGTGCTATTATTCCTATGGAACTGGGTATCTGAATGGGTGGGTAATTAAATAATGTGGTCCCCTGTTACCGTATGGGATGGGCGTAAGTTCCAATGTGGTCGCAAATAGTTTACTGCTATGTAAGGGTGGCGTTTAGAAATGTTATGTCTCTGATGGGGTGGGCTTGGGGGGGAGGGGGGGACTAAATGCTACCTAACCTGTACTCTGAAAACTTTTTCTCGATTTTGGCTTGGCTTGGCTAGTAAGAGGTTAATTTTGGGATCATGACCGCAGAGATACGTTGTTTGTACCCCTTGGGCGTTGTTCTATACAAACGTCACGGTACTCCTCGCCTCCCCAATTGTAGGGGCCCTGAGAGGGTGCCCTCTACAAGGTACTGTTCGGGGGGATGAAATAGGAAGAGCTCGGGGCTACTTGGATCTGGAGTGTAAGAGGTGCTAACTAAGGGCTAGTTCGAGGGCGTGTGAGTAATCGAAAAGGGAACTCCCGAATGTACTATCTGAAGGGGGATGCAATTAACGGATTAGGTGCTGGGAGCTCGGAACAGCTGAGCTGGGCTTGCTGTACCGCTAACGTGTGCGCTGGCGGCTTGCGCTATGAGCAAGCCAAACACTGTGACGTAGCTGCGTGGCTGGCTGCTGGCGTCAAGGAGCACTTACCTAAGTGTGTTACCTGAATCCTACCGGGGACGGGGATGAAGGACAGGATCTTAACAATTAACACAATAAACTGAAAGACCAGTGATTTCTACTATGACTGAGTTTAATGGGGTACTTCAGACTTGAAGTACTCCTTGCAGTAGCAAAGCAGTTAATGAACTAGATGCTATTTATAAACCAAGCACTAAGGGGTGAGAGTGTAAATGTCTGTTAGAGGAGTGTGGATCGCTGAGACACTTACCCATCGACGTCGGCGTGGTTCTCGGCGTCGGTCCGGCACAAAGTAGCACTGCGGCAGACTGACAGAATGACAGAATGGCGGAATGGCAGAATGACCTCGAGGTACCTCACCTCTCCAGTTTTATAGGCTCCTGAGTGCCGCGTGTGCAGAATTGCACTTTTTACAGGATGTGTGGCGTTGACTGCGGTTATTGGAGTCCAAGCGGCGGGGTTACTGAAGGTTGTTACTAGGCCTTTAGGCTCAGATGTATGCTATAATTTTATAATGTAGGAGTAGATGTATCAGAGATATTTGGGGATGGGGGTGCATCCCCCGTATGCAACAATATGCCATTTTTGATTTGTAACATTTAACATCAAGATTACAAAAAAACTATATTCCATACCCAATACCCAAACCCTATAAGCACACTCTGCCCACACATCTACACAGCACCGAAGAAAAAGAAGGACTACGACACCGCAACACCTACACTGTTTCCCGTTCATGAGGCCACGAACTAAAGGCCGAGGAGGTCTTGTTAAGGGCCGAGCCTTTAGGGCTCAGGACCCTACGACCCTAAAAGGGAGAGAGGACCTACACCACTGACCTCACACGCTGGACATCAATATCTAAACACTCGACCACCAGAATGCTCCAAAAACAACTAAACACCTTCTTCTACCCAAAATCCGCCTCAGGCTGGGAATATAACAAGCCTATACATTTTCTTTACACTGTAAGGAGACGGCCACCTGACACGAGGTGGTTAGTCAACACCTTACATCACACACACACAAAGACACTATCGCCTGTATTTGGGACATCAACAACAACGACGAAACGCCGACTCAGCAACTGGAGAATCATTAAGAGGAAGGCCCCGAGGAGACCGAATATCTGTTGCGGCCCACGGCTCCGTGCGTCTGTTTCCAGCTCCAACGCATCGTCATCACCAGGTGAGAGAGTGTGCTCAGACATCCTCATTATTTTGTAATCCTTCATCCGCACCTACACTTACAATTGTATTACATTTGTCCCTCACTAAAAGGGACGCCACAATTACCATATCTGATCAAATAAATACTGATCAGTAACCTACACTCTGTACATCATTTCACACTGACTTAACACCTGTACGCCCAACCTATTCTTTCCTAATTGTCCCTGACCGTGAATACTAGGAAGTGCAACGTCAGGTATTCCATTGTGCTCGCATAGTAGTAAGTCAGCCAGCGGCCGAGCTGCCGACTCTGCAGAGAGGCTCGTTCCTACTCGCTCATATTTAATCGCTACTCTTAGTTAATAGCTCCCTCATAGTCGCACATCCCTTGGCAAGTAATCGCACCCCGTTGATTCGTACCCCCATTACATTACATCCTTTTACCAACACGTACACTTGCAGTTTCCCCCACTTACGCGGAAACTTGCACCCTTCAGGTAACCACCCCTAAATTAGACATCAACACTCACTTGTTCGTCCCATCCCCTCACACCGGGATTGAACAATATAAGGTGCTTCTGCACCACTTGACTGCGAGAACTAAAAGCTCAAGCAGCCTTAACCTCCCTATGAAGGGTTCCACACAAATGGTATATTGGCTTTCACGACCGGTGAATTAAAACTCAGCAATTCTTCTAGGTTTGTGCCGTGTCTTGTGTGGGGTTTCGCCTAGGACACCAAGCTGGCTCATCGGCGGGCTCTTGGTGTCCCCGCCCGGACCCTTACAGGAGTGACGAACTGCGCGCCACCTCCTTTAAATTATCTGCTACAACTCCACCACTTGACTGCGAGAACTAAAAGCTCAAGCAGCCTTAACCTCCCTATGAAGGCTTCCAAAAGATGGTATTGTAGGGTACCTGAGAGGGTAGCCTCTACAAAGTGTATTAAAAGGGGGGGGGTGAAAGGAGAGTAGCTGAAGGCTGCTAGGGACTCTAGTGTAAAAATAAGTGGATTGGAAGGTTTCGGGCGTGAGTGCAGCTCGATGGGTTAACCCCCAAGAGTACAAGCTGCGGGAGTGGTCCTAAGGGATGGCTACAAGAGATAATCTATTAGTTGATGGCAGGAGCAGCTAAGCGACTGCCTGGATTCCTGCTGATGTTAGTAGACTGGCCGTGCTCCTAATGAGTGTCGCGCACATAAGCAATGTACGGTGATGCCTATGGCTCACTACAGCAACAAATATACAATTAACTAATTACCAATTTGGAATCCTACCGGGAAATGAATTAAGGGGTAGGCTCTTATTAATTAATTAAATAAATGAATTGAAAGACCAGTTAGCTTAAGGATTCTACTTTTTAATTCATACCCCTAAAGTGGAGTATAATAAAATAGTGCAGAGCGAATACTCGTGATCTTCACAATAATGGGGGATGTTTTACGTGTAGGTGTTACAATTTGTGTAGGCCCACTAGACACTTACCTACCTGGAGATGGCAGCTACAAGAAGCGTCTTAGCACCTGAAGCACTTGTGAAAGACTGACCCCGTCTCACCTCTCCTTCAGTGCTTTATAGAATCTGCCTGCCGAGTTAGCATTAGTTTGCATTAGTTGCGGATTCTATAGGATGTGAGGTGCTTGCCCTGGGTCAATGGAGGTCGTCTCTATGCACTAGGCCTGGCCTTGGTATGAACTTATGCGACGTGTGCTGCAGGCATCCATATGTAATTAGTTGTATAATTTATAGTTGTAGTTTGTAGTTAATTTATATTTATAGATAAGGGATGGGAATGCATCCCTCGGATGCAACAACTCCTTCGCCGGAACTAGTCATCGACCTCGATGACGGGACGAGACTAGACCGTAGGGGTAGTTGTTGTAGCATAGAGGGGTGTAGGAACTTCTTCTTTCTTGATATCTTGTTTCTTCTTTTCTTGTCTTCTGTTCTTCTTTTGATTTATGACATATTGTTGCCCAGAATGTGGGGTCGTCGTTGGGGGGTATGGCATGATCCCCGTGTGGGGTGGGTAACAGAAATGAAGATGTTGGAAGTGGAGTATCGTGTTTTATGTGATATAAGAGTATGTGGATGCCAGCGTGCAGTGCCTAGTGCATAGTTTCTTGGAAAGACGTTAGCGTCAGCGTTAGGTTCGTGCCTAGTGAGCAAGTGTTTGTGTTGATGTGTGAGGGGGGGGGACAATATTTTTACATAGTTACTTTTATCATGAAACAAGTAGTGAACAAAAAATAAGAAATACATAAGCTGTAAAATCCATGTGACAACAATAACCCTGGCGAACATCCGTATCATTAAATGGTAACATCAGCCATTAATACAATTATTTGGAGTTATTGTCTCCATTAAACATCATTATCCTTACTGTGTACATTATGAGTATCAATCATTATCATCGTTATTATATATTAGGACCACAAGTATTATTATGAACCAGCTCAAGGGGGAAAAACAGCTGCCGGGCCTAGCTTACCCTTTGTTTATGTACCCATATTTGCTGAAAAAGTGCCCTTGAGTGGCTATAAAATATACATAAAGAAATATATGAAAATAATAGAAAGAATAGGGGTAAAGAAAAATGAGTGCCTCGGTGTTTTCGTTAAGGGGGTAAGAAAAAATAGTTTTATTGTGTGGGGGGAAAAGGAGGCATCCTTACAACTGGGAATTTAGAAGGATTGAAAGGGAAAAAAAGAAAAAATACATGGCGCGCTATAATTATAAAAAATACCAAAAAACAACAAAAACAAATAAATAAACTTTCACTCTGGGTCTCTTTATCTCATACTCTCTCTCTTTCTCATACTCGCTCTCTTTCTCTGCTTCGTACCAATGCCGTAGCATCCACCTTATACTTAACACTGGAATACCGTACCTGTGCACATTTTCTACTTAAGTCTAGATTTCCCTATAGTATTAGCGCTAAAACTTACGATATATGATATTATGGCCAAAAAATTATAAAACCTATCTATATGTATGGATCGTCTCCTTGACGGGGAAGGTTGACTCTTACAGGGGTGGAGTACAACCGCGTTCATTATGAATATTTATCCTACATTGTGTTTGGGAAAAGACTCTTTGACGTGTGACGCGATACTATTCCACAAAACATAGGATACTTATGGACCATAGACGTAGTTGTTGCCTGAATCTATATATATCTAGCTGGATATTTACCCTAAACCTCGTTTGGGGGCAAAATTGTTTTAATGTAAAATTTACAGTGCTTTAAACCCACAATATTGTAAAATAATTATGAGCCAGAATGCAACGCATATATACATAGAGTGATATGTATATAGGTTGGAATTCGTGCTTAATAGAGAAATGCGAAGTGAAAATTGGCCAACTAATGATTGTAGTTACAAATTTGTGTGATGAATGGGTGTAAATTATCGAGGGGCATCTATAGAAGGACTTGTGGTCCCATAGTAGCCTTGTAACTTTCTTAAGTTATTCCGTTAAGTGATTATTGACTATAATTTCGTCACATGGCAGACGATGACCAACAGTTCATAATTCAGCTTCGGGATGATAAAAATGGATCCCTGAACGGCCAGTAAAGAGGTATAGCCCCACACAAGTGGATCTTTCACCACAAGGCCTAGCCTCGCAGACTAAGGATGGATGATAGAATTTAAATCGTAAATGTAGTCCCTAATTCGTCGGCTAAGTATGATGACCCTTCGTTGGAGAACTGTTTATCATGTCTGTCCATGTGACGGTATGGTGTGGTCAATACCACCGTATGATTACAATAAAAGTTAAAGATCCCCTGTGAGGATAAAACAAATAAGTATATAAAATGGAGTCTATAAGAACTGCAATAGGGCCGGATGTGGCCGCCTAGTATTGGCCTCCCAGCTTCTCGTAAGCCGAGATGCTGTGTGCGCAATCCTCGCTTCCGGCATCGTGTATGGAGCGCGTATCACTGTCTATGAGCAGTTTGCAGTATTGAGTGTGAGAAGTGATTGAGATGTATTAAAGAATGTAGCCTGGATTACAGTGTATGGGAAATGTAATCTACGTAAGTATAAGTTATCCTTATTCCAAGTGTCTCCTAATTGTTTGTTCAGATGACCTATAGAGTCTGGTGCTCGGACGGTATGATAACCTGTGTAATTGTACCAAATTCTGCTGGCCGTAGTGGTAGTAACCAACCTGTGTAATAGTGAGATTGTGTGCGGAATTGTATTGAATGTCGCTACATTATGTCATTAGTGTTAATACACCTTGTCGTGTAGGGAAGGCCACTAACCTGTGTTATTGTACGAATACATCTTTGCAGTTGCGGAAGGCCGCTAACCTGTGTTGTTGTATGAATACATTTTTGCAAGTGCGGATGGCCGCTAACCTGTGTTATTGTAGATATTAGGCCACTGTGTGTGTAAGGCTGCTAATCTGTGCGGTTGCGGTGTCCACGCACTGAATTGTAAACCGCGTATGGTAACTTTATAAAGCCGGTGTGTGGTATAAATCTTATCAAAATATCCTAGTAATGAGCGAAAGTGCTCTTAAAGAAAGTCACGATCTCTTCTAAGATGGATGTGCTTTCGCGAGTTGTGAACCCGTGAGCTTGTGCGGATAGAATGTCTGCGCATCCTACCCTCTCCAGTAATAACTCTATTGTATACCAATCGCCATAAACTAAGAAGTATCTGTGGTGATACAGTAGTGTGTTAGTAATCGTGGTCCTAAGGAAATGTAATCTTCAATCGGTCAACTCACGGGTGTATAGACCATTATGAATTCTGTAATGTCATAAGAATATAGGTATCGTGTGGAAGGATTCGTATGCCCTGTATCCTACTGTAAGGGATTGAATCTAATGTCGGTCAACGAAAGGACCTGGACTGTGTGTAAAAATGTTCGTTGTTCATGCTCCTCGTCTAATTAAAATGTGCTTAGTATGGTATGTGTAGGCACTGACTATAAGTAAATCTTTCCGCGTTCTTACGCGTGGCCTTCATGTGAATGTACTAGAGCACGCCTGGCTATGCAAGCATGGTCGTTGGCACGTGTCGCGTCAGGCCTGTCTGTCGCTCTGGATGTGTTACTTGCTGACTCAATGTGCAAAGTGTGTCCGGTGGCGTGTAATTGACCTATGTCATCAGCTGCTATGTGTTACTTGCTGACTCAATGTGGTGTGCTGGCAAAGTATGTCCGGTGGCGTGTAATTGACCTATGTCATCAGCTGCTATGGAGACATGTGTTACATTGTTCTGACCTTTCTTAAACTAGTGTTTTGCGAACAGAATTCATTATCACAGAAAGACATGAGACATAATAAATATAACATGGTGCACATTATTATATTGGTTATATAACTAAATATGCAATCTTATAACTAGGACTCGTGTCTATGCACTGTGGGGAACTGTCGGTGACCGATAGTCGTGAGCATGGCTACCAGATGCCATAGCGCGTAGGGCGCTTGCTCGACTCGTATGGTCCTGGGTTTGATATATGTGTGGTAGAAATATATTTTAACGCCTTATACGGGTGATTTAACGTTTTTGTTTCGTGGCTCTGGGCACTGGGTAAACGTGGAGATACGTGGATCTGCTACTGGCGCAGCGTGCCTCGACATGTCTTACCCTCTAATTATTCATAAATGGTGTGGTTTAAAATAAAAATTGGCTTTGGATTCTCGGTTTGTGTGTTCCAATGCTAAGCCATAAGTCGTCTCTTCCTGTGAGGCGTATCTTCTCCGCCCACGGATAGCTAAAGCAACTTTAGCGCCTGGGATCCACTCAGGGGCTTTATCCTGTTTACAGGGCGTTTGTAAGAGTGTGATTTTGGGCTTGAACCGGTGTGGCTCCACTGGGGGTATCCATGGTATATGCCTGTACACTAGTACGGCGTGCCTTAGGACCGTTGCCGGCCGGAATAGGCGCTAAGGTCCGAGGGTATAATGAAAGCGTGGGGATGGAAAGTGGCGGGGGAAATGTGTTCACGTGGGCCTCGTTCCCCATGGCGGGCTGCGGATGTGGCATGGCCACGGCGTCTTCCTTCCTACTAGGAATGGGCCGTAGGGGAATGGATATGTTGACTACCTGGACCGCGTCCTATGGGGGTGGCCTATTAGCGGTCGTTTGCTGGATCGCCCTAGCGAGTGCAATTTGTTTTGCTAACATGTAAATTATTATTATTGTAATGGCGCCGTTACACGCCACGCTACTTGTTGTAGAGGCGTCCATGTTTTACCAAGATACGGGCGCCTGTGGGATCTGTAGGGGACGGTCGTGGTGTTTAAACGGGGTGTCGGTAACCGTGAATGTGGGGATATTCGTCGACCAATTGGCATTTAATATTGCAGTGATGTTATCATATAGGGTCGTCTGTTCATGAAAATGGCCAAAATTATGAACTTGTAGGGGTATTTGCTGTGTCCATGTAGCGGGCAAAGTATGCGTGATCGCAAGCTCTTGCGTGATTTTTACATCACATGGAAAAGTGCGTGGGATGAGAATATCCCCTTTTTCCATGAGCTGGCAATCGCAGGGTTGCTTGACTTCGATAGCTCCTGGTGGCGCAGCCGTGAGTGGGTGTAATAAGTTCATTTGCTTATTATTGCACTGTATATTCATTTGTGGGGTAGGATTGGTAATAATAAACGGGTCGATATCAATTTGGGTAATGAGCGCTCATTGGAGCCCTCTATAACATTTGTAAGCGCATGATTCGAGAATTTGGTTGGTGGGTGCATTACGATATAAGTGAATGGCACAGGCGGGCTGAATAGTTGCCATCTCCTGAAACCGTGGGATATAACATAATGCATTGATGGGGGCTATGCAATCCTGTTGTGTATTTCCCGTGAGGACACGGATATCCCGATCGTTGACGGCTATCAACGTGGGTTCGTGTGTCAACGTACAAGTACTATCTAGCCATTTGTACGGTATGGGTATGTACTGAAATAGTTCCCATTGGGCATGATTGTCAATAATGGGAATGTTGATTTTGGACCAATGTGGTCCACGGGCGTGGCCAGTTGGTGGTCGTGTTGGCGTAACTTGGCGGCCAGTGTTAACAAATCCCCTCGGAGGGTGTCTGTATGTATGGTATTCGCCGGAATGCGCCGCTGTTTACATAGGATTCTGTCATGTGGTCGCTGATTGTACATCATAGCGATGGCATTGCCTATGGCCATATGGGCCGTAGAGGCCAATAAAACTTTTTGTGCGTCCTCATTATTCTATGTGATATTGGCTAAGACGGCAATTTGTTGTGTCATCGCACCGATAGCTGTGTGCATTGTATGCGTCCAGTTATTAAGTTTAACTGTCGTGGATGTTAAATCCCGGTGGTTAGCGTGAATCATATCGCTAAGCCTATTAACGTAAGTTGCCATCTGTTGCTCCGTCATGTGTATGGTCTTAGTGTCTTCGTTGGTAGCGACACCGCAACAATATTGCAGGAAATTACCAATGAATTTTAATTCTCTTTTCGCTCTCCGCGTTGGGGGCGGTGTATGATGAGAAATTTCGTCCACCTCGGTGTTATATTCGTCGGTGTGTAGGGAGTGGTCAATGGCCTCCCATATGTGGTGTAACTGGGACTTAAGGTCGTTTGCTCCCACAACGGGCGGTAGGGGGATGTGCTATGGGTACATCGTATGTGAGAGGGATACTACCCTGGTATATGGTTTGGCCGTGGAGTTTCTTCCAATTAACCCCTGTCATGATCTTAACCCTGGGTCCTTCTGGCGACGGATCATCAGCCTGCATACTTATGCCGCTGTTAGTGATCAATAATATAATGCACAGAATTGCTGGAAGCTTGGGTACTCCCCTGGTGTGCTTAAGGGGGCTGCAGTGGACGGTAAACATTACGTTATGCTAAGGTTTCTTAAAGGGGAATGGTATAAATGTTTGGAGGCGATCGGCGCTGTGAAGGTGTTTTGCCTACGTATACGGAATCCCCTTCAATTCTAAGGGGTGGTGGGTGAAATATTACTGTTGCAAAGCTATTTGAGGTACCGGGGACCGAACCTGGTGGGCAACTAAATAACGTAGCCCCTATGTACTATGGGGGGTGGGCGTAGCTAATTTGGGGGTCGTAAATGGCTGATTGCTAGTTAAGCGTGGCGTTTAAAAATGTATTAGTGATTGGGGCGGGTTTGGGTGGGTACAAAAATATCACCGGACCCGTATTTCAAAAAAAAAGTCCCAATTTTGGGTGGCGTTCGCTTGGCTAGTAAGAGGTTAAGTTTAGGGATCTTTTCCGCAGAGGTAAGTTGTATGTACCCCTTAGAGCGTTGTCTTATGACAACGTCACGGTACCTATCACTTCCACCATTTGTAGGGTACCTGTGAGGGTAGCCTCTACAAAGTGTATTGAAAGGGGGATGAAAGGAGAGTAGCTGAAGGCTGCTCGGGACGCTGGTGTAAAAAGATGTAGGTTGGATGGGTTTGGGCGTGAATGCAGCTCGCTGGGCTAACACCCAATTGTACAAGCTGCGGGGGTAGTTCTAAGCGATGGCTACAAGGGGACAATTTACTAGGTGATGGCAGGAGCAGCTACGTGACTGCTTGGATTCCTGCTGATGTTAGTTGACTGGCCGTGCTCCTAATGAGTATCGCGCACGTATGCAATGTAAGGTGACGCCGGTGGCTGACTACAGCAACAAATAGACAATTAACTAATTACTAATTTGGGATCCTACCGGGAAATGAATTAAGGGGTAGGATCTTATTAATTAATTAAATAAATGAATTAAAAGGCCAGTTAACTTATGGATTCTACTGTTTAATCCGTACTCCTGAAGTGGAGTACAATGAAATAGTGCAGAGCAAATACTCGTGATCTTTACAATAATAGGGGGATGTTGTACGTGTTGGTGTTACAGTTTGTGTAGGCTCACTAGACACTCACCTATCTGGATGTGGGAGCTACAAGCAGCGTCTCAGCACCTGATGCACTTGTGAAAGACTGACCCCGGCTCACCTCCCCTTCAGTGTTTTATAGAATCCGCCTGCCGAGTTAGCATTAGTTGCGGATTCTATAGGAAGTGAGGTGCTTGCCCTGGGTCATCGGAGGTTGTCTCTATGCACTAGGCCTGGTCTTGGTGTGAGCTTATGCGACGTATGCCGCAGGCATCCGCGTGTAATTAGATGTATAATTCATAGTTGTAGTTTGTAATTAATTTATAGTTATAGGGAAGGGATGGGAATGCATCCCTCGGATGCAACAATATCAAAATCATAAAACAAGAAAATATGTAATATGTGTAAATATTGTAAATGTATTTAAAATGACTAAAAAGTAAATAAAAAATATTGTATGGACACTGCTTGTACTTTTCTAATTACTTCACACTTCCCACTCCCAATTCTACTGTTAACCTCTAGTAATGTTGAGAAACTACAATTAGGTAGCTAAAACTAGGTAGTCAAAAGTATAGTATAGCCCATGTGTTACCTATAAGCTTTGGGATAAGGTATACAGCCTTGTTGTATGTAATGAAGAAATCGTGTTTGGCAAACATGGACTAAATCAAAAACATGTAAACAACAAAATTGAAAAATCCATTTTTCCATACCGACAAAATTCAAAACTTAAAACTAAAATTTAAAAACTGTAAATTGGAAATTGACAAATTGCAATGTATGAAATATGAAAATGAAAAGGAAAGAAAAAATGAATAAAGGCTTTTACTTTTTAAAACTTAACTGACGTTGTAATCCTAAGCTGATTGTGTGTAGCGAACATCTTGCACAGTAGCCACAGTGCAATTGTTAGCTTTACCTTACTCTCTATAAGAATAGCAAAACGACAGTTGCATGTGCCCTTATATACTTTGAGTGTGTTGATTAGCCTTTGGCTTAGCTTTAAAGGTTAGGTTAGGTAAAGTTAGGTTAGGTTAGTTTAGGTGAAGTTAGGTGAGGAAATGCTTGGATTGGTGAACTAAGGTTATGTTAGGTTAGGTAAGGTTAGGTGAAGTTGGGTTAGGCAAAATGGCTGAGGTATGAATTAACCCCACTCTTCTTAGTTTTGCCTCACAAGGCTGAGTGTACCCCATTCCAACTATCAGACCAGAAATTAAATTTCTTGACAAAGCCAGGACTCAAACCCGGGGCTCCACAGTGGCATCCAAGAGTGCTAACCACTTCACCATAAAGTGGACAATATAAGGCTGGTCTTAATTGTATATAATCAATCAATAATTACCTAAAAATAATAATAATAATAAAATAATAATAATAAATATTCCATTTAGCAACTACACGGCCGACCTCTCTCTGTGACGGCATTCACAGTCTCAGGGCGTAGTGGCCATCTTGCGCATTAGCCCCTGTGCCAGCTATGACTGTCCCCTCCATAAGAATAACATAGGGCTGGTTGCGCGCGGCGGCCATCTTGCGCATTAGCCCCTGTGCTGAAACCGCCTAACATTACCTAATAAAGTGGAACATTTTGAACTAGGTGAGACGTATGAAAATATTTTCACGGAGTGGGAAAGGAGTGGTGTTATTGAACCGGTTCAGGAGGATGAAAACTTCAGACACTATCTACCGCATCGAGCTGTTGTGAAGGAAAGTAGTTCAACGACACCTGTTCGTCCTGTATTTGACGCCTCAGCGAAGGAAGTGGGAACCCCTGCTTTGAACGATTGTTTGTATGATGGCCCCAACCTGATTGAGCTAATCCCTGCTATTCTTCTTAGATTCCGAGGGAGGAAAGTAGGAATTATTGCGGACTTTGAGAAGGCCTTCCTTCAGATAAACATACGGAAAGAAGATCGAAACTATATCTGCTTCCTGATGTGGCAGGACGTTGGGAATAATTACAAGCTCTTCAAGCATGCCAGGCTGGTTTTCGGCTTAACTTGTAGTCCGTTTCTCCTGGTGGTTGTCTTGGAGTATCACCTGAAGAAGTACTTGGAAAACCCGCAATTCAATCCCCTGTTCATCAAGAGACTTCTACAGAGCTTCTACGCGGACAACGTTGTCACTAGCCTTGACAGGGAATCGGAGGTGGGCGAGTTTATCAATCAAGCTAGTAGGGTATTATCAGAAGGCAGTTTTAATTTGAGGGGATGGCAGTTCTCTCAGGATGATGACCAGTCTGCTACCCTTTCATCTGTTTTGGGACTGTTATGGGATCGACAGGAGGATACACTTACTTTAAATTTGCATTGGTTGAATAGTATTCAGGTGGGAGGAGTGACGAAAAGGACAATTCCGTCACTCGCACATCGAATTTTTGATCCAGTTGGTGTGACATGTCCTGTCACCCTTTGTGTCAAACTGTTGATTCAAAGGATATGGGAGACTCATATAAGATGGGCTAGTGCAGTTGATGAAAAGTCTAGAGACGAGTTTCTGGCCTGGGTAAAGGATCTATCTCATCTGGTAGAAATCAAGATTCCCCGATGGTTTGGAAGAAGTGACCATGTGCAAATTCATGTCTTCTGTGATGCCAGCAGCTAACTTGCATACGCAGCAGTAGTCTTCATAAGATGCGATTCCAACAATCAAGTGAGTGTACACTTATGTGATGCAAGATCTCGTGTGGCCCCCATCAAGGTAGTGACAATCCCCAGATTGGAATTGCTGGCTGCTACAATTGGAGCACGGTTGCTTAAATGTGTGTTGGAATCTATTTCACTGGAAGTTCATGAGTTTTTTCTCTGGTCTGACTCGTCCGCAGTTCGAGCATGGATCTGCAGGACTGAGAACTGGTTGGTGTTTGTCCGCAATCGTGTGAATGAGATCAGAAACTTGACCAATTTAAACTGCTGGCGACATGTTCCAGGTTCATTGAATCCAGCTGGTTTAGCGTCACGTGGCTGTTCTGCTTCGCAATTAGTAGCCTCTCGATGGTGGGAGGGACCTGCCTGGTTGTACGAATCTCCAGATTGTTGGCCTCAAACAAAAGTGGTGTATGGCAAAGAGAGTATCACAAAGGAAATGAAGAAAAACCCTGTGAATTCTATGACTGTAACCAATGAAGGTCCCCTCTGGTATGCCAGGTATTTTTCCAGCTATCACAGAATAGTTCATCTAATCGCATGGATTCTTCGTTTCAGTAAGAATTGTCTTAGACGTGAGAGGATCTCGCAAGAAAATCTGCAAGTTGAAGAGTTAGAAGGGGCTGAAATTAGACTCATTTCTATAATTCAACGAGAAAGCTTCCACGGATTAGTTGATAAACGTCTATCTTCACTACATCCATTCCTGGAAGATGGTGTTCTCAGGGTTAAAATGAGACTACTACTGCGAGAAGATTTGAAGCAATTCAGGTTCCCAATTATTCTCCCGGCGAACCATGTCATCACCTCTCGCTTGATTATGGATGAGCACGTGAAAGAAAATCACATTGGAGTACAACTTCTTCTTAATCATCAGAGACAACGCTTCTGGATCATCGGTGGAAGGAGGACAGTTAGAAAAATTATAAGAAAATGTGTCAAGTGCCGGAGGCATGATGGACAACATACCGAAATCGCTCAGGCCCCTCTGCCCCTGGACCGCATACGGGAAGCCTGTGTATTTGAAGTGATAGGAGTGGACTTGGCAGGTCTGGTGATCCTGAGGGATGAAAGTAAAGCTTGGATTGTAGTTTTCACATGTGCGGTGTATCGCGCTGTTCATCTCAAAATGGTTACTTCTCTCTCCACAGAGGCGTTTGTGCAAGCGTTCCGGCGGTTTGTAGCAAGAAGAGGACGCCCCTCTGTGATTTACTCAGACAATGCTAAAAATGTCACGGGTACAGATAACGCGTTTCAAAGCGTTGACTGGGAGAATATTTCCAAACACTATTCGGTTGAACGTATTACTTGGAGATTTAATCCCCCTAGTGCTCCTTGGTGCGGAGGCTTCTGGGAAAGGTTAATACGTCTAATTAAACAGCTTCTGAAACGAGCTTTGGGTAAAGCCTGTCTAACTTACCAAGAAATGCTTAAACTTTTCTGCAGTATAGAAGCCACCTTAAATGCAAGACCGCTAACATATCTAACCGATGGACGTGAAGATATAAGTCCACTCACCCCTGCCTGCTTTCTCAAGATATTAAGACAACTGGAGTTCCAGAATCTGATGCATTGGATGCTATAACCCTGAATCAATGAAATCGTCATCTTCTTAACCTAAGAATGGCATTGAAGAAAATATTCCAGCAGGAATATCTGGGACTTTTGGCACTCGGTAAACCGAGTTGTAAACCAACTCTTTTGTTCAAGAGAGGTGACATTGTCCTAGTTGGATCAGATGGCACTAAGAGGATAGATTGGCCCCTTGGAAAAATTGTGGACTTGTTCCCTCGAACTGATGGTAATACAAGACTTGCAAGGGTTGTTACATCTAAAGGAGAACTCTTGAGACCGATACGGCGACTCTACCCACTGAAAGTACTTGATGACGACAGCACACCTTTGAGGACTGGCTTGAATAAGAAAACAGCTACTGCTTTAGGAGAGCCGACTGGAACTGGTGTTCAACCCCCAAAGACCACACGTTTGGGTAGAACTGTCAATGTTCCTGCATGATATGTGGAGTAGTTAAGGATGTCTTTCCTCAACGGTCGGAGGATGTGACGGACAGTTGGCAACAGTTATTTTTTTTTGTGAGAAAAGAACGACAAGGAACAGTGCATCCAAGATGGAGTCTTTTGAGTGTTATTTGTAATGTGTGTGCATTTTCTTGTAAATAAATATCTTTCATTTTCCCAAATAAGTACGAAGTGACGTTTCTGTTCGTAACAATTATTGTTCAATTTATAATACATGAAATTAGCAGGGAGGACTACTGAATTGTAGCACCAATGGATTGTGGTGTTCATTTTCCCCAACATTATAAGTAAGTGTAAATAATTATACGGTTGTTTATTGTGATTTTTGATACAGTGCTTAGCAGATGTTTTGGATATATTCACAGGATATTGTATAATAATATTATGGATTAGGTCACTCAGGAATTATAGTGAAATCACGTGTGATAATGTGCGACGAAATAATTCCTTGTGTGGCTGATGAACTTTATGTTTTTCTTTTTATTACTTCTTTTGAAACCTGTGAATTAAGATTGAGGCACGAGCTGATCGGTTCCTTTGAAAATGGCCTCTTGCATCATAATTTACTTTCGCTATAACGTCAGTCATGGAGGTAGGATTGATTTATTTTTATTCTTGCTTGCCAGATAAAATATGCCTTTGTTTTCATTAATCTTATCCGTGACTCTGTTATTTCTTGGTTTCTCCTCCATGGTAACGATAAGGCTTCACCAAGAGAGTGTTGTTTTTTTATGAAACCCAGTTTGAGGTTGCCCACCTTTGGTGTTACCCGTAACGTCCCAGAGAGACTTTGTCTCATGCCTTCCCGAGCTATTTGTTTACCAGGCTGGGTTTCCACACACTCTATTTGTTTTGTTATCTTAACCGCTTGCCGCTTTCGGGATGATATGCGATACTTTAGCCGGGTCATCGCATACCGCTTCCTTGACGCACAATACACCCGCCATCTTGGAACTATTTTGTTGATGACCTTCTAGTTTGGGCACAAGACACTTCCAACATTATGGTACATTGTTGCAGAATTTTTAAGAGATCGGAAAATTAGGTTAGTTGAAATTTGATTTAAGCTTTGAACATTTGGGTGGCCGCCATTACGTTTCCATCAAGTTGGTTGCGATATAAAACATGTTAGTGCCACTTCTGTACCAAATTTCGTTCAATTCGATTTCGTCGTGTTTGAATTGATAAGCGGGGGGGATGGAGGGGATATACACACTCACACACAGACAGACGACCTCGTAGTTATGCCACTTAAAAAAACAATAACTAACGTGATTCAAAAACAGACACAATGAGAAAAAGGAGAATTTCCCTTGTCTGTCATTTATCGACATTGCATGGCAACACACTACTAAAACAACTATTTTACTACCTTTGGAAAAATATAACAAAAACTAATTAGTTCATAGAAGTTCAAGATTATTTAGATGAGTTGAATATGACAATGAAACAAATCGAAAACAGAGACGAAAAGGATTCTGATAAACACACATAAGGCTTACACTAAAGCAATATGTGATAACTGGTGAGGAAGGGGCGGGGAGAGGAGGAGCATTCCCCGTCAATTCGTAGAGGATTTGAAAGTACGGTATTTGGTTTGATTTAATGTGGGCGTGAAATATGTAAATAAATAAAGGTTGTATTTTTAAAATTTATTTATTAATTATAACTCAGCAATTCTTCTAGGTTTGTGCCGTGTCTTGTGTGGGATTTCGCCTAGGACACCAAGCTGGCTCATCGGCGGGCTCTTGGTGTCCCCGTCCGGACCCCCACAGGAGTGACGAACTGCGTGCTACCTCCCTTTATATTAGGTGCAACTGCACCACTTGACTGCGAGAACTAAAAGCTCAAGCAGCCTTAACCTTCCTATGAAAGTTTAGAATCATGTTGGCAGGACTGACGTATATCAGTTACTCCAAATTAATCTAGAATGCCAGGTACTATACGTGTGCAAAGTTTAGAGCTATTGGCTTGCATACTTTCTGATATATTGATATTAGGGTAACAAACATAGAGGCAGCATTTATTAACAGTTGGCAGCCCTGGTTGCTCTTAAGAATACGCATAGTTATATATGTTATGGTATACATAGCACACACGAAATTTGGTTGAAATCCAAATGATAGTATAGAAGTTACATGTATTTAAATTTGGACCTCTCAGCAGGCTTAGAATCATGTTGGTAGCACTTATGTATATAAGTTACTCCAAATTAATATAGAATGTCAGGTACTATACCTGTGGCATAGTTTAAAGCTGTCGGCTTGCATACTTTCTGATATATTGGAATTTGGATAAAAGGAATTGAGAGCATTTATTAACAGTTGGCAGCCCTGGTGGATCGTAAGAATACGCTCAGCCATATCTGTTTATATACACGTAGTGCATACAAAATTTGTTTGAATTCCAAATGATAGTGTAGAAGTAATATGCATTTAAAAATTCGACCTATCAGCAGACTTATAATCATTTTGGCAACACTGCCAGTATGGCCTCCTAGATATTAAACTGAAATATTATTATATATACGTGTGCCAATTTTGAAATAGCTCCCATGCATACCTTTCTAAATATACAACATGGAGCTTAAATTTCAATTGCGATTTTTCAGCAGTTGGTAGCACTGACATCACTTTCAAATATGGCATTGAGATATTCAGGTATAGATCTTTACTCCTACCAAATTTTCTTTCGAATGCTGCAGCCGTTTAGAAGTTGATAGGGGGGACACACACACAGCCAGACAGACAGACACACACACATTTGCCCGGATCGATCTCATTCATAAGTCAACTTTTTCCTCATTTTTGCAAAATGTAAAAAGTAGGCTAAAAATTATAGACAGTTTTGTCTAATGGGATTAGTGTAATTGGTTGTTTTATTATATCCTCAACTACAGAATATGCACAATACTTCCCGATAATAATAATATCGTGCAAGCTTTGTTAATTGACACCCAGAGGGTAGCTTGCATGTCGAATTTCGTCGTTCCTTTGAACGCTATGAAAGTCAAGGAGGTTAGATATCTAAACTCCTTGACACAACAGCGCTTTCAAGTAGTGTAACCGTACACATCTTTCCTGGGGTGTGGTGGTATTAAATTTACCATGAGGGACTCATTTCCTACAAATATAACCAACCTTTATTATATTCTCTTCACAATTCTTTCATATCTTCTCATGTATAACCAATAACCAGATCTTCAAACACTAAATCTAGCAGTATCTAACTTCCTCTGATCATGCACCACAATAATCTCATCAATGAATTGCACAGATACTAACATGGAACAATACCCTATCTCCAAAGATAAAACGGACAGATATTCACTAATAATTAAATCCCCCAGTACGGACACCCAACAAAAACAGTCAATATATATATATATATATAAACAAAATAGCATAAAAAAGGAATATAGAAAGGAAACTTCATTGGCAAGGCCACCTGCCATGCCATACAGAGATGCAAATAGCACTCTCAGAAGGCGCTATTTTCTCAACCCAATCTCCTTGCAATCAGAATGGTTGCAATCGCCCCTCTATGTGATTCTCACGTGAGAAGCACGTGAGTATCACATACATTAAAAATACACAAATGAAAATAATACATTTTCTCCTCCTGCCTCCACGCCTGCTTCATCATCTGTAATTCTTGCGTCTCCCACGCCTTCCTCCTCGTCGTCTTCTACGATGCCTCCTGCCTCCCCGTCTCCTGTATTCCAAACCTCTCTTTTTCTTCTTCCTTTGGTCTGTCTCCTCTGATTCAGTATCATATTTTTCTTTCTTTTTCTTCTCTTGGTCTGTCTCCTCTGATTCAGTATCATGATTTCCTTTCTTCTTCTTCCTTTGGTATGATCCTTCACTCTCTTATCTTCCTTTACCTGACATCTCATCTTCTTCCTACTTCTTCTCTTTGCTTTCCAACTCATTCTTTTATCTATTCTCCTGGTCCTCTTTGTCTTCATTCTCAACCACTTCTCTCTTCTTCCTTTCCACATGTTCCACCTCTTCCTCGTCTGTCTTGTCTTACTCAACAGTTCCTTTCTCTTCTTCCACTTTGTTTTCCACTGTTTCTTCTTCACCTTATCTTCTTCTAGTATGTTGTCTTCCCCATGGCTCACTCTTGCACTTTCATACTCATCTTTAGCCTCTTTTTCTTGATTGCTAATGTCTTCATTACCAACCTCATCTGATTCTCCTTTCTTTTCTTCAATTTCTCCCATATCTTTTGCTTTCTCACGCTCTTCTGTTTCACCTTCTCCCTTATCCGTTTCTCCTTTCTCTTCAGTTTCTTCCATTTCACCTTCTCCGTTATCCGCTTCTCCTTTCTCTTGTACCTTTTCCTTTCTTTCACCTGCCTCCTCTCCTTCAGTTTCTTTCATATCACCTGCTTTCTCACGCCCCCCACATCTCGGATAATCTTCTTGTTCCTTAATCTCACTTATCTCCTTCACTTCCTCATTTATAGACTCTTTCCACTGTTTCACAGACTTATATATAGACTCTTCCATCTCTGTAAACTTGCTAAGCAACATTAGTAGCATATCCCGATCCAGATCTTCAGCCATTTCTTTAATTAGTAGCATATCCCGATTCAGATCTTCAGCCATTTCTTTTTCTACTTTCATTGTACTCACGTTATGTTACTCATATTTCATCTTAGTCACTATATTTCTTCATTTCTTTGTTCGTTCTCATGTCCCTCTTTCGAGCTTCACGTTGGCGCGTCATAATGTAACCGTACGTCTTCTATTCTTTTGGGGGTGGTGGTATTAAATTTACCATGAGGGATACTTTTTTAAAAATATTCATTTACTTCTCTTTCCTCATAACTTTTCATAGCACAAAACAATATCTTGGCCAAGAATCACTTACAATCCTTCCACACAAAACCAAGTCATATCACTTATTCCCTCATAACCTTCTACAATCACCATAGATAATACGGACAGATATTCACTAATAATTAAATCTCCCAGTACGGACACCAACAAAAACAGTCAAAGATATATATAAAAAAACAAAATAGCATCAAATATAAAAAGGAACATATAAAAGAAACTGCCATGCCACACAGAGATCCAAACTGCACTCTCAGAAGGCGCTATCCTCCAACCCAAAAAGGCTGAGCTCTGTAACCAATATGTTACAGTAGAGAATGGAGGAACTTTGGGTTGGCAGGAAATCCCGAGATTAATTTTGCCATTGAACACGGCCTACTGAATTCAAATGGGTTCTTTAACATGCCAACAACGTATGACATGAGTATCGTGATTTTTGTCGCCTTCAAAAATCACTTACCATGGCCAGTGGCGAACCTGCAATCTTGGGGTTGGTAGTCCGACACTATAACCACTCACCCACCGTGGCAAGCACTTCCCGATGATGAACCACTAGTTGTAACAAAAACTCAGATTTCTATGGTACCCACCAAGAAGCATAAGCATAAGTTCATCTTAAGGTCACTGACACATTCAGAGTATCACGAAGCAAATATCATTGGGGTGTGTGGTGGCGCAGCGGTCAAGCTGTATGCCTCTCAACAAGGCGGACCGGGTTCGATTCACGGTCACTGCATGTGAAATTTTCAATGTGAAATGCCATGTCCTGTGGTTCGGATTCCACGTAAAACGGAGGTTCCATGGCTTATGATCGCGGGATTGAAGGTCACGTTTAACTACAAGCTCCCTTCCTTCGCTTCCAAATATCATTGAGTTTAGAGCTCCAAGGTACCCACCGAGACAGTGAGCAGATGGTTACTCATCAAGGTATTAGCACACTGGAGTGCCTTTAAGCTAACATCCTTCAGTTTAGAGCTCCTAGGTACCCACCGAGACTGTGAACAGATGGTTACTCATCAAGGTATTAGCACACTGGGGTATCTTTAAGCTAACATACTTCAGTTTAGAGCTCCTAGGTACCCACCAAGACTGTGAGTAGATGGTTACTCATCAAGGTATTAGCACACTGGAGTGTCTTTAAGCTAACATCCTTCAGTTTAGAGCTCCTAGGTACCCACTGAGACTGTGAGAAGATGGTTACTCATCAAGGTATTAGCACACTGGAGTGTCTTTGATCTAACATCCTTCAGTTTGAGCTCCTAGGTACCCTCCGAGACTGTGAGAAGATGGTTACTCATCAAGGTATTAGCACACTGGAGTGTCTTTAAGCTAACATCCTTCACTTTAGAACTCCTAGGTACCCACCGAGGCTGTGAGTAGATGGTTACTCATCAAGGTATTAACACACTGGAGTGTCTTTAAGCTAACATCCTACAGTTTGAGCTCCTAGGTACCCACTGAGACTGTGAGTAGATGGTTACGCATCGAGGTATCAGAACACTGGAGTGTCTTTAAGCTAACATCCTTCAGTTTAGAGCTCCTAGGTACCCACCGATACTGTGAGTAGATGGTTACTCACCAAGGTATTAGCACTCTGGTGTGTCTTTAAGCTAACATCCTTCACCTTAGAGCTCCTAGGTACCCTCCGAGACTGTGAATAGATGGTTAATCATCAAGGTATTGGCACACTGGAGTGTCTTTAAGCTAACATCCTTGAGATTAGAGCTCCTAGGTACCCACCGAGATTGTGAGCAGATGGTTCCTCTTAGAGGTATTAGCACACTGGAGTGTCTTTAAGCTAACATCCTTTCGTTTAGAGCTCCTAGGTACCCACCGAGACTGTGAGTAGATGGCTACTCACCAAGGTATTAGCACACTGGAGAGTCTTTAAGCTAGCATCCTTCAGTTTAGAGCTCCTAGGTACCCACCGAGACTGCAAGTAGATGGATACTCATCAAGGTATTAGCACACTGGAGTGTCTTTAAGCTAACATCCTTTAGTTTAGAGCTCCTAGGTACTCATCGAGATTGTGAGCAGATGGTTACTCATCAAGGTATTAGCACACTGGAGTGGCTTTAAGCTAACATCCTCTAGTTTAGAGCTCCTAGGTACCCACCGAGACTGTGAGTAGATGGCTACTCATCAAGGTATTAGCACACTGGAGTGTCTTTAAGCTAACATCCTTCAGTTTAGAGCCCCTAGGTACCCACCGAGATTGTGAGCAGATGGTTCCTCTTAGAGGTATTAGCTCACTGGAGTGTCTTTAAGCTAACATCCTTACTTTAGAGCTCCTAGGTACCCACCGAGACTGTGAGTAGATGGCTACTCATCAAGGTACTAGCACACTGGAGTGTCTTTAAGCTAACATCCTTTAGTTTAGAGCTCCTAGGTACTCACCGAGGCTGTGAGTAGATGGCTACTCTTCAAGTTAATAGCACACTGGTGTGTCTTTAAGCTAACATCCTTGAGTTTCGAGCTCCTAGGTACCCACCGAGACTGTGAGCAGATGGTTACTCATCAAGGTATTAGCACACTGGAGTGTCTTTGATCTAACATCCTTCAGTTTAGAGCTCCTAGGTAACCACCGAGATTGTGAGCAGACGGTTCCTCTTAGAGGCATTAGCACACAGGAGTGTCTTTAAGCTAACAACCTTCTGTTTAGAGCTCCTAGGTACCCACCGAGATTGTGAGCAGATGGTCCCTCATAGAGGTATTAGCACACTGGAGTGTCTTTAAGCTAACATCCTTAGGTTTAGAGCACCTAGGTACCCACCGAGGCTGTGAGTAGATGGTTACTCATCAAGGTATTAGCACACTGGAGTGTCTTTAAGCTAACATTCTTGAGTTTCGAGCTCCTAGGTACCGACCGAGACTGCGAGTAGATGGTTACTCATCAAGGTATTAGCACACTGGAGTGTCTTTAAGCTAACATCCTTCAGTTTAGAGCTCCTAGGTACCCACCGAGACTGTGAGCAGATGGTTACTCATCAAGGTATTCGCACACTGGAGTGTCTTTAAGCTAACATCCTTCAGTTTAGAGCTCCGAGGTACCCACCGAGGTTGTGAGTAGATGGTTACTCATCAAGGTATTAGCACACTGGAGTGTCTTTAAGCTAACATCCTTCAGTTTAGAGCTCCTAGGTACCCACTGAGACTGTGAGCAGACGGTTCCTCTTAGAGGCATTAGCACACAGGAGTGTCTTTAAGCTAACAACTTTCTGTTTAGAGCTCTAAGGTACCCACCGAGATTGTGAGCAGATGGTCCCTCATAGAGGTATTAGCACACTGGAGTGTCTTTAAGCTAACATCCTTAGGTTTAGAGCACCTAGGTACCCACCGAGGCTGTGAGTAGATGGTTACTCATCAAGGTATTAGCACACTGGAGTGTCTTTAAGCTAACATTCTTGAGTTTCGAGCTCCTAGGTACCCACCGAGACTGCGAGTAGATGGTTACTCATCAAGGTATTAGCACACTGGAGTGTCTTTAAGCTAACATCCTTCAGTTTAGAGCTCCTAGGTACCCACCGAGACTGTGAGTAGATGGTTATTCATCAAGGTATTAGCACACTGGAGTGTCTTTGATCTAACATCCTTCAGTTTAGAGCTCCTAGGTACCCACCGAGACTGTGAGCAGATGGTTACTCATCAAGATATTAGCACACTTGAGTGTCTTTAAGATAACATCCTTCAGTTTAGAGCTCCTAGGTACCCACCGAGACAGTGAGTAGATGGCTACTCATCAAGTTATTAGCACACTGGAGTGTCTTTAAGCTAACATCCTTCAGTTTACAGCTCATAGGTACCCACCGAGACTGCGAGTAGATGGTTACTCATCGAGGTATTAGCACACTGGAGTGTCTTTAAGCTGACATTATTGAGTTTCGAGCTCCTAGGTACCCACCGAGACTGCGAGTTGATGGTTACTCATCAAGGTATTAGCACACTGGAGTGTCTTTAAGCTAACATCATTCAGTTTAGAGCTCCGAGGTACCCACCGAGATTGTGAGCAGACGGTTCCTCTTAGAGGCATTAGCACACTGGAGTGTCTTTAAGCTAACAACCTTCAGTTTAGAGCTCCTAGGTACCCTCAGAGATTGTGAGCAGATGGTTCCCCTTAGAGGTATTAGCACACTGGAGTGTCTCTAAGCTAACATCCTTCAGTTTAGAGCTCCTAGGTACCACCGAGACTGTGAGTAGATGGTTATTCATCAAGGTATTAGCACACTGGAGTGTCTTTAAGCTAACATCCTTTCGTTTAGAGCTCCTAGGTACCCAACGAGACTGTGGGTAGATGGCTTCTCACCAAGGAATTAGCACACTGGGGAGTCTTTAAGCTAACATCTTTTAGTTTAGAGCTCCTAGGTACAAACCGAGACTATGAGTAGATGGTTACTCATCAAGGTATTAGCACACTGGTGTGTTTTTTGCTAACATCCTTCAACTTAGAGCTCCTAGGTACCCACCGAGACTGTGAGTAGATGGTTACTCATCAAGGTATTGGCACACTGGAGTGTCTTTAAGCTAACATCCTTCAGTTTAGAGCTCCTAGGTACCCACCGAGACTGTGAGTAGATGGCTACTCATCAAGTTATTAGCACACTGGAGTGTCTTTAAGCTAACATCCTTTCGTTTAGAGCTCCTAGGTACCCAACGAGACTGTGGGTAGATGGCTTCTCACCAAGATATTAGCACACTGGAGAGTCTTTAAGCTAACATCTTTTAGTTTAGAGCTCCTAGGTACCCACCGAGACTGTGAGTAGATGGTTACTCATCAAGGTATTAGCACACTGGAGTGTCTTTAAGCTAACATCCTTCAGTTTATAGCTCCTAGGTACAAACTGAGTCTGTGAGTAGATGGATACTCATCAAGGTATTAGCACACTGGAGTGTCTTTAAGCTAACATCCTTTAGTTTAGAGCTCCTAGGTACCCACCGAGACTGTGAGTAGATGGTTACTCAACAAGGTATTAGCACCCTGGAGTGTCTTTAAGCTAACATCCTTCAGTTTATAGCTCCTAGGTACCCACCGAGATTGTGAGCAGATGGTTCCTCTTAGAGATATTTGCACACTGGAGTGGCTTTAAGCTAACATCCTTTAGTTTAGAGCTCCTAGGTACCCACCGAGATTGTGAGCAGACGGTTCCTCTTAGAGGCATTAGCACACTGGAGTGTCTTTAAGCTAACAACCTTCAGTTTAGAGCTCCTAGGTACCCACCGAGATTGTGAGCAGATGGTTCCTCTTAGAGGTATTAGCACACTGGAGTGTCTCTAAGCTAACATCCTTCAGTCTAGAGTTCCTAGGTACCACCGAGACTGTGAGTAGATGGTTATTCATCTAGGTATTAGCACACTGGAGTGTCTTTAAGCTAACATCCTTCGGCTTAGACCTCCTAGGTACCCACCGAGACTGTGAGAAGATGGTTACTCATCAAGGTATTAGCACACTGGTGTGTTTTAAGCTAACATCCTTCACCTTAGAGCTCCTAGGTACCCACCGAGACTGTGAGTAGATGGTTACTCGTCAAGGTATTGGCACACTGGAGTGTCTTTAAGCTAACATCCTTCAGTTTAGAGCTCCTAGGTACCCAGCGAGACTGTGAGTAGATGGCTACTCATCAAGTTATTAGCACACCGGAGTGTCTTTAAGCTAACATCCTTTAGTTTAGAGCTCCTAGGTACAAACCGAGACTGTGAGTAGATGGTTACTCATCAAGGTATTAGCACACTGGAGTGTCTTTAAGCTAACATCCTTTAGTTTAGAGCTCCTAGGTACCCACCGAGACTGTGAGTAGATGGTTACTCATCAAGGTATTAGCACCCTGGAGTGTCTTTAAGCTAACATCCTTCAGTTTATAGCTCCTAGGTACCAACCGAGATTGTGAGCAGATGGTTCCTCTTAGAGGTATTAGCACACTGGAGTGGCTTTAAGCTAACATCCTTTAGGTTAGAGCTCCTAGGTACCCATCGAGACTGTGAGTAGAAGGCTACTCATCAAGGTATTAGCACACTGGAGTGTCTTTAAGCTAACATCATTCAGCTTAGAGCTCCTAGGTACCCACCGAGATTGTGAGCAGACGGTTCCTCTTAGAGGCATTAGCACACTGGAGTGTCTTTAAGCTAACAACCTTCAGTTTAGAGCTCCTAGGTACCCACCGAGATTGTGAGCAGATGGTTCCTCTTAGAGGTATTAGCTCACTTGAGTGTCTTTAAGCTAACATCCTTCAGTTTAGAGCTCCTAGGTACCCACCGAGACTGTGAGCAGATGGTTACTCATCAAGGTATTAGAACACTGGAGTGTCTTTAATCTAACATCCTTCAGTTTAGAGCTCCTAGATACCCACCGAGACTGTGAGTAGATGGCTACTCATCATGTTATTAGCACACTGGGGTGTCTTTAAGCTAACTTCCTTCAGTTTGGAGCTCCTAGGTACCCACCGAGGCTGTGAGTAGATGGTTACTCATCAAGGTATTAGCACACTGGAGTGTCTTTAAGCTAACATCCTTTCGTTTAGAGCTCCTAGGTACCCACCGAGACTGTGAGTAAATGGCTACTCACCAAGTTATTAGCACACTGGAGAGTCTTTAAGCTAACATCTTTTAGTTTAGAGCTCCTAGGTACCCACCGAGACTGTGAGTAGATGGTTACTCATCAAGGTATCAGCACACTGGAGTGTCTTTAAGCTAACATCCTTTAGTTTAAAGCTCCTAGGTACCCACCGAGACTGTGAGTAGATGGTTACTCATCAATGTATTAGCACCCTGGAGTGTCTTAAAGCTAACATCCTTCAGTTTATAGCTCCTAGGTACCCACCGAGATTGTGAGCAGATGGTTTCTCTTAGAGGTATTAGCACACTGGAGTGGCTTTAAGCTAACATCCTTTAGTTTAGAGCTCCTAGGTACCCACCGAGACTGTGAGTAGATGACTACTCATCAAGGTATTAGCACACTGGAGTGTCTTTAAGCTAACATCATCCAGTTAGAGCTCCTAGGTACCCACCGAGATTGTGAGCAGACTGTTCCTCTTAGAGGCATTAGCACACTGGAGTGTCCATAAGCTAACAACCTTCAGTTTAGAGCTCCTAGGTACCCACCGAGATTGTGAGCAGAAAGTTCCTCTTAGAGGTATTAGCTCTCTGGAGTGTCTATAAGCTAACAGCCTTCAGTTTAGAGCTCCTAGGTACCTACCGAGTCTGTGAGCAGATGGTTACTCATCAAGGTATTAGCACACTGGTGTGTTTTAAGCTAACATCCTTCAGTTTAGAGCTCCTAGATACCCACCGAGACTGTGAGTAGATGGCTACTCATCATGTTAATAGCACACTGGAGTGTCTTTAAGCTAACATCCTTCAGTTTAGAGCTCCTAGGTAACCACCGAGACTGACGGTTGATGGTTACTCATCAAGGAATTAGCACACTGGGGTGTCTTTAAGCTAACATCCTTCAGTTTAGAACTCCTAGGTACCCACCGAGGCTGTGAGTAGATGGTTACTCATCAAGGTATTAGCACACTGGAGTGTCTTTAAGCTAACATCCTTGAGTTTCGAGCTCCTAGGTACCCACCGAGACTGCGAGTTGATGGTTAATCATCAAGATATTAGCACACTGGAGAATCCTTCAGCTAACATCCCTTAGGTTAGAGCTCCTAGGTACCCAACGAGACTGTGAGCAGATGGTTACTCATCAAGGTACTAGCACACTGGAGTGTCTTTAAGCTAACATCCTTCAGTTTAGAGCTCCTAGGTACCCACCAAGATTGTGAGCAGATGGTTCCTCATAGAGGTATTAGCTCACTGGAGTGTCTTTAAGCTAACATCCTTATTTTACAGCTCCTAGGTACCCACCGAGACTGTGAGTAGATGGCTACTCATCAAGGTATTAGCACACTGGAGTGTCCTTAAGCTAACATACTTCAGTTTAGAGCTCCTAGGTACCCACCGAGGCTGTGAGTAGATGGCTACTCATCAAGTTATTAGCACACTGGAGATTTTTTAAGCTAACATCCTTCAGTTTAGAGCTCCTAGGTACCCACCGAGGCTGTGAATAGATGGTTACTCATCAAGGTATTGGCACACTGGAGTGTCTTTAAGATAACATCCTTCAGTTTAGAGCTCCTAGGTACCCACCGAGACTGTGAGTAGATGGCTACTCATCAAGTTATTAGCACACCGGAGTGTCTTTAAGCTAACATCCTTTCGTTTAGAGCTCCTAGGTACCCAACGAGACTGTGAGTAGATGGCTACTCACCAAGGTATTAGCACACTGGAGAGTCCTTAAGCTAACATCTTTTAGTTTAGAGCTCCTAGGTACAAACCGAGACTGTGAGTAGATGGATACTCATCAAGTTATTAGCACACTGGAGTGTCTTTAAGCTAACATCCTTTAGTTTAGAGCTCCTAGGTACCCACCGAGACTGTGAGTAGATGGTTACTCATCAAGGTATTAGCACCCTGGAGTGTCTTTAAGCTAACATCATTCAGCTTAGAGCTCCTAGGTACCCACCGAGATTGTGAGCAGACGGTTCCTCTTAGAGGCATTAGCACACTGGAGTGTCTTTAAGCTAACAACCTTCAGTTTAGAGCTCCTAGGTACCCACCGAGATTGTGAGCAGATGGTTCCTCTTAGAGGTATTAGCTCACTGGAGTGTCTTTAAGCTAACATCCTTCAGTTTAGAGCTCTTAGGTACCCACCGAGACTGTGAGCAGATGGTTACTCATCAAGGTATTAGAACACTGGAGTGTCTTTAATGTAACATCCTTCAGTTTAGAGCTCCTAGATACCCACCGAGACTGTGAGTAGATGGCTACTCATCATGTTATTAGCACACTGGGGTGTCTTTAAGCTAACATCCTTCAATTTGGAGCTCCTAGGTACCCACCGAGGCTGTGAGTAGATGGTTACTCATCAAGGTATTAGCACACTGGAGTGTCTTTAAGCTAACATCCTTTCGTTTAGAGCTCCTAGGTACCCACCGAGACTGTGAGTAGATGGCTACTCACCAAGGTATTAGCACACTGGAGAGTCTTTAAGCTAACATCTTCTAGTTTAGAGCTCCTAGGTACCCACCGAGACTGTGAGTAGATGGTTACTCATCAAGGTATTAGCACACTGGAGTGTCTTTAAGCTAACATCCTTTAGTTTAAAGCTCCTAGGTACCCACCGAGACTGTGAGTAGATGGTTACTCATCAATGTATTAGCACCCTGGAGTGTCTTTAAGCTAACATCCTTTAGTTTAAAGCTCCTAGGTACCCACCGAGACTGTGAGTAGATGGTTACTCATCAATGTATTAGCACCCTGGAGTGTCTTTAAGCTAACATCCTTCGGTTTATAGCTCCTAGGTACCCACCGAGATTGTGAGCAGATGGTTTCTCTTAGAGGTAATAGCACACTGGAGTGGCTTTAAGCTAACATCCTTTAGTTTAGAGATCCTAGGTACCCACCGAGACTGTGAGTAGATGGCTACTCATCAAGGTATTAGCACACTGGAGTGTCTTTAAGCTAACATCATTCAGTTAGAGCTCCTAGGTACCCACCGAGATTGTGAGCAGACTGTTCCTCTTAGAGGCATTAGCACACTGGAGTGTCCTTAAGCTAACAACCTTCAGTTTAGAGCTCCTAGGTACCCACCGAGATTGTGAGCAGATGGTTCCTCTTAGAGGTATTAGCTCACTGGAGTGTCTCTAAGCTAACATCCTTCAGTTTAGAGCTCCTTGGTACTGTACCCATGTGAGTAATCTCGATGGTAAATATGCAGCTGCCTCCAGCTAGCATCAGGTCTCAGGTGTGTACCGTCTCCCCAAATGAGCAGTGCATATTTTGGATTTGAGGCTATAAGGTAACAACTCTACAATGATAAGGCACAACTCTATTCTAAAACTTTAATTCAGTAAATAAAAATCATGGCTTCAAACACAAAACAATCCCAAAACCATAAAAAAAACAAAGCAAACAAAAATTTACTTCCACAATCCACAAATAAACAAAAATGAAATCATAATAAAATCATATTAAACTACAAAGCTGTACCCTTATGTGAACTTCATAAAGATATTCTAGTGCGCTGATGCACCTACGACTTCAATACAAACTGTACATTGACATAACAGTCATACAATGTGACTTCTTTAATATCACAAATTAATTATTCCTTAAACCTCTTGGTTTTAACAATTATGTGTGCCGTGCGTGTTTTGATTTTTCTCTTCTCACCAAACAAATGCTTTCATGCATTACCTATTCGGACGTTGCACCGCAATCAACGTGCAACTCCATAATTATGTAAGCTACCCCTCCACTTCCTCTATTTATATGGTTCCACTGCATGCTGTATGTGATTCCTCCATAAAACGTTACGTTATAGCTTGTGTCGGGTGGTACAATTAGATTACCTTGCTCTCGTGGCGATTGGCATCTAGTAACCAACTTCATAACTTGGTTTCAGTGACAGTACAAATACATTGTCTAACTATTCGTCAGATAGCTAAAATAATGAACCATCAGGATCATCTATAATTATCCATGTATTCTTAAACCACATGGCTACATTACTCAACATAACAATCTTTCATTATATGTCATTTACCAGGGTCTAAAATCTTTTCCTTTCAACTTGCCTTGACGGTTCAAGTGCCCGCCTGCAGACCCTCGGCTAGAGGAGTCAGCACACAATAGAAAGTGGGTTGGGTGTTCCACCAATTACCTCGACCCTCCTTAAAGGTTTGAATGCTTTCCTTTCTAAGCAGTAAAGATTTACAAGACAAATACTGTTGTCTGACCGACACACATATCCCAAAGGATCTTAATTGACTATTATGCAAACAGGTATTGAATGAGCTTTTATAATTACTCCTACACAGAGGATATAATAATTACTGGCCTCACACGGGTCCATTCAACATGAAGGTTCGGGGTTCGTAATGCATTAGTCTAACGGGTGACCGATGTCTCAAGTAAAATATAGGCGCTCACTGCAGCTGTCGCCATGAGTTTTGCTACCACGAGCGGAATAACTCATCAATAAGTTCTCGGGAAATCATAGAGTTTCGAGGTGTCCTCGTTTTCCTCGTCTCTATCACAGGATTCTAACCCGGAACACTTTCATATCCTTCCTCAGAGCTAGGGTGCACACTACAACTCTGGCATACGTAGAATAGACCATCTGGCCCCTTTACTCAATGCTACGACCTCCGACCTATATTATTAAGAGAAATCTCACAAATTACTCTATAAGCTTCTCATATAAGCTGCAAATTCAATTCACTAAAAGCTCTTTCATGCCTGGCATCATTACTGAATATATGCAATATTCTGATATAAAAACTTCTTTCCTTAATTACTGTAATGTAATCTTACTGTATCATCTTACTGCTTAGATTGATAAGTCTTGCAATTAGCGTAACTAATTCTCGCTTATAACATTTATTTGTTTCCTGATGTGTTCATTCATACTTTTAATATTCATTATTATTATTACCATTAATCTCACTGACATAAATGACCAAAATCATTACTTTATCATTCTTATTAATCTCACTGACATAAATGACCAAAATCATTCTTTATTATTATTCTCACATAAATTTTCAAAAATCCGACATAGCTAAACGTCTTAAAATCCGAACAATCGCGTTCGTCACATTTACATAACTGATTGCCATTCTTAATTCATAGTGGGAATAATTACTCCACTTAATGATGCAAATTAACATCTCAACTCTATAAAAATCAACACAATAATGATTAAACATGGAGGATCTGCCTCCTAAACTGATTTTTACTGGCATCTTTACGGAATCACAACATGCAGTGGCCCATATTTCTACATAATCATAACTTGTGGGGTACTTACATTTCTATAGGCGTCTATGGTGGCTCCGACCAATCATATTTCTCCATGTCGCCCGCCATTAGCAGGTTTAACGCGACATATTTATCTTGAACACACACATTTTATAACACATAATTTCCACCAACAACACGGCACGTTGCATAACTCTCAGGAAGCTATTGCTCCCACACATGTGAAACACTTATCTAATCACTACTTTAAAGGATATTTTACATATGCTGTACACTTAACACACGTCACTTTATGCACTTTTCAATGCTGAAATTCCCTAGCAAAGATCGAAATTGCAGGTGTCGACGGTATCTCCCGTGCTCCTATCAACTCCTGATTGAAAGTCTGGTTTTACCTGCTTTCGGAATTCACCAACAGTTTTTATATTCCTACTCCTACGGTAAGCGTCCTGCGTTGCATAAATATGCTAGCTCCCGTCCTGAGTGTTATCATCTGGTACTCTCATGACATTACCAAACACTTCGTAGAGTTTCATTTAGCGCCTACCATCGTAATTACACATATACGATCAGTCAATACTTTACACATTGCGCTTAACACTGTCCAATACTTTACACAAATAATTATTTACAATAGTTCTGCCATTAGTCTTATACGGTGCTTCGTAACTGAACACGGCATAGTTCGTACTGCTGATTATGCCTATAGCACGACTATTATTCATAAAAGCTTATAAAATGCTTCATTTACATGTATCAGTCTTTGTTCGGCGTCTATTATGAGTAGAACCGCCATGCGTTCTGCCTTGACAAACTTGCTTCAAAGTGGCTGTAACTGACTGAAGATTCACTTGAAGACTGCTCGTAACTTACTTGAAGACTGCGGTATACTGCTTACATACTGTCTCGTACTGCTGCATACTGATTGCAACTTACTGCAACTGATCTACAACTGGGTAACTTCTAACGTCGTGAAGACTGCGTAAGACTGCAACTTGAACTGTAACTGGCTGTAACTGGGCGTAAACTGCACGTGAACTGCGCGTGGACTGAGCTTCAACTGCGTTTGACTGAGCTTGACTGCGTTTCAACTGAGAGCTCCTCCAAGGGTCTACTCCCTTATATCGGATTCTTACTGAATGTAGGGCGAAATCTTCCCGCGTAATCTTGGCTCCTCTCCCAGCATGATTCTGGTCTCCAAACCATGATCATTGGGTTCCTCTCTCTTCACAGATCCCAAAACTATCTGCGTGCAAAGGAATCGCTCGTCCAATTAATTAATATTAATTCCTTTCTCCATAGCGTGGGACGCTATCTTACGGGTATTCCCCGGCAACATTCTCAAATCTATCCGCGAACAATGGTAGTTTTACAGTCCTTCCGCACTTCCTTAAATATGCCTCAATTTCGCAGGTAAAAGGCTCTAAAACTAGCCTCCTGCCAAAAGATTCACCTGTGAGCAACTCTCCTCTCAATTCGTTACTCCAATCACGAGTAATCAATGATTTTCCTGGGCATCTCTCCGCCCCCTACTCAAATCTATTCTCCGTCGGGGAATAACTGGGTCATTATTCAGGCCTCCACCCTGCTCCAGACGACAGAATGGGGTCACAGAGATGGACATGGCTCCACTGGGCCCCTCCCACAATCCTGGGCTAATTTGTAAAATGTCAACTCTGTCCTCTCCGTGCTTCAAGCCTCGTATAGCCTACACCAAGTAGTCTAATAATGCTGTAATCTGCTCATTATTCCCTGCATTATTTTAATAAATAATGTCATTGCACCAAAATCACACCAGTGATTAAATATACACTTCTTTCGAGGGGTTTTTACCATGAAACTGCCTCTACAGATCTCTGGTTCGTTCCCTGGTGGAACCTTTATCCTGAGATCACAGTCTCTGAGAACCACGTTCGAATCCAGTCAGCAGAACCTCCTCGGGTTCATATTCCCCTTGCGAAACTTATAAAAGTCAATTGCAAGTGGCTTTCTATAAGTAACCAGCTGACTGTCTACCACTGTCTGTGTTTACATCTGGGGTCCTTCACCTCGTCTGGCTGCGAGTAGGTTAGTACTGTTCCCCCTTCCACACTCGGCCTTCTTCCTAAGCTGTTCATTCTCCATGCGGAGGGTCGCGTTTATTGCTTCAACCTCTCTCGCCACTCTGACCATTTCTTCATAGAATTCTCGCAGACACTGGCATTCTTTTTTCTCTTCGCTTACACTGGGTAAACTGTCTGCTTCTCGTCCCGTCTTGCCGTTCCAACTTTCAGGTCTGACTGCTTGGCTGACTTCGCTCTCCCCGTTGAGTTGGGTGTGCGTTACCAATACTTCTTCTTGTTCGTCGAATTCTTCTGGCGAGTAATAAACTTTTAAGTTGGCTACGTTCATAACAACCTCGTTTCCATTTTCTAGATGCCTTAACCTGTATGCATTGTTCTGGAGGTTTCTTATCACCTCGAACGGGCCGTGATAAGAAAAATTGAACTTTTTATACTTGCGTGCCTCTGGATCTGAACTGGCGGGTTTCTTAATTAAAACTTTCTCTCCCACGAGAAGCGGTCTATGATACCTCTTCGCACGATTTCTTCTCTGACGTCTCTCCGCCTGTGCCTTGAGATATTCAAAGGTTCGTTGGATCCTCAATTCTCTACCTGGCTGTGCGTCTACTGGCAATGGAATAACACCAGTCCACGGTCTCTCCGGTCTTTGATCCAGATGTAGAGTCACGGGAACCTGACCTGTCGCCTCATGTACAGTATTATTTATACAGTATTCAATTACTTCTAGAAATTCTATCCAACGCCAATTCTCCTCAGAGCAGTAGATCTTCATGTATTTCTGGATCTCTCTCATTACTCTTTCAACTGGACTTGCCTCAGGATGGCGAATGGTAGATAAAATCTGCCTAATTCCTAGAGTTTCCAGTTCTCGACGAAATTCTGCACTAGTAAAGCAACTTCCGTGGTCCGAGAGAATGTTATCCGGCTTCCCAAGAATCGGAATAACTCTCTCTTTCAGGCGCTTCAAGACCTGTTTTGAACTTGTCTTTTGTATGGGGCATAACACCACCATTTTCGAAAATACATCCATGGCCACAAAAATGTGTCTATTGCCTCTACGTGCTCTAGGCAATGGTCCAAAGTTGTCTATACTCAATAGCTGCCTTGGCTTCTCCGGTAACAACGGGATAGGTCGTTGCCTCATTAAAAAGGGATTTGGCTTTACCCTCTGGCATAGATCACATGTCCTAATAGCATTTCTCACCGTTTCTCTCAATTTTGGCCAAGTAAATGCTTCCTTCAACAGAGCACTGATTTTATCTATACCGGGATGTCCAAATGCTCTGTGGGCTAGCCATACCAATCTTCTCTGCAAAGATGCAGGAATTAGAATCCTTTGACGTGTATGATCTACATCGTCCCACTTGTGTAATATCTGATTATACCATACATATTCTGTTGCCAATGCCTCCGCCTCTCTGTATACCGCAGTTCCCCTTGCTAAGCGTCCCTCAAAGTAATCGATCATCATCTTCAACCATGGGTCTTCGCGTTGTAGGTTGGTAAGGTTCCTTAAGTCATCCAACGTCTTCTGATCTCGATTCTCAATCTGGACAGCTAGCGCTTCCTCTTCTCTAGGGTAACGACTTAATATGTCCGGTATTACATTCTCTTTCCCTGGACAGTATTCTATTTCCACATTAAATTGCTGGATATACAGGGACCATCTTGTCAATCTCTGGCTAGACAAATCTGTCTTTAACAAAAATGTTAAAGCTTTATGGTCTGTTCTGAGGACTATTCGGAAGCCATACACGAGTTTGTGCCAAGATTGCAACGCGTACAAAATTGCGAGCAACTCTATCTCTGTGATCGTGTAGTTTTTCTCATGGGCTTTCAGTCTCCTGCTTATAAAGGCGATAAAAACTTTCTTCTCAGGCTGGTCAACATTTTCCTGGAATAGCATCGCTCCAATCCCAATAAGTGATGCATCCGTCTGTATGATGAACTTCTGGGTATAATCTGGGTATCCCAGCTTCACATATTCCAAAAGCATTTGTTTTGACCTCACGAATGCTTCCTGACATTGCTCCGTCCAATTCCATCTGCCGCCTTTCTTCAATAGGTCCTGCAGGGGTGCTACTGTCGCAGTATAGTTTGGGCAGTGGTTCGAAAAGAATCCAATTACTCCCAAATACTGTCGGACGTGCTTAACTTTCGTGGGTCGAGGGAAATTTCGAATTACCTCCAATTTATCTGGGTTAGGCTTCACTCCATTTGCATCAATAACATGCCCTAGGAATTTGACTTCCCTCTGACAGAAGTGCGATTTCTTGATATTAACCTTAAAGTTAGCTTCTCGAAGGTCATCTAGCAACTTCTTCAGGTCTCTCATGTGCTCCTCCAGAGATTCTGATGTGAGTAGAATGTCGTCTACATATCTGATGGTACTCTCTTTAACCTCATCTGATAGATTGCGATCTAACGCTCTTGTCAGGGCTGAACCAGCTGTTTTCAACCCAAAAGGTAGCCTTAAAAATGTGAATGTATGTTGATCAAACATAAATCCTGTCAACAGACTAGTTTTCTTCTCTAATTCAAGATGGTGGAAACTGAATGTGATATCCAAATTTGTGAATATGGTTTTTCCTTTAAACTTCCTGAGGATCTCTTTAACAGGTGGCACTTGGTCAAATTCCGGAATAACTCTCAAATTTAAGCGTCTCAGGTCCAGGCAGACTCTGACAGATCCGTCTGTCTTTGGTACAATTACCAATGGACTTACATAAGGCGTAGGTGTCTTCTCAATAACACCGGCCTCCAACATCTCCTGAATTGCCTCTTTCACTTTAGCATAATGCTTTTCAGCTATAGGGTAGGGTTTCTGCCTAAATGGTGTCCAATCACTGACTTGAAAAGCATAAGTGAAGTTCTTTATCCGACCAGGTCTCGAATCAAAGACTTCCTTCTGTTCCAGTAATAACTGCTTTAAATTTTCCTTCTCTTTTAGCCCAATTTTCGCTTCTTCTAGCTTTTCCGAAATATATTCTTCCAATTTGGGTTCCAGATCTTTTTCCAAGTCTGTGGCTAGTGTTTTAAGCTCCTCTTCTAACTGCTCAATAGCTAACACTCCTTCCTCAGCCACATCTCTGTATGTATGCCATACTTGTTCACTTGATCCTGGTTCAATCTCATTGAGTGCGACCTCTAAGCCTTCAGCTTCTTCATTCACATGGAACATAACCCTGTCCTGTGCTAGGTCGATTATCACTCTGTATTCCCTTATAAACTCTGCCCCAATAAGTAGGTTATAAGGCAATTTGTTTACTAACAGAAAACTCTGTGAGAAAATAGAGCCTCCTATCTGTAAATCTAGGAATACCTGGTATTTACATATCATTGTTCGGTCTGGAATTACCCCTTTAATCTTGACACTGGAGATCGGTATTTTCAAAATGTTCTCTCTCCGGGCTATTTCATTATATAGAGCTTGTGTCATGAGGCTCACTGTTGATCCTGTGTCTAGCAGACTTCTTATTTTTAATCCTGCCACCCTTACTATTATAATAGGCAATTCTCTCTTGACCATGACCTGTGGTCCTCCTGTATCCTCAATTAGTTCTTCTGGTTTGGCTATCCAATTGATGATGTTAATAGGTATTAAGACGAGTGGGAGAGGAGAGATGTTTCTGGCGACTGCTAATGAAGAGAAGGGATAGGTTGGTAGGACACATACTAAGACACCCATGAATAGCAAGCATAGTTATGGAAGGAAGGGTCGAGGACAAGAACTGTAGGGGTAGACCAAGGTTAGAATATGTTAAACAGATTGCCTCGGATGTAGGGTGTGGTAGCTATGTCGAGATGAAACGATTAGCTCAGGACAGGGAGGCATGGAGCGCTGCATCAAACCAGTCAAAAGACTGAAGACTCAAACAACAACAATAGACTTCCATCCACCAGTCTCAAACTCTTCTAATTTTGGCGTTTTTTTTTCTTCAGCGCCCGCCCCCTTGGAGTTTCTTCTCTCCTGTTCGCTGCGCTGTAGTTCCAAACTCTTAGCTCCATCTCCATATCTGTCTGGCGATGTCCTGTTCTGCATGACTTCTTGCCAGCGAACTTGTTGTTTCTGGGGCTCATCTCCCCTTTCTTCGAGGTATCGCAAAGAAGCGTGATATCGTTCTTCTACCTCGTCATCGAAGTTACTTCTTCTTTCTTGGGGTCTCCAATTTCTATTATTGCCTTCTTGGCCATTATTACCTCCATTGTTATGGTACGGTTTACCCCTGTTATTCTGCTTATTCCACGAACTTCGACCTCTTCCTCCTCTATTAGCATTTCCTTTGAACTTTGACTGCCATCTTCTGGGTTCCTGTTCCCATTGCCGTCCATAGGCATCTAATGTTTCTGTGCTCGTAGATTTGTTGTTCCTTGGAGCTTGCTGTTGGTCAGTCTGTGTGTTGGTCACGTGGACTTGTTCCACGGTTCGACTCTGACGCATTGTATTTGCTGTGGTGAGGTCCAGTTGCCTTAGAACTGTCTCCATTTCCATAGCAGTTTTCGCATTAGCCGAGATTAGTAGCCTTTGGATCTCGTATGGAAGCTGTTTGGCGATAGCAATACATAGCTCCAGTTCGCTCGGTTTTTGATCCAGCTCTTTAAAGCGACACATCTGCGATATGAAAAATTCTGCGTACTTTGTTGGATTATTGGTACTGTATTTCTTTGCATATAAATCCAACCGTAAATTCTGTTGAGTCGCGGCGTCCCAATATCTCTTCAAGAATGCCTCACGGAACTCCTCAACAGTATCAAAAGTGTAACGGAAGCTGCGAAACCAAATTTCCTTGGTTTTTCTTCACTTGCCCTAATGACGTTTATCACCTGGGTGTGCATAGCATTTTCATGTGGCGTCGATGCCGCAATGGGTACACCTGGCGTCATATAAGGACTTTCCCCTGAGCCTGTAGCATTCCTGCTCATAGGTTGGGTTTCCAAGTCTGCCCACCTTGTTTTCCTCATATCCTCTATGCTGCCTTCACTTGACTTAGGATCTTTCAGAATCGTTTCCTCATGTGCTATTATCCTAGTCTCCATTTGATTGTGGCGCATCTCTGCTCTTTCTAGGCGAGTAATGACTTCTTTCTCTATTCTTGTAAGCCTATCTCGGTTTTCCTCGGCTACTTGAAATATTTTCACCTTGTCTTCTTTCAGACTTTGTTTGATATGGGATATTTCATCCTCTACATCTTCTTTAATTTGAGCAAGGGTCTTGTCGCTTGCCTCTGTTTTCTGGCCTTCTCTTATTTCGAGTTCTTCTCTCAACCCTTTAATTTCATCTTGAATGTGTCCATTGACTTTAGACAATTCATTCCGGACCTTGGTGATCTCACCTCTATTCTCCTCTTGCCTTTTGTTAACTATAACAATGTCACTTTGAACTTGGTCCAGTTCTTGATAAACTTTGCCCATCTGACTTTTCACGTTGCTTACCAGCTCCTTACTTTCATGAGCGATAGCCTTAATTTCGCCTATTTCCTGGCATTGACCTAATATATTCTGGTCCTGTTTCTTGAGGTCACCGTTAATTGCTCTAGCATTGCTTTTCAATTTCTGGTCCCATTTGGAGTCGTTCTCCTCTAATCTCTGGTCTACCGTTCTTGTAAACTCTGCGAACTGTTTCGCTTGGCGTTCGAGATTCGCCTCATTTTGGATTTGAATATCCTTAATATCGTTAGACAACGCATCTAATCTACTGTTGGTTTCCTCCTGAGCATGCTTACACGCTTGTAAATTACCCTCAAGTTTGGCTTCTATAGCCTCGAAACGTTTATCAGTTTTAACCTGCATTTCCGATACAATGCTTACAACAGTATCTGTTACTTCGGTCTTAATTACCTCTTGCATTTGACCTAACGTATTGTTTAATTCAATCTGGTTATTATTTATTGCAACCTGATTGGCATCTAACCGACTACTCAATTCAGCTTTATTTGCATCTAAACGGTTGTTTATTTCAACCTGAGTTGCATTAATTGCCTCCTGATTGGCATCTAACCGATTGTTTAATTCAGTTTGGTTATTATTCATTGCAACCTGATGTGCATTAATTGCCTCCTGATTGGCATCTAAACGAGTGTTTATGCTATCCTGGAAAGCCTTGGCTTCCAGTTTATTCTGCTCGTTAGCAGCATCAAAATGCTGTTTCAATCCTGCAATAACTTGCAAGATCTCCTGCGTACCTGACATTTTACAATAACACACTTAAATATGCAGGCAGGCTTCCTGGAAAAATATGTGGATACGTTTCGAAGAGAAACATCAAACACTGCACACATATTGTGAAGTCGTACAAAACCTGATAATATTATGGTAGATTGTGGATCTGGTATGTAGCGCTCATACCCTTGGGCAATTCTCTTCTCAATAGAGAGATTCTGCGTTACATAAAAAGCCTACAGAATTCAAAAATCACTCAAACACAGTTTGAGGCAAAACAATTACTATGGTTTTCCCCATGAAATACCATAAAAAATCTATGGGTTTTCCCTAAATCCCATAAGCTCCACGTACCTGGGCGCCATGATAAATTAGATGCAGTTATCATCATGTATGCCATGCATGTGCAATGCCAAGATCGCTCATATTGCACTGACGCAGGCGGTTCCATAATGAATTATTACCGCCCCACGTCGCTTGGGCCATGATAAATTAGAGAGTATATTACAGACCCCACAGACGGGCGTCATGATAAATTATATGATAATTACAAAGGAGTAGAACTTGCACTTATACATCTATCAAATTTTATATGTACGTATCGGAACTTATCTATGGATAGGAGCGGTCATTCCCTACTTCGTTAATTCTTACTTTAATAGAGTTGTGTGCACTAGATCTGACCGACTTTAGACGTACCTATAGCTCAAATCACAATATAGGACATCAAATCCCATGTACCCATGTGAGTAATCTCGATGGTAAATATGCAGCTGCCTCCAGCTAGCATCAGGTCTCAGGCGTGTACCGTCTCCCCAAATGAGCAGTGCATATTTTGGATTTGAGGATATAAGGTAACAACTCTACAATGATAAGGCACAACTCTATTCTAAAACTTTAATTCAGTAAATAAAAATCATGGCTTCAAACACAAGACAATCCCAAAACCATAAAAAAACAAAGCAAACAAAAATTTACTTCCACAATCCACAAATAAACAAAAATGAAATCATAATAAAATCATATTAAACTACAAAGCTGTACCCTTATGTGAACTTCATAAAGATATTCTAGTGCGCTGATGCACCTACGACTTCAATACAAACTGTACATTGACATAACAGTCATACAATGTGACTTCTTTAATATCACAAATTAATTATTCCTTAAACCTCTTGGTTTTAACAATTATGTGTGCCGTGCGTGTTTTGATTTTTCTCTTCTCACCAAACAAATGCTTTCATGCATTACCTATTCGGACGTTGCACCGCAATCAACGTGCAACTCCATAATTATGTAAGCTACCCCTCCACTTCCTCTATTTATATGGTTCCACTGCATGCTGTATGTGATTCCTCCATAAAACGTTACGTTATAGCTTGTGTCGGGTGGTACAATTAGATTACCTTGCTCTCGTGGCGATTGGCATCTAGTAACCAACTTCATAACTTGGTTTCAGTGACAGTACAAATACATCGTCTAACTATTCGTCAGATAGCTAAAATAATGAACCATCAGGATCATCTATAATTATCCATGTATTCTTAAACCACATGGCTACATTACTCAACATAACAATCTTTCATTATATGTCATTTACCAGGGTCTAAAATCTTTTCCTTTCAACTTGCCTTGACGGTTCGAGTGCCCGCCTGCAGACCCTCGGCTAGAGGAGTCAGCACACAATAGAAAGTGGGATGGGTGTTCCACCAATTACCTCGACCCTCCTTAAAGGTTTGAATGCTTTCCTTTCTAAGCAGTAAAGATTTACAAGACAAATACTGTTGTCTGACCGACACACATATCCCAAAGGATCTTAATTGACTATTATGCAAACAGGTATTGAATGAGCTTTTATAATTACTCCTACACAGAGGATATAATAATTACTGGCCTCACACGGGTCCATTCAACATGAAGGTTCGGGGTTCGTAATGCATTAGTCTAACGGGTGACCGATGTCTCAAGTAAAATATAGGCGCTCACTGCAGCTGTCGCCATGAGTTTCGCTACCACGAGCGGAATAACTCATCAATAAGTTCTCGGGAAATCATAGAGTTTCGAGGTGTCCTCGTTTTCCTCGTCTCTATCACAGGATTCTAACCCGGAACACTTTCATATCCTTCCTCAGAGCTAGGGTGCACACTACAACTCTGGCATACGTAGAATAGACCATCTGGCCCCTTTACTCAATGCTACGACCTCCGACCTATATTATTAAGAGAAATCTCACAAATTACTCTATAAGCTTCTCATATAAGCTGCAAATTCAATTCACTACGGAATCACAACATGCAGTGGCCCATATTTCTACATAATCATAACTTGTGGGGTACTTACATTTCTATAGGCGTCTATGGTGGCTCCGACCAATCATATTTCTCCATGTCACCCGCCATTAGCAGGTTTAACGCGACATATTTATCTTGAACACACACATTTTATAACACATAATTTCCACCAACAACACGGCACGTTGCATAACTCTCAGGAAGCTATTGCTCCCACACATGTGAAACACTTATCTAATCACTACTTTAAAGGATATTTTACATATGCTGTACACTTAACACACGTCACTTTATGCACTTTTCAATGCTGAAATTCCCTAGCAAAGATCGAAATTGCTTACATACTGTCTCGTACTGCTGCATACTGATTGCAACTTACTGCAACTGAGCTACAACTGGGTAACTTCTAACGTCGTGAAGACTGCGTAAGACTGCAACTTGAACTGTAACTGGCTGTAACTGGGCGTAAACTGCACGTGAACTGCGCGTAGACTGATCTTCAACTGCGTTTGACTGAGCTTGACAGCGTTTCAACTGAGAGCTCCTCCAAGGGTCTACTCCCTTATATCGGATTCTTACTGAAAGTAGGGCGAAATCTTCCCGCGTAATCTTGGCTCCTCTCCCAGCATGATTCTGGTCTCCAAACCATGATCATTGGGTTCCTCTCTCTTCACAGATCCCAAAACTATCTGCGTGCAAAGGAATCGCTCGTCCAATTAATTAATATTAATTCCTTTCTCCATAGCGTGGGACGCTATCTTACGGGTATTCCCCGGCAACATTCTCAAATCTATCCGCGCACAATGGTAGTTTTACAGTCCTTCCGCACTTCCTTAAATATGCCTCAATTTCGCAGGTAAAAGGCTCTAAAACTAGCCTTGCTCCAGACGACAGAATGGGGTCACAGAGATGGACATGGCTCCACTGGGCCCCTCCCACAATCCTGGGCTAATTTGTAAAATGTCAACTCTGTCCTCTCCGTGCTTCAAGCCTCGTATAGCCTACACCAAGTAGTCTAATAATGCTGTAATCTGCTCATTATTCCCTGCATTATTTTAATAAATAATGTCATTGCACCAAAATCACACCAGTGATTAAATATACACTTCTTTCGAAGGGTTTTTACCATGAAACTGCCTCTACAGATCTCTGGTTCGTTCCCTGGTGGAACCTTTATCCTGAGATCACAGTCTCTGAGAACCACGTTCGAATCCAGTCAGCAGAACCTCCTCGGGTTCATATTCCCCTTGCGAAACTTATACAAGTCAATTGCAAGTGGCTTTCTATAAGTAACCAGCTGACTGTCTACCACTGTCTGTGTTTACATCTGGGGTCCTTCACCTCGTCTGGCTGCGAGTAGGTTAGTACTGTTCCCCCTTCCACACTCGGCCTTCTTCCTAAGCTGTTCATTCTCCATGCGGAGGGTCGCGTTTATTGCTTCAACCTCTCTCGCCACTCTGACCATTTCTTCATAGAATTCTCGCAGACACTGGCATTCTTTTTTCTCTTCGCTTACACTGGGTAAACTGTCTGCTTCTCGTCCCGTCTTGCCGTTCCAACTTTCAGGTCTGACTGCTTGGCTGACTTCGCTCTCCCCGTTGAGTTGGGTGTGCGTTACCAATACTTCTTCTTGTTCGTCGAATTCTTCTGGCGAGTAATAAACTTTTAAGTTGGCTACGTTCATAACGACCTCGTTTCCATTTTCTAGATGCCTTAACCTGTATGTATTGTTCTGGAGGTTTCTTATCACCTCGAACGGGCCGTGATAAGAAAAATTGAACTTTTTATACTTGCGTGCCTCTGGATCTGAACTGGCGGGTTTCTTAATTAAAACTTTCTCTCCCACGAGAAGCGGTCTATGATACCTCTTCGCACGATTTCTTCTCTGACGTCTCTCCGCCTGTGCCTTGAGATATTCAAAGGTTCGTTGGATCCTCAATTCTCTACCTGGCTGTGCGTCTACTGGCAATGGAATAACACCAGTCCACGGTCTCTCCGGTCTTTGATCCAGATGTAGAGTCACGGGAACCTGACCTGTCGCCTCATGTACAGTATTATTTATACAGTATTCAATTACTTCTAGAAATTCTATCCAACGCCAATTCTCCTCAGAGCAGTAGATCTTCATGTATTTCTGGATCTCTCTCATTACTCTTTCAACTGGACTTGCCTCAGGATGGCGAATGGTAGATAAAATCTGCCTAATTCCTAGAGTTTCCAGTTCTCGACGAAATTCTGCACTAGTAAAGCAACTTCCGTGGTCCGAGAGAATGTTATCCGGCTTCCCAAGAATCGGAATAACTCTCTCTTTCAGGCGCTTCAAGACCTGTTTTGAACTTGTCTTTTGTATGGGGCATAACACCACCATTTTCGAAAATACATCCATGGCCACAAAAATGTGTCTATTGCCTCTACGTGCTCTAGGCAATGGTCCAAAGTTGTCTATACTCAATAGCTGCCTTGGCTTCTCCGGTAACAACGGGATAGGTCGTTGCCTCATTAAAAAGGGATTTGGCTTTACCCTCTGGCATAGATCACATGTCCTAATAGCATTTCTCACCGTTTCTCTCAATTTTGGCCAAGTAAATGCTTCCTTCAACAGAGCACAGATTTTATCTATACCGGGATGTCCAAATGCTCTGTGGGCTAGCCATACCAATCTTCTCTGCAAAGATGCAGGAATTAGAATCCTTTGACGTGTATGATCTACATCGTCCCACTTGTGTAATATCTGATTATACCATACATATTCTGTTGCCAATGCCTCCGCCTCTCTGTATACCGCAGTTCCCCTTGCTAAGCGTCCCTCAAAGTAATCGATCATCATCTTCAACCATGGGTCTTCGCGTTGTAGGTTGGTAAGGTTCCTTAAGTCATCCAACGTCTTCTGATCTCGATTCTCAATCTGGACAGCTAGCGCTTCCTCTTCTCTAGGGTAACGACTTAATATGTCCGGTATTACATTCTCTTTCCCTGGACAGTATTCTATTTCCACATTAAATTGCTGGATATACAGGGACCATCTTGTCAATCTCTGGCTAGACAAATCTGTCTTTAACAAAAATGTTAAAGCTTTATGGTCTGTTCTGAGGACTATTCGGAAGCCATACACGAGTTTGTGCCAAGATTGCAACGCGTACAAAATTGCGAGCAACTCTATCTCTGTGATCGTGTAGTTTTTCTCATGGGCTTTCAGTCTCCTGCTTATAAAGGCGATAAAAACTTTCTTCTCAGGCTGGTCAACATTTTCCTGGAATAGCATCGCTCCAATCCCAATAAGTGATGCATCCGTCTGTATGATGAACTTCTGGGTATAATCTGGGTATCCCAGCTTCACATATTCCAAAAGCATTTGTTTTGACCTCACGAATGCTTCCTGACATTGCTCCGTCCAATTCCATCTGCCGCCTTTCTTCAATAGGTCCTGCAGGGGTGCTACTGTCGCAGTATAGTTTGGACAGAGGTTCGAAAAGAATCCAATTACTCCCAAATACTGTCGGACGTGCTTAACTTTCGTGGGTCGAGGGAAATTTCGAATTACCTCCAATTTATCTGGGTTAGGCTTCACTCCATTTGCATCAATAACATGCCCTAGGAATTTCACTTCCCTCTGACATAAGTGCGATTTCTTGATATTAACCTTAAAGTTATCTTCTCGAAGGTCATCTAGCAACTTCTTCAGGTCTCTCATGTGCTCCTCCAGAGATTCTGATGTGAGTAGAATGTCGTCTACATATCTGATGGTACTCTCTTTAACCTCATCTGATAGATTGCGATCTAACGCTCTTGTCAGGGCTGAACCAGCTGTTTTCAACCCAAAAGGTAGCCTTAAAAATGTGAATGTATGTTGATCAAACATAAATCCTGTCAACAGACTAGTTTTCTTCTCTAATTCAAGATGGTGGAAACTGAATGTGATATCCAAATTTGTGAATATGGTTTTTCCTTTAAACTTCCTGAGGATCTCTTTAATAGGTGGCACTTGGTCAAATTCCGGAATAACTCTCAAATTTAAGCGTCTCAGGTCCAGGCAGACTCTGACAGATCCGTCTGTCTTTGGTACAATTACCAATGGACTTACATAAGGCGTAGGTGTCTTCTCAATAACACCGGCCTCCAACATCTCCTGAATTGCCTCTTTCACTTTAGCATAATGCTTTTCAGCTATAGGGTAGGGTTTCTGCCTAAATGGTGTCCAATCACTGACTTGAAAAGCATAAGTGAAGTTCTTTATCCGACCAGGTCTCGAATCAAAGACTTCCTTCTGTTCCAGTAATAACTGCTTTAAATTTTCCTTCTCTTTTAGCCCAATTTTCGCTTCTTCTAGCTTTTCCGAAATATATTCTTCCAATTTGGGTTCCAGATCTTTTTCCAAGTCTGTGGCTAGTGTTTTAAGCTCCTCTTCTAACTGCTCAATAGCTAACACTCCTTCCTCAGCCACATCTCTGTATGTATGCCATACTTGTTCACTTGATCCTGGTTCAATCTCATTGAGTGCGACCTCTAAGCCTTCAGCTTCTTCATTCACATGGAACATAACCCTGTCCTGTGCTAGGTCGATTATCACTCTGTATTCCCTTATAAACTCTGCCCCAATAAGTAGGTTATAAGGCAATTTGTTTACTAACAGAAAACTCTGTGAGAAAATAGAGCCTCCTATCTGTAAATCTAGGAATACCTGGTATTTACATATCATTGTTCGGTCTGGAATTACCCCTTTAATCTTGACACTGGAGATCGGTATTTTCAAAATGTTCTCTCTCCGGGCTATTTCATTATATAGAGCTTGTGTCATGAGGCTCACTGTTGATCCTGTGTCTAGCAGACTTCTTATTTTTAATCCTGCCACCCTTACTATTATAATAGGCAATTCTCTCTTGACCATGACCTGTGGTCCTCCTGTATCCTCAATTAGTTCTTCTGGTTTGGCTATCCAATTGATGATGTTAATAGGTATTAAGACGAGTGGGAGAGGAGAGATGTTTCTGGCGACTGCTAATGAAGAGAAGGGATAGGTTGGTAGGACACATACTAAGACACCCAGGAATAGCAAGCATAGTTATGGAAGGAAGGGTCGAGGACAAGAACTGTAGGGGTAGACCAAGGTTAGAATATGTTAAACAGATTGCCTCGGATGTAGGGTGTGGTAGCTATGTAGAGATGAAACGATTAGCTCAGGACAGGGAGGCATGGAGCGCTGCATCAAACCAGTCAAAAGACTGAAGACTCAAACAACAACAATAGACTTCCATCCACCAGTCTCAAACTCTTCTAATTTTGGCTTTTTTTTTTCTTCAGCGCCCGCCCCCTTGGAGTTTCTTCTCTCCTGTTCGCTGCGCTGTAGTTCCAAACTCTAAGCTCCATCTCCATATCTGTCTGGCGATGTCCTGTTCTGCATGACTTCTTGCCAGCGAACTTGTTGTTTCTGGGGCTCATCTCCCCTTTCTTCGAGGTATCGCAAAGAAGCGTGATATCGTTCTTCTACCTCGTCATCGAAGTTACTTCTTCTTTCTTGGGGTCTCCAATTTCTATTATTGCCTTCTTGGCCATTATTACCTCCATTGTTATGGTACGGTTTACCCCTGTTATTCTGCTTATTCCACGAACTTCGACCTCTTCCTCCTCTATTAGCATTTCCTTTGAACTTTGACTGCCATCTTCTGGGTTCCTGTTCCCATTGCCGTCCATAGGAATCTAATGTTTCTGTGCTCGTAGATTTGTTGTTCCTTGGAGCTTGCTGTTGGTCAGTCTGTGTGTTGGTCACGTGGACTTGTTCCACGGTTCGACTCTGACGCATTGTATTTGCTGTGGTGAGGTCCAGTTGCCTTAGAACTGTCTCCATTTCCATAGCAGTTTTCGCATTAGCCGAGATTAGTAGCCTTTGGATCTCGTATGGAAGCTGTTTGGCGATAGCAATACATAGCTCAAGTTCGCTCGGTTTTTGATCCAGCTCTTTAAAGCGACACATCTGCGATATGAAAAATTCTGCGTACTTTGTTGGATTATTGGTACTGTATTTCTTTGCATATAAATCCAACCGTAAATTCTGTTGAGTCGCGGCGTCCCAATATCTCTTCAAGAATGCCTCACGGAACTCCTCAACAGTATCAAAAGTGTAACGGAAGCTGCGAAACCATAATGCGCACTCCCCCTCTGTTAATTTCTCTATAACACGTAGCCTACGCTCCTGCGGTATTCGTGCATCATTTAGATATCCAGTCACTTCCTTTAACCAATATTTTTGTGTCCTACTACAGTGGCTACCTGAAAATTTCCTTGGTTTTTCTTCACTTGCCCTAATGACGTTTATCACCTGGGTGTGCATAGCATTTTCATGTGGCGTCGATGCCGCAATTGGTACACCTGGCGTCATATAAGGACTTTCCCCTGAGCCTGTAGCATTCCTGCTCATAGGTTGGGTTTCCAAGTCTGCCCACCTTGTTTTCCTCATATCCTCTATGCTGCCTTCACTTGACTTAGGATCTTTCAGAATCGTTTCCTCATGTGCTATTATCCTAGTCTCCATTTGATTGTGGCGCATCTCTGCTCTTTCTATGCGAGTAATGACTTCTTTCTCTATTCTTGTAAGCCTATCTCGGTTTTCCTCGGCTACTTGAAATATTTTCACCTTGTCTTCTTTCAGACTTTGTTTGATATGGGATATTTCATCCTCTACATCTTCTTTAATTTGAGCAAGGGTCTTGTCGCTTGCCTCTGTTTTCTGGTCTTCTCTTATTTCGAGTTCTTCTCTCAACCCTTTAATTTCATCTTGAATGTGTCCATTGACTTTAGACAATTCATTCCGGACCTTGGTGATCTCACCTCTATTCTCCTCTTGCCTTTTGTTAACTATAACAATGTCACTTTGAACTTGGTCCAGTTCTTGATTAACTTTGCCCATCTGACTTTTCACGTTGCTTACCAGCTCCTTACTTTCATGAGCGATAGCCTTAATTTCGCCTATTTCCTGGCATTGACCTAATATATTCTGGTCCTGTTTCTTGAGGTCACCGTTAATTGCTCTAGCATAGCTTTTCAATTTCTGGTCCCATTTGGAGTCGTTCTCCTCTAATCTCTGGTCTACCGTTCTTGTAAACTCTGCGAACTGTTTCGCTTGGCGTTCGAGATTCGCCTCATTTTGGATTTGAATATCCTTAATATCGTTAGACAACGCATCTAATCTACTGTTGGTTTCCTCCTGAGCATGCTTACACGCTTGTAAATTACCCTCAAGTTTGGCTTCTATAGCCTCGAAACGTTTATCAGTTTTAACCTGCATTTCCGATACAATGCTTACAACAGTATCTGTTACTTCGGTCTTAATTACCTCTTGCATTTGACCTAACGTATTGTTTAATTCAATCTGGTTATTATTTATTGCAACCTGATTGGCATCTAACCGACTACTCAATTCAGCTTTATTTGCATCTAAACGGTTGTTTATTTCAACCTGAGTTGCATTAATTGCCTCCTGATTGGCATCTAACCGATTGTTTAATTCAGTTTGGTTATTATTCATTGCAACCTGATGTGCATTAATTGCCTCCTGATTGGCATCTAAACGAGTGTTTATGCTATCCTGGAAAGCCTTGGCTTCCAGTTTATTCTGCTCGTTAGCAGCATCAAAATGCTGTTTCAATCCTGCAATAACTTGCAAGATCTCCTGCGTACCTGACATTTTACAATAACACACTTAAATATGCAGGCAGGCTTCCTGGAAAAATATGTGGATACGTTTCGAAGAGAAACATCAAACACTGCACACATATTGTGAAGTCGTACAAAACCTGATAATATTATGGTAGATTGTGGATCTGGTATGTAGCGCTCATACCCTTGGGCAATTCTCTTCTCAATAGAGAGATTCTGCGTTACATAAAAAGCCTACTGAATTCAAAAATCACTCAAACACAGTTTGAGGCAAAACAATTACTATGGTTTTCCCCATGAAATACCATAAAAAATCTATGGGTTTTCCCTAAATCCCATAAGCTCCACGTACCTGGGCGCCATGATAAATTAGATGCAGTTATCATCATGTATGCCATGCATGTGCAATGCCAAGATCGCTCATATTGCACTGACGCAGGCGGTTCCATAATGAATTATTACCGCCCCACGTCGCTTGGGCCATGATAAATTAGAGAGTATATTACAGACCCCACAGACGGGCGTCATGATAAATTATATGATAATTACAAAGGAGTAGAACTTGCACTTATACATCTATCAAATTTTATATGTACGTATCGGAACTTATCTATGGATAGGAGCGGTCATTCCCTACTTCGTTAATTCTTACTTTAATAGAGTTGTGTGCACTAGATCTGACCGACTTTAGTCGTACCTATAGCTCAAATCACAATATAGGACATCAAATCCCATGTACCCATGTGAGTAATCTCGATGGTAAATATGCAGCTGCCTCCAGCTAGCATCAGGTCTCAGGCGTGTACCGTCTCCCCAAATGAGCAGTGCATATTTTGGATTTGAGGCTATAAGGTAACAACTCTACAATGATAAGGCACAACTCTATTCTAAAACTTTAATTCAGTAAATAAAAATCATGGCTTCAAACACAAAACAATCCCAAAACCATAAAAAAAAACAAAGCAAACAAAAATTTACTTCCACAATCCACAAATAAACAAAAATGAAATCATAATAAAATCATATTAAACTACAAAGCTGTACCCTTATGTGAACTTCATAAAGATATTCTAGTGCGCTGATGCACCTACGACTTCAATACAAACTGTACATTGACATAACAGTCATACAATGTGACTTCTTTAATATCACAAATTAATTATTCCTTAAACCTCTTGGTTTTAACAATTATGTGTGCCGTGCGTGTTTTGATTTTTCTTTTCTCACCAAACAAATGCTTTCATGCATTACCTATTCGGACGTTGCACCGCAATCAACGTGCAACTCCATAATTATGTAAGCTACCCCTCCACTTCCTCTATTTATATGGTTCCACTGCATGCTGTATGTGATTCCTCCATAAAACGTTACGTTATAGCTTGTGTCGGGTGGTACAATTAGATTACCTTGCTCTCGTGGCGATTGGCATCTAGTAACCAACTTCATAACTTGGTTTCAGTGACAGTACAAATACATCGTCTAACTATTCGTCAGATAGCTAAAATAATGAACCATCAGGATCATCTATAATTATCCATGTATTCTTAAACCACATGGCTACATTACTCAACATAACAATCTTTCATTATATGTCATTTACCAGGGTCTAAAATCTTTTCCTTTCAACTTGCCTTGACGGTTCGAGTGCCCGCCTGCAGACCCTCGGCTAGAGGAGTCAGCACACAATAGAAAGTGGGATGGGTGTTCCACCAATTACCTCGACCCTCCTTAAAGGTTTGAATGCTTTCCTTTCTAAGCAGTAAAGATTTACAAGACAAATACTGTTGTCTGACCGACACACATATCCCAAAGGATCTTAATTGACTATTATGCAAACAGGTATTGAATGAGCTTTTATAATTACTCCTACACAGAGGATATAATAATTACTGGCCTCACACGGGTCCATTCAACATGAAGGTTCGGGGTTCGTAATGCATTAGTCTAACGGGTGACCGATGTCTCAAGTAAAATATAGGCGCTCACTGCAGCTGTCGCCATGAGTTTCGCTACCACGAGCGGAATAACTCATCAATAAGTTCTCGGGAAATCATAGAGTTTCGAGGTGTCCTCGTTTTCCTCGTCTCTATCACAGGATTCTAACCCGGAACACTTTCATATCCTTCCTCAGAGCTAGGGTGCACACTACAACTCTGGCATACGTAGAATAGACCATCTGGCCCCTTTACTCAATGCTACGACCTCCGACCTATATTATTAAGAGAAATCTCACAAATTACTCTATAAGCTTCTCATATAAGCTGCAAATTCAATTCACTAAAAGCTCTTTCATGCCTGGCATCATTACTGAATATATGCAATATTCTGATATAAAAACTTCTTTCCTTAATTACTGTAATGTAATCTTACTGTATCATCTTACTGCTTAGATTGATAAGTCTTGCAATTAGCGTAACTAATTCTCGCTTATAACATTTATTTGTTTCCTGATGTGTTCATTCATACTTTTAATATTCATTATTATTATTACCATTAATCTCACTGACATAAATGACCAAAATCATTACTTTATCATTCTTATTAATCTCACTGACATAAATGACCAAAATCATTCTTTATTATTATTCTCACATAAATTACCAAAAATCCGACATAGCTAAACGTCTTAAAATCCGAACAATCGCGTTCGTCACATTTACATAACTGATTGCCATTCTTAATTCATAGTGGGAATAATTACTCCACTTAATGATGCAAATTAACATCTCAACTCTATAAAAATCAACACAATAATGATTAAACATGGAGGATCTGCCTCCTAAACTGATTTTTACTGGCATCTTTACGGAATCACAACATGCAGTGGCCCATATTTCTACATAATCATAACTTGTGGGGTACTTACATTTCTATAGGCGTCTATGGTGGCTCCGACCAATCATATTTCTCCATGTCGCCCGCCATTAGCAGGTTTAACGCGACATATTTATCTTGAACACACACATTTTATAACACATAATTTCCACCAACAACACGGCACGTTGCATAACTCTCAGGAAGCTATTGCTCCCACACATGTGAAACACTTATCTAATCACTACTTTAAAGGATATTTTGCATATGCTGTACACTTAACACACGTCACTTTATGCACTTTTCAATGCTGAAATTCCCTAGCAAAGATCGAAATTGCAGGTGTCGACGGTATCTCCCGTGCTCCTATCAACTCCTGATTGAAAGTCTGGTTTTACCTGCTTTCGGAATTCACCAACAGTTTTTATATTCCTGCTCCTACGGTAAGCGTCCTGCGTTGCATAAATATGCTAGCTCCCGTCCTGAGTGTTATCATCTGGTACTCTCATGACATTACCAAACACTTCGTAGAGTTTCATTTAGCGCCTACCATCGTAATTACACATATACGATCAGTCAATACTTTACACATTGCGCTTAACACTGTCCAATACTTTACACAAATAATTATTTACAATAGTTCTGCCATTAGTCTTATACGGTGCTTCGTAACTGAACACGGCATAGTTCGTACTGCTGATTATGCCTATAGCACGACTATTATTCATAAAAGCTTATAAAATGCTTCATTTACATGTATCAGTCTTTGTTCGGCGTCTATTATGAGTAGAACCGCCATGCGTTCTGCCTTGACAAACTTGCTTCAAAGTGGCTGTAACTGACTGAAGATTCACTTGAAGACTGCTCGTAACTTACTTGAAGACTGCGGTATACTGCTTACATACTGTCTCGTACTGCTGCATACTGATTGCAACTTACTGCAACTGAGCTACAACTGGGTAACTTCTAACGTCGTGAAGACTGCGTAAGACTGCAACTTGAACTGTAACTGGCTGTAACTGGGCGTAAACTGCACGTGAACTGCGCGTAGACTGAGCTTCAACTGCGTTTGACTGAGCTTGACTGCGATTCAACTGAGAGCTCCTCCAAGGGTCTACTCCCTTATATCGGATTCTTACTGAAAGTAGGGCGAAATCTTCCCGCGTAATCTTGGCTCCTCTCCCAGCATGATTCTGGTCTCCAAACCATGATCATTGGGTTCCTCTCTCTTCACAGATCCCAAAACTATCTGCGTGCAAAGGAATCGCTCGTCCAATTAATTAATATTAATTCCTTTCTCCATAGCGTGGGACGCTATCTTACGGGTATTCCCCGGCAACATTCTCAAATCTATCCGCGCACAATGGTAGTTTTACAGTCCTTCCGCACTTCCTTAAATATGCCTCAATTTCGCAGGTAAAAGGCTCTAAAATTAGCCTCCTGCCAAAAGATTCACCTGTGAGCAACTCTCCTCTCAATTCGTTACTCCAATCACGAGTAATCAATGATTTTCCTGGGCATCTCTCCGCCCCCTACTCAAATCTATTCTCCGTCGGGGAATAACTGGGTCATTATTCAGGCCACCACCCTGCTCCAGACGACAGAATGGGGTCACAGAGATGGACATGGCTCCACTGGGCCCCTCCCACAATCCTGGGCTAATTTGTAAAATGTCAACTCTGTCCTCTCCGTGCTTCAAGCCTCGTATAGCCTACACCAAGTAGTCTAATAATGCTGTAATCTGCTCATTATTCCCTGCATTATTTTAATAAATAATGTCATTGCACCAAAATCACACCAGTGATTAAATATACACTTCTTTCGCGGGGTTTTTACCATGAAACTGCCTCTACAGATCTCTGCTTCGTTCCCTGGTGGAACCTTTATCCTGAGATCACAGTCTCTGAGAACCACGTTCGAATCCAGTCAGCAGAACCTCCTCGGGTTCAGTACCTACCGAGTCTGTGAGCAGATGGTTACTCATCAAGGTATTAGCACACTGGTGTGTCTTTAAGCTAACATCCTTCAGTTTAGAGATCCTAGATACCCACCGAGACTGTGAGTATATGGTTACTCATCAAGTTATTAGCACACTGGGGTGTCTTTAAGCTAACATCCTTCAGTTTAGAGCTCCTAGGTACCCACCGAGACTGCGAGTAGATTGCTACTCACAAAGGTATTAGCACACTGGAGAGTCTTTAAGCTAACATCTTTTAGTTTAGAGCTCCTAGGTACCCACCGAGACTGTGAGTAGATGGTTACTCATCAAGGTATTAGCACACTGGAGTGTCTTTAAGCTAACATCCTTTAGTTTAGAGCTCCTAGGTAGCCACCGAGACTGTGAGTAGATGGTTACTCATCAATGTATTAGCCCCCTGGAGTGTCTTTAAGCTTACATCCTTCAGTTTAGAGCTCCTAGGTACCCAACGAGATTGTGAGCAGATGGTTCCTCTTAGAGGTATTAGCACACTGGAGTGGCCTTAAGCTAACATCCTTTAGTTTAGAGCTCCTAGGTACCCACCGAGACTGTGAGTAGATGGCTACTCATCAAGGTATTAGCACACTGGAGTGTCTATAAGCTAACATCCTTCAGTTTAGAGCTCCTAGGTACCCACCGAGATTGTGAGCAGATGGTTCCTCTTAGAGGTATTAGCTCACTGGAGTGTCTTTAAGCTAACATCCTTACCTTAGAGCTCCTAGGTACCCACCGAGACTGTGAGTAGATGGCTACTCATCAAGTTATTAGCACTCTGGTGTGTCTTTAAGCTAACATCCTTCAGTTTAGAGCTCCTAGGTACCCACCGAGATTGTGAGCAGATGGTTCCTCTTAGAGGTATTAGCTCACTGGAGTGTTTTTAAGCTAACATCCTTACTTTAGAGCTCCTAGGTACCCACCGAGGCTGAGAGTAGATGGTAACTCATCAAGTTATTAGCACACTGGAGTGTCTTTAAGCTAACATCCTTCAGTTTAGAGCTCCTAGGTACCCACTGAGACTGTGAGCAAATGGTTACTCATCAAGGTATTTGCACACTGGAGTGTCTTTAAGCTACCATCCTTCAGTTTAGAGCTCCTAGGTACCCACCGAGACTGTGAGCAGATGGTTACTCATCAAGGTATTAGCACACTGGGGTGTCTTTAAGCTAACATCCTTCAGTTTAGAGCTCCTAGGTACCCACCGAGACTGTGAGTAGATGGCTACTCATCATGTTATTAGCACACTGGAGTGTCTTTAAGCTAACATCCTTCAGTTTAGAGCTCCTAGGTACCCACCGAGACTGCGAGTTGATGGTTAATCATCAAGATATTAGCACACTGGAGAATCCTTCAGCTAACATCCCTTAGTTTAGAGCTCCTAGGTACCCACCGAGACTGTGAGCAGATGGTTACTCATCAAGGTACTAGCACAATGGAGTGACTTTAAGCTAACATCCTTCAGTTTAGAGCTCCTAGGTACCCACCGAGATTGTGAGCAGATGGTTCCTCTTAGAGGTATTAGCTCACTGGAGTGTCTTTAAGCTAACATCCTTACTTTAGAGCTCCTAGGTACCCACCGAGACTGTGAGTAGATGGCTACTCATCAAGGTATTAGCACACTGGAGTGTCTTTAAGCTAACATCCTTCAGTTTAGATCTCCTAGGTACCCACCGAGGCTGTGAGTAGATGGCTACTCATCAAGTTATTAGCAAACTGGAGTGTCTTTAAGCTAACATCCTTCAGTTTAGAGCTCCTAGGTACCCCCCGAACCTGTGAATAGATGGTTACTCATCAAGGTATTAGCACACTGGAGTGTCTTTGATCTAACATCCTTCAGTTTAGAGCTCCTAGGTACCCACCGAGACTGTGAGCAGATGGTTACTTACAAGGTATTAGCACACTAGAGTATCCTTAAGCTACCATCCTTGAGTTTAGAGCTCCTAGGTACCCACCAAGACTGTGAGTAGATTGTTACTCATCAAGGTATTAGCACACTGGAGTGTCTTTAAGCTAACATCCTTCAGTTTAGAGCTCCTAGGTAACCTCCGAGACTGTGAGTAGATGGTTACTCATCAAGGAATTAGCACACTCGAGTGTCTTTGATATAACATCCTTCAGTTTGAGCTCCAAGGTACCCACCGAGACTGTGAGCAGATGGTTACTCATGAAGGTATTACCACACTGGAGTGTCTTTAAGCTAACATCCTTCAGTTTAGAGCTCCAAGGTACCCAACGAGACTGTGAGTAGATGGCTACTCATCAAGTTAATAGCACACTGGAGTGTCTTTAAGCTAACATCCTTCAGTTTAGAGCTCCTAGGTACCCACCGAGACTGCGAGTAGATGGTTACTCATCAAGGTATTAGCACACTGGAGTGTCCTTAAGCTAACATCCTTCAGTTTAGAGCTCATAGGTACCTACCGAGGCTGTGAGTAAATGGTTACTCATCAAGGTATTAGCACACTGGAGTGCCTTTAAGCTAATATCCTTCAGTTTAGAGCTCCTAGGTATCCACCGAGGCTGTGAGTAGATGGTTACTCATCTAGGTATTAGCATACTGGAGTGTCTTTAAGCTAACATCCTTGAGTTTCGAGCTCCTAGGTACCCACCGAGACTGCGAGTTGATGGTTAATCATCAAGATATTAGCACACTGGAGAATCCATCAGCTAACATCCCTTAGATTAGAGCTCCTAGGTACCCACCGAGACTATGAGCATATGGTTACTCATCAAGGTACTAGCACACTGGAGTGTCTTTAAGCTAACATCCTTCAGTTTAGAGCTCCTAGGTAGCCACCGATACTCAGAGTAGATGGGTACTCATCAAGGTATTAGCACACTGGAGTGTCTTTAAGCTAACATCTTTCAGTTTAGACCTCCTAGGTACCCACCGAGATTGTGAGCAGATGATTACTCTGAGAGGTATTAGCACACTGGAGTGTCTTTAAGCTAACATCCCTCAGTTTAGAGCTCCTAGGTATCCACCGATATGGTGAGCAGACGGTTCCTCTTAGAGGTATTAGCACACTGGAGTGTCTTTAAGCAAACAACCTTCAGATTAGAGCTCCTAGGTACCCACCGAGATTGTGAGCAGATGGTTCCTCTTAGAGGTATTAGCACACTGGTGTGTCATTAAGCTAACATCCTTCAGTTTAGAGCTCCTAGGTACCCACCGAGACTGTGAGTAGATGGTTTTTCATCAAGGTATTAGCACACTGGAGTGTCTTTAAGATAACATCCCTCAGCTTAGAGCTCCTAGGTACCCACCGAGACTGTGAGAAGATGGTTACTCATCAAGGTATTAGCACACTGGTGTGTTTTAAGCTAACATCCTTCACATTAGAGCTCCTAGGTACCCACCGAGACTGTGAGTAGATGGTTACTCATCAAGGTATTAGCACTCTGGTGTGTCTTTAAGCTAACGTCCTTCACATTAGAGCTCCTAGGTACCCTCCGAGACTGTGGGTAGATGGCTACTCATCATGTCATTAGCACACTGGAGTGTCTTTGATCTAACATCCTTCAGTTTGAGCTCCAAGGTACCCACTGAGACTGTGAGCAGCTGGTTACTCATGAAGGTATTAGCACACTGGAGTGTCTTTAAGCTAACATCCTTCAATTTAGAGCTCCAAGGTACCCACCGAGACTGTGAGTAAATGGCTACTCATCAAGGTACTAGCACACTGGAGTGTCTTAAAGCAAACATCCTTCAGTTTAGAGCTCGTAGGTACCCACCGAGATTGTGAGCAGATGGTTCCTCTTAGAGGTATTAGCACACTGGAGTGTCTTTAAGCTAACATCCCTCAGTTTAGAGCTCCTAGGTATCCACCGAGATGGTGAGCAGACGGTTCCTCTTAGAGGTATTAGCACACTGGAGTGTCTTTAAGCTAACAACCTTCAGATTAGAGCCCCAAGGTACACACCGAGACTGTGAGTAGATGGCTTCTCATCAAGTTATTAGCACACTGGAGTGTCTTTAAGTTAACATCCTTCAGTTTAGAGCTCCTAGGTACCCAACGAGGCTGTGAATAGATGGTTACTCATCAAGGTATTAGCACACTGGAGTGTGTTTGATCTAACATCCTTCAGTTTAGATCTCCTAGGTACCCACCGAGACTGTGAGCAGATGGTTACTCATCAAGGTATTAGCACACTAGAGTATCTTTAAGCTAACATTCTTGAGTTTAGAGCTCCTAGGTACCCACCAAGACAGTGAGTAGATGGTTACTCATCAAGGTATTAGCACAATGGAGTGTCTTTAAGCTAACATCCTTCAGTTTAGAGCTCCTAGGTACCCACCGATACTCTGAGTAGATGGGTACTCATCAAGGTATTAGCACACTGGAGTGTCTTTATGATAACATCCTTGAGTTTCGAGCTCCTAGGTACCCACCGAGACTGCGAGTAGATGGTTACTCATCAAGGTATTAGCACACTGGAGTGTCTTTAAGCTAACATCCTTCAGTTTAGAGCTCTTAGGTACCCACCGAGGCTGTGAGTAGAAGGTTACTCATCAAGTTATTAGCACACTGGAGTGTCTTTAAGCTAACATCCTTCAGTTTAGAGCTCCTAGGTACCCCCCGAGGCTGTGAGTAGATGGTTACTCATCAAGGTAAGAGCACACTGGAGTGTCTTTAAGCAAACATCCTTCAGTTTAGAGCTCGTAGGTACCCACCGAGATTGTGAGCAGATGGTTCCTCTTAGTGGTATTAGCACACAGGAGTGTCTTTAAGCTAACATCCCTCAGTTTAGAGCTCCTAGGTATCCACCGAGATGGTGAGCAGACGGTTCCTCTTAGAGGTATTAGCACACTGGAGTGTCTTTAAGCTAACAACCTTCAGATTAGAGCTCCTAGGTACCCACCGAGATTGTGAGCAGATGGTTCCTCCTAGAGGTATTAGCACACTGGTGTGTCATTAAGCTAACATCCTTCAGTTTAGAGCTCCTAGGTACCCACCGAGACTGTGAGTAGATGGTTTTTCATCAAGGTATTAGCACACTGGAGTGTCTTTAAGCTAACATCCCTCAGCTTAGAGCTCCTAGGTACCCACCGAGACTGTGAGAAGATGGTTACTCATCAAGGTATTAGCACACTGGTGTGTTTTAAGATAACATCCTTCACATTAGAGTCCTAGGTACCCACCGAGGCTGTGAGTAGATGGTTACTCATCAAGATATTAGCACTCTGGTGTGTCTTTAAGCTAACATCCTTCACCTTAGAGGTCCTAGGTACCCTCCGAGACTGTGAGTAGATGGCTACTCATCATGTTATTAGCACACTGGAGTGTCTTTAAGCTAACATCCTTCAGTTTAGAGCTCCTAGGTACCCACCGAGATTGTGAGCAGATGTTTACTCATCAAGGTATTAGCACACTGGAGTATATTTAAGTTAACATCCTTCAGTTTAGAGCTCCTAGGTACCCACCAAGACTGTGAGTAGATGGTTACTCATCAAGGTATTAGCAAACTGGAGTGTCTTTAAGCTAACATCCTTCAGTTTAGAGCTCCTAGGTACCCTCCGAGACTGTGAGTAGATGGTTACTCATCAAGGTATTAGCACACTGGAGTGTCTTTGATCTAACATCCTTCAGTTTGAGCTCCAAGGTACCCTCCGAGACTGTGAGCAGATGGTTACTCATGAAGGTATTAGCACACTGGAGTGTCTTTAAGCTAACATCCTTCAGTTTAGAGCTCCAAGGTACCCACTGAGACTGTGAGTAGATGGCTTCTCATCAAGTTATTAGCACACTGGAGTGTCTTTAAGCTAACATCCTTCAGTTTAGAGCTCCTAGGTACCCACCGAGACTGCGAGTAGATGGTTACTCATCAAGGTATTAGCACACTGGAGTGTCCATAAGCTAACATCCTTCAGTTTAGAGCTCCTGGGTACCCACCGAGGCCGTGAGTAGATGGTTACTCATCAAGGTATTAGCACACTGGAGTGTCTTTAAGCAAACATCCTTCAGTTTAGAGCTCCTAGGTACCCGCCGAGGCTGTGAGTAGATGGTTACTCATCAAGATATTAGCACACTGGAGAATCCATCAGCTATCATCCCTTAGTTTAGAGCTCCTAGGTACCCAACGAGACTGTGAGCAGATGGTTACTCATCAAGGTACTAGCACACTGGAGTGTCTTTAAGCTAACATCCTTCAGTTTAGAGCTCCTAGGTAACCACCGATACTGTGAGTAGATGGGTACTCATCAAGGTATTAGCACACTGGAGTGTCTTTAAGCTAACATCCTTCAGTTTAGAGCTCCTAGGTACCCACCGAGACTGCGAGTAGATGGTTACTCATCAAGGTAAGAGCACACTGGAGTTTCTTTAAGCAAACATCCTTCAGTTTAGAGCTCGTAGGTACCCACCGAGATTGTGAGCAGATGGTTCCTCTTAGAGGTATTAGCACACTGGAGTGTCTTTAAGCTAACATCCCTCAGTTTAGAGCTCCAAGGTATCCACCGAGATTGTGAGCAGACGGTTCCTCTTAGAGGTATTAGCACACTGGAGTGTCTTTAAGCTAACAACCTTCAGATTAGAGCTTCTAGGTACCCACCGAGATTGTAAGCAGATGGTTCCTCTTAGAGGTATTAGCACACTGGTGTGTCATTAAGCTAACATCCTTCAGTTTAGAGCTCCTAGGTACCCACCGAGACCGTGAGTAGATGGTTATTCATCAAGGTATTAGCACACTGGAATGTCTTTAAGCTAACATCCCTCAGCTTAGAGCTCCTTGGTACCCACCGAGACTGTGAGAAGATGGTTACTCATCAAGGTATTAGCACACTGGTGTGTTTTAAGCTAACATCCTTCACCTTAGAGCTCCTAGGTACCCACCGAGACTGTGAGTAGATGGTTACTCATCATGGTATTAGCACTCTGGTGTGTCTTTAAGCTAACATCCTTCACCTTAGAGCTCCTAGGTAACCTCCGAGAATGTGAGTAGATGGTTACTCATCAAGGTATTGGCACACTGGAGTGTCTTTAAGCTAACATCCTTCAGCTTAGAGCTCCTAGGTACCCACCGAGACTGTGAGCAGATGGTTCCTCTTAGAGGTATTAGCACACTGGAGTGTCTTTAAGCTAATATCCTTTCGTTTAGAGCTCCTAGGTACCCACCGAGACTGCGAGTAGATTGCTACTCACCAAGGTATTAGCACACTGGAGAGTCTTTAAGCTAACATCTTTTAGTTTAGAGCTCCTAGGTACCCACCGAGACTGTGAGTAGATGGTTACTCATCAAGGTATTAGCACACTGGAGTGTCTTTAAGCTAACATCCTTTAGTTTAGAGCTCCTAGGTACCCACCGAGACTGTGAGTAGATGGTTACTCATCAATGTATTAGCACCCTGGAGTGTCTTTAAGCTAACATCCTTCAGTTTAGAGCTCCTAGGTACCCAACGAGATTGTGAGCAGATGGTTCCTCTTAGAGGTATTAGCACACTGGAGTGGCCTTAAGCTAACATCCTGTAGTTTAGAGCTCCTAGGTACCCACCGAGTCTGTGAGTAGATGGCTACTCCTCAAGGTATTAGCTCACTGGAGTGTCTTTAACATAACTTCCTTACCTTAGAGCTCCTAGGTACCCACCGAGACTGTGAGTAGATGGCTACTCATCAAGATATTAGCACACTGGAGTGTCTTTAAGCTAACATCCTTCAGTTTAGTGCTCCTAGGTACCCACCGAGGCTGTGAGTTGATGGCTACTCATCAAGTTATTAGCACACTGGTGTGTCTTTAAGCTAACATCCTTCAGTTTAGAGCTCCTAAGTACCCACCGAGGCTGTGAGTAGATGGTTACTCATCAGGGTATTAGCACACTGGAGTGTCTTGAAGCTAACATCCTTCAGTTTAGAGCTCCTAGGTACCCACTGAGACTGTGAGCAAATGGTTACTCATCAAGGTATTAGCACACTGGAGTGTCTTTAAGCTACAATCCTTCAGTTTAGAGCTCCTAGGTACCCACCAGACTGTGAGCAGATGGTTACTCATTAAGGTATTAGCACACTGGAGTGTCTTTAAGCTAACATCCTTGAGTTTAGAGCTCCTAGGTACCCACCGAGACTGCGAGTAGATGGTTACTCATCAAGGTATTAGCACACTGGAGAATCCTTCAGCTAACATCCCTTAGTTTAGAGCTCCTAGGTACCCACCGAGACTGTGAGCAGATGGTTACTCATCAAGGTACTAGCTCAATGGAGTGTCTTTAAGCTAACATCCTTCAGTATAGAGCTCCTAGGTACCCACCGAGATTGTGAGCAGATGGTTCCTCTTAGAGGTAATAGCTCACTGGAGTGTCTTTAAGCTAACATCCTTACTTTAGAGCTCCTAGGTAGCCACCGAGACTGTGAGTAGACGGCTACTCATCAAGGTATTAGCACACTGGAGTGTCTTTAAGCTAACATCCTTCAGTTTAGAGCTCCTACGTACCCTAAGAGACTGTGAGTAGATGGTTACTCATCAAGGTATTAGCTCACTGGAGTGTCTTTAAACTAACATTCTTGAGTTTCGAGCTCCTAGGTACCCACCGAGACTGCGAGTTGAGGGTTACTCATCAAGGTATTAGCACACTGGAGTGTCTTTAAGCTAACATCCTTCAGCTTAGAGCTCCTAGGTACCCACCGAGACTGTGAGAAGATGGTTACTCATCAAGGTATTAGCACACTGGTGTGTTTAAGCTAACATCCTTCACCTTCGAGCTCCTAGGTACTGCGCCAGAATTTATTGAAGGTCATTACTCAAGAACTGATCTGGAGATGAACCAAGACCCCAGAAAATAAATGAGTGGATAAAAATTTTTATTTATTAAAAATTCGAGAAATATGGGAAAAACTGTATGGAAATGAGTGAAATCCTATAGATCTTATGCATTTATAAAAGGCAAGGAAGTAGGAATGTTTTAAAGATGAACATGTACTCCATTATATTAATGTGGGAGGTCCATATTACGAGAAATATCACGCTACTCGAAGCGAGAGTTACGTCATGAGAGAGGGGAAGAGACGAAGGTCGAACTGCGGACTGGAGGTGGTAGGAGTTACGTCCCCACGAGAGGAAAGGCAGAGAGCTTGGAACTTGAGGACTGCGGAGAACAGGACGATAGAGTTCTTTCCAATTTTTGATTTGAACGAGACAAGATCTCGAGCAGAAACGAGTATTCTTTCTAATAGTGCTACGTTCATAAAGGTGGGAAGCAAGGAAGAGTGCAATTCCAGAACTTACAGTAACTTAGGAGCAAGCTACAATCCATAAAGCAGAACGGAACAGTACAACCATATATTGCAGTGCTTATGCAAAGTGGTTCCACATAGCTTGAAATATTTCTTCGTGTAAAAGCTTATTTGAACATTGTATTGAAAATGCAAGTTGAAAATCAGCAACGGGGAGGTCTTAATTATATTGTCAGAAATATGAATATTACCATGTGCTAAGCAAAAAGCATAGGGAAGTGAAGATTACAAGGATGTCAGTTGAATTCCAGATTCACTAACATGAAAGGCGCTACAAATATCTACGCAAAGCGCAACACCACCGAGCAAAACTTATACTTTTGTACGAGAGTTTTAACACATCTTGAGATACGAAAACGCTTGCATAAACGACAATATTACACCGTGATGTCTATTCTGAAGAAAACCGATGTCTATTCTGATGAAAACCCGATGTCTATTCTGAAGAAACCCAGATGTCTATTCTGAAGAGATGGAGAATTGAAGCCGGCCTTCTTGCAGTGAACGGAGGGACGGAGTGCTGGCGGAGCTGTTCTCGGCGAGGTCATTCACCACGAGTCCAGCTGGTTCTGTCACAAACCGGTCTTCATAGCTGTGGGCAATGCTATGAAACACGACAAGTTTGGTTTGGGAGCAGAGATGCAGGTATTTTCAACAGTCCAGAAGCCAACACAAGATAGAGAAGAAATTGTCTTTTATCATGTAGAATTGTAGTTATGTTCTGTGATTATCCAATTGACCAACCGCATATTTTTCAACCGCATATTTTTCAACAGCATTTTTAACAGTATTTTCTACAGTATTTTTTTTAACTGCATTATTTAAAAACGTATAATTTTGTCAAAGTAATTAAATTTGTGTAGATCTTGTTATAGTGATTTTTCTCATTTTTTTACGGAGTTATTTTGCCTTGTTCTTGAAAATTTCAGTCACTTGGACGAAATTTCGGCATGATGATGCTATATTAACACTAAGTTTATATTAAAGTAAAATCGTTTAATATTTTTCATATTTGCGTTAGATTTAATTTAATTAAATCTGTTTTATCGCAGGAGTAGGGGGGTAGTGAGAGTTCCAACGAGTGTCATGGCCGCCGCGTTAGTCCAAGCCAATATCTCGCGAACCCATGGTCGGATGTTGACAGATGAGGTGTCGTTGAACTCGAGCTGACGTCCTCTTTCCTATTGACCATGTATTATATTTTTCAAAAATTCTTTGAATTTTTTCGTTTTTGAAAATAGGCTATAGCTTGAAAACCAAACAGGATAGAACGTTGTGCCATGGCCAACAATAAACTGTTTCCTTTATATACATTAATGGATATGTTGTTGGCTTTCTCAAATTGTTGTTGTTGTTGTTTTCTGCCAACAGGTGCTTACTGCGTATGACAAGGCTGTACACTCGTGGGTTAGACAGCCTTTCTTGCTAAGGGTCTCCTATATACCCTAAACATGGCTATACATGTTAGTTCTGAACATTTAGTGGTTAATTGTATATTGAGTTTAAATAGAGAACTTATACAAGCACGTCTTGCATGTGGTTAAACTTCACAAGTGTCACATGCAACATGCAAAGTATGTTTCCGCTATCTAGCGGTAAATATGAGCACTACCTGTACTACTGGCATGCTACCTAGCAGATGATATGAACACTTACTAGTAATATCCAAAGTGATCTGAGGTTAGGTTAGGTTAGGTTAGCCATTAAAATAAGTTACCAAAATAAGCCGTCAAAAATAATTGTTTTTACCCCTGAGGTCTTGGGTTCCAACTCGACTATGCATAGAATTTAATTTACATCTGAGAGTTGAAAGGTTAGGTTAGGTTAGGTAAAGTTAGGTTAGGTTAGGTTAGGTTAGGTTAGTGAGCTAAGGTTAAGTCTTTAAATCTTCCCTCTCTTTCAACTACTTTCCAACACCAAGAAAAAAATCCACTAAATACATTAACACAAATAACTTGTCAAATAAGCCAATACAAAAGCCAATACTAAAGCCAACACAAAAAGCCCACACAAAAAGCCAACACGAAAAGCCAATACAAAAAGCCAACACGAAAGGCCAATACAAAAAAGCCAACACGAAAAGCCAACACGAAATGCCAACACGAAAAGCCAACACAAAAAGCCAACACGAAAAGCCAACACAAAAGCCAACACGAAATGCCAACACGAAAAGCCAACACAAAAAGCCAACACGAAATGCCAACACGAAAAGCCAACACAAAAAGCCAACACAAAAAGCCAACACGAAAAGCCAACACAAAAAGCCAACACATAAGCCAACACAAAAGCCAACACGAAAAGCCAACATAAAAAGCCAACACAAAAAGCCAACACATAAGCCAATATATAAGCTTATGGTAGGTCACTCCATCAGCAAAACAATTGTAATCTTTGTAGTGTGAACATCGTACTGACAGGTCAGTTACTACTATGGAACTTATTACAACCAACAAAGGTAGGCTACGTGCACTCTATCAAGGCTACTCCTATAACTATAATCGCCAGAATGTGAATGGAATAATATTCTGGAGATGCTCAAAAGAGAGGTCAACAAAATGTCGAGGCAATCTGAAAAGTAAAAATGGAAAGGTTCTAAGTGTGAGTGTTCATCAATGTAGTGCTCGAAACGAACCACGCTTACTGTTTACAAACAATTATCAAAATGCTAAAAAGCAAGTTCAAGAAAACGATATTGCGGCTAAAGATAGTGCAGTGTTTGTTCAAAAGGACTTATCATGTCCTCAAAACGTCATGTTAGGACAATTGTCAACGTCCAAGAAACCTTCAACACTATCAAAATCAACTCAAACTATAAATAAAATGGTATTGCAAGAGGATCAAAAAGGACTATATAGTAACAGTGATGATGGTCATGATGATAATGGTGATTATGATGATGATAATGATGATGATGATGATAATGATCATGATAATGGTAGTGCTTTGTTTACACCTAAAAATCCATTTGTTAAATTTGTATACTGGAACAAACCCAGTAAGCTAATTCAACGGCTTCGACAATTGCATGCTTTACGACAAGCTGGGCATATCGGTCACGATTGGGAAATCAAAGAAATTGAACAAGAGCTTCGTCATGCTGAAATTATTGTGTAATGGGTCTACCACTTTGCGACCACTTTTAACCCCACTCTTGGTTCTAATAGTTGCTTATTTACTTCCACTTTTACCTGAACTCTTTGGATCCATATTTGCTCTCACATTAAACTAGTATTCTTATTACCAAGTTGACTTTACTAGAGCTTAGTCTATGCTTGACAGTTGACATGGAAGTATCAGTGACTAGGTATGGTAAGCCTTACGCATACTATAAAGGATATTCATATATTGTGAAACGAACCAATAAAAATGGAACTGTTATTTGGTGCTGTTCGAAACAACGATCTAAAAAGTGTCGAGGAATGATTAAGACAAAAGGCTCCAACATACTTATTTCAATCGATCATCATTGTAAATCTCAAAATAATACTCATTTAAATGGACAAAATACTCTAACCAAGGTAAAAAAGCAAGACCAAGAAAAAAATAGTGTGGCTCAAGATAGTGCTTTGTTTGTTAAAGAGCATTTATTATCTCCTGAAAAAGACATGTTAGGACAGTCGTTAACGTCTAAGAAACATCGAACACTATCAAAGACAACACAAACTATGCCAAAGGTTTTTGCATTGCAAGATGAACAAAAAGGATTAGATAGTAATAGTGATGATGATTATATTGATGATAATTATATTGATGATGATAACCATGATGATGATGATGATTATGATGATAATGATGATGATGATGATGATAATGGTTTACACCCAAAAAAATCATTTGTTAAATTTGTTTACTGGAACAATCCCAGTAAGCTAATCCAGCGGCTTCAGTACTTGCATACCTGTAAACAGGCTGGTCATACTAAATATGAGGAAGAACTTTTGGATATAGAAAATGAGCTTCGTGATGCTAAAATTATAGTGTAATGAATCCATGTAACCGCTTAAGCTATTTCTTAACAATACATGTAATATTTTCTACCACTTTGCTACCACTTTTCTAGTTTGCTACCACTTTTCTACCACTTTGCTACCACTTTTCTACTACTTTTCTGCCAGTTTTCTACCACTTTGCTACCACTTTTCTACTACTTTTCTGCCACTTTTCTACCACTTTTCTACCACTTTTCTACCACTTTGCTACCACTTTGCTACCACTTTTCTACCACTATGTTACCAATTGTCTACCACTTTGCTACCACGTTTCTACCACTTTTCTATCACTTTAAACTGTACATATTAAATATAAAAGCCAACGCTAAATAATTCTATTACCAGAACCGAGATAACCTTTGTAGTGTGCAAATCATACTAACAGGTTAGTTACTACTATGGAACTTACTCCAACTAACCGAGGTAAACAACGTGTACTCTATAAAGGCTACTCTTATAACTATAGACGACAAAATGTAAAAGGAATAATATTCTGGCAATGCTCGAAACAGAGGTCAACAACATGTCGAGGCAATATGAAAAGTAGAAATAGTGTGGTTTTAAGTGTGAGTGATCATCAATGTAGTGCTCCAGACAAAACACTGATGGTATTGACAAAAATCATCAGAATGCTAAAAAGTTAGTACAAGAGAAAGATGTTGCTACTCAAAATAGTGCATTGTTTGTTGAGCAACGTTTAACCCCTGTTGTAAAAGTTATGTTGTATCCATCTTCCACGCATCAAGAGTCATCAACATCACAGACTATGCAAGAAGTAGTGTTGTTGTTGTTGTTTGAAGGGGCTGAACTACAAAGTCATCTGCCCTTGATATGCAAGTGGATCGAAAAGGACTAGATAGTAATAGACAAAAGAGAGTTGTAGTTTGTATATAACTATTGTACAAGTACTTACATTAAATAAATAAAAATAGTGTATGGGTATTGTCTGTTTTTCTTTATTGCTATCCCTATGTCCCACTATTAATGCAATTGTTAACCATCAACATTCTCTGACTATGTTCGCAAAGAGAGTGACCATAAACAATACACTCTATTTATGGTTTGTGTACCGAGTACACAATAATACAGTGTGGTCAAGCCATGTTGAGGCAATAGTTATATCAGGTAAGGGATTCGAACCCTTGCTTTCTTGTATAGAAAATTTGAACTTAAGTCAAACACCATAACCACTCGGTCAACCTGACTGTTACTAATTTAATTATTTTTGTGGACTTGAGTGTTTATAAAACTTTTTCCAGTATACATTGACTAAACCACTTGTTTGTTTTGAAATATAGATTTTGTTTTGTTTGACCATAACATTGCAGTTATGAGTCTTGTGAACTGGGTGTTTAATATAGGGTTAAAGGCATTTTAAAATAATTTTAGAAAAGCTCTTAGGTATCGTGTCATGGGTTTTAGTAATGCATTACTGTTCGTTGACTAACATTTACCGTTACACAACATTATTCTGGTGAGCTCTACATGTTGTTGTTTGAGTCGTCAGTCGTTTGACTGGTTTGATGCAGATCTCTATGCCTCCCTGCCCCGAGCGAAACGTCTCATTTCTATATAGCTACCACACACTACATTCAAGGCTATCTGTTTAACATATTATAACCTTGGATCTCCCCTACAAGCTCTTGGGTTCAATTCCTAGATTTAACACAAACTTTTAAAAGTGGTATGATAACTAAAACTAGTCTACTCAGTCTCGGGTGGTCCAAATAAGTAGAGAGGTTTTGATTCACACCTCAACCATAGAGCACTATGTTCTTTTCTTTTTTTAAATAATGATAGCCATTTGTTCAATTTCACATTTCACACATTGCAATTTGTCAATTTTCCATTTGCATTTTTTTAAATGACAGTTTGATGTTTTTCAATTTCATGATATGGAAACATGGATTTTTCCATATTCATATTTACACAATTGTCAATTTCCCATTTGCATATATTTTCTTAAATGTCCGTTTAAGGTTTTTAAAATTTTGTCTATATGGAAACATGGATTTTCCATTTTGTTGTTTACAAATTTTTTATATATTTATTTTGTGTATGTTGAAAAAAATCGATATTTCCAAAACAAGATTTTCTATTTTTCATTTTATGATTTTGTAAATAATATTAATGTGAGTGCTTGACCATGGATTTTCCATTTTGTTGTTTACAAATTTTTTATATATTTATTTTGTGTATGTTGAAAAACGATATTTCCAAAACAAGATTTTTTATTTTTCATTTTATGATTTTGTAAATGATTTTAATGTGAGTGCTTGGCCATGGCAATAATACAGTCTATGTTGTGTGAACCTGTGCAATTTTTAATTTATTTATTCACACATGTTGTACACCACCTATAGCTCTATGTGTACAGTCCTCAGCTCCACATATTTCTTTCTCTTTCCACCTGTGTTCTCTCATACATTACCCCTCCCCCTTTCCCTCCCTTCACTTCCCACCACTGGTGTTTGCAGCTCTTGCCTATCTATTGGTTGTGACATTATTCCGACAAGTTGCATCATACTTTTTACTGATTCAGCGATTCCCACGCTTTGAACATTCTCTTATCAGGCATGTGGACAGCTAACGTCCAACGTGAACACCTGTGGCAGATCAAATTTCATGCCAACTTGCATTTTGTCACGTACGAAGCAAAACAGGATGTCACTTGTTAACAGTTATCGCCCACGTGGACAGCTAACACCCAAGCGAACACCTGTGGAAGATCAAATTTCACATGAACTTGCATTTTGTCACGTACGAAGCAAAACAGGATGTCACTGGTTTAGCCTACATGTGGTTTCACAAATGTGTGTGCATGCCTTTCACACTCCCCTGCCACCACGATGGTCAGATTATTTCACCTTCAAGCGTCTTGGTCATTTTTTCCATTGCACCTGTTGTCAAGTCAGACCGGAGCCTTCCAATAAGCTCAAATGACCTTCACCTCCTGTAAGTTTGTTTTCTGTACTCGCTTCGACCAATATAGAATCAAGTTCTCATCACCGTTTACACGTTAAAGGTAAAAGGTGTGAAAAAACGTACCCTCGCTCTGTCATACACCGACCCGTCGAAATAGCGATTGATCTATTGAACACAGCCACCATGGTCAGCGACGGGTTCGTTGAAACACACACCCAGCAGTATCGTCTCTCTCAACCACCACACCTCATGGACATTATAAACAGGTAAAGAAAAAAAACATTTTTTTTAATGTATGGCGTTAGTCCCTTTGTGAATATATTTTGAAAAGAATATCTACCAAACTCGAAAGGGGGCGTTATCCCGAGTCCTAGGACACCTCGTACATGTCTCTAGCGTTATTGGTTCGTGACATATCGGCAAAAATCACAAAAAACACATGTTTACCCCAAAAATCGCGTTTCCCAATTTTTTTAAATTACGAGTGGTCCATAGCAAAGAGGACGTCTTCCCGAATCCTTGGACCCATCGTACATGCCTCTAACGTTATTGGTTCGTGAGATATCGGCAAAATCACAAAAAACACGTGTTTACCCCAAAATCGCGTTTCCCAATTTTTTTTTTAAATTATAACGAGTGGTCCATAGCAAAGAGGACGTCAGCCCGAGTCCTTGGACCCCTCGTTCATGCCTCTAGCATGATTGGTTCGCGAGATATAGCAAAAAGTCTAAAATCACGTTTTTACCCCAAAAAGACTGTGTTTCCAGATTTTCACCTTTTCGACACCGACATTCCCGTAAAGAGCACGACGAGACGAAAAAAACGAATCCAAGCACGCCCTCCTAGCATCACTCCTTCCATTCCAAGGTCGCAGGGGCTCACAACTTCCTAAGTGGAGCAGCTCTCTCCTTACCCCACTACTGCAGGTTTTCATCCTAGAGACTTGAAATTTATTTTGGGGGTAGAGGGGGTAGGGACCATTGATTTACGTTAAACAATTTTTTTTGTAGAGTTCCTAGTTTCCAAAATATAGGATTTTCAAAATTCGAGTGTTTTCAAAAAAATATAGAAAATAAAAAAGTTTTATTACAAAAAATAAAGGTCATAAAGACCATTCGTTTCAGCCATGGCACAACGTTCTATCCTGTTTGGTTTTCAAGCTATAGCCTATTTACAAAAACGAAAAAATTCAAAGAATTTTTGTAAAATATAATACATGGTCAATAGGAAAGAGGACGTCAGCTCGAGTTCATCGACACCTCATATGTCAACATCCGACCATGGGTTCGCGAGATATTGGCTTGGACTAACGCGGCGGCCATGACACTCGTTGGAACTCTCACTACCCCCCTACTCGCAGGGATGGAATATAAATGAATTGCTCAGAGGAACTTAAAATGAATTATTGAAAGGAATATAAATGAATTGTTCAGAGGAACTTAGAACAAATTGTTTAGAGGAATATAAAGCAAATTATTTAAAGGAATGTAGAGTGAACTATTTAAAAGGAATAGAACGTTGAACGAAGTAAAGAAGGAGTAAGATTGTAATTGAAGTAATAAAATGGAGTTTATTGGAGCAAATTTAAATACAGCATATTTAAGAAGTAACGCCACGAAGTGTAAAGAATATTTCGACAACTCATGATGTTGATTCGAGTGTCAGAAATTTATTATGAACGAAAGTATTACGAAAAGGTTATACACATATGTCTAATGAGAATTAGAGCGTTAAAAAGCATAAATGAATTTGTTAAACAAATATATTCATGGAAAGAAGTCAAACTTATATCTTTTGTTAAGAATATGAATATTTACTGATATTTCTTGAAAAGTTGTAATAAAATGTAAAGCTGAATTTAAACACGTGAAAAAGAAAGTTAACAAAATTAAATAACAGGGTGATCAGAAAGTGAAAGTACAACGATTTATTGCAGAAATGGAATTATGAGCACTAGGCGAAGTTATATCAGTGTAGAGGAGAAATGTTAAAGTAAAGGAAGTATATGTATTGAAGTGGAAGCTTATAGTTGAATTACCGTGCAAATTAAGGAGATATGAACGTAAAGGAGTTACGTAATTTTACGAAGGGAGGCTGAGGAGTCTCTAAGTTTGACTAGTATTGATTGCAATAATTGTGAAGTTATGTGAGTGTATTAAAGGAAGATTATGTATAGGGTGTTTAAGAGAGAAAGTAATTGTTGTATAATTATGAAAGAGGAGTGTGGAAACGAAGGTTAATGCCGTGCACTTCTAATATTCACGTTTATCAGAAGATTGTTAACTCAGTAAAGAATTTCAGAATATTATTTCAGTATTTCATGATATATAGATAAAAGTAAAAAGGAACAGTGCTTAGCTTAAATGTTTGTCACTTATGTCCAATTGATTATGACGAGTATTTATTACTTTCAACACGATAGTTGCGGTGTATGTTTGGATATTTGATGTTTAAGAAAATTGAGTAGATGAAAGACTTATTGGAGGAAGAAAATTTAATCTTCGACATTATGGAGTGTAAAATTTGAGAGATTCTTAAAGAATGTGTATATGCACATAGTTCATGAATAATTTTTGATTAGACATGGAACTACGGTTCATAGTTGAAGCGGACATGTATAAAATAGGGCAATGCTTAGTAACACGCCGTTTCATTTTTTCTAACTATATAAAATGCCACGTGCAAATTTATTTTTGCAGATATTTTTGTTGAAGTGTCAGGGAGACACAATATTAAGGAAGGAAGCCAGTTTTTTATACTTGTTTTATAAGCTTAATAAACGGCTGGCGCTTTTTAGCGACTTAGTCAACTTTTATCTCAACTGATACCGTTTTCATTGTCGTCATAGTCGAAAATAGTACTACGAGGTATAGATACAGGCGCTCACTATAGATTAAACCTTATCACCCCTCGAAATTGGAGTTTCTCGATTTGCTCTAAATGTAAATGATAGTAGAAATTTGTACCTTGTCTAGTAGTACTATTTTCTTTACGAATAATATCTATCCTGTATGTTCCTGAAATCCCCAATTTTACTTAGTAGGCATGGTAAGTTTGTGAGCTGGGTAACTTACATGTTTGCAATCCTTTTTCGAGCTTTGGATATACGTACTGATGGGTTTCTTCGGGCGCAGTACCAACCGAGACTGTGAGTAGATGGTTATTCATCAAGGTATTAGCACTCTGGTGTGTCTTTAAGCTAACATCCTTCACCTTAGAGCTCCTAGGTACCCTCCGAGACTGTGAGTAGATGGTTACTCATCAAGGTATTGGCACACTGGAGTGTCTTTAAGCTAACTTCCTTCAGTTTAGAGCTCCTAGGTACCCACCGCGATTGTGAGCAGATGGTTCCTCTTAGAGGTATTAGCACACTGGAGTGTCTTTAAGCTAACATCCTTTCGTTTAGAGCTCCTAGGTACCCACCGAGACTGTGAGTAGATGGCTACTCACCAAGGTATTAGCACACTGGAGTGTCTTAAAGCTAACATCCTTTAGTTTAGAGCTCCTAGGTACCCACCGAGACTGTGAGTAGATGGATACTCATCAAGGTATTAGCACCCTGGAGTGTCTTTAAGCTAACATCCTTTCGTTTAGAGCTCCTAGGTACCCACCGAGACTGTGAGTAGATGGCTACTCACCAAGGTATTAGCACACTGGAGTGTCTTAAAGCTAACATCCTTTAGTTTAGAGCTCCTAGGTACCCACCGAGACTGTGAGTAGATGGCTACTCATCAAGGTATTAGCACACTGGAGTGTCTTTAAGCTAACATCCTTCAGTTTAGAGATCCTAGGTACCCACCGAGATTGTGAGCAGATGGTTCCTCTTAGAGGTATTCGCTCACTGGAGTGTTTTTAAGCTAACATCCTTACTTTAGATCTTCTAGGTACCCACCGAGACTGTGAGAAGATGGCTACTCATCAAGGTATTAGCACACTGGAGTGCATTTAAGCTAACATCCTTCAGTTTAGAGCTCCTAGGTACCCACCGAGGCTGTGAGTAGATGGCTACTCATCAAATTATTAGCACACTGGTGTGTCTTTAAGCTAACATCCTTCAGTTTAGAGCTCCTAAGTACCCACCGAGACAGCGAGTAGATGGTTACTCATTAAGGTATTAGCACACTGGAGTGTCTTTAAGCTAACATCATTCAGTTTAGAGCTCCTAGGTACCCACCGAGACTGTGAGCAGATGGTTACTCATCAAGGTATTAGCACACTGGAGTGTCTTTAAGCTAACATCCTTCAGTTTAGAGCTCCTAGGTACCCACCGAGACTGTGAGTAGATGGCTATTCATCATGTTATTAGCACACTGGAGTGTCTTTAAGCTAACATACATCAGTTTAGAGCTCCTAGGTACCCACCGAGACTGCGAGTTGATGGTTAATCATCAAGATATTAGCACACTGGAGAATCCTTCAGCTAACATCCCTTAGTTTAGAGCTCCTAGGTACCAACCGAGACTGTGAGCAGATGGTTACTCATCAAGGTACTAGCACAATGGAGTGTCTTTAAGCTAACATCCTTCAGTTTAGAGCTCCTAGGTACCCACCGAGATTGTGAGCAGATGGTTCCTCTTAGAGGTATTAGCTCACAGGAGTGTCTTTAAGCTAACATCCTTACTTTAGAACTCCTAGGTACCCACCGAGACTGTGAGTAGATGGCTACTCATCAAGGTATTAGCACACTGGAGTGTCTTTCAGCTAACATCCTTCAGTTTAGAGCTCCTAGGTACCCACCGAGGCTGTGAGTAGATGGCTACTCATCAAGTTATTAGCACAGAGGAGTGTCTTTAAGCTAACATCCTTCAGTTTAGAGCTCCTAGGTACCCACCGAGGCTGTGAATAGATGGTTACTCATCAAGGTATTAGCACACTGGAGTTTCTTTAAGCTAACATCCTTCAGTTTAGAGCTCCTAGGTACCCATTGAGATTGTGAGTAGATGGTTACTCATCAAGGCATTAGAACACTGGAGAGTCTTTAAGCTAACATCCTTAAGTTTAGAGCTCCTAGGTACCCTCCGAGACCGTGAGTAGATGGTTACTCATCAAGGTATTAGCACACTGGAGTGTCTTTGATCTAATATCCTTCAGTTTAGAGCTCCTAGGTACCCACCGATACTGTGAGCAAATGGTTACTCATCAAGGTATTAGCACACTGGAGTGTCTTTAAGCTAATATCCTTCAGTTTAGAGCTCCTAGGTACCCTACGAGACTGTGAGTAAATGGCTACTCTTCACGTTATTAGCACACTGGAGTGCCTTTCAGCTAACATCCTTCAGTTTAGAGCTCCTAGGTACCCACCGAGACTGCGAGTAGATGGTTACTCATCAAGGTATTAGCACACTGGAGTGTCTTTAAGCTAATATCCTTCAGTTTAGAGCTCCTAGGTACCCACCGAGGCTGTGAGTAGATGGTTACTCATCAAGGTATTAGCACACTAGAGTGTCTTTAAGCTAACATCCTTCAGTTTAGAGCTCCTAGGTACCCTCCGAGACTGTGAGTAGATGGTTACTCATCAAGGTATTAGCACACTGGAGTGTCTTTGATCTAACATCCTTCAGTTTGAGCTCCAAGGTACCCACCGAGACTGTGAGCAGATGGTTACTCATGAAGGTATTAGCACACTGAAGTGTCTTTAAGCTAACATCCTTCAGGTTAGAGCTCCTAGGTACCCACCAAGACTGTGAGTATATGGTTACTCATCAAGGTATTAGCACACTGGAGTGTCTTTAAGCTAACATCCTTCAGTTTAGAGCTCCTAGGTACCCTCCGAGACTGTGAGTAGATGGTTACTCATCAAGGTATTAGCACACTGGAGTGTCTTTGATCTAACATCCTTCAGTTTGAGCTCCAAGGTACCCACCGAGACTGTGAGCAGATGGTTACTCATGAAGGTATTAGCACACTGAAGTGTCTTTAAGCTAACATCCTTCAGCTTAGAGCTCCTAGGTACCCACCGAGACTGTGAGTAGATGGCTATTCATCAAGTTATAAGCACACTGGAGTGTCTTTAAGCTAACATCCTTCAGTTTAGAGCTCCTAGGTCCCCACCGAGACTGCGAGTAGATGGTTACTCATCAAGGTATTAGCACACTGGAGTGTCTTTAAGCTAACATCCTTCAGTTTAGAGCTCATAGGTACCCACGGAGGCTGTGAGTAGATGGTTACTCATCAAGGTATTAGCACACTGGAGTGTCTTTAAGCTAACATCCTTCAGTTTAGAGCTCCTAAGTACCCACCGAGGCTGTGAGTAGATGATTACTCATCTAGGTATTAGCACACTGGAGTGTCTTTAAGCAAACATCCTTGAGTTTCGAGCTCCTAGATACCCACCGAGACTGCGAGATGATGGATAATCATCAAGATATTAGCACTCTGGAGAATCCATCAGCTAACATCCCTTAGTTTAGAGCTCCTAGGTACCCACCGAGACTGTGAGCAGATGGTTACTCATCAAGGTACTAGCACACTGGAGTGTCTTTAAGCAAACATCCTTCAGTTTTGAGCTCGTAGGTACCCACCGAGATTGTGAGCAGATGGTTCCTCTTAGAGGTATTAGCACACTGGAGTGTCTTTAAGCTAACATCCTTCAGTCTAGAGCTCCTAGGTATCCACCGAGATTGTGAGCAGACGGTTCCTCTTAGAGGTATTAGCACACTGGAGTGTCTTTAAGCTAACATCCTTCAGTTTAGAGGACCTAGGTACCCACCGAGACAGTGAGTAGATGGTTATTCATCAAGGTATTAGAACACTGGAGTGTCTTTAAGCTAACATCCCACAGCTTAGAGCTCCTAGGTACCCACCGAGACAGTGAGAATATGGTTACTCATCAAGGTATTAGCACACTGGTGTGTTTTAAGCTAACATCCTTCACCTTAGAGCTCCTAGGTACCCACCGAGACTGTGAGTAGATGGTTATTCATCAAGGTACTAGCACTCTGGTGTGTCTTTATGCTAACATCCTTCATCTTAGAGCTCCTAGGTACCCTCCGAGACTGAGAGTAGATGGTTACTCATCAAGGTATTGGCACACTGGAGTGTCTTTAAGCTAGCATCCTTCAGCTTAGAGCTCCTAGGTACCTACCGAGATTGTGAGTAGATGGTTCCTCTTAGAGGTATTAGCACACTGGAGTGTCTTTAAGCTAACATCCTTTCGTTTAGAGCTCCTTGGTACCCACCGAGACTGCGAGTAGATTGCTACTCACCAAGGTATTAGCACACTGGAGAGTCTTTAAGCTAACATCTTTTAGTTTAGAGCTCCTAGGTACCCACCGAGACTGTGAGTAGATGGTTACTCATCAAGGTATTAGCACACTGGAGTGTCTTTAAGCTAACATCCTATAATTTAGAGCTCCTTGGTACCCACCGAGACTGTGAGTAGATAGTTACTCATCAATGTATTAGCACCTTGCAGTGTCTTTAAACTAACATCCTTCAGTTTAGAGCTCCTAGGTACCCAACGAGATTGTGAGCAGATGGTTCCTCTTAGAGGTATTAGCACACTGGAGTGGCCTTAAGCTAACATCCTTTAGTTTAGAGCTCCTAGGTACCCACCGAGACTGTGAGTAGATGGCTACTCATCAAGGTATTAGCTCACTGGAGTGTCTTTAAGCTAACATCCTTCAGTTTAGAGCTCCTAGGTACCCACCGAGATTGTGAGCAGATGGTTCCTCTTAGAGGTATTAGCTCACTGGAGTGTCTATAAGCTAACATCCTTACCTTGGAGCTCCTAGGTACCCACCGAGACTGTGATTAGAAGGCTACTCATCAAGGTATTAGCACACTGGAGTGTCTTTAAGCTAACATCCTTCAGTTTAGAGCTCCTAGGTTCCCACCGAGGCTGTGAGTAGATGGCTACTCATCAAGTTATTAGCACACTGGTGTGTCTTTAAGCTAACATCCTTCAGTTTAGAGCTCCTAGGTACCCACCGAGACTGCGAGTAGATGGTTATTTATCAAGGTATTAGCACACTGGAGTGTCTTTAATGTAACATCCTTCTGTTTAGAGCTCCTAGGTACCCACCGAGGCTGTGAGTAGATGGTTACTCATCAAGGTATTAGCACACTGGAGTGTCTTTAAGCTAACATCCCTCCGTTTAGAGCTCCTAGGTACCCACTGAGACTGTGAGAAAATGGTTACTCATCAAGGTATTAGCACACTGGAGTGTCTTTAAGCTAACATCCCTCCGTTTAGAGCTCCTAGGTACCCACTGAGACTGTGAGAAAATGGTTACTCATCAAGGTATTAGCACACTGGAGTGTCTTTAAGCTACCATCCTTCAGTTTAGAGCTCCTAGGTACCCACGAGTCTGTGAGCAGATGGTTACTCATCAAGGAATTAGCACACTGGAGTGTCTTTAAGCTAACATCCTTTAGTTTAGAGCTCCTAGGTACCCACCGAGGCAGTGAGTAGATGGTTACTCATCAAGGTATTAGCACACTGGAGAGTCTTTAAGCTAACATCTTTTAGTTTAGAGCTCCTAGGTACCCACCGAGACTGTGAGTAGATGGTTACTCATCAAGGTATTAGCACACTGGAGTGTCTTTAAGCTAACATCCTATAGTTTAGAGCTCCTTGGTACCCACCGAGACTGTGAGTAGATGGTTACTCATCAATGTATTAGCACCTTGCAGTGTCTTTAAACTAACATCCTTCAGTTTAGAGCTCCTAGGTACCCAACGAGATTGTGAGCAGATGGTTCCTCTTAGAGGTATTAGCACACTGGAGTGGCCTTAAGCTAACATCCTTTAGTTTAGAGCTCCTAGGTACCCACCGAGACTGTGAGTAGATGGCTACTCATCAAGGTATTAGCTCACTGGAGTGTCTTTAAGCTAACATCCTTCAGTTTAGAGCTCCTAGGTACCCACCGAGATTGTGAGCAGATGGTTCCTCTTAGAGGTATTAGCTCACTGGAGTGTCTATAAGCTAACATCCTTACCTTGGAGCTCCTAGGTACCCACCGAGACTGTGATTAGAAGGCTACTCATCAAGGTATTAGCACACTGGAGTGTCTTTAAGCTAACATCCTTCAGTTTAGAGCTCCTAGGTACCCACCGAGGCTGTGAGTAGATGGCTACTCATCAAGTTATTAGCACACTGGTGTGTCTTTAAGCTAACATCCTTCAGTTTAGAGCTCCTAGGTACCCACCGAGACTGTGAGTAGATGGCTACTCATCAAGGTATTAGCTCACTGGAGTGTCTTTAAGCTAACATCCTTCAGTTTAGAGCTCCTAGGTACCCACCGAGATTGTGAGCAGATGGTTCCTCTTAGAGGTATCAGCTCACTGGAGTGTCTATAAGCTAACATCCTTACCTTGGCGCTCCTAGGTACCCACCGAGACTGTGATTAGAAGGCTACTCATCAAGGTATTAGCACACTGGAGTGTCTTTAAGCTAACATCCTTCAGTTTAGAGCTCCTAGGTACCCACGAGACTGTGAGCAGATGGTTACTCATCAAGGAATTAGCACACTGGAGTGTCTTTAAGCTAACATCCTTTAGTTTAGAGCTCCTAGGTACCCACCGAGGCAGTGAGTAGATGGTTACTCATCAAGGTATTAGCACACTGGAGTGTCTTTAAGCTAACATCCCTGAGTTTTGAGCTCCTAGGTACCCACCGAGACTGCGAGTTGATGGTTAATCATCAAGATATTAGCACCCTGGAGAATCCTTCAGCTAACATCCCTTAGTTTAGAGCTCCTAGGTACCCACTGAGACTGTGAGCAGATGGTTACTCATCAAGGTACTAGCACAATGGAGTGTCTTTAAGCTAACATCCTTCAGTTTAGAGCTCCTAGGTACCCACCGAGATTGTGAGCAGACGGTTCCTCTTACAGGTATTAGCTTACTGGAGTGCCTTTAAACTAACATCCTTACATTAGAGCTCTTAGGTACCCACCGAGACTGTGAGTAGATGGCTACTCATCGAGGTATTAGCACAATGGAGTGTCTTTAAGCTAACATCCTTCAGTTTAGAGCTCCTAGGTACCCACCGAGACTGTGAGTAGATGGTTATTCTTCAAGTTATTAGGACACTGGAGAGTCTTTAAGCTAACATCCTTCAGTTTAGAGCTCCTAGGTACCCACCGAGACTGTGAGTAGATGGTTACTCATCAAGGTATTAGCACACTGTAGTGTCTTTAAGCTAACATCCTTCAGTTTAGAGCTCCTAGGTATCCACCGAGGCTGTGAGTAGATGGTTACTCATCTAGGTATTAGCACACTGGAGTGTCTTTAAGCTAACATCCTTGAGTTTCGAGCTCCTAGGTACCCACCGAGACTGCGAGTTGATGGTTAATCATCAATATATTAGCACACTGGAGAATCCTTCAGCTAACATCCCTTAGTTTAGAGCTCCTAGGTAACCACCGAGACTGTGAGCAGATGATTACTCATCAAGGTACTAGCACACTGGAGTGTCTTTAAGCTAACATCCTTCAGTTGAGAGCTCCTAGGTACCCACCGATACTGTGAGTAGATGGTTACTCATCAAGGTATTAGCACACTGGAGTGTCTTTAAGCTAACATCCTTCAGTTTAGAGCTCCTAGGTACCCACCGAGACTGTGAGTAGAAGGTTACTCATCAAGGTATTCGCTCACTGGGGTGTCTTTAAGCTAACATCCTTACTTTAGATCTCCTAGGTACCCACCGAGACTGTGAGCAAATGGCTACTCATCAAGGTATTAGCACACTGGAGTGTCTTTAAGCTATCATCCTTCAGTTTAGAGCTCCTAGGTACCCACCGAGACTGCGAGTAGATGGTTAATCATCAAGGTATTAGCACACTGGAGTGTCTTTAAGCTAACATCCTTCAGTTTAGAGCTCCTAGGTACCCACCGAGATTGTGAGCAGATGGCTCCTCTTTGAGGTATTCGCTCACTGGAGTGTCTTTAAGCTAACATCCTTACTTTAGATCTCCTAGGTACCCACCGAGACTGTGAGTAGATGGGTACTCATCAAGGTATTAGCACACTGGAGTGTCTTTAATCTATCATCCTTCAGTTTAGAGCTCCTAGGTACCCACCGAGGCTGTGAGTAGATGGCTACTCATCAAGTTATTAGCACAAAGGTGTGTCTTTAAGCTAACATCCTTCAGTTTAGAGCTCCTAGGTACCCACCGAGACTGTGAGTAGATGGCTACTCATCAAGGTATTAGCACACTGGAGTGTCTTTAAGCTAACATCCTTCAGTTTAGAGCTCCTAGGTACCCACCGAGATTGTGAGCAGACGGTTCCTCTTAGAGGTATTCGCTCACTGGAGTGTCTTTAAGCTAACATCCTTATTTTAGATCTCCTAGGTACCCACCGAGACTGTGAGTAGATGGGTACTCATCAAGGTATTAGCACACTGGAGTGTCTTTAATCTATCATCCTTCAGTTTAGAGCTCCTAGGTACCCACCGAGGCTGTGAGTAGATGGCTACTCATCAAGTTATTAGCACACAGATGTGTCTTTAAGCTAACATCCTTCAGTTTAGACCTCCTAAGCACCCACCGAGACAGCGAGTAGATGGTTACTCATCAAGGTATTAGCACACTGGAGTGACTTTAAGCTAACATCATTCAGTTTAGAGCTCCTAGGTAACCACCGAGGCTGTGAGTAGATGGTCACTCATCAAGGTATTAGCACACTGGAGTGTCTTTAAGCTAACATCCTTCAGTTTAGAGCTCCTAGGTACCCACTATGACTGTGAGCAAATGGTTACTCATCAAGGTATTAGCACACTGGAGTGTCTTTAAGCTACCATCCTTCAGTTTAGAGCTCCTAGGTACCCACCGAGACTGTGAGCAGATGGTTACTCATCAAGGTATTAGCACACTGGAGTGTCTTTAAGCTAACATCCTTCAGTTTAGAGCTCCTAGGTACCCACCGAGATTGTGAGTAGATGGCTACTCATCATGTTATTAGCGCACTGGAGTGTCTTTAAGCTAACATCCTTCAGTTTAGAGCTCCTAGGTACCCACCGAGACTGCGAGTTGATGGTTAATCATCAAGTTATTAGCACGCTGGAGAATCCTTCAGCTAACATCCCTTAATTTAGAGCTCCTAGGTACCCACCGAGACGTGAGCAGATGGTTACTCATCAAGGTACTAGCACAATGGAGTGTCTTTAAGCTAACACCCTTCAGTTTAGAGCTCCTAGGTACCCACCGAGATTGTGAGCAGATGGTTCCTCTTAGAGGTATTAGCTCACTGGAGTGTGTTTAAGCTAACATCCTTACTTTAGAGCTCCTAGGTACCCACCGAGACTGTGAGTAGATGGCTACTCATCAAGGTATTAGCACACTGGAGTGTCCTTCAGCTAACATCCTTCAGTTTAGAACTCCTAGGTACCCACCGAGCCTGTGAGTAGATGGCTACACATCAAGTTATTAGCACACTGGAGTGTCTTTAAGCTAACATCCTTCCGTTTAGAGCTCATAGGTACCCACCGAGGCTGTGAATAGATGGTTACTCATCAAGGTATTAGCACACTGGAGTGTCTTTAAGCTAACATCTTTCAGTTTAGAGCTCCTAGGTACCCACTGAGACTGTGAGTAGATGGTTACTCATCAAGGTATTAGAACACTGGAGAGTCTTTAAGCTAACATCCTTCAGTTTAGAGCTCCTAGGTACCCACCGAGGCTGTGAGTAGATGGCTACTCATCAAGTTATTAGCACAGAGGAGTGTCTTTAAGCTAACGTCCTTCAGTTTAGAGCTCCTAGGTACCCACCGAGGCTGTGAATAGATGGTTACTCATCAAGGTATTAGCACACTGGAGTTTCTTTAAGCTAACATCCTTCAGGTTAGAGCTCCTAGGTACCCACTGAGATTGTGAGTAGATGGTTACTCATCAAGGCATTAGAACACTGGAGAGTCTTTAAGCTAACATCCTTCAGTTTAGAGCTCCTAGGTACCCTCCGAGACCGTGAGTAGATGGTTACTCATCAAGGTATTAGCACACTGGAGTGTCTTTGATCTAACATCCTTCAGTTTAGAGCTCCTAGGTACCCACCGAGACTGTGAGCAAATGGTTACTCATCAAGGTATTAGCACACTGGAGTGTCTTTAAGCTAATATCCTTCAGTTTAGAGCTCCTAGGTACCCTACGAGACTGTGAGCAGATGGCTACTCTTCAAGTTATTAGCACACTGGAGTGCCTTTAAGCTAACATCCTTCAGTTTAGAGCTCCTAGGTACCCACCGAGAATGCGAGTAGATGGTTACTCATCAAGGTATTAGCACACTGGAGTGTCTTTAAGCTAACATCCTTCAGTTTAGAGCTCCTAGGTACCCACCGAGGCTGTGAGTAGATGGTTACTCATCAAGGTATGAGCACACTAGAGTGTCTTTAAGCTAACATCCTTCAGTTTAGAGCTCCTAGGTACCCACCGAGACTGAGAGCAGATGGTTACTCATCAAGGTATTAGCACACTGGAGTATCTTTAAGCTAACATCCTTCAGGTTAGAGCTCCTAAATACCCACCAAGACTGTGAGTATATGGTTACTCATCAAGGTATTAGCACACTGGAGTGTCTTTAAGTTAACATCCCTCAGTTTAGTGTTCCTAGGTACCCTCCGAGACTGTGAGTAGATGGTTACTCATCAAGTTATTAGCACACTGGAGTGTCTTTGATCTAACATCCTTCAGTTTGAGCTCCAAGGTACCCACCGAGACTGTGAGCAGATGGTTACTCATGAAGTTATTAGCACACTGAAGTGTCTTTAAGCTAACATCCTTCAGCTTAGAGCTCCTAGGTACCCACCGAGACTGTGAGTAGATGGCTATTCATCAAGTTATAAGCACACTGGAGTGTCTTTAAGCTAACATCATTCAGTTTAGAGCTCCTAGGTAACCACGGAGGCTGTGAGTAGATGGTCACTCATCAAGGTATTAGCACACTGGAGTGTCTTTAAGCTAACATCCTTCAGTATAGAGCTCCTAGGTACCCACTATGACTGTGAGCAAATGGTTACTCATCAAGGTATTAGCACACTGGAGTGTCTTTAAGCTACCATCCTTCAGTTTAGAGCTCCTAGGTACCCACCGAGACTGTGAGCAGATGGTTACTCATCAAGGTATTAGCACACTGGAGTGTCTTTAAGCTAACATCCTTCAGTTTAGAGCTCCTAGGTACCCACCGAGACTGTGAGTAGATGGCTACTCATCATGTTATTAGCGCACTGGAGTGTCTTTAAGCTAACATCCTTCAGTTTAGAGCTCCTAGGTACCCACCGAGACTGCGAGTTGATGGTTAATCATCAAGTTATTAGCACGCTGGAGAATCCTTCAGCTAACATCCCTTAGTTTAGAGCTCCTAGGTACCCACCGAGACGTGAGCAGATGGTTACTCATCAAGGTACTAGCACAATGGAGTGTCTTTAAGCTAACACCCTTCAGTTTAGAGCTCCTAGGTACCCACCGAGATTGTGAGCAGATGGTTCCTCTTAGAGGTATTAGCTCACTGGAGTGTGTTTAAGCTAACATCCTTACTTTAGAGCTCCTAGGTACCCACCGAGACTGTGAGTAGATGGCTACACATCAAGGTATTAGCACACTGGAGTGTCCTTCAGCTAACATCCTTCAGTTTAGAGCTCCTAGGTACCCACCGAGGCTGTGAGTAGATGGCTACTCATCAAGTTATTAGCACACTGGAGTGTCTTTAAGCTAACATTCTTCCGTTTAGAGCTCATAGGTACCCACCGAGGCTGTGAATAGATGGTTACTCATCAAGGTATTAGCACACTGGAGTGTCTTTAAGCTAACATCCTTCAGTTTAGAGCTCCTAGGTACCCACTGAGACTGTGAGTAGATGGTTACTCATCAAGGTATTAGAACACTGGAGAGTCTTTAAGCTAACATCCTTCAGTTTAGAGCTCCTAGGTACCCACCGAGGCTGTGAGTAGATGGCTACTCATCAAGTTATTAGCACAGAGGAGTGTCTTTAAGCTAACATCCTTCAGTTTAGAGCTCCTAGGTACCCACTGAGATTGTGAGTAGATGGTTACTCATCAAGGCATTAGAACACTGGAGAGTCTTTAAGCTAACATCTTTCAGTTTAGAGCTCCTAGGTACCCTCCGAGACCGTGAGTAGATGGTTACTCATCAAGGTATTAGCACACTGGAGTGTCTTTGATCTAACATCCTTCAGTTGAGAGCTCCTAGGTACCCACCGAGACTGTGAGCAAATGGTTACTCATCAAGGTATTAGCAAACTGGAGTGTCTTTAAGCTAATATCCTTCAGTTTAGAGCTCCTAGGTACCCTACGAGACTGTGAGTAGATGGCTACTCTTCAAGTTATTAGCACACTGGAGTGCCTTTAAGCTAACATCCTTCAGTTTAGAGCTCCTAGGTACCCACCGAGACTGCGAGTAGATGGTTACTCATCAAGGTATTAGCACACTGGAGTGTCCTTAAGCTAACATCCTTCAGTTTAGAGCTCCTAGGTACTCACCGAGGCTGTGAGTAGATGGTTACTCATCAAGGTATTAGCACACTAGAGTGTCTTTAAGCTAACATCCTTCAGTTTAGAGCTCCTAGGTACCCACCGAGACTGTGAGCAGATGGTTACTCATCAAGGTATTAGCACACTGGAGTATCTTTAAGCTAACATCCTTCAGGTTAGAGCTCCTAGATACCCACCAAGACTGTGAGTATATGGTTATTCATCAAGGTATTAGCACACTGGAGTGTCTTTAAGCTAACATCCTTCAGTTTAGAGTTCCTAGGTACCCTCCGAGACTGTGAGTAGATGGTTACTCATCAAGGTATTAGCACACTGGAGTGTCTTTGATCTAACATCCTTCAGTTTGAGCTCCAAGGTACCCACCGAGACTGTGAGCAGATGGTTACTCATGAAGGTATTAGCACACTGAAGTGTCTTTAAGCTAACATCCTTCAGCTTAGAGCTCCTAGGTACCCACCGAGACTGTGAGTAGATGGCTATTCATCAAGTTATAAGCACACTGGAGTGTCTTTAAGCTAACATCCTTCACTTTAGAGCTCCTAGGTCCCCACAGAGACTGCGAGTAGATGGTTACTCATCAAGGTATTAGCACACTGGAGTGTCTTTAAGCTAACAACCTGCAGTTTAGAGCTCATAGGTACCCACGGAGGCTGTGAGTAGATGGTTACTCATCAAGGTATTAGCACACTGGAGTGTCTTTAAGCTAACATCCTTCAGTTTAGAGCTCCTTGGTACCCACCGAGGCTGTGAGTAGATGATTACTCATCTAGGTATTAGCACACTGGAGTGTCTTTAAGCAAACATCCTTGAGTTTCGAGCTCCTAGATACCCACCGAGACAGCGAGTTGATGGACAATCATCAAGATATTAGCACTCTGGAGAATCCATCAGCTAACATCCCTTAGTTTAGAGCTCCTAGGTACCCACCGAGACTGTGAGCAGATGGTTACTCATCAAGGTACTAGCACACTGGAGTGTCTTTAAGCAAACATCCTTCAGTTTTGAGCTCGTAGGTACCCACCGAGATTGTGAGCAGATGGTTCCTCTTAGAGGTATTAGCACACTGGAGTGTCTTTAAGCTAACATCCTTCAGTCTAGAGCTCCTAGGTATCCACCGAGATTGTGAGCAGACGGTTCCTCTTAGAGGTATTAGCACACTGGAGTGTCTTTAAGCTAACATCCTTCAGTTTAGAGCACCTAGGTACTCACCGAGACAGTGAGTAGATGGTTATTCATCAAGGTATTAGCACACTGGAGTGTCTTTAAGCTAACATCCCACAGCTTAGAGCTCCTAGGTACCCACCGAGACTGTGAGAATATGGTTACTCATCAAGGTATTAGCACACTGGTGTGTTTTAAGCTAACATCCTTCATCTTACAGCTCCTAGGTACCCTCCGAGACTGAGAGTAGATGGTTACTCATCAAGGTATTGGCACACTGGAGTGTCTTTAAGCTAGCATCCTTCAGCTTAGAGCTCCTAGGTACCTACCGAGATTGTGATCAGATGGTTCCTCTTAGAGGTATTAGCACACTGGAGTGTCTTTAAGCTAACAGCCTTTCGTTTAGAGCTCCTAGGTACCCACCGAGACTGCGAGTAGATTGCTACTCACCAAGGTATTAGCACACTGGAGAGTCTTTAAGCTAACATCTTTTAGTTTAGAGCTCCTAGGTACCCACCGAGACTGTGAGTAGATGGTTACTCATCAAGGTATTAGCACACTGGAGTGTCTTTAAGCTAACATCCTATAGTTTAGAGCTCCTTGGTACCCACCGAGACTGTGAGTAGATGGTTACTCATCAATGTATTAGCACCTTGCAGTGTCTTTAAACTAACATCCTTCAGTTTAGAGCTCCTAGGTACCCAACGAGATTGTGAGCAGATGGTTCCTCTTAGAGGTATTAGCACACTGGAGTGGCCTTAAGCTAACATCCTTTAGTTTAGAGCTCCTAGGTACCCACCGAGACTGTGAGTAGATGGCTACTCATCAAGGTATTAGCTCACTGGAGTGTCTTTAAGCGGACATCCTTCAGTTTAGAGCTCCTAGGTACCCACCGAGATTGTGAGCAGATGGTTCCTCTTAGAGGTATTAGCTCACTGAAGTGTCTATAAGCTAACATCCTTACCTTGGAGCTCCTAGGTACCCACCGAGACTGTGATTAGAAGGCTACTCATCAAGGTATTAGCACACTGGAGTGTCTTTAAGCTAACATCCTTCAGTTTAGAGCTCCTAGGTACCCACCGAGGCTGTGAGTAGATGGCTACTCATCAAGTTATTAGCACACTGGTGTGTCTTTAAGCTAACATCCTTCAGTTTAGAGCTCCTAGGTACCCACCGAGACTGCGAGTAGATGGATACTCATCAAGGTATTAGCACACTGGAGTGTCTTTAATCTAAGATCCTTCTGTTTAGAGCTCCTAGGTACCCACCGAGGCTGTGAGTAGATGGTTACTCATCAAGGTTTTAGCACACTGGAGTGTCTTTAAGCTAACATCCCTCCGTTTAGAGCTCCTAGGTACCCACTGAGACTGTGAGCAAATGGTTACTCATCAAGGTATTAGCACTTTGGAGTGTCTTTAAGCTACCATCCTTCAGTTTAGAGCTCCTAGGTACCCACGAGACTGTGAGCAGATGGTTACTCATCAAGGAATTAGCACACTGGAGTGTCTTTAAGCTAACATCCTTTAGTTTAGAGCTCCTAGGTACCCACCGAGGCAGTGAGTAGATGGTTACTCATCAAGGTATTAGCACACTGGAGTGTCTTTAAGCTAACATCCCTGAGTTTTGAGCTCCTAGGTACCCACCGAGACTGCGAGTTGATGGTTAATCATCAAGATATTAGCACCCTGGAGAATCCTTCAGCTAACATCCCTTAGTTTAGAGCTCCTAGGTAACCACCGAGACTGTGAGCAGATGGTTACTCATCAAGGTACTAGCACACTGGAGTGTCTTTAAGCTAACATCCTTCAGTTTAGAGCTCCTAGGTACCCACCGATACTGTGAGTAGATGGTTACTCATCAAGGTATTAGCACACTGGAGTGTCTTTAAGCTAACATCCTTCAGTTTAGAGCTCCTAGGTACCCACCGAGACTGTGAGTAGAAGGTTACTCATCAAGGTATTCGCTCACTGGGGTGTCTTTAAGCTAACATCCTTTAGTTTAGAGCTCCTAGGTACCCACCGAGGCAGTGAGCAGATGGTTACTCATCAAGGTACTAGCACAATGGAGTGTCTTTAAGCTAACATCCTTCAGTTTAGAGCTCCTAGGTACCCACCGAGATTGTGAGCGGACGGTTCCTCTTACAGGTATTAGCTTACTGGAGTGCCTTTAAACTAACATCCTTACATTAGAGCTCCTAGGTACCCACCGAGACTGTGAGTAGATGGCTACTCATCAAGGTATTAGCACACTGGAGTGTCTTTAAGCTAACATCCTTCAGTTTAGAGCTCCTAGGTACCCACCGAGACTGTGAGTAGATGGTTATTCTTCAAGTTATTAGCACACTGGAGAGTCTTTAAGCTAACATCCTTCAGTTTAGAGCTCCTAGGTACCCACCGAGGCTGTGAGTAGATGGGTACTCATCAAGGTATTAGCACACTGGAGAGTCTTTAAGCTAACATCCTACAGTTTAGAGCTCCTAGGTATCCACCAAGGCTGTGAGTAGATGGTTACTCATCTAGGTATTAGCACACTGGAGTGTCTTTAAGCTAACATCCTTGAGTTTCGAGCTCCTAGGTACCCACCGAGACTGCGAGTTGATGGTTAATCATCAATATATTAGCACACTGGAGAATCCTTCAGCTAACATCCCTTAGTTTAGAGCTCCTAGGTAACCACCGAGACTGTGAGCAGATGGTTACTCATCAAGGTACTAGCACACTGGAGTGTCTTTAAGCTAACATCCTTCAGTTTAGAGCTCCTAGGTACCCACCGATACTGTGAGTAGATGGTTACTCATCAAGGTATTAGCACACTGGAGTGTCTTTAAGCTAACATCCTTCAGTTTAGAGCTCCTAGGTACCCACCGAGACTGTGAGTAGAAGGTTACTCATCAAGGTATTCGCTCACTGGGGTGTCTTTAAGCTAACATCCTTAATTTAGATATCCTAGGTACCCACCGAGACTGTGAAAATGGCTACTCATCAAGGTATTAGCACACTGGAGTGTCTTTAAGCAATCATCCCTCAGTTTAGAGCTCCTAGGTACCCACCGAGACTGCGAGTAGATGGTTACTCATCAAGGTATTAACACACTGGAGTGTCTTTAAGCTAACATCCTTCAGTTTAGAGCTCCTAGGTACCCACCGAGATTGTGAGCAGATGGTTCCTCTTAGAGGTATTCGCTCACTGGAGTGTCTTTAAGCTAACATCCTTACTTTAGATCTCCTAGGTACCCACCGAGACTGTGAGTAGATGGGTACTCATCAAGGTATTAGCACACTGGAGTGTCTTTAATCTAACATCCTTCAGTTTAGAGCTCCTAGGTACCCACCGAGGCTGTGAGTAGATGGCTACTCATCAAGTTATTAGCACACAGGTGTGTCTTTAAGCTAACATCCTTCAGTTTAGAGCTCCTAGGTACCCACCGAGACTGTGAGTAGATGGCTACTCATCAAGGTATTAGCACACTGGAGTGTCTTTAAGCTAACATCCTTCAGTTTAGAGCTCCTAGGTACCCACCGAGATTGTGAGCAGACGGTTCCTCTTAGAGGTATTCGCTCACTGGAGTGTCTTTAAGCTAACATCCTTACTTTAGATCTCCTAGGTACCCACCGAGACTGTGAGTAGATGGGTACTCATCAAGGTATTAGCACACTGGAGTGTCTTTAATCTATCATCCTTGAGTTTAGAGCTCCTAGGTACCCACCGAGGCTGTGAGTAGATGGCTACTCATCAAGTTATTAGCACACAGGTGTGTCTTTAAGCTAACATCCTTCGGTTTAGACCTCCTAAGTACCCACCGAGACAGCGAGTAGATGGTTACTCATCAAGGTATTAGCACACTGGAGTGACTTTAAGCTAACATCATTCAGTTTAGAGCTCCTAGGTAACCACCGAGGCTGTGAGTAGATGGTCACTCATCAAGGTATTAGCACACTGGAGTGTCTTTAAGCTAATATCCTTCAGTTTAGAGCTCCTAGGTACCCACTATGACTGTGAGAAGATGGTTACTCATCAAGGTATTAGCACACTGGAGTGTCTTTAAGCTACCATCCTTCAGTTTAGAGCTCCTAGGTACCCACCGAGACTGTGAGCATATGGTTACTCATCAAGGTATTAGCACACTGGAGTGTCTTTAAGCTAACATCCTTCAGTTTAGAGCTCCTAGGTACCCACCGAGACTGCGAGTTGATGGTTAATCATCAAGTTATTAGCACGCTGGAGAATCCTTCAGCTAACATCCCTTAGTTTAGAGCTCCTAGGTACCCACCGAGACGTGAGCAGATGGTTACTCATCAAGGTACTAGCACAATGGAGTGTCTTTAAGCTAACACCCTTCAGTTTAGAGCTCCTAGGTACCCACCGAGATTGTGAGCAGATGGTTCCTCTTAGAGGTATTAGCTCACTGGAGTGTGTTTAAGCTAACATCCTTCCGTTTAGAGCTCATAGGTACCCACCGAGGCTGTGAATAGATGGTTACTCATCATGGTATTAGCACACTGGAGTGTCCTTCAGCTAACATCCTTCAGTTTAGAGCTCCTAGGTACCCACCGAGGCTGTGAGTAGATGGCTACTCATCAAGTTATTAGCACACTGGGGTGTCTTTAAGCTAACATCCTTCCGTTTAGAGCTCATAGGTACCCACCGAGGCTGTGAATAGATGGTTACTCATCATGGTATTAGCACACTGGAGTGTCTTTAAGCTAACATCCTTCAGTTTAGAGCTCCTAGGTACCCACTGAGACTGTGAGTAGATGGTTACTCATCAAGGTATTAGAACACTGGAGAGTCTTTAAGCTAACATCCTTCAGTTTAGAGCTCCTAGGTGCCCACCGAGACTGTGAGCAGATGGTTACTCATCAAGGTATTAGCACACTGGAGTGTCTTTAAGCTAACATCCTTCAGTTTAGAGCTCCTAGGTACCCTACGAGACTGTGAGTAGATGGCTACTCTTCAAGTTATTAGCACACTGGAGTGTCTTTAAGCTAACATCCTTCAGTTTAGAGCTCCTAGGTACCCACGAGACTGTGAGCAGATGGTTACTCATCAAGGTATTAGCACACTGGGGTGTCTTTAAGCTAACATCCTTCAGTTTAGAGCTCCTAGGTACCCACCGAGGCTGTGAGTAGATGGTTACTCATCAAGGTATTAGCACACTGGAGTGTCTTTAAGCTAACATCCTAGAGTTTTGAGCTCCTAGGTACCCTCCGAGACTGTGAGTAGATGGTTACTCATCAAGGTATTAGCACACTGGAGTGACTTTGATCTAACATCCTTCAGTTTGAGCTCCAAGGTACCCACTGAGACTGTGAGCAGATGGTTAATCATGAAGGTATTAGCACACTGGAGTGTCTTTAAGCTAACTTCCTTCAGTTTAGAGCTCCTAGGTACCAACCGATACTGTGAGTAGATGGCTACTCATCAAGTTATTAGCACACTGAAGTGTGTTTAAGCTAACATCCTTCAGTTTAGAGCTCCTAGGTACCCACCGAGACTGTGAGTAGATGGCTACTCATCAAGGTATTAGCACACTGGAGTGTCTTTAAGCTAACTTCCTTCAGTTTAGAGCTCCTAGGTACCCTATTAGACTGTGAGTAGATGGCTATTCTTCAAGTTATTAGCACACTGGAGTGTATTTAAGCTAACATCCTTCAGTTTAGAGCTCCTAGGTACCCTCCGAGACTGTGAGTAGATGGTTACACATCAAGGTATTAGCACACTGGAGTGACTTTGATCTAACATCCCTCAGTTTGAGCTCCAAGGTACCCACTGAGACTGTGAGCAGATGGTTACTCATGAAGGTATTAGCACACTGGAGTGTCTTTAAGCTAACTTCCTTCAGTTTAGAGCTCCTAGGTACCCACCGATACTGTGAGTAGATGGCTACTCATCAAGTTATTAGCACACTGGAGTGTGTTGAAGCTAACATCCTTCAGTTTAGAGCTCCTAGGTACCCACCGAGGCTGTGAGTAGATGGTTACACATCAAGGTATTAGCACACTGGAGTGTCTTTAAGCTAACATCCTTCAGTTTAGAGCTCCTAGGTACCCACCGAGGCTGTGAGTAGATGGCTACTCATCAAGGTATTAGCACACTGGAGTGTCTTTAAGCTAACATCCTTCAGTTTAGAGCTCCTAGGTACCCACCGAGACTGTGAGTAGATGGTTATTCTTCAAGTTATTAGCACACTGGAGAGTCTTTAAGCTAACATCCTTCAGTTTAGAGCTCCTAGGTACCCACCGAGGCTGTGAGTAGATGGTTACTCATCAAGGTATTAGCACACTGTAGTGTCTTTAAGCTAACATCCTTCAGTTTAGAGCTCCTAGGTATCCACCGAGGCTGTGAGTAGATGGTTACTCATCTAGGTATTAGCACACTGGAGTGTCTTTAAGCTAACATCCTTGAGTTTCGAGCTCCTAGGTACCCACCGAGACTGCGAGTTGATGGTTAATCATCAATATATTAGCACACTGGAGAATCCTTCAGGTAACATCCCTTAGTTTAGAGCTCCTAGGTAACCACCGAGACTGTGAGCAGATGGTTACTCATCAAGGTACTAGCACACTGGAGTGTCTTTAAGCTAACATCCTTCAGTTTAGAGCGCCTAGGTACCCACCGATACTGTGAGTAGATGGTTACTCATCAAGGTATTAGCACACTGGAGTGTCTTTAAGCTAACATCCTTCAGTTTAGAGCTCCTAGGTACCCACCGAGAATGTGAGTAGAAGGTTACTCATCAAGGTATTCGCTCACTGGGGTGTCTTTAAGCTAACATCCTTACTTTAGATATCCTAGGTACCCAACGAGACTGTGAGCAGATGGCTACTCATCAAGGTATTAGCACACTGGAGTGTCTTTAAGCTATCATCCCTCAGTTTAGAGCTCCTAGGTACCCACCGAGACTGCGAGTAGATGGTTACTCATCAAGGTATTAGCACACTGGAGTGTCTTTAAGCTAACATCCTTCAGTTTAGAGCTCCTAGGTACCCACCGAGATTGTGAGCAGATGGTTCCTCTTAGAGGTATTCGCTCACTGGAGTGTCTTTAAGCTAACATCCTTACTTTAGATCTCCTAGGTACCCACCGAGACTGTGAGTAGATGGGTACTCATCAAGGTATTAGCACACTGGAGTGTCTTTAATCTAACATCCTTCAGTTTAGAGCTCCTAGGTACCCACCGAGGCTGTGAGTAGATGGCTACTCATCAAGTTATTAGCACACAGGTGTGTCTTTAAGCTAACATCCTTCAGTTTAGAGCTCCTAGGTACCCACCGAGACTGTGAGTAGATGGCTACTCATCAAGGTATTAGCACACTGGAGTGTCTTTAAGCTAACATCCTTCAGTTTAGAGCTCCTAGGTACCCACCGAGATTGTGAGCAGACGGTTCCTCTTAGAGGTATTCGCTCACTGGAGTGTCTTTAAGCTAACATCCTTACTTTAGATCTCCTAGGTACCCACCGAGACTGTGAGTAGATGGGTACTCATCAAGGTATTAGCACACTGGAGTGTCTTTAATCTATCATCCTTCAGTTTAGAGCTCCTAGGTACCCACCGAGGCTGTGAGTAGATGGCTACTCATCAAGTTATTAGCACACAGGTGTGTCTTTAAGCTAACATCCTTCAGTTTAGACCTCCTAAGTACCCACCGAGACAGCGAGTAGATGGTTACTCATCAAGGTATTAGCACACTGGAGTGACTTTAAGCTAACATCATTCAGTTTAGAGCTCCTAGGTAACCACCGAGGCTGTGAGTAGATGGTCACTCATCAAGGTATTAGCACACTGGAGTGTCTTTAAGCTAACATCCTTCAGTTTAGAGCTCCTAGGTACCCACTATGACTGTGAGAAAATGGTTACTCATCAAGGTATTAGCACACTGGAGTGTCTTTAAGCTACCATCCTTCAGTTTAGAGCTCCTAGGTACCCACCGAGACTGTGAGCATATGGTTACTCATCAAGGTATTAGCACACTGGGGTGTCTTTAAGCTAACATCCTTCAGTTTAGAGCTCCTAGGTACCCACCGAGACTGCGAGTTGATGGTTAATCATCAAGTTATTAGCACGCCGGAAAATCCTTCAGCTAACATCCCTTAGTTTAGAGCTCCTAGGTACCCACCGAGACGTGAGCAGATGGTTACTCATCAAGGTACTAGCACAATGGAGTGTCTTTAAGCTAACACCCTTCAGTTTAGAGCTCCTAGGTACCCACCGAGATTGTGAGCAGATGGTTCCTCTTAGAGGTATTAGCTCACTGGAGTGTGTTTAAGCTAAAATCCTTCCGTTTAGAGCTCATATGTACCCACCGAGGCTGTGAATAGATGGTTACTCATCATGGTATTAGCACACTGGAGTGTCCTTCAGCTAACATCCTTCAGTTTAGAGCTCTTAGGTACCCACCGAGGCTGTGAGTAGATGGCTACTCATCAAGTTATTAGCACACTGGAGTGTCTTTAAGCTAACATCCTTCCGTTTAGAGCTCATAGGTACCCACCGAGGCTGTGAATAGATGGTTACTCATCATGGTATTAGCACACTGGAGTGTCTTTAAGCTAACATCCTTCAGTTTAGAGCTCCTAGGTACCCACTGAGACTGTGAGTAGATGGTTACTCATCAAGGTATTAGAACACTGGAGAGTCTTTAAGCTAACATCCTTCAGTTTAGAGCTCCTAGGTGCCCACCGAGACTGTGAGCAGATGGTTACTCATCAAGGTATTAGCACACTGGAGTGTCTTTAAGCTAACATCCTTCAGTTTAGAGCTCCTAGGTACCCTACGAGACTGTGAGTAGATGGCTACTCTTCAAGTTATTAGCACACTGGAGTGTCTTTAAGCTAACATCCTTCAGTTTAGAGCTCCTAGGTACCCACGAGACTGTGAGCAGATGGTTACTCATCAAGGTATTAGCACACTGGAGTGTCTTTAAGCTAACATCCTTCAGTTTAGAGCTCCTAGGTACCCTATGAGACTGTGAGTAGATGGCTATTCTTCAAGTTATTAGCACACTGGAGTGTATTTAAGCTAACATCCTTCAGTTTAGAGCTCCTAGGTACCCTCCGAGACTGTGAGTAGATGGTTACACATCATGGTATTAGCACACTGGAGTGACTTTGATCTAACATCCCTCAGTTTGAGCTCCAAGGTACCCACTGAGACTGTGAGGAGATGGTTTCTCATGAAGGTATTAGCACACTGGAGTGTCTTTAAGCTAACTTCCTTCAGTTTAGAGCTCCTAGGTACCCACCGATACTGTGAGTAGATGGCTACTCATCAAGTTATTAGCACACTGGAGTGTGTTGAAGCTAACATCCTTCAGTTTAGAGCTCCTAGGTACCCACCGAGGCTGTGAGTAGATGGTTACTCATCAAGGTATTAGCACACTGGAGTGTCTTTAAGCTAACATCCTTCAGTTTAGAGCTCCTAGGTACCCACCGAGGCTGTGAGTAGATGGTTACTCATCAAGGTATTAGCACACTGGAGTGTGTTGAAGCTAACATCCTTCAGTTTAGAGCTCCTAGGTACCCACCGAGGCTGTGAGTAGATGGTTACTCATCAAGGTATTAGCACACTGGAGTGTCTTTAAGCTAACATCCTTCAGTTTAGAGCTCCTAGGTATCCACCGAGGCTGTGAGTAGATGGTTACTCATCTAGGTATTAGCACACTGGAGTGTCTTTAAGCTAACATCCTTGAGTTTCGAGCTCCTAGGTACCCACCGAGACTGCGAGTTGATGGTTAATCATCAATAAATTAGCACACTGGAGAATCCTTCAGCTAATATCCCTTAGTTTAGAGCTCCTAGGTAACCACCGAGACTGTGAGCAGATGGTTACTCATCAAGGTACTAGCACACCGGACTGTCTTTAAGCTAACATCCTTCAGTTTAGAGCTCCTAGGTACCCACCGATACTGTGAGTAGATAGTTACTCATCAAGGTATTAGCACACTGGAGTGTCTTTAAGCTAACATCCTTCAGTTTAGAGCTCCTAGGTACCCACCGAGACTCTGAGTAGATGGTTACTCATCAAGGTATTAGCACACTGGAGTGTCTTAAAGCTAACATCCTTTAGTTTAGAGCTCCTAGGTACCCGAGGAGACTGTGAGTAGATGGATACTCATCAAGGTATTAGTTCCCTGGAGTGTCTTTATGCTAACATCCTTCAGTTTAGAGTTCCTAGGTACCCAACGATATTGTGAGCAGATGGTTCTTCTTAGAGGTATTAGCACACAGGAGTGGCTTTAAGCTAACATCCTTTAGTTTAGAGCTCCTAGGTACCCACCGAGACTGTGAGTAGATGGCTACTCATCAAGGTATTAGCCCACTGGAGTGTCTTTAAGCTAACATAGTTCAGTTTAGAGCTCCTAGGTACCCACCGAGATTGTGAGCAGATGGTTCCTCTTAGAGGTATTCGCTCACTGGGGTGTCTTTAAGCTAACATCCTTACTTTAGATCTCCTAGCTACCCACCGAGACTGTGAGCAGATGGCTACTCATCAAGGTATTAGCACACTGGAGTGTCTTTAAGCTATCATCCTTCAGTTTAGAGCTCCTAGGTACCCACCGAGGCTGTGAGTAGATGGCTACTCATCAAGGTATTAGCACACTGGAGTGTCTTTAAGCTAACATCCTTCAGTTTAGAGCTCCTAGATACCCACCGAGGCTGTGAGTAGATGGTTACTCATCTAAGTATTAGCACACTGGAGTGTCTTTAAGCAAACTTCCTTGAGTTTCGAGCTCCTAGATACCCACCGAGACTGCGAGTTGATGGTTAATCATCAAGATATTAGCACACTGGAGAATCCATCAGCTAACATCCCTTAGTTTAGAGCTCCTAGGTACCCACCGAGACTGTGAGCAGATGGTTACTCATCAAGGCACTAGCTCACTGGAGTGTCATTAAGCAAGCATCCTTCAGTTTAGAGCTCGTAGGTACCCACCGAGATTGTGAGCAGATGGTTCCTCTTAGAGGTATTAGCACACTGGAGTGTCTTTAAGCTAACATCCTTCAGTTTAGAGATCCTAGGTACCCACCGAGGCTGTGAATAGATGGTTACTCATCAAGGTATTAGCACACTGGAGTGACTTTAAGCTAATATCCTTCAGTTTAGAGCTCCTAGGTACCCACTGACACTGTGAGTAGATGGTTACTCATCAAGGTATTAGAACACTGGAGAGTCTTTAAGCTAACATCCTTCAGTTTAGAGCTCCTAGGTATCCTCCGAGACTGTGAGTAGATGGTTACTCATCAAGGTATTAGCACACTGGAGTGTCTTTGATCTAACATCCTTCAGTTTAGAGCTCCTAGGTACCCACCGAGACTGGGAGCAGATGGTTACTCATCAAGGTATTAGCACACTGGAGTGTCTTTAAGCTAACATCCTTCAGTTTAGAGCTCCTAGGTACCCTACGAGACTGTGAGTAGATGGCTACTCTTCAAGTTATTAGCACACTGGAGTGTCTTTAAGTTAACATCCTTCAGTTTAGAGCTCCTAGGTACCCACGAGACTGTGAGCAGGTGGTTACTCATCAAGGTATTAGCACACTGGAGGGTCTTTAAGCTAAGATCCTTCAGTTTAGAGCTCCTAGGTACCCACCGAGGCTGTGAGTAGATGGTTACTCATCAAGGTATTAGCACACTGGAGTGTTTTTAAGCTAACATCCTTGAGTTTTGAGCTCCTAGGTACCCACCGAGACTGCGAGTTGATGGTTAATCATCAAGATATTAGCACACTGGAGAATCCTTCGGCTAACATCCCTTAATTTAGAGCTCCTAGGTACCCACTGAGACTGTGAGCAGATGGTTACTCATCAAGGTACTAGCACAATGGAGTGTCTTTAAGCTAACGTCCTTAATTTAGAGCTCCTAGGTACCCACCGAGACTGTGAGTAGATGGCTACTCATCAAGGTATTAGCACACTGGAGTGGCTTTAAGCTAACATCCTTGAGTTTAGAGCTCCTAGGTACCCTACGAGACTGTGAGTAGATGGCTACTCTTCAAGTTATTAGCACACTGGAGTGTCTTTAAGGTAACATCCTTCAGTTTAGAGCTGCTAGGTACCCTCCGAGACTGTGAGTAGATGGTTACTCATCAATGTATTAGCACACTGGTGTGTCTTTGATCTATCATCCTTCAGTTTGAGCTCCTAGGTACCCACCGATACTGTGAGTAGATGGCTACTCATCAAGTTATTAGCACACTGGAGTGTGTTTAAGCTAACATCCTTAAGTTTAGAGCTCCTAGGTACCCACCGAGACTGCGAGTAGATGGTTACTAATCAAGGTATTAGCACACTGGAGTGTCTTTAAGCTAACATCCTTCAGTTTAGAGCTCCTAGGTACCCACCGAGGCTGTGAGTAGATGGCTACTCTTCAAGTTATTAGCACACTGGAGTGTCTTTAAGTTAACATCCTTCAGTTTAGAGCTCCTAGGTACCCACGAGACTGTGAGCAGGTGGTTACTCATCAAGGTATTAGCACACTGGAGGGTCTTTAAGCTAACATCCTTCAGTTTAGAGCTCCTAGGTACCCACCGAGATTGTGAGCAGATGGTTCCTCTTAGAGGTATTCGCTCACTGGTGTGTCTTTAAGCTAACATCCTTCAGTTTAGAGCTCCTAAGTACCCACCGAGACAGCGAGTAGATGGTTACTCATCAAGGTATTAGCACACTGGAGTGTCTTAACGCTAACATACTTTAGTTTAGATCTCCTAGGTACCCGAGGAGACTGTGAGTAGATGGATACTCATCAAGGTATTAGCACCCTGGAGTGTCTTTAAGCTAACATCCTTCAGTTTAGAGCTCCTAGGTACCCACCGAGACTGCGAGTAGATGGTTAATCATCAAGGAATTAGCACACTGGAGTGTCTTTAAGTTAACATCCTTGAGTTTCGAGCTCCTAGGTACCCACCGAGACTGCGACTTGATGGTTAATCATCAAGATATTAGCACACTGGAGAATCCTTCAGCTAACATCCCTTAGTTTAGAGCTCCTAGGTACCCAACGGGACTGTGAGCAGATAGTTACTCATCAAGGTACTAGCACACTGGAGTGCCTTTAAGCTAACATCCTTCAGTTTAGAGCTCCTATGTACCCACCGAGATTGTGAGCAGATGTTTCCTCTGAGAGGTATTAGCACTCTGGAGTGTCTTTAAGCTAACATCCTTTAGATTAGAGCTCCTAGGTACCCACCGAGACTGCGAGTAGATTGCTACTCACCAAGGTATTAGCACACAGTAGAGTCTTTAAGCTAACATCTTTTAGTTTAGAGCTCCTAGGTACCCACCGAGATTGTGAGCAGATGGTACCTCTTAGAGGTATTAGCACACCGGAGTGGCTTTAAGCTAACATCCTTTAGTTTAGAGCTCCAAGGTACCCGCCGAGACTGTGAGTATATGGCTACTCATCAAGGTATTAGCACACTGGAGTGTCTTTAAGCTTACATCCTTCAGTTTAGAGCTCCTAGGTACCCACCGAGATTGTGAGCAGATGGTTCCTCTTAGAGGTATTAGCTCACTGGAGTGTCTTTAAGCTAACATCCTTACTTTAGAGCTCCTAGGTACCCACCGAGACTATGAGTAGATGGCTACTCATCAAGTTATTAGCACACTGGTGTGTCTTTAAGCTAACATCCTTCAGTTTAGAGCTCCTGGGTACCCACCGAGACTGCGAGTAGATGGTTACTCATCAAGGTATTAGCACACTGGAGTGTCTTTAAGCTAACATCTTTCAGTTTAGAGCTCCTAGGTACCCACCGAGATTGTGAGCAGATGGTTCCTCTTATAGGTATTAGCACACTGGAGTGGCCTTAAGCTAACATCCTTTAGTTTAGAGCTCCTAGGTCACCACCGAGACTGTGAGTAGATGGCTACTCATCAAGGTATTAGCACACTGGAGTGTCTTTAAGCTAACATCCTTCAGTTTAGAGCTCCTAGGTACCCAACAAGACTGCGAGTAGATGGTTACTCATCAAGGTATTAGCACACTGGAGTGTCTTTAAGCTAACATCCTTTAGTTTAGAGCTCCTAGGTACCCACCGAGGCTGTGAGTAGATGGTTACTCATCAAGGTATTAGCACACTGGAGTGTCTTTAAGCTACCATCCTTCAGTTTAGAGCTCCTAGGTACCCACGAGGCTGTGAAAAGATGGTTACTCATGAAGTTATTAGCACACTGGAGTGTCTATAAGCTAACATCCTTCAGTTTAGAGCTCCTAGGTACCCACTGAGGCTGTGAGAAGATGGTTACTCATCAAGGTATTAGCACACTGGAGTGTCTTTAAGCTAACATCCTTGAGTTTTGAGCTCCTAGGTACCCACCGAGACTGCGAGTTGATGGTTAATCATCAAGATATTAGCACACTGGAGAATCCTTCAGCTAACATCCCTTAGTTTAGAGCTCCTAGGTACCCACTGAGACTGTGAGCAGATGGTTACTCATCAAGGTACCAGCACAATGGAGTGTCTTTAAGCTAACATCCTTCAGTTTAGAGCTCCTAGGTACCCACCGAGATTGTGAATAGATGGTTCCTCTTACAGGTATTAGCTCACTGGAGTGTCTTTAAGCTAACATCCTTACTTTAGAGCTCCTAGGTACCCACCGAGACTGTGAGTAGATGGCTACTCATCAAGGTATTAGCACACTGGAGTGTCTTTATGCTAACATCCTTCAGTTTAGAGCTCCTAGGTACACACCGAGACTGCGAGTAGATGGTTGCTAATCAAGGTATTAGCACACTGGAGTGTCTTTAAGCTGACATCCTTCAGTTTAGAGCTCCTAGGTACCCACCGAGGCTGTGAGTAGATGGTTACTCACCAAGGTATTAGCACACTGGAGTGACTTTAAGCTACCATCCTTCAGTTTAGAGCTCCTAGGTACCCACCGAGGCTGTGAGTAGATGGTTACTCACCAAGGTATTAGCACACTGGAGTGTCTTTAAGCTGACATCCTTCAGTTTAGAGCTCCTAGGTACCCACCGAGGCTGTGAGTAGATGGTTACTCACCAAGGTATTAGCACACTGGAGTGACTTTAAGCTACCATCCTTCAGTTTAGATCTCCTAGGTACCCACCGAGACTGTGAGTAGATGGTTACTCATCTAGGTATTAGCACACTGGAGTGTCTTTAAGCTAACATCCTTGAGTTTCGAGCTCCTAGGTACCCACCGAGACTGCGAGTTGATGGTTAATCATAAATATATTAGCACACTGGAGAATCCTTCAGCTAACATCCCTTAGTTTAGAGCTCCTAGGTACCCACCGAGACTGTGAGCAGATGGTTACTCATCAAGGTACTAGCACAGTGGAGTGTCTTTAAGCTAACATCCTTCAGTTTAGAGCTCCTAGGTACCCACCGATACTGTGAGTAGATGGTTACTCATCAAGGTATTAGCACACTGGAGTGTCTTTAAGCTAACATCCTTCAGTTTAGAGCTCCTAGGTACCCACCGAGACTGTGAGTAGATGGTTACTCATCAAGGTATTAGCACACTGGAGTGACTTTAAGCTAACAACCTTCAGTTTAGAGCTCCTAGGTACCCACCGAGACTCCGAGTAGATGGTTACTCATCAAGGTAATAGCACACTGGAGTGTCTTTAAGCAAACATCCTTGAGTTTAGAGCTCGTAGGTACCCACCGAGATTGTGAGCAGATGGTTCCTCTTAGAGGTATTAGCACACTGGAGTGTCTATAAGCTAACATCCTTCAGTTTAGAGATCCTAGGTGCCCACCGAGATTGTGAGCAGACGGTTCCTCTTAGAGGTATTAGCACACTGGAGTGTCTTTAAGCTGACAACCTTCAGTTTATAGCTCCTAGGTACCCACCGAGATTGTGAGCAGATGGTTCCTCTTAGAGGTATTAGGACACTGGAGTGGCTTTAAGCTAACATCCTTTAGTTTAGAGCTCCTAGGTACCCACCGAGACTGTGAGTAGATGGCTACTCATCAAGGTATTAGCACACTGGAGTGTCAGTAGGTAATATAGGGCGGTTCTGGGGCAGGGGCTAATGGGCAAGATGGCCGCCACGCGCAATCACTCTATGCTATTCTTATGGAGGGGTCAGTCAGAGCTGGGGCAGGGGCTAATGGGCAAGATGGCCGCCATGTCCTGAGACCATGAATTATGTCACAGGGGGAGTTCGGCCGTGTAGTTGGTAAATGGAATATTTATTATTATTATTATTATTATTAGGTAATTATTAATTGATCATGTATAATCAAGACCAGCCTTATATTGTCCACCACTTAGTGTAGTGACTAGCATTCTTGGAGGTCATTCCTGAGGTTCGAATCCCGGCTCTGCCAAGAAATTTAATTTCTGGTCTCAAGAGTGGAACGGGGTACACTCAGCCTTGTGAGGCAAAACTGACAGGAGCTGGCTGGCTTTTGATTCATACTGCAGCCATTCTGCCTAACCCAATTTCACCTAACCTAACCTAACTTCACCTAACCTAACCTAACCAAACTTTAAAGTCAGAGCCAAAAAAAGTAAAAGCAAATGAGAGAGCACACATAATAAACTAAGTTATAACCTAACCTAACCTAACCTTACCTAACCTAACCTAACTTCAAAGTCAGAGCAAATATGAGAGCAAATGTAAGAGCACACATAATAAACTAAGTTATAACCTAACCTAACCTAACCTAACTTAACCTAACCTAACCTAAAAGTGCGAGAAAAAAAATGTGAGCAAAAAGTGTGAGCAAAAAAGTAAGAGCAAATGTGAGAGCACAAATAATAAACTTAGTTATAACCTAACCTAACCTAACCTTACCTAACCTAACCTAACCTAACTTCAAAGTCAGAGCAAATATGAGAGCAAATGTAAGAGCACACATAATAAACTAAGTTATAACCTAACCTAACCTAACCTAACTTAACCTAACCTAACCTAAAAATGCGAGAAAAAAAATATGAGCAAAAAGTTTGAGCAAAAAAGTAAGAGCAAATGTGAAAGCACAAATAATAAACTTAGTTATAACCTAACCTAACCTAACCTAACCCACAGAAACCTCATTTAAAGATTTTAGATTTTGCATTTTAACATTTTACATTTTAACATTTTAGATTTTAGATTTTTTCATTTTATATTTTTTAGGTTTTACATTTTACATTTTTGATTTTTTGTATTTTAGTTTTTAGTTTTTTTTAGATTTTACATTTTAAATTTAAGATTTTTTGATTTTAGATTTTACATTTTACATTTTCCGAAAAGAGTAAACTACAAGGTCACATACCTAAACTCACTAAACCTAACTATACCAAACCTAACTTAAGCTAATCCAAAGGCTAATGCACATACACAAAGTATATAAGTGCTCATGCAACTATCCTTATGCTAGTCTTATAGGCTACTGTACAACAAGATCACTACCCCAACCGAGTATTTTTTTCTTTCATTATGTTGTTTACGCATTTGTCAATTTTCTAATTTCCCATTTTCAGTTTTTTTAATGTTAATTTTAAGTTTTACAATTTCATAATATGGAAACATGGAATTTGCATTTTGTTGTTTACACATTAGTCAATTTTCCAATTTTCCATTTTCAGTTTTTTTATGACAGTTTTAGGTTTTTCAATTTCATAATATGGAAACATGGATTTTGCATTTTATTGTTTACACATTTATTAATTTCACAATTTCCCATTTACAGTTTTTAAAATGTCAGTTTAAAGTTTTTCAATATCATGATATAGAAACATGGATTTTCCAATTTGTTGTTGTACATTTGTCAATTTACGAAATTCCCATTTACAGTTTTTAAAATTTCAGTTTAATGCTTTTTCTATTTTGTCAATATGGAAACATGGATTTTCCAATTTGTGTTTTACATGTTCATTTTGCATTAGGAGTGGAGAGAGGTGGGTAGTAATTAAAAATGTACAAGCAGTGTCCATACAATATGTTTTATTTTAAATACATGTACACTATTTACACATAATACATTTTTATATATATATATTCTTTTTTGTTATAAATTGTACAGTTGTTTTTATTTTGTTTTCTATTTATATTTATTTTTTGATTATGATTACTATTTTATTTTATTTTTGTAGTGTTATTGTTTTATTTCCTAAATTGTTTTATGTATTTGCTAATTGCAGGCAAAATATTTTGATATTCATAACTTAACTCTTTAAGCATGGTCAATGATTGAGTAATGACCATAGGCATGTGTACCTATACCATTAGCATCAATCACTCTTTTATCATCACTAGGACACAAAGCAATTTTGTTTAGTCTTATAGATGATATGTCATGTTGTTTAGAAGTGATAATGTTCATTGGTATTCTTTTTACATTGTTTTTCATGACACAATCCTTATAATCTTGAAAGCTTATACAATTTTTGACAACACCTCTGTTAATACCTTTAATCTTTTTGATTTCTTTACCATTTATGTCTAAAGCGTACATTTTAGCTCTAAGTCCAACAAATGCTTTTATAATTTGTCCACAAGCCTCGTCTTTAAATTTCCCCAACGTTTTCTTGTTTGATGTAGAGTAACATATGTGATTAGTAGGATAATCTGATGTGTCCAGGTGTTCTAGGAAATCCAACTTGTCTTGATATACATCTGGGGTGTTAACCAAATAAATGAACGAGTCGGTATCCATATACATGAGTTTAAGATTGTCCATTCCATAATAGGGTAGCAGGACATCATAGTGGTGGGAATACATTAGAGTTTTTGAAATATCCAGTATACACATTCCAATATATATAGGCTTATTGATTACAATGTTACGTTTAGCCATGTGGAAAGCAGCTAGGTTGGGACCATAAATTGTTCTGTCGATGAATGTTGGTTTAGCTATTAGCTTTTCTGCCTTTTTGCTGTCAGTCACAAGACGTATGTCTATTCTTTTACGGATATTTTCCATTGTTTTCCCAAAAATGGCATTGTTGAATAATTTGTACAGATTTTTCTCAAAATCATTTCTGGCTTGTTTTCGAAGGTTGTTATTAAAATCAACGTATGCCTTTAACCAAGGTCTTTGTTTAAACTTTAACACACGATGAATTTTTATCAATTTTATTCCATGATCTAAAGCCTGTTTTAATGCCATGTAGTGAACAACATATCGCCTTCGATTTCCAAGATGAGGAATTAGTTTTTTCAGAGACGAATCCTTAGGTTGTGTACACTCTGGTAGGAAAGGTAAATCGTTGTGTAGATCATGAAGGTCAGATGGGTAATCAACATCAACGTCTAGAATGTATCCCACAGGATCGTCTTCCTTTAGTTTTTCTAGATCAACAGTATCTGGAGAAACCCACTGAAATCCACCATAAGGAAGGGAGTGGCACATAGCCCACCCGTATTGGTTGTTGGCATCATCATAGGTAATAAACTGCGATGGTTTCTCAGAATCATAGGTTTCCATGTATTTATTGTTAGCTTCAGCATACCGATGAGACACCTGGCATATGCCTCCACGTATTCCAGACTCGATTAAAAGAATCTGATCGTAATCCTGTAGCAATTCCAGTTCAATGCCTGTGTAAAGGAGCATTGCCTCGAAACTTAAACCAGGCGAAGTAAAGAAGTGTGCAGCATCCACTCGGTGTGTTTCTAGTGTTTTGTTTCTAAACGTTTCAAAGCTGTCTGCAAGAAGGAGTACATCTGATGTTAGGTAGAGGTCACTATATTCCCCTAGAGTTTTAATGTTGAACTGATTCCAGACATTTTTGGCATGTTCATAGTCTTCTTGACTAACATCTTCTTGACTTAATTTGTTAAAGAATGCCTCTTTTGGAGGTAAACGCGTTTCACTTAACTTTTCCCATGAGTCAATGTAGTCATAACAAAATACCCCTTTACGAGTCATGAGCATTGCATTTTCTTTTCCAAAGTACTTGTCTGTTTCAGGGTATGATGTTAAGTTGGAAACTAAGTTTTCCAAACTACTCGGCATTAACCGAAACGTATCCACAAATCTAAGCTTAACATTTCCTACATATTTGGTAAAGGAAATGTACTTTTCTTTGGAGTTAGCGATAACATCCACTCTCTCAGTAGTACACCCCAATTGCTTTACAATGAAATTTGCGTCGTAGCCACTCATATTATGTAGAAACACAGGAACGGGGTTTCGTGTTTTACACCTCAAATTACAGTTATTGTGAGCACTTCCACGGTATTCCCCTGTAATATGGCAGTGGTCTCGAACTTTCCAGTCCTGTTGGGTAAATGGTTTTTGACACAAATAACAGGTTTCAGAACATTGGAACTCTGCTTCTTGAGCCTGAGTTAAGGCCTTTGGAACATTTAAGCTGTAAAGGCGATCAATTTCATTAGCTATTGAGATCAAACAGTCCATAAACTTTTCTGCAGCGTCAGGCCCACGATAAATAACAGGTTGGCTTGAAAGATTTGTCTTTATGTGTTCCACAGCAGGTGAGGGTTTAACGTATATACCAAAGCTCATAGGAACATGACTCTGGTATGGCACTGTATAACTTGCCTCAGGATTAGGTAGACATGTTTGATAGGGTAACAGTATACTTTCAAAATCAGCATAGATAACGTAAGGTATTCTCAGCATTTTTTCAACATTTAAGAATTTGACAAGGGGGTTTTTAATAGGCATTTCAACCCTAGCAATGTCATGCTGGACACACAAAGCTCTATGTTCTTTCATTTTTTCCATTCCTTGTTGTCCATATCGATTATCAAAGTGTGTAAAACACCGTTTACACGTATATATCTTATGTTCATGGTGAGTAATCTGATGTCTTACTAGTTTATCAAAATCTTTGATAAAGACGTAGTGGTTCTGGCCGGATGATGAACTTAGCAAAAGGAGGTCGCGATGGTCTTGCAGCTCTTGATCCACAACCTTCAGAGGGAACAATTTCTTGTCTTGTTCCAATCCAAATACATTAATGGATATATCGTTGGCTTTTTCAAATTTGGGAATGTCAGCTAGCGATGTAGGAAATGATATTACTGAAAAATCATACTTGTTTTCCAGATCCTTGTATTTACTAACGCGTTTAGCATCAGTTTTAACCAGTTTTGCTAAAATGGCATACATAAAACACCTCTCGTCCTTGAAGTTTTGAGGATTAATGCAGGCTTTTCTTGCTTGTATAGCTGCTGGTAATGGAATATATGTGCTTCCACGCAAGGGATTGTACTTATTTATTTTCAATCGTACTCCTTCCACTGCTAACAAAGCCCAATTACTGCCTTTTAGCTCAGATTCTTCCATTTCCGTAGTTAACTTTGTAAATTGTGTTTCCAAGAAACTACTTAAGTCCGTTTCCAAAAATAGGGCCTGATTTCGTGTTTTAAAAGCACGATCTGTAATTTCATTGGTAGATGTATGAATGAATCTACATTCAGCCACAAGATTAACTTTTATCGACTTGTGCATTGCTAGTTCTTTCTGCATAGCTTGTATTATTTGCTGTTTGGACTCTTTAAGGTATGAATTTAAATCCTTGCACGTATCGCAACGAATGAAATAGGATTTAAGTCGACCTTCAAAAGATGTCTCATATTCAATAAGTCCATTTTTGTCAGGGACCAATGACAGTAGGTAATGTTTTGTAGGCTCTGCTTTTTGTCTTTTAGCTGCCGACACAACATTACAACATTCTTCATGACGACGTCCATTGTAGGCATTGTTGAATGTACTACCACAGGTCTTGCACTCATGAAATTCACCACACGATACTTCATGTCGCTTCCTATGATAGTCTCGAAGAAAAGTCTTTCCACACTCTTTACACATATAGCTAGGAATGGCTTCTTCCATTATGAATGTTGATTTCTGCAAACAGCTGCTTACTGCGTATCACAGGGCTAGAGGTTGGTCGGTGAGACGGTCTTTCACGATTTGAACACCGTGAGAGGTAGTAGTCAACTGGTGATATTCTTGTTAAGGGTCCACTAATATACCCCTAGTCTAGACCAACAGCTCTTTACAGCGTATGACAAGGCTGTAGACTGGACAGTGAGACGGTCTTTCACGATGTGAACACTGTAACAAGTAGTAGTCAACTGATTATATACTTGCTAAGGGTTCTCTAATATACAATAGTCAAGACCAACAGCTACTTACTGTGTAGAACACGGCTGTACAATAGTTGTTTTGACAGTCTTTCACGATGTGGTCACTGTGAATGGTGGTAGTCAACTGATGATATTCTTGATAAGGGTCCTCTAATGTACCCCTGGTTAAGGGTAACAGCTGCTCACTGCTTATGACAAAGCTAAAGACTGGTTGCTTCAACGGTCTTTCACAATGTAAACACTGTGACAGGTAGTAGTCAACTGAAAATATTCTTATGGCCTACTCAAGGTTATCAGGTACTTACTGCATATCAAAAGGCTGTACACTCATGTGTGTTAGGCACTCTTTCTTGCTAAGGACCCCAATATTCCCTACACAAGGCTATACATGTTAGTTCTAAACACTTCGTGATTAATTGTATATTCAATTTTTGTACAAAGCTTATACAAGCACGTTTTTATAAGGTAAAACTTTGTTAAATAGCTGCATGCGACACGCAAAGTATGTTGCCGCTATCTAGCGGTGACTATGAGAACTACTTGAACGACCAGCATGCTACCTAGCGCTCCATTTCAACACTCGCTCACTGAACGACCAGCATGCTATCTAGCGGTCGATAGCAATACTCCTCAACTACCAGCCTGCTATCTATCGGTCAATATGACAACTCACTCAACTACCAACATGCTACATGGCTTTTTTGGTCAGTTTTTTGTTGGCTTTTTTTGGTCAGTTTCTGTTGGCTTATGTTGGCTTTTATTGGCTTTTGTTGGCTTTTGTTGGCTTTTGTAGGCTTTTTTGTTGGCTTTTGTTGGCTTTTGTATTAGCTCTTTCATATTTGCTCTTGCTTGTGGGGGCTTATTATTTGGTCTTGGAAAGTATGTCAGTCCTTTTTTTATGGCTGCAAAATGCTTACAGCCATGTTTGTAAGCAGCAACAACAACAACAGCAACACACAAAATTCCAAAAAAATCCAAAGTACTCTAAGGTTTATCAATGACTCTCAACTCTTACACTTAACCTCTATCCCATGCATAGTAAAAAAATTAGTGTATTTTTCAAATTTTTCAAAAAATATTTGGAAAGTAGGCTATGTCATTAATCTAAAAATCCTGAAAAGACATATGTTAACTCCAACACCTACATCTATACCACTCTCAGTCCAAAAATAGTGTATTTTTCAATTTTTCCAAAACATGTTTCCGAAATGGGTTATATTTCCAAAATTAAAAAGTTTACAAAAACGTTTGTTTGACATAAATAAATGGCCTTTGCCCCCTCTACCGTCGTACCAAGTCCCAGGTCTTTAGGACAACAAACATAAAAATTTGAAAATGGGCTTATATTTCCAAAATTAGGAATTTTACAAAAACGTTTGTCTGACGTAAATCAGTGGTCTTTACACCCTCTACCTGTAAACCAAGTCTCAGGTCTCTAGAACAACAAAAATAAAATTTTAATAATAGCCTATATTTCCAAAATTAGGAATTCTACAAAAAAGTTTGTCTGACTTAAATCAATGGTCTTTACCCCCTCTATTCCCACACCAAGTCTCAGGTCTCTAGGTCAACAAAAATAAAATTTTGAAAAATGGTCACTATTTTGGAAACTAAGAATTCTACAAAAAAAGTTTGTTTAACATAAATGAAAGGTCTCTATTCCCTCTACCTGTAAACCAAGTCCCAGGTCTGTATGACGAAAATGAAAACAGTTCAACTGGGAAAGTAGGCGATTTTTCATAAAACCAAACATTCTAAAAAGTGTTCTATGGGCTTAAAATAATGACCCCTATGTCCTATATTTTTTATAATAAAACGTTTTTATTTTTAAAATTTTTTGAAAAAAGTTCAATTTTGAAATTTTTATATTTTGGAAACTAAAGAGTTTACTAAAAAATGTTGTTTGACATAAATGAATGAATCTGACCCCATCTACCACCAAAATAAATTTCAAATCGCTAGGACAAAAAATAACAGTAGTGGAGTAAGGCGGTTTCTAACGCACTCTAGAACCCAGTTATTACCAATACTAAGCACTACTAAGCAGAAACCGCCTTACTCCACTACTGTTATTTTTTGTCCTAGCGATTTGAAATTTATTTTGGTGGTAGATGGGGTCAGATTCATTCATTTATGTCAAACAACATTTTTTAGTAAACTCTTTAGTTTCCAAAATATAAAAATTTCAAAATTGAACTTTTTTCAAAAAATTTTAAAAATAAAAACGTTTTATTATAAAAAATATAGGACATAGGGGTCATTATTTTAAGCCCATAGAACACTTTTTAGAATGTTTGGTTTTATGAAAAATCGCCTACTTTCCCAGTTGAACTTTTTTCATTTTCGTCATACAGACCTGGGACTTGGTTTACAGGTAGAGGGAATAGAGACCTTTCATTTATGTTAAACAAACTTTTTTTGTAGAATTCTTAGTTTCCAAAATAGTGACCATTTTTCAAAATTTTATTTTTGTTGACCTAGAGACCTGAGACTTGGTGTGGGAATAGAGGGGGTAAAGACCATTGATTTAAGTCAGACAAACTTTTTTGTAGAATTCCTAATTTTGGAAATATAGGCTATTATTAAAATTTTATTTTTGTTGTTCTAGAGACCTGAGACTTGGTTTACAGGTAGAGGGTGTAAAGACCACTGATTTACGTCAGACAAACGTTTTTGTAAAATTCCTAATTTTGGAAATATAAGCCCATTTTCAAATTTTTATGTTTGTTGTCCTAAAGACCTGGGACTTGGTACGACGGTAGAGGGGGCAAAGGCCATTTATTTATGTCAAACAAACGTTTTTGTAAACTTTTTAATTTTGGAAATATAACCCATTTCGGAAACATGTTTTGGAAAAATTGAAAAATACACTATTTTTGGACTGAGAGTGGTATAGAGGTAGGTGTTGGAGTTAACATATGTCTTTTCAGGATTTTTAGATTAATGACATAGCCTACTTTCCAAATATTTTTTGAAAAATTTGAAAAATACACTAATTTTTTGACTATGCATGGGATAGAGGTTAAGTGTAAGAGTTGAGAGTCATTGATAAACCTTAGAGTACTTTGGATTTTTTTGGAATTTTGTGTGTTGCTGTTGTTGTTGTTGCTGCTTACAAACATGGCTGTAAGCATTTTGCAGCCATAAAAAAAGGACTGACATACTTTCCAAGACCAAATAATAAGCCCCCACAAGCAAGAGCAAATATGAAAGAGCTAATACAAAAGCCAACAAAAGCCAACAAAAAAGCCTACAAAAGCCAACAAAAGCCAACAAAAGCCAATAAAAGCCAACATAAGCCAACAGAAACTGACCAAAAAAAGCCAACAAAAAACTGACCAAAAAAGCCATGTAGCATGTTGGTAGTTGAGTGAGTTGTCATATTGACCGATAGATAGCAGGCTGGTAGTTGAGGAGTATTGCTATCGACCGCTAGATAGCATGCTGGTCGTTCAGTGAGCGAGTGTTGAAATGGAGCGCTAGGTAGCATGCTGGTCGTTCAAGTAGTTCTCATAGTCACCGCTAGATAGCGGCAACATACTTTGCGTGTCGCATGCAGCTATTTAACAAAGTTTTACCTTATAAAAACGTGCTTGTATAAGCTTTGTACAAAAATTGAATATACAATTAATCACGAAGTGTTTAGAACTAACATGTATAGCCTTGTGTAGGGAATATTGGGGTCCTTAGCAAGAAAGAGTGCCTAACACACATGAGTGTACAGCCTTTTGATATGCAGTAAGTACCTGATAACCTTGAGTAGGCCATAAGAATATTTTCAGTTGACTACTACCTGTCACAGTGTTTACATTGTGAAAGACCGTTGAAGCAACCAGTCTTTAGCTTTGTCATAAGCAGTGAGCAGCTGTTACCCTTAACCAGGGGTACATTAGAGGACCCTTATCAAGAATATCATCAGTTGACTACCACCATTCACAGTGACCACATCGTGAAAGACTGTCAAAACAACTATTGTACAGCCGTGTTCTACACAGTAAGTAGCTGTTGGTCTTGACTATTGTATATTAGAGAACCCTTAGCAAGTATATAATCAGTTGACTACTACTTGTTACAGTGTTCACATCGTGAAAGACCGTCTCACTGTCCAGTCTACAGCCTTGTCATACGCTGTAAAGAGCTGTTGGTCTAGACTAGGGGTATATTAGTGGACCCTTAACAAGAATATCACCAGTTGACTACTACCTCTCACGGTGTTCAAATCGTGAAAGACCGTCTCACCGACCAACCTCTAGCCCTGTGATACGCAGTAAGCAGCTGTTTGCAGAAATCAACATTCATAATGGAAGAAGCCATTCCTAGCTATATGTGTAAAGAGTGTGGAAAGACTTTTCTTCGAGACTATCATAGGAAGCGACATGAAGTATCGTGTGGTGAATTTCATGAGTGCAAGACCTGTGGTAGTACATTCAACAATGCCTACAATGGACGTCGTCATGAAGAATGTTGTAATGTTGTGTCGGCAGCTAAAAGACAAAAAGCAGAGCCTACAAAACATTACCTACTGTCATTGGTCCCTGACAAAAATGGACTTATTGAATATGAGACATCTTTTGAAGGTCGACTTAAATCCTATTTCATTCGTTGCGATACGTGCAAGGATTTAAATTCATACCTTAAAGAGTCCAAACAGCAAATAATACAAGCTATGCAGAAAGAACTAGCAATGCACAAGTCGATAAAAGTTAATCTTGTGGCTGAATGTAGATTCATTCATACATCTACCAATGAAATTACAGATCGTGCTTTTAAAACACGAAATCAGGCCCTATTTTTGGAAACGGACTTAAGTAGTTTCTTGGAAACACAATTTACAAAGTTAACTACGGAAATGGAAGAATCTGAGCTAAAAGGCAGTAATTGGGCTTTGTTAGCAGTGGAAGGAGTACGATTGAAAATAAATAAGTACAATCCCTTGCGTGGAAGCACATATATTCCATCACCAGCAGCTATACAAGCAAGAAAAGCCTGCATTAATCCTCAAAACTTTAAGGACGAGAGGTGTTTTATGTATGCCATTTTAGCAAAACTGGTTAAAACTGATGCTAAACGCGTTAGTAAATACAAGGATCTGGAAAACAAGTATGATTTTTCAGTAATATCATTTCCTACATCGCTAGCTGACATTCCCAAATTTGAAAAAGCCAACGATATATCCATTAATGTATTTGGATTGGAACAAGACAAGAAATTGTTCCCTCTGAAGGTTGTGGATCAAGAGCTGCAAGACCATCGCGACCTCCTTTTGCTAAGTTCATCATCCGGCCAGAACCACTACGTCTTTATCAAAGATTTTGATAAACTAGTAAGACATCAGATTACTCACCATGAACATAAGATATATACGTGTAAACGGTGTTTTACACACTTTGATAATCGATATGGACAACAAGGAATGGAAAAAATGAAAGAACATAGAGCTTTGTGTGTCCAGCATGACATTGCTAGGGTTGAAATGCCTATTAAAAACCCCCTTGTCAAATTCTTAAATGTTGAAAAAATGCTGAGAATACCTTACGTTATCTATGCTGATTTTGAAAGTATACTGTTACCCTATCAAACATGTCTACCTAATCCTGAGGCAAGTTATACAGTGCCATACCAGAGTCATGTTCCTATGAGCTTTGGTATATACGTTAAACCCTCACCTGCTGTGGAACACATAAAGACAAATCTTTCAAGCCAACCTGTTATTTATCGTGGGCCTGACGCTGCAGAAAAGTTTATGGACTGTTTGATCTCAATAGCTAATGAAATTGATCGCCTTTACAGCTTAAATGTTCCAAAGGCCTTAACTCAGGCTCAAGAAGCAGAGTTCCAATGTTCTGAAACCTGTTATTTGTGTCAAAAACCATTTACCCAACAGGACTGGAAAGTTCGAGACCACTGCCATATTACAGGGGAATACCGTGGAAGTGCTCACAATAACTGTAATTTGAGGTGTAAAACACGAAACCCCGTTCCTGTGTTTCTACATAATATGAGTGGCTACGACGCAAATTTCATTGTAAAGCAATTGGGGTGTACTACTGAGAGAGTGGATGTTATCGCTAACTCCAAAGAAAAGTACATTTCCTTTACCAAATATGTAGGAAATGTTAAGCTTAGATTTGTGGATACGTTTCGGTTAATGCCGAGTAGTTTGGAAAACTTAGTTTCCAACTTAACATCATACCCTGAAACAGACAAGTACTTTGGAAAAGAAAATGCAATGCTCATGACTCGTAAAGGGGTATTTTGTTATGACTACATTGACTCATGGGAAAAGTTAAGTGAAACGCGTTTACCTCCAAAAGAGGCATTCTTTAACAAATTAAGTCAAGAAGATGTTAGTCAAGAAGACTATGAACATGCCAAAAATGTCTGGAATCAGTTCAACATTAAAACTCTAGGGGAATATAGTGACCTCTACCTAACATCAGATGTACTCCTTCTTGCAGACAGCTTTGAAACGTTTAGAAACAAAACACTAGAAACACACCGAGTGGATGCTGCACACTTCTTTACTTCGCCTGGTTTAAGTTTCGAGGCAATGCTCCTTTACACAGGCATTGAACTGGAATTGCTACAGGATTACGATCAGATTCTTTTAATCGAGTCTGGAATACGTGGAGGCATATGCCAGGTGTCTCATCGGTATGCTGAAGCTAACAATAAATACATGGAAACCTATGATTCTGAGAAACCATCGCAGTTTATTACCTATGATGATGCCAACAACCAATACGGGTGGGCTATGTGCCACTCCCTTCCTTATGGTGGATTTCAGTGGGTTTCTCCAGATACTGTTGATCTAGAAAAACTAAAGGAAGACGATCCTGTGGGATACATTCTAGACGTTGATGTTGATTACCCATCTGACCTTCATGATCTACACAACGATTTACCTTTCCTACCAGAGTGTACACAACCTAAGGATTCGTCTCTGAAAAAACTAATTCCTCATCTTGGAAATCGAAGGCGATATGTTGTTCACTACATGGCATTAAAACAGGCTTTAGATCATGGAATAAAATTGATAAAAATTCATCGTGTGTTAAAGTTTAAACAAAGACCTTGGTTAAAGGCATACGTTGATTTTAATAACAACCTTCGAAAACAGGCCAGAAATGATTTTGAGAAAAATCTGTACAAATTATTCAACAATGCCATTTTTGGGAAAACAATGGAAAATATCCGTAAAAGAATAGACATACGTCTTGTGACTGACAGCAAAAAGGCAGAAAAGCTAATAGCTAAACCAACATTCATCGACAGAACAATTTATGGTCCCAACCTAGCTGCTTTCCACATGGCTAAACGTAACATTGTAATCAATAAGCCTATATATATTGGAATGTGTATACTGGATATTTCAAAAACTCTAATGTATTCCCACCACTATGATGTCCTGCTACCCTATTATGGAATGGACAATCTTAAACTCATGTATATGGATACCGACTCGTTCATTTATTTGGTTAACACCCCAGATGTATATCAAGACAAGTTGGATTTCCTAGAACACCTGGACACATCAGATTATCCTACTAATCACATATGTTACTCTACATCAAACAAGAAAACGTTGGGGAAATTTAAAGACGAGGCTTGTGGACAAATTATAAAAGCATTTGTTGGACTTAGAGCTAAAATGTACGCTTTAGACATAAATGGTAAAGAAATCAAAAAGATTAAAGGTATTAACAGAGGTGTTGTCAAAAATTGTATAAGCTTTCAAGATTATAAGGATTGTGTCATGAAAAACAATGTAAAAAGAATACCAATGAACATTATCACTTCTAAACAACATGACATATCATCTATAAGACTAAACAAAATTGCTTTGTGTCCTAGTGATGATAAAAGAGTGATTGATGCTAATGGTATAGGTACACATGCCTATGGTCATTACTCAATCATTGACCATGCTTAAAGAGTTAAGTTATGAATATCAAAATATTTTGCCTGCAATTAGCAAATACATAAAACAATTTAGGAAATAAAACAATAACACTACAAAAATAAAATAAAATAGTAATCATAATCAAAAAATAAATATAAATAGAAAACAAAATAAAAACAACTGTACAATTTATAACAAAAAAGAATATATATATATAAAAATGTATTATGTGTAAATAGTGTACATGTATTTAAAATAAAACATATTGTATGGACACTGCTTGTACATTTTTAATTACTACCCACCTCTCTCCACTCCTAATGCAAAATGAACATGTAAAACACAAATTGGAAAATCCATGTTTCCATATTGACAAAATAGAAAAAGCATTAAACTGAAATTTTAAAAACTGTAAATGGGAATTTCGTAAATTGACAAATGTACAACAACAAATTGGAAAATCCATGTTTCTATATCATGATATTGAAAAACTTTAAACTGACATTTTAAAAACTGTAAATGGGAAATTGTGAAATTAATAAATGTGTAAACAATAAAATGCAAAATCCATGTTTCCATATTATGAAATTGAAAAACCTAAAACTGTCATAAAAAAACTGAAAATGGAAAATTGGAAAATTGACTAATGTGTAAACAACAAAATGCAAATTCCATGTTTCCATATTATGAAATTGTAAAACTTAAAATTAACATTAAAAAAACTGAAAATGGGAAATTAGAAAATTGACAAATGCGTAAACAACATAATGAAAGAAAAAAATACTCGGTTGGGGTAGTGATCTTGTTGTACAGTAGCCTATAAGACTAGCATAAGGATAGTTGCATGAGCACTTATATACTTTGTGTATGTGCATTAGCCTTTGGATTAGCTTAAGTTAGGTTTGGTATAGTTAGGTTTAGTGAGTTTAGGTATGTGACCTTGTAGTTTACTCTTTTCGGAAAATGTAAAATGTAAAATCTAAAATCAAAAAATCTTAAATTTAAAATGTAAAATCTAAAAAAAACTAAAAACTAAAATACAAAAAATCAAAAATGTAAAATGTAAAACCTAAAAAATATAAAATGAAAAAATCTAAAATCTAAAATGTTAAAATGTAAAATGTTAAAATGCAAAATCTAAAATCTTTAAATGAGGTTTCTGTGGGTTAGGTTAGGTTAGGTTAGGTTATAACTAAGTTTATTATTTGTGCTTTCACATTTGCTCTTACTTTTTTGCTCAAACTTTTTGCTCATATTTTTTTTCTCGCATTTTTAGGTTAGGTTAGGTTAAGTTAGGTTAGGTTAGGTTAGGTTATAACTTAGTTTATTATGTGTGCTCTTACATTTGCTCTCATATTTGCTCTGACTTTGAAGTTAGGTTAGGTTAGGTTAGGTAAGGTTAGGTTAGGTTAGGTTATAACTAAGTTTATTATTTGTGCTCTCACATTTGCTCTTACTTTTTTGCTCACACTTTTTGCTCACATTTTTTTTCTCGCACTTTTAGGTTAGGTTAGGTTAAGTTAGGTTAGGTTAGGTTAGGTTATAACTTAGTTTATTATGTGTGCTCTTACATTTGCTCTCATATTTCCTCTGACTTTGAAGTTAGGTTAGGTTAGGTAAGGTTAGGTTAGGTTAGGTTATAACTTAGTTTATTATGTGTGCTCTCTCATTTGCTTTTACTTTTTTTTGCTCTGACTTTAAAGTTTGGTTAGGTTAGGTTAGGTGAAGTTAGGTTAGGTTAGGTGAAATTGGGTTAGGCAGAATGGCTGCAGTATGAATCAAAAGCCAGCCAGCTCCTGTCAGTTTTGCCTCACAAGGCTGAGTGTACCCCGTTCCACTCTTGAGACCAGAAATTAAATTTCTTGGCAGAGCCGGGATTCGAACCTCAGGAATGACCTCCAAGAATGCTAGTCACTACACTAAGTGGTGGACAATATAAGGCTGGTCTTGATTATACATGATCAATTAATAATTACCTAATAATAATAATGAAAAATGAAAATCCACAGCCTGCTTCCAGTCTCCGACCGGGTCAGGAATGGAATGAATGAAGCCCCCATCTAGCGGCGAGGATATGAACTGTGCCGGCTGCCGAGGCCTGACGCACTCCTCTGGGGCAATGATTAAATGAATGACAGATGAAATGAAATGATAGTGGAGAGTGTTGCTGGAATGAAATTTTGACAGGGAAAACCGGAGTACCCGGAGAAAAACCTGTCTGCCTCCGTTTTGTCCAGCACAGATCTCACATGGAGTGACCGGGATTTGAACCACGGACCCAGCGGTGAGAGGCCGGCGTGCTGCCGCCTAAGCCACGGAGGCTTCAATAATAATAATAATAATAATAAATATTCCATTTACCAACTACACGGCCGAACTCCCCCTGTGACATAATTCATGGTCTCAGGACATGGCGGCCATCTTGCCCATTAGCCCCTGCCCCAGCTCTGACTGACCCCTCCATAAGAATAGCATAGAGTGATTGCGCGTGGCGGCCATCTTGCCCATTAGCCCCTGCCCCAGAACCGCCCTATATTACCTACTAGTGTCTTTAAGCTAACATCCTTCAGTTTAGAGCTCCTAGGTACCCACCGAGATTGTGAGCAGATGGTTCCTCTTAGAGGTATTAGGACACTGGAGTGGCTTTAAGCTAACATCCTTTAGTTTAGAGCTCCTAGGTACCCACCGAGACTGTGAGTAGATGGCTACTCATCAAGGTATTAGCACACTGGAGTGTCTTTAAGCTAACATCCTTCAGTTTAGAGCTCCTAGGTACCCACCGAGATTGTGAGCAGATGGCTCCTCTTACAGGTATTAGCTTACTGGAGTGCCTTTAAACTAACATCCTTACATTAGAGCTCCTAGGTACCCACCGAGACTGTGAGTAGATGGCTACTCATCAAGGTATTAGCACACTGGAGTGTCTTTAAGCTAACATCCTTCAGTTTAGAGCTCCTAGGTACCCACCGAGACTGTGAGTAGATGGTTATTCTTCAAGTTATTAGCACACTGGAGAGTCTTTAAGCTAACAACCTTCAGTTTAGAGCTCCTAGGTACCCACCGAGGCTGTGAGTAGATGGGTACTCATCAAGGAATTAGCACACTGGAGAGTCTTTAAGCTAACATCCTTCAGTTTAGAGCTCCTAGGTATCCACCAAGGCTGAGAGTAGATGGTTACTCATCTAGGTATTAGCACACTGGAGTGTCTTTAAGCAAACATCCTTGAGTTTCGAGCTCCTAGGTACCCACCGAGACTACGAGTTGATGGTTAATCATCAATATATTAGCACACTGGAGAATCCTTCAGCTAACATCCCTTAGTTTAGAGCACCTAGGTAACCACCGAGACTGTGAGCAGATGGTTACTCATCAAGGTACTAGCACACTGGAGTGTCTTTAAGCTAACATCCTTCAGTTTAGAGCTCCTAGGTACCCACCGATACTGTGAGTAGATGGTTACTCATCAAGGTATTAGCACACTGGAGTGTCTTTAAGCTAACATCCTTCAGTTTAGAGCTCCTAGGTACCCACCGAGACTGTGAGTAGAAGGTTACTCATCAAGGTATTCGCTCACTGGGGTGTCTTTAAGCTAACATCCTTACTTTAGATATCCTAGGTACCCACCGAGACTGTGAAAATGGCTACTCATCAAGGTATTAGCACACTGGAGTGTCTTTAAGCTATCATCCCTCAGTTTAGAGCTCCTAGGTACCCACCGAGACTGCGAGTAGATGGTTACTCATCAAGGTATTAGCACACTGGAGTGTCTTTAAGCTAACATCCTTCAGTTTAGAGCTCCTAGGTACCCACCGAGATTGTGAGCAGATGGTTCCTCTTAGAGGTATTCGCTCACTGGAGTGTCTTTAAGCTAACATCCTTACTTTAGATCTCCTAGGTACCCACCGAGACTGTGAGTAGATGGGTACTCATCAAGGTATTAGCACACTGGAGTGTCTTTAATCTAACATCCTTCAGTTTAGAGCTCCTAGGTACCCACCGAGGCTGTGAGTAGATGGCTACTCATCAAGTTATTAGCACACAGGTGTGTCTTTAAGCTAACATCCTTCAGTTTAGAGCTCCTAGGTACCCACCGAGACTGTGAGTAGATGGCTACTCATCAAGGTATTAGCACACTGGAGTGTCTTTAAGCTAACATCCTTCAGTTTAGAGCTCCTAGGTACCCACCGAGATTGTGAGCAGACGGTTCCTCTTAGAGGTATTCGCTCACTGGAGTGTCTTTAAGCTAACATCCTTACTTTAGATCTCCTAGGTACCCACCGAGACTGTGAGTAGATGGGTACTCATCAAGGTATTAGCACACTGGAGTGTCTTTAATCTATCATCCTTCAGTTTAGAGCTCCTAGGTACCCACCGAGGCTGTGAGTAGATGGCTACTCATCAAGTTATTAGCACACAGGTGTGTCTTTAAGCTAACATCCTTCAGTTTAGACCTCCTAAGTACCCACCGAGACAGCGAGTAGATGGTTACTCATCAAGGTATTAGCACACTGGAGTGACTTTAAGCTAACATCATTCAGTTTAGAGCTCCTAGGTAACCACCGAGGCTGTGAGTAGATGGTCACTCATCAAGGTATTAGCACACTGGAGTGTCTTTAAGCTAACATCCTTCAGTTTAGAGCTCCTAGGTACCCACTATGACTGTGAGAAAATGGTTACTCATCAAGGTATTAGCACACTGGAGTGTCTTTAAGCTACCATCCTTCAGTTTAGAGCTCCTAGGTACCCACCGAGACTGTGAGCATATGGTTACTCATCAAGGTATTAGCACACTGGAGTGTCTTTAAGCTAACATCCTTCAGTTTAGAGCTCCTAGGTACCCACCGAGACTGCGAGTTGATGGTTAATCATCAAGTTATTAGCACGCTGGAGAATCCTCCAGCTAACATCCCTTAGTTTAGAGCTCCTAGGTACCCACCGAGACGTGAGCAGATGGTTACTCATCAAGGTACTAGCACAATGGAGTGTCTTTAAGCTAACACCCTTCAGTTTAGAGCTCCTAGGTACCCACCGAGATTGTGAGCAGATGGTTCCTCTTAGAGGTATTAGCTCACTGGAGTGTGTTTAAGCTAACATCCTTCCGTTTAGAGCTCATAGGTACCCACCGAGGCTGTGAATAGATGGTTCCTCATCATGGTATTAGCACACTGGAGTGTCCTTCAGCTAACATCCTTCAGTTTAGAGCTCCTAGGTACCCACCGAGGCTGTGAGTAGATGGCTACTCATCAAGTTATTAGCACACTGGAGTGTCTTTAAGCTAACATCCTTCCGTTTAGAGCTCATAGGTACCCACCGAGGCTGTGAATAGATGGTTACTCATCATGGTATTAGCACACTGGAGTGTCTTTAAGCTAACATCCTTCAGTTTAGAGCTCCTAGGTACCCACTGAGACTGTGAGTAGATGGTTACTCATCAAGGTATTAGAACACTGGAGAGTCTTTAAGCTAACATCCTTCAGTTTAGAGCTCCTAGGTGCCCACCGAGACTGTGAGCAGATGGTTAATCATCAAGGTATTAGCACACTGGAGTGTCTTTAAGCTAACATCCTTCAGTATAGAGCTCCTAGGTACCCTACGAGACTGTGAGTAGATGGCTACTCTTCAAGTTATTAGCACACTGGAGTGTCTTTAAGCTAACATCCTTCAGTTTAGAGCTCCTAGGTACGCACGAGACTGTGAGCAGATGGTTACTCATCAAGGTATTAGCACACTGGAGTGTCTTTAAGCTAACATCCTTCAGTTTAGAGCTCCTAGGTACCCACCGAGGCTGTGAATAGATGGTTACTCATCAAGGTATTAGCACACTGGAGTGTCTTTAAGCTAACATCCTTGAGTTTTGAGCTCCTAGGTACCCTCCAAGACTGTGAGTAGATGGTTACTCATCAAGGTATTAGCACACTGGAGTGACTTTGATCTAACATCCTTCAGTTTGAGCTCCAAGGTACCCACTGAGACTGTGAGCAGATGGTTAATCATGAAGGTATTAGCACACTGGAGTGTCTTTAAGCTAACTTCCTTCAGTTTAGAGCTCCTAGGTACCCACCGATACTGTGAGTAGATGGCTACTCATCAAGTTATTAGCACACTGAAGTGTGTTTAAGCTAACATCCTTCAGTTTAGAGCTCCTAGGTACCCACCGAGACTGTGAGTAGATGGCTACTCATCAAGGTATTAGCACACTGGAGTGTCTTTAAGCTAACTTCCTTCAGTTTAGAGCTCCTAGGTACCCTATGAGACTGTGAGTAGATGGCTATTCTTCAAGTTATTAGCACACTGGAGTGTATTTAAGCTAACATCCTTCAGTTTAGAGCTCCTAGGTACCCTCCGAGACTGTGAGTAGATGGTTACACATCAAGGTATTAGCACACTGGAGTGACTTTGATCTAACATCCCTCAGTTTGAGCTCCAAGGTACCCACTGAGACTGTGAGCAGATGGTTACTCATGAAGGTATTAGCACACTGGAGTGTCTTTAAGCTAACTTCCTTCAGTTTAGAGCTCCTAGGTACCCACCGATACTGTGAGTAGATGGCTACTCATCAAGTTATTAGCACACTGGAGTGTGTTGAAGCTAACATCCTTCAGTTTAGAGCTCCTAGGTACCCACCGAGGCTGTGAGTAGATGGTTACACATCAAGGTATTAGCACACTGGAGTGTCTTTAAGCTAACATCCTTCAGTTTAGAGCTCCTAGGTACCCACCGAGGCTGTGAGTAGATGGCTACTTATCAAGGTATTAGCACACTGGAGTGTCTTTAAGCTAACATCCTTCAGTTTAGAGCTCCTAGGTACCCACCGAGACTGTGAGTAGATGGTTATTCTTCAAGTTATTAGCACACTGGAGAGTCTTTAAGTTAACATCCTTCAGTTTAGAGCTCCTAGGTACCCACCGAGGCTGTGAGTAGATGGTTACTCATCAAGGTATTAGCACACTGTAGTGTCTTTAAGCTAACATCCTTCAGTTTAGAGCTCCTAGGTATCCACCGAGGCTGTGAGTAGATGGTTACTCATCTAGGTATTAGCACACTGGAGTGTCTTTAAGCTATCATCCCTCAGTTTAGAGCTCCTAGGTACCCACCGAGACTGCGAGTAGATGGTTACTCATCAAGGTATTAGCACACTGGAGTGTCTTTAAGCTAACTTCCTTCAGTTTAGAGCTCCTAGGTACCCACCGAGATTGTGAGCAGATGGTTCCTCTTAGAGGTATTCGCTCACTGGAGTGTCTTTAAGCTAACATCCTTACTTTAGATCTCCTAGGTACCCACCGAGACTGTGAGTAGATGGGTACTCATCAAGGTATTAGCACACTGGAGTGTCTTTAATCTAACATCCTTCAGTTTAGAGCTCCTAGGTACCCACCGAGGCTGTGAGTAGATGGCTACTCATCAAGTTATTAGCACACTGGTGTGTCTTTAAGCTAACATCCTTCAGTTTAGAGCTCCTAGGTACCCACCGAGACTGTGAGTAGATGGCTACTCATCAAGGTATTAGCACACTGGAGTGTCTTTAAGCTAACATCCTTCAGTTTAGAGCTCCTAGGTACCCACCGAGATTGTGAGCAGACGGTTCCTCTTAGAGGTATTCGCTCACTGGAGTGTCTTTAAGCTAACATCCTTACTTTAGATCTCCTAGGTACCCACCGAGACTGTGAGTAGATGGGTACTCATCAAGGTATTAGCACACTGGAGTGTCTTTAATCTATCATCCTTCAGTTTAGAGCTCCTAGGTACCCACCGAGGCTGTGAGTAGATGGCTACTCATCAAGTTATTAGCACACAGGTGTGTCTTTAAGCTAACATCCTTCAGTTTAGACCTCCTAAGTACCCACCGAGACAGCGAGTAGATGGTTACTCATCAAGGTATTAGCACACTGGAGTGACTTTAAGCTAACATCATTCAGTTTAGAGCTCCTAGGTAACCACCGAGGCTGTGAGTAGATGGTCACTCATCAAGGTATTAGCACACTGGAGTGTCTTTAAGCTAACATCCTTCAGTTTAGAGCTCCTAGGTACCCACTATGACTGTGAGCAAATGGTTACTCATCAAGGTATTAGCACACTGGAGTGTCTTTAAGCTACCATCCTTCAGTTTAGAGCTCCTAGGTACCCACCGAGACTGTGAGCATATGGTTACTCATCAAGGTATTAGCACACTGGAGTGTCTTTAAGCTACAATCCTTCAGTTTAGAGCTCCTAGGTACCCACCGAGACTGCGAGTTGATGGTTAATCATCAAGTTATTAGCACGCTGGAGAATCCTTCAGCTAACATCCCTTAGTTTAGAGCTCCTAGGTACCCACCGAGACTGTGAGTAGATGGCTACTCATCAAGGTATTAGCACACTGGAGTGTCTTTAAGCTAACATCCTTCAGTTTAGAGCTCCTAGGTACCCACCGAGATTGTGAGCAGACGGTTCCTCTTAGAGGTATTCGCTCACTGGAGTGTCTTTAAGCTAACATCCTTACTTTAGATCTCCTAGGTACCCACCGAGACTGTGAGTAGATGGGTACTCATCAAGGTATTAGCACACTGGAGTGTCTTTAATCTATCATCCTTCAGTTTAGAGCTCCTAGGTACCCACCGAGGCTGTGAGTAGATGGCTACTCATCAAGTTATTAGCACACAGGTGTGTCTTTAGGCTAACATCCTTCAGTTTAGACCTCCTAAGTACCCACCGAGACAGCGAGTAGATGGTTACTCATCAAGGTATTAGCACACTGGAGTGACTTTAAGCTAACATCCTTCAGTTTAGAGCTCCTAGGTACCCACCGAGACTGCGAGTTGATGGTTAATCATCAAGTTATTAGCACGCTGGAGAATCCTTCAGCTAACATCCCTTAGTTTAGAGCTCCTAGGTACCCACCGAGACGTGAGCAGATGGTTACTCATCAAGGTACTAGCACAATGGAGTGTCTTTAAGCTAACACCCTTCAGTTTAGAGCTCCTAGGTACCCACCGAGATTGTGAGCAGATGGTTCCTCTTAGAGGTATTAGCTCACTGGAGTGTGTTTAAGCTAACATCCTTCCGTTTAGAGCTCATAGGTACCCACCGAGGCTGTGAATAGATGGTTACTCATCATGGTATTAGCACACTGGAGTGTCCTTCAGCTAACATCCTTCAGTTTAGAGCTCCTAGGTACCCACCGAGGCTGTGAGTAGATGGCTACTCATCAAGTTATTAGCACACTGGAGTGTCTTTAAGCTAACATCCTTCCGTTTAGAGCTCATAGGTACCCACCGAGGCTGTGAATAGATGGTTACTCATCATGGTATTAGCACACTGGAGTGTCTTTAAGCTAACATCCTTCAGTTTAGAGCTCCTAGGTACCCACTGAGACTGTGAGTAGATGGTTACTCATCAAGGTATTAGAACACTGGAGAGTATTTAAGCTAACATCCTTCAGTTTAGAGCTCCTAGGTGCCCACCGAGACTGTGAGCAGATGGTTACTCATCAATGTATTAGCACACTGGAGTGTCTTTAAGCTAACATCCTTCAGTTTAGAGCTCCTAGGTACCCTACGAGACTGTGAGTAGATGGCTACTCTTCAAGTTATTAGCACACTGGAGTGTCTTTAAGCTAACATCCTTCAGTTTAGAGCTCCTAGGTACCCACGAGACTGTGAGCAGATGGTTACTCATCAAGGTATTAGCACACTGGAGTGTCTTTAAGCTAACATCCTTCAGTTTAGAGCTCCTAGGTACCCACCGAGGCTGTGAGTAGATGGTTACTCATCAAGGTATTAGCACACTGGAGTGTCTTTAAGCTAACATCCTTGAGTTTTGAGCTCCTAGGTACCCTCCGAGACTGTGAGTAGATGGTTGCTCATCAAGGTATTAGCACACTGGAGTGACTTTGATCTAACATCCTTCAGTTTGAGCTCCAAGGTACCCACTGAGACTGTGAGCAGATGGTTAATCATGAAGGTATTAGCACACTGGAGTGTCTTTAAGCTAACTTCCTTCAGTTTAGAGCTCCTAGGTACCCACCGATACTGTGAGTAGATGGCTACTCATCAAGTTATTAGCACACTGGAGTGTGTTGAAGCTAACATCCTTCAGTTTAGAGCTCCTAGGTACCCACCGAGGCTGTGAGTAGATGGTTACACATCAAGGTATTAGCACACTGGAGTGTCTATAAGCTAACATCCTTCAGTTTAGAGCTCCTAGGTACCCACCGAGGCTGTGAGTAGATGGCTACTCATCAAGGTATTAGCACACTGGAGTGTCTTTAAGCTAACATCCTTCAGTTTAGAGCTCCTAGGTACCCACCGAGACTGTGAGTAGATGGTTATTCTTCAAGTTATTAGCACACTGGAGAGTCTTTAAGCTAACATCCTTCAGTTTAGAGCTCCTAGGTACCCACCGAGGCTGTGAGTAGATGGTTACTCATCAAGGTATTAGCACACTGTAGTGTCTTTAAGCTAACATCCTTCAGTTTAGAGCTCCTAGGTATCCACCGAGGCTGTGAGTAGATGGTTACTCATCTAGGTATTAGCACACTGGAGTGTCTTTAAGCTAACATCCTTGAGTTTCGAGCTCCTAGGTACCCACCGAGACTGCGAGTTGATGGTTAATCATCAATATATTAGCACACTGGAGAATCCTTCAGCTAACATCCCTTAGTTTAGAGCTCCTAGGTAACCACCGAGACTGTGAGCAGATGGTTACTCATCAAGGTACTAGCACACTGGAGTGTCTTTAAGCTAACATCCTTCAGTTTAGAGCTCCTAGGTACCCACCGATACTGTGAGTAGATGGTTACTCATCAAGGTATTAGCACACTGGAGTGTCTTTAAGCTAACATCCTTCAGTTTAGAGCTCCTAGGTACCCACCGAGACTGTGAGTAGAAGGTTACTCATCAAGGTATTCGCTCACTGGGGTGTCTTTAAGCTAACATCCTTACTTTAGATATCCTAGGTACCCAACGAGACTGTGAGCAGATGGCTACTCATCAAGGTATTAGCACACTGGAGTGTCTTTAAGCTATCATCCCTCAGTTTAGAGCTCCTAGGTACCCACCGAGACTGCGAGTAGATGGTTACTCATCAAGGTATTAGCACACTGGAGTGTCTTTAAGCTAACATCCTTCAGTTTAGAGCTCCTAGGTACCCACCGAGATTGTGAGCAGATGGTTCCTCTTAGAGGTATTCGCTCACTGGAGTGTCTTTAAGCTAACATCCTTACTTTAGATCTCCTAGGTACCCACCGAGACTGTGAGTAGATGGGTACTCATCAAGGTATTAGCACACTGGAGTGTCTTTAATCTAACATCCTTCAGTTTAGAGCTCCTAGGTACCCACCGAGGCTGTGAGTAGATGGCTACTCATCAAGTTATTAGCACACTGGTGTGTCTTTAAGCTAACATCCTTCAGTTTAGAGCTCCTAGGTACCCACCGAGACTGTGAGTAGATGGCTACTCATCAAGGTATTAGCACACTGGAGTGTCTTTAAGCTAACATCCTTCAGTTTAGAGCTCCTAGGTACCCACCGAGATTGTGAGCAGACGGTTCCTCTTAGAGGTATTCGCTCACTGGAGTGTCTTTAAGCTAACATCCTTACTTTAGATCTCCTAGGTACCCACCGAGACTGTGAGTAGATGGGTACTCATCAAGGTATTAGCACACTGGAGTGTCTTTAATCTATCATCCTTCAGTTTAGAGCTCCTAGGTACCCACCGAGGCTGTGAGTAGATGGCTACTCATCAAGTTATTAGCACACAGGTGTGTCTTTAAGCTAACATCCTTCAGTTTAGACCTCCTAAGTACCCACCGAGACAGCGAGTAGATGGTTACTCATCAAGGTATTAGCACACTGGAGTGACTTTAAGCTAACATCATTCAGTTTAGAGCTCCTAGGTAACCACCGAGGCTGTGAGTAGATGGTCACTCATCAAGGTATTAGCACACTGGAGTGTCTTTAAGCTAACATCCTTCAGTTTAGAGCTCCTAGGTACCCACTATGACTGTGAGCAAATGGTTACTCATCAAGGTATTAGCACACTGGAGTGTCTTTAAGCTACCATCCTTCAGTTTAGAGCTCCTAGGTACCCACCGAGACTGTGAGCATATGGTTACTCATCAAGGTATTAGCACACTGGTGTGTCTTTAAGCTACAATCCTTCAGTTTAGAGCTCCTAGGTACCCACCGAGACTGCGAGTTGATGGTTAATCATCAAGTTATTAGCACGCTGGAGAATCCTTCAGCTAACATCCCTTAGTTTAGAGCTCCTAGGTACCCACCGAGACTGTGAGTAGATGGCTACTCATCAAGGTATTAGCACACTGGAGTGTCTTTAAGCTAACATCCTTCAGTTTAGAGCTCCTAGGTACCCACCGAGATTGTGAGCAGACGGTTCCTCTTAGAGGTATTCGCTCACTGGAGTGTCTTTAAGCTAACATCCTTACTTTAGATCTCCTAGGTACCCACCGAGACTGTGAGTAGATGGGTACTCATCAAGGTATTAGCACACTGGAGTGTCTTTAATCTATCATCCTTCAGTTTAGAGCTCCTAGGTACCCACCGAGGCTGTGAGTAGATGGCTACTCATCAAGTTATTAGCACACAGGTGTGTCTTTAAGCTAACATCCTTCAGTTTAGACCTCCTAAGTACCCACCGAGACAGCGAGTAGATGGTTACTCATCAAGGTATTAGCACACTGGAGTGACTTTAAGCTAACATCCTTCAGTTTAGAGCTCCTAGGTACCCACCGAGACTGCGAGTTGATGGTTAATCATCAAGTTATTAGCACGCTGGAGAATCCTTCAGCTAACATCCCTTAGTTTAGAGCTCCTAGGTACCCACCGTGACGTGAGCAGATGGTTACTCATCAAGGTACTAGCACAATGGAGTGTCTTTAAGCTAACACCCTTCAGTTTAGAGCTCCTAGGTACCCACCGAGATTGTGAGCAGATGGTTCCTCTTAGAGGTATTAGCTCACTGGAGTGTGTTTAAGCTAACATCCTTCCGTTTAGAGCTCATAGGTACCCACCGAGGCTGTGAATAGATGGTTACTCATCATGGTATTAGCACACTGGAGTGTCCTTCAGCTAACATCCTTCAGTTTACAGCTCCTAGGTACCCACCGAGGCTGTGAGTAGATGGCTACTCATCAAGTTATTAGCACACTGGAGTGTCTTTAAGCTAACATCCTTCCGTTTAGAGCTCATAGGTACCCACCGAGGCTGTGAATAGATGGTTACTCATCATGGTATTAGCACACTGGAGTGTCTTTAAGCTAACATCCTTCAGTTTAGAGCTCCTAGGTACCCACTGAGACTGTGAGTAGATGGTTACTCATCAAGGTATTAGAACACTGGAGAGTCTTTAAGCTAACATCCTTCAGTTTAGAGCTCCTAGGTGCCCACCGAGACTGTGAGCAGATGGTTACTCATCAAGGTATTAGCACACTGGAGTGTCTTTAAGCTAACATCCTTCAGTTTAGAGCTCCTAGGTACCCTACGAGACTGTGAGTAGATGGCTACTCTTCAAGTTATTAGCACACTGGAGTGTCTTTAAGCTAACATCCTTCAGTTTAGAGCTCCTAGGTACCCACGAGACTGTGAGCAGATGGTTACTCATCAAGGTATTAGCACACTGGAGTGTCTTTAAGCTAACATCCTTCAGTTTAGAGCTCCTAGGTACCCACCGAGGCTGTGAGTAGATGGTTACTCATCAAGGTATTAGCACACTGGAGTGTCTTTAAGCTAACATCCTTGAGTTTTGAGCTCCTAGGTACCCTCCGAGACTGTGAGTAGATGGTTACTCATCAAGGTATTAGCACACTGGAGTGACTTTGATCTAACATCCTTCAGTTTGAGCTCCAAGGTACCCACTGAGACTGTGAGCAGATGGTTAATCATGAAGGTATTAGCACACTGGAGTGTCTTTAAGCTAACTTCCTTCAGTTTAGAGCTCCTAGGTACCCACCGATACTGTGAGTAGATGGCTACTCATCAAGTTATTAGCACACTGGAGTGTGTTGAAGCTAACATCCTTCAGTTTAGAGCTCCTAGGTACCCACCGAGGCTGTGAGTAGATGGTTACTCATCAAGGTATTAGCACACTGGAGTGTCTTTAAGCTAACATCCTTCAGTTTAGAGCTCCTAGGTACCCACCGAGGCTGTGAGTAGATGGTTACTCATCAAGGTATTAGCACACTGGAGTGTGTTGAAGCTAACATCCTTCAGTTTAGAGCTCCTAGGTACCCACCGAGGCTGTGAGTAGATGGTTACTCATCAAGGTATTAGCACACTGGAGTGTCTTTAAGCTAACATCCTTCAGTTTAGAGCTCCTAGGTATCCACCGAGGCTGTGAGTAGATGGTTACTCATCTAGGTATTAGCACACTGGAGTGTCTTTAAGCTAACATCCTTGAGTTTCGAGCTCCTAGGTACCCACCGAGACTGCGAGTTGATGGTTAATCATCAATAAATTAGCACACTGGAGAATCCTTCAGCTAATATCCCTTAGTTTAGAGCTCCTAGGTAACCACCGAGACTGTGAGCAGATGGTTACTCATCAAGGTACTAGCACACCGGACTGTCTTTAAGCTAACATCCTTCAGTTTAGAGCTCCTAGGTACCCACCGATACTGTGAGTAGATAGTTACTCATCAAGGTATTAGCACACTGGAGTGTCTTTAAGCTAACATCCTTCAGTTTAGAGCTCCTAGGTACCCACCGAGACTCTGAGTAGATGGTTACTCATCAAGGTATTAGCACACTGGAGTGTCTTAAAGCTAACATCCTTTAGTTTAGAGCTCCTAGGTACCCGAGGAGACTGTGAGTAGATGGATACTCATCAAGGTATTAGTTCCCTGGAGTGTCTTTATGCTAACATCCTTCAGTTTAGAGCTCCTAGGTACCCAACGAGATTGTGAGCAGATGGTTCTTCTTAGAGGTATTAGCACACTGGAGTGGCTTTAAGCTAACATCCTTTAGTTTAGAGCTCCTAGGTACCCACCGAGACTGTGAGTAGATGGCTACTCATCAAGGTATTAGCCCACTGGAGTGTCATTAAGCTAACATAGTTCAGTTTAGAGCTCCTAGGTACCCACCGAGATTGTGAGCAGATGGTTCCTCTTAGAGGTATTCGCTCACTGGGGTGTCTTTAAGCTAACATCCTTACTTTAGATCTCCTAGCTACCCACCGAGACTGTGAGCAGATGGCTACTCATCAAGGTATTAGCACACTGGAGTGTCTTTAAGCTATCATCCTTCAGTTTAGAGCTCCTAGGTACCCACCGAGGCTGTGAGTAGATGGCTACTCATCAAGGTATTAGCACACTGGAGTGTCTTTAAGCTAACATCCTTCAGTTTAGAGCTCCTAGATACCCACCGAGGCTGTGAGTAGATGGTTACTCATCTAAGTATTAGCACACTGGAGTGTCTTTAAGCAAACTTCCTTGAGTTTCGAGCTCCTAGATACCCACCGAGACTGCGAGTTGATGGTTAATCATCAAGATATTAGCACACTGGAGAATCCATCAGCTAACATCCCTTAGTTTAGAGCTCCTAGGTACCCACCGAGACTGTGAGCAGATGGTTACTCATCAAGGCACTAGCTCACTGGAGTGTCATTAAGCAACCATCCTTCAGTTTAGAGCTCGTAGGTACCCACCGAGATTGTGAGCAGATGGTTCCTCTTAGAGGTATTAGCACACTGGAGTGTCTTTAAGCTAACATCCTTCAGTTTAGAGATCTTAGGTACCCACCGAGGCTGTGAATAGATGGTTACTCATCAAGGTATTAGCACACTGGAGTGACTTTAAGCTAACATCCTTCAGTTTAGAGCTCCTAGGTACCCACTGAGACTGTGAGTAGATGGTTACTCATCAAGGTATTAGAACACTGGAGAGTCTTTAAGCTAACATCCTTCAGTTTAGAGCTCCTAGGTATCCTCCGAGACTGTGAGTAGATGGTTACTCATCAAGGTATTAGCACACTGGAGTGTCTTTGATCTAACATCCTTCAGATTAGAGCTCCTAGGTACCCACCGAGACTGGGAGCAGATGGTTACTCATCAAGGTATTAGCACACTGGAGTGTCTTTAAGCTAACATCCTTCAGTTTAGAGCTCCTAGGTACCCTACGAGACTGTGAGTAGATGGCTACTCTTCAAGTTATTAGCACACTGGAGTGTCTTTAAGTTAACATCCTTCAGTTTAGAGCTCCTAGGTACCCACGAGACTGTGAGCAGATGGTTACTCATCAAGGTATTAGCACACTGGAGGGTCTTTAAGCTAAGATCCTTCAGTTTAGAGCTCCTAGGTACCCACCGAGGCTGTGAGTAGATGGTTACTCATCAAGGTATTAGCACACTGGAGTGTTTTTAAGCTAACATCCTTGAGTTTTGAGCTCCTAGGTACCCACCGAGACTGCGAGTTGATGGTTAATCATCAAGATATTAGCTCACTGGAGAATCCTTCGGCTAACATCCCTTAGTTTAGAGCTCCTAGGTACCCACTGAGACTGTGAGCAGATGGTTACTCATCAAGGTACTAGCACAATGGAGTGTCTTTAAGCTAACATCCTTCAGTTTAGAGCTCCTAGGTACCCACCGAGATTGTGAGCAGATGGTTCCTCTTACAGGTATTAGCTCACTGGAGTGTCTTTAAGCTAACGTCCTTAATTTAGAGCTTCTAGGTACCCACCGAGACTGTGAGTAGATGGCTACTCATCAAGGTATTAGCACACTGGAGTGGCTTTAAGCTAACATCCTTGAGTTTAGAGCTCCTAGGTACCCTACGAGACTGTGAGTAGATGGCTACTCTTCAAGTTATTAGCACACTGGAGTGTCTTTAAGGTAACATCCTTCAGTTTAGAGCTGCTAGGTACCCTCCGAGACTGTGAGTAGATGGTTACTCATCAAGGTATTAGCACACTGGTGTGTCTTTGATCTATCATCCTTCAGTTTGAGCTCCAAGGTACCCACTGAGACTGTGAGCAGATGGTTAATCATGAAGGTGTTAGCACACTGGAGTGACTTTAAGCTAACTTCCTTCAGTTTAGAGCTCCTAGGTACCCACCGATACTGTGAGTAGATGGCTACTCATCAAGTTATTAGCACACTGGAGTGTGTTTAAGCTAACATCCTTCAGTTTAGAGCTCCTAGGTACCCACCGAGACTGCGAGTAGATGGTTACTAATCAAGGTATTAGCACACTGGAGTGTCTTTAAGCTAACATCCTTCAGTTTAGAGCTCCTAGGTACCCACCGCGGCTGTGAGTAGATGGTTACTCATCAAGGTATTAGCACACTGGAGTGTCTTAAAATTACACCCTTTAGTTTAGAGCTCCTAGGTACCCGAGGAGACTGTGAGTAGATGGATAATCATCAAGGTATTAGCACCCTGGAGTGTCTTTAAGCTAACATCCATCGGTTTAGAGCTCCTAGGTTCCCAACGAGATTGTGAGCAGATGGTTCCTCTTAGAGGTATTAGGACACTGGAGTGGCTTTAAGCTAACATCCTTTAGTTTAGAGCTCCTAGGTACCCACCGAGACTGTGAGTAGATGGCTACTCATCAAGGTATTAGCACACTGGAGTGTCTTTAAGCTAACATCCTTCAGTTTAGAGCTCCTAGGTACCCACCGAGATTGTGAGCAGATGGTTCCTCTTAGAGGTATTCGCTCACTGGAGTGTCTTTAAGCTAACATCCTTACTTTAGATCTCCTAGGTACCCTCCGAGACTGTGAGTTGATGGCTACTCATCAAGGTATTAGCACACTGGAGTGTCTTTAAGCTATCATTCTTCAGTATAGAGCTCCTAGGTACCCACCGAGGCTGTGAGTAGATGGCTTCTCATCAAGTTATTAGCACACTGGTGTGTCTTTAAGCTAACTTCCTTTTGTTTAGAGCTCCTAAGTACCCACCGAGACAGCGAGTAGATGGTTACTCATCAAGGTATTAGCACACTGGAGTGTCTTAACGCTAACATACTTTAGTTTAGATCTCCTAGGTACCCGAGGAGACTGTGAGTAGATGGATACTCATCAAGGTATTAGCACCCTGGAGTGTCTTTAAGCTAACATCCTTCAGTTTAGAGCTCCTAGGTACCCACCGAGACTGCGAGTTGATGGTTAATCATCAAGATATTAGCACACTGGAGAATCCTTCAGCTAACATCCCTTAGTTTAGAGCTCCTAGGTACCCAACGGGACTGTGAGCAGATAGTTACTCATCAAGGTACTAGCACACTGGAGTGCCTTTAAGCTAACATCCTTCAGTTTAGAGCTCCTATGTACCCACCGAGATTGTGAGCAGATGTTTCATCTGAGAGGTATTAGCACTCTGGAGTGTCTTTAAGCTAACATCCTTTAGATTAGAGCTCCTAGGTACCCACCGAGACTGCGAGTAGATTGCTACTCACCAAGGTATTAGCACACAGTAGAGTCTTTAATCTAACATCTTTTAGTTTAGAGCTCCTAGGTACCCACCGAGATTGTGAGCAGATGGTACCTCTTAGAGGTATTAGCACACCGGAGTGGCTTTAAGCTAACATCCTTTAGTTTAGAGCTCCAAGGTACCCACCGAGACTGTGAGTATATGGCTACTCATCAAGGTATTAGCACACTGGAGTGTCTTTAAGCTTACATCCTTCAGTTTAGAGCTCCTAGGTACCCACCGAGATTGTGAGCAGATGGTTCCTCTTAGAGGTATTAGCTCACTGGAGTGTCTTTAAGCTAACATCTTTCAGTTTAGAGCTCCTAGGTACCCACCGAGATTGTGAGCAGATGGTTCCTCTTATAGGTATTAGCACACTGGAGTGGCCTTAAGCTAAGATCCTTTAGTTTAGAGCTCCTAGGTCACCACCGAGACTGTGAGTAGATGGCTACTCATCAAGGTATTAGCACACTGGAGTGTCTTTAAGCTAACATCCTTCAGTTTAGAGCTCCTAGGTACCCAACAAGACTGCGAGTAGATGGTTACTCATCAAGGTATTAGCACACTGGAGTGTCTTTAAGCTAACATCCTTTAGTTTAGAGCTCCTAGGTACCCACCGAGGCTGTGAGTAGATGGTTACTCATCAAGGTATTAGCACACTGGAGTGTCTTTAAGCTACCATCCTTCAGTTTAGAGCTCCTAGGTACCCACGAGGCTGTGAAAAGATGGTTACTCATCAAGTTATTAGCACACTGGAGTGTCTATAAGCTAACATCCTTCAGTTTAGAGCTCCTAGGTACCCACTGAGGCTGTGAGAAGATGGTTACTCATCAAGGTATTAGCACACTGGAGTGTCTTTAAGCTAACATCCTTGAGTTTGAGCTCCTAGGTACCCACCGAGACTGCGAGTTGATGGTTAATCATCAAGATATTAGCACACTGGAGAATCCTTCAGCTAACATCCCTTAGTTTAGAGCTCCTAGGTACCCACTGAGACTGTGAGCAGATGGTTACTCATCAAGGTACCAGCACAATGGAGTGTCTTTAAGCTAACATCCTTCAGTTTAGAGCTCCTAGGTACCCACCGAGATTGTGAGCAGATGGTTCCTCTTACAGGTATTAGCTCACTGGAGTGTCTTTAAGCTAACATCCTTACTTTAGAGCTCCTAGGTACCCACCGAGACTGTGAGTAGATGGCTACTCATCAAGGTATTAGCACACTGGAGTGTCTTTATGCTAACATCCTTCAGTTTAGAGCTCCTAGGTACACACCGAGACTGCGAGTAGATGGTTGCTAATCAAGGTATTAGCACACTGGAGTGTCTTTAAGCTGACATCCTTCAGTTTAGAGCTCCTAGGTACCCACCGAGGCTGTGAGTAGATGGTTACTCACCAAGGTATTAGCACACTGGAGTGACTTTAAGCTACCATCCTTCAGCTTAGAGCTCCTAGGTACCCACCGAGGCTGTGAGTAGATGGTTACTCACCAAGGTATTAGCACACTGGAGTGTCTTTAAGCTGACATCCTTCAGTTTAGAGCTCCTAGGTACCCACCGAGGCTGTGAGTAGATGGTTACTCACCAAGGTATTAGCACACTGGAGTGACTTTAAGCTACCATCCTTCAGTTTAGATCTCCTAGGTACCCACCGAGACTGTGAGTAGATGGTTACTCATCTAGGTATTAGCACACTGGAGTGTCTTTAAGCTAACATCCTTGAGTTTCGAGCTCCTAGGTACCCACCGAGACTGCGAGTTGATGGTTAATCATAAATATATTAGCACACTGGAGAATCCTTCAGCTAACATCCCTTAGTTTAGAGCTCCTAGGTACCCACCGAGACTGTGAGCAGATGGTTACTCATCAAGGTACTAGCACAGTGGAGTGTCTTTAAGCTAACATCCTTCAGTTTAGAGCTCCTAGGTACCCACCGATACTGTGAGTATATGGTTACTCATCAATGTATTAGCACACTGGAGTGTCTTTAAGCTAACATCCTTCAGTTTAGAGCTCCTAGGTACCCACCGAGACTGTGAGTAGATGGTTACTCATCAAGGTATTAGCACACTGGAGTGACTTTAAGCTATCAACCTTCAGTTTAGAGCTCCTAGGTACCCACCGAGACTCCGAGTAGATGGTTACTCATCAAGGTAATAGCACACTGGAGTGTCTTTAAGCAAACATCCTTGAGTTTAGAGCTCGTAGGTACCCACCGAGATTGTGAGCAGATGGTTCCTCTTAGAGGTATTAGCACACTGGAGTGTCTATAAGCTAACATCCTTCAGTTTAGAGATCCTAGGTACCCACCGAGATTGTGAGCAGACGGTTCCTCTTAGAGGTATTAGCACACTGGAGTGTCTTTAAGCTGACAACCTTCAGTTTATAGCTCCTAGGTACCCACCGAGATTGTGAGCAGATGGATCCTCTTAGAGGTATTAGCACACTGGTGTGTCTTTAAGCTAACATCCTTTAGATTAGAGCTCCTAGGTACCCACCTAGACTGTGAATAGATGGCTGCTCACCAAGTTAATAGCACACTGTAGAGTCTTTAAGCTAACATCTTTTAGTTTAGAGCTCCTAGGTACACACCGAGACTGTGAGTAGATGGTTACCCATCTAGGTATTAGCACACTGGAGTTTCTTTAAGCTAACATCCCTCAGCTTAGAGCTCCTAGGTACCCACCGAGACTGTGAGAAGATGGTTACTCATCAAGGTATTGTCACACTGGAGAGTCTTTATGTTAACATCCTTCAGTTTAAAGCTCCTAGGTACACACCGAGATTGTGAGCAGATGGTTCCTCTTAGAGGTATTAGCACTCTGGAGTGCCTTTATGCAAACATCCTTTAGATTAGAGCTCCTAGGTACCCACCGAGACTTTGAGTAGATGGCTACTCACCAGGGTATTAGCACACAGTAGAGTCTTTAAGCTAACATCTTTTAGTTTAGAGCTCCTAGGTACCCACCGAGACTGTGAGTAGATGGTTACTCATCAAGGTATTAGCAAACTGGAGTGTCTTTAAGCTAACATCCTTTAGTTTAGAGCTCCTAGGTACCCACCGAGACTGTGAGTAGATGGTTACTCATCAAGTGATTAGCACCCTGGAGTGTCTTTAAGCTAACATCCTTCAGTTTAGAGCTCCTAGGTACCCACAGAGATTGTGAGCAGATGGTTCCTCTTAGAGGTATTAGCACACTGGAGTGGCTTTAAGCTAACATCCTTTAGTTTAGAGATCCTAGGTACCCACCGAGACTGTGAGTAGATGGCTACTCATCAAGGTATTAGCACACTGGAATGTCTTTAAGCTAACATCCTTCAGTTTAGAGCTCCTAGGTACCCACCGAGGCTATGAGTATATGGTTACTCATCAAGGTATTAGCACACTGGAGTGTCTTTAAGCTAACATCCTTCAGTTTAGAGCTCCTAGGTACCCACTGAGACTGTGAGCAAATGGTTACTCATCAAGGTATTAGCACACTGGAGTGTCTTTAAGCTACCATCCTTCAGTTTAGAGCTCCTAGGTACCCACGAGACTGCGAGTTGATGGTTAATCATCAAGATATTAGCACACTGGAGAATCCTTCAGCTAACATCCCTTAGTTTAGAGCTCCTAGGTACCCACCGAGACTGTGAGGAAATGTTTACTCGTCAAGGTACTAGCACAATGGAGTGTCTTTAAGCTAACATCCTTCAGTTTAGAGCTCCTAGGTACCCACCGAGACTGTGAGTAGATGGCTACTCATCATGTTATTAGCACACTGGAGTGTCTTTAAGCTAACATCCTTCAGTTTAGAGCTCCTAGGTACCCACCGAGATTGTGAGCAGATGGTTCCTCTTAGAGGTATTAGCTCACTGGAGTATTTTTAAGCTAACATCCTTACTTTAGAGCTCCTAGGTACCCACCGGGACTGTGAGTAGATGGCTACTCATCAAGGTATTAGCACACTGGAGTGTCTTTAAGATAACATCCTTCAGTTTAGAGCTCCTAGGTACCCACCGAGGCTGTGAGTAGATGGCTACTCATCAAGTTATTAGCACACTGGTGTGTCTTTAAGCTAACATCCTTCAGTTTAGAGCTCCTAGGTACCCACCGAGACTGCAGGTAGATGGTTACTCATCAAGGTATTAGCACACCGGAGTGTCTTTAAGCTAACATCCTTCAGTTTAGAGCTCCTAGGTACCCACCGAGACTGCGAGTAGATGGTTACTCATCAAGGTATTAGCACACTGGTGTGTCTTTAAGCTAACATCCTTCAGTTTAGAGCTCCTAGGTACCCACCGAGACTGTGAGCAGATGGTTACTCATCAAGGTATTAGCACACTGGAGTGTCCTTAAGCTAACATCCTTGAGTTTCGAGCTCTTAGGTACCCATCGAGACTGCGAGTTGATGGTTAATCATCAAGATATTAGCACACTGGAGAATCCTTCAGCTAACATCCCTTAGTTTAGAGCTCCTAGGTAACCACCGAGACTGTGAGCAGATGGTTACTCATCAAGGTACTAGCACAATGGAGTGTCTTTAAGCTAACATCCTTCAGTTTAGAGCTCCTAGGTACCCACCGAGATTGTGAGCAGATGGTTCCTCTTAGAGGTATTAGCTCACTGGAGTGTCTTTAAGCTAACATCCTTACTTTAGAGCTCCTAGGTACCCACCGAGACTGTGAGTAGATGGCTACTCATCAAGGTATTAGCACACTGGAGTGTCTTTAAGCTGACATCCTTCAGTTTAGAGCTCCTAGGTACCCACCGAGGCTGTGAGTAGATGGCTACTCATCAAGTTATTAGCACACTGGAGTGTCTTTAAGCTAACATCCTTCAGTTTAGAGCTCCTAGGTACCCCCCGAACCTGTGAATAGATGGTTACTCATCAAGGTATTAGCACACTGGAGTGTCTTTGATCTAACATCCTTCAGTTTAGAGCTCCTAGGTACCCACCGAGACTGTGAGCAGATGGTTACTCATCAAGGTATTAGCACACTAGAGTATCTTTAAGCTAACATCCTTGAGTTTAGAGCTCCTAGGTACCCACCAAGACTGTGAGTAGATGGTTACTCATCAAGGTATTAGCACACTGGAGTGACTTTAAGCTAACATCCTTCAGTTTAGAGCTCCTAGGTAACCCCCGAGACTGTGAGTAGATGGTTACTCATCAAGGATTTAGCACACTGGAGTGTCTTTGATATAACATCCTTCAGTTTGAGCTCCAAGGTACCCACCGAGACTGTGAGCAGATGGTTACTCATGAAGGTATTAGCACACTGGAGTGTCTTTAAGCTAACATCCTTCAGTTTAGAGCTCCAAGGTACCCACCGAGACTGTGAGTAGATGGCTACTCATCAAGTTATTAGCACACTGGAGTGTCTTTAAGCTAACATCCTTCAGTTTAGAGCTCCTAGGTACCCACCGAGACTGCGAGTAGATGGTAACTCATCAAGGTATTAGCACACTGGAGTGTCCTTAAGCTAACATCCTTCAGTTTAGAGCTCCTAGGTACCTACCGAGGCTGTGAGTAAATGGTTACTCATCAAGGTATTAGCACACTGGAGTGTCTTTAAGCTAATATCCTTCAGTTTAGAGCTCCTAGGTATCCACCGAGGCTGTGAGTAGATGGTTACTCATCTAGGTATTAGCACACTGGAGTGTCTTTAAGCTAACATCCTTGAGTTTCGAGCTCCTAGGTACCCACCGAGACTGCGAGTTGATGGTTAATAATCAAGATATTAGCACACTGGAGAATCCATCAGCTAACATCCCTTAGATTACAGCTCCTAGGTACCCACCGAGACTATGAGCAGATGGTTACTCATCAAGGTACTAGCACACTGGAGTGTCTTTAAGCTAACATCCTTCAGTTTAGAGCTCCTAGGTACCCACCGAGACTGTGAGTAGATGGCTACTCATCATGTTATTAGCACACTGGAGTGTCTTTAAGCTAACATCCTTCAGTTTAGAGCTCCTAGCTACCCACCGAGATTGTGAGCAGATGGTTCCTCTTAGAGGTATTAGCTCACTGGAGTGTTTTTAAGCTAACATCCTTACTTTAGAGCTCCTAGGTACCCACCGAGACTGTGAGTAGATGGCTACTCATCAAGGTATTAGCACACTGGAGTGTCTTTAAGATAACATCCTTCAGTTTAGAGCTCCTAGGTACCCACCGAGGCTGTGAGTAGATGGCTACTCATCAAGTTATTAGCACACTGGTGTGTCTTTAAGCTAACATCCTTCAGTTTAGAGCTCCTAGGTACCCACCGAGACTGCGAGTAGATAGTTACTCATCAAGGTATTAGCACACCGGAGTGTCTTTAAGCTAACATCCTTCAGTTTAGAGCTCCTAGGTACCCACCGATACTCAGAGTAGATGGGTACTCATCAAGGTATTAGCACACTGGAGTGTCTTTAAGCTAACATCTTTCAGTTTAGACCTCCTAGGTACCCACCGAGACTGCGAGTAGATGGTTACTCATCAAGGTAAGAGCACACTGGAGTGTCTTTAAGCAAACATCCTTCAGTTTAGAGCTCGTAGGTACCCACCGAGATTGTGAGCAGATGGTTCCTCTTAGAGGTATTAGCACACTGGAGTGTCTTTAAGCTAACATCCTTCAGTTTAGAGCTCCTAGGTATCCACCGAGATGGTGAGCAGACGGTTCCTCTTAGAGGTATTAGCACACTGGAGTGTCTTTAAGCAAACAACCTTCAGATTAGAGCTCCTAGGTACCCACCGAGATTGTGAGCAGATGGTTCCTCTTAGAGGTATTAGCACACTGGTGTGTCATTAAGCTAACATCCTTCAGTTTAGAGCTCCTAGGTACCCACCGAGACTGTGAGTAGATGGTTTTTCATCAAGGTATTAGCACACTGGAGTGTCTTTAAGCTAACATCCCTCAGCTTAGAGCTCCTAGGTACCCACCGAGACTGTGAGAAGATGGTTACTCATCAAGGTATTAGCACACTGGTGTGTTTTAAGCTAACATCCTTCACATTAGAGCTCCTAGGTACCCACCGAGACTGTGAGTAGATGGTTACTCATCAAGGTATTAGCACTCTGGTGTGTCTTTAAGCTAACATCCTTCACATTAGAGCTCCTAGGTACCCTCCGAGACTGTGAGTAGATGGCTACTCATCATGTCATTAGCACACTGGAGTGTCTTTGATCTAACATCCTTCAGTTTGATCTCCAAGGTACCCACTGAGACTGTGAGCAGCTGGTTACTCATGAAGGTATTAGCACACTGGAGTGTCTTTAAGCTAACATCCTTCAATTTAGAGCTCCAAGGTACCCACCGAGACTGTGAGTAGATGGCTACTCATCAAGTTATTAGCACACTGGAGTGTCTTTAAGCGAACATCCTTCAGTTTAGAGCTCCTAGGTACCCACCGAGACTGCGAGTAGATGGTTACTCATCAAGGTAAGAGCACACTGGAGTGTCTTTAAGCAAACATCCTTCAGTTTAGAGCTCGTAGGTACCCACCGAGATTGTGAGCAGATGGTTCCTCTTAGAGGTATTAGCACACTGGAGGGTCTTAAAGCTAACATCCCTCAGTTTAGAGCTCCTAGGTATCCACCGAGATGGTGAGCAGACGGTTCCTCTTAGAGGTATTAGCACACTGGGGTGTCTTTAAGCTAACAACCTTCAGATTAGAGCTCCAAGGTACCCACCGAGACTGTGAATAGATGGCTTCTCATCAAGTTATTAGCACACTGGAGTGTCTTTAAGCTAACATCCTTCAGTTTAGAGCTCCTAGGTACCCACCGAGGCTGTGAGTAGATGGTTACTCATCAAGGTATTAGCACATTGGAGTGTCTTAAAGCTAACACCCTTTAGTTTAGAGCTCCTAGGTACCCGAGGAGACTGTGAGTAGATGGATAATCATCAAGGTATTAGCACCCTGGAGTGTCTTTAAGCTAACATCCTTCGGTTTCGAGCTCCTAGGTTCCCAACGAGATTGTGAGCAGATGGTTCCTCTTAGAGGTATTAGGACACTGGAGTGGCTTTAAGCTAACATCCTTTAGTTTAGAGCTCCTAGGTACCCACCGAGACTGTGAGTAGATGGCTACTCATCAAGGTATTAGCACACTGGAGTGTCTTTAAGCTAACATCCTTCAGTTTAGAGCTCCTAGGTACCCACCGAGATTGTGAGCAGATGGTTCCTCTTAGAGGTATTCGCTCACTGGAGTGTCTTTAAGCTAACATCCTTACTTTAGATCTCCTAGGTACCCTCCGAGACTGTGAGTTGATGGCTACTCATCAAGGTATTAGCACACTGGAGTGTCTTTAAGCTATCATTCTTCAGTATAGAGCTCCTAGGTACCCACCGAGGCTGTGAGTAGATGGCTGCTCATCAAGTTATTAGCACACTGGTGTGTCTTTAAGCTAACATCCTTCAGTTTAGAGCTCCTAAGTACCCACCGAGACAGCGAGTAGATGGTTACTCATCAAGGTATTAGCACACTGGAGTGTCTTAACGCTAACATACTTTAGTTTAGATCTCCTAGGTACCCGAGGAGACTGTGAGTAGATGGATACTCATCAAGGTATTAGCACCCTGGAGTGTCTTTAAGCTAACATCCTTCAGTTTAGAGCTCCTAGGTACCCACCGAGACTGCGAATAGATGGTTAATCATCAAGGAATTAGCACACTGGAGTGTCTTTAAGTTAACATCCTTGAGTTTCGAGCTCCTAGGTACCCACCGAGACTGCGAGTTGATGGTTAATCATCAAGATATTAGCACACTGGAGAATCCTTCAGCTAACATCCCTTAGTTTAGAGCTCCTAGGTACCCAACGGGACTGTGAGCAGATAGTTACTCATCAAGGTACTAGCACACTGGAGTGCCTTTAATCTAACATCCTTCAGTTTAGAGCTCCTATGTACCCACCGAGATTGTGAGCAGATGTTTCCTCTGAGAGGTATTAGCACTCTGGAGTGTCTTTAAGCTAACATCCTCTGGATTAGAGCTCCTAGGTACCCACCGAGACTGCGAGTAGATTGCTACTCACCAAGGTATTAGCACACAGTAGAGTCTTTAAGCTAACATCTTTTAGTTTAGAGCTCCTAGGTACCCACCGAGATTGTGAGCAGATGGTACCTCTTAGAGGTATTAGCACACCGGAGTGGCTTTAAGCTAACATCCTTTAGTTTAGAGCTCCAAGGTACCCACCGAGACTGTGAGTATATGGCTACTCATCAAGGTATTAGCACACTGGAGTGTCTTTAAGCTTACATCCTTCAGTTTAGAGCTCCTAGGTACCCACCGAGATTGTGAGCAGATGGTTCCTCTTAGAGGTATTAGCTCACTGGAGTGTCTTTAAGCTAACATCCTTTCTTTAGAGCTCCTAGGTACCCACCGAGACTATGAGTAGATGGCTACTCATCAAGTTATTAGCACACTGGTGTCTCTTTAAGCTAACATCCTTCAGTTTAGAGCTCCCGGGTACCCACCGAGACTGCGAGTAGATGGTTACTCATCAAGGTATTAGCACACTGGAGTGTCTTTAAGCTAACATCTTTCAGTTTAGAGCTCCTAGGTACCCACCGAGATTGTGAGCAGATGGTTCCTCTTATAGGTATTAGCACACTGGAGTGGCCTTAAGCTAACATCCTTTAGTTTAGAGCTCCTAGGTCACCACCGAGACTGTGAGTAGATAGCTACTCATCAAGGTATTAGCACACTGGAGTGTCTTTAAGCTAACATCCTTCAGTTTAGAGCTCCTAGGTACCCAACAAGACTGCGAGTAGATGGTTACTCATCAAGGTATTAGCACACTGGAGTGTCTTTAAGCTAACATCCTTTAGTTTAGAGCTCCTAGGTACCCACCGAGGCTGTGAGTAGATGGTTACTCATCAAGGTATTAGCACACTGGAGTGTCTTTAAGCTACCATCCTTCAGTTTAGAGCTCCTAGGTACCGACGAGGCTGTGAAAAGATGATTACTCATCAAGGTATTAGCACACTGGAGTGTCTTTAAGCGAACATCCTTGAGTTTTGAGCTCCTAGGTACCCACCGAGACTGCGAGTTGATGGTTAATCATCAAGATATTAGCACACTGGAGAATCCTTCAGCTAACATCCCTTAGTTTAGAGCTCCTAGGTACCCACTGAGACTGTGAGCAGATGGTTACTCATCAAGGTACCAGCACAATGGAGTGTCTTTAAGCTAACATCCTTCAGTTTAGAGCTCCTAGGTACCCACCGAGATTGTGAGCAGATGGTTCCTCTTACAGGTATGAGCTCACTGGAGTGTCTTTAAGCTAACATCCTTACTTTAGAGCTCCTAGGTACCCACCGAGACTGTGAGTAGATGGCTACTCATCAAGGTATTAGCACACTGGAGTGTCTTTATGCTAACATCCTTCAGTTTAGAGCTCCTAGGTACACACCGAGACTGCGAGTAGATGGTTGCTAATCAAGGTATTAGCACACTGGAGTGTCTTTAAGCTGACATCCTTCAGTTTAGAGCTCCTAGGTACCCACCGAGGCTGTGAGTAGATGGTTACTCACCAAGGTATTAGCACACTGGAGTGACTTTAAGCTACCATCCTTCAGTTTAGAGCTCCTAGGTACCCACCGAGGCTGTGAGTAGATGGTTACTCACCAAGGTATTAGCACACTGGAGTGTCTTTAAGCTGACATCCTTCAGTTTAGAGCTCCTAGGTACCCACCGAGGCTGTGAGTAGATGGTTACTCACCAAGGTATTAGCACACTGGAGTGAATTTTAGCTACCATCCTTCAGTTTAGATCTCCTAGGTACCCACCGAGACTGTGAGTAGATGGTTACTCATCTAGGTATTAGCACACTGGAGTGTCTTTAAGCTAACATCCTTGAGTTTCGAGCTCCTAGGTACCCACCGAGACTGCGAGTTGATGGTTAATCATAAATATATTAGCACACTGGAGAATCCTTCAGCTAACATCCCTTAGTTTAGAGCTCCTAGGTACCCACCGAGACTGTGAGCAGATGGTTACTCATGAAGGTACTAGCACAGTGGAGTGTCTTAAAGCTAACATCCTTCAGTTTAGAGCTCCTAGGTACCCACCGATACTGTGAGTAGATGGTTACTCATCAAGGTATTAGCACACTGGAGTGTCTTTAAGCTAACATCCTTCAGTTTAGAGCTCCTAGGTACCCACCGAGACTGTGAGTAGATGGTTACTCATCAAGGTATTAGCACACTGGAGTGACTTTAAGCTAACAACCTTCAGTTTAGAGCTCCTAGGTACCCACCGAGACTCCGAGTAGATGGTTACTCATCAAGGTAATAGCACACTGGAGTGTCTTTAAGCAAACATCCTTGAGTTTAGAGCTCGTAGGTACCCACCGAGATTGTGAGCAGATGGTTCCTCTTAGAGGTATTAGCACACTGGAGTGTCTATAAGCTAACATCCTTCAGTTTAGAGATCCTAGGTACCCACCGAGATTGTGAGCAGACGGTTCCTCTTAGAGGTATTAGCACACTGGAGTGTCTTTAAGCTGACAACCTTCAGTTTATAGCTCCTAGGTACCCACCGAGATTGTGAGCATATGGATCCTCTTAGAGGTATTAGCACACTGGTGTGTCTTCAAGCTAACATCCTTTAGATTAGAGCTCCTAGGTACCCACCTAGACTGTGAATAGATGGCTGCTCACCAAGGTAATAGCACACTGTAGAGTCTTTAAGCTAACATCTTTTAGTTTAGAGCTCCTAGGTACACACCGAGACTGTGAGTAGATGGTTACCCATCTAGGTATTAGCACACTGGAGTTTCTTTAAGCTAACATCCCTCAGCTTAGAGCTCCTAGGTACCCACCGAGACTGTGAGAAGATGGTTACTCATCAAGGTATTGTCACACTGGAGAGTCTTTATGTTAACATCCTTCAGTTTAAAGCTCCTAGGTACACACCGAGATTGTGAGCAGATGGTTCCTCTTATAGGTATTAGCACTCTGGAGTGCCTTTATGCAAACATCCTTTAGATTAGAGCTCCTAGGTACCCACCGAGACTTTGAGTAGATGGCTACTCACCAGGGTATTAGCACACAGTAGAGTCTTTAAGCTAACATCTTTTAGTTTAGAGCTCCTAGGTACCCACCGAGACTGTGAGTAGATGGTTACTCATCAAGGTATTAGCAAACTGGAGTGTCTTTAAGCTAACATCCTTTAGTTTAGAGCTCCTAGGTACCCACCGAGACTGTGAGTAGATGGTTACTCATCAAGTGATTAGCACCCTGGAGTGTCTTTAAGCTAACATCCTTCAGTTTAGAGCTCCTAGGTACCCACCGAGATTGTGAGCAGATGGTTCCTCTTAGAGGTATTAGCACACTGGAGTGGCTTTAAGCTAACATCCTTTAGTTTAGAGATCCTAGGTACCCACCGAGACTGTGAGTAGATGGCTACTCATCAAGGTATTAGCACACTGGAGTGTCTTTAAGCTAACATCCTTCAGTTTAGAGCTCCTAGGTACCCACCGAGGCTGTGAGTATATGGTTACTCATCAAGGTATTAGCACACTGGAGTGTCTTTAAGCTAACATCCTTCAGTTTAGAGCTCCTAGGTACCCACTGAGACTGTGAGCAAATGGTTACTCATCAAGGTATTAGCACACTGGAGTGTCTTTAAGCTACCATCCTTCAGTTTAGAGCTCCTAGGTACCCACGAGACTGCGAGTTGATGGTTAATCATCAAGATATTAGCACACTGGAGAATCCTTCAGCTAACATCCCTTAGTTTAGAGCTCCTAGGTACCCACCGAGACTGTGAGGAAATGGTTACTCGTCAAGGTACTAGCACAATGGAGTGTCTTTAAGCTAACATCCTTCAGTTTAGAGCTCCTAGGTACCCACCGAGACTGTGAGTAGATGGCTACTCATCATGTTATTAGCACACTGGAGTGTCTTTAAGCTAACATCCTTCAGTTTAGAGCTCCTAGGTACCCACCGAGATTGTGAGCAGATGGTTCCTCTTAGAGGTATTAGCTCACTGGAGTATTTTTAAGCTAACATCCTTACTTTAGAGCTCCTAGGTACCCACCGAGACTGTGAATAGATGGCTACTCATCAAGGTATTAGCACACTGGAGTGTCTTTAAGATAACATCCTTCAGTTTAGAGCTCCTAGGTACCCACCGAGGCTGTGAGTAGATGGCTACTCATCAAGTTATTAGCACACTGGTGTGTCTTTAAGCTAACATCCTTCAGTTTAGAGCTCCTAGGTACCCACCGAGACTGCGAGTAGATGGTTACTCATCAAGGTATTAGCACACCGGAGTGTCTTTAAGCTAACATCCTTCAGTTTAGAGCTCCTAGGTACCCACCGAGACTGCGAGTAGATGGTTACTCATCAAGGTATTAGCACACTGGTGTGTCTTTAAGCTAACATCCTTCAGTTTAGAGCTCCTAGGTACCCACCGAGACTGTGAGCAGATGGTTACTCATCAAGGTATTAGCACACTGGAGTGTCCTTAAGCTAACATCCTTGAGTTTCGAGCTCTTAGGTACCCACCGAGACTGCGAGTTGATGGTTAATCATCAAGATATTAGCACACTGGAGAATCCTTCAGCTAACATCCCTTAGTTTAGAGCTCCTAGGTAACCACCGAGACTGTGAGCAGATGGTTACTCATCAAGGTACTAGCACAATGGAGTGTCTTTAAGCTAACATCCTTCAGTTTAGAGCTCCTAGGTACCCAGCGAGATTGTGAGCAGATGGTTCCTCTTAGAGGTATTAGCTCACTGGAGTGTCTTTAAGCTAACATCCTTACTTTAGAGCTCCTAGGTACCCACCGAGACTGTGAGTAGATGGCTACTCATCAAGGTATTAGCACACTGGAGTGTCTTTAAGCTAACATCCTTCAGTTTAGAGCTCCTAGGTACCCACCGAGGCTGTGAGTAGATGGCTACTCATCAAGTTATTAGCACACTGGAGTGTCCTTAAGCTAACATCCTTCAGTTTAGAGCTCCTAGGTACCCCCCGAACCTGTGAATAGATGGTTACTCATCAAGGTATTAGCACACTGGAGTGTCTTTGATCTAACATCCTTCAGTTTAGAGCTCCTAGGTACCCACCGAGACTGTGAGCAGATGGTTACTCATCAAGGTATTAGCACACTAGAGTATCTTTAAGCTAACATCCTTGAGTTTAGAGCTCCTAGGTACCCACCAAGACTGTGAGTAGATGGTTACTCATCAAGGTATTAGCACACTGGAGTGACTTTAAGCTAACATCCTTCAGTTTAGAGCTCCTAGGTAACCCCCGAGACCGTGAGTAGATGGTTACTCATCAAGGAATTAGCACACTTGAGTGTCTTTGATATAACATCCTTCAGTTTGAGCTCCAAGGTACCCACCGAGACTGTGAGCAGATGGTTACTCATGAAGGTATTAGCACACTGGAGTGTCTTTAAGCTAACATCCTTCAGTTTAGAGCTCCAAGGTACCCACCGAGACTGTGAGTAGATGGCTACTCATCAAGTTATTAGCACACTGGAGTGTCTTTAAGCTAACATCCTTCAGTTTAGAGCTCCTAGGTACCCACCGAGACTGCGAGTAGATGGTAACTCATCAAGGTATTAGCACACTGGAGTGTCCTTAAGCTAACATCCTTCAGTTTAGAGCTCCTAGGTACCTACCGAGGCTGTGAGTAAATTGATACTCATCAAGGTATTAGCACACTGGAGTGTCTTTAAGCTAATATCCTTCAGTTTAGAGCTCCTAGGTATCCACCGAGGCTGTGAGTAGATGGTTACTCATCTAGGTATTAGCACACTGGAGTGTCTTTAAGCTAACATCCTTGAGTTTCGAGCTCCTAGGTACCCACCGAGACTGCGAGTTGATGGTTAATAATCAAGATATTAGCACACTGGAGAATCCATCAGCTAACATCCCTTAGATTAGAGCTCCTAGGTACCCACCGAGACTATGAGCAGATGGTTACTCATCAAGGTACTAGCACACTGGAGAGTCTTTAAGCTAACATCCTTCAGTTTAGAGCTCCTAGGTACCCACCGAGACTGTGAGTAGATGGCTACTCATCATGTTATTAGCACACTGGAGTGTCTTTAAGCTAACATCCTTCAGTTTAGAGCTCCTAGGTACCCACCGAGATTGTGAGCAGATGGTTCCTCTTAGAGGTATTAGCTCACTGGAGTGTTTTTAAGCTAACATCCTTACTTTAGAGCTCCTAGGTACCCACCGAGACTGTGAGTAGATGGCTACTCATCAAGGTATTAGCACACTGGAGTGTCTTTAAGATAACATCCTTCAGTTTAGAGCTCCTAGGTACCCACCGAGGCTGTGAGTAGATGGCTACTCATCAAGTTATTAGCACACTGGTGTGTCTTTAAGCTAACATCCTTCAGTTTAGAGCTCCTAGGTACCCACCGAGACTGCGAGTAGATAGTTACTCATCAAGGTATTAGCACACCGGAGTGTCTTTAAGCTAACATCCTTCAGTTTAGAGCTCCTAGGTACCCACCGATACTCAGAGTAGATGGGTACTCATCAAGGTATTAGCACACTGGAGTGTCTTTAAGCTAACATCTTTCAGTTTAGACCTCCTAGGTACCCACCGAGACTGCGAGTAGATGGTTACTCATCAAGGTAAGAGCACACTGGAGTGTCTTTAAGCAAACATCCTTCAGTTTAGAGCTCGTAGGTACCCACCGAAATTGTGAGCAGATGGTTCCTCTTAGAGGTATTAGCACACTGGAGTGTCTTTAAGCTAACATCCCTCAGTTTAGAGCTCCTAGGTATCCACCGAGATGGTGAGCAGACGGTTCCTCTTAGAGGTATTAGCACCCTGGAGTGTCTTTAAGCAAACAACCTTCAGATTAGAGCTCCTAGGTACCCACCGAGATTGTGAGCAGATGGTTCCTCTTAGAGGTATTAGCACACTGGTGTGTCATTAAGCTAACATCCTTCAGTTTAGAGCTCCTAGGTACCCACCGAGACTGTGAGTAGATGGTTTTTCATCAAGGTATTAGCACACTGGAGTGTCTTTAAGCTAACATCCCTCAGCTTAGAGCTCCTAGGTACCCACCGAGACTGTGAGAAGATGGTTACTCATCAAGGTATTAGCACACTGGTGTGTTTTAAGCTAACATCCTTCACATTAGAGCTCCTAGGTACCCACCGAGACTGTGAGTAGATGGTTACTCATCAAGGTATTAGCACTCTGGTGTGTCTTTAAGCTAACATCCTTCACATTAGAGCTCCTAGGTACCCTCCGAGACTGTGAGTAGATGGCTACTCATCATGTCATTAGCACACTGGAGTGTCGTTGATCTAACATCCTTCAGTTTGAGCTCCAAGGTACCCACTGAGACTGTGAGCAGCTGGTTACTCATGAAGGTATTAGCACACTGGAGTGTCTTTAAGCTAACATCCTTCAATTTAGAGCTCCAAGGTACCCACCGAGACTGTGAGTAGATGGCTACTCATCAAGTTATTAGCACACTGGAGTGTCTTTAAGCTAACATCCTTCAGTTTAGAGCTCCTAGGTACCCACCGAGACTGCGAGTAGATGGTTACTCATCAAGGTAAGAGCACACTGGAGTGTCTTTAAGCAAACATCCTTCAGTTTAGAGCTCGTTGGTACCCACCGAGATTGTGAGCAGATGGTTCCTCTTAGAGGTATTAGCACACTGGAGTGTCTTAAAGCTAACATCCCTCAGTTTAGAGCTCCTAGGTATCCACCGAGATGGTGAGCAGACGGTTCCTCTTAGAGGTATTAGCACACTGGGGTGTCTTTAAGGTAACAACCTTCAGATTAGAGCTCCAAGGTACCCACCGAGACTGTGAATAGATGGCTTCTCATCAAGTTATTAGCACACTGGAGTGTCTTTAAGCTAACATCCTTCAGTTTAGAGCTCCTAGGTACCCCCCGAGGCTGTGAATAGATGGTTACTCATCAAGGTATTAGCACACTGGAGTGTCTTTGATCTAACATTCTTCAGTTTAGAGCTCCTAGGTACCCACCGAGACTGTGAGCAGATGGTTCCTCTTGGAGGTATTAGCACACTAGAGTATCTTTAAGCTAACATTCTTGAGTTTAGAGCTCCTAGGTACCCAACAAGACTGTGAGTAGATGGTTACTCATCAAGGTATTAGCACAATGGAGTGTCTTTAAGCTAACATCCTTCAGTTTAGAGCTCCTAGGTACCCACCGATACTCTGAGTAGATGGGTACTCATCAAGGTATTAGCACACTGGAGTGTCTTTATGATAACATCCTTGAGTTTCGAGCTCCTAGGTACCCACCGAGACTGCGAGTAGATGGTTACTCATCAAGGTATTAGCACACTGGAGTGTCTTTAAGCTAACATCCTTCAGTTTAGAGCTCCTAGGTACCCACCGATACTCTGAGTAGATGGGTACTCATCAAGGTATTAGCACACTGGAGTGTCTTTATGATAACATCCTTGAGTTTCGAGCTCCTAGGTACCCACCGAGACTGCGAGTAGATGGTTACTCATCAAGTTATTAGCACACTGGAGTGTCTTTAAGCTAACATCCTTCAGTTTAGAGTTCCTAGGTACCCACCGAGGCTGTGAGCAGATGGTTACTCATCAAGTTATTAGCACACTAGAGTATCTTTAAGCTAACATTCTTGAGTTTAGAGCTCCTAGGTACCCACCAAGACTGTGAGTAGATGGTTACTCATCAAGGTATAAGCACACTGGAGTGTCTTTAAGCTAACATCCTTCAGTTTAGAGCTCCTAGGTACCCACCGATACTCTGAGTAGATGGGTACTCATCAAGGTATTAGCACACTGGAGTGTCTTTAAGCTAACATCCTTTAGTTTAGAGCTCCTAGGTACCCACCGAGACTGCGAGTAGATGGTTACTCATCAAGGTAAGAGCACACTGGAGTGTCTTTAAGCAAACATCCTTCAGTTTAGAGCTCGTAGGTACCCACAGAGATTGTGAGCAGATGGTTCCTCTTAGAGGTATTAGCACACTGGAGTGTCTTTAAGCTAACATCCCTCAGTTTAGAGCTCCTAGGTATCCACCGAGATGGTGAGCAGACGGTTCCTCTTAGAGGTATTAGCACACTGGAGTGTCTTTAGGCTAACAACCTTCAGATTAGAGCTCCTAGGTACCCACCGAGATTGTGAGCAGATGGTTCCTCCTAGAGGTATTAGCACACTGGTGTGTCATTAAGCTAACATCCTTCAGTTTAGAGCTCCTAGGTACCCACCGAGACTGTGAGTAGATGGTTTTTCATCAAGGTATTAGCACACTGGAGTGTCTTTAAGCTAACATCCCTCAGCTTAGAGCTCCTAGGTACCCACCGAGACTGTGAGAAGATGGTTACTCATCAAGGTATTAGCACACTGGTGTGTTTTAAGATAACATCCTTCACATTAGAGTCCTAGGTACCCACCGAGACTGTGAGTAGATGGTTACTCATCAAGGTATTAGCACTCTGGTGTGTCTTTAAGCTAACATCCTTCACCTTAGAGGTCCTAGGTACCCTCCGAGACTGTGAGTAGATGGCTACTCATCATGTTATTAGCACACTGGAGTGTCTTTAAGCTAACATCCTTCAGTTTAGAGCTCCTAGGTACCCACCGAGATTGTGAGCAGATGGTTACTCATCAAGGTATTCGCACACTGGAGTATATTTAAGCTAACATCCTTCAGTTTAGAGCTCCTAGGTACCCACCAAGACTGTGAGTAGATGGTTACTCATCAAGGTATTAGCACACTGGAGTGTCTTTAAGCTAACATCCTTCAGTTTAGAGCTCCTAGGTACCCTCCGAGACTGTGAGTAGATGGTTACTCATCAAGGTATTAGCACACTGGAGTGTCTTTGATCTAACATCCTTCAGTTCGAGCTCCAAGGTACCCTCCGAGACTGTGAGCAGATGGTTACTCATGAAGGTATTAGCACACTGGAGTGTCTTTAAGCTAACATCCTTCAGTTTAGAGCTCCAAGGTACCCACTGAGACTGTGAGTAGATGGCTTCTCATCAAGTTATTAGCACACTGGAGTGTCTTTAAGCTAACATCCTTCAGTTTAGAGCTCCTATGTACCCACCGAGGCTGTGAGTAGATGGTTACTCATCTAGGTATTAGCACACTGGAGTGTCTTTATGATAACATCCTTGAGTTTCGAGCTCCTAGGTACCCACCGAAACTTCTTGTTGATGGTTACTCATCAAGTTATTAGCACACTAGAGTATCTTTAAGCTAACATTCTTGAGTTTCGAGCTCCTAGGTACCCACTGAGACTCTGAATAGATGGTTACTCATCAAGGTATTAGCACACTGGAGTGTCTTTAAGCTAACATCCTTCAGTTTAGAGCTCCTAGGTACCCACCGAGGCTGTGAGTAGATGGTTACTCATCTAGGTATTAGCACACTGGAGTGTCTTTATGATAACATCCTTGAGTTTCGAGCTCCTAGGTAGCCACCGAGACTGCGAGTTGATGGTTAATCATCAAGATATTAGCACACTGGAGAATCCATCAGCTAACATCCCTTAGTTTAGAGCTCCTAGGTACCCAACGAGACTGTGAGCAGATGGTTACTCATCAAGGTACTAGCACACTGGAGTTTCATTAAGCTAACATCCTTCAGTTTAGAGCTCCTAGGTACCCACCGATACTGTGAGTAGATGGGTACTCATCAAGGTATTAGCACACTGGAGTGTCTTTAAGCTAACATCCTTCAGTTTAGAGCTCCTAGGTACCCACCGAGACTGCGAGTAGATGGTTACTCATCAAGGTAAGAGCACACTGGAGTTTCTTTAAGCAAACATCCTTCAGTTTAGAGCTCGTAGGTACCCACCGAGATTGTGAGCAGATGGTTCCTCTTAGAGGTATTAGCACACTGGAGTGTCTTTAAGCTAACATCCCTCAGTTTAGAGCTCCAAGGTATCCACCGAGATTGTGAGCAGACGGTTCCTCTTAGAGGTATTAGCACACTGGAGTGTATTTAAGCTAACAACCTTCAGATTAGAGCTCCTAGGTACCCACCGAGATTGTGAGCAGATGGTTCCTCTTAGAGGTATTAGCACACTGGTGTGTAATTAAGCTAACATCCTTCAGTTTAGAGCTCCTAGGTACCCACCGAGACTGTGAGTAGATGGTTATTCATCAAGGTATTAGCACACTGGAATGTCTTTAAGCTAACATCCCTCAGCATAGAGCTCCTAGGTACCCACCGAGACTGTGAGAAGATGGTTACTCATCAAGGTATTAGCACACTGGTGTGTTTTAAGCTAACATCCTTCACCTTAGAGCTCCTAGGTACCCACCGAGACTGTGAGTAGATGGTTATTCATCAAGGTATTAGCACTCTGGTGTGTCTTTAAGCTAACATCCTTCACCTTAGAGCTCCTAGGTACCCTCCGAGACTGTGAGTAGATGGTTACTCATCAAGGTATTGGCACACTGGAGTGTCTTTAAGCTAACATCCTTCAGCTTAGAGCTCCTAGGTACCCACCGAGATTGTGAGCAGATGGTTCCTCTTAGAGGTATTAGCACACTGGAGTGTCTTTAAGCTAATATCCTTTCGTTTAGAGCTCCTAGGTACCCACCGAGACTGCGAGTAGATTGCTACTCACCAAGGTATTAGCACACTGGAGAGTCTTTAAGCTAACTTCTTTTAGTTTAGAGCTCCTAGTTACCCACAGAGACTGTGAGTAGATGGTTACTCATCAAGGTATTAGCACACTGGAGTGTCTTTAAGCTAACATCCTTTAGTTTAGAGCTCCTAGGTACCCACCGAGACTGTGAGTAGATGGTTACTCATCAATGTATTAGCACCCTGGAGTGTCTTTAAGCTAACATCCTTCAGTTTAGAGCTCCTAGGTACCCAACGAGATTGTGAGCAGATGGTTCCTCTTAGAGGTATTAGCACACTGGAGTGGCCTTAAGCTAACATCCTGTAGTTTAGAGCTCCTAGGTACCCACCGAGACTGTGAGTAGATGGCTACTCATCAAGGTATTAGCTCACTGGAGTGTCTTTAACATAACTTCCTTACCTTAGAGCTCCTAGGTACCCACCGAGACTGTGAGTAGATGGCTACTCATCAAGGTATTAGCACACTGGAGTGTCTTTAAGCTAACATCCTTCAGTTTAGTGCTCCTAGGTACCCACCGAGGCTGTGAGTTGATGGCTACTCATCAAGTTATTAGCACACTGGTGTGTCTTTAAGCTAACATCTTTCAGTTTAGAGCTCCTAGGTACCCACCGAGGCTGTGAGTAGATGGTTACTCATCAAGGTATTAGCACACTGGAGTGTCTTTAAGCTAACATCCTTCAGTTTAGAGCTCCTAGGTACCCACTGAGACTGTGAGCAAATGGTTACTCATCAAGGTATTAGCACACTGGAGTGTCTTTAAGCTACCATCCTTCAGTTTAGAGCTCCTAGGTACCCACCAGACTGTGAGCAGATGGTTACTCATTAAGGTATTAGCACACTGGAGTGTCTTTAAGCTAACATCCTTGAGTTTAGAGCTCCTAGGTACCCACCGAGACTGCGAGTAGATGGTTACTCATCAAGGTATTAGCACACTGGAGTGTCCTTAAGCTAACATCCTTGAGTTTCGAGCTCCTAGTTACCCACCGAGACTGCGAGTTGATGGTTAATCATCAAGATATTAGCACACTGGAGAATCCTTCAGCTAACATTCCGTAGTTTAGAGCTCCTAGGTACCCACCGAGACTGTGAGCAGATGGTTACTCATCAAGGTACTAGCTCAATGGAGTGTCTTTAAGCTAACATCCTTCAGTATAGAGCTCCTAGGTACCCACCGAGATTGTGAGCAGATGGTTCCTCTTAGAGGTAATAGCTCACTGGAGTGTCTTTAAGCTAACATCCTTACTTTAGAGCTCCTAGATAGCCACCGAGACTGTGAGTAGATGGCTACTCATCAAGGTATTAGCACACTGGAGTGTCTTTAAGCTAACATCCTTCAGTTTAGAGCTCCTAGGTACCCACCGAGACTGCGAGTTGAGGGTTACTCATCAAGGTATTAGCACACTGGAGTGTCTTTAAGCTAACATCCTTCAGTTTAGAGCTCCTAGGTACCCACCGAGGCTGTGAGTAGATGGTTATTCATCAAGGTATTAGCACACTGGAGTGTCTTAAAGCTAACATCCTTCAGCTTAGAGCTCCTAGGTACCCACCGAGACTGTGAGAAGATGGTTACTCATCAAGGTATTAGCACACTGGTGTGTTTAAGCTAACATCCTTCACCTTCGAGCTCCTAGGTACTGCGCCAGAATTTATTGAAGGTCATTACTCAAGAACTGATCTGGAGATGAACCAAGACCCCAGAAAATAAATGAGTGGATAAAAATTTTTATTTATTAAAAATTCGAGAAATATGGGAAAAACTGTATGGAAATGAGTGAAATCCTATAGATCTTATGCATTTATAAAAGGCAAGGAAGTAGGAATGTTTTAAAGATGAACATGTACTCCATTATATTAATGTGGGAGGTCCATATTACGAGAAATATCACGCCACTCGAAGCGAGAGTTACGTCATGAGAGAGGGGAAGAGACGAAGGTCGAACTGCGGACTGGAGGTGGTAGGAGTTACGTCCCCACGAGAGGAAAGGCAGAGAGCTTGGAACTTGAGGACTGCGGAGAACAGGACGAGAGAGTTCTTTCCAATTTGAGATTTGAACGAGACAAGATCTCGAGCAGAAACGAGTATTCTTTCTAATAGTGCTACGTTCATAAAGGTGGGAAGCAAGGAAGAGTGCAATTCCAGAACTTACAGTAACTTAGGAGCAAGCTACAATCCATAAAGCAGAACGGAACAGTACAACCATATATTGCAGTGCTTATGCAAAGTGGTTCCACATAGCTTGAAATATTTCTTCGTGTAAAAGCTTATTTGAACATTGTATTGAAAATGCAAGTTGAAAATCAGCAACGGGGAGGTCTTAATTATATTGTCAGAAATATGAATATTACCATGTGCTAAGCAAAAAGCATAGGGAAGTGAAGATTACAAGGATGTCAGTTGAATTCCAGATTCACTAACATGAAAGGCGCTACAAATATCTACGCAAAGTGCAACACCACCGAGCAAAACTTATACTTTTGTACGAGAGTTTTAACACATCTTGAGATACGAAAACGCTTGCATAAACGACAATATTACACCGTGATGTCTATTCTGAAGAAAACCGATGTCTATTCTGAAGAAAACCCGATGTCTATTCTGAAGAAACCCAGATGTCTATTCTGAAGAGATGGAGAATTGAAGCCGGCCTTCTTGCAGTGAACGGAGGGACGGAGAGCTGGCGGAGCTGTTCTCGGCGAGGTCATTCACCACGAGTCCAGCTGGTTCTGTCACAAACCGGTCTTCATAGCTGTGGGCAATGCTATGAAACACGACAAGTTTGGTTTGGGAGCAGAGATGCAGGTATTTTCAACAGTCCAGAAGCCAACACAAGATAGAGAAGAAATTGTCTTTTATCATGTAGAATTGTAGTTATGTTCTGTGATTATCCAATTGACCAACCGCATATTTTTCAACCGCATATTTTTCAACAGCATTTTTTAACAGTATTTTCTACAGTATTTTTTTTAACTGCATTATTTAAAAACGTATAATTTTGTCAAAGTAATTAAATTTGTGTAGATCTTGTTATAGTGATTTTTCTTATTTTTTTACGGAGTTATTTTGCCTTGTTCTTGAAAATTTCAGTCACTTGGACGAAATTTCGGCATGATGATGCTATATTAACACTAAGTTTATATTAAAGTAAAATCGTGTAATATTTTTCATATTTGCGTTAGATTTAATTTAATTAAATCTGTTTTATCGCAGGGATGGAATATAAATGAATTGCTCAGAGGAACATAAAATGAATTATTGAAAGGAATATAAATGAATTGTTCAGAGGAACTTAGAACAAATTGTTTAGAGGAATATAAAGCAAATTATTTAAAGGAATGTAGAGTGAACTATTTAAAAGGAATAGAACGTTGAACGAAGTAAAGAAGGAGTAAGATTGTAATTGAAGTAATAAAATGGAGTTTATTGGAGCAAATTTAAATACAGCATATTTAAGAAGTAACGTCACGAAGTGTAAAGAATATTTCGACAACTCATGATGTTGATTCGAGTGTCAGAAATTTATTATGAACGAAAGTATTACGAAAAGGTTATACACATATGTCTAATGAGATTTAGAGCGTTAAAAAGCATAAATGAATTTGTTAAACAAATATATTCATGGAAAGAAGTCAAACTTATATCTTTTGTTAAGAATATGAATATTTACTGATATTTCTTGAAAAGTTGTAATAAAATGTAAAGCTGAATTTAAACACGTGAAAAAGAAAGTTAACAAAGTTAAATAACAGGGTGATCAGAAAGTGAAAGTACAACGATTTATTGCAGAAATGGAATTATGAGCACTAGGCGAAGTTATATCAGTGTAGAGGAGAAATGTTAAAGTAAAGGAAGTATGTGTATTGAAGTGGAAGCTTATAGTTGAATTACCGTGCAAATTAAGGAGATATGAACGTAAAGGAGTTACGTAATTTTACGAAGGGAGGCTGAGGAGTCTCTAAGTTTGACTAGTATTGATTGCAATAATTGTGAAGTTATGTGAGTGTATTAAAGGAAGATTATGTATAGGGTGTTTAAGAGAGAAAGTAATTGTTGTATAATTATGAAAGAGGAGTGTGGAAACGAAGGTTAATGCCGTGCACTTCTAATATTCACGTTTATCAGAAGATTGTTAACTCAGTAAAGAATTTCAGAATATTATTTCAGTATTTCATGATATATAGATAAAAGTAAAAAGGAACAGTGCTTAGCTTAAATGTTTGTCACTTATGTTCAATTGATTATGACGAGTATTTATTACTTTCAACACGATAGTTGCGGTGTATGTTTGGATATTTGATGTTTAAGAAAATTGAGTAGATGAAAGACTTATTGGAGGAAGAAAATTTAATCTTCGACATTATGGAGTGTAAAATTTGAGAGATTCTTAAAGAATGTGTATATGCACATAGTTCATGAATAATTTTTAATTAGACATGGAACTACGGTTCATAGTTGAAGCGGACATGTATAAAATAGGGCAATGCTTAGTAACACGCCGTTTCATTTTTTCTAACTATATAAAATGCCACGTGCAAATTTATTTTTGCAGATATTTTTGTTGAAGTGTCAGGGAGACACAATATTAAGGAAGGAAGCCAGTTTTTTATACTTGTTTTATTAGCTTAATAAACGGCTGGCGCTTTTTAGCGACTTAGTCAACTTTTATCTCAACTGATACCGTTTTCATTGTCGTCATAGTCGAAAATAGTACTACGAGGTATAGATACAGGCGCTCACTATAGATTAAACCTTATCACCCCTCGAAATTGGAGTTTCTCGATTTGCTCTAAATGTAAATGATAGTAGAAATTTGTACCTTGTCTAGTAGTACTATTTTCTTTACGAATAATATCTATCCTGTATGTTCCTGAAATCACCAATTTTACTTAATAGGCATGCTAAGTTTGTGAGCTGGGTAACTTACATGTTTGCAATCCTTTTTCGAGCTTTGAATATAAGTACTGATGGGTTTCTTCGGGCGCAGTACCAACCGAGACTGTGAGTAGATGGTTATTCATCAAGGTATTAGCACTCTGGTGTGTCTTTAAGCTAACATCCTTCACCTTAGAGCTCCTAGGTACCATCCGAGACTGTGAGTAGATGGTTACTCATCAAGGTATTGGCACACTGGAGGGTCTTTAAGCTAACTTCCTTCAGTTTAGAGCTCCTAGGTACCCACCGAGATTGCGAGCAGATGGTTCCTCTTAGAGGTATTAGCACACTGGAGTGTCTTTAAGCTAACATCCTTTCGTTTAGAGCTCCTAGGTACCCACCGAGACTGTGAGTAGATGGCTACTCACCAAGGTATTAGCACACTGGAGTGTCTTAAAGCTAACATCCTTTAGTTTAGAGCTCCTAGGTACCCACCGAGACTGTGAGTAGATGGATACTCATCAAGGTATTAGCACCCTGGAGTGTCTTTAAGCTAACATCCTTTCGTTTAGAGCTCCTAGGTACCCACCGAGACTGTGAGTAGATGGCTACTCACCAAGGTATTAGCACACTGGAGTGTCTTAAAGCTAACATCCTTTAGTTTAGAGCTCCTAGGTACCCACCGAGACTGTGAGTAGATGGCTACTCATCAAGGTATTAGCACACTGGAGTGTCTTTAAGCTAACATCCTTCAGTTTAGAGCTCCTAGGTACCCACCGAGATTGTGAGCAGATGGTTCCTCTTAGAGGTATTCGCTCACTGGAGTGTTTTTAAGCTAACATCCTTACTTTAGATCTCCTAGGTACCCACCGAGACTGTGAGAAGATGGCTACTCATCAAGGTATTAGCACACTGGAGTGCATTTAAGCTAACATCCTTCAGTTTAGAGCTCCTAGGTACCCACCGAGGCTGTGAGTAGATGGCTACTCATCAAGTTATTAGCACACTGGTGTGTCTTTAAGCTAACATCCTTCAGTTTAGAGCTCCTAAGTACCCACCGAGACAGCGAGTAGATGGTTACTCATTAAGGTATTAGCACACTGGAGTGTCTTTAAGCTAACATCATTCAGTTTAGACCTCCTAGGTACCCACTGAGACTGTGAGCAAATGGTTACTCATCAAGGTATTAGCACACTGGAGTGTCTTTAAGCTACCGTCCTTCAGTTTAGAGCTCCTAGGTACCCACCGAGACTGTGAGCAGATGGTTACTCATCAAGGTATTAGCACACTGGAGTGTCTTTAAGCTAACATCCTTCAGTTTAGAGCTCCTAGGTAGCCACCGAGACTGTGAGTAGATGGCTACTCATCAAGGTATTAGCACACTGGAGTGTCTTTAAGCTAACATCCTTCAGTTTAGAGCTCCTAGGTACCCACCGAGACTGCGAGTTGAGGGTTACTCATCAAGGTATTAGCACACTGGAGTGTCTTTAAGCTAACATCCTTCAGTTTAGAGCTCCTAGGTACCCACCGAGGCTGTGAGTAGATGGTTATTCATCAAGGTATTAGCACACTGGAGTGTCTTTAAGCTAACATCCTTCAGCTTAGAGCTCCTAGGTACCCACCGAGACTGTGAGAAGATGGTTACTCATCAAGGTATTAGCACACTGGTGTGTTTAAGCTAACATCCTTCACCTTCGAGCTCCTAGGCACTGCGCCAGAATTTATTGAAAGTCATTACTCAAGAACTGATCTGGAGATGAACCAAGACCCCAGAAAATAAATGAGTGGATAAAAAATTTTATTTATTAAAAATTCGAGAAATATGGGAAAAACTGTATTGAAATGAGTGAAATCCTATAGATCTCATGCATTTATAAAAGGCAAGGAAGTAGGAATGTTTTAAAGATGAACATGTACTCCATTATATTAATGTGGGAGGTCCATATTACGAGAAATATCACGCCACTCGAAGCGAGAGTTACGTCATGAGAGAGGGGAAGAGACGAAGGTCGAACTGCGGACTGGAGGTGGTAGGAGTTACGTCCCCACGAGGGGAAAGGCAGAGAGCTTGGAACTTGAGGACTGCGGAGAACAGGACGAGAGAGTTCTTTCCAATTTGAGATTTGAACGAGACAAGATCTCGAGCAGAAACGAGTATTCTTTCTAATAGTGCTACGTTCATAAAGGTGGGAAGCAAGGAAGAGTGCAATTCCAGAACTTACAGTAACTTAGGAGCAAGCTACAATCCATAAAGCAGAACGGAACAGTACAACCATATATTGCAGTGCTTATGCAAAGTGGTTCCACATAGCTTGAAATATTTCTTCGTGTAAAAGCTTATTTGAACATTGTATTGAAAATGCAAGTTGAAAATCAGCAACGGGGATGTCTTAATTATATTGTCAGAAATATGAATATTACCATGTGCTAAGCAAAAAGCATAGGGAAGTGAAGATTACAAGGATGTCAGTTGAATTCCAGATTCACTAACATGAAAGGCGCTACAAATATCTACGCAAAGCGCAACACCTCCGAGCAAAACTTATACTTTTGTACGAGAGTTTTAACACATCTTGAGATACGAAAACGCTTGCATAAACGACAATATTACACCGTGATGTCTATTCTGAAGAAAACCGATGTCTATTCTGAAGAAAACCCGATGTCTATTCTGAAGAAACCCAGATGTCTATTCTGAAGAGATGGAGAATTGAAGCCGGCCTTCTTGCAGTGAACGGAGGGACGGAGAGCTGGCGGAGCTGTTCTCGGCGAGGTCATTCACCACGAGTCCAGCTGGTTCTGTCACAAACCGGTCTTCATAGCTGTGGGCAATGCTATGAAACACGACAAGTTTGGTTTGGGAGCAGAGATGCAGGTATTTTCAACAGTCCAGAAGCCAACACAAGATAGAGAAGAAATTGTCTTTTATCATGTAGAATTGTAGTTATGTTCTGTGATTATCCAATTGACCAACCGCATATTTTTCAACCGCATATTTTTCAACAGCATTTTTTAACAGTATTTTCTACAGTATTTTTTTTAACTGCATTATTTAAAAACGTATAATTTTGTCAAAGTAATTAAATTTGTGTAGATCTTGTTATAGTGATTTTTCTTATTTTTTACGGAGTTATTTTGCCTTGTTCTTGAAAATTTCAGTCACTTGGACGAAATTTCGGCATGATGATGCTATATTAACACTAAGTTTATATTAAAGTAAAATCGTGTAATATTTTTCATATTTGCGTTAGATTTAATTTAATTAAATCTGTTTTATCGCAGGGATGGAATATAAATGAATTGCTCAGAGGAACATAAAATGAATTATTGAAAGGCATATAAATGAATTGTTCAGAGGAACTTAGAACAAATTGTTTAGAGGAATATAAAGCAAATTATTTAAAGGAATGTAGAGTGAACTATTTAAAAGGAATAGAACGTTGAACGAAGTAAAGAAGGAGTAAGATTGTAATTGAAGTAATAAAATGGAGTTTATTGGAGCAAATTTAAATACAGCATATTTAAGAAGTAACGTCACGAAGTGTAAAGAATATTTCGACAACTCATGATGTTGATTCGAGTGTCAGAAATTTATTATGAACGAAAGTATTACGAAAAGGTTATACACATATGTCTAATGAGATTTAGAGCGTTAAAAAGCATAAATGAATTTGTTAAACAAATATATTCATGGAAAGAAGTCAAACTTATATCTTTTGTTAAGAATATGAATATTTACTGATATTTCTTGAAAAGTTGTAATAAAATGTAAAGCTGAATTTAAACACGTGAAAAAGAAAGTTAACAAAGTTAAATAACAGGGTGATCAGAAAGTGAAAGTACAACGATTTATTGCAGAAATGGAATTATGAGCACTAGGCGAAGTTATATCAGTGTAGAGGAGAAATGTTAAAGTAAAGGAAGTATGTGTATTGAAGTGGAAGCTTATAGTTGAATTACCGTGCAAATTAAGGAGATATGAACGTAAAGGAGTTAAGTAATTTTACGAAGGGAGGCTGAGGATTCTCTAAGTTTGACTAGTATTGATTGCAATAATTGTGAAGTTATGTGAGTGTATTAAAGGAAGATTATGTATAGGGTGTTTAAGAGAGAAAGTAATTGTTGTATAATTATGAAAGAGGAGTGTGGAAACGAAGGTTAATGCCGTGCACTTCTAATATTCACGTTTATCAGAAGATTGTTAACTCAGTAAAGAATTTCAGAATATTATTTCAGTATTTCATGATATATAGATAAAAGTAAAAAGGAACAGTGCTTAGCTTAAATGTTTGTCACTTATGTTCAATTGATTATGACGAGTATTTATTACTTTCAACACGATAGTTGCGGTGTATGTTTGGATATTTGATGTTTAAGAAAATTGAGTAGATGAAAGACTTATTGGAGGAAGAAAATTTAATCTTCGACATTATGGAGTGTAAAATTTGAGAGATTCTTAAAGAATGTGTATATGCACATAGTTCATGAATAATTTTTGATTAGACATGGAACTACGGTTCATAGTTGAAGCGGACATGTATAAAATAGGGCAATGCTTAGTAACACGCCGTTTCATTTTTTCTAACTATATAAAATGCCACGTGCAAATTTATTTTTGCAGATATTTTTGTTGAAGTGTCAGGGAGACACAATATTAAGGAAGGAAGCCAGTTTTTTATACTTGTTTTATTAGCTTAATAAACGGCTGGCGCTTTTTAGCGACTTAGTCAACTTTTATCTCAACTGATACCGTTTTCATTGTCGTCATAGTCGAAAATAGTACTACGAGGTATAGATACAGGCGCTCACTATAGATTAAACCTTATCACCCCTCGAAATTGGAGTTTCTCGATTTGCACTAAATGTAAATGATAGTAGAAATTTGTACCTTGTCTAGTAGTACTATTTTCTTTACGAATAATATCTATCCTGTATGTTCCTGAAATCCCCAATTTTACTTAGTAGGCATGCTAAGTTTGTGAGCTGGGTAACTTACATGTTTGCAATCCTTTTTCGAGCTTTGGATATAAGTACTGATGGGTTTCTTCGGGCGCAGTACCAACCGAGACTGTGAGTAGATGGTTATTCATCAAGGTATTAGCACTCTGGTGTGTCTTTAAGCTAACATCCTTCACCTTAGAGCTCCTAGGTACCATCCGAGACTGTGAGTAGATGGTTACTCATCAAGGTATTGGCACACTGGAGTGTCTTTAAGCTAACTTCCTTCAGTTTAGAGCTCCTAGGTACCCACCGAGATTTGAGCAGATGGTTCCTCTTAGAGGTATTAGCACACTGGAGTGTCTTTAAGCTAACATCCTTTCGTTTAGAGCTCCTAGGTACCCACCGAGACTGTGAGTAGATGGCTACTCACCAAGGTATTAGCACACTGGAGTGTCTTAAAGCTAACATCCTTTAGTTTAGAGCTCCTAGGTACCCACCGAGACTGTGAGTAGATGGATACTCATCAAGGTATTAGCACCCTGGAGTGTCTTTAAGCTAACATCCTTTCGTTTAGAGCTCCTAGGTACCCACCGAGACTGTGAGTAGATGGCTACTCACCAAGGTATTAGCACACTGGAGTGTCTTAAAGCTAACATCCTTTAGTTTAGAGCTCCTAGGTACCCACCGAGACTGTGAGTAGATGGCTACTCATCAAGGTATTAGCACACTGGAGTGTCTTTAAGCTAACATCCTTCAGTTTAGAGCTCCTAGGTACCCACCGAGATTGTGAGCAGATGGTTCCTCTTAGAGGTATTCGCTCACTGGAGTGTTTTTAAGCTAACATCCTTACTTTAGATCTCCTAGGTACCCACCGAGACTGTGAGAAGATGGCTACTCATCAAGGTATTAGCACACTGGAGTGCATTTAAGCTAACATCCTTCAGTTTAGAGCTCCTAGGTACCCACCGAGGCTGTGAGTAGATGGCTACTCATCAAGTTATTAGCACACTGGTGTGTCTTTAAGCTAACATCCTTCAGTTTAGAGCTCCTAAGTACCCACCGAGACAGCGAGTAGATGGTTACTCATTAAGGTATTAGCACACTGGAGTGTCTTTAAGCTAACATCATTCAGTTTAGAGCTCCTAGGTACCCACTGAGACTGTGAGCAAATGGTTACTCATCAAGGTATTAGCACACTGGAGTGTCTTTAAGCTACCATCCTTCAGTTTAGAGCTCCTAGGTACCCACCGAGACTGTGAGCAGATGGTTACTCATCAAGGTATTAGCACACTGGAGTGTCTTTAAGCTAACATCCTTCAGTTTAGAGCTCCTAGGTACCCACCGAGACTGTGAGTAGATGGCTACTCATCATGTTATTAGCACACTGGAGTGTCTTTAAGCTAACATCCTTCAGTTTAGAGCTCCTAGTTACCCACCGAGACTGCGAGTTGATGGTTAATCATCAAGATATTAGCACACTGGAGAATCCTTCAGCTAACATCCCTTAGTTTAGAGCTCCTAGGTACCATCCGAGACTGTGAGCAGATGGTTACTCATCAAGGTACTAGCACAATGGAGTGTCTTTAAGCTAACATCCTTCAGTTTAGAGCTCCTAGGTACCCACCGAGATTGTGAGCAGATGGTTCCTCTTAGAGGTATTAGCTCACAGGAGTGTCTTTAAGCTAACATCCTTACTTTAGAACTCCTAGGTACCCACCGAGACTGTGAGTAGATGGCTACTCATCAAGGTATTAGCACACTGGAGTGTCTTTCAGCTAACATCCTTCAGTTTAGAGCTCCTAGGTACCCACCGAGGCTGTGAGTAGATGGCTACTCATCAAGTTATTAGCACAGAGGAGTGTCTTTAAGCTAACATCCTTCAGTTTAGAGCTCCTAGGTACCCACCGAGGCTGTGAATAGATGGTTACTCATCAAGGTATTAGCACACTGGAGTTTCTTAAGCTAACATCCTTCAGTTTAGAGCTCCTAGGTACCCACTGAGATTGTGAGTAGATGGTTACTCATCAAGGCATTAGAACACTGGAGAGTCTTTAAGCTAACATCCTTCAGTTTAGAGCTCCTAGGTACCCTCCGAGACCGTGAGTAGATGGTTACTCATCAAGGTATTAGCACACTGGAGTGTCTTTGATCTAACATCCTGCAGTTTAGAGCTCCTAGGTACCCACCGAGACTGTGAGCAAAAGGTTACTCATCAAGGTATTAGCACACTGGAGTGTCTTTAAGCTAATATCCTTCAGTTTAGAGCTCCTAGGTACCCTACGAGACTGTGAGTAGATGGCTACTCTTCAAGTTATTAGCACACTAGAGTGCCTTTAAGCTAACATCCTTCAGTTTAGAGCTCCTAGGTACCCACCGAGACTGCGAGTAGATGGTTACTCATCAAGGTATTAGCACACTGGAGTGTTTTTAAGCTAACATCCTTCAGTTTAGAGCTACTAGGTACCCACCGAGGCTGTGAGTAGATGGTTACTCATCAAGGTATTAGCACACTAGAGTGTCTTTAAGCTAACATCCTTCAGTTTAGAGCTCCAAGGTACCCACCGAGACTGTGAGCAGATGGTTACTCATCAAGGTATTAGCACACTGGAGTATCTTTAAGCTAACATCCTTCAGGTTAGAGCTCCTAGGTACCCACCAAGACTGTGAGTATATGGTTACTCATCAAGGTATTAGCACACTGGAGTGTCTTTAAGCTAACAGCCTTCAGTTTGGAGCTCCTAGGTCCCCACCGAGACTGCGAGTAGATGGTTACTCATCAAGTTATTAGCACACTGGAGTGTCTTTAAGCTAAAATCCTTCAGTTTAGAGCTCATAGGTACCCACGGAGGCTGTGAGTAAAATGGTTACTCATCAAGGTATTAGCACACTGGAGTGTCTTTAAGCTAACATCCTTCAGTTTAGAGCTCCTAGGTACCCACCGAGGCTGTGAGTAGATGATTACTCATCTAGGTATTAGCACACTGGAGTGTCTTTAAGCAAACATCCTTGAGTTTCGAGCTCCTAGATACCCACCGAGACTGCGAGTTGATGGATAATCATCAAGATATTACCACTCTGGAGAATCCATCAGCTAACATCCCTTAGTTTAGAGCTCCTAGGTACCCACCGAGACTGTGAGCAGATGGTTACTCATCAAGGTACTAGCACACTGGAGTGTCTTTAAGCAAACATCCTTCAGTTTTGAGCTCGTAGGTACCCACCGAGATTGTGAGCTGATGGTTCCTCTTAGAGGTATTAGCACACTGGAGTGTCTGTAAGCTAACATCCTTCAGTCTAGAGCTCCTAGGTATCCACCGAGATTGTGAGCAGACGGTTCCTCTTAGAGGTATTAGCACACTGGAGTGTCTTTAAGCTAACATCCTTCAGTTTAGAGCACCTAGGTACCCACCGAGACAGTGAGTAGATGGTTATTCATCAAGGTATTAGCACACTGGAGTGTCTTTAAGCTAACATCCCACAGCTTAGAGCTCCTAGGTACCCACCGAGACTGTGAGAATATGGTTACTCATCAAGGTATTAGCACACTGGTGTGTTTTAAGCTAACATCCTTCACCTTAGAGCTCCTAGGTACCCACCGAGACTGTGAGTAGATGGTTATTCATCAAGGTATTAGCACTCTGGTGTGTCTTTATGCTAACATCCTTCATCTTAGAGCTCCTAGGTACCCTCCGAGACTGAGAGTAGATGGTTACTCATCAAGGTGTTGGCACACTGGAGTGTCTTTAAGCTAGCATCCTTCAGCTTAGAGCTCCTAGGTACCTACCGAGATTGTGAGTAGATGGTTCCTCTTAGAGGTATTAGCACACTGGAGTGTCTTTAAGCTAACATCCTTTCGTTTAGAGCTCCTAGGTACCCACCGAGACTGCGAGTAGATTGCTACTCACCAAGGTATTAGCACACTGGAGAGTCTTTAAGCTAACATCTTTTAGTTTAGAGCTCCTAGGTACCCACCGAGACTGTGAGTAGATGGTTACTCATCAATGTATTAGCACACTGGAGTGTCTTTAAGCTAACATCCTATAGTTTAGAGCTCCTTGGTACCCACCGAGACTGTGTGTAGATGGTTACTCATCAATGTATTAGCACCTTGCAGTGTCTTTAAACTAACATCCTTCAGTTTAGAGCTCCTAGGTACCCAACGAGATTGTGAGCAGATGGTTCCTCTTAGAGGTATTAGCACACTGGAGTGGCCTTAAGCTAACATCCTTTAGTTTAGAGCTCCTAGGTACCCACCGAGACTGTGAGTAGATGGCTACTCATCAAGGTATTAGCTCACTGGAGTGTCTTTAAGCTAACATCCTTCAGTTTAGAGCTCCTAGGTACCCACCGAGATTGTGAGCAGATGGTTCCTCTTAGAGGTACTAGCTCACTGGAGTGTCTATAAGCTAACATCCTTACCTTGGAGCTCCTAGGTACCCACCGAGACTGCGAGTAGATGGTTACTCATCAAGGTATTAGCACACTGGAGTGTCTTTAATCTAACATCCTTCTGTTTAGAGCTCCTAGGTACCCACCGAGGCTGTGAGTAGATGGTTACTCATCAAGGTATTACCACACTGGAGTGTCTTTAAGCTAACATCCCTCCGTTTAGAGCTCCTAGGTACCCTCTGAGACTGTGAGCAAATGGTTACTCATCAAGGTATTAGCACACTGGAGTGTCTTTAAGCTACCATCCTACAGTTTAGAGCTCCTAGGTACCCACGAGACTGTGAGCAGATGGTTACTCATCAAGGAATTAGCACACTGGAGTGTCTTTAAGCTAACATCCTTTAGTTTAGAGCTCCTAGGTCCCCACCGAGGCAGTGAGTAGATGGTTACTCATCAAGGTATTAGCACACTGGAGTGTCTTTAAGCTAACATCCCTGAGTTTTGAGCTCCTAGGTACCCACCGAGACTGCGAGTTGATGGTTAATCATCAAGATATTAGCACCCTGGAGAATCCTTCAGCTAACATCCCTTAGTTTAGAGCTCCTAGGTACCCACTGAGACTGTGAGTAGATGGTTACTCATCAAGGTACTAGCACAATGGAGTGTCTTTAAGCTAACATCATTCAGTTTAGAGCTCCTAGGTACCCACCGAGATTGTGAGCAGACGGTTCCTCTTACAGGTATTAGCTTACTGGAGTGCCTTTAAACTAACATCCTTACATTAGAGCTCCTAGGTACCCACCGAGACTGTGAGTAGATGGCTTCTCATCAAGTTATTAGCACACTGGAGTGTCTTTAAGCTAACATCCTTCAGTTTAGAGCTCCTAGGTACCCACCGAGACTGCGAGTAGATGGTTACTCATCAAGGTATTAGCACACTGGAGTGTCTTTAAGCTAACATCCTTCAGTTTAGAGCTGCTAGGTACCCACCGAGGCTGTGAGTAGATGGTTACTCATCTAGGTATTAGCACACTGGAGTGTCTTTATGATAACATCCTTGAGTTTCGAGCTCCTAGGTACGCACCGAGACTGCGAGTTGATGGTTAATCATCAAGATATTAGCACACTGGAGAATCCATCAGCTAACATCCCTTAGTTTAGAGCTCCTAGGTACCCAACGAGACTGTGAGCAGATGGTTACTCATCAAGGTACTAGCACACTGGAGTGTCTTTAAGCTAACATCCTTCAGTTTAGAGCTCCTAGGTACCCACCGATACTGTGAGTAGATGGGTACTCATCAAGGTATTAGCACACTGGAGTGTCTTTAAGCTAACATCCTTCAGTTTAGAGCTCCTAGGTACCCACCGAGACTGCGAGTAGATGGTTACTCATCAAGGTAAGAGCACACTGGAGTTTCTTTAAGCAAACATCCTTCAGTTTAGAGCTCGTAGGTACCCACCGAGATTGTGAGCAGATGGTTCCTCTTAGAGGTATTAGCACACTGGAGTGTCTTTAAGCTAACATCCCTCAGTTTAGAGCTCCAAGGTATCCACCGAGATTGTGAGCAGACGGTTCCTCTTAGAGGTATTAGCACACTGGAGTGTCTTTAAGCTAACATCCTTCAGTTTAGAGCTCCTAGGTACCCAACGAGATTGTGAGCAGATGGTTCCTCTTAGAGGTATTAGCACACTGGAGTGGCCTTAAGCTAACATCCTGTAGTTTAGAGCTCCTAGGTACCCACCGAGACTGTGAGTAGATGGCTACTCATCAAGGTATTAGCTCACTGGAGTGTCTTTAACATAACTTCCTTACCTTAGAGCTCCTAGGTACCCACCGAGACTGTGAGTAGATGGCTACTCATCAAGGTATTAGCACACTGGAGTGTCTTTAAGCTAACATCCTTCAGTTTAGTGCTCCTAGGTACCCACCGAGGCTGTGAGTTGATGGCTACTCATCAAGTTATTAGCACACTGGTGTGTCTTTAAGCTAACATCTTTAAGTTTAGAGCTCCTAGGTACCCACCGAGGCTGTGAGTTGATGGCTACTCATCAAGTTATTAGCACACTGGAGTGTCTTTAAGCTAACATCCTTCAGTTTAGAGCTCCTAGGTACCCACTGAGACTGTGAGCAAATGGTTACTCATCAAGTTATTAGCACACTGGAGTGTCTTTAAGCTACCATCCTTCAGTTTAGAGCTCCTAGGTACCCACCAGACTGTGAGCAGATGGTTACTCATTAAGGTATTAGCACACTGGAGTGTCTTTAAGCTAACATCCTTGAGTTTAGAGCTCCTAGGTACCCACCGAGACTGCGAGTAGATGGTTACTCATCAAGGTATTAGCACACTGGAGTGTCCTTAAGCTAACATCCTTGAGTTTCGAGCTCCTAATTACCCACCGAGACTGCGAGTTGATGGTTAATCATCAAGATATTAGCACACTGGAGAATCCTTCAGCTAACATCCCTTAGTTTAGAGCTCCTAGGTACCCACCGAGACTGTGAGCAGATGGTTACTCATCAAGGTACTAGCTCAATGGAGTGTCTTTAAGCTAACATCCTTCAGTATAGAGCTCCTTGGTACCCACCGAGATTGTGAGCAGATGGTTCCTCTTAGAGGTAATAGCTCACTGGAGTGTCTTTAAGCTAACATCCTTACTTTAGAGCTCCTAGGTAGCCACCGAGACTGTGAGTAGATGGCTACTCATCAAGGTATTAGCACACTGGAGTGTCTTTAAGCTAACATCCTTCAGTTTAGAGCTCCTACGTACCCTACGAGACTGTGAGTAGATGGTTACTCATCAAGGTATTAGCACACTGGAGTGTCTTTAAACTAACATTCTTGAGTTTCGAGCTCCTAGGTACCCACCGAGACTGCGAGTTGAGGGTTACTCATCAAGGTATTAGCACACTGGAGTGTCTTTAAGCTAACATCCTTCAGCTTAGAGCTCCTAGGTACCCACCGAGACTGTGAGAAGATGGTTACTCATCAAGGTATTAACACACTGGTGTGTTTAAGCTAACATCCTTCACCTTCGAGCTCCTAGGTACTGCGCCATAATTTATTGAAGGTCATTACTCAAGAACTGATCTGGAGATGAACCAAGACCCCAGAAAATAAATGAGTGGATAAAAAATTTTATTTATTAAAAATTCGAGAAATATGGGAAAAACTGTATGGAAATGAGTGAAATCCTATAGATCTCATGCATTTATAAAAGGCAAGGAAGTAGGAATGTTTTAAAGATGAACATGTACTCCATTATATTAATGTGGGAGGTCCATATTACGAGAAATATCACGCCACTCGAAGCGAGAGTTACGTCATGAGAGAGGGGAAGAGACGAAGGTCGAACTGCGGACTGGAGGTGGTAGGAGTTACGTCCCCACGAGAGGAAAGGCAGAGAGCTTGGAACTTGAGGACTGCGGATAACAGGACGAGAGAGTTCTTTCCAATTTGAGATTTGAACGAGACAAGATCTCGAGCAGAAACGAGTATTCTTTCTAATAGTGCTACGTTCATAAAGGTGGGAAGCAAGGAAGAGTGCAATTCCAGAACTTACAGTAACTTAGGAGCAAGCTACAATCCATAAAGCAGAACGGAACAGTACAACCATATATTGCAGTGCTTATGCAAAGTGGTTCCACATAGCTTGAAATATTTCTTCGTGTAAAAGCTTATTTGAACATTGTATTGAAAATGCAAGTTGAAAATCAGCAACGGGGAGGTCTTAATTATATTGTCAGAAATATGAATATTACCATGTGCTAAGCAAAAAGCATAGGGAAGTGAAGATTACAAGGATGTCAGTTGAATTCCAGATTCACTAACATGAAAGGCGCTACAAATATCTACGCAAAGCGCAACACCACCGAGCAAAACTTATACTTTTGTACGAGAGTTTTAACACATCTTGAGATACGAAAACGCTTGCATAAACGACAATATTACACCGTGATGTCTATTCTGAAGAAAACCGATGTCTATTCTGAAGAAAACCCGATGTCTATTCTGAAGAAACCCAGATGTCTATTCTGAAGAGATGGAGAATTGAAGCCGGCCTTCTTGCAGTGAACGGAGGGACGGAGAGCTGGCGGAGCTGTCCTCGGCGAGGTCATTCACCACGAGTCCAGCTGGTTCTGTCACAAACCGGTCTTCATAGCTGTGGGCAATGCTATGAAACACGACAAGTTTGGTTTGGGAGCAGAGATGCAGGTATTTTCAACAGTCCAGAAGCCAACACAAGATAGAGAAGAAATTGTCTTTTATCATGTAGAATTGTAGTTATGTTCTGTGATTATCCAATTGACCAACCGCATATTTTTCAACCGCATATTTTTCAACAGCATTTTTTAACAGTATTTTCTACAGTATTTTTTTAACTGCATTATTTAAAAACGTATAATTTTGTCAAAGTAATTAAATTTGTGTAGATCTTGTTATAGTGATTTTTCTTATTTTTTTACGGAGTTATTTTGCCTTGTTCTTGAAAATTTCAGTCACTTGGACGAAATTTCGGCATGATGATGCTATATTAACACTAAGTTTATATTAAAGTAAAATCGTGTAATATTTTTCATATTTGCGTTAGATTTAATTTAATTAAATCTGTTTTATCGCAGGGATGGAATATAAATGAATTGCTCAGAGGAACTTAAAATGAATTATTGAAAGGAACATAAATGAATTGTTCAGAGGAACTTAGAACAAATTGTTTAGAGGAATATAAAGCAAATTATTTAAAGGAATGTAGAGTGAACTATTTAAAAGGAATAGAACGTTGAACGAAGTAAAGAAGGAGTAAGATTGTAATTGAAGTAATAAAATGGAGTTTATTGGAGCAAATTTAAATACAGCATATTTAAGAAGTAACGTCACGAAGTGTAAAGAATATTTCGACAACTCATGATGTTGATTCGAGTGTCAGAAATTTATTATGAACGAAAGTATTACGGAAAGGTTATACACATATGTCTAATGAGATTTAGAGCGTTAAAAAGCATAAATGAATTTGTTAAACAAATATATTCATGGAAAGAAGTCAAACTTATATCTTTTGTTAAGAATATGAATATTTACTGATATTTCTTGAAAAGTTGTAATAAAATGTAAAGCTGAATTTAAACACGTGAAAAAGAAAGTTAACAAAGTTAAATAACAGGGTGATCAGAAAGTGAAAGTACAACGATTTATTGCAGAAATGGAATTATGAGCACTAGGCGAAGTTATATCAGTGTAGAGGAGAAATGTTAAAGTAAAGGAAGTATATGTATTGAAGTGGAAGCTTATAGTTGAATTACCGTGCAAATTAAGGAGATATGAACGTAAAGGAGTTACGTAATTTTACGAAGGGAGGCTGAGGAGTCTCTAAGTTTGACTAGTATTGATTGCAATAATTGTGAAGTTATGTGAGTGTATTAAAGGAAGATTATGTATAGGGAGTTTAAGAGAGAAAGTAATTGTTGTATAATTATGAAAGAGGAGTGTGGAAACGAAGGTTAATGCCGTGCACTTCTAATATTCACGTTTATCAGAAGATTGTTAACTCAGTAAAGAATTTCAGAATATTATTTCAGTATTTCATGATATATAGATAAAAGTAAAAAGGAATAGTGCTTAGCTTAAATGTGTGTCACTTATGTTCAATTGATTATGACGAGTATTTATTACTTTCAACACGATAGTTGCGGTGTATGTTTGGATATTTGATGTTTAAGAAAATTGAGTAGATGAAAGACTTACTGGAGGAAGAAAATTTAATCTTCGACATTATGGAGTGTAAAATTTGAGAGATTCTTAAAGAATGTGTATATGCACATAGTTCATGAATAATTTTTGATTAGACATGGAACTAAGGTTCATAGTTGAAGCGGACATGTATAAAATAGGGCAATGCTTAGTAACACGCCGTTTCATTTTTTCTAACTATATAAAATGCCACGTGCAAATTTATTTTTGCAGATATTTTTGTTGAAGTGTCAGGGAGACACAATATTAAGGAAGGAAGCCAGTTTTTTAAACTTGTTTTATTAGCTTAATAAACGGCTGGCGCTTTTTAGCGACTTAGTCAACTTTTATCTCAACTGATACCGTTTTCATTGTCGTCATAGTCGAAAATAGTACTACGAGGTATAGATACAGGCGCTCACTATAGATTAAACCTTATCACCCCTCGAAATTGGAGTTTCTCGATTTGCTCTAAATGTAAATGATAGTAGAAATTTGTACCTTGTCTAGTAGTACTATTTTCTTTACGAATAATATCTATCCTGTATGTTTCTGAAATCCCCAATTTTACTTAGTAGGCATGGTAAGTTTGTGAGCTGGGTAACTTACATGTTTGCAATCCTTTTTCGAGCTTTGGATATAAGTACTGATGGGTTTCTTCGGGCGCAGTACCAACCGAGACTGTGAGTAGATGGTTATTCATCAAGGTATTAGCACTCTGGTGTGTCTTTAAGCTAACATCCTTCACCTTAGAGCTCCTAGGTACCCTCCGAGACTGTGAGTAGATGGTTACTCATCAAGGTATTGGCACACTGGAGTGTCTTTAAGCTAACTTCCTTCAGTTTAGAGCTCCTAGGTACCCACCGAGATTGTGAGCAGATGGTTCCTCTTAGAGATATTAGCACACTGGAGTGTCTTTAAGCTAACATCCTTTCGTTTAGAGCTCCTAGGTACCCACCGAGACTGTGAGTAGATGGATACTCATCAAGGTATTAGCACCCTGGAGTGTCTTTAAGCTAACATCCTTTCGTTTAGAGCTCCTAGGTACCCACCGAGACTGTGAGTAGACGGCTACTCACCAAGGTATTAGCACACTGGAGTGTCTTAAAGCTAACATCCTTTAGTTTAGAGCTCCTAGGTACCCACCGAGACTGTGAGTAGATGGCTACTCATCAAGGTATTAGCACACTGGAGTGTCTTTAAGCTAACATCCTTCAGTTTAGAGCTCCTAGGTACCCACCGAGATTTTGAGCAGATGGTTCCTCTTAGAGGTATTCGCTCACTGGAGTGTTTTTAAGCTAACATCCTTACTTTAGATCTCCTAGGTACCCACCGAGACTGTGAGAAGATGGCTACTCATAAAGGTATTAGCACACTGGAGTGCATTTAAGCTAACATCCTTCAGTTTAGAGCTCCTAGGTACCCACCGAGGCTGTGAGTAGATGGCTACTCATCAAGTTATTAGCACACTGGTGTGTCTTTAAGCTAACATCCTTCAGTTTAGAGCTCCTAAGTACCCACCGAGACAGCGAGTAGATGGTTACTCATTAAGGTATTAGCACACTGGAGTGTCTTTAAGCTAACATCATTCAGTTTGGAGCTCCTAGGTACCCACCGAGGCTGTGAGTAGATGGTTACTCATCAAGGTATTAGCACACTGGAGTGTCTTTAAGCTACCATCCTTCAGTTTAGAGCTCCTAGGTACCCACCGAGACTGTGAGCAGATGGTTACTCATCAAGGTATTAGCACACTGGAGTGTCTTTAAGCTAACATCCTTCAGTTTAGAGCTCCTAGGTACCCACCGACACTGTGAGTAGATGACTACTCATCATGTTATTAGCACACTGGAGTGTCTTTAAGCTAACATCCTTCAGTTTAGAGCTACTAGGTACCCACCGAGACTGCGAGTTGATGGTTAATCATCAAGATATTAGCACACTGGAGAATCCTTCAGCTAACATCCCTTAGTTTAGAGCTCCTAGGTACCAACCGAGACTGTGAGCAGATGGTTCCTCTTAGAGGTATTAGCTCACAGGAGTGTCATTAAGCTAACATCCTTACTTTAGAACTCCTAGGTACCCACCGAGACTGTGAGTAGATGGCTACTCATCAAGGTATTAGCACACTGGAGTGTCTTTCAGCTAACATCCTTCAGTTTAGAGCTCCTAGCTACCCACCGAGGCTGTGAGTAGATGGCTACTCATCAAGTTATTAGCACAGAGGAGTGTCTTTAAGCTAACATCCTTCAGTTTAGAGCTCCTAGGTACCCACCGAGACTGTGAGTAGATGGCTACTCATCAAGGTATTAGCACACTGGAGTTTCTTTAAGCTAACATCCTTCAGTTTAGAGCTCCTAGGTACCCACTGAGATTGTGAGTAGATGGTTACTCATCAAGGCATTAGAACACTGGAGAGTCTTTAAGCTAACATCCTTCAGTTTAGAGCTCCTAGGTACCCTCCGAGACCGTGAGTAGATGGTTACTCATCAAGGTATTAGCACACTGGAGTGTCTTTGATCTAACATCCTTCAGTTTAGAGCTCCTAGGTACCCACCGAGACTGTGAGCAAATGGTTACTCATCAAGGTATTAGCACACTGGAGTGTCTTTAAGCTAATATCCATCAGTTTAGAGCTCCTAGGTACCCTACGAGACTGTGAGTAGATGGCTACTCTTCAAGTTATTAGCACACTGGAGTGCCTTTAAGCTAACATCCTTCAGTTTAGAGCTCCTAGGTACCCACCGAGACTGCGAGCAGATGGTTACTCATCAAGTTATTAGCACACTGGAGTGTCTTTAAGCTAACATCCTTCAGTTTAGAGCTCCTAGGTACCCACCGAGGCTGTGAGTAGATGGTTACTCATCAAGGTATTAGCACACTAGAGTGTCTTTAAGCTAACATCCTTCAGTTTAGAGCTCCTAGGTACCCACGAGACTGTGAGCAGATGGTTACTCATCAAGGTATTAGCACACTGGAGTATCTTTAAGCTAACATCCTTCAGGTTAGAGCACCTAGGTACCCACCAAGACTGTGAGTATATGGTTACTCATCAAGGTATTAGCACACTGGAGTGTCTTTAAGCTAACATCCTTCAGTTTAGAGCTCCTAGGTACCCTCCGAGACTGTGAGTAGATGGTTACTCATCAAGGTATTAGCACACTGGAGTGTCTTTGATCTAACATCCTTCATTTTGAGCTCCAAGGTACCCACCGAGACTGTGAGCAGATGGTTACTCATGAAGGTATTAGCACACTGAAGTGTCTTTAAGCTAATATCCTTCAGCTTAGAGCTCCTAGGTACCCACCGAGACTGTGAGTAGATGGCTATTCATCAAGTTATAAGCACACTGGAGTGTCTTTAAGCTAACATCCTTCAGTTTAGAGCTCCTAGGTCCCCACCGAGACTGCGAGTAGATGGTTACTCATCAAGGTATTAGCACACTGGAGTGTCTTTAAGCTAACATCCTTCACTTTAGAGCTCATAGGTACCCACGGAGGCTGTGAGTAGATGGTTACTCATCAAGGTATTAGCACACTGGAGTGTCTTTAAGCTAACATCCTTCAGTTTAGAGATCCTAGGTACCCACCGAGGCTGTGAGTAGATGATTACTCATCTAGGTATTAGCACACTGGAGTGTCTTTAAGCAAACATCCTTGAGTTTCGAGCTCCTAGATACCCACCGAGACTGCGAGTTGATGGATAATCATCAAGATATTAGCACTCTGGAGAATCCATCAGCTAACATCCCTTAGTTTAGAGCTCCTAGGTACCCACCGAGACTGTGAGCAGATGGTTACTCATCAAGGTACTAGCCCACTGGAGTGTCTTTAAGCAAACATCCTTCAGTTTTGAGCTCGTAGGTATCCACCGAGATTGTGAGCAGATGGTTCCTCTTAGAGGTATTAGCACACTGGAGTGTCTTTAAGCTAACATCCTTCAGTCTAGAGCTCCTAGGTATCCACCGAGTTTGTGAGCAGACGGTTCCTCTTAGAGGTATTAGCACACTGGAGTGTCTTTAAGCTAACATCCTTCAGTTTAGAGCACCTAGGTACCCACCGAGACAGTGAGTAGATGGTTATTCATCAAGGTATTAGCACACTGGAGTGTCTTTAAGCTAACATCCCACAGCTTAGAGCTCCTAGGTACCCACCGAGACTGTGAGAATATGGTTACTCATCAAGGTATTAGCACACTGGTGTGTTTTAAGCTAACATCCTTCACCTTAGAGCTCCTAGGTACCCACCGAGACTGTGAGTAGATGGTTATTCATCAAGGTATTAGCACTCTGGTGTGTCTTTATATTAACATCCTTCATCTTAGAGCTCCTAGGTACCCTCCGAGACTGAGAGTAGATGGTTACTCATCAAGGTATTGGCACACTGGAGTGTCTTTAAGCTAGCATCCTTCAGCTTAGAGCTCCTAGGTACCTACCGAGATTGTGAGTAGATGGTTCCTCTTAGAGGTATTAGCACACTGGAGTGTCTTTAAGCTAACATCCTTTCGTTTAGAGCTCCTAGGTACCCACCGAGACTGCGAGTAGATTGCTACTCACCAAGGTATTAGCACACTGGAGAGTCTTTAAGCTAACATCTTTTAGTTTAGAGCTCCTAGGTACCCACCGAGACCGTGAGTAGATGGTTACTCATCAAGGTATTAGCACACTGGAGTGTCTTTAAGCTAACATCCTATAGTTTAGAGCTCCTTGGTACCCACCGAGACTGTGAGTAGATGGTTACTCATCAATGTATTAGCACCTTGCAGTGTCTTTAAACTAACATCCTTCGGTTTAGAGCTCCTAGGTACCCAACGAGATTGTGAGCAGATGGTTACTCTTAGAGGTATTAGCACACTGGAGTGGCCTTAAGCTAACATCCTTTAGTTTAGAGCTCATAGGTACCCACCGGGACTGTGAGTAGATGGCTACTCATCAAGGTATTAGCTCACAGGAGTGTCTTTAAGCTAACATCCTTCAGTTTAGAGCTCCTAGGTACCCACCGAGATTGTGAGCAGATGGTTCCTCTTAGAGGTATTAGCTCACTGGAGTGTCTATAAGCTAACATCCTTACCTTGGAGCTCCTAGGTACCCACCGAGACTGTGATTAGAAGGCTACTCATCAAGGTATTAGCACACTGGAGTGTCTTTAAGCTAACATCCTTCCGTTTAGAGCTCCTAGGTACCCACCGAGGCTGTGAGTAGATGGCTACTCATCAAGTTATTAGCACACTGGTGTGTCTTTAAGCTAACATCCTTCAGTTTAGAGCTCCTAGGTACCCACCGAGACTGCGAGTAGATGGTTACTCATCAAGGTATTAGCACACTGGAGTGTCTTTAATCTAACATCCTTCTGTTTACAGCTCCTAGGTACCCACCGAGACTGTGAGTAGATGGTTACTCATCAAGGTATTAGCACACTGGAGTGTCTTTAAGCTAACATCCCTCCGTTTAGAGCTCCTAGGTACCCACTGAGACTGTGAGCAAATGGTTACTCATCAAGGTATTAGCACACTGGAGTGTCTTTAAGCTACCATCCTTCAGTTTAGAGCTCCTAGGTACCCACGAGACTGTGAGCAGATGGTTACTCATCAAGGAATTAGCACACTGGAGTGTCTTTAAGCTAACATCCTTTAGTTTAGAGCTCCTAGGTACCCACCGAGGCAGTGAGTAGATGGTTACTCATCAAGGTATTAGCACACTGGAGTGTCTTTAAGCTAACATCCCTGAGTTTTGAGCTCCTAGGTACCCACCGAGACTGCGAGTTGATGGTTAATCATCAAGATATTAGCACCCTGGAGAACCCTTCAGCTAACATCCCTTAGTTTAGAGCTCCTAGGTACCCACTGAGACTGTGAGCAGATGGTTACTCATCAAGGTACTAGCACAATGGAGTGTCTTTAAGCTAACATCCTTCAGTTTAGAGCTCCTAGGTACCCACCGAGATTGTGAGCAGACGGTTCCTCTTACAGGTATTAGCTTACTGGAGTGCCTTTAAACTAACATCCTTACATTAGAGCTCCTAAGTACCCACCGAGACTGTGAGTAGAAGGCTACTCATCAAGGTATTAGCACACTGGAGTGTCTTTAAGCTAACATCCTTCAGTTTAGAGCTCCTAGGTACCCACCGAGTCTGTGAGTAGATGGTTATTCTTCAAGTTATTAGCACACTGGAGAGTCTTTAAGCTAACATCCTTCAGTTTAGAGCTCCTAGGTACCCACCGAGGCTGTGAGTAGATGGTTACTCATCTAGGTATTAGCACACTGGAGTGTCTTTAAGCTAACATCCTTCAGTTTAGAGCTCCTAGGTACCCACCGAGACTGCGAGTAGATGGTTACTCATCAAGGTAAGAGCACACTGGAGTGTCTTTAAGCAAACATCCTTCAGTTTAGAGCTCGTAGGTACCCACCGAGATTGTGAGCAGATGGTTCCTCTTAGAGGTATTAGCACACTGGAGTGTCTTTAAGCTAACATCCCTCAGTTTAGAGCTCCTAGGTATCCACCGAGATGGTGAGCAGACGGTTCCTCTTAGAGGTATTAGCACACTGGAGTGTCTTTAATCTAACAACCTTCAGATTAGAGCTCCTAGGTACCCACCGAGATTGTGAGCAGATGGTCCCTCCTAGAGGTATTAGCACACTGGTGTGTCATTAAGCTAACATCCTTCAGTTTAGAGCTCCTAGGTACCCACCGAGACTGTGAGTAGATGGTTTTTCATCAAGGTATTAGCACACTGGAGTGTCTTTAAGCTAACATCCCTCAGCTTAGAGCTCCTAGGTACCCACCGAGACTGTGAGAAGATGGTTACTCATCAAGGTATTAGCACACTGGTGTGTTTTAAGATAACATCCTTCACATTAGAGTCCTAGGTACCCACCGAGACTGTGAGTAGATGGTTACTCATCAAGGTATTAGCACTCTGGTGTGTCTTTAAGCTAACATCCTTCACTTTAGAGGTCCTAGGTACCCTCCGAGACTGTGAGTAGATGGCTACTCATCATGTTATTAGCACACTGGAGTGTCTTTAAGCTAACATCCTTCAGTTTAGAGCTCCTAGGTACCCACCGAGATTGTGAGCAGATGGTTACTCATCAAGGTATTAGCACACTGGAGTATATTTAAGCTAACATCCTTCAGATTTGAGCTCCTAGGTACCCACCAAGACAGTGAGTAGATGGTTACTCATCAAGGTATTAGCACACTGGAGTGTCTTTAAGCTAACATCCTTCAGTTTAGAGCTCCTAGGTACCCTCCGAGACTGTGCGTAGATGGTTACTCATCAAGGTATTAGCACACTGGAGTGTCTTTGATCTAACATCCTTCAGTTCGAGCTCCAAGGTACCCTCCGAGACTGTGAGCAGATGGTTACTCATGAAGGTATTAGCACACTGGAGTGTCTTTAAGCTAACATCCTTCAGTTTAGAGCTCCAAGGTACCCACTGAGACTGTGAGTAGATGGCTTCTCATCAAGTTATTAGCACACTGGAGTGTCTTTAAGCTAACATCCTTCAGTTTAGAGCTCCTAGGTACCCACCGAGGCTGTGAGTAGATGATTACTCATCTAGGTATTAGCACACTGGAGTGTCTTTATGATAACATCCTTGAGTTTCGAGCTCCTAGGTACCCACCGAGACTGCGAGTTGATGGTTACTCATCAAGTTATTAGCACACTAGAGTATCTTTAAGCTAACATTCTTGAGTTTAGAGCTCCTAGGTACCCACCGAGGCCGTGAGTAGATGGTTACTCATCAAGGTATTAGCACACTGGAGTGTCTTTAAGCTAACATCCTTCAGTTTAGAGCTCCTAGGTACCCACCGAGGCTGTGAGTAGATGGTTACTCATCTAGGTATTAGCACACTGGAGTGTCTTTATGATAACATCCTTGAGTTTCGAGCTCCTAGGTACCCACCGAGACTGCGAGTTGATGGTTAATCATCAAGATATTAGCACACTGGAGAATCCATCAGCTAACATCCCTTAGTTTAGAGCTCCTAGGTACCCAACGAGACTGTGAGCAGATGGTTACTCATCAAGGTACTAGCACACTGGAGTGTCTTTAAGCTAACATCCTTCAGTTTAGAGCTCCTAGGTACCCACCGATACTGTGAGTAGATGGGTACTCATCAAGGTATTAGCACACTGGAGTGTCTTTAAGCTAACATCCTTCAGTTTAGAGCTCCTAGGTACCCACCGAGACTGCGAGTAGATGGTTACTCATCAAGGTAAGAGCACACTGGAGTTTCTTTAAGCAAACATCCTTCAGTTTAGAGCTCGTAGGTACCCACCGAGATTGTGAGCAGATGGTTCCTCTTAGAGGTATTAGCACACTGGAGTGTCTTTAAGCTAACATCCCTCAGTTTAGAGCTCCAAGGTATCCACCGAGATTGTGAGCAGACGGTTCCTCTTAGAGGTATTAGCACACTGGAGTGTCTTTAAGCTAACAACCTTCAGATTAGAGCTCCTAGGTACCCACCGAGATTGTGAGCAGACGGTTCCTCTTAGAGGTATTAGCACACTGGTGTGTAATTAAGCTAACATCCTTCAGTTTAGAGCTCCTAGGTACCCACCGAGACTGTGAGTAGATGGTTATTCATCAAGGTATTAGCACACTGGAATGTCTTTAAGCTAACATCCCTCAGCTTAGAGCTCCTAGGTACCCACCGAGACTGTGAGAAGATGGTTACTCATCAAGGTATTAGCACACTGGTGTGTTTTAAGCTAACATCCTTCACCTTAGAGCTCCTAGGTACCCACCGAGACTGTGAGTAGATGGTTACTCATCAAGGTATTAGCACTCTGGTGTGTCTTTAAGCTAACATCCTTCACCTTAGAGCTCCTAGGTACCCTCCGAGACTGTGAGTAGATGGTTACTCATCAAGGTATTGGCACACTGGAGTGTCTTTAAGCTAACATCCTTCAGCTTAGAGCTCCTAGGTACCCACCGAGATTGTGAGCAGATGGTTCCTCTTAGAGGTATTAGCACACTGGAGTGTCTTTAAGCTAATATCCTTTTGTTTAGAGCTCCTAGGTACCACCGAGACTGCGAGTAGATTGCTACTCACCAAGGTATTAGCACACTGGAGAGTCTTTAAGCTAACATCTTTTAGTTTAGAGCTCCTAGTTACCCACAGAGACTGTGAGTAGATGGTTACTTATCAAGGTATTAGCACACTGGAGTGTCTTTAAGCTAACATCCTTTAGTTTAGAGCTCCTAGGTACCCACCGAGACTGTGAGTAGATGGTTACTCATCAATGTATTAGCACCCTGGAGTGTCTTTAAGCTAACATCCTTCAGTTTAGAGCTCCTAGGTACCCAACGAGATTGTGAGCAGATGGTTCCTCTTAGAGGTATTAGCACACTGGAGTGGCCTTAAGCTAACATCCTGTAGTTTAGAGCTCCTAGGTACCCACCGAGACTGTGAGTAGATGGCTACTCATCAAGGTATTAGCTCACTGGAGTGTCTTTAACATAACTTCCTTACCTTAGAGCTCCTAGGTACCCACCGAGACTGTGAGTAGATGGCTACTCATCAAGGTATTAGCACACTGGAGTGTCTTTAAGCTAACATCCTTCAGTTTAGTGCTCCTAGGTACCAACCGAGGCTGTGAGTTGATGGCTACTCATCAAGTTATTAGCACACTGGTGTGTCTTTAAGCTAACATCTTTCAGTTTAGAGCTCCTAGGTACCCAACGAGATTGTGAGCAGATGGTTCCTCTTAGAGGTATTAGCACACTGGAGTTGCCTTAAGCTAACATCCTGTAGTTTAGAGCTCCTAGGTACCCACCGAGGCTGTGAGTTGATGGCTACTCATCAAGGTATTAGCACACTGGAGTGTCTTTAAGCTAACATCCTTCAGTTTAGAGCTCCTAGGTACCCACTGAGACTGTGAGCAAATGGTTACTCATCAAGGTATTAGCACACTGGAGTGTCTTTAAGCTACCATCCTTCAGTTTAGAGCTCCTAGGTACCCACCAGACTGTGAGCAGATGGTTACTCATTAAGGTATTAGCACACTGGAGTGTCTTTAAGCTAACATCCTTGAGTTTAGAGCTCCTAGGTACCCACCGAGACTGCGAGTAGATGGTTACTCATCAAGGTATTAGCACACTGGAGTGTCCTTAAGCTAACATCCTTGAGTTTCGAGCTCCTAGGTACCCACCGAGACTGCGAGTTGATGGTTAATCATCAAGATATTAGCACACTGGAGAATCCTTCAGCTAACATCCCTTAGTTTAGAGCTCCTAGGTACCCACCGAGACTGTGAGCAGATGGTTACTCATCAAGGTACTAGCTCAATGGAGTGTCTTTAAGCTAACATCCTTCAGTATAGAGCTCCTAGGTACCCACCGAGATTGTGAGCAGATGGTTCCTCTTAGAGGTAATAGCTCACTGGAGTGTCTTTAAGCTAACATCCTTACTTTAGAGCTCCTAGGTAGCCACCGAGACTGTGAGTAGATGGCTACTCATCAAGGTATTAGCACACTGGAGTGTCTTTAAGCTAACATCCTTCAGTTTAGAGCTCCTAGGTACCCACCGAGACTGCGAGTTGAGGGTTACTCATCAAGGTATTAGCACACTGGAGTGTCTTTAAGCTAACATCCTTCAGTTTAGAGCTCCTAGGTACCCACCGAGGCTGTGAGTAGATGGTTATTCATCAAGGTATTAGCACACTGGAGTGTCTTTAAGCTAACATCCTTCAGCTTAGAGCTCCTAGGTACCCACCGAGACTGTGAGAAGATGGTTACTCATCAAGGTATTAGCACACTGGTGTGTTTAAGCTAACATCCTTCACCTTCGAGCTCCTAGGTACTGCGCCAGAATTTATTGAAGGTCATTACTCAAGAACTGATCTGGAGATGAACCAAGACCCCAGAAAATAAATGAGTGGATAAAAATTTTTATTTATTAAAAATTCGAGAAATATGGGAAAAACTGTATGGAAATGAGTGAAATCCTATAGATCTTATGCATTTATAAAAGGCAAGGAAGTAGGAATGTTTTAAAGATGAACATGTACTCCATTATATTAATGTGGGAGGTCCATATTACGAGAAATATCACGCCACTCGAAGCGAGAGTTACGTCATGAGAGAGGGGAAGAGACGAAGGTCGAACTGCGGACTGGAGGTGGTAGGAGTTACGTCCCCACGAGAGGAAAGGCAGAGAGCTTGGAACTTGAGGACTGCGGAGAACAGGACGAGAGAGTTCTTTCCAATTTGAGATTTGAACGAGACAAGATCTCGAGCAGAAACGAGTATTCTTTCTAATAGTGCTACGTTCATAAAGGTGGGAAGCAAGCAAGAGTGCAATTCCAGAACTTACAGTAACTTAGGAGCAAGCTACAATCCATAAAGCAGAACGGAACAGTACAACCATATATTGCAGTGCTTATGCAAAGTGGTTCCACATAGCTTGAAATATTTCTTCGTGTAAAAGCTTATTTGAACATTGTATTGAAAATGCAAGTTGAAAATCAGCAACGGGGAGGTCTTAATTATATTGTCAGAAATATGAATATTACCATGTGCTAAGCAAAAAGCATAGGGAAGTGAAGATTACAAGGATGTCAGTTGAATTCCAGATTCACTAACATGAAAGGCGCTACAAATATCTACGCAAAGCGCAACACCACCGAGCAAAACTTATACTTTTGTACGAGAGTTTTAACACATCTTGAGATACGAAAACGCTTGCATAAACGACAATATTACACCGTGATGTCTATTCTGAAGAAAACCGATGTCTATTCTGAAGAAAACCCGATGTCTATTCTGAAGAAACCCAGATGTCTATTCTGAAGAGATGGAGAATTGAAGCCGGCCTTCTTGCAGTGAACGGAGGGACGGAGAGCTGGCGGAGCTGTTCTCGGCGAGGTCATTCACCACGAGTCCAGCTGGTTCTGTCACAAACCGGTCTTCATAGCTGTGGGCAATGCTATGAAACACGACAAGTTTGGTTTGGGAGCAGAGATGCAGGTATTTTCAACAGTCCAGAAGCCAACACAAGATAGAGAAGAAATTGTCTTTTATCATGTAGAATTGTAGTTATGTTCTGTGATTATCCAATTGACCAACCGCATATTTTTCAACCGCATATTTTTCAACAGCATTTTTTAACAGTATTTTCTACAGTATTTTTTTTAACTGCATTATTTAAAAACGTATAATTTTGTCAAAGTAATTAAATTTGTGTAGATCTTGTTATAGTGATTTTTCTTATTTTTTACGGAGTTATTTTGCCTTGTTCTTGAAAATTTCAGTCACTTGGACGAAATTTCGGCATGATGATGCTATATTAACACTAAGTTTATATTAAAGTAAAATCGTGTAATATTTTTCATATTTGCGTTAGATTTAATTTAATTAAATCTGTTTTATCGCAGGGATGGAATATAAATGAATTGCTCAGAGGAACTTAAAATGAATTATTGAAAGGAATATAAATGAATTGTTCAGAGGAACTTAGAACAAATTGTTTAGAGGAATATAAAGCAAATTATTTAAAGGAATGTAGAGTGAACTATTTAAAAGGAATAGAACGTTGAACGAAGTAAAGAAGGAGTAAGATTGTAATTGAAGTAATAAAATGGAGTTTATTGGAGCAAATTTAAATACAGCATATTTAAGAAGTAACGTCACGAAGTGTAAAGAATATTTCGACAACTCATGATGTTGATTCGAGTGTCAGAAATTTATTATGAACGAAAGTATTACGAAAAGGTTATACACATATGTCTAATGAGATTTAGAGCGTTAAAAAGCATAAATGAATTTGTTAAACAAATATATTCATGGAAAGAAGTCAAACTTATATCTTTTGTTAAGAATATGAATATTTACTGATATTTCTTGAAAAGTTGTAATAAAATGTAAAGCTGAATTTAAACACGTGAAAAAGAAAGTTAACAAAGTTAAATAACAGGGTGATCAGAAAGTGAAAGTACAACGATTTATTGCAGAAATGGAATTATGAGCACTAGGCGAAGTTATATCAGTGTAGAGGAGAAATGTTAAAGTAAAGGAAGTATGTGTATTGAAGTGGAAGCTTATAGTTGAATTACCGTGCAAATTAAGGAGATATGAACGTAAAGGAGTTACGTAATTTTACGAAGGGAGGCTGAGGAGTCACTAAGTTTGACTAGTATTGATTGCAATAATTGTGAAGTTATGTGAGTGTATTAAAGGAAGATTATGTATAGGGTGTTTAAGAGAGAAAGTAATTGTTGTATAATTATGAAAGAGGAGTGTGGAAACGAAGGTTAATGCCGTGCACTTCTAATATTCACGTTTATCAGAAGATTGTTAACTCAGTAAAGAATTTCAGAATATTATTTCAGTATTTCATGATATATAGATAAAAGTAAAAAGGAACAGTGCTTAGCTTAAATGTTTGTCACTTATGTTCAATTGATTATGACGAGTATTTATTACTTTCAACACGATAGTTGCGGTGTATGTTTGGATATTTGATGTTTAAGAAAATTGAGTAGATGAAAGACTTATTGGAGGAAGAAAATTTAATCTTCGACATTATGGAGTGTAAAATTTGAGAGATTCTTAAAGAATGTGTATATGCACATAGTTCATGAATAATTTTTGATTAGACATGGAACTACGGTTCATAGTTGAAGCGGACATGTATAAAATAGGGCAATGCTTAGTAACACGCCGTTTCATTTTTTCTAACTATATAAAATGCCACGTGCAAATTTATTTTTGCAGATATTTTTGTTGAAGTGTCAGGGAGACACAATATTAAGGAAGGAAGCCAGTTTTTTATACTTGTTTTATTAGCTTAAGAAACGGCTGGCGCTTTTTAGCGACTTAGTCAACTTTTATCTCAACTGATACCGTTTTCATTGTCGTCATAGTCGAAAATAGTACTACGAGGTATAGATACAGGCGCTCACTATAGATTAAACCTTATCACCCCTCGAAATTGGAGTTTCTCGATTTGCTCTAAATGTAAATGATAGTAGAAATTTGTACCTTGTCTAGTAGTACTATTTTCTTTACGAATAATATCTATCCTGTATGTTCCTGAAATCCCCAATTTTACTTAGTAGGCATGGTAAGTTTGTGAGCTGGGTAACTTACATGTTTGCAATCCTTTTTCGAGCTTTGGATATAAGTACTGATGGGTTTCTTCGGGCGCAGTACCAACCGAGACTGTGAGTAGATGGTTATTCATCAAGGTATTAGCACTCTGGTGTGTCTTTAAGCTAACATCCTTCACCTTAGAGCTCCTAGGTACCATCCGCGACTGTGAGTAGATGGTTACTCATCAAGGTATTGGCACACTGGAGTGTCTTTAAGCTAACTTCCTTCAGTTTAGAGCTCCTAGGTACCCACCGAGATTGTGAGCAGATGGTTCCTCTTAGAGGTATTAGCACACTGGAGTGTCTTTAAGCTAACATCCTTTCGTTTAGAGCTCCTAGGTACCCACCGAGACTGTGAGTAGATGGCTACTCACCAAGGTATTAGCACACTGGAGTGTCTTAAAGCTAACATCCTTTAGTTTAGAGCTCCTAGGTACCCACCGAGACTGTGAGTAGATGGATACTCATCAAGGTATTAGCACCCTGGAGTGTCTTTAAGCTAACATCCTTTCGTTTAGAGCTCCTAGGTACCCACCGAGACTGTGAGTAGATGGCTACTCACCAAGGTATTAGCACACTGGAGTGTCTTAAAGCTAACATCCTTTAGTTTAGAGCTCCTAGGTACCCACCGAGACTGTGAGTAGATGGCTACTCATCAAGGTATTAGCACACTGGAGTGTCTTTAAGCTAACATCCTTCAGTTTAGAGCTCCTAGGTACCCACCGAGATTGTGAGCAGATGGTTCCTCTTAGAGGTATTCGCTCACTGGAGTGTTTTTAAGCTAACATCCTTACTTTAGATCTCCTAGGTACCCACCGAGACTGTGAGAAGATGGCTACTCATCAAGGTATTAGCACACTGGAGTGCATTTAAGCTAACATCCTTCAGTTTAGAGCTCCTAGGTACCCACCGAGGCTGTGAGTAGATGGCTACTCATCAAGTTATTAGCACACTGGTGTGTCTTTAAGCTAACATCCTTCAGTTTAGAGCTCCTAAGTACCCACCGAGACAGCGAGTAGATGGTTACTCATTAAGGTATTAGCACACTGGAGTGTCTTTAAGCTAACATCATTCAGTTTAGAGCTCCTAGGTACCCACCGAGGCTGTGAGTAGATGGTTACTCATCAAGGTATTAGCACACTGGAGTGTCTTTAAGCTAACATCCTTCAGTTTAGAGCTCCTAGGTACCCACTGAGACTGTGAGCAAATGGTTACTCATCAAGGTATTAGCACACTGGAGTGTCTTTAAGCTACCATCCTTCAGTTTAGAGCTCCTAGGTACCCACCGAGACTGTGAGCAGATGGTTACTCATCAAGGTATTAGCACACTGGAGTGTCTTTAAGCTAACATCCTTCAGTTTAGAGCTCCTAGCTACCCACCCAGACTGTGAGTAGATGGCTACTCATCATGTTATTAGCACACTGGAGTGTCTTTAAGCTAACATCCTTCAGTTTAGAGCTCCTAGGTACCCACCGAGACTGCGAGTTGATGGTTAATCATCAAGATATTAGCACACTGGAGAATCCTTCAGCTAACATCCCTTAGTTTAGAGCTCCTAGGTACCAACCGAGACTGTGAGCAGATGGTTACTCATCAAGGTACTAGCACAATGGAGTGTCTTTAAGCTAACATCCTTCAGTTTAGAGCTCCTAGGTACCCACCGAGATTGTGAGCAGATGGTTCCTCTTAGAGGTATTAGCTCACAGGAGTGTCTTTAAGCTAACATCCTTACTTTAGAACTCCTAGGTACCCACCGAGACTGTGAGTAGATGGCTACTCATCAAGGTATTAGCACACTGGAGTGTCTTTCAGCTAACATCCTTCAGTTTAGAGCTCCTAGGTACCCACCGAGGCTATGAGTAGATGGCTACTCATCAAGTTATTAGCACAGAGGAGTGTCTTTAAGCTAACATCCTTCAGTTTAGAGCTCCTAGGTACCCACCGAGGCTGTGAATAGATGGTTACTCATCAAGGTATTAGCACACTGGAGTTTCTTAAGCTAACATCCTTCAGTTTAGAGCTCCTAGGTACCCACTGAGATTGTGAGTAGATGGTTACTCATCAAGGCATTAGAACACTGGAGAGTCATTAAGCTAACATCCTTCAGTTTAGAGCTCCTAGGTACCCTCCGAGACCGTGAGTAGATGGTTACTCATCAAGGTATTAGCACACTGGAGTGTCTTTGATCTAACATCCTTCAGATTAGAGCTCCTAGGTACCCACCGAGACTGTGAGCAAATGGTTACTCATCAAGGTATTAGCACACTGGAGTGTCTTTAAGCTAATATCCTTCAGTTTAGAGCTCCTAGGTACCCTACGAGACTGTGAGTAGATGGCTACTCATCAAGTTATTAGCACACTAGAGTGCCTTTAGGCTAACATCCTTCAGTTTAGAGCTCCTAGGTACCCACCGAGACTGCGAGTAGATGGTTACTCATCAAGGTATTAGCACACTGGAGTGTCTTTAAGCTAACATCCTTCAGTTTAGAGCTCCTAGGTACCCACCGAGGCTATGAGTAGATGGTTACTCATCAAGGTATTAGCACACTAGAGTGTCTTTAAGCTAACATCCTTCAGTTTAGAGCTCCTAGGTACCCACCGAGACTGTGAGCAGATGGTTACTCATCAAGGTATTAGCACACTGGAGTATCTTTAAGCTAACATCCTTCAGGTTAGAGCTCCTAGGTACCCACCAAGACTGTGAGTATATGGTTACTCATCAAGGTATTAGCACACTGGAGTGTCTTTAAGCTAACATCCTTCAGTTTAGAGCTCCTAGGTCCCCACCGAGACTGCGAGTAGATGGTTACTCATCAAGGTATTAGCACACTGGAGTGTCCTTAAGCTAACATCCTTCAGTTTAGAGCTCATAGGTACCCACGGAGGCTGTGAGTAAAATGGTTACTCATCAAGGTATTAGCACACTGGAGTGTCTTTAAGCTAACATCCTTCAGTTTAGAGCTCCTAGGTACCCACCGAGGCTGTGAGTAGATGATTACTCATCTAGGTATTAGCACACTGGAGTGTCTTTAAGCAAACATCCTTGAGTTTCGAGCTCCTAGATACCCACCGAGACTGCGAGTTGATGGATAATCATCAAGATATTACCACTCTGGAGAATCCATCAGCTAACATCCCTTAGTTTAGAGCTCCTAGGTACCCACCGAGACTGTGAGCAGATGGTTACTCATCAAGGTACTAGCACACTGGAGTGTCTTTAAGCAAACATCCTTCAGTTTTGAGCTCGTAGGTACCCACCGAGATTGTGAGCAGATGGTTCCTCTTAGAGGTATTAGCACACTGGAGTGTCTTTAAGCTAACATCCTTCAGTCTAGAGCTCCTAGGTATCCACCGAGATTGTGAGCAGACGGTTCCTCTTAGAGGTATTAGCACACTGGAGTGTCTTTAAGCTAACATCCTTCAGTTTAGAGCACCTAGGTACCCACCGAGACAGTGAGTAGATGGTTATTCATCAAGGTATTAGCACACTGGAGTGTCTTTAAGCTAACATCCCACAGCTTAGAGCTCCTAGGTACCCACCGAGACTGTGAGAATATGGTTACTCATCAAGGTATTAGCACACTGGTGTGTTTTAAGCTAACATCCTTCACCTTAGAGCTCCTAGGTACCCACCGAGACTGTGAGTAGATGGTTATTCATCAAGGTATTAGCACTCGGGTGTGTCTTTATGCTAACATCCTTCATCTTAGAGCTCCTAGGTACCCTCCGAGACTGAGAGTAGATGGTTACTCATCAAGGTGTTGGCACACTGGAGTGTCTTTAAGCTAGCATCCTTCAGCTTAGAGCTCCTAGGTACCTACCGAGATTGTGAGTAGATGGTTCCTCTTAGAGGTATTATCACACTGGAGTGTCTTTAAGCTAACATCCTTTCGTTTAGAGCTCCTAGGTACCCACCGAGACTGCGAGTAGATTGCTACTCACCAAGGTATTAGCACACTGGAGAGTCTTTAAGCTAACATCTTTTAGTTTAGAGCTCCTAGGTACCCACCGAGACTGTGAGTAGATGGTTACTCATCAAGGTATTAGCACACTGGAGTGTCTTTAAGCTAACATCCTATAGTTTAGAGCTCCTTGGTACCCACCGAGACTGTGTGTAGATGGTTACTCATCAATGTATTAGCACCTTGCAGTGTCTTTAAACTAACATCCTTCAGTTTAGAGCTCCTAGGTACCCAACGAGATTGTGAGCAGATGGTTCCTCTTAGAGGTATTAGCACACTGGAGTGGCCTTAAGCTAACATCCTTTAGTTTAGAGCTCCTAGGTACCCACCGAGACTGTGAGTAGATGGCTACTCATCAAGGTATTAGCTCACTGGAGTGTCTTTAAGCTAACATCCTTCAGTTTAGAGCTCCTAGGTACCCACCGAGATTGTGAGCAGATGGTTCCTCTTAGAGGTATTAGCTCACTGGAGTGTCTATAAGCTAACATCCTTACCTTGGAGCTCCTAGGTACCCACCGAGACTGCGAGTAGATGGTTACTCATCAAGGTATTAGCACACTGGAGTGTCTTTAATCTAACATCCTTCTGTTTAGAGCTCCTAGGTACCCACCGAGGCTGTGAGTAGATGGTTACTCATCAAGGTATTAGCACACTGGAGTGTCTTTAAGCTAACATCCCTCCGTTTAGAGCTCCTAGGTACCCTCTGAGACTGTGAGCAAATGGTTACTCATCAAGGTATTAGCACACTGGAGTGTCTTTAAGCTACCATCCTTCAGTTTAGAGCTCCTAGGTACCCACGAGACTGTGAGCAGATGGTTACTCATCAAGGAATTAGCACACTGGAGTGTCTTTAAGCTAACATCCTTTAGTTTAGAGCTCCTAGGTACCCACCGAGGCAGTGAGTAGATGGTTACTCATCAAGGTATTAGCACACTGGAGTGTCTTTAAGCTAACATCCCTGAGTTTTGAGCTCCTAGGTACCCACCGAGACTGCGAGTTGATGGTTAATCATCAAGATATTAGCACCCTGGAGAATCCTTCAGCTAACATCCCTTAGTTTAGAGCTCCTAGGTACCCACTGAGACTGTGAGTAGATGGTTACTCATCAAGGTACTAGCACAATGGAGTGTCTTTAAGCTAACATCCTTCAGTTTAGAGCTCCTAGGTACCCACCGAGATTGTGAGCAGACGGTTCCTCTTACAGGTATTAGCTTACTGGAGTGTCTTTAAACTAACATCCTTACATTAGAGCTCCTAGGTACCCACCGAGGCCGTGAGTAGATGGTTACTCATCAAGGTATTAGCACACTGGAGTGTCTTTAAGCTAACATCCTTCAGTTTAGAGCTCCTAGGTACCCACCGAGGCTGTGAGTAGATGGTTACTCATCTAGGTATTAGCACACTGGAGTGTCTTTATGATAACATCCTTGAGTTTCGAGCTCCTAGGTACGCACCGAGACTGCGAGTTGATGGTTAATCATCAAGATATTAGCACACTGGAGAATCCATCAGCTAACATCCCTTAGTTTAGAGCTCCTAGGTACCCAACGAGACTGTGAGCAGATGGTTACTCATCAAGGTACTAGCACACTGGAGTGTCTTTAAGCTAACATCCTTCAGTTTAGAGCTCCTAGGTACCCACCGATACTGTGAGTAGATAGGTACTCATCAAGGTATTAGCACACTGGAGTGTCTTTAAGCTAACATCCTTCAGTTTAGAGCTCCTAGGTACCCACCGAGACTGCGAGTAGATGGTTACTCATCAAGGTAAGAGCACACTGGAGTTTCTTTAAGCAAACATCCTTCAGTTTAGAGCTCGTAGGTACCCACCGAGATTGTGAGCAGATGGTTCCTCTTAGAGGTATTAGCACACTGGAGTGTCTTTAAGCTAACATCCCTCAGTTTAGAGCTCCAAGGTATCCACCGAGATTGTGAGCAGACGGTTCCTCTTAGAGGTATTAGCACACTGGAGTGTCTTTAAGCTAACAACCTTCAGATTAGAGCTCGTAGGTACCCACCGAGATTGTGAGCAGATGGTTCCTCTTAGAGGTATTAGCACACTGGTGTGTCATTAAGCTAACATCCTTCAGTTTAGAGCTCCTAGGTACCCACCGAGACTGTGAGTAGATGGTTATTCATCAAGGTATTAGCACACTGGAATGTCTTTAAGCTAACATCCCTCAGCTTAGAGCTCCTAGGTACCAACCGAGACTGTGAGAAGATGGTTACTCATCAAGGTATTAGCACACTGGTGTGTTTTAAGCTAACATCCTTCACCTTAGAGCTCCTAGGTACCCACCGGGACTGTGAGTAGATGGTTACTCATCAAGGTATTAGCACTCTGGTGTGTCTTTAAGCTAACATCCTTCACCTTAGAGCTCCTAGGTACCCTCCGAGACTGTGAGTAGATGGTTACTCATCAAGGTATTGGCACACAGGAGTCTCTTTAAGCTAACATCCTTCAGCTTAGAGCTCCTAGGTACCCACCGAGATTGTGAGCAGATGGTTCCTCTTAGAGGTATTAGCACACTGGAGTGTCTTTAAGCTAATATCCTTTCGTTTAGAGCTCCTAGGTACTCACCGAGACTGCGAGTAGATTGCTACTCACCAAGGTATTAGCACACTGGAGAGTCTTTAAGGTAACATCTTTTAGTTTAGAGCTCCTAGGTACCCACCGAGACTGTGAGTAGATGGTTACTCATCAAGGTATTAGCACACTGGAGTGTCTTTAAGCTAACATCCTTTAGTTTAGAGCTCCTAGGTACCCACCGAGACTGTGAGTAGATGGTTACTCATCAATGTATTAGCACCCTGGAGTGTCTTTAAGCTAACATCCTTCAGTTTAGAGCTCCTAGGTACCCAACGAGATTGTGAGCAGATGGTTCCTCTTAGAGGTATTAGCACACTGGAGTGGCCTTAAGCTAACATCCTGTAGTTTAGAGCTCCTAGGTACCCACCGAGACTGTGAGTAGATGGCTACTCATCAAGGTATTAGCTCACTGGAGTGTCTTTAACATAACTTCCTTACCTTAGAGCTCCTAGGTACCCACCGAGACTGTGAGTAGATGGCTACTCATCAAGGTATTAGCACACTGGAGTGTCTTTAAGCTAACATCCTTCAGTTTAGTGCTCCTAGGTACCCACCGAGGCTGTGAGTTGATGGCTACTCATCAAGTTATTAGCACACTGGTGTGTCTTTAAGCTAACATCTTTCAGTTTAGAGCTCCTAGGTACCCACCGAGGCTGTGAGTAGATGGTTACTCATCAAGGTATTAGCACACTGGAGTGTCTTTAAGCTAACATCTTTCAGTTTAGAGCTCCTAGGTACCCACCGAGGCTGTGAGTTGATGGCTACTCATCAAGTTATTAGCACACTGGAGTGTCTTTAAGCTAACATCCTTCAGTTTAGAGCTCCTAGGTACCCACCGAGGCTGTGAGTAGATGGTTACTCATCAAGGTATTAGCACACTGGTGTGTCTTTAAGCTAACATCTTTCAGTTTAGAGCTCCTAGGTACCCACCGAGGCTGTGAGTTGATGGCTACTCATCAAGTTATTAGCACACTGGAGTGTCTTTAAGCTAACATCCTTCAGTTTAGAGCTCCTAGGTACCCACTGAGACTGTGAGCAAATGGTTACTCATCAAGGTATTAGCACACTGGAGTGTCTTTAAGCTACCATCCTTCAGTTTAGAGCTCCTAGGTACCCACCAGACTGTGAGCAGATGGTTACTCATTAAGGTATTAGCACACTGGAGTGTCTTTAAGCTAACATCCTTGAGTTTAGAGCTCCTAGGTACCCACCGAGACTGCGAGTAGATGGTTACTCATCAAGGTATTAGCACACTGGAGTGTCCTTAAGCTAACATCCTTGAGTTTCGAGCTCCTAATTACCCACCGAGACTGCGAGTTGATGGTTAATCATCAAGATATTAGCACACTGGAGAATCCTTCAGCTAACATCCCTTAGTTTAGAGCTCCTAGGTACCCACCGAGACTGTGAGCAGATGGTTACTCATCAAGGTACTAGCTCAATGGAGTGTCTTTAAGCTAACATCTTTCAGTATAGAGCTCCTAGGTACCCACCGAGATTGTGAGCAGATGGTTCCTCTTAGAGGTAATAGCTCACTGGAGTGTCTTTAAGCTAACATCCTTACTTTAGAGCTCCTAGGTAGCCACCGAGACTGTGAGTAGATGGCTACTCATCAAGGTATTAGCACACTGGAGTGTCTTTAAGCTAACATCCTTCAGTTTAGAGCTCCTACGTACCCTACGAGACTGTGAGTAGATGGTTACTCATCAAGGTATTAACACACTGGTGTGTTTAAGCTAACATCCTTCACCTTCGAGCTCCTAGGTACTGCGCCATAATTTATTGAAGGTCATTACTCAAGAACTGATCTGGAGATGAACCAAGACCCCAGAAAATAAATGAGTGGATAAAAATTTGTATTTATTAAAAATTCGAGAAATATGGGAAAAACTGTATTGAAATGAGTGAAATCCTATAGATCTCATGCATTTATAAAAGGCAAGGAAGTAGGAATGTTTTAAAGATGAACATGTACTCCATTATATTAATGTGGGAGGTCCATATTACGAGAAATATCACGCCACTCGAAGCGAGAGTTACGTCATGAGAGAGGGGAAGAGACGAAGGTCGAACTGCGGACTGGAGGTGGTAGGAGTTACGTCCCCACGAGAGGAAAGGCAGAGAGCTTGGAACTTGAGGACTGCGGAGAACAGGACGAGAGAGTTCTTTCCAATTTGAGATTTGAACGAGACAAGATCTCGAGCAGAAACGAGTATTCTTTCTAATAGTGCTACGTTCATAAAGGTGGGAAGCAAGGAAGAGTGCAATTCCAGAACTTACAGTAACTTAGGAGCAAGCTACAATCCATAAAGCAGAACGGAACAGTACAACCATATATTGCAGTGCTTATGCAAAGTGGTTCCACATAGCTAGAAATATTTCTTCGTGTAAAAGCTTATTTGAACATTGTATTGAAAATGCAAGTTGAAAATCAGCAACGGGGAGGTCTTAATTATATTGTCAGAAATATGAATATTACCATGTGCTAAGCAAAAAGCATAGGGAAGTGAAGATTACAAGGATGTCAGTTGAATTCCAGATTCACTAACATGAAAGGCGCTACAAATATCTACGCAAAGCGCAACACCACCGAGCAAAACTTATACTTTTGTACGAGAGTTTTAACACATCTTGAGATACGAAAACGCTTGCATAAACGACAATATTACACCGTGATGTCTATTCTGAAGAAAACCGATGTCTATTCTGAAGAAAACCCGATGTCTATTCTGAAGAAACCCAGATGTCTATTCTGAAGAGATGGAGAATTGAAGCCGGCCTTCTTGCAGTGAACGGAGGGACGGAGAGCTGGCGGAGCTGTTCTCGGCGAGGTCATTCACCACGAGTCCAGCTGGTTCTGTCACAAACCGGTCTTCATAGCTGTGGGCAATGCTATGAAACACGACAAGTTTGGTTTGGGAGCAGAGATGCAGGTATTTTCAACAGTCCAGAAGCCAACACAAGATAGAGAAGAAATTGTCTTTTATCATGTAGAATTGTAGTTATGTTCTGTGATTATCCAATTGACCAACCGCATATTTTTCAACCGCATATTTTTCAACAGCATTTTTTAACAGTATTTTCTACAGTATTTTTTTTAACTGCATTATTTAAAAACGTATAATTTTGTCAAAGTAATTAAATTTGTGTAGATCTTGTTATAGTGATTTTTCTTATTTTTTTACGGAGTTATTTTGCCTTGTTCTTGAAAATTTCAGTCACTTGGACGAAATTTCGGCATGATGATGCTATATTAACACTAAGTTTATATTAAAGTAAAATCGTGTAATATTTTTCATATTTGCGTTAGATTTAATTTAATTAAATCTGTTTTATCGCAGGGATGGAATATAAATGAATTGCTCAGAGGAACTTAAAATGAATTATTGAAAGGAATATAAATGAATTGTTCAGAGGAACTTAGAACAAATTGTTTAGAGGAATATAAAGCAAATTATTTAAAGGAATGTAGAGTGAACTATTTAAAAGGAATAGAACGTTGAACGAAGTAAAGAAGGAGTAAGATTGTAATTGATGTAATAAAATGGAGTTTATTGGAGCAAATTTAAATACAGCATATTTAAGAAGTAACGTCACGAAGTGTAAAGAATATTTCGACAACTCATGATGTTGATTCGAGTGTCAGAAATTTATTATGAACGAAAGTATTACGGAAAGGTTATACACATATGTCTAATGAGATTTAGAGCGTTAAAAAGCATAAATGAATTTGTTAAACAAATATATTCATGGAAAGAAGTCAAACTTATATCTTTTGTTAAGAATATGAATATTTACTGATATTTCTTGAAAAGTTGTAATAAAATGTAAAGCTGAATTTAAACACGTGAAAAAGAAAGTTAACAAAGTTAAATAACAGGGTGATCAGAAAGTGAAAGTACAACGATTTATTGCAGAAATGGAATTATGAGCACTAGGCGAAGTTATATCAGTGTAGAGGAGAAATGTTAAAGTAAAGGAAGTATATGTATTGAAGTGGAAGCTTATAGTTGAATTACCGTGCAAATTAAGGAGATATGAACGTAAAGGAGTTACGTAATTTTACGAAGGGAGGCTGAGGAGTCTCTAAGTTTGACTAGTATTGATTGCAATAATTGTGAAGTTATGTGAGTGTATTAAAGGAAGATTATGTATAGGGTGTTTAAGAGAGAAAGTAATTGTTGTATAATTATGAAAGAGGAGTGTGGAAACGAAGGTTAATGCCGTGCACTTCTAATATTCACGTTTATCAGAAGATTGTTAACTCAGTAAAGAATTTCAGAATATTATTTCAGTATTTCATGATATATAGATAAAAGTAAAAAGGAACAGTGCTTAGCTTAAATGTTTGTCACTTATGTTCAATTGATTATGACGAGTATTTATTACTTTCAACACGATAGTTGCGGTGTATGTTTGGATATTTGATGTTTAAGAAAATTGAGTAGATGAAAGACTTACTGGAGGAAGAAAATTTTATCTTCGACATTATGGAGTGTAAAATTTGAGAGATTCTTAAAGAATGTGTATATGCACATAGTTCATGAATAATTTTTGATTAGACATGGAACTAAGGTTCATAGTTGAAGCGGACATGTATAAAATAGGGCAATGCTTAGTAACACGCCGTTTCATTTTTTCTAACTATATAAAATGCCACGTGCAAATTTATTTTTGCAGATATTTTTGTTGAAGTGTCAGGGAGACACAATATTAAGGAAGGAAGCCAGTTTTTTATACTTGTTTTATTAGCTTAATAAACGGCTGGCACTTTTTAGCGACTTAGTCAACTTTTATCTCAACTGATACCGTTTTCATTGTCGTCATAGTCGAAAATAGTACTACGAGGTATAGATACAGGCGCTCACTATAGATTAAACCTTATCACCCCTCGAAATTGGAGTTTCTCGATTTGCTCTAAATGTAAATGATAGTAGAAATTTGTACCTTGTCTAGTAGTACTATTTTCTTTACGAATAATATCTATCCTGTATGTTCCTGAAATCCCCAATTTTACTTAGTAGGCATGGTAAGTTTGTGAGCTGGGTAACTTACATGCTTGCAATCCTTTTTCGAGCTTTGGATATAAGTACTGATGGGTTTCTTCGGGCGCAGTACCAACCGAGACTGTGAGTAGATGGTTATTCATCAAGGTATTAGCACTCTGGTGTGTCTTTAAGCTAACATCCTTCACCTTAGAGCTCCTAGGTACCCTCCGAGACTGTGAGTAGATGGTTACTCATCAAGAGTATTGGCACACTGGAGTGTCTTTAAGCTAACATCCTTCAGTTTAGAGCTCCTAGGTACCCACCGAGATTGTGAGCAGATAGTTCCTCTTAGAGATATTAGCACACTGGAGTGTCTTTAAGCTAACATCCTTTCGTTTAGAGCTCCTAGGTACCCACCGAGACTGTGAGTAGATGGCTACTCACCAAGGTATTAGCACACTGGAGTGTCTTAAAGCTAACATCCTTTAGTTTAGAGCTCCTAGGTACCCACCGAGACTGTGAGTAGATGGATACTCATCAAGGTATTAGCACCCTGGAGTGTCTTTAAGCTAACATCCTTTCGTTTAGAGCTCCTAGGTACCCACCGAGACTGTGAGTAGATGGCTACTCACCAAGGTATTAGCACACTGGAGTGTCTTAAAGCTAACATCCTTTAGTTTAGAGCTCCTAGGTACCCACCGAGACTGTGAGTAGATGGCTACTCATCAAGGTATTAGCACACTGGAGTGTCTTTAAGCTAACATCCTTCAGTTTAGAGCTCCTAGGTACCCACCGAGATTTTGAGCAGATGGTTCCTCTTAGAGGTATTCGCTCACTGGAGTGTTTTTAAGCTAACATACTTACTTTAGATCTCCTAGGTACCCACCGAGACTGTGAGAAGATGGCTACTCATCAAGGTATTAGCACACTGGAGTGCATTTAAGCTAACATCCTTCAGTTTAGAGCTCCTAGGTAACCACCGAGGCTGTGAGTAGATGGCTACTCATCAAGTTATTAGCACACTGGTGTGTCTTTAAGCTAACATCCTTCAGTTTAGAGCTCCTAAGTACCCACCGAGACAGCGAGTAGATGGTTACTCATTAAGGTATTAGCACACTGGAGTGTCTTTAAGCTAACATCATTCAGTTTGGAGCTCCTAGGTACCCACCGAGGCTGTGAGTAGATGGTTACTCATCAAGGTATTAGCACACTGGAGTGTCTTTAAGCTACCATCCTTCAGTTTAGAGCTCCTAGGTACCCACCGAGACTGTGAGCAGATGGTTACTCATCAAGGTATTAGCACACTGGAGTGTCTTTAAGCTAACATCCTTCAGTTTAGAGCTCCTAGGTACCCACCGAGACTGTGAGTAGATGACTACTCATCATGTTATTAGCACACTGGAGTGTCTTTAAGCTAACATCCTTCAGTTTAGAGCTCCTAGGTACCCACCGAGACTGCGAGTTGATGGTTAATCATCAAGATATTAGCACACTGGAGAATCCTTCAGCTAACATCCCTTAGTTTAGAGCTCCTAGGTACCAACCGAGACTGTGAGCAGATGGTTCCTCTTAGAGGTATTAGCTCACAGGAGTGTCTTTAAGCTAATATCCTTACTTTAGAACTCCTAGGTACCCACCGAGACTGTGAGTAGATGGCTACTCATCAAGGTATTAGCACACTGGAGTGTCTTTCAGCTAACATCCTTCAGTTTAGAGCTCCTAGGTACCCACCGAGGCTGTGAGTAGATGGCTACTCATCAAGTTATTAGCACAGAGGAGTGTCTTTAAGCTAACATCCTTCAGTTTAGAGCTCCTAGGTACCCACCGAGGCTGTGAATAGATGGTTACTCATCAAGGTATTAGCACACTGGAGTTTCTTTAAGCTAACATCCTTCAGTTTAGAGCTCCTAGGTACCCACTGAGATTGTGAGTAGATGGTTACTCATCAAGGCATTAGAACACTGGAGAGTCTTTAAGCTAACATCCTTCAGTTTAGAGCTCCTAGGTACCCTCCGAGACCGTGAGTAGATGGTTACTCATCAAGGTATTAGCACACTGCAGTGTCTTTGATCTAACATCCTTCAGTGTAGAGCTCCTAGGTACCCACCGAGACTGTGAGCAAAAGGTTACTCATCAAGGTATTAGCACACTGGAGTGTCTTTAAGCTAATATCCTTCAGTTTAGAGCTCCTAGGTACCCTACGAGACTGTGAGTAGATGGGTACTCATCAAGGTATTAGCACACTGGAGTGTCTTTAAGCTAACATCCTTCAGTTTAGAGCTCCTAGGTACCCACCGAGACTGCGAGTAGAAGGTTACTCATCAAGGTAAGAGCACACTGGAGTTTCTTTAAGCAAACATCCTTCAGTTTAGAGCTCGTAGGTACCCACCGAGATTGTGAGCAGATGGTTCCTCTTAGAGGTATTAGCACACTGGAGTGTCTTTAAGCTAACATCCCTCAGTTTAGAGCTCCAAGGTATCCACCGAGATTGTGAGCAGACGGTTCCTCTTAGAGGTATTAGCACACTGGAGTGTCTTTAAGCTAACAACCTTCAGATTAGAGCTCCTAGGTACCCACCGAGATTGTGAGCAGATGGTTCCTCTTAGAGGTATTAGCACACTGGTGTGTAATTAAGCTAACATCCTTCAGTTTAGAGCTCCTAGGTACCCACCGAGACTGTGAGTAGATGGTTATTCATCAAGGTATTAGCACACTGGAATGTCTTTAAGCTAACATCCCTCAGCTTAGAGCTCCTAGGTACCCACCGAGACTGTGAGAAGATGGTTACTCATCAAGGTATTAGCACACTGGTGTGTTTTAAGCTAACATCCTTCACCTTAGAGCTCCTAGGTACCCACCGAGACTGTGAGTAGATGGTTACTCATGAAGGTATTAGCACTCTGGTGTGTCTTTAAGCTAACATCCTTCACCTTAGAGCTCCTAGGTACCCTCCGAGACTGTGAGTAGATGGTTACTCATCAAGGTATTGGCACACTGGAGTGTCTTTAAGCTAACATCCTTCAGCTTAGAGCTCCTAGGTACCCACCGAGATTGTGAGCAGATGGTTCCTCTTAGAGGTATTAGCACACTGGAGTGTCTTTAAGCTAATATCCTTTCGTTTAGAGCTCCTAGGTACCCACCGAGACTGCGAGTAGATTGCTACTCACCAAGGTATTAGCACACTGGAGAGTCTTTAAGCTAACATCTTTTAGTTTAGAGCTCCTAGTTACCCACAGAGACTGTGAGTAGATGGTTACTTATCAAGGTATTAGCACACTGGAGTGTCTTTAAGCTAACATCCTTTAGTTTAGAGCTCCTAGGTACCCACCGAGACTGTGAGTAGATGGTTACTCATCAATGTATTAGCACCCTGGAGTGTATTTAAGCTAACATCCTTCAGTTTAGAGCTCCTAGGTACCCAACGAGATTGTGAGCAGATGGTTCCTCTTAGAGGTATTAGCACACTGGAGTGGCCTTAAGCTAACATCCTGTAGTTTAGAGCTCCTAGGTACCCACCGAGACTGTGAGTAGATGGCTACTCATCAAGGTATTAGCTCACTGGAGTGTCTTTAACATAACTTCCTTACCTTAGAGCTCCTAGGTACCCACCGAGACTGTGAGTAGATGGCTACTCATCAAGGTATTAGCACACTGGAGTGTCTTTAAGCTAACATCCTTCAGTTTAGTGCTCCTAGGTACCAACCGAGGCTGTGAGTTGATGGCTACTCATCAAGTTATTAGCACACTGGTGTGTCTTTAAGCTAACATCTTTCAGTTTAGAGCTCCTAGGTACCCAACGAGATTGTGAGCAGATGGTTCCTCTTAGAGGTATTAGCACACTGGAGTTGCCTTAAGCTAACATCCTGTAGTTAAGAGCTCCTAGGTACCCACCGAGGCTGTGAGTTGATGGCTACTCATCAAGGTATTAGCACACTGGAGTGTCTTTAAGCTAACATCCTTCAGTTTAGAGCTCCTAGGTACCCACTGAGACTGTGAGCAAATGGTTACTCATCAAGGTATTAGCACACTGGAGTGTCTTTAAGCTACCATCCTTCAGTTTAGAGCTCCTAGGTACCCACCAGACTGTGAGCAGATGGTTACTCATTAAGGTATTAGCACACTGGAGTGTCTTTAAGCTAACATCCTTGAGTTTAGAGCTCCTAGGTACCCACCGAGACTGCGAGTAGATGGTTACTCATCAAGGTATTAGCACACTGGAGTGTCCTTAAGCTAACATCCTTGAGTTTCGAGCTCCTAGGTACCCACCGAGACTGCGAGTTGATGGTTAATCATCAAGATATTAGCACACTGGAGAATCCTTCAGCTAACATCCCTTAGTTTAGAGCTCCTAGGTACCCACCGAGACTGTGAGCAGATGGTTACTCATCAAGGTACTAGCTCAATGGAGTGTCTTTAAGCTAACATCCTTCAGTATAGAGCTCCTAGGTACCCACCGAGATTGTGAGCAGATGGTTCCTCTTAGAGGTAATAGCTCACTGGAGTGTCTTTAAGCTAACATCCTTACTTTAGAGCTCCTAGGTAGCCACCGAGACTGTGAGTAGATGGCTACTCATCAAGGTATTAGCACACTGGAGTGTCTTTAAGCTAACATCCTTCAGTTTAGAGCTCCTAGGTACCCACCGAGACTGCGAGTTGAAGGTTACTCATCAAGGTATTAGCACACTGGAGTGTCTTTAAGCTAACATCCTTCAGTTTAGAGCTCCTAGGTACCCACCGAGGCTGTGAGTAGATGGTTATTCATCAAGGTATTAGCACACTGGAGTGTCTTTAAGCTAACATCCTTCAGCTTAGAGCTCCTAGGTACCCACCGAGACTGTGAGAAGATGGTTACTCATCAAGGTATTAGCACACTGGTGTGTTTAAGCTAACATCCTTCACCTTCGAGCTCCTAGGTACTGCGCCAGAATTTATTGAAGGTCATTACTCAAGAACTGATCTGGAGATGAACCAAGACCCCAGAAAATAAATGAGTGGATAAAAATTTTTATTTATTAAAAATTCGAGAAATATGGGAAAAACTGTATGGAAATGAGTGAAATCCTATAGATCTTATGCATTTATAAAAGGCAAGGAAGTAGGAATGTTTTAAAGATGAACATGTACTCCATTATATTAATGTGGGAGGTCCATATTACGAGAAATATCACGCCACTCGAAGCGAGAGTTACGTCATGAGAGAGGGGAAGAGACGAAGGTCGAACTGCGGACTGGAGGTGGTAGGAGTTACGTCCCCACGAGAGGAAAGGCAGAGAGCTTGGAACTTGAGGACTGCGGAGAACAGGACGAGAGAGTTCTTTCCAATTTGAGATTTGAACGAGACAAGATCTCGAGCAGAAACGAGTATTCTTTCTAATAGTGCTACGTTCATAAAGGTGGGAAGCAAGCAAGAGTGCAATTCCAGAACTTACAGTAACTTAGGAGCAAGCTACAATCCATAAAGCAGAACGGAACAGTACAACCATATATTGCAGTGCTTATGCAAAGTGGTTCCACATAGCTTGAAATATTTCTTCGTGTAAAAGCTTATTTGAACATTGTATTGAAAATGCAAGTTGAAAATCAGCAACGGGGAGGTCTTAATTATATTGTCAGAAATATGAATATTACCATGTGCTAAGCAAAAAGCATAGGGAAGTGAAGATTACAAGGATGTCAGTTGAATTCCAGATTCACTAACATGAAAGGCGCTACAAATATCTACGCAAAGCGCAACACCACCGAGCAAAACTTATACTTTTGTACGAGAGTTTTAACACATCTTGAGATACGAAAACGCTTGCATAAACGACAATATTACACCGTGATGTCTATTCTGAAGAAAACCGATGTCTATTCTGAAGAAAACCCGATGTCTATTCTGAAGAAACCCAGATGTCTATTCTGAAGAGATGGAGAATTGAAGCCGGCCTTCTTGCAGTGAACGGAGGGACGGAGAGCTGGCGGAGCTGTTCTCGGCGAGGTCATTCACCACGAGTCCAGCTGGTTCTGTCACAAACCGGTCTTCATAGCTGTGGGCAATGCTATGAAACACGACAAGTTTGGTTTGGGAGCAGAGATGCAGGTATTTTCAACAGTCCAGAAGCCAACACAAGATAGAGAAGAAATTGTCTTTTATCATGTAGAATTGTAGTTATGTTCTGTGATTATCAAATTGACCAACCGCATATTTTTCAACCGCATATTTTTCAACAGCATTTTTTAACAGTATTTTCTACAGTATTTTTTTTAACTGCATTATTTAAAAACGTATAATTTTGTCAAAGTAATTAAATTTGTGTAGATCTTGTTATAGTGATTTTTCTTATTTTTTACGGAGTTATTTTGCCTTGTTCTTGAAAATTTCAGTCACTTGGACGAAATTTCGGCATGATGATGCTATATTAACACTAAGTTTATATTAAAGTAAAATCGTGTAATATTTTTCATATTTGCGTTAGATTTAATTTAATTAAATCTGTTTTATCGCAGGGATGGAATATAAATGAATTGCTCAGAGGAACATAAAATGAATTATTGAAAGGAATATAAATGAATTGTTCAGAGGAACTTAGAACAAATTGTTTAGAGGAATATAAAGCAAATTATTTAAAGGAATGTAGAGTGAACTATTTAAAAGGAATAGAACGTTGAACGAAGTAAAGAAGGAGTAAGATTGTAATTGAAGTAATAAAATGGAGTTTATTGGAGCAAATTTAAATACAGCATATTTAAGAAGTAACGTCACGAAGTGTAAAGAATATTTCGACAACTCATGATGTTGATTCGAGTGTCAGAAATTTATTATGAACGAAAGTATTACGAAAAGGTTATACACATATGTCTAATGAGATTTAGAGCGTTAAAAAGCATAAATGAATTTGTTAAACAAATATATTCATGGAAAGAAGTCAAACTTATATCTTTTGTTAAGAATATGAATATTTACTGATATTTCTTGAAAAGTTGTAATAAAATGTAAAGCTGAATTTAAACACGTGAAAAAGAAAGTTAACAAAGTTAAATAACAGGGTGATCAGAAAGTGAAAGTACAACGATTTATTGCAGAAATGGAATTATGAGCACTAGGCGAAGTTATATCAGTGTAGAGGAGAAATGTTAAAGTAAAGGAAGTATGTGTATTGAAGTGGAAGCTTATAGTTGAATTACCGTGCAAATTAAGGAGATATGAACGTAAAGGAGTTACGTAATTTTACGAAGGGAGGCTGAGGAGTCACTAAGTTTGACTAGTATTGATTGCAATAATTGTGAAGTTATGTGAGTGTATTAAAGGAAGATTATGTATAGGGTGTTTAAGAGAGAAAGTAATTGTTGTATAATTATGAAAGAGGAGTGTGGAAACGAAGGTTAATGCCGTGCACTTCTAATATTCACGTTTATCAGAAGATTGTTAACTCAGTAAAGAATTTCAGAATATTATTTCAGTATTTCATGATATATAGATAAAAGTAAAAAGGAACAGTGCTTAGCTTAAATGTTTGTCACTTATGTTCAATTGATTATGACGAGTATTTATTACTTTCAACACGATAGTTGCGGTGTATGTTTGGATATTTGATGTTTAAGAAAATTGAGTAGATGAAAGACTTATTGGAGGAAGAAAATTTAATCTTCGACATTATGGAGTGTAAAATTTGAGAGATTCTTAAAGAATGTGTATATGCACATAGTTCATGAATAATTTTTGATTAGACATGGAACTACGGTTCATAGTTGAAGCGGACATGTATAAAATAGGGCAATGCTTAGTAACACGCCGTTTCATTTTTTCTAACTATATAAAATGCCACGTGCAAATTTATTTTTGCAGATATTTTTGTTGAAGTGTCAGGGAGACACAATATTAAGGAAGGAAGCCAGTTTTTTATACTTGTTTTATTAGCTTAAGAAACGGCTGGCGCTTTTTAGCGACTTAGTCAACTTTTATCTCAACTGATACCGTTTTCATTGTCGTCATAGTCGAAAATATTACTACGAGGTATAGATACAGGCGCTCACTATAGATTAAACCTTATCACCCCTCGAAATTGGAGTTTCTCGATTTGCTCTAAATGTAAATGATAGTAGAAATTTGTACCTTGTCTAGTAGTACTATTTTCTTTACGAATAATATCTATCCTGTATGTTCCTGAAATCCCCAATTTTACTTAGTAGGCATGGTAAGTTTGTGAGCTGGGTAACTTACATGTTTGCAATCCTTTTTCGAGCTTTGGATATAAGTACTGATGGGTTTCTTCGGGCGCAGTACCAACCGAGACTGTGAGTAGATGGTTATTCATCAAGGTATTAGCACTCTGGTGTGTCTTTAAGCTAACATCCTTCACCTTAGAGCTCCTAGGTACCATCCGCGACTGTGAGTAGATGGTTACTCATCAAGGTATTGGCACACTGGAGTGTCTTTAAGCTAACTTCCTTCAGTTTAGAGCTCCTAGGTACCCACCGAGATTGTGAGCAGATGGTTCCTCTTAGAGGTATTAGCACACTGGAGTGTCTTTAAGCTAACATCCTTTCGTTTAGAGCTCCTAGGTACCCACCGAGACTGTGAGTAGATGGCTACTCACCAAGGTATTAGCACACTGGAGTGTCTTAAAGCTAACATCCTTTAGTTTAGAGCTCCTAGGTACCCACCGAGACTGTGAGTAGATGGATACTCATCAAGGTATTAGCACCCTGGAGTGTCTTTAAGCTAACATCCTTTCGTTTAGAGCTCCTAGGTACCCACCGAGACTGTGAGTAGATGGCTACTCACCAAGGTATTAGCACACTGGAGTGTCTTAAAGCTAACATCCTTTAGTTTAGAGCTCCTAGGTACCCACCGAGACTGAGAGTAGATGGCTACTCATCAAGGTATTAGCACACTGGAGTGTCTTTAAGCTAACATCCTTCAGTTTAGAGCTCCTAGGTACCCACCGAGATTGTGAGCAGATGGTTCCTCTTAGAGGTATTCGCTCACTGGAGTGTTTTTAAGCTAACATCCTTACTTTAGATCTCCTAGGTACCCACCGAGACTGTGAGAAGATGGCTACTCATCAAGGTATTAGCACACTGGAGTGCATTTAAGCTAACATCCTTCAGTTTAGAGCTCCTAGGTACCCACCGAGGCTGTGAGTAGATGGCTACTCATCAAGTTATTAGCACACTGGTGTGTCTTTAAGCTAACATCCTTCAGTTTAGAGCTCCTAAGTACCCACCGAGACAGCGAGTAGATGGTTACTCATTAAGGTATTAGCACACTGGAGTGTCTTTAAGCTAACATCATTCAGTTTAGAGCTCCTAGGTACCCACCGAGGCTGTGAGTAGATGGTTACTCATCAAGGTATTAGCACACTGGAGTGTCTTTAAGCTAACATCCTTCAGTTTAGAGCTCCTAGGTACCCACTGAGACTGTGAGCAAATGGTTACTCATCAAGGTATTAGCACACTGGAGTGTCTTTAAGCTACCATCCTTCAGTTTAGAGCTCCTAGGTACCCACCGAGACTGTGAGCAGATGGTTACTCATCAAGGTATTAGCACACTGGAGTGTCTTTAAGCTAACATCCTTCAGTTTAGAGCTCCTAGCTACCCACCGAGACTGTGAGTAGATGGCTACTCATCATGTTATTAGCACACTGGAGTGTCTTTAAGCTAACATCCTTCAGTTTAGAGCTCCTAGGTACCCACCGAGACTGCGAGTTGATGGTTAATCATCAAGATATTAGCACACTGGAGAATCCTTCAGCTAACATCCCTTAGTTTAGAGCTCCTAGGTACCAACCGAGACTGTGAGCAGATGGTTACTCAGCAAGGTACTAGCACAATGGAGTGTCTTTAAGCTAACATCCTTCAGTTTAGAGCTCCTAGGTACCCACCGAGATTGTGAGCAGATGGTTCCTCTTAGAGGTATTAGCTCACAGGAGTGTCTTTAAGCTAACATCCTTACTTTAGAACTCCTAGGTACCCACCGAGACTGTGAGTAGATGGCTACTCATCAAGGTATTAGCACACTGGAGTGTCTTTCAGCTAACATCCTTCAGTTTAGAGCTCCTAGGTACCCACCGAGGCTATGCGTAGATGGCTACTCATCAAGTTATTAGCACAGAGGAGTGTCTTTAAGCTAACATCCTTCAGTTTAGAGCTCCTAGGTACCCACCGAGGCTGTGAATAGATGGTAACTCATCAAGGTATTAGCACACTGGAGTTTCTTAAGCTAACATCCTTCAGTTTAGAGCTCCTAGGTACCCACTGAGATTGTGAGTAGATGGTTACTCATCAAGGCATTAGAACACTGGAGAGTCTTTAAGCTAACATCCTTCAGTTTAGAGCTCCTAGGTACCCTCCGAGACCGTGAGTAGATGGTTACTCATCAAGGTATTAGCACACTGGAGTGTCTTTGATCTAACATCCTTCAGATTAGAGCTCCTAGGTACCCACCGAGACTGTGAGCAAATGGTTACTCATCAAGGTATTAGCACACTGGAGTGTCTTTAAGCTAATATCCTTCAGTTTAGAGCTCCTAGGTACCCTACGAGACTGTGAGTAGATGGCTACTCATCAAGTTATTAGCACACTAGAGTGCCTTTAGGCTAACATCCTTCAGTTTAGAGCTCCTAGGTACCCACCTAGACTGCGAGTAGATGGTTACTCATCAAGGTATTAGCACACTGGAGTGTCTTTAAGCTAACATCCTTCAGTTTAGAGCTCCTAGGTACCCACCGAGGCTATGAGTAGATGGTTACTCATCAAGGTATTAGCACACTAGAGTGTCTTTAAGCTAACATCCTTCAGTTTAGAGCTCCTAGGTACCCACCGAGACTGTGAGCAGATGGTTACTCATCAAGGTATTAGCACACTGGAGTATCTTTAAGCTAACATCCTTCAGGTTAGAGCTCCTAGGTACCCACCAAGACTGTGAGTATATGGTTACTCATCAAGGTATTAGCACACTGGAGTGTCTTTAAGCTAACATCCTTCAGTTTAGAGCTCATAGGTACCCACGGAGGCTGTGAGTAAAATGGTTACTCATCAAGGTATTAGCACACTGGAGTGTCTTTAAGCTAACATCCTTCAGTTTAGAGCTCCTAGGTCCCCACCGAGACTGCGAGTAGATGGTTACTCATCAAGGTATTAGCACACTGGAGTGTCCTTAAGCTAACATCCTTCAGTTTAGAGCTCATAGGTACCCACGGAGGCTGTGAGTAAAATGGTTACTCATCAAGGTATTAGCACACTGGAGTGTCTTTAAGCTAACATCCTTCAGTTTAGAGCTCCTAGGTACCCACCGAGGCTGTGAGTAGATGATTACTCATCTAGGTATTAGCACACTGGAGTGTCTTTAAGCAAACATCCTTGAGTTTCGAGCTCCTAGATACCCACCGAGACTGCGAGTTGATGGATAATCATCAAGATATTACCACTCTGGAGAATCCATCAGCTAACATCCCTTAGTTTAGAGCTCCTAGGTACCCACCGAGACTGTGAGCAGATGGTTACTCATCAAGGTACTAGCACACTGGAGTGTCTTTAAGCAAACATCCTTCAGTTTTGAGCTCGTAGGTACCCACCGAGATTGTGAGCAGATGGTTCCTCTTAGAGGTATTAGCACACTGGAGTGTCTTTAAGCTAACATCCTTCAGTCTAGAGCTCCTAGGTATCCACCGAGATTGTGAGCAGACGGTTCCTCTTAGAGGTATTAGCACACTGGAGTGTCTTTAAGCTAACATCCTTCAGTTTAGAGCACCTAGGTACCCACCGAGACAGTGAGTAGATGGTTATTCATCAAGGTATTAGCACACTGGAGTGTCTTTAAGCTAACATCCCACAGCTTAGAGCTCCTAGGTACCCACCGAGACTGTGAGAATATGGTTACTCATCAAGGTATTAGCACACTGGTGTGTTTTAAGCTAACATCCTTCACCTTAGAGCTCCTAGGTACCCACCGAGACTGTGAGTAGATGGTTATTCATCAAGGTATTAGCACTCTGGTGTGTCTTTATGCTAACATCCTTCATCTTAGAGCTCCTAGGTACCCTCCGAGACTGAGAGTAGATGGTTACTCATCAAGGTGTTGGCACACTGGAGTGTCTTTAAGCTAGCATCCTTCAGCTTAGAGCTCCTAGGTACCTACCGAGATTGTGAGTAGATGGTTCCTCTTAGAGGTATTATCACACTGGAGTGTCTTTAAGCTAACATCCTTTCGTTTAGAGCTCCTAGGTAACCACCGAGACTGCGAGTAGATTGCTACTCACCAAGGTATTAGCACACTGGAGAGTCTTTAAGCTAACATCTTTTAGTTTAGAGCTCCTAGGTACCCACCGAGACTGTGAGTAGATGGTTACTCATCAAGGTATTAGCACACTGGAGTGTCTTTAAGCTAACATCCTATAGTTTAGAGCTCCTTGGTACCCACCGAGACTGTGTGTAGATGGTTACTCATCAATGTATTAGCACCTTGCAGTGTCTTTAAACTAACATCCTTCAGTTTAGAGCTCCTAGGTACCCAACGAGATTGTGAGCAGATGGTTCCTCTTAGAGGTATTAGCACACTGGAGTGGCCTTAAGCTAACATCCTTTAGTTTAGAGCTCCTAGGTACCCACCGAGACTGTGAGTAGATGGCTACTCATCAAGGTATTAGCTCACTGGAGTGTCTTTAAGCTAACATCCTTCAGTTTAGAGCTCCTAGGTACCCACCGAGATTGTGAGCAGATGGTTCCTCTTAGAGGTATTAGCTCACTGGAGTGTCTATAAGCTAACATCCTTACTTTGGAGCTCCTAGGTACCCACCGAGACTGCGAGTAGATGGTTACTCATCAAGGTATTAGCACACTGGAGTGTCTTTAATCTAACATCCTTCTGTTTAGAGCTCCTAGGTACCCACCGAGGCTGTGAGTAGATGGTTACTCATCAAGGTATTAGCACACTGGAGTGTCTTTAAGCTAACATCCCTCCGTTTAGAGCTCCTAGGTACCCTCTGAGACTGTGAGCAAATGGTTACTCATCAAGGTATTAGCACACTGGAGTGTCTTTAAGCTACCATCCTTCAGTTTAGAGCTCCTAGGTACCCACGAGACTGTGAGCAGATGGTTACTCATCAAGGAATTAGCACACTGGAGTGTCTTTAAGCTAACATCCTTTAGTTTAGAGCTCCTAGGTACCCACCGAGGCAGTGAGTAGATGGTTACTCATCAAGGTATTAGCACACTGGAGTGTCTTTAAGCTAACATCCCTGAGTTTTGAGCTCCTAGGTACCCACCGAGACTGCGAGTTGATGGTTAATCATCAAGATATTAGCACCCTGGAGAATCCTTCAGCTAACATCCCTTAGTTTAGAGCTCCTAGGTACCCACTGAGACTGTGAGTAGATGGTTACTCATCAAGGTACTAGCACAATGGAGTGTCTTTAAGCTAACATCCTTCAGTTTAGAGCTCCTAGGTACCCACCGAGATTGTGAGCAGACGGTTCCTCTTACAGGTATTAGCTTACTGGAGTGTCTTTAAACTAACATCCTTACATTAGAGCTCCTAGGTACCCACCGAGGCCGTGAGTAGATGGTTACTCATCAAGGTATTAGCACACTGGAGTGTCTTTAAGCTAACATCCTTCAGTTTAGAGCTCCTAGGTACCCACCGAGGCTGTGAGTAGATGGTTACTCATCTAGGTATTAGCAGACTGGAGTGTCTTTATGATAACATCCTTGAGTTTCGAGCTCCTAGGTACGCACCGAGACTGCGAGTTGATGGTTAATCATCAAGATATTAGCACACTGGAGAATCCATCAGCTAACATCCCTTAGTTTAGAGCTCCTAGGTACCCAACGAGACTGTGAGCAGATGGTTACTCATCAAGGTACTAGCACACTGGAGTGTCTTTAAGCTAACATCCTTCAGTTTAGAGCTCCTAGGTACCCACCGATACTGTGAGTAGATAGGTACTCATCAAGGTATTAGCACACTGGAGTGTCTTTAAGCTAACATCCTTCAGTTTAGAGCTCCTAGGTACCCACCGAGACTGCGAGTAGATGGTTACTCATCAAGGTAAGAGCACACTGGAGTTTCTTTAAGCAAACATCCTTCAGTTTAGAGCTCGTAGGTACCCACCGAGATTGTGAGCAGATGGTTCCTCTTAGAGGTATTAGCACACTGGAGTGTCTTTAAGCTAACATCCCTCAGTTTAGAGCTCCAAGGTATCCACCGAGATTGTGAGCAGACGGTTCCTCTTAGAGGTATTAGCACACTGGAGTGTCTTTAAGCTAACAACCTTCAGATTAGAGCTCCTAGGTACCCACCGAGATTGTGAGCAGATGGTTCCTCTTAGAGGTATTAGCACACTGGTGTGTCATTAAGCTAACATCCTTCAGTTTAGAGCTCCTAGGTACCCACCGAGACTGTGAGTAGATGGTTATTCATCAAGGTATTAGCACACTGGAATGTCTTTAAGCTAACATCCCTCAGCTTAGAGCTCCTAGGTACCAACCGAGACTGTGAGAAGATGGTTACTCATCAAGGTATTAGCACACTGGTGTGTTTTAAGCTAACATCCTTCACCTTAGAGCTCCTAGGTACCCACCGGGACTGTGAGTAGATGGTTACTCATCAAGGTATTAGCACTCTGGTGTGTCTTTAAGCTAACATCCTTCACCTTAGAGGTCCTAGGTACCCTCCGAGACTGTGAGTAGATGGTTACTCATCAAGGTATTGGCACACTGGAGTCTCTTTAAGCTAACATCCTTCAGCTTAGAGCTCCTAGGTACCCACCGAGATTGTGAGCAGATGGTTCCTCTTAGAGGTATTAGCACACTGGAGTGTCTTTAAGCTAATATCCTTTCGTTTAGAGCTCCTAGGTACTCACCGAGACTGCGAGTAGATTGCTACTCACCAAGGTATTAGCACACTGGAGAGTCTTTAAGGTAACATCTTTTAGTTTAGAGCTCCTAGGTACCCACCGAGACTGTGAGTAGATGGTTACTCATCAAGGTATTAGCACACTGGAGTGTCTTTAAGCTAACATCCTTTAGTTTAGAGCTCCTAGGTACCCACCGAGACTGTGAGTAGATGGTTACTCATCAATGTATTAGCACCCTGGAGTGTCTTTAAGCTAACATCCTTCAGTTTAGAGCTCCTAGGTACCCAACGAGATTGTGAGCAGATGGTTCCTCTTAGAGGTATTAGCACACTGGAGTGGCCTTAAGCTAACATCCTGTAGTTTAGAGCTCCTAGGTACCCACCGAGACTGTGAGTAGATGGCTACTCATCAAGGTATTAGCTCACTGGAGTGTCTTTAACATAACTTCCTTACCTTAGAGCTCCTAGGTACCCACCGAGACTGTGAGTAGATGGCTACTCATCAAGGTATTAGCACACTGGAGTGTCTTTAAGCTAACATCCTTCAGTTTAGTGCTCCTAGGTACCCACCGAGGCTGTGAGTTGATGGCTACTCATCAAGTTATTAGCACACTGGTGTGTCTTTAAGCTAACATCTTTCAGTTTAGAGCTCCTAGGTACCCACCGAGGCTGTGAGTAGATGGTTACTCATCAAGGTATTAGCACACTGGAGTGTCTTTAAGCTAACATCTTTCAGTTTAGAGCTCCTAGGTACCCACCGAGGCTGTGAGTTGATGGCTACTCATCAAGTTATTAGCACACTGGAGTGTCTTTAAGCTAACATCCTTCAGTTTAGAGCTCCTAGGTACCCACCGAGGCTGTGAGTAGATGGTTACTCATCAAGGTATTAGCACACTGGTGTGTCTTTAAGCTAACATCTTTCAGTTTAGAGCTCCTAGGTACCCACCGAGGCTGTGAGTTGATGGCTACTCATCAAGTTATTAGCACACTGGAGTGTCTTTAAGCTAACATCCTTCAGTTTAGAGCTCCTAGGTACCCACTGAGACTGTGAGCAAATGGTTACTCATCAAGGTATTAGCACACTGGAGTGTCTTTAAGCTACCATCCTTCAGTTTAGAGCTCCTAGGTACCCACCAGACTGTGAGCAGATGGTTACTCATTAAGGTATTAGCACACTGGAGTGTCTTTAAGCTAACATCCTTGAGTTTAGAGCTCCTAGGTACCCACCGAGACTGCGAGTAGATGGTTACTCATCAAGGTATTAGCACACTGGAGTGTCCTTAAGCGAACATCCTTGAGTTTCGAGCTCCTAATTACCCACCGAGACTGCGAGTTGATGGTTAATCATCAAGATATTAGCACACTGGAGAATCCTTCAGCTAACATCCCTTAGTTTAGAGCTCCTAGGTACCCACCGAGACTGTGAGCAGATGGTTACTCATCAAGGTACTAGCTCAATGGAGTGTCTTTAAGCTAACATCTTTCAGTATAGAGCTCCTAGGTACCCACCGAGATTGTGAGCAGATGGTTCCTCTTAGAGGTAATAGCTCACTGGAGTGTCTTTAAGCTAACATCCTTACTTTAGAGCTCCTAGGTAGCCACCGAGACTGTGAGTAGATGGCTACTCATCAAGGTATTAGCACACTGGAGTGTCTTTAAGCTAACATCCTTCAGTTTAGAGCTCCTACGTACCCTACGAGACTGTGAGTAGATGGTTACTCATCAAGGTATTAACACACTGGTGTGTTTAAGCTAACATCCTTCACCTTCGAGCTCCTAGGTACTGCGCCATAATTTATTGAAGGTCATTACTCAAGAACTGATCTGGAGATGAACCAAGACCCCAGAAAATAAATGAGTGGATAAAAATTTGTATTTATTAAAAATTCGAGAAATATGGGAAAAACTGTATTGAAATGAGTGAAATCCTATAGATCTCATGCATTTATAAAAGGCAAGGAAGTAGGAATGTTTTAAAGATGAACATGTACTCCATTATATTAATGTGGGAGGTCCATATTACGAGAAATATCACGCCACTCGAAGCGAGAGTTACGTCATGAGAGAGGGGAAGAGACGAAGGTCGAACTGCGGACTGGAGGTGGTAGGAGTTACGTCCCCACGAGAGGAAAGGCAGAGAGCTTGGAACTTGAGGACTGCGGAGAACAGGACGAGAGAGTTCTTTCCAATTTGAGATTTGAACGAGACAAGATCTCGAGCAGAAACGAGTATTCTTTCTAATAGTGCTACGTTCATAAAGGTGGGAAGCAAGGAAGAGTGCAATTCCAGAACTTACAGTAACTTAGGAGCAAGCTACAATCCATAAAGCAGAACGGAACAGTACAACCATATATTGCAGTGCTTATGCAAAGTGGTTCCACATAGCTTGAAATATTTCTTCGTGTAAAAGCTTATTTGAACATTGTATTGAAAATGCAAGTTGAAAATCAGCAACGGGGAGGTCTTAATTATATTGTCAGAAATATGAATATTACCATGTGCTAAGCAAAAAGCATAGGGAAGTGAAGATTACAAGGATGTCAGTTGAATTCCAGATTCACTAACATGAAAGGCGCTACAAATATCTACGCAAAGCGCAACACCACCGAGCAAAACTTATACTTTTGTACGAGAGTTTTAACACATCTTGAGATACGAAAACGCTTGCATAAACGACAATATTACACCGTGATGTCTATTCTGAAGAAAACCGATGTCTATTCTGAAGAAAACCCGATGTCTATTCTGAAGAAACCCAGATGTCTATTCTGAAGAGATGGAGAATTGAAGCCGGCCTTCTTGCAGTGAACGGAGGGACGGAGAGCTGGCGGAGCTGTTCTCGGCGAGGTCATTCACCACGAGTCCAGCTGGTTCTGTCACAAACCGGTCTTCATAGCTGTGGGCAATGCTATGAAACACGACAAGTTTGGTTTGGGAGCAGAGATGCAGGTATTTTCAACAGTCCAGAAGCCAACACAAGATAGAGAAGAAATTGTCTTTTATCATGTAGAATTGTAGTTATGTTCTGTGATTATCCAATTGACCAACCGCATATTTTTCAACCGCATATTTTTCAACAGCATTTTTTAACAGTATTTTCTACAGTATTTTTTTTAACTGCATTATTTAAAAACGTATAATTTTGTCAAAGTAATTAAATTTGTGTAGATCTTGTTATAGTGATTTTTCTTATTTTTTTACGGAGTTATTTTGCCTTGTTCTTGAAAATTTCAGTCACTTGGACGAAATTTCGGCATGATGATGCTATATTAACACTAAGTTTATATTAAAGTAAAATCGTGTAATATTTTTCATATTTGCGTTAGATTTAATTTAATTAAATCTGTTTTATCGCAGGGATGGAATATAAATGAATTGCTCAGAGGAACTTAAAATGAATTATTGAAAGGAATATAAATGAATTGTTCAGAGGAACTTAGAACAAATTGTTTAGAGGAATATAAAGCAAATTATTTAAAGGAATGTAGAGTGAACTATTTAAAAGGAATAGAACGTTGAACGAAGTAAAGAAGGAGTAAGATTGTAATTGATGTAATAAAATGGAGTTTATTGGAGCAAATTTAAATACAGCATATTTAAGAAGTAACGTCACGAAGTGTAAAGAATATTTCGACAACTCATGATGTTGATTCGAGTGTCAGAAATTTATTATGAACGAAAGTATTACGGAAAGGTTATACACATATGTCTAATGAGATTTAGAGCGTTAAAAAGCATAAATGAATTTGTTAAACAAATATATTCATGGAAAGAAGTCAAACTTATATCTTTTGTTAAGAATATGAATATTTACTGATATTTCTTGAAAAGTTGTAATAAAATGTAAAGCTGAATTTAAACACGTGAAAAAGAAAGTTAACAAAGTTAAATAAGAGGGTGATCAGAAAGTGAAAGTACAACGATTTATTGCAGAAATGGAATTATGAGCACTAGGCGAAGTTATATCAGTGTAGAGGAGAAATGTTAAAGTAAAGGAAGTATATGTATTGAAGTGGAAGCTTATAGTTGAATTACCGTGCAAATTAAGGAGATATGAACGTAAAGGAGTTACGTAATTTTACGAAGGGAGGCTGAGGAGTCTCTAAGTTTGACTAGTATTGATTGCAATAATTGTGAAGTTATGTGAGTGTATTAAAGGAAGATTATGTATAGGGTGTTTAAGAGAGAAAGTAATTGTTGTATAATTATGAAAGAGGAGTGTGGAAACGAAGGTTAATGCCGTGCACTTCTAATATTCACGTTTATCAGAAGATTGTTAACTCAGTAAAGAATTTCAGAATATTATTTCAGTATTTCATGATATATAGATAAAAGTAAAAAGGAACAGTGCTTAGCTTAAATGTTTGTCACTTATGTTCAATTGATTATGACGAGTATTTATTACTTTCAACACGATAGTTGCGGTGTATGTTTGGATATTTGATGTTTAAGAAAATTGAGTAGATGAAAGACTTACTGGAGGAAGAAAATTTTATCTTCGACATTATGGAGTGTAAAATTTGAGAGATTCTTAAAGAATGTGTATATGCACATAGTTCATGAATAATTTTTGATTAGACATGGAACTAAGGTTCATAGTTGAAGCGGACATGTATAAAATAGGGCAATGCTTAGTAACACGCCGTTTCATTTTTTCTAACTATATAAAATGCCACGTGCAAATTTATTTTTGCAGATATTTTTGTTGAAGTGTCAGGGAGACACAATATTAAGGAAGGAAGCCAGTTTTTTATACTTGTTTTATTAGCTTAATAAACGGCTGGCACTTTTTAGCGACTTAGTCAACTTTTATCTCAACTGATACCGTTTTCATTGTCGTCATAGTCGAAAATAGTACTACGAGGTATAGATACAGGCGCTCACTATAGATTAAACCTTATCACCCCTCGAAATTGGAGTTTCTCGATTTGCTCTAAATGTAAATGATAGTAGAAATTTGTACCTTGTCTAGTAGTACTATTTTCTTTACGAATAATATCTATCCTGTATGTTCCTGAAATCCCCAATTTTACTTAGTAGGCATGGTAAGTTTGTGAGCTGGGTAACTTACATGCTTGCAATCCTTTTTCGAGCTTTGGATATAAGTACTGATGGGTTTCTTCGGGCGCAGTACCAACCGAGACTGTGAGTAGATGGTTATTCATCAAGGTATTAGCACTCTGGTGTGTCTTTAAGCTAACATCCTTCACCTTAGAGCTCCTAGGTACCCTCCGAGACTGTGAGTAGATGGTTACTCATCAAGAGTATTGGCACACTGGAGTGTCTTTAAGCTAACATCCTTCAGTTTAGAGCTCCTAGGTACCCACCGAGATTGTGAGCAGATAGTTCCTCTTAGAGATATTAGCACACTGGAGTGTCTTTAAGCTAACATCCTTTCGTTTAGAGCTCCTAGGTACCCACCGAGACTGTGAGTAGATGGCTACTCACCAAGGTATTAGCACACTGGAGTGTCTTAAAGCTAACATCCTTTAGTTTAGAGCTCCTAGGTACCCACCGAGACTGTGAGTAGATGGATACTCATCAAGGTATTAGCACCCTGGAGTGTCTTTAAGCTAACATCCTTTCGTTTAGAGCTCCTAGGTACCCACCGAGACTGTGAGTAGATGGCTACTCACCAAGGTATTAGCACACTGGAGTGTCTTAAAGCTAACATCCTTTAGTTTAGAGCTCCTAGGTACCCACCGAGACTGTGAGTAGATGGCTACTCATCAAGGTATTAGCACACTGGAGTGTCTTTAAGCTAACATCCTTCAGTTTAGAGCTCCTAGGTACCCACCGAGATTTTGAGCAGATGGTTCCTCTTAGAGGTATTCGCTCACTGGAGTGTTTTTAAGCTAACATACTTACTTTAGATCTCCTAGGTACCCACCGAGACTGTGAGAAGATGGCTACTCATCAAGGTATTAGCACACTGGAGTGCATTTAAGCTAACATCCTTCAGTTTAGAGCTCCTAGGTACCCACCGAGGCTGTGAGTAGATGGCTACTCATCAAGTTATTAGCACACTGGTGTGTCTTTAAGCTAACATCCTTCAGTTTAGAGCTCCTAAGTACCCACCGAGACAGCGAGTAGATGGTTACTCATTAAGGTATTAGCACACTGGAGTGTCTTTAAGCTAACATCATTCAGTTTGGAGCTCCTAGGTACCCACCGAGGCTGTGAGTAGATGGTTACTCATCAAGGTATTAGCACACTGGAGTGTCTTTAAGCTACCATCCTTCAGTTTAGAGCTCCTAGGTACCCACCGAGACTGTGAGCAGATGGTTACTCATCAAGGTATTAGCACACTGGAGTGTCTTTAAGCTAACATCCTTCAGTTTAGAGCTCCTAGGTACCCACCGAGACTGTGAGTAGATGACTACTCATCATGTTATTAGCACACTGGAGTGTCTTTAAGCTAACATCCTTCAGTTTAGAGCTCCTAGGTACCCACCGAGACTGCGAGTTGATGGTTAATCATCAAGATATTAGCACACTGGAGAATCCTTCAGCTAACATCCCTTAGTTTAGAGCTCCTAGGTACCAACCGAGACTGTGAGCAGATGGTTCCTCTTAGAGGTATTAGCTCACAGGAGTGTCTTTAAGCTAATATCCTTACTTTAGAACTCCTAGGTACCCACCGAGACTGTGAGTAGATGGCTACTCATCAAGGTATTAGCACACTGGAGTGTCTTTCAGCTAACATCCTTCAGTTTAGAGCTCCTAGGTACCCACCGAGGCTGTGAGTAGATGGCTACTCATCAAGTTATTAGCACAGAGGAGTGTCTTTAAGCTAACATCCTTCAGTTTAGAGCTCCTAGGTACCCACCGAGGCTGTGAATAGATGATTACTCATCAAGGTATTAGCACACTGGAGTTTCTTTAAGCTAACATCCTTCAGTTTAGAGCTCCTAGGTACCCACTGAGATTGTGAGTAGATGGTTACTCATCAAGGCATTAGAACACTGGAGAGTCTTTAAGCTAACATCCTTCAGTTTAGAGCTCCTAGGTACCCTCCGAGACCGTGAGTAGATGGTTACTCATCAAGGTATTAGCACACTGCAGTGTCTTTGATCTAACATCCTTCAGTGTAGAGCTCCTAGGTACCCACCGAGACTGTGAGCAAATGGTTACTCATCAAGGTATTAGCACACTGGAGTGTCTTTAAGCTAATATCCTTCAGTTTAGAGCTCCTAGGTACCCTACGAGACTGTGAGTAGATGGCTACTCTTCAAGTTATTAGCACACTGGAATGCCTTTAAGCTAACATCCTTCAGTTTAGAGCTCCTAGGTACCCACCGAGACTGCGAGTAGATGGTTACTCATCAAGTTATTAGCACACTGGAGTATCTTTAAGCTAACATCCTTCAGTTTAGAGCTCCTAGGTACCCACCGAGGGTGTGAGTAGATGGTTACTCATCAAGGTATTAGCACACTAGAGTGTCTTTAAGCTAACATCCTTCAGTTTAGAGCTCCTAGGTACCCACCGAGACTGTGAGCAGATGGTTACTCATCAAGGTATTAGCACACTGGAGTATCTTTAAGCTAACATCCTTCAGGTTAGAGCTCCTAGGTACCCACCAAGACTGTGAGTATATGGTTACTCATCTAGGTATTAGCACACTGGAGTGTCTTTAAGCTAACATCCTTCAGTTTAGAGCTCCTAGGTACCCTCCGAGACTGTGAGTAGATGGTTACTCATCAAGGTATTAGCACACTGGAGTGTCTTTGATCTAACAGCCTTCATTTTGAGCTCCAAGGTACCCACCGAGACTGTGAGCAGATGGTTTCTCATGAAGGTATTAGCACACTGAAGTGTCTTTAAGCTAATATCCTTCAGCTTAGAGCTCCTAGGTACCCACCGAGACTGTGAGTAGATGGCTATTCATCAAGTTATAAGCACACTGGAGTGTCTTTAAGCTAACATCCTTGAGTTTAGAGCTCCTAGGTCCCCACCGAGACTGCGAGTAGATGGTTACTCATCAAGGTATTAGCACACTGGAGTGTCTTTACGCTAACATCCTTCACTTTAGAGCTCATAGGTACCCACGGAGGCTGTGAGTAGATGGTTACTCATCAAGGTATTAGCACACTGGAGTGTCATTAAGCTAACATCCTTCAGTTTAGAGATCCTAGGTACCCACCGAGGCTGTGAGTAGATGATTACTCATCTAGGTATTAGCACACTGGAGTGTCTTTAATCAAACATCCTTGAGTTTCGAGCTCCTAGATACCCACCGGGACTGCGAGTTGATGGATAATCATCAAGATATTAGCACTGGAGAATCCATCAGCTAACATCCCTTAGTTTAGAGCTCCTAGGTACCCACCGAGACTGTGAGCAGATGGTTACTCATCAAGGTACTAGCACACTGGAGTGTCTTTAAGCAAACATCCTTCAGTTTTGAGCTCGTAGGTACCCACCGAGATTGTGAGCAGATGGTTCCTCTTAGAGGTATTAGCACACTGGAGTGTCTTTAAGCTAACATCCTTCAGTCTAGAGCTCCTAGGTATCCACCGAGATTGTGAGCAGACGGTTCCTCTTAGAGGTATTAGCACACTGGAGTGTCTTTAAGCTAACATCCTTCAGTTTAGAGCACCTAGGTACCCACCGAGACAGTGAGTAGATGGTTATTCATCAAGGTATTAGCACACTGGAGTGTCTTTAAGCTAACATCCCACAGCTTAGAGCTCCTAGGTACCCACCGAGACTGTGAGAATATGGTTACTCATCAAGGTATTAGCACACTGGTGTGTTTTAAGCTAACATCCTTCACCTTAGAGCTCCTAGGTACCCACCGAGACTGTGAATAGATGGTTATTCATCAAGGTATTAGCACTCTGGTGTGTCTTTATGCTAACATCCTTCATCTTAGAGCTCCTAGGTACCCTCCGAGACTGAGAGTAGATGGTTACTCATCAAGGTATTGGCACACTGGAGTGTCTTTAAGCTAGCATCCTTCAGCTTAGAGCTCCTAGGTACCTACCGAGATTGTGAGTAGATGGTTCCTCTTAGAGGTATTAGCACACTGGAGTGTCTTTAAGCTAACATCCTTTCGTTTAGAGCTCCTAGGTACCCACCGAGACTGCGAGTAGATTGCTACTCACCAAGGTATTAGCACACTGGAGAGTCTTTAAGCTAACATCTTTTAGTTTAGAGCTCCTAGGTACCCACCGAGACTGTGAGTAGATGGTTACTCATCAAGGTATTAGAACACTGGAGTGTCTTTAAGCTAACATCCTATAGTTTAGAGCTCCTAGGTACCCAACGAGATTGTGAGCAGATGGTTACTCTTAGAGGTATTAGCACACTGGAGTGGCCTTAAGCTAACATCCTTTAGTTTAGAGCTCCTAGGTACCCACCGAGACTGTGAGTAGATGGCTACTCATCAAGGTATTAGCTCACTGGAGTGTCTTTAAGCTAACATCCTTCAGTTTAGAGCTCCTAGGTACCCACCGAGATTGTGAGCAGATGGTTCCTCTTAGAGGTATTAGCTCACTGGAGTGTCTATAAGCTAACATCCTTACCTTGGAGCTCCTAGGTACCCACCGAGACTGTGATTAGAAGGCTACTCATCAAGGTATTAGCACACTGGAGTGTCTTTAAGCTAACAACCTTCAGTTTAGAGCTCCTAGGTACCCACCGAGGCTGTGAGTAGATGGCTACTCATCAAGTTATTAGCACACTGGTGTGTCTTTAAGCTAACATCCTTCAGTTTAGAGCTCCTAGGTACCCACCGAGACTACGAGTAGATGGTTACTCATCAAGGTATTAGCACACTGGAGTGTCTTTAATCTAACATCCTTCTGTTTACAGCTCCTAGGTACCCACCGAGACTGTGAGTAGATGGTTACTCATCAAGGTATTAGCACACTGGAGTGTCTTTAAGCTAACATCCCTCCGTTTAGAGCTCCTAGGTACCCTCTGAGACTGTGAGCAAATGGTTACTCATCAAGGTATTAGCACACTGGAGTGTCTTTAAGCTACCATCCTTCAGTTTAGAGCTCCTAGGTACCCACGAGACTGTGAGCAGATGGTTACTCATCAAGGAATTAGCACACTGGAGTGTCTTTAAGCTAACATCCTTTAGTTTAGAGCTCCTAGGTACCCACCGAGGCAGTGAGTAGATGGTTACTCATCAAGGTATTAGCACACTGGAGTGTCTTTAAGCTAACATCCCTGAGTTTTGAGCTCCTAGGTACCCACCGAGACTGCGAGTTGATGGTTAATCATCAAGATATTAGCACCCTGGAGAACCCTTCAGCTAACATCCCTTAGTTTAGAGCTCCTAGGTACCCACTGAGACTGTGAGCAGATGGTTACTCATCAACGTACTAGCACAATGGAGTGTCTTTAAGCTAACATCCTTCAGTTTAGAGCTCCTAGGTACCCACCGAGATTGTGAGCAGACGGTTCCTCTTACAGGTATTAGCTTACTGGAGTGCCTTTAAACTAACATCCTTACATTAGAGCTCCTAGGTACCCACCGAGACTGTGAGTAGAAGGCTACTCATCAAGGTATTAGCACACTGGAGTGTCTTTAAGCTAACATCCTTCAGTTTAGAGCTCCTAGGTACCCACCGAGACTGTGAGTAGATGGTTATTCTTCAAGTTATTAGCACACTGGAGAGTCTTTAAGCTAACATCCTTCAGTTTAGAGCTCCTAGATACCCACCGAGGCTGTGAGTAGATGGTTACTCATCTAGGTATTAGCACACTGGAGTGTCTTTAAGCTAACATCCTTGAGTTTCGAGCTCCTAGGTACCCACCGAGACTGCGAGTTGATGGTTAATCATCAATATATTAGCACACTGGAGAATCATTCAGCTAACATCCCTTAGTTTAGAGCTCCTAGGTAACCACCGAGACTGTGAGCAGATGGTTACTCATCAAGGTACTAGCACACTGGAGTGTCTTTAAGCTAACATCCTTCAGTTTAGAGCTCCTAGGTACCCACTGATACTGTGAGTAGATGGATACTCATCAAGGTATTAGCACACTGGAGTGTCTTTAAGCTAACATCCTTCAGTTTAGAGCTCCTAGGTACCCACCGAGACTGTGAGTAGAAGGTTACTCATCAAGGTATTCGCTCACTGGGGTGTCTTTAAGCTAACATCCTTCCTTTAGATCTCCTAGGTACCCACCGAGACTGTGAGCAGATGGTTACTCATCAAGGTATTAGCACACTGGAGTGTCTTTAAGCTATCATCCTTCAGTTTAGAGCTCCTAGGTACCCACCGAGACTGCGAGTAGATGGTTACTCATCAAGGTATTAGCACACTGTAGTGTCTTTAAGCTAACATCCTTCAGTTTAGAGCTCCTAGGTACCCACCGAGATTGTGAGCAGATGGTTCCTCTTAGAGGTATTCGCTCACTGGAGTGTCTTTAAGCTAACATCCTTACTTTAGATCTCCTAGGTACCCACCGAGACTGTGAGTAGATGGGTACTCATCAAGGTATTAGCACACTGGAGTGACTTTAATCTATCATCCTTCAGTTTAGAGCTCCTAGGTACCCACCGAGGCTGTGAGTAGATGGCTACTCATCAAGGTATTAGCACACTGGAGTGTCTTTAAGCTAACATCCTTCAGTTTAGAGCTCCTAGGTACCCACCGAGACTGTGAGTAGATGGCTACTCATCAAGGTATTAGCACACTGGAGTGTCTTTAAGCTAACATCCTTCAGTTTAGAGCTCCTAGGTACCCACCGAGACTGTGAGTAGATGGCTACTCATCAAGGTATTAGCACACTGGAGTGTCTTTAAGCTAACATCCTTCAGTTTAGAGCTCCTAGGTACCCACCGAGATTGTGAGCAGACGGTTCCTCTTAGAGGTATTCGCTCACTGGAGTGTCTTTAAGCTAACATCCTTACTTTAGATCTCCTAGGTACCCACCGAGACTGTGAGTAGATGGGTACTCATCAAGGTATTAGCACACTGGAGTGTCTTTAATCTATCATCCTTCAGTTTAGAGCTCCTAGGTACCCACCGAGGCTGTGAGTAGATGGCTACTCATCAAGTTATTAGCACACAGGTGTGTCTTTAAGCTAACATCCTTCAGTTTAGAGCTCCTAAGTACCCACCGAGACAGCGAGTAGATGGTTACTCATCAAGGTATTAGCACACTGGAGTGACTTTAAGCTAACATCATTCAGTTTAGAGCTCCTAGGTAACCACCGAGGCTGTGAGTAGATGGTCACTCATCAAGGTATTAGCACACTGGAGTGTCTTTAAGCTAACATCCTTCAGTTAAGAGCTCCTAGGTACACACTATGACTGTGAGCAAATGGTTACTCATCAAGGTATTAGCACACTGGAGCGTCTTTATGCTACCATCCTTCAGTTTAGAGCTCCTAGGTACCCACCGAGACTGTGAGCAGATGGTTACTCATCAAGGTATTAGCACACTGGAGTGACTTTAAGCTAACATCCTTCAGTTTAGAGCTCCTAGGTACCCACCGAGACTGTGAGTAGATGGCTACTCATCATGTTATTAGCGCACTGGAGTGTCTTTAAGCTAACAACCTTCAGTTTAGAGCTCCTAGGTACACACCGAGACTGCGAGTTGATGGTTAATCATCAAGTTATTAGCACGCTGGAGAATCCTTCAGCTAACATCCCTTAGTTTAGAGCTCCTAGGTACCCACCGAGACGTGAGCAGATGGTTACTCATCAAGGTACTAGCACAATGGAGTGTCCTTAAGCTAACACCCTTCAGTTTAGAGCTCCTAGGTACCCACCGAGATTGTGAGCAGATGGTTCCTCTTAGAGGTATTAGCTCACTGGAGTGTGTTTAAGCTAACATCCTTACTTTAGAGCTCCTAGGTACCCACCGAGACTGTGAGTAGATGGCTACTCATCAAGGTATTAGCACACTGGAGTGTCCTTCAGCTAACATCCTTCAGTTTAGAGCTCCTAGGTACCCACCGAGGCTGTGAGTAGATGGCTACTCATCAAGTTATTAGCACACTGGAGTGTCTTTAAGCTAACATCCTTCCGTTTAGAGCTCATAGGTACCCACCGAGGCTGTGAATAGCTGGTTACTCATCAAGGTATTAGCACACTGGAGTGTCTTTAAGCTAACATCCTTCAGTTTAGAGATCCTAGGTACCCACTGAGACTGTGAGTAGATGGTTACTCATCAAGGTATTAGAACACTGGAGAGTCTTTAAGCTAACATCCTTCAGTTTAGAGCTCCTAGGTACCCACCGAGGCTGTGAGTAGATGGCTACTCATCGAGTTATTAGCACAGAGGAGTGTCTTTAAGCTAACATCCTTCAGTTTAGAGCTCCTAGGTACCCACCGAGGCTGTGAATAGATGGTTACTCATCAAGGTATTAGCACACTGGAGTTTCTTTAAGCTAACATCCTTCAGTTTAGAGCTCCTAGGTACCCACTGAGATTGTGAGTAGATGGTTACTCATCAAGGCATTAGAACACAGGAGAGTGTTTAAGCTAACATCCTTCAGTTTAGAGCTCCTAGGTACCCTCCGAGACCGTGAGTAGATGGTTACTCATCAAGGTATCAGCACACTGGAGTGTCTTTGATCTAACATCCTTCAGTTTAGAGCTCCTAGGTACCCACCGAGACTGTGAGCAAATGGTTACTCATCAAGGTATTAGCACACTGGAGTGTCTTTAAGCTAATATCCTTCAGTTCAGAGCTCCTAGGTACCCTACGAGAATGTGAGTAGATGGCTACTCTTCAAGTTATTAGCACACTAGAGTGTCTTTAAGCTAACATCCTTCAGTTTAGAGCTCCTAGGTACCCACCGAGACTGTGAGCAGATGGTTACTCATCAAGGTATTAGCACACTGGAGTATCTTTAAGCTAACATACTTCAGGTTAGAGCTCCTAGGTACCCACCAAGACTGTGAGTATATGGTTACTCATCAAGGTATTAGCACACTGGAGTGTCTTTAAGCTAACATCCTTCAGTTTAGAGCTCCTAGGTACCCTCCGAGACTGTGAGTAGATGGTTACTCATCAAGGTATTAGCACACTGGAGTGTCTTTGATCTAACATCCTTCAGTTTGCGCTGCAAGGTACCCACCGAGATTGTGAGCAGATGGTTACTCATGAAGGTATTAGCACACTGAAGTGTCTTTAAGCTAACATCCTTCAGCTTAGAGCTCCTAGGTCCCCACCGAGACTGCGAGTAGATGGTTACTCATCAAGGTATTAGCACACCGGAGTGTCTTTAAGCTAACATCCTTCAGTTTAGAGCTCATAGGTACCCACGGAGGTTGTGAGTAGATGGTTACTCATCAAGGTATTAGCACACTGGAGTGTCTTTAAGCTAACATCCTTCAGTTTAGAGCTCCTAGGTACCAACCGAGGCTGTGAGTAGATGATTACTCATCTAGGTATTAGCACACTGGAGTGTCTTTAAGCAAACATCCTTGAGTTTCGAGCTCCTAGATACCCACCGAGACTGCGAGTTGATGGATAATCATCAAGATATTAGCACTCTGGAGAATCCATCAGCTAACATCCCTTAGTTTAGAGCTCCTAGGTACCCACCGAGACTGTGAGCAGATGGTTACTCATCAAGGTACTAGCACACTGGAGTGTCTTTAAGCAAACATCCGTCAGTTTTGAGCTCGTAGGTACCCACCGAGATTGTGAGCAGATGGTTCCTCTTAGAGGTATTAGCACACTGGAGTGTCTTTAAGCTAACATCCTTCAGTCTAGAGCTCCTAGGTATCCACCGAGATTGTGAGCAGACGGTTCCTCTTAGAGGTATTAGCACACTGGAGTGGCTTTAAGCTAACATCCTTCAGTTTAAAGCACCTAGGTACCCACCAAGACAGTGAGTAGATGGTTATTCATCAAGGTATTAGCACACTGGAGTGTCTTTAAGCTAACATCCCACAGCTTAGAGCTCCTAGGTACCCACCGAGACTGTGAGAATATGGTTACTCATCAAGGTATTAGCACACTGGTGTGTTTTAAGCTAACATCCTTCACCTTAGAGCTCCTAGGTACCCACCGAGACTGTGAGTAGATGGTTATTCATCAAGGTATTAGCACTCTGGTGTGTCTTTATGCTAACATCCTTCATCTTAGAGCTCCTAGGTACCCTCCGAGACTGAGAGTAGATGGTTACTCATCAAGGTATTGGCACACTGGAGTGTCTTTAAGCTAGCATCCTTCAGCTTAGAGCTCCTAGGTACCTACCGAGATTGTGAGTAGATGGTTCCTCTTAGAGGTATTAGCACACTGGAGTGTCTTTAGCTAACATCCTTTCGTTTAGAGCTCCTAGGTACCCAACGAGACTGCGAGTAGATTGCTCCTCACCAAGGTATTAGCACACTGGAGAGTTTTTAAGCTAACATCTTTTAGTTTAGAGCTCCTAGGTACCCACCGAGACTGTGAGTAGATGGTTACTCATCAAGGTATTAGCACACTGGAGTGTCTTTAAGCTAACATCCTATAGTTTAGAGCTCCTTGGTACCCACCGAGACTGTGAGTAGATGGTTACTCATCAATGTATTAGCACCTTGCAGTGTCTTTAAACTAACATCCTTCAGTTTAGAGCTCCTAGGTACCCAACGAGATTGTGAGCAGATGGTTCCTCTTAGAGGTATTAGCACACTGGAGTGGCCTTAAGCTAACATCCTTTAGTTTAGAGCTCCTAGGTACCCACCGAGACTGTGAGTAGATGGCTACTCATCAAGGTATTAGCTCACTGGAGTGTCTTTAAGCTAACATCCTTCAGTTTAGAGCTCCTAGGTACCCACCGAGATTGTGAGCAGATGGTTCCTCCTAGAGGTATTAGCTCACTGGAGTGTCTATAAGCTAACATCCTTACCTTGGAGCTCCTAGGTACCCACCGAGACTGTGATTAGAAGGCTACTCACCAAGGTATTAGCACACTGGAGTGTCTTTAAGCTAACATCCTTCAGTTTAGAGCTCCTAGGTACCCACCGACACTGCGAGTAGATGGTTACTCATCAAGGTATTAGCACACTGGAGTGTCTTTAATCTAACATCCTTCAGTTTAGAGCTCCTAGGTACCCACCGAGGCAGTGAGTAGATGGTTACTCATCAAGGTATTAGCACACTGCAGTGTCTTTAAGCTAACATCCCTCCGTTTAGAACTCCTAGGTACCCACTGAGACTGTGAGCAAATGGTTACTCATCAAGGTATTAGCACACTGGAGTGTCTTTAAGCTACCATCCTTCAGTTTAGAGCTCCTAGGTACCCACGAGACTGTGAACAGATGGTTACTCATCAAGGAATTAGCACACTGGAGTGTCTTTAAGCTAACATCCTTTAGTTTAGAGCTCCTAGGTACCCACCGAGGCAGTGAGTAGATGGTTACTCATCAAGGTATTAGCACACTGGAGTGTCTTTAAACTAACATCCCTGAGTTTTGAGCTCCTAGGTACCCACCGAGACTGCGAGTTGATGGTTAATCATCAAGATATTAGCACCCTGGAGAATCCTTCAGCTAACATCCCTTAGTTTAGAGCTCCTAGGTACCCACTGAGACTGTGAGCAGATGGTTACTCATCAAGGTACTAGCACAATGGAGTGTCTTTAAGCTAACATCCTTCAGTTTAGAGCTCCTAGGTACCCACCGAGATTGTGAGCAGACGGTTCCTCTTACAGGTATTAGCTTACTGGAGTGCCTTTAAACTAACATCCTTACATTAGAGCTCCTAGGTACCCACCGAGACTGTGAGTAGATGGCTACTCATCAAGGTATTAGCACACTGGAGTGTCTTTAAGCTAACATCCTTCAGTTTAGAGCTCCTAGGTACCCACCGAGACTGTGAGTAGATGGTTATTCTTCAAGTTATTAGCACACTGGAGAGTCTTTAAGCTAACATCCTTCAGTTTAGAGCTCCTAGGTCCCCACCGAGACTGCGAGTAGATGGTTACTCATCAAGGTATTAGCACACTGGAGTGTCTTTAAGCTAACATCCTTCAGTTTAGGGCTCATAGGTACCCACGGAGGCTGCGAGTAGATGGTTACTCATCAAGGTATTAGCACACTGGAGTGTCTTTAATCTAACATCCTTCTGTTTAGAGCTCCTAGGTACCCACCGAGGCTGTGAGTAGATGGTTACTCATCAAGGTATTAGCACACTGCAGTGTCTTTAAGCTAACATCCCTCCGTTTAGAGCTCCTAGGTACCCACTGAGACTGTGAGCAAATGGTTACTCATCAAGGTATTAGCACACTGGAGTGTCTTTAAGCTACCATCCTTCAGTTTAGAGCTCCTAGGTACCCACGAGACTGTGAGCAGATGGTTACTCATCAAGGAATTAGCACACTGGAGTGTCTTTAAGCTAACATCCTTTAGTTTAGAGCTCCTAGGTACCCACCGAGGCAGTGAGTAGATGGTTACTCATCAAGGTATTAGCACACTGGAGTGTCTTTAAGCTAACATCCCTGAGTTTTGAGCTCCTAGGTACCCACCGAGACTGCGAGTTGATGGTTAATCATCAAGATATTAGCACCCTGGAGAATCCTTCAGCTAACATCCCTTAGTTTAGAGCTCCTAGGTACCCACTGAGACTGTGAGCAGATGGTTACTCATCAAGGTACTAGCACAATGGAGTGTCTTTCAGCTAACATCCTTCAGTTTAGAGCTCCTAGGTACCCACCGAGATTGTGAGCAGACGGTTCCTCTTACAGGTATTAGCTTACTGGAGTGCCTTTAAACTAACATCCTTACATTAGAGCTCCTAGGTACCCACCGAGACTGTGAGTAGATGGCTACTCATCAAGGTATTAGCACACTGGAGTGTCTTTAAGCTAACATCCTTCAGTTTAGAGCTCCTAGGTACCCACCGAGACTGTGAGTCGATGGTTATTCTTCAAGTTATTAGCACACTGGAGAGTCTTTAAGCTAACATCCTTCAGTTTAGAGATCCTAGGTACCCACCGAGGCTGTGAGTAGATGGTTACTCATCAAGGTATTAGCACACTGTAGTGTCTTTAAGCTAACATCCTTCAGTTTAGAGCTCCTAGGTATCCACCGAGGCTGTGAGTAGATGGTTACTCATCTAGGTATTAGCACACTGGAGTGTCTTTAAGCTAACATCCTTGAGTTTCGAGCTCCTAGGTACCCACCGAGACTGCGAGTTGATGGTTAATCATCAATATATTAGCACACTGGAGAATCCTTCAGCTAACATCCCTTAGTTTAGAGCTCCTAGGTAACCACCGAGACTGTGAGCAGATGGTTACTCATCAAGGTACTAGCACACTGGAGTGTCTTTAAGCTAACATCCTTCAGTTTAGAGCTCCTAGGTACCCACCGAGATTGTGAGCAGATGGTTCCTCTTAGAGGTATTAGCACACTGGAGTGTCTTTAAGCTAACATCCTTCAGTCTAGAGCTCCTAGGTATCCACCGAGATTGTGAGCAGACGGTTCCTCTTAGAGGTATTAGCACACTGGAGTGTCTTTAAGCTAACATCCTTCAGTTTAGAGCACCTAGGTACCCACCGAGACAGTGAGTAGATGGTTATTCATCAAGGTATTAGCACACTGGAGTGTCTTTAAGCTAACATCCCACAGCTTAGAGCTCCTAGGTACCCACCGAGACTGTGAGAATATGGTTACTCATCAAGGTATTAGCACACTGGTGTGTTTTAAGCTAACATCCTTCACCTTAGAGCTCCTAGGTACCCACCGAGACTGTGAGTAGATGGTTATTCATCAAGGTATTAGCACTCTGGTGTGTCTTTATGCTAACATCCTTCATCTTAGAGCTCCTAGGTACCCTCCGAGACTGAGAGTAGATGGTTACTCATCAAGGTGTTGGCACACTGGAGTGTCTTTAAGCTAGCATCCTTCAGCTTAGAGCTCCTAGGTACCTACCGAGATTGTGAGTAGATGGTTCCTCTTAGAGGTATTATCACACTGGAGTGTCTTTAAGCTAACATCCTTTCGTTTAGAGCTCCTAGGTACCCACCGAGACTGCGAGTAGATTGCTACTCACCAAGGTATTAGCACACTGGAGAGTCTTTAAGCTAACATCTTTTAGTTTAGAGCTCCTAGGTACCCACCGAGACTGTGAGTAGATGGTTACTCATCAAGGTATTAGCACACTGGAGTGTCTTTAAGCTAACATCCTATAGTTTAGAGCTCCTTGGTACCCACCGAGACTGTGTGTAGATGGTTACTCATCAATGTATTAGCACCTTGCAGTGTCTTTAAACTAACATCCTTCAGTTTAGAGCTCCTAGGTACCCAACGAGATTGTGAGCAGATGGTTCCTCTTAGAGGTATTAGCACACTGGAGTGGCCTTAAGCTAACATCCTTTAGTTTAGAGCTCCTAGGTACCCACCGAGACTGTGAGTAGATGGCTACTCATCAAGGTATTAGCTCACTGGAGTGTCTTTGAGCTAACATCCTTCAGTTTAGAGCTCCTAGGTACCCACCGAGATTGTGAGCAGATGGTTCCTCTTAGAGGTATTAGCTCACTGGAGTGTCTATAAGCTAACATCCTTACCTTGGAGCTCCTAGGTACCCACCGAGACTGCGAGTAGATGGTTACTCATCAAGGTATTAGCACACTGGAGTGTCTTTAATCTAACATCCTTCTGTTTAGAGCTCCTAGGTACCCACCGAGGCTGTGAGTAGATGGTTACTCATCAAGGTATTAGCACACTGGAGTGTCTTTAAGCTAACATCCCTCCGTTTAGAGCTCCTAGGTACCCTCTGAGACTGTGAGCAAATGGTTACTCATCAAGGTATTAGCACACTGGAGTGTCTTTAAGCTACCATCCTTCAGTTTAGAGCTCCTAGGTACCCACGAGACTGTGAGCAGATGGTTACTCATCAAGGAATTAGCACACTGGAGTGTCTTTAAGCTAACATCCTTTAGTTTAGAGCTCCTAGGTACCCACCGAGGCAGTGAGTAGATGGTTACTCATCAAGGTATTAGCACACTGGAGTGTCTTTAAGCTAACATCCCTGAGTTTTGAGCTCCTAGGTACCCACCGAGACTGCGAGTTGATGGTTAATCATCAAGATATTAGCACCCTGGAGAATCCTTCAGCTAACATCCCTTAGTTTAGAGCTCCTAGGTACCCACTGAGACTGTGAGTAGATGGTTACTCATCAAGGTACTAGCACAATGGAGTGTCTTTAAGCTAACATCCTTCAGTTTAGAGCTCCTAGGTACCCACCGAGATTGTGAGCAGACGGTTCCTCTTACAGGTATTAGCTTACTGGAGTGTCTTTAAACTAACATCCTTACATTAGAGCTCCTAGGTACCCACCGAGGCCGTGAGTAGATGGTTACTCATCAAGGTATTAGCACACTGGAGTGTCTTTAAGCTAACATCCTTCAGTTTAGAGCTCCTAGGTACCCACCGAGGCTGTGAGTAGATGGTTACTCATCTAGGTATTAGCACACTGGAGTGTCTTTATGATAACATCCTTGAGTTTCGAGCTCCTAGGTACGCACCGAGACTGCGAGTTGATGGTTAATCATCAAGATATTAGCACACTGGAGAATCCATCAGCTAACATCCCTTAGTTTAGAGCTCCTAGGTACCCAACGAGACTGTGAGCAGATGGTTACTCATCAAGGTACTAGCACACTGGAGTGTCTTTAAGCTAACATCCTTCAGTTTAGAGCTCCTAGGTACCCACCGATACTGTGAGTAGATAGGTACTCATCAAGGTATTAGCACACTGGAGTGTCTTTAAGCTAACATCCTTCAGTTTAGAGCTCCTAGGTACCCACCGAGACTGCGAGTAGATGGTTACTCATCAAGGTAAGAGCACACTGGAGTTTCTTTAAGCAAACATCCTTCAGTTTAGAGCTCGTAGGTACCCACCGAGATTGTGAGCAGATGGTTCCTCTTAGAGGTATTAGCACACTGGAGTGTCTTTAAGCTAACATCCCTCAGTTTAGAGCTCCAAGGTATCCACCGAGATTGTGAGCAGACGGTTCCTCTTAGAGGTATTAGCACACTGGAGTGTCTTTAAGCTAACAACCTTCATATTAGAGCTCCTAGGTACCCACCGAGATTGTGAGCAGATGGTTCCTCTTAGAGGTATTAGCACACTGGTGTGTCATTAAGCTAACATCCTTCAGTTTAGAGCTCCTAGGTACCCACCGAGACTGTGAGTAGATGGTTATTCATCAAGGTATTAGCACACTGGAATGTCTTTAAGCTAACATCCCTCAGCTTAGAGCTCCTAGGTACCAACCGAGACTGTGAGAAGATGGTTACTCATCAAGGTATTAGCACACTGGTGTGTTTTAAGCTAACATCCTTCACCTTAGAGCTCCTAGGTACCCACCGGGACTGTGAGTAGATGGTTACTCATCAAGGTATTAGCACTCTGGTGTGTCTTTAAGCTAACATCCTTCACCTTAGAGCTCCTAGGTACCCTCCGAGACTGTGAGTAGATGGTTACTCATCAAGGTATTGGCACACTGGAGTCTCTTTAAGCTAACATCCTTCAGCTTAGAGCTCCTAGGTACCCACCGAGATTGTGAGCAGATGGTTCCTCTTAGAGGTATTAGCACACTGGAGTGTCTTTAAGCTAATATCCTTTCGTTTAGAGCTCCTAGGTACTCACCGAGACTGCGAGTAGATTGCTACTCACCAAGGTATTAGCACACTGGAGAGTCTTTAAGGTAACATCTTTTAGTTTAGAGCTCCTAGGTACCCACCGAGACTGTGAGTAGATGGTTACTCATCAAGGTATTAGCACACTGGAGTGTCTTTAAGCTAACATCCTTTAGTTTAGAGCTCCTAGGTACCCACCGAGACTGTGAGTAGATGGTTACTCATCAATGTATTAGCACCCTGGAGTGTCTTTAAGCTAACATCCTTCAGTTTAGAGCTCCTAGGTACCCAACGAGATTGTGAGCAGATGGTTCCTCTTAGAGGTATTAGCACACTGGAGTGGCCTTAAGCTAACATCCTGTAGTTTAGAGCTCCTAGGTACCCACCGAGACTGTGAGTAGATGGCTACTCATCAAGGTATTAGCTCACTGGAGTGTCTTTAACATAACTTCCTTACCTTAGAGCTCCTAGGTACCCACCGAGACTGTGAGTAGATGGCTACTCATCAAGGTATTAGCACACTGGAGTGTCTTTAAGCTAACATCCTTCAGTTTAGTGCTCCTAGGTACCCACCGAGGCTGTGAGTTGATGGCTACTCATCAAGTTATTAGCACACTGGTGTGTCTTTAAGCTAACATCTTTCAGTTTAGAGCTCCTAGGTACCCACCGAGGCTGTGAGTAGATGGTTACTCATCAAGGTATTAGCACACTGGAGTGTCTTTAAGCTAACATCTTTCAGTTTAGAGCTCCTAGGTACCCACCGAGGCTGTGAGTTGATGGCTACTCATCAAGTTATTAGCACACTGGAGTGTCTTTAAGCTAACATCCTTCAGTTTAGAGCTCCTAGGTACCCACCGAGGCTGTGAGTAGATGGTTACTCATCAAGGTATTAGCACACTGGTGTGTCTTTAAGCTAACATCTTTCAGTTTAGAGCTCCTAGGTACCCACCGAGGCTGTGAGTTGATGGCTACTCATCAAGTTATTAGCACACTGGAGTGTCTTTAAGCTAACATCCTTCAGTTTAGAGCTCCTAGGTACCCACTGAGACTGTGAGCAAATGGTTACTCATCAAGGTATTAGCACACTGGAGTGTCTTTAAGCTACCATCCTTCAGTTTAGAGCTCCTAGGTACCCACCAGACTGTGAGCAGATGGTTACTCATTAAGGTATTAGCACACTGGAGTGTCTTTAAGCTAACATCCTTGAGTTTAGAGCTCCTAGGTACCCACCGAGACTGCGAGTAGATGGTTACTCATCAAGGTATTAGCACACTGGAGTGTCCTTAAGCTAACATCCTTGAGTTTCGAGCTCCTAATTACCCACCGAGACTGCGAGTTGATGGTTAATCATCAAGATATTAGCACACTGGAGAATCCTTCAGCTAACATCCCTTAGTTTAGAGCTCCTAGGTACCCACCGAGACTGTGAGCAGATGGTTACTCATCAAGGTACTAGCTCAATGGAGTGTCTTTAAGCTAACATCTTTCAGTATAGAGCTCCTAGGTACCCACCGAGATTGTGAGCAGATGGTTCCTCTTAGAGGTAATAGCTCACTGGAGTGTCTTTAAGCTAACATCCTTACTTTAGAGCTCCTAGGTAGCCACCGAGACTGTGAGTAGATGGCTACTCATCAAGGTATTAGCACACTGGAGTGTCTTTAAGCTAACATCCTTCAGTTTAGAGCTCCTACGTACCCTACGAGACTGTGAGTAGATGGTTACTCATCAAGGTATTAACACACTGGTGTGTTTAAGCTAACATCCTTCACCTTCGAGCTCCTAGGTACTGCGCCATAATTCATTGAAGGTCATTACTCAAGAACTGATCTGGAGATGAACCAAGACCCCAGAAAATAAATGAGTGGATAAAAATTTGTATTTATTAAAAATTCGAGAAATATGGGAAAAACTGTATGGAAATGAGTGAAATCCTATAGATCTCATGCATTTATAAAAGGCAAGGAAGTAGGAATGTTTTAAAGATGAACATGTACTCCATTATATTAATGTGGGAGGTCCATATTACGAGAAATATCACGCCACTCGAAGCGAGAGTTACGTCATGAGAGAGGGGAAGAGACGAAGGTCGAACTGCGGACTGGAGGTGGTAGGAGTTACGTCCCCACGAGAGGAAAGGCAGAGAGCTTGGAACTTGAGGACTGCGGAGAACAGGACGAGAGAGTTCTTTCCAATTTGAGATTTGAACGAGACAAGATCTCGAGCAGAATACTTCTTTCTAATAGTGCTACGTTCATAAAGGTGGGAAGCAAGGAAGAGTGCAATTCCAGAACTTACAGTAACTTAGGAGCAAGCTACAATCCATAAAGCAGAACGGAACAGTACAACCATATATTGCAGTGCTTATGCAAAGTGGTTCCACATAGCTTGAAATATTTCTTCGTGTAAAAGCTTATTTGAACATTGTATTGAAAATGCAAGTTGAAAATCAGCAACGGGGAGGTCTTAATTATATTGTCAGAAATATGAATATTACCATGTGCTAAGCAAAAAGCATAGGGAAGTGAAGATTACAAGGATGTCAGTTGAATTCCAGATTCACTAACATGAAAGGCGCTACAAATATCTACGCAAAGCGCAACACCACCGAGCAAAACTTATACTTTTGTACGAGAGTTTTAACACATCTTGAGATACGAAAACGCTTGCATAAACGACAATATTACACCGTGATGTCTATTCTGAAGAAAACCGATGTCTATTCTGAAGAAAACCCGATGTCTATTCTGAAGAAACCCAGATGTCTATTCTGAAGAGATGGAGAATTGAAGCCGGCCTTCTTGCAGTGAACGGAGGGACGGAGAGCTGGCGGAGCTGTTCTCGGCGAGGTCATTCACCACGAGTCCAGCTGGTTCTGTCACAAACCGGTCTTCATAGCTGTGGGCAATGCTATGAAACACGACAAGTTTGGTTTGGGAGCAGAGATGCAGGTATTTTCAACAGTCCAGAAGCCAACACAAGATAGAGAAGAAATTGTCTTTTATCATGTAGAATTGTAGTTATGTTCTGTGATTATCCAATTGACCAACCGCATATTTTTCAACCGCATATTTTTCAACAGCATTTTTTAACAGTATTTTCTACAGTATTTTTTTTAACTGCATTATTTAAAAACGTATAATTTTGTCAAAGTAATTAAATTTGTGTAGATCTTGTTATAGTGATTTTTCTTATTTTTTTACGGAGTTATTTTGCCTTGTTCTTGAAAATTTCAGTCACTTGGACGAAATTTCGGCATGATGATGCTATATTAACACTAAGTTTATATTAAAGTAAAATCGTGTAATATTTTTCATATTTGCGTTAGATTTAATTTAATTAAATCTGTTTTATCGCAGGGATGGAATATAAATGAATTGCTCAGAGGAACTTAAAATGAATTATTGAAAGGAATATAAATGAATTGTTCAGAGGAACTTAGAACAAATTGTTTAGAGGAATATAAAGCAAATTATTTAAAGGAATGTAGAGTGAACTATTTAAAAGGAATAGAACGTTGAACGAAGTAAAGAAGGAGTAAGATTGTAATTGATGTAATAAAATGGAGTTTATTGGAGCAAATTTAAATACAGCATATTTAAGAAGTAACGTCACGAAGTGTAAAGAATATTTCGACAACTCATGATGTTGATTCGAGTGTCAGAAATTTATTATGTACGAAAGTATTACGGAAAGGTTATACACATATGTCTAATGAGATTTAGAGCGTTAAAAAGCATAAATGAATTTGTTAAACAAATATATTCATGGAAAGAAGTCAAACTTATATCTTTTGTTAAGAATATGAATATTTACTGATATTTCTTGAAAAGTTGTAATAAAATGTAAAGCTGAATTTAAACACGTGAAAAAGAAAGTTAACAAAGTTAAATAACAGGGTGATCAGAAAGTGAAAGTACAACGATTTATTGCAGAAATGGAATTATGAGCACTAGGCGAAGTTATATCAGTGTAGAGGAGAAATGTTAAAGTAAAGGAAGTATATGTATTGAAGTGGAAGCTTATAGTTGAATTACCGTGCAAATTAAGGAGATATGAACGTAAAGGAGTTACGTAATTTTACGAAGGGAGGCTGAGGAGTCTCTAAGTTTGACTAGTATTGATTGCAATAATTGTGAAGTTATGTGAGTGTATTAAAGGAAGATTATGTATAGGGTGTTTAAGAGAGAAAGTAATTGTTGTATAATTATGAAAGAGGAGTGTGGAAACGAAGGTTAATGCCGTGCACTTCTAATATTCACGTTTATCAGAAGATTGTTAACTCAGTAAAGAATTTCAGAATATTATTTCAGTATTTCATGATATATAGATAAAAGTAAAAAGGAACAGTGCTTAGCTTAAATGTTTGTCACTTATGTTCAATTGATTATGACGAGTATTTATTACTTTCAACACGATAGTTGCGGTGTATGTTTGGATATTTGATGTTTAAGAAAATTGAGTAGATGAAAGACTTACTGGAGGAAGAAAATTTAATCTTCGACATTATGGAGTGTAAAATTTGAGAGATTCTTAAAGAATGTGTATATGCACATAGTTCATGAATAATTTTTGATTAGACATGGAACTAAGGTTCATAGTTGAAGCGGACATGTATAAAATAGGGCAATGCTTAGTAACACGCCGTTTCATTTTTTCTAACTATATAAAATGCCACGTGCAAATTTATTTTTGCAGATATTTTTGTTGAAGTGTCAGGGAGACACAATATTAAGGAAGGAAGCCAGTTTTTTATACTTGTTTTATTAGCTTAATAAACGGCTGGCACTTTTTAGCGACTTAGTCAACTTTTATCTCAACTGATACCGTTTTCATTGTCGTCATAGTCGAAAATAGTACTACGAGGTATAGATACAGGCGCTCACTATAGATTAAACCTTATCACCCCTCGAAATTGGAGTTTCTCGATTTGCTCTAAATGTAAATGATAGTAGAAATTTGTACCTTGTCTAGTAGTACTATTTTCTTTACGAATAATATCTATCCTGTATGTTCCTGAAATCCCCAATTTTACTTAGTAGGCATGGTAAGTTTGTGAGCTGGGTAACTTACATGCTTGCAATCCTTTTTCGAGCTTTGGATATAAGTACTGATGGGTTTCTTCGGGCGCAGTACCAACCGAGACTGTGAGTAGATGGTTATTCATCAAGGTATTAGCACTCTGGTGTGTCTTTAAGCTAACATCCTTCACCTTAGAGCTCCTAGGTACCCTCCGAGACTGTGAGTAGATGGTTACTCATCAAGGTATTGGCACACTGGAGTGTCTTTAAGCTAACATCCTTCAGTTTAGAGCTCCTAGGTACCCACCGAGATTGTGAGCAGATAGTTCCTCTTAGAGATATTAGCACACTGGAGTGTCTTTAAGCTAACATCCTTTCGTTTAGAGCTCCTAGGTACCCACCGAGACTGTGAGTAGATGGCTACTCACCAAGGTATTAGCACACTGGAGTGTCTTAAAGCTAACATCCTTTAGTTTAGAGCTCCTAGGTACCCACCGAGACTGTGAGTAGATGGATACTCATCAAGGTATTAGCACCCTGGAGTGTCTTTAAGCTAACATCCTTTCGTTTAGAGCTCCTAGGTACCCACCGAGACTGTGAGTAGATGGCTACTCACCAAGGTATTAGCACACTGGAGTGTCTTAAAGCTAACATCCTTTAGTTTAGAGCTCCTAGGTACCCACCGAGACTGTGAGTAGATGGCTACTCATCAAGGTATTAGCACACTGGAGTGTCTTTAAGCTAACATCCTTCAGTTTAGAGCTCCTAGGTACCCACCGAGATTTTGAGCAGATGGTTCCTCTTAGAGGTATTCGCTCAATGGAGTGTTTTTAAGCTAACATACTTACTTTAGATCTCCTAGGTAACCACCGAGACTGTGAGAAGATGGCTACTCATCAAGTTATTAGCACACTGGAGTGCATTTAAGCTAACATCCTTCAGTTTAGAGCTCCTAGGTACCCACCGAGGCTGTGAGTAGATGGCTACTCATCAAGTTATTAGCACACTGGTGTGTCTTTAAGCTAACATCCTTCAGTTTAGAGCTCCTAAGTACCCACCGAGACAGCGAGTAGATGGTTACTCATTAAGGTATTAGCACACTGGAGTGTCTTTAAGCTAACATCATTCAGTTTGGAGCTCCTAGGTACCCACCGAGGCTGTGAGTAGATGGTTACTCATCAAGGTATTAGCACACTGGAGTGTCTTTAAGCTACCATCCTTCAGTTTAGAGCTCCTAGGTACCCACCGAGACTGTGAGCAGATGGTTACTCATCAAGGTATTAGCACACTGGAGTGTCTTTAAGCTAACATCCTTCAGTTTAGAGCTCCTAGGTACCCACCGAGACTGTGAGTAGATGACTACTCATCATGTTATTAGCACACTGGAGTGTCTTTAAGCTAACATCCTTCAGTTTAGAGCTCCTAGGTACCCACCGAGACTGCGAGTTGATGGTTAATCATCAAGATATTAGCACACTGGAGAATCCTTCAGCTAACATCCCTTAGTTTAGAGCTCCTAGGTACCAACCGAGACTGTGAGCAGATGGTTCCTCTTAGAGGTATTAGCTCACAGGAGTGTCTTTAAGCTAACATCCTTACTTTAGAACTCCTAGGTACCCACCGAGACTGTGAGTAGATGGCTACTCATCAAGGTATTAGCACACTGGAGTGTCTTTCAGCTAACATCCTTCAGTTTAGAGCTCCTAGGTACCCACCGAGGCTGTGAGTAGATGGCTACTCATCAAGTTATTAGCACAGAGGAGTGTCTTTAAGCTATCATCCTTCAGTTTAGAGCTCCTAGGTACCCACCGAGGCTGTGAATAGATGGTTACTCATCAAGGTATTAGCACACTGGAGTTTCTTTAAGCTAACATCCTTCAGTTTAGAGCTCCTAGGTACCCACTGAGATTGTGAGTAGATGGTTACTCATCAAGGCATTAGAACACTGGAGAGTCTTTAAGCTAACATCCTTCAGTTTAGAGCTCCTAGGTACCCTCCGAGACCGTGAGTAGATGGTTACTCATCAAGGTATTAGCACACTGCAGTGTCTTTGATCTAACATCCTTCAGTGTAGAGCTCCTAGGTACCCACCGAGACTGTGAGCAAATGGTTACTCATCAAGGTATTAGCACACTGGAGTGTCTTTAAGCTAATATCCTTCAGTTTAGAGCTCCTAGGTACCCTACGAGACTGTGAGTAGATGGCTACTCTTCAAGTTATTAGCACACTGGAATGCCTTTAAGCTAACATCCTTCAGTTTAGAGCTCCTAGGTACCCACCGAGACTGCGAGTAGATGGTTACTCATCAAGTTATTAGCACACTGGAGTATCTTTAAGCTAACATCCTTCAGTTTAGAGCTCCTAGGTACCCACCGAGGGTGTGAGTAGATGGTTACTCATCAAGGTATTAGCACACTAGAGTGTCTTTAAGCTAACATCCTTCAGTTTAGAGCTCCTAGGTACCCACCGAGACTGTGAGCAGATGGTTACTCATCAAGGTATTAGCACACTGGAGTATCTTTAAGCTAACATCCTTCAGGTTAGAGCTCCTAGGTACCCACCAAGACTGTGAGTATATGGTTACTCATCTAGGTATTAGCACACTGGAGTGTCTTTAAGCTAACATCCTTCAGTTTAGAGCTCCTAGGTACCCTCCGAGACTGTGAGTAGATGGTTACTCATCAAGGTATTAGCACACTGGAGTGTCTTTGATCTAACAGCCTTCATTTTGAGCTCCAAGGTACCCACCGAGACTGTGAGCAGATGGTTTCTCATGAAGGTATTAGCACACTGAAGTGTCTTTAAGCTAATATCCTTCAGCTTAGAGCTCCTAGGTACCCACCGAGACTGTGAGTAGATGGCTATTCATCAAGTTATAAGCACACTGGAGTGTCTTTAAGCTAACATCCTTGAGTTTAGAGCTCCTAGGTCCCCACCGAGACTGCGAGTAGATGGTTACTCATCAAGGTATTAGCACACTGGAGTGTCTTTACGCTAACATCCTTCACTTTAGAGCTCATAGGTACCCACGGAGGCTGTGAGTAGATGGTTACTCATCAAGGTATTAGCACACTGGAGTGTCATTAAGCTAACATCCTTCAGTTTAGAGATCCTAGGTACCCACCGAGGCTGTGAGTAGATGATTACTCATCTAGGTATTAGCACACTGGAGTGTCTTTAATCAAACATCCTTGAGTTTCGAGCTCCTAGATACCCACCGGGACTGCGAGTTGATGGATAATCATCAAGATATTAGCACTGGAGAATCCATCAGCTAACATCCCTTAGTTTAGAGCTCCTAGGTACCCACCGAGACTGTGAGCAGATGGTTACTCATCAAGGTACTAGCACACTGGAGTGTCTTTAAGCAAACATCCTTCAGTTTTGAGCTCGTAGGTACCCACCGAGATTGTGAGCAGATGGTTCCTCTTAGAGGTATTAGCACACTGGAGTGTCTTTAAGCTAACATCCTTCAGTCTAGAGCTCCTAGGTATCCACCGAGATTGTGAGCAGACGGTTCCTCTTAGAGGTATTAGCACACTGGAGTGTCTTTAAGCTAACATCCTTCAGTTTAGAGCCCCTAGGTACCCACCGAGACAGTGAGTAGATGGTTATTCATCAAGGTATTAGCACACTGGAGTGTCTTTAAGCTAACATCCCACAGCTTAGAGCTCCTAGGTACCCACCGAGACTGTGAGAATATGGTTACTCATCAAGGTATTAGCACACTGGTGTGTTTTAAGCTAACATCCTTCACCTTAGAGCTCCTAGGTACCCACCGAGACTGTGAATAGATGGTTATTCATCAAGGTATTAGCACTCTGGTGTGTCTTTATGCTAACATCCTTCATCTTAGAGCTCCTAGGTACCCTCCGAGACTGAGAGTAGATGGTTACTCATCAAGGTATTGGCACACTGGAGTGTCTTTAAGCTAGCATCCTTCAGCTTAGAGCTCCTAGGTACCTACCGAGATTGTGAGTAGATGGTTCCTCTTAGAGGTATTAGCACACTGGAGTGTCTTTAAGCTAACATCCTTTCGTTTAGAGCTCCTAGGTACCCACCGAGACTGCGAGTAGATTGCTACTCACCAAGGTATTAGCACACTGGAGAGTCTTTAAGCTAACATCTTTTAGTTTAGAGCTCCTAGGTACCCACCGAGACTGTGAGTAGATGGTTACTCATCAAGGTATTAGAACACTGGAGTGTCTTTAAGCTAACATCCTATAGTTTAGAGCTCCTTGGTACCCACCGAGACTGTGAGTAGATGGTTACTCATCAATGTATTAGCACCTTGCAGTGTCTTTAAACTAACATCCTTCAGTTTAGAGCTCCTAGGTACCCAACGAGATTGTGAGCAGATGGTTACTCTTAGAGGTATTAGCACACTGGAGTGGCCTTAAGCTAACATCCTTTAGTTTAGAGCTCCTAGGTACCCACCGAGACTGTGAGTAGATGGCTACTCATCAAGGTATTAGCTCACTGGAGTGTCTTTAAGCTAACATCCTTCAGTTTAGAGCTCCTAGGTACCCACCGAGATTGTGAGCAGATGGTTCCTCTTAGAGGTATTAGCTCACTGGAGTGTCTATAAGCTAACATCCTTACCTTGGAGCTCCTAGGTACCCACCGAGACTGTGATTAGAAGGCTACTCATCAAGGTATTAGCACACTGGAGTGTCTTTAAGCTAACATCCTTCAGTTTAGAGCTCCTAGGTACCCACCGAGGCTGTGAGTAGATGGCTACTCATCAAGTTATTAGCACACTGGTGTGTCTTTAAGCTAACATCCTTCAGTTTAGAGCTCCTAGGTACCCACCGAGACTACGAGTAGATGGTTACTCATCAAGGTATTAGCACACTGGAGTGTCTTTAATCTAACATCCTTCTGTTTACAGCTCCTAGGTACCCACCGAGACTGTGAGTAGATGGTTACTCATCAAGGTATTAGCACACTGGAGTGTCTTTAAGCTAACATCCCTCCGTTTAGAGCTCCTAGGTACCCTCTGAGACTGTGAGCAAATGGTTACTCATCAAGGTATTAGCACACTGGAGTGTCTTTAAGCTACCATCCTTCAGTTTAGAGCTCCTAGGTACCCACGAGACTGTGAGCAGATGGTTACTCATCAAGGAATTAGCACACTGGAGTGTCTTTAAGCTAACATCCTTTAGTTTAGAGCTCCTAGGTACCCACCGAGGCAGTGAGTAGATGGTTACTCATCAAGGTATTAGCACACTGGAGTGTCTTTAAGCTAACATCCCTGAGTTTTGAGCTCCTAGGTACCCACCGAGACTGCGAGTTGATGGTTAATCATCAAGATATTAGCACCCTGGAGAACCCTTCAGCTAACATCCCTTAGTTTAGAGCTCCTAGGTACCCACTGAGACTGTGAGCAGATGGTTACTCATCAAGGTACTAGCACAATGGAGTGTCTTTAAGCTAACATCCTTCAGTTTAGAGCTCCTAGGTACCCACCGAGATTGTGAGCAGACGGTTCCTCTTACAGGTATTAGCTTACTGGAGTGCCTTTAAACTAACATCCTTACATTAGAGCTCCTAGGTACCCACCGAGACTGTGAGTAGAAGGCTACTCATCAAGGTATTAGCACACTGGAGTGTCTTTAAGCTAACATCCTTCAGTTTAGAGCTCCTAGGTACCCACCGAGACTGTGAGTAGATGGTTATTCTTCAAGTTATTAGCACACTGGAGAGTCTTTAAGCTAACATCCTTCAGTTTAGAGCTCCTAGGTACCCACCGAGGCTGTGAGTAGATGGTTACTCATCTAGGTATTAGCACACTGGAGTGTCTTTAAGCTAACATCCTTGAGTTTCGAGCTCCTAGGTGCCCACCGAGACTGCGAGTTGATGGTTAATCATCAATATATTAGCACACTGGAGAATCATTCAGCTAACATCCCTTAGTTTAGAGCTCCTAGGTAACCACCGAGACTGTGAGCAGATGGTTACTCATCAAGGTACTAGCACACTGGAGTGTCTTTAAGCTAACATCCTTCAGTTTAGAGCTCCTAGGTACCCACTGATACTGTGAGTAGATGGATACTCATCAAGGTATTAGCACACTGGAGTGTCTTTAAGCTAAAATCCTTCAGTTTAGAGCTCCTAGGTACCCACCGAGACTGTGAGTAGAAGGTTACTCATCAAGGTATTCGCTCACTGGGGTGTCTTTAAGCTAACATCCTTCCTTTAGATCTCCTAGGTACCCACCGAGACTGTGAGCAGATGGTTACTCATCAAGGTATTAGCACACTGGAGTGTCTTTAAGCTATCATCCTTCAGTTTAGAGCTCCTAGGTACCCACCGAGACTGCGAGTAGATGGTTACTCATCAAGGTATTAGCACACTGTAGTGTCTTTAAGCTAACATCCTTCAGTTTAGAGCTCCTAGGTACCCACCGAGATTGTGAGCAGATGGTTCCTCTTAGAGGTATTCGCTCACTGGAGTGTCTTTAAGCTAACATCCTTACTTTAGATCTCCTAGGTACCCACCGAGACTGTGAGTAGATGGGTACTCATCAAGGTATTAGCACACTGGAGTGACTTTAATCTATCATCCTTCAGTTTAGAGCTCCTAGGTACCCACCGAGGCTGTGAGTAGATGGCTACTCATCAAGGTATTAGCACACTGGAGTGTCTTTAAGCTAACATCCTTCAGTTTAGAGCTCCTAGGTACCCACCGAGACTGTGAGTAGATGGCTACTCATCAAGGTATTAGCACACTGGAGTGTCTTTAAGCTAACATCCTTCAGTTTAGAGCTCCTAGGTACCCACCGAGACTGTGAGTAGATGGCTACTCATCAAGGTATTAGCACACTGGAGTGTCTTTAAGCTAACATCCTTCAGTTTAGAGCTCCTAGGTACCCACCAAGATTGTGAGCAGACGGTTCCTCTTAGAGGTATTCGCTCACTGGAGTGTCTTTAAGCTAACATCCTTACTTTAGATCTCCTAGGTACCCACCGAGACTGTGAGTAGATGGGTACTCATCAAGGTATTAGCACACTGGAGTGTCTTTAATCTAACATCCTTCTGTTTAGAGCTCCTAGGTACCCACGAGACTGTGAGCAGATGGTTACTCATCAAGGTATTAGCACACTGGAGTGTCTTAAAGCTAACATCCTTTAGTTTAGAGCTCCTAGGTACCCACCGAGACTGTGAGTAGATGGATACTCATCAAGGTATTAGCACCCTGGAGTGTCTTTAAGCTAACATCCTTTCGTTTAGAGCTCCTAGGTACCCACCGAGACTGTGAGCAGATGGCTACTCATCAAGGTATTAGCACACTGGAGTGTCTTTAAGCTATCATCCTTCAGTTTAGAGCTCCTAGATATCCACCGAGGCTGTGAGTAGATGGCTACTCATCAAGGTATTAGCACACTGGAGTGTCTTTAAGCTAACATCCTTCAGTTTAGAGCTCCTAGATACCCACCGAGGCTGTGAGTAGATGGTTACTCATCTAGGTATTAGCACACTGGAGTGTCTTTAAGCAAACATCCTTGAGTTTCGAGCTCCTAGATACCCACCGAGACTGCCAGTTGATGGTTAATCATCAAGATATTAGCACACTGGAGAATCCATCAGCTAACATCCCTTAGTTTAGAGCTCCTAGGTACCCACCGAGACTGTGAGCAGATGGTTACTCATCAAGGCACTAGCTCACTGGAGTGTCTTTAAGCAAACTTCCTTCAGTTTAGAGCTCGTAGGTACCCACCGAGATTGTGAGCAGATGGTTCCTCTTAGAGGTATTAGCACACTGGAGTGTCTTTAAGCTAACATCCTTCAGTTTAGAGATCCTAGGTACCCACCGAGGCTGTGAATAGATGGTTACTCATCAAGGTATTAGCACACTGGAGTGTCTTTAAGCTAACATCCTTCAGTTTAGAGCTCCTAGGTACCCACTGAGACTGTGAGTAGATGGTTACTCATCAAGGTATTAGAACACTGGAGAGTCTTTAATGTAACATCCTTCAGTTTACAGCTCATAGGTACCCACCGAGACTGCGAGTAGATGGTTACTAATCAAGGTATTAGCACACTGGAGTGTCTTTAAGCTAACATCCTTCAGTTTAGAGCTCCTAGGTTCCCACCGAGGCTGTGAGTAGATGGTTACTCATCAAGGTATTAGCACACTGGAGTGTCTTAAAGCTAACACCCTTTAGTTTAGAGCTCCTAGGTACCCGAGGAGACTGTGAGTAGATGGATAATCATCGAGGTATTAGCACCCTGGAATGTCTTTAAGCTAACATCCTTCGGTTTAGAGCTCCTAGGTTCCCAACGAGATTGTGAGCAGATGGTTCCTCTTAGAGGTATTAGGACACTGGAGTGGCTTTAAGCTAACATCCTTTAGTTTAGAGCTCCTAGGTACCCACCGAGACTGTGAGTAGATGGCTACTCATCAAGGTATTAGCACACTGGAGTGTCTTTAAGCTAACATCCTTCAGTTTAGAGCTCCTAGGTACCCACCGAGATCTGAGCAGATGGTTCCTCTTAGAGGTATTCGCTCACTGGAGTGTCTTTAAGCTAACATCCTTACTTTAGATCTCCTAGGTACCCACCGAGACTGTGAGTTGATGGCTACTCATCAAGGTATTAGCACACTGGAGTGTCTTTAAGCTATCATTCTTCAGTATAGAGCGCCTAGGTACCCACCGAGGCTGTGAGTAGATGGCTACTCTTCAAGTTATTAGCACACTGGAGTGTCTTTAAGCTAACATCCTTCAGTATAGAGCTCCTAGGTACCCACCGAGACTGCGAGTAGATGGTTAATCATCAAAGAATAAGCACACTGGAGTGTCTTTAAGTTAACATCCTTGAGTTTTGAGCTCCTAGGTACCCACCGAGACTGCGAGTTGATGGTTAATCATCACGATATTAGCACACTGGAGAATCCTTCAGCTAACATCCCTTAGTTTAGAGCTCCTAGGTACCCAACGGGACTGTGAGCAGATAGTTACTCATCAAGGTACTAGCACACTGGAGTGCCTTTAAGCTAACATCCTTCAGTTTAGAGCTCCTATGTACCCACCGAGATTGTGAGCAGATGTTTCCTCTGAGAGGTATTAGCACTCTGGAGTGTCTTTAAGCTAACATCCTTTCGATTAGAGCTCCTAGGTACCCACCGAGACTGCGAGTAGAAGGCTACTCACCAAGGTATTAGCACACAGTAGAGTCTTTAAGCTAACATCTTTTAGTTTAGAGCTCCTAGGTACCCACCGAGACGGTGATTAGATGGTTACTCATCAAGGTATTAGCAAACTGGAGTGTCTCTAAGCTAACATCCTTTAGTTTAGAGCTCCTAGGTACCCACCGAGACTGTGAGTAGATGGTTACTCATCAAATGATTAGCACCCTGGAGTGTCTTTAAGCTAACATCCTTCAGTTTAGAGCTCCTAGGTACCCACCGAGATTGTGAGCAGATGGTACCTCTTAGAGGTATTAGCACACCGGAGTGGCTTTAAGCTAACATCCTTTAGTTTAGAGCTCCAAGGTACCCACCGAGACTGTGAGTATATGGCTACTCATCAAGGTATTAGCACACTGGAGTGTCTTTAAGCTTACATCCTTCAGTTTAGAGCTCCTAGGTACCCACCGAGATTGTGAGCAGATGGTTCCTAGTAGTGTGGTAAGGGGGGAGCTGGACCACTTCTTATTGAGCCACCCTCGTATTTGCCCCGAACTTGATATCTCGCTAACCAAACATGGGATTAGAACATACAGGGTGTCCTAGCACTGCTAGTAATGCCCCCTACTTTCCTATAGGCTCTTTATTTGATTAAAAGACCAAAACTAAAAGGTCATTCGCGAGTAGTGGGGTAGTGTTGGTTTCCTGAAGTCGCGCTCGTGCTTGAATATGTATGCCTATGTTGGGAAAGGGTTATGTGGTGGGGGAGGAGTAGGGTCGAGTGAGGGGTCGTTTAGATGGTATTTTTTCCGCTCTAGATGATGGTGAGGTTATTTTTTAAAAATGGATGGAATTGGGAAACGCCATTTGGGGTAAACATGTTGTTTTTTGACATTTTGGCGATGAATGTTTTTTTATACGCATGCGCACTTGAGGAGTTTTGTAAGAGGGCGGGCTTTTTAAATGATGATTTATTAATGAGTGTTTTTAATATGTATTGAAATAAACCATAAAAACTAATAGGTCATCGGCTTTTGACTATCTCGCTAACCAATAATCGGATTTAAACGTATGAGGTGTCGTAGGACTCGTGGTGAACTCTCTTTTTCTATCGAAGGGGTATATTCACCCCAAAATAAAAACTACCCTTACCCGGGGGGATGAAATAGTAATTTATTTTTGTATACCTACGAACTTGGCGGTTTTTGTAAAAGAGCGGGCTTTTTAAATGATGATTTATAAATGAGTGTTTTTAATATGTATTTAAATAAACAAAAAAAACTAATAGGTCATCGGCTTTTTACTATCTCGCTAACCAATAATCGGACTTAAACGTATGAGGTGTCGTAGGACTCGTGGTGAACTCCCCTTTTCTATGGACGGGGTATATTCACTCCAAAATAAAAACTATCCTTACCCGGGGGTTGAAATAGTAATATTTTTTGTATGTGCGCGCACGGTCGGCTTTTGTCAAAAGGACCTAACTATACGTTTGTTAATATTTTCTGAACCCCTGATGGGATTTTGCCATATACAGTATTCTAACCCTGGATTCGTTTTTGTCGAAAGGGCCTAACGACACTTTTGTTCATATCTCGCGAACCAATCATGCTAGGGACTTGTATGAGGGGTCCTAGCACTTGGGGTGACGTCCCCCGTTTGGGGGGTGAAACTACCCCCCAAAATTGAAAAATCCATATCTAGGAAACGAAGAAGCCTAAAATTACGTGTGATAGCTTAAAAAATAGGGGATGATATGGGCTTTTACCTCGATTGGTCATTTCACCCCTAAAACAGTAAATAGTCATGCTATGGGGAAAAAACGTGTTAAACGCCTAAAAATGATAAATGAACCTAAGATCATTTGTTTTTGATGAAAAATAGCAGGGGGGTGAAACTACCCCCCAAAATTGAAAAATCCATATCTCGGAAACGAAGAAGCCTAAAATTAGGTGTGATAGCTTAAAAAATAGGGGATGATTAGGGCTTTTACCTCGATGGATCATTTCACCCCTAAAACAGTAAATACTCATGTTATGGGGGAAAAACGTGTTAAACACCTAAAAATGATAAATGAACCTAAGATCTTTTGTTTTTGATGAAAAATAGCAGGGGGGTGAAACTACCCCCCAAAATTGAAAAATCCATATCTCGGAAACGAAGAAGCCTAAAATTAGGTGTGATAGCTTAAAAAATAGGGGATGATATGGGCTTTTACCTCGATGGATCATTTCACCCCTAAAACAGTAAATAGTCATGTTATGGGGAAAAAACGTGTTAAACACCTAAAAATGATAAATGAACCTAAGATCTTTTGTTTTTGATGAAAAATAGCAGGGGGTGAAACTACCCCCCAAAATTGAAAAATCCATATCTCGGAAACGAAGAATCCTAAAATTAGGTGTGATAGCATAAAAAATAGGGGATGATATGGGCTTTTACCTCGATGGATCATTTCACCCCTAAAACAGTAAATAGTCATGTTATGGGGGAAAAAACGTGTTAAACACCTAAAAATGATAAATGAACCTAAGATCTTTTGTTTTTGATGAAAAATAGCAGGGGGGTGAAACTACCCCCCAAAATTGAAAAATCCATATCTCGGAAACGAAGAAGCCTAAAATTAGGTGTGATAGCTTAAAAAATAGGGGATGATTAGGGCTTTTACCTCGATTGATCATTTCACCCCTAAAACAGTAAATAGTCATGTTATGGGGAAAAAACGTGTTATACACCTAAAAGCATAAGCATCTTTGTGAAACCATGCATTAATGGACATGTGTATGGAGGATGATTGTTATTATTATTATTAGGTAATTATGGATTAATGTGCGGATAGATAACTAACCTGTGGGGAGCGTGATGGCGCAGGTGCTTAGCTGCTCGTTTTTACCCGGACGGCTGGGGTTCAAATCCCGGTGACAGCGGGGGTTGGAATTTTCACCTGAAAAAATCACGTGGCATTCGGCCTTAAATCCCCGGCCAAATCCAAAATGAGCCTGGTTGGCTCCGGCGACTCAAACTAATAGGGAAAAGCCGAAGAAAGAAAAAATGGTAACTCACCAGTAATAGTAAACATTGGTTGGAGATGTTGAAGAAGTCAGGATGGTCAACCCTTGCCATGGTTCACGAATGCACCCCAAAAAGTTTTACCTGTCAAGACTCAGTCTACCCTGTTGCAGCCTTTAGAAAAAAAATCGAACCGGGGCCTCTGTGGTCACAGTGGACTTTTATTCATGATGATTTTTAAACAAACGTAGGCTTGCATACTACCGCTGGCTTGAATCTGCACAGAGACACTGGCTTTGCTGATAACAGCACAGCGACCTTGTCAGGAAGTTTCATATTACTCATTTGCTTGATAGCGGACGTGCTCTGCACATGACTAGATCGTTGTTAGGTTTGACAAAGGCTTAGTGAACCTTATGGCAACCTTGTAATGAATGTCATGGTATAGTCGGGCTTGGAAGCCAAGACCTTAGGGTTGACAACCAAGTAGGTTAACCACTACACGGTGATATGGTCAAATAATAATGTAACAGAACATATAGAAACGTTTTCTATAGTTTAACGAATTGGCATACCATGAGAGGTGTAGGTAATGGAAATTGAATCCTTAGCTGATGATTATACTACTTTCCATGCGCACGTATAAGCTATCATGTTAGAAAAAAGAATGGTATGGCTTGTTTTAAACGGAGAATAATAATTGTGTTTACTGTGAAACACAAATCTGAATTTAAAATTAATTTAAAATAATTAATTTAAAATTAACTAATTTAAAATTAGTTTAGTACGCTGAAGTTAAAATGAATAATGATCGCGTTACAGACAGCCAGTTTCAAAGCCATGAGAACTAAGTGAACAAAGTATAAAATTCATGAGCCAGTGAGGAATTCAACATGCTGTCCTTTGGACAAGAGAGAAGCGTTCTACAGCGACCCTCAATGGTTTGGGTCATCGTAAAGATGAAAATTAAATCTAAGCTACTACACGCTTATATACTAGAAGAAGAAATGGAAAACAATTGGTCAAATAAAGGACAGACGGAATAAAAAATGGCCCTCAACCCTCAAGCATAAGGATTGAGGGAGTTGGAAGGAAGGAGAGCCATGAAAGGCATATAAAAAGTATACTAGGAGTGGCTTTGCCCCAGAGGTAATGGATAAAGAGGAGGAAAACTGGACTCAGCTCAGAAATCCCTTGGGGTCACCAACTTCCAAACTGATCAGCCCTTGAGGGTGTAGCCATAGGCAGAGTGCACAGCAAGTGGTGGGGCTAAATACACCCTACCTTCTTGAGGGGGCTTGGGCAAAAGACAGGGAATAGCATGAAAATAAAAAAGCAAGGCTGCCTCCTCACACTAGTAGGATATCAGAAAAAATAAATAAACCAGGGCCAATAAAGTTGCAAAAGGAAGAGACTCCCTAGGGCTCGGATACCCTAATCATGTTGGGGTCGGTAGAGAACAAGAGTTGAGCAAGTGTGGTCGACAGGAAATAAGACAGAGAGGAGCCTAGCACAAGTTAGTGGAAGCAATGACGGTCTCAGCTGGGACTCCGTGATCGTCAACCTACATGACACTAGATATGACGCCCAGGGGTGGAATTAAAGACCTCTTTTTGTTTTTTATCACTGGCTTTTAAGAACGCTAACACATGGCATGCCTTATAATGCAATACTGGTCCTAGGGTATGCAAAATTGTATTAGAAACTCAGCTAATAATAGTGTGCTTGCCCATGATTTACCTTAAATTTTCCTAAAATCCACTACATTTTCCGCAAATTGACCAAATGACACAACATTCCAGCAAAATTCAACAAATGACTACCAGATTTATTGAAATTCCATTGATTTACCTAAGCATGGTTTAAACTACCTCAAATTCATATAAAATTAGACGAATATAGATGAAAATTCACTAAAATTTACCGAATTTAGCCAAGTGGTGTACAAACCATGAAATTTATCCAATTTTTATTAAAATTGACTACATGTACTCGAAAATTCCATAATATTCCCTTTACATGTATGCCTTTTGTTGTTGTTGTTGTTGTTGTTGTTGTTGTTTCGTTTACCACACTCCCTGTAGACAATCACCTCAACATGACTTTCTCCTAGACTAGGAGCTTTACATTCGACATGATAGCTGAGTTTCATTTCCCATAAACTTGTCTCTGAGGTGGGTGTCAGGAAAAGGCATACAGCTGTAAAAACCACACTCTCACGTAGACTTTCATAACCTCTTACGTTGAGGTTCCTTACACTAACGACATTAAATGATTGAACGGTTTCCTTTTCACAATTCCTGTCTATACATTCCTCTTTAAGGTTGCAAGATGTTTGCAAGATTCCTAAAATGCAATTAAATGTAATAAATACCTTAAGATGGTTTCATTTGTTTAATGATATGGTGTTGATGATGGATATATACGTTAAGACTAATTTTTGTTAGGTCTTGACTGGCCTTGCAATTAGAAATTGACAAACCAAACATGGGTTATCTACCAGGGGAACACTTTGACCTCTATGTTGGTTATTGACCAGTAAGTACAGTTCTAGTAATGAGACAGAAATCCAACACAAACAATGAGCGCGCAATGCGGCGGAGATTGGTACCACGATGTACTGTCGGTTATGTAGCTATGTGGAATGCACATCACATATGGTTTACTTGAAGGTTTGGAGATTCCATTAAAGATATTTCTACAATAAACCACTTTCAAATGGTCATTCGTTGGTGTGAAAATATTTATTATATGGTATTTTATGAAAACAATTATGATTTATAAAAAAAAATATATGTTTACTGTATTCTTATTTAATGTAAGCACTGGAGGCACTATCGACCAACATACAGCACTATCTGGAATGTATATTGCATACTTGAAGGTTTGGTGATCCCATTAAAGGTATTCCTACAATAAATGATTTTTAAGTTGTCGTTCTATGGCGTGAAAATATTTAATATACGATATTTGCTAAAAGGATTTACCAGTGGAATTATTTTACAAGTAGTTATTTTAATGACCAACAGAGTTCACTGTTAAGAAGGTAGAGCCCTATGTGGAATGTAGGATAACATGTTATACATGATACGTGACAACTGTAAGGCTTGTGATTTTTAAGATGCCTTTAACCCTATATTAAACACTCAGTTTGCAATACCGATAACTGCAATGTTACTGAAAAAAAATTGAAACAAAACAAAAATCAGCATTGAAAAACCAAAAAGTGGTTGAGCATATATACAGTGGGGAAAAGAAAAGTTTTGTAAACACTAATGTCCAACAAGACTAATTAAATCAGTAACTGTCAGGGTGGCCGAGTGGTTAAGGCGTTTGACTTAAGATCAACTTTTCAAATATATAAGGAAGCAAGGGTTCGAATCCCTTCCCTGACATAACTATTGCTTGAACATGCAAGAAAACAAGAAATATACACAAACTATGTTTATCAATTTAATCATTTTTTTTACAAGAGATAGACACACAGAATACAGCTCTTTTTGTTTATCATTTCTTTTAAACATAACACTTGTTGAAAATTATTTTTTAGGGGATGGGGGGTGTTGCTACGTTGACCCATTACACGATAATAGCAGCTTTACGAAGTTCATTTTCTATATTTAATAGCTCTTTCTCATAACCAATATGACCAAGCTGTTTACAGGCATGCAAGAGCTGTAGACGTTCGACTAATATATTAGGATCGTTCCATTTACTATTTTTTATGAATGGTTTCAGAATCTCGGGAAGCAGTTCATGATTATCACCATTATTATGATTATCATCCTCATTATTATAATCATTTTCATAATGATGATCATTATCATCGTTATCATTACCATGATAATTTCCACCAGTGTCCACAGTCTGTTCAATGGTTTGAGTTGTCTTTGATAGTGTTGAAAGCTTGTTTTTAGATGTGCTAGAATGCTTTAACATTGTTATGTTATTATTACCACTATTACCTTTCCCCACTAACTTTTTGATGGGGTATATTGTCTCCGATAGGGTTGAGGGCTTTTGAGATGTGGGTGCATGTCTGAACATGGGTTTCACAGGAGGTGTTAAAGGTTTCTCATTAAACAACTCGCTAACAGCATGAGTGCGTTGTAGTGTATTAAACTTGAGGTTAATATTATCTTGAGCAGTACTATCTTTCTCTTGGACTTGGTTTCTTGCTTTGGTTTGGGTTTTCCTTACATTTAGACTAGCGTGATTATTAAGTTTACATTCATGATTGTTTGAAGAAAGTACGTCCGATTCTTTTGTTTTAAGCATTCCTCGACACTGTTTCGATCGTTGCTTTGAACAGCGCCAAATAACAGTTCCATTTTTATTGCTTCGTTTCACAATATATGAATATCCTTTATAGTATGCATAAGGCTTACCATACCTAGTCACTGATACTTCCATATCAACTGTCAAGCACAAACTAATCTCTAGTAAAGACAACTTGGTAATAACAAAAATAGTTTAATGTGGGAGCATATATACATGCAAAAAGTGGGAGCAAAGGTGGGGGGTAAAAAGTGGGAGCAAAAGTGGTAGCAAATGCGGGAGAAAAAAAAACTGTGAGCAAAAAGTGGGAGCAAATATGGGATCAAATGTGGGAGAAAGCAAATATAAAAAAAAGTGGGAGCAAATATGCTAACAAATATGTCAACAAATATACCAGCAAAAGTAAATACACAAGTCAAGATCGATTAAAGTGCAAAGAAAATATGAAAGCAAATATGAGAGCAAAAATGGTGTTTTTCTAAAACAACTAGACATAACAAACTTAGTCATAACCTAACCTCACCTAACCTCACCTAACCTCACCTAACCTAACCTCACCTCACCTCACCTAACCTAACCTCACCTCACCTAACTTCACCTAACCTAACCTAACCTAACTTTACCTAACCTAACTTGACTGAACTTTACCTAACCTAACCCATCATAACTTCACCTAACCTAACTTTACCTAATCTAACTTCACCTAACCTAACTTTCAACTCACAGATCAAGATTAAATTCTAGGCATAGTTGAGTTGGAACCCAAGACTTCAGGGATAACACACAAGTATACTAGCCACTACACCGCAAAAATGAGCAAATTACCATGCAACACAACATAAAGTAAAAGTTTCCTGTAGTGTAACTCATTGGCTGTCAACCATAGTTCGGGAATTCAAACCCAAGACCTCAGGACTTTTTGTTTTGAACATTATCAGAAATATTATTCCATTTGCATTTTGCTGCTGCTGCTTATAGTTATAAGAGTTGACATTAATATGGAAAGCAAAAAAAATGTGGGAGCAAAAAGTGGGAGCAAAACGTGTAAGCAGAAGTGGGAGCAAACAAGTGTGAGCAAATATGGGAGCAGAAAGTGGGATCAAATGTGAAAGCAAAAGTGGGAGCAAAAAGAGCGAGGAAAAGTGAGTGCACAAAGTGGGAGCAAAATGTGTGAGTAAAAAGTGGGGCCAAATGTGGTGTTTTACTAAAACAATCTCCCCTAACCTAACCTAACCTAACTTCACCCAACCTAATTTCACCTAACCTAACTTCACCTAACCTAACCTTCCAACTCTCAGATCAAAAATTAAATTCTGGCCATAGTCGAGTTGGAACCCAAAACCTCTGGGATAACACTCAAGTATACTAGCCACTACATCGCGAAATGGGCAAATTATCATGCAACACATCACAAAAATAAAAAGTTTTCTGTAGTGTAACTCATTGGCTGACAATCATAGTTGAGAATTCAAACCCAAGACCTCAGGACTTTTGTTTTGAACATTATCAGAAATATTATTCCATTTACATTTTGCTGTTGCTTATAGTTATAAGAGTTGGCATTAATATGGGAGCAAAAGTAAAAGCAAAAAGTGGGTGCAAGCATGGCTGGTTGTAGAGACTTTCATATCAACAAATACACATAAATTAAATTTTAGTAAAGTGACTTGGCTAATAATAATAATAATATTAACAGTTTAAAAAAAATTCAAGGGGATTGATGTTTTTCAGGATGTAATTTCCAAAGTACTGTCAAGAATAATAATTACATGAACAGATTCCAAGAACTCTAGAGTGCTTTTAAGGTTAATGATTGGCTAGGAGTGAGATAGAGCTAGCTAACCTAAGTTAACCTCAGCTCAGTAAACCTAACCTTGTCACATGGCATGTTCTACAAGTATAGACTTGCTTTGAGACTGGCTATGACGTCACAGATGAATGGCGGTGGGAGGCTGGCAAAAAGGAAAATGTTTTTGGGTAATAAAAACATCATGTCCAGCCTCCCACCGCCATTCATCTGTGACGTCATAGCCAGTCTCAAAGCAAGTCTATACTTGTAGAACATGCCATGTGACAAGGTTAGGTTTACTGAGCTGAGGTTAACTTAGGTTAGCTAGCTCTATCTCACTCCTAGCCAATCATTAACCTTAAAAGCACTCTAGAGTTCTTGGAATCTGTTCATGTAATTATTATTCTTGACAGTACTTTGGAAATTACATCCTGAAAAACATCAATCCCCTTGAATTTTTTTTAAACTGTTAATATTATTATTATTATTAGCCAAGTCACTTTACTAAAATTTAATTTATGTGTATTTGTTGATATGAAAGTCTCTACAACCAGCCATGCTTGCACCCACTTTTTGCTTTTACTTTTGCTCCCATATTAATGCCAACTCTTATAACTATAAGCAACAGCAAAATGTAAATGGAATAATATTTCTGATAATGTTCAAAACAAAAGTCCTGAGGTCTTGGGTTTGAATTCTCAACTATGATTGTCAGCCAATGAGTTACACTACAGAAAACTTTTTATTTTTGTGATGTGTTGCATGATAATTTGCCCATTTCGCGATGTAGTGGCTAGTATACTTGAGTGTTATCCCAGAGGTTTTGGGTTCCAACTCGACTATGGCCAGAATTTAATTTTTGATCTGAGAGTTGGAAGGTTAGGTTAGGTGAAGTTAGGTTAGGTGAAATTAGGTTGGGTGAAGTTAGGTTAGGTTAGGTTAGGGGAGATTGTTTTAGCAAAACACCACATTTGGCCCCACTTTTTACTCACACATTTTGCTCCCACTTTGTGCACTCACTTTTCCTCGCTCTTTTTGCTCCCACTTTTGCTTTCACATTTGATCCCACTTTCTGCTCCCATATTTGCTCACACTTGTTTGCTCCCACTTCTGCTTACACGTTTTGCTCCCACTTTTTGCTCCCACATTTTTTTTGCTTTCCATATTAATGTCAACTCTTATAACTATAAGCAGCAGCAGCAAAATGCAAATGGAATAATATTTCTGATAATGTTCAAAACAAAAAGTCCTGAGGTCTTGGGTTTGAATTCCCGAACTATGGTTGACAGCCAATGAGTTACACTACAGGAAACTTTTACTTTATGTTGTGTTGCATGGTTATTTGCTCATTTTTGCGGTGTAGTGGCTAGTATACTTGTGTGTTATCCCTGAAGTCTTGGGTTCCAACTCAACTATGCCTAGAATTTAATCTTGATCTGTGAGTTGAAAGTTAGGTTAGGTGAAGTTAGATTAGGTAAAGTTAGGTTAGGTGAAGTTATGATGGGTTAGGTTAGGTAAAGTTCAGTCAAGTTAGGTTAGGTAAAGTTAGGTTAGGTTAGGTTAGGTGAAGTTAGGTGAGGTGAGGTTAGGTTAGGTGAGGTGAGGTGAGGTTAGGTTAGGTGAGGTTAGGTGAGGTTAGGTGAGGTTAGGTTATGACTAAGTTTGTTATGTCTAGTTGTTTTAGAAAAACACCATTTTTGCTCTCATATTTGCTTTCATATTTTCTTTGCACTTTAATCGATCTTGACTTGTGTATTTACTTTTGCTGGTATATTTGTTGACATATTTGTTAGCATATTTGCTCCCACTTTTTTTTATATTTGCTTTCTCCCACATTTGATCCCGTATTTGCTCCCACTTTTTGCTCACAGTTTTTTTTTCTCCCGCATTTGCTACCACTTTTGCTCCCACTTTTTACCCCCCACCTTTGCTCCCACTTTTTGCATGTATATATGCTCCCACATTAAACTATTTTTGTTATTACCAAGTTGTCTTTACTAGAGATTAGTTTGTGCTTGACAGTTGATATGGAAGTATCAGTGACTAGGTATGGTAAGCCTTATGCATACTATAAAGGATATTCATATATTGTGAAACGAAGCAATAAAAATGGAACTGTTATTTGGCGCTGTTCAAAGCAACGATCGAAACAGTGTCGAGGAATGCTTAAAACAAAAGAATCGGACGTACTTTCTTCAAACAATCATGAATGTAAACTTAATAATCACGCTAGTCTAAATGTAAGGAAAACCCAAACCAAAGCAAGAAACCAAGTCCAAGAGAAAGATAGTACTGCTCAAGATAATATTAACCTCAAGTTTAATACACTACAACGCACTCATGCTGTTAGCGAGTTGTTTAATGAGAAACCTTTAACACCTCCTGTGAAACCCATGTTCAGACATGCACCCACATCTCAAAAGCCCTCAACCCTATCGGAGACAATATACCCCATCAAAAAGTTAGTGGGGAATGGTAATAGTGGTAATAATAACATAACAATGTTAAAGCATTCTAGCACATCTAAAAACAAGCTTTCAACACTATCAAAGACAACTCAAACCATTGAACAGACTGTGGACACTGGTGGAAATTATCATGGTAATGATAACGATGATAATGATCATCATTATGAAAATGATTATAATAATGAGGATGATAATCATAATAATGGTGATAATCATGAACTGCTTCCCGAGATTCTGAAACCATTCATAAAAAATAGTAAATGGAACGATCCTAATATATTAGTCGAACGTCTACAGCTCTTGCATGCCTGTAAACAGCTTGGTCATATTGGTTATGAGAAAGAGCTATTAAATATAGAAAATGAACTTCGTAAAGCTGCTATTATCGTGTAATGGGTCAACGTAGCAACACCCCCCATCCCCTAAAAAATAATTTTCAACAAGTGTTATGTTTAAAAGAAATGATAAACAAAAAGAGCTGTATTCTGTGTGTCTATCTCTTGTAAAAAAAATGATTAAATTGATAAACATAGTTTGTGTATATTTCTTGTTTTCTTGCATGTTCAAGCAATAGTTATGTCAGGGAAGGGATTCGAACCCTTGCTTCCTTATATATTTGAAAAGTTGATCTTAAGTCAAACGCCTTAACCACTCGGCCACCCTGACAGTTACTGATTTAATTAGTCTTGTTGGACATTAGTGTTTACAAAACTTTTCTTTTCCCCACTGTATATATGCTCAACCACTTTTTGGTTTTTCAATGCTGATTTTTGTTTTGTTTCAATTTTTTTTCAGTAACATTGCAGTTATCGGTATTGCAAACTGAGTGTTTAATATAGGGTTAAAGGCATCTTAAAAATCACAAGCCTTACAGTTGTCACGTATCATGTATAACATGTTATCCTACATTCCACATAGGGCTCTACCTTCTTAACAGTGAACTCTGTTGGTCATTAAAATAACTACTTGTAAAATAATTCCACTGGTAAATCCTTTTAGCAAATATCGTATATTAAATATTTTCACGCCATAGAACGACAACTTAAAAATCATTTATTGTAGGAATACCTTTAATGGGATCACCAAACCTTCAAGTATGCAATATACATTCCAGATAGTGCTGTATGTTGGTCGATAGTGCCTCCAGTGCTTACATTAAATAAGAATACAGTAAACATATATTTTTTTTTATAAATCATAATTGTTTTCATAAAATACCATATAATAAATATTTTCACACCAACGAATGACCATTTGAAAGTGGTTTATTGTAGAAATATCTTTAATGGAATCTCCAAACCTTCAAGTAAACCATATGTGATGTGCATTCCACATAGCTACATAACCGACAGTACATCGTGGTACCAATCTCCGCCGCATTGCGCGCTCATTGTTTGTGTTGGATTTCTGTCTCATTACTAGAACTGTACTTACTGGTCAATAACCAACATAGAGGTCAAAGTGTTCCCCTGGTAGATAACCCATGTTTGGTTTGTCAATTTCTAATTGCAAGGCCAGTCAAGACCTAACAAAAATTAGTCTTAACGTATATATCCATCATCAACACCATATCATTAAACAAATGAAACCATCTTAAGGTATTTATTACATTTAATTGCATTTTAGGAATCTTGCAAACATCTTGCAACCTTAAAGAGGAATGTATAGACAGGAATTGTGAAAAGGAAACCGTTCAATCATTTAATGTCGTTAGTGTAAGGAACCTCAACGTAAGAGGTTATGAAAGTCTACGTGAGAGTGTGGTTTTTACAGCTGTATGCCTTTTCCTGACACCCACCTCAGAGACAAGTTTATGGGAAATGAAACTCAGCTATCATGTCGAATGTAAAGCTCCTAGTCTAGGAGAAAGTCATGTTGAGGTGATTGTCTACAGGGAGTGTGGTAAACGAAACAACAACAACAACAACAACAACAACAACAAAAGGCATACATGTAAAGGGAATATTATGGAATTTTCGAGTACATGTAGTCAATTTTAATAAAAATTGGATAAATTTCATGGTTTGTACACCACTTGGCTAAATTCGGTAAATTTTAGTGAATTTTCATCTATATTCGTCTAATTTTATATGAATTTGAGGTAGTTTAAACCATGCTTAGGTAAATCAATGGAATTTCAATAAATCTGGTAGTCATTTGTTGAATTTTGCTGGAATGTTGTGTCATTTGGTTAATTTGCGGAAAATGTAGTGGATTTTAGGAAAATTTAAGGTAAATCATGGGCAAGCACACTATTATTAGCTGAGTTTCTAATACAATTTTGCATACCCTAGGACCAGTATTGCATTATAAGGCATGCCATGTGTTAGCGTTCTTAAAAGCCAGTGATAAAAAACAAAAAGAGGTCTTTAATTCCACCCCTGGGCGTCATATCTAGTGTCATGTAGGTTGACGATCACGGAGTCCCAGCTGAGACCGTCATTGCTTCCACTAACTTGTGCTAGGCTCCTCTCTGTCTTATTTCCTGTCGACCACACTTGCTCAACTCTTGTTCTCTACCGACCCCAACATGATTAGGGTATCCGAGCCCTAGGGAGTCTCTTCCTTTTGCAACTTTATTGGCCCTGGTTTATTTATTTTTTCTGATATCCTACTAGTGTGAGGAGGCAGCCTTGCTTTTTTATTTTCATGCTATTCCCTGTCTTTTGCCCAAGCCCCCTCAAGAAGGTAGGGTGTATTTAGCCCCACCACTTGCTGTGCACTCTGCCTATGGCTACACCCTCAAGGGCTGATCAGTTTGGAAGTTGGTGACCCCAAGGGATTTCTGAGCTGAGTCCAGTTTTCCTCCTCTTTATCCATTACCTCTGGGGCAAAGCCACTCCTAGTATACTTTTTATATGCCTTTCATGGCTCTCCTTCCTTCCAACTCCCTCAATCCTTATGCTTGAGGGTTGAGGGCCATTTTTTATTCCGTCTGTCCTTTATTTGACCAATTGTTTTCCATTTCTTCTTCTAGTATATAAGCGTGTAGTAGCTTAGATTTAATTTTCATCTTTACGATGACCCAAACCATTGAGGGTCGCTGTAGAACGCTTCTCTCTTGTCCAAAGGACAGCATGTTGAATTCCTCACTGGCTCATGAATTTTATACTTTGTTCACTTAGTTCTCATGGCTTTGAAACTGGCTGTCTGTAACGCGATCATTATTCATTTTAACTTCAGCGTACTAAACTAATTTTAAATTAGTTAATTTTAAATTAATTATTTTAAATTAATTTTAAATTCAGATTTGTGTTTCACAGTAAACACAATTATTATTCTCCGTTTAAAACAAGCCATACCATTCTTTTTTCTAACATGATAGCTTATACGTGCGCATGGAAAGTAGTATAATCATCAGCTAAGGATTCAATTTCCATTACCTACACCTCTCATGGTATGCCAATTCGTTAAACTATAGAAAACGTTTCTATATGTTCTGTTACATTATTATTTGACCATATCACCGTGTAGTGGTTAACCTACTTGGTTGTCAACCCTAAGGTCTTGGCTTCCAAGCCCGACTATACCATGACATTCATTTCAAGGTTGCCATAAGGTTCACTAAGCCTTTGTCAAACCTAACAACGATCTAGTCATGTGCAGAGCACGTCCGCTATCAAGCAAATGAGTAATATGAAACTTCCTGACAAGGTCGCTGTGCTGTTATCAGCAAAGCCAGTGTCTCTGTGCAGATTCAAGCCAGCGGTAGTATGCAAGCCTACGTTTGTTTAAAAATCATCATGAATAAAAGTCCACTGTGACCACAGAGGCCCCGGTTCGATTTTTTTTCTAAAGGCTGCAACAGGGTAGACTGAGTCTTGACAGGTAAAACTTTTTGGGGTGCATTCGTGAACCATGGCAAGGGTTGACCATCCTGACTTCTTCAACATCTCCAACCAATGTTTACTATTACTGGTGAGTTACCATTTTTTCTTTCTTCGGCTTTTCCCTATTAGTTTGAGTCGCCGGAGCCAACCAAGCTCATTTTGGATTTGGCCGGGGATTTAAGGCCGAATGCCACGTGATTTTTTCAGGTGAAAATTCCAACCCCCGCTGTCACCGGGATTTGAACCCCAGCCGTCCGGGTAAAAACGAGCAGCTAAGCACCTGCGCCATCACGCTCCCCACAGGTTAGTTATCTATCCGCACATTAATCCATAATTACCTAATAATAATAATAACAATCATCCTCCATACACATGTCCATTAATGCATGGTTTCACAAAGATGCTTATGCTTTTAGGTGTATAACACGTTTTTTCCCCATAACATGACTATTTACTGTTTTAGGGGTGAAATGATCAATCGAGGTAAAAGCCCTAATCATCCCCTATTTTTTAAGCTATCACACCTACTTTTAGGCTTCTTCGTTTCCGAGATATGGATTTTTCAATTTTGGGGGGTAGTTTCACCCCCCTGCTATTTTTCATCAAAAACAAAAGATCTTAGGTTCATTTATCATTTTTAGGTGTTTAACACGTTTTTTCCCCCATAACATGACTATTTACTGTTTTAGGGGTGAAATGATCCATCGAGGTAAAAGCCCATATCATCCCCTATTTTTTATGCTATCACACCTAATTTTAGGATTCTTCGTTTCCGAGATATGGATTTTTCAATTTTGGGGGGTAGTTTCACCCCCTGCTATTTTTCATCAAAAACAAAAGATCTTAGGTTCATTTATCATTTTTAGGTGTTTAACACGTTTTTTCCCCATAACATGACTATTTACTGTTTTAGGGGTGAAATGATCCATCGAGGTAAAAGCCCATATCATCCCCTATTTTTTAAGCTATCACACCTAATTTTAGGCTTCTTCGTTTCCGAGATATGGATTTTTCAATTTTGGGGGGTAGTTTCACCCCCCTGCTATTTTTCATCAAAAACAAAAGATCTTAGGTTCATTTATCATTTTTAGGTGTTTAACACGTTTTTCCCCCATAACATGAGTATTTACTGTTTTAGGGGTGAAATGATCCATCGAGGTAAAAGCCCTAATCATCCCCTATTTTTTAAGCTATCACACCTAATTTTAGGCTTCTTCGTTTCCGAGATATGGATTTTTCAATTTTGGGGGGTAGTTTCACCCCCCTGCTATTTTTCATCAAAAACAAATGATCTTAGGTTCATTTATCATTTTTAGGCGTTTAACACGTTTTTTCCCCATAGCATGACTATTTACTGTTTTAGGGGTGAAATGACCAATCGAGGTAAAAGCCCATATCATCCCCTATTTTTTAAGCTATCACACGTAATTTTAGGCTTCTTCGTTTCCTAGATATGGATTTTTCAATTTTGGGGGGTAGTTTCACCCCCCAAACGGGGGACGTCACCCCAAGTGCTAGGACCCCTCATACAAGTCCCTAGCATGATTGGTTCGCGAGATATGAACAAAAGTGTCGTTAGGCCCTTTCGACAAAAACGAATCCTACATTCAAAAACGGGGCGTCACCCCCAGGGTTAGAATACTGTATATGGCAAAATCCCATCAGGGGTTCAGAAAATATTAACAAACGTATAGTTAGGTCCTTTTGACAAAAGCCGACCGTGCGCGCACATACAAAAAATATTACTATTTCAACCCCCGGGTAAGGATAGTTTTTATTTTGGAGTGAATATACCCCGTCCATAGAAAAGGGGAGTTCACCACGAGTCCTACGACACCTCATACGTTTAAGTCCGATTATTGGTTAGCGAGATAGTAAAAAGCCGATGACCTATTAGTTTTTTTTGTTTATTTAAATACATATTAAAAACACTCATTTATAAATCATCATTTAAAAAGCCCGCTCTTTTACAAAAACCGCCAAGTTCGTAGGTATACAAAAATAAATTACTATTTCATCCCCCCGGGTAAGGGTAGTTTTTATTTTGGGGTGAATATACCCCTTCGATAGAAAAAGAGAGTTCACCACGAGTCCTACGACACCTCATACGTTTAAATCCGATTATTGGTTAGCGAGATAGTCAAAAGCCGATGACCTATTAGTTTTTATGGTTTATTTCAATACATATTAAAAACACTCATTAATAAATCATCATTTAAAAAGCCCGCCCTCTTACAAAACTCCTCAAGTGCGCATGCGTATAAAAAAACATTCATCGCCAAAATGTCAAAAAACAACATGTTTACCCCAAATGGCGTTTCCCAATTCCATCCATTTTTAAAAAATAACCTCACCATCATCTAGAGCGGAAAAAATACCATCTAAACGACCCCTCACTCGACCCTACTCCTCCCCCACCACATAACCCTTTCCCAACATAGGCATACATATTCAAGCACGAGCGCGACTTCAGGAAACCAACACTACCCCACTACTCGCGAATGACCTTTTAGTTTTGGTCTTTTAATCAAATAAAGAGCCTATAGGAAAGTAGGGGGCATTACTAGCAGTGCTAGGACACCCTGTATGTTCTAATCCCATGTTTGGTTAGCGAGATATCAAGTTCGGGGCAAATACGAGGGTGGCTCAATAAGAAGTGGTCCAGCTCCCCCCTTACCACACTACTGTTCCTCTTAGAGGTATTAGCTCACTGGAGTGTCTTTAAGCTAACATCCTTACTTTAGAGCTCCTAGGTACCCACCGAGACTATGAGTAGATGGCTACTCATCAAGGTATTAGCACACTGGAGTGTCCTTAAGCTAACATACTTCAGTTTAGAGCTCCTATGTACCCACCGAGGCAGTGAGTAGATGGCTACTCATCAAGTTATTAGCACACTGGTGTGTCTTTAAGCTAACATCCTTCAGTTTAGAGCTCCTGGGTACCCACCGAGGCAGTGAGTTGATGGTTACTCATCAAGGTATTAGCACACTGGAGTGTCTTTAAGCTAACATCCTTCAGTTTAAAGCTCCTAGGTACCCACCGAGGCTGTGAGTAGATGGCTACTCATCAAGTTATTAGCACACTGGTGTGTCTTTAAGCTAACATCCTTCAGTTTAGAGCTCCTAGGTACCCACCGAGACTGCGAGTAGATGGTTACTCATCAAGGTATTAGCCCACTGGAGTGTCTTTAAGCTAACATCTTTCAGTTTAGAGCTCCTAGGTACCCACCGAGATTGTGAGCAGATGGTTCCTCTTAGAGGTATTAGCTCACTGGAGTGTCATTAAGCTAACATCCTTACCTTAGAGCTCCTAGGTACCCACCGAGACTGTGAGTAGATGGCTACTCATCGAGGTATTAGCACACTGGAGTGTCTTTAAGCGAACATCTTTCAGTTTAGAGCTCCTAGGTACCCACCGAGACTGTGAGTAGATGGCTACTCATCAAGGTATTAGCACACTGGAGTGTCTTTAAGCTAACATCCTTCAGTTTAGAGCTCCTAGGTACCCACCGAGGCTGTGAGTAGATGGCTACACATCAAGTTATTAGCACACTGGTGTGTCTTTAAGCTAACATCCTTCAGTTTAGAGCTCCTAGGTACCCAACAAGACTGCGAGTAGATGGTTACTCATCAAGGTATTAGCACACTGGAGTGTCTTTAAGCTAACATCCTTCAGTTTAGAGCTCCTAGGGACCCACCGAGACTGTGAGTAGATGGCTACTCATCAAGGTATTAGCACACTGGAGTGTCTTTAAGCTAACATCCTTACCTTAGAGCTCCTAGGTACCCACCGAGACTGTGAGTAGATGGCTACTCATCGAGGTATTAGCACACTGGAGTGTCTTTAAGCTAACATCCTTACCTTAGAGCTCCTAGGTACCCACCGAGACTGCGAGTAGATGGTTACTCATCAAGGTATTAGCACACTGGAGTGTCTTTAAGCTAACATCCTTCAGTTTAGAGCTCCTAGGTACCCAACAAGACTGCGAGTAGATGGTTACTCATCAAGGTATTAGCTCACTGGAGTGTCATTAAGCTAACATCCTTACCTTAGAGCTCCTAGGTACCCACCGAGACTGTGAGTAGATGGCTACTCATCGAGGTATTAGCACACTGGAGTGTCTTTAAGCGAACATCTTTCAGTTTAGAGCTCCTAGGTACCCACCGAGACTGTGAGTAGATGGCTACTCATCAAGGTATTAGCACACTGGAGTGTCTTTAAGCTAACATCCTTCAGTTTAGAGCTCCTAGGTACCCACCGAGGCTGAGAGTAGATGGCTACACATCAAGTTATTAGCACACTGGTGTGTCTTTAAGCTAACATCCTTCAGTTTAGAGCTCCTAGGTACCCAACAAGACTGCGAGTAGATGGTTACTCATCAAGGTATTAGCACACTGGAGTGTCTTTAAGCTAACATCCTTCAGTTTAGAGCTCCTAGGTACACACGAGGCTGTGAAAAGATGGTTACTCATCAAGTTATTAGCACACTGGAGTGTCTTTAAGCTAACATCCTTCAGTTTAGAGCTCCTAGGTACCCACTGAGGCTGTGAGAAGATGGTTACTCATCAAGGTATTAGCACACTGGAGTGCCTTTAAGCTAACATCCTTGAGTTTTGAGCTCCTAGGTACCCACCGAGACTGCGAGTTGATGGTTAATCATCAAGATATTAGCACACTGGAGAATCGTTCAGCTAACATCCCTTAGTTTAGAGCTCCTAGGTACCCACTGAGACTGTGAGCAGATGGTTACTCATCAAGGTACTAGCACAATGGAGTGTCTTTAAGCTAACATCCTTCAGTTTAGAGCTCCTAGGTACCCACCGAGATTGTGAGCAGATGGTTCCTCGTACAGGTATTAGCTCACTGGAGTGTCTTTAAGCTAACATCCTTACTTATGAGCTCCTAGGTACCCACCGAGACTGTGAGTAGATGGCTACTCATCAAGGTATTAGCACACTGGAGTGTCTTTAAGCTAACATCCTTCAGTTTAGAGCTCCTAGGTACACACCGAGACTGCGAGTAGATGGTTGCTAATCAAGGTATTAGCACACTGGAGTGTCTTTAAGCTGACATCCTTCAGTTTAGAGCTCCTAGGTACCCACCGAGGCTGTGAGTAGATGGTTACTCACCAAGGTATTAGCACACTGGAGTGACCTTAAGCTACCATCCTTCAGTTTAGAGCTCCTAGGTACCCACCGAGGCTGTGAGTAGATGGTTACTCACCAAGGTATTAGCACACTGGAGTGACTTTAAGCTACCATCCTTCAGTTTAGAGCTCCTAGGTACCCACCGAGGCTGTGAGTAGATGGTTACTCATCTAGGTATTAGCACACTGGAGAATCCTTCAGCTAACATCCCTTAGTTTAGAGCTCCTAGGTACCCACCGAGACTGTGAGCAGATGGTTACTCATCAAGGTACTAGCACACTGGAGTGTCTTTGAGCTAACATCCTTCAGTTTAGAGCTCCTAGGTACCCACCGATACTGTGCGTAGATGGTTACTCATCAAGGTATTAGCACACTGGAGTGTCTTTAAGCTAACATCCTTCAGTTTAGAGCTCCTAGGTACCCACCGAGACTGTGAGTAGATGGTTACTCATCAAGGTATTAGCACACTATAGTGACTTTAAGCTAACAACCTTCAGTTTAGAGCTCCTAGGTACCCACCGAGACTCAGAGTAGATGGTTACTCATCAAGGTAATAGCACACTGGAGTGTCTTTAAGCAAACATCCTTGAGTTTAGAGCTCGTAGGTACCCACCGAGATTGTGAGCAGATGGTTCCTCTTAGAGGTATTAGCACACTGGAGTGTCTATAAGCTAACATCCTTCAGTTTAGAGATCCTAGGTACCCACCGAGATTGTGAGCAGACGGTTCCTCTTAGAGGTATTAGCACACTGGAGTGTCTTTAAGCTGACAACCTTCAGTTTATAGTTCCTAGGTACCCACCGAGATTGTGAGCAGATGGATCCTCTTAGAGGTATTAGCACACTGGTGTGTCTTTAAGCTAACATCCTTTAGATTAGAGCTCCTAGGTACCCACCTAGACTGTGAATAGATGGCTGCTCACCAAGGTAATAGCACACTGTAGAGTCTTTAAGCTAACATCTTTTAGTTTAGAGCTCCTAGGTACACACCGAGACTGTGAGTAGATGGTTACCCATCTAGGTATTAGCACACTGGAGTTTCTTTAAGCTAACATCCCTCAGCTTAGAGCTCCTAGGTACCCACCGAGACTGTGAGCAGATGGTTACTCATCAAGGTATTGGCACACTGGAGAGTCTTTATGTTAACATCCTTCAGTTTAAAGCTCCTAGGTACACACCGAGATTGTGAGCAGATGGTTCCTCTTAGAGGTATTAGCACTCTGGAGTGCCTTTAAGCAAACATCCTTTAGATTAGAGCTCCTAGGTACCCACCGAGACTTTGAGTAGATGGCTACTCACCAAGGTATTAGCACACAGTAGAGTCTTTAAGCTCACATCTTTTAGTTTAGAGCTCCTAGGTACCCACCGAGACTGTGAGTAGATGGTTACTCATCAAGGTATTAGCAAACTGGAGTGTCTTTAAGCTAACATCCTTTAGTTTAGAGCTCCTAGGTACCCACCGAGACTGTGAGTAGATGGTTACTCATCAAGTGATTAGCACCCTGGAGTGTCTTTAAGCTAACATCCTTCAGTTTAGAGCTCCTAAGTACCCACCAAGATTGTGAGCAGATGATTCCTCTTAGAGGTATTAGCACACTGGAGTGGCTTTAAGCTAACATCCTTTAGTTTAGAGCTCCTAGGTACCCACCGAGACTGTGAGTTGATGGCTACTCATCAAGTTATTAGCACACTGGAGTGTCTTTAAGCAAACATCCTTCAGTTTAAAGCTCCTAGGTACCCACCGAGCCTGTGAGTAGATGGCTACACATCAAGTTATTAGCACACTGGTGTGTCTTTAAGCTAACATCCTTTAGTTTAGAGCTCCTAGGTACCCACCGAGACTGCGAGTAGATGGTTACTCATCAAGGTATTAGCACACTGGAGTGTCTTTAAGCTAACATCCTTCAGTTTAGAGCTCCTAGGTACCCACCGAGATTGTGAGCAGATGATTCCTCTTAGAGGTATTAGCACACTGGTGTGTCTTTAAGCTAACATTCTTTAGTTTAGAGCTCCTAGGTACCCACTGAGACTATGAGCAAATTGTTACTCATCAAGGTATTAGCACACTGGAGTGTCTTTAAGCTAACATCCTTCAGTTTAGAGCTCCTAGGTACCCACCGAGACTGTGAGCAGATGGTTACTCATCAAGGTATTAGCACACTGGAGTGTCCTTAAGCTAACATCCTTCAGTTTAGAGCTCCTAGGTAACCACAGAGACTGTGAGTAGATGGTTACGCATCAAGGTATTAGCACACTGGAGTGTCTTTGATCTAACATCCTTCAGTTTGAGCTCCAAGGTACCCACTGAGACTGTGAGCAGATGGTTACACATGAAGGTATTAGCACACTGGAGTGTCTTTAAGCTAACTTCCTTCAGTTTAGAGCTCCTAGGTACCCACCGATACTGTGAGTAGATTGCTACTCATCAAGTTATTAGCACACTGGAGTTTGTTTAAGCTAACATCCTTCAGTTTAGAGCTCCTAGGTACCCACCGAGGCTGTGAGTAGATGGTTACTCACCAAGGTATTAGCGCACTGGAGTGTCTTTAAGCTAACATCCTTCATTTTAGAGCTCCTCGGTACCCACCGAGGCTGTGAGTAGATGGTTACTCATCTAGGTATTAGCACACTGGAGTGTCTTTAAGCTAACATACTTGAGTTTCGTGCTCCTAGGTACCCACCGAGACTGCGAGTTGATGGTTAATCATCAATATATTAGCACACTGGAGAATCCTTCAGCTAACATCCCTTAGTTTAGAGCTCCTAGGTACCCACCGAGTCTGTGAGCAGATGGTTACTCATCAAGGTACTAGCACACTGGAGTGTCTTTAAGCTAACATCCTTCACTTTAGAGCTCCTAGGTACCCACCGATACTGTGAGTAGATGGTTACTCATCAAGGTATTAGCACACTGGAGTGTCTTTAAGCTAACATCCTTCAGTTTAGAGCTCCTAGGTACCCACCGAGACTGTGAGTAGATGGTTAATCATCAAGGTATTAGCACACTGGAGTGACTTTAAGCTAACAACCTTCAGTTTAGAGCTCCTAGGTACCCACCGAGACTGTGAGCAGATGGCTACTCATCAAGGTATTAGCACACTGGAGTGTCTTTATGTTAACATCCTTCAGATTAGAGCTCCTAGGTACACTCCGAGATTGTGAGCAGATGGTTCCTCTTAGAGGTATTAGCACTATGGAGTGTCTTTAAGCTAACATCCTTTAGATTAGAGCTCCTAGGTACCCACCGAGACTGTAAGTAAATGGCTACTCACCAAGGTATTAGCACACAGTAGAGTCTTTAAGCTAACATCCTTACTTTAGATCTCCTAGGTACCCACCGAGACTGTGAGTAGAAGGTTACTCATCTAGGTATTAGCACACTGGAGTGTCTTTAAGCTAACATCCCTCAGCTTAGAGCTCCTAGGTATCCACCGAGACTGTGAGAAGATGGTTACTCATCAAGGTATTGGCACACTGGAGAGTCTTTATGTTAACATCCTTCAGATTAGAGCTCCTAGGTACACTCCGAGATTGTGAGCAGATGGTTCCTCTTAGAGGTATTAGCACTATGGAGTGTCTTTAAGCTAACATCCTTTAGATTAGAGCTCCTAGGTACCCACCGAGACTGTAAGTAAATGGCTACTCACCAAGGTATTAGCACACAGTAGAGTCTTTAAGCTAACATCTTTTAGTTTAGAGCTCCTAGGTACCCACCGAGACTGTGAGTAGATGGTTACTCATCAAGGTATTAGCAAACTGGAGTGTCTTTAAGCTAACATCCTTTAGTTTAGAGCTCCTAGGTACCCACCGAGGCTGTGAGTAGATGGTTACTCACCAAGGTATTAGCACACTGGAGTGACTTTAAGCTACCATCCTTCAGTTTAGAGCTCCTAGGTACCCACCGAGGCTGTGAGTAGATGGTTACTCACCAAGGTATTAGCACACTGGAGTGACTTTAAGCTACCATCCTTCAGTTTAGAGCTCCTAGGTACCCACCGAGGCTGTGAGTAGATGGTTACTCATCTAGGTATTAGCACACTGGAGAATCCTTCAGCTAACATCCCTTAGTTTAGAGCTCCTAGGTACCCACCGAGACTGTGAGCAGATGGTTACTCATCAAGGTACTAGCACACTGGAGTGTCTTTAAGCTAACATCCTTCAGTTTAGAGCTCCTAGGTACCCACCGATACTGTGCGTAGATGGTTACTCATCAAGGTATTAGCACACTGGAGTGTCTTTAAGCTAACATCCTTCAGTTTAGAGCTCCTAGGTACCCACCGAGACTGTGAGTAGATGGTTACTCATCAAGGTATTAGCACACTATAGTGACTTTAAGCTAACAACCTTCAGTTTAGAGCTCCTAGGTACCCACCGAGACTCAGAGTAGATGGTTACTCATCAAGGTAATAGCACACTGGAGTGTCTTTAAGCAAACATCCTTGAGTTTAGAGCTCGTAGGTACCCACCGAGATTGTGAGCAGATGGTTCCTCTTAGAGGTATTAGCACACTGGAGTGTCTATAAGCTAACATCCTTCAGTTTAGAGATCCTAGGTACCCACCGAGATTGTGAGCAGACGGTTCCTCTTAGAGGTATTAGCACACTGGAGTGTCTTTAAGCTGACAACCTTCAGTTTATAGCTCCTAGGTACCCACCGAGATTGTGAGCAGATGGATCCTCTTAGAGGTATTAGCACACTGGTGTGTCTTTAAGCTAACATCCTTTAGATTAGAGCTCCTAGGTACCCACCTAGACTGTGAATAGATGGCTGCTCACCAAGGTAATAGCACACTGTAGAGTCTTTAAGCTAACATCTTTTAGTTTAGAGCTCCTAGGTACACACCGAGACTGTGAGTAGATGGTTACCCATCTAGGTATTAGCACACTGGAGTTTCTTTAAGCTAACATCCCTCAGCTTAGAGCTCCTAGGTACCCACCGAGACTGTGAGCAGATGGTTACTCATCAAGGTATTGGCACACTGGAGAGTCTTTATGTTAACATCCTTCAGTTTAAAGCTCCTAGGTACACACCGAGATTGTGAGCAGATGGTTCCTCTTAGAGGTATTAGCACTCTGGAGTGCCTTTAGGCAAACATCCTTTAGATTAGAGCTCCTAGGTACCCACCGAGACTTTGAGTTGATGGCTACTCACCAAGGTATTAGCACACAGTAGAGTCTTTAAGCTCACATCTTTTAGTTTAGAGCTCCTAGGTACCCACCGAGACTGTGAGTAGATGGTTACTCATCAAGGTATTAGCAAACTGGAGTGTCTTTAAGCTAACATCCTTTAGTTTAGAGCTCCTAGGTACCCACCGAGACTGTGAGTAGATGGTTACTCATCAAGTGATTAGCACCCTGGAGTGTCTTTAAGCTAACATCCTTCAGTTTAGAGCTCCTAAGTACCCACCAAGATTGTGAGCAGATGATTCCTCTTAGAGGTATTAGCACACTGGAGTGGCTTTAAGCTAACATCCTTTAGTTTAGAGCTCCTAGGTACCCACCGAGACTGTGAGTTGATGGCTACTCATCAAGTTATTAGCACACTGGAGTGTCTTTAAGCAAACATCCTTCAGTTTAAAGCTCCTAGGTACCCACCGAGCCTGTGAGTAGATGGCTACACATCAAGTTATTAGCACACTGGTGTGTCTTTAAGCTAACATCCTTTAGTTTAGAGCTCCTAGGTACCCACCGAGACTGCGAGTAGATGGTTACTCATCAAGGTATTAGCACACTGGAGTGTCTTTAAGCTAACATCCTTCAGTTTAGAGCTCCTAGGTACCCACCGAGATTGTGAGCAGATGATTCCTCTTAGAGGTATTAGCACACTGGTGTGTCTTTAAGCTAACATCCTTTAGTTTAGAGCTCCTAGGTACCCACTGAGACTATGAGCAAATTGTTACTCATCAAGGTATTAGCACACTGGAGTGTCTTTAAGCTAACATCCTTCAGTTTAGAGCTCCTAGGTACCCACCGAGACTGTGAGCAGATGGTTACTCATCAAGGTATTAGCACACTGGAGTGTCCTTAAGCTAACATCCTTCAGTTTAGAGCTCCTAGGTAACCACAGAGACTGTGAGTAGATGGTTACGCATCAAGGTATTAGCACACTGGAGTGTCTTTGATCTAACATCCTTCAGTTTGAGCTCCAAGGTACCCACTGAGACTGTGAGCAGATGGTTACTCATGAAGGTATTAGCACACTGGAGTGTCTTTAAGCTAACTTCCTTCAGTTTAGAGCTCCTAGGTACCCACCGATACTGTGAGTAGATTGCTACTCATCAAGTTATTAGCACACTGGAGTTTGTTTAAGCTAACATCCTTCAGTTTAGAGCTCCTAGGTACCCACCGAGGCTGTGAGTAGATGGTTACTCACCAAGGTATTAGCGCACTGGAGTGTCTTTAAGCTAACATCCTTCAGTTTAGAGCTCCTAGGTACCCACCGAGGCTGTGAGTAGATGGTTACTCATCTAGGTATTAGCACACTGGAGTGTCTTTAAGCTAACTTACTTGAGTTTCGTGCTCCTAGGTACCCACCGAGACTGCGAGTTGATGGTTAATCATCAATATATTAGCACACTGGAGAATCCTTCAGCTAACATCCCTTAGTTTAGAGCTCCTAGGTACCCACCGAGTCTGTGAGCAGATGGTTACTCATCAAGGTACTAGCACACTGGAGTGTCTTTAAGCTAACATCCTGCACTTTAGAGCTCCTAGGTACCCACCGATACTGTGAGTAGATGGTTACTCATCAAGGTATTAGCACACTGGAGTGTCTTTAAGCTAACATCCTTCAGTTTAGAGCTCCTAGGTACCCACCGAGACTGTGAGTAGATGGTTAATCATCAAGGTATTAGCACACTGGAGTGACTTTAAGCTAACAACCTTCAGTTTAGAGCTCCTAGGTACCCACCGAGACTGTGAGCAGATGGCTACTCATCAAGGTATTAGCACACTGGAGTGTCTTTATATTAACATCCTTCAGATTAGAGCTCCTAGGTACACTCCGAGATTGTGAGCAGATGGTTCCTCTTAGAGGTATTAGCACTATGGAGTGTCTTTAAGCTAACATCCTTTAGATTAGAGCTCCTAGGTACCCACCGAGACTGTAAGTAAATGGCTACTCACCAAGGTATTAGCACACAGTAGAGTCTTTAAGCTAACATCCTTACTTTAGATCTCCTAGGTACCCACCGAGACTGTGAGTAGAAGGTTACTCATCTAGGTATTAGCACACTGGAGTGTCTTTAAGCTAACATCCCTCAGCTTAGAGCTCCTAGGTATCCACCGAGACTGTGAGAAGATGGTTACTCATCAAGGTATTGGCACACTGGAGAGTCTTTATGTTAACATCCTACAGATTAGAGCTCCTAGGTACACTCCGAGATTGTGAGCAGATGGTTCCTCTTAGAGGTATTAGCACTATGGAGTGTCTTTAAGTTAACATCCTTTAGATTAGAGCTCCTAGGTACCCACCGAGACTGTAAGTAAATGGCTACTCACCAAGGTATTAGCACACAGTAGAGTCTTTAAGCTAACATCTTTTAGTTTAGAGCTCCTAGGTACCCACCGAGACTGTGAGTAGATGGTTACTCATCAAGGTATTAGCAAACTGGAGTGTCTTTAAGCTAACATCCTTTAGTTTAGAGCTCCTAGGTACCCACCGAGACTGTGAGTAGATGGTTACTCATCAAGTGATTAGCACCCTGGAGTGTCTTTAAGCTAACATCGTTCAGTTTAGAGCTCCTAGGTACCCACCGAGACTGCGAGAAGATGGTTACTCATCAAGGTAATAGCACACTGGAGTGTCTTTAAGCAAACATCCTTCAGTTTAGAGCTCGTAGGTACCCACCGAGATTGTGAGCAAACGGTTTCTCTTAGAGGTATTAGCACACTGGAGTGTCTATAAGCTAACATCCTTCAGTTTAGAGATCCTAGGTACCCACCGAGATTGTGAGCAGACGGTTCCTCTTAGAGGTATTAGCACACTGGAGTGTATTTAAGCTAACAACCTTCAGTTTAGAGCTCCTATGTACCCACCGAGATTGTGAGCAGATGGTTCCTCTTAGAGGTATTAGCACACTGGTGTGTCTTTAAGCTAACATCCTTTAGATTAGAGCTCCTAGGTACCCACTGAGGCTGTGAGAAGATGGTTACTCATCAAGGTATTAGCACACTGGAGTGTCTTTAAGCTAACATCCTTGAGTTTTGAGCTCCTAGGTACCCACCGAGACTGCGAGTTGATGGTTGATCATCAAGATATTAGCACACTGGAGCATCCTTCAGCTAACATCCCTTAGTTTAGAGCTCCTAGGTACCCACTGAGACTGTGAGCAGATGGATCCTCTTAGAGGTATTAGCTCACTGGAGTGTCTTTAAGCTAACATCCTTACTTTAGAGCTCCTAGGTACCCATCGAGACTGTGAGTAGATGGCTACTCATCAAGGTATTAGCACACTGGAGTGTCTTTAAGCTAACATCCTTCAGTTTAGAGCTCCTAGGTACACACCGAGACTGTGAGTAGATGGTTACTCATCAAGGTATTAGCACACTGGAGTGACTTTAAGCTGACATCCTTCAGTTTAGAGCTCCTAGGTACCCACCGAGGCTGTGAGTAGATGGTTACTCATCTAGGTATTAGCACACTGGAGTGTCTATAAGCTAACATCCTTCAGTTTAGAGCTCCTAGGTACCCACCGAGGCTGTGAGTAGATGGTTACTCACCAAGGTATTAGCACACTGGAGTGACTTTAAGCTGACATCCTTCAGTTTAGAGCTCCTAGGTACCCACCGAGGCTGTGAGTAGATGGTTACTCACCAAGGTATTAGCACACTGGAGTGACTTTAAGCTACCATCCTTCAGTTTAGAGCTCCTAGGTACCCACCGAGACTGCGAGTTGGTGGTTAATCATAAATATATTAGCACACTGGAGAATCCTTCACCTAACATCCCTTAGTTTAGAGCTCCTAGGTACCCACCGAGACTGTGAGCAGATGGTTACTCATCAAGGTACTAGCACACTGGAGTGTCTTTAAGCTAACATCCTTCAGTTTAGAGCTCCTAGGTACCCAACGATATTGTGAGTGGATGGTTACTCATCAAGGTATTAACACACTGGAGAGTCTTTAAGCTAACATCCTTCAGTTTAGATCTCCTAGGTACCCACCGAGACTGGGAGTAGATGGTTACTCATCAAGGTATTAGCACACTGGAGTGACTTTAAGCTAAAAACCTTCAGTTTAGAGCTCCTAGGTACCCACCGAGACTGCGAGTAGATGGTTACTCATGAAGGTAATAGCACACTGGAGTGTCTTGAAGCAAACATCCTTGAGTTTAGAGCTCGTAGGTACCCACCGAGATTGTGAGCAGATGGTTCCTCTTAGAGGTATTAGCACACTGGAGTGTCTATAAGCTAACATCCTTCAGTTTAGAGATCCTAGGTACCCACCGAGATTGTGAGCAGACGGTTCCTCTTAGAGGTATTAGCACACTGGAGTGTCTTTAAGCTGACAACCTTCAGTTTATAGCTCCTAGGTACCCACCGAGATTGTGAGCAGATGGATCCTCTTAGAGGTATTAGCACACTGGTGTGTCTTTAAGCTAACATCCTTTAGATTAGAGCTCCTAGGTACCCACCTAGACTGTGAATAGATGGCTGCTCACCAAGGTAATAGCACACTGTAGAGTCTTTAAGCTAACATCTTTTAGTTTAGAGCTCCTAGGTACACACCGAGACTGTGAGTAGATGGTTACTCATCTAGGTATTAGCACACTGGAGTTTCTTTAAGCTAACATCCCTCAGATTAGAGCTCCTAGGTACCCACCGAGACTGTGAGAAGATGGTTACTCATCAAGGTATTGGCACACTGGAGAGTCTTTATGTTAACATCCTTCAGTTTAAAGCTCCTAGGTACACACCGAGATTGTGAGCAGATGGTTCCTCTTAGAGGTATTAGCACTCTGGAGTGCCTTTAAGCAAACATCCTTTAGATTAGAGCTCCTAGGTACCCACCGAGACTTTGAGTAGATGGCTACTCACCAAGGTATTAGCACACAGTAGAGTCTTTAAGCTAACATCTTTTAATTTAGAGCTCCTAGGTACCCACCGAGACTGTGAGTAGATGGTTACTCATCAAGGTATTAGCAAACTGGAGTGTCTTTAAGCTAACATCCTTTAGTTTAGAGCTCCTAGGTACCCACCGAGACTGTGAGTAGATGGTTACTCATCAAGTGATTAGCACCCTGGAGTGTCTTTAAGCTAACATCCTTCAGTTTAGAGCTCCTAGGTACCCACCGAGATTGTGAGCAGATGGTTCCTCTTAGAGGTATTAGCACGATGGAGTGGCTTTAAGCTAACATCCTTTAGTTTAGAGCTCCTAGGTACCCACCGAGACTGTGAGTTGATGGCTACTCATCAAGTTATTAGGACACTGGAGTGTCTTTAAGCTAACATCCTTCAGTTTAAAGCTCCTAGGTACCCACCGAGCCTGTGAGTAGATGGCTACACATCAAGTTATTAGCACACTGGTGTGTCTTTAAGCTAACATCCTTTAGTTTAGAGCTCCTAGGTACCCACCGAGACTGCGAGTAGATGGTTACTCATCAAGGTATTAGCACACTGGAGTGTCTTTAAGTAAACATCCTTCAGTTTAGAGCGCCTAGGTACCCACCGAGACTGTGAGCAGATGGTTACTCATCAAGGTATTAGCACACTGGAGTGTCCTTAAGCTAACATCCTTCAGTTTAGAGCTCCTAGGTAACCACAGAGACTGTGAGTAGATGGTTACGCATCAAGGTATTAGCACACTGGAGTGTCTTTGATCTAACATCCTTCAGTTTGAGCTCCAAGGTACCCACTGAGACTGTGAGCAGATGGTTACTCATGAAGGTATTAGCACACTGGAGTGTCTTTAAACTAACTTCCTTCAGTTTAGAGCTCCTAGGTACCCACCGATACTGTGAGTAGATTGCTACTCATCAAGTTATTAGCACACTGGAGTGTGTTTAAGCTAACATCCTTCAGTTTAGAGCTCCTAGGTACCCACCGAGGCTGTGAGTAGATGGTTACTCATCTAGGTATTAGCACACTGGAGTGTCTATAAGCTAACATCCTTCAGTTTAGAGCTCCTAGGTACCCACCGAGGCTGTGAGTAGATGGTTACTCACCAAGGTATTAGCACACTGGAGTGACTTTAAGCTGACATCCTTCAGTTTAGAGCTCCTAGGTACCCACCGAGGCTGTGAGTAGATGGTTACTCACCAAGGTATTAGCACACTGGAGTGACTTTAAGCTACCATCCTTCAGTTTAGAGCTCCTAGGTACCCACCGAGACTGCGAGTTGATGGTTAATCATCAATATATTAGCACACTGGAGAATCCCTCAGCTAACATCCCTTAGTTTAGAGCTCCTAGGTACCCACCGAGTCTGTGAGCAGATGGTTACTCATCAAGGTACTAGCACACTGGAGTGTCTTTAAGCTAACATCCTTCACTTTAGAGCTCCTAGGTACCCACCGATACTGTGAGTAGATGGTTACTCATCAAGGTATTAGCACACTGGAGTGTCTTTAAGCTAACATCCTTCAGTTTAGTGCTCCTAGGTACCCACCGAGACTGTGAGTAGATGGTTACTCATCAAGGTATTAGCACACTGGAGTGACTTTAAGCTAACAACCTTCAGTTTAGAGCTCCTAGGTACCCACCGAGACTGCGAGAAGATGGTTACTCATCAAGGTAATAGCACACTGGAGTGTCTTTAAGCAAACATCCTTCAGTTTAGAGCTCGTAGGTACCCACCGAGATTGTGAGCAAATTGTTCCTCTTAGAGGTATTAGCACACTGGAGTGTCTATAAGCTAACATCCTTCAGTTTAGAGATCCTAGGTACCCACCGAGATTGTGAGCAGACGGTTCCTCTTAGAGGTATTAGCACACTGGAGTGTATTTAAGCTAACAACCTTCAGTTTAGAGCTCCTAGGTACCCACCGAGATTGTGAGCAGATGGTTCCTCTTAGAGGTATTAGCACACTGGTGTGTCTTTCAGCTAACATCCTTTAGATTAGAGCTCCTAGGTACCCACCTAGACTGTGAGTAGATGGCTGCTCACCAAGGTAATAGCACACTGTAGAGTCTTTAAGCTAACATCTTTTAGTTTAGAGCTCCTAGGTACCCACCGAGACTGTGAGTAGATGGTTACTCATCTAGGTATTAGCACACTGGAGTGTCTTTAAGCTAACATCCCTCAGCTTAGAGCTCCTAGGTATCCACCGAGACTGTGAGAAGATGGTTACTCATCAAGGTATTGGCACACTGGAGAGTCTTTATGTTAACATCCTTCAGATTAGAGCTCCTAGGTACACTCCGAGATTGTGAGCAGATGGTTCCTCTTAGAGGTATTAGCACTATGGAGTGTCTTTAAGCTAACATCCTTTAGATTAGAGCTCCTAGGTACCCACCGAGACTGTAAGTAAATGGCTACTCACCAAGGTATTAGCACACAGTAGAGTCTTTAAGCTAACATCTTTTAGTTTAGAGCTCCTAGGTACCCACCGAGACTGTGAGTAGATGGTTACTCATCAAGGTATTAGCAAACTGGAGTGTCTTTAAGCTAACATCCTTTAGTTTAGAGCTCCTAGGTACCCACCGAGACTGTGAGTAGATGGTTACTCATCAAGTGATTAGCACCCTGGAGTGTCTTTAAGCTAACATCCTTCAGTTTAGAGCTCCTAGGTACCCACCGAGATTGTGAGCAGATGGTTCCTCTTAGAGGTATTAGCTCACTGGAGTGTCTTTAAGCTAACATCCTTAATTTAGAGCTCCTAGGTACCCACCGAGACTGTGAGTAGATGGCTACTCATCAAGGTATTAGCACACTGGAGTGTCTTTAAGCTAACATCCTTCAGTTTAAAGCTCCTAGGTACCCACCGAGACTGTGAGTAGATGGCTACACATCAAGTTATTAGCACACTGGTGTGTCTTTAAGCTATCATCCTTCAGTTTAGAGCTCCTAGGTACCCACCGAGGCTGTGAATAGATGGTTATTCACCAAGGTATTAGCACACTGGAGTGTCCTTAAGCTAACATCCTTCAGTTTAGAGCTCCAACGTACCCAATCAGACTGTGAGCAAATGGTTACTCATCAAGGTATTAGCACACTGGAGTGTCTTTAAGCGAACATCCTTCAGTTTAGAGCTCCTAGGTACCCACCGAGACTGTGAGTAGACGGTTACTCATCAAGGTATTAGCACACTGGAGTGTCCTTAAGCTAACATCCTTCAGTTTAGTTCTCCTAGGTACCCACAGAGACTGTGAGAAGATGGCTACTCATCAAGTTATTAGCACACTGGAGTGTATTTAAGCTAACATCCTTCACTTTAGAGCTCCTAGGTACCCACCGAGACTGCGATTGATGGTTAATCATCAAGATATTAGCACACTGGAGTGTCTTTAAGCTAACATCCTTCAGTTTAGAGCTCCTAGGTACCCACTGAGACTGCGAGTAGATTGCTACTCACCAAAGTATTAGCACACAGTAGAGTCTTTAAGCTAACATATTTTAGGTTAGAGCTCCTAGGTACCCACCGAAACGGTGAGTAGATGGTTACTCATCAAGGTATTAGTAAACTGGAGTGTCTTTAAGCTAACATCCTTTAGTTTAGAGCTCCTAGGTACCCACCGAGACTGTGAGTAGATGGTTACTCATCAAGTGATTAGCACCCTGGAGTGTCTTTAAGTTAACATCCTTCAGTTTAGAGCTCCTAGGTACCCACCGAGATTGTGAGCAGATGGTTCCTCTTAGAGGTATTAGCACACTGGAGTGGCTTTAAGCTAACATCCTTTAGTTTAGAGCTCCTAGGTACCCACCGAGACTGTGAGTAGATGGCTACTCATCAAGGTATTAGCACACTGGAGTGTCTTTAAGCTAACATCCTTCAGTTTAGAGCCCCTAGGTACCCACCGAGATTGTGAGCAGATGATTCCTCTTAGAGGTATTAGCTCACTGGAGTGTCTTTAAGCTAACATCCTTACTTTAGAGCTCCTAGGTACCCACCGAGACTATGAGTAGAAGGCCACTCATCAAGGTATTAGCACACTGGAGTGTCTTTAAGCTAACTTCCTTCAGTTTTGAGCTCCTAGGTACTCGCCGAGACTGCGAGTAGATGGTTACTCATCAAGGTGTCAGCACACTGGAGTGTCTTTAAGCTAACATCCTTCAGTTTAGAGCTCCTAGGTACCCACCGAGGCTGTGAGAAGATGGTTACTCATCAAGGTATTAGCACACTGGAGTGTCTTTAAGCTAACATCCTTCAGTTTAGAGCTCCTAGGTACCCACCGAGACTGTGAGCAGATGGTTACTCATCAAGGTATTAGCACACTGGAGTGTCCTTAAGCTAACATCCTTCAGTTTAGAGCTCCTAGGTACCCACCGAGACTGCGAGTTGATGGTTAATCATCAACATATTAGCACACTGGAGAATCCTTCAGCTAACATCCCTTAGTTTAGAGGTCCTAGGTACCCAACGAGACTGTGAGAAGATAGTTACTCATCAAGGTACTAGTACACTGGAGTGCCTTTAAGCTAACATCCTTCAGTTTAGAGCTCCTAGGTACCCACCGAGGTTGTGAGCAGATGGTTCCTCTTAGAGGTATTAGCACTCTGGAGTGTCTTTAAGCTAACATCCTTTAGATTAGAGCTCCTAGGTACCCACCGAGACTGCGAGTAGATTGCTACTCACCAAGGTATTAGCACACAGTAGAGTCTTTAAGCTAACATCTTTTAGTTTAGAGCTCCTAGGTACCCACCGAGACGTTGAGTAGATGGTTACTCATCAAGTGATTAGCACCCTGGAGTGTCTTTAAGCTAACATCCCTTAGTTTAGAGCTCCTAGGTACCCTCCGAGACTGTGAGTATATGGTTACTCATCAAGTGATTAGCACCCTGGAGTGTCTTTTAGCTAACATCCTTCAGTTTAGAGCTCCTAGGTACCCACCGAGATTGTGAGCAGATGGTTCCTCTTAGAGGTATTAGCACACTGGAGTGGCTTTAAGCTAACATCCTTTAGTTTAGAGCTCCTAGGTACCCACCGAGTCTGTGAGTAGATGGCTACGCATCAAGGTATTAGCACACTAGAGTGTCTTTAAGCTAACATCCTTCAGTTTAGAGCTCCTAGGTACCCACCGAGATTGTGAGCAGATGGTTCCTCTTAGAGGTATTAGCTCACTGGAGTGTCTTTAAGCTAACATCCATACTTTAGAGCTCCTAGGTACCCACCGAGACTGTGAGTAGATGGCTACTCATCAAGGTATTAGCATACTGGAGTGTCTTTAAGCTAACATCCTTCAGTTTAGAGCTCCTAGGTACCCACCGAAGCTGTGAGTAGATGGCTACTCATCACGTTATTAGCACCCTGGAGTGTCTTTAAGCTAACATCCTTCAGTTTAGAGCTCCTAGGTACCCACCGAGGCTGTGAATAGATGGTTACTCATCAAGGTATTAGCACACTGGAGTGTCTTTAAGCTATCATCCTTCAGTTTAGAGCTCCTAGGTACCCACTGAGACTGTGAGTAGATGGTTACTCATCAAGGTATTAGAACACTGGAGTGTCTTTAAGCTAACATCCTTCAGTTTAGAGCTCCTAGGTAAGTAGTGGTTTTGTACGGGTTCAGATACCACCTCCACCTCCCCACCTCACAAGATGGCGGCAGCCCGATATCTCTCGAACGCATGGTGGGATTTTGACAAATGAGGTGTCGTTGAACTCGGGCTAACACCCCCTTTCCAATGGACAACATATTTCAACCCCAAAAGTAATACCTACCCCTACTAGGGGGTGAAATTTTAATTTTTTTGAGAATCTCTCTTTCCAATTGCAACATGTGAGAGTTTGAATGCCGATATGGATTTAAACGTTGTTCCACATAAAGTGCATGTGTACGGTGGATAGCCGCTATGAATTAACATGCTTGTTTTTTGTTTTTACGCATGCCCACTCATGGCTTTTGTAGGAGGGTGGGGGAGTGGTTCCCTGTGGACGGGTTATTGTTGACAGGTCCTTGTTGACAAGTCATTGTTGACGGGTCCCTGTGGACTGGTCCTTGTTGACAGGTCCTTGTGGACGAGTCCTTGTCCCTTTGGACTGATCCCTTTGGACCGGTCCCTTTGACCTGGTCCTTATGGACTGGCTCATGAATTTATTTAAATTATGTCAAAGGGTCTAACTACATTTGTGTGTGTTGAACTGACGTTGTTCACCACTACTATAATGGGATAACGATATGAAAGGAAAGTGACGAAATACATGTGAACATACAAGGGATCTAACTTGGTGGATGGATGCGTTCTAACGAGTCATTTGTAGTTGAAAGAGAATAATACATGTTCTTAAAATGTTAAAACTGAGGAGATGGTACGTGCAGTAAGACGTCTTGTTACTTCCTGTGTCATATTACAGACATGACAGAGAGCGCACAGATCTGTTGCTATGACTAACACTGCAGTAATTTGAAACCGCAAGTGTTCATTAAGACAATGGATGATGATCATGCAAAGTTAGCAGTTATTGGATATTACACAGGTGTTCCTTCCGGTGTCATGTTGCTGACATACCAGAGAGCGCACACTGCTGTTGCTATGACTGATGCTGCAGTAATTTGAAACCCCATATGTTGATTAAGACAATGGGTGATGATCATGCAAAGTCAGCAGTCATTGGATACCACACAGGTGTTCCTAGTGTACTTTGGACTCTCAACTGAATTGGGAAAGGAATTGCATTGATCTGCAAAAAACTGCTGACACGAGCGATGAGAGTTTATATAAGAGGGGTGTCATATATCTCCCTACTGTCAGTCTTTATTACACGCTTTGAGTGAACAGTGCTCTATTACTGCTCAAGATTTGGTAGAAAATCATTAAATTATTTTGCAAGGTAAGTACTTATTATTAATGGATTGTAGTCTTTTATTACTAATTGATGTTGAAGTTATTGATTGGAATGTATTTATTGATTGATTAATTGATTGATTGATTTGTTTACAGATAATTGGGTACCTGTAGGATACCAGATTCCTACAATCTGTTCATTCAGTGACAGCAGTTGATCAATTATAAAAAGGTAAGTGCCCCCTCTAATAACTTTTAAACAGCTGGAGTATTATTTTCCAATGTTCACCACTACATGTCAGTGAAAATGGTATATTTAGCAGTAAAAAGTTGGAACTACTCGACCATGATGTGTAAAGCTAAATTTGTAGGTTAGATTTTGATTACCACTCTATTAAGTTCGAATGTTCATTGCTAGGTGTCGGTGACATAGGGAATATTTAAAGTCTTAACCTCAGTTCACTTAACTTTACCTAACTTAACCTTGTCATGTGACATATTTTACAAGTTTAAACTTGTTTTAAGACTGACTATGACGTCACACTTAGGTCACTTAACTGGCGATCGCTGGTTTCCAATATATGACATGTTCTACAAGTTTAGACTAGTTTTAAGTCTGGCTACGACGTCACACTTAGCTCACTTAACTGGTGATCGCTGGTTTCTATCACGTGACATGTTCTACAAGTTTAGACTTGTTTTAAGATTGGTTATGACGTCACACTTAGCTCACTTAACTGACGATCACTGGTTTCTATCACTCTATCATGTTCCAATGTTCACCGCTAGGTGTCAGTGACAGTGGTATATAGTAACCCCCAGTTAGAACTACATAAAGTTAGACTTGTTAGGAGTTCACAGATGATCGATTTAAATACCCTGCTATAACCATTGACTGGAATGTAATTAAACTATTTATATTGTACTTTTGTTTATCATTTATTAACATTTATAATTTCTTTCTTTTATAGGTAATTTCGAAAGGGATCATCATGTTCAAGTGTGGTGACTGTAAGAAACAGTTCTCAAGACCTGACAGCCTTCAACGACACGCAAATGTTAAACACGACAATAAAATGTTTGTGTGCAGTCATTGTGCTACCACATTTAACAGACAAGATAATCTTGCACGTCATGTAAATTTAATGCATGTTAGTTCAGCACCATTTTCATGTTCAGTTTGTGAACTTAGTTTTTCTGCTGTAAAGCGATATCAATCCCACATGGTTGAAGTGCATGGTGAACAACAAGAATTAAAAACTGTAAAACCAACATCTAGCATGGAACCTTTAAATGAATGTAATGCTCAAAAGCGTAAACGTTCTCAAGATTGTGAAAATAGTTGTGCATCAAAAAGAAAGAAAGAAGAATGGTGAACCTTCAATAACACATTGTGATGTATGTAATATTGATATACCTTCTTCAATCATTCATGGACATTTACGCAGTATTCAACATAAAAATAACACTTGCCATGAAAGAAATTCTGGAAATGTTCAACAAATTGGTAGTGCATTTAAAAGTCGAATTGCTAGTTATAGATTTCATAGTGAAGAAAAAAAAAACTCAAAGTATTGAATCATTCTTAAAAAATGTTCAACCTACTGTGTTTGGCTTGGTAGTGTCCCCGTTTACCTGGATAGTAGGCTGTCAGATATCCGCCCCCTCAATCGGATTGCCAATTATCAATCGCACCGGCACAGTTACATCAATGAAAATGGCACTGACAGATACTATCGAGATAAGAGCACAGAAATTCACAGGAAATCATTGTGGAACACACCAAAATAGACGGGGGTGTATACTTACCGTTGCTTACCTCTTAATTATCTCGGGGTTTGAGTTGACAACAGGATCACTAAAAGTCTGTTCACACAATAATCTCCGCCATGACATTTAAAAAAATGAACCAGAAACGAAGACGAGAACTTTGAACTGTACAAAAGCTTTATTTCTAATAAAGGGTCTGATTTTCCTAACACAACAAAATATACGTGGCTATCAGTAGCCCAAGTCAATCTGACTACGTCCTCCAGTAGGACTTGCAAAATTATTATACAACATGATATAAAACATTTTAGCTCCCAAGAGCTCCAAATACCGTAATATTCATAACACTATTGGATTGGAAAAGGACGTCAGGGTGTGACATATATAGAGCATTTGTTTCCTTTTAATAAACAAGAGAATGGTATTTATAGTCGCAAGGCCGGAGTGTACGACCTCACTCTCTGAAAACCATATGTTGACACAGCTGCGGGCTACCTTCCAGCCTGACGCATACTGGTCAAATGCACTCCCTTCTCACACGCTATGTTACGTAAGAATCCAGCCTGCACTCTCAAGCTTTTAAATGTCTTACAAGACAACTCACATTATATTTACGCAAATCTTTCAAGTACTTTGACCACATCCTAATGGATCATTACATAAATTTCTTAAACTTGTTAACTTCAATCCAAATGTTTAACTAGCTCTTAAATGTTTATAACAAAATCACATAAATTATTTATAACAATTAGAAATTGTTTATAATCTTTGTCAAAGACAATAAAAATATTCTAAGCACGCCTTTAACATCACTCTCGTTTCATATTATTTTCAAAAATATTTACAACAATTATTTACAATATTAACATTTAAATTGTTTAAATTATTAATTTAATAAATACATTAGCCACGTGTTCATTCGGTTGGTAATTTTATAATCCTGTTTAATATAATCGACCAATGAAGGTTAGTTATACATATTAATGTCACAATCCGGTTTAATAAAGTTCTTAATAATGATTTGTGACGGCAACCTTCATTCAACATCTTGTCTCAAATTCTTTCAAAACTCGTGTTAATTATAACAGTAAATCACTTGATTAATTTTCAACGAACTATAATAATCTTACTCCAGCGGAAAATCCTTCGCTAACAAGTTAATGCACAATCTGCATTAAAAATATGCCCAAAATCATCATATATTAATCTATATGGCATTTACAACTTTCACATCACTTACAAAACTTCCACAAATAATTCTTTAACATTTATTCCTGTGGGAACTTCCTTCATATTCAAGGGCATTATATTTCAGCGACTTTCAACACGCGCTGCACTAGCGATTATACATTCATAGTTCCACTTAAAAATTTTATAATCATAAATTGTTTCAAAACTGTTTTTCTATTTAACCTTCGTAGATTTCATTCATGAACTGAAATGAAGTCAAAACTTGCCAATCACAAACAAATTTAATAGTGAATACGCTTATATACGCCTATCTGGTCTATCAAAATTTAAGATTAACATCTTAAAAGAAAATTGTAGTATGAAAATACTATCTTCAAATAAAGTGCGACTAAACTGCAAAGTAGTCGAATAGAATCCAATTAGACTGGGGAATGCAAACATCGTTATATAATTCTCTAATTGAGAAAAACTCCTAACAAAAGTACTTGACTTTAATGCATTCAATAATTCATTATTAACATTACTATTTCACAAAATTGTCTATGATGCAATGTTCATTCATAACTGACGATAAATGTCTGTGTTGCAATCAATACAAATAACGACTAGTATTTCCAAGATCGTCGATAACGTGAGATTTTAACGCTCTAAAATCATTTAAATGTTCTTCCTTCTTGATGATGACAGAAAATTGTTCAAAGTAATTAAACTGGGGTTGAATTACTTTAATAAAGTGACACGCTGTCTGAATTTAAATCTGCCATAAAAATCATTAACATACAGTCAAATCGTGACTACAAAAAAAATTAATTACTGAAAAATCTAAATATCAGTCTCAACTGATTCAAAATCGTTAACTATGCCCATGACATAACAATGTCTTAATAAATCGTCGAAAAATGCAAAACTCATCAAGGTGTACTGAGAATAAGAATCTCAACAAGAAAATAAAGCAAAATACATGAGGGTAAAAATATGGGAAAAATGGTTGCTCAAACATTACTAGGTTACTCAAATACAATAAACGTTCACGACTACCTTATCTGCCGATTGACGTTCCAGAGGAAAATTCCCCAAAGAAGACTGCTGATGGATCCATTTCACCACGTTAAAGCTGAGCTCCATCCTCGAAATAGGAAATAGCACCCTCGGAGAATCGAACTGCTTCCTTCTCCGTGAATCGCTCTGCTCCTCGAAAACGAATAGACATCCTTCCGGCAATAATCTTCTTTGTGAGTCGGGACTACCCTGACCTCTCTTGAAAAATTCCCTGAAGTTCCAGTAGACAATCATCATGACGTTTTGTAGAAATTTCCGAAGAAATTATTCATATTCAGAGTATGAAATTGTTTCTATGACTGTTCGATGGTATTCAGCCTTTACTTACGAAACATGGGTGTAGATGGTATTCACCGCATGTTCGCTTATGTGGAATAGCAATTAGCGAAGTTCCATGTCGCTATATTACTCCATTGAAGTATGTCCCAATTGCAATAAGCCTTCTTAGCCTTCCATCTGCACTTCAGTTGTAGTGTCAGAAGAACAAACTGCCGTATTCAAATGCTCCATTATACTGTATCGTTCTGTAAGCAAGCAATCTGAAGTCTTTCTACTCCACTCACAGCGTTAGCCTTGCGTTGTTTCTGGCTTATACAAAAGTGTTTCTCTAGTGGCGAGATAATCACTTTTGTCAGTCCTATAAAACAGCTAATATCTTTTGAAGTACTCGGTCGAAATTGTTCAGCTTTTTTCTATAATTGCATGAAGTACTGCACAATACAATTATGTTATCGTAGACCGCTAACTGTTTGAAGCTAAACTTATATAAGCTTTCTAAGGTCCGTTTCAACTTCACCTAGTTTGACCTGTATCTCGTTACTATAGTGGCCTCGCCACGCGTTATGAAAACGATTCTTTTCACTTGCTGTTCACTTTGATGTCTCACTATATTGAATGTATAAGAAACTGACTTTCACAAATACTTCGATGATCTGAGCATTAGATCTCAGAATGATCGGCGAACGAAAGAGAAGAGAAGAGAAGAGGCTCCTCTCTTCTGCGCAAGCCCTTTTATTACCTTCTCGAGGGGCGTTACCATCCCTTCCAAAGCGTGATACTACGTCATCGCTAGAACTTCCAACTTCGTTAATACATGACGGATTTTCAAAATTCAAAAACTGAAAATAAATTTCACCAAAATTCCAAATCGATGCTTTTACTGCAAATGGATTTCCACAATTCTGCATTCAAAAAGTCATAAAAATACCATAGTTTCAGCAATCTCCGTCTTCCTTTAAACTATCGTTCATTGGTTCATGCCTCTCCTCCAATAGCATAGTTTCTTCCTCAGCAGAATTCTTCGTTTCCTGCGACTGCGTCGTACATCTTGGAACATTCTGGACTAAAATGCTGACGTCACTGAGAATCTCAGCTCAAGTAGCTTGCTGGCATAACATATACGTCATCCGTGCTTACGTCATGACTACCCACGTCATAACTATGACAGCCATAACTCTAATCATAATTTCAAATATAGCCACCGTGGTCTCTACATAATTCAATTACGGGGGCATTCTCCTCCCACCACGTTTTAAAAACAGTTGCAAATTGTTTTTAAACTCAATGTTACAAGTATCTCAACTCTCTTGAACACGAAATTGAATTATTACTGGCTTACTCTAGTATGATATTTCCTCTTTGTTCCTTAATCATTATCTCTTCTACTCTGGGTTGTATGTGGTTAATGTATTCATTCCTCTCTACTTCCTCTTCTGACCAGTGTTTCTATTCTCTAAGTTCTGCTGGCTCGTAGAAGGACCAGGATCGATTACAACATCCTGCCTTTTCCTTTGATTGTCAGCTTCTTTATCCCTCAATTCTTTTAAGTATTGCTGGCTTTCCTTTTCTCTTTGCTGATATTGCTCAGGTGTCATAACCTGACTTTGAGTATTCTGGTTTCTATTTTGGTTTTGGTTATTCCTATTATAGTTACGATTATACCCATTATTGTTATAATATCTGCCTCTTCCATTAGAGTTTCCTCGGTTGTAGTTCCAACCTCTTCTCTGTTGATATGGTCGGTAACCTTGTGATCTGTAATTTCTAAACTGATTATTCCTGTGAGGACCTACATTGTCAGTTTTCTCCTCCTCTGGCTTGTCAGTTTGTTGGACTTGGTCCATGTATACCGTATTGATTTCCTTATACTCTTGCCTTTGACCTTTCTGGACTACGTTAGGCATTGGACTTGTGTAGTCTAACCTTCTTAGTAATTCATCCATGCTGGATAAATCCCTGATGTTGGACGAAATTATAAGTCTCCTCACCTCAACTGGCAGCATACGAGAAATCGCATCTATTAGTTGCTCCGTGGACAATGGTGGTTGCAAAAATCTCAAGCGGGACAACTGACTCGTAAAGAAATCAGCGTACCTCGTTGGAAGAGTACCTGAGTATTTTCTTGAATATACCTCCGCTCTTAACGAATTCTGCGCTTCTATGGACCAAAATCGTTTGATTAATGCCTCTGCAAACTCGTCAAAGTTACTGAATGTATATCTAAAAGCTCTAAACCATTCAAGGGGTCCTCCAATCAGATATCTCTCTACAATCTTCATCTCTCTCTCTCTGGGAATGTGAGCTTCGATGAAATAATCTTTGAGATTCCTTACATACTCTATAGGTGTCAAACTATCAGTGTTACTGAATTTTTGTGGTTTGTCCTCGAAATTCCTAATGACCGTCACGTTCCTCTGATATGAATCCGGATAGTTTTTCCCACTATCTCGATAATTCCACTCAGATTCCATATTCCTCTCGTCATCCTCCTCTCTGAATCTGGATACACGTTCTTCAGGAGTCACGTCTCTTTCTTCTAGATCTAGGTGACATCTTCTGGTATGCTTCCTGTTCAATTCGCAAGCTAAGCCTTCTGTATCCTTGTCGGTGATTTCTGTTAAGACTTTCTTGACTATCTCTTCCTTGTAGTTCTCCATTAAACTAGCCTCTCCTACCTTCAAATTTTTCAGTTTACTCGTCGTTTCGTTTACATCTGAGACAACTTTATGAATTTGATCCTCTAATGTAGATTTTAAAGTTTGCATATCCTGATATAGTTGTGTTCTATCGTCAACTTGTTTTTCGGATAGCGAATTTATCCTGACGCTTAAATCTTTTCTAATCTGTACTACCTCATTGTTAATTTCTATCTGCATACTGGCAAGTTTTCTTTCAATCCTTTCCTGAATTTGGGTTACATGTTCCCCACTTGACTTATTCCACTCGTCTTTCCATACCGCTACGTTTGCTGTTAACATCTCGGCTATGTCTACTTCGATATCCTCTTTTAATACTCTATTGTGGTCTAATACCTGTGTTCTCATGACCTCTACGTCATACTTCAACTCTGCTAAAGACGTTGTTGTTCTAACTGATTCGTCGACTAACCTAGTCGTTAATGCAGTTATATTACGCGTACAAAGAGTTTTTGAGTTTTCGATTTCTTCCCTGACTTTATTGACATCAGTTTGGACTTTAGTGATATCTACGAAAACTGTGTTGACCTCTACCTGAATCTTAGTTACATCACTTTGCACCTCAGTTATATCCGCATGAATGTTGTTAATGTCTACCTGAACATTAGATACATCTGTTCTAGCTTTTTGAATTTCTTTCTGGACTTCCTCGACCTTGTCTTGGACAGTCGCTACATCGTTTTTGACAACAACAACTTCGGCTCTAGCACAAGCAATATCCCCTCGGACATTAGCTACGTCTAAATTTAACATTGTAAGGTCCCTCTGTACCTTAGACACATCATTTTTAACATCATCAACATTTTTATGGACATTAGATACATCTGTGCGGATGTCAGTTACAGTATTTTCAATTCCTAGGGTATTAACCTGTAAACGCGACATATTATCCTCCAAATTAGCAGCACTAGTTTGGATACCCTTCAAACTTTCACCCATGCTAGCTGTCAAATTACTAGCATTCTCCTCCATTCTTGCATTCAAATTACTAGCATTCTCCTCCATTCGACTAGTATTCCTAGCTTCCATCTCCTTCATACTACTATTCATGCTAGCAGACAAATTAGCAGACAAATTACTATTATTTTCCTCCATCATCTGCTTCATGTTAGCAGACATCTCCTCTAACATTTTCTTCAAACTTTCATCTGCCATTACAATATTATTATTCAAAATGGATTGCTGTAGGGACATACATCAAAAGAGCAAAATAACAACGTTTGAGCAACACTTTTCACCATATATATAATTTTTGATCAATTTTCTGTCTTAAATCTAACTTATAACTACCTTATAATTAATATTCGAAGATACTTCATGTTGAAACAAACTCAAGCACATGTTCAAATTTCTCTGGCTCATTTTAAAATATCCTAACACAAATAATTTACATTTACAATCCAAATAATTAATTTTATCTTTAATATGACTAAAGTGTCATAAGCCGGTCAAATAAAATAAGATTCCAGATTATAGGCGATTTTTCTAAGTTTCCTGCCCATTTAACCTTTCTCAAGTTGTATAAGATCTGATCTTTTCTGAGTGTAATTTTCCTAATACAATACAACATTTAATTCCTATATAATCACACTCTTAAATACTACAATTGGCCTAGACATCTAACAAAGAATCAACCTCTTTATTTGAGTCTAATCGAACCTCACGTTCTAGGTTTGTCAATCTTTCTGGTGTTCAACCTGGTGATCCAGTTTTGTTGAACACGCCCCACACATTAGGGTCAATCTTACTGTTGACTCAGCCCCACGCTCTTGGGTCGCCAATCTTTCTGTCCCCGTTTACCTGGATAGTAGGCTGTCAGATATCCGCCCCCTCAATCGGATTGCCAATTATCAATCGCACCGGCACAGTTACATCAATGAAAATGGCACTGACAGATACTATCGAGATAAGAGCACAGAAATTCACAGGAAATCATTGTGGAACACACCAAAATAGACGGGGGTGTATACTTACCGTTGCTTACCTCTTAATTATCTCGGGGATTGAGTTGACAACAGGATCACTAAAAGTCTGTTCACACAATAATCTCCGCCATGACATTTAAAAAAATGAACCAGAAACGAAGACGAGAACTTTGAACTGTACAAAAGCTTTATTTCTAATAAAGGGTCTGATTTTCCTAACACAACAAAATATACGTGGCTATCAGTAGCCCAAGTCAATCTGACTACGTCCTCCAGTAGGACTTGCAAAATTATTATACAACATGATATAAAACATTTTAGCTCCCAAGAGCTCCAAATACCGTAATATTCATAACACTATTGGATTGGAAAAGGACGTCAGGGTGTGACATATATAGAGCATTTGTTTCCTTTTAATAAACAAGAGAATGGTATTTATAGTCGCAAGGCCGGAGTGTACGACCTCACTCTCTGAAAACCATATGTTGACACAGCTGCGGGCTACCTTCCAGCCTGACGCATACTGGTCAAATGCACTCCCTTCTCACACGCTATGTTACGTAAGAATCCAGCCTGCACTCTCAAGCTTTTAAATGTCTTACAAGACAACTCACATTATATTTACGCAAATCTTTCAAGTACTTTGACCACATCCTAATGGATCATTACATAAATTTCTTAAACTTGTTAACTTCAATCCAAATGTTTAACTAGCTCTTAAATGTTTATAACAAAATCACATAAATTATTTATAACAATTAGAAATTGTTTATAATCTTTGTCAAAGACAATAAAAATATTCTAAGCACGCCTTTAACATCACTCTCGTTTCATATTATTTTCAAAAATATTTACAACAATTATTTACAATATTAACATTTAAATTGTTTAAATTATTAATTTAATAAATACATTAGCCACGTGTTCATTCGGTTGGTAATTTTATAATCCTGTTTAATATAATCGACCAATGAAGGTTAGTTATACATATTAATGTCACAATCCGGTTTAATAAAGTTCTTAATAATGATTTGTGACGGCAACCTTCATTCAACATCTTGTCTCAAATTCTTTCAAAACTCGTGTTAATTATAACAGTAAATCACTTGATTAATTTTCAACGAACTATAATAATCTTACTCCAGCGGAAAATCCTTCGCTAACAAGTTAATGCACAATCTGCATTAAAAATATGCCCAAAATCATCATATATTAATCTATATGGCATTTACAACTTTCACATCACTTACAAAACTTCCACAAATAATTCTTTAACATTTATTCCTGTGGGAACTTCCTTCATATTCAAGGGCATTATATTTCAGCGACTTTCAACACGCGCTGCACTAGCGATTATACATTCATAGTTCCACTTAAAAATTTTATAATCATAAATTGTTTCAAAACTGTTTTTCTATTTAACCTTCGTAGATTTCATTCATGAACTGAAATGAAGTCAAAACTTGCCAATCACAAACAAATTTAATAGTGAATACGCTTATATACGCCTATCTGGTCTATCAAAATTTAAGATTAACATCTTAAAAGAAAATTGTAGTATGAAAATACTATCTTCAAATAAAGTGCGACTAAACTGCAAAGTAGTCGAATAGAATCCAATTAGACTGGGGAATGCAAACATCGTTATATAATTCTCTAATTGAGAAAAACTCCTAACAAAAGTACTTGACTTTAATGCATTCAATAATTCATTATTAACATTACTATTTCACAAAATTGTCTATGATGCAATGTTCATTCATAACTGACGATAAATGTCTGTGTTGCAATCAATACAAATAACGACTAGTATTTCCAAGATCGTCGATAACGTGAGATTTTAACGCTCTAAAATCATTTAAATGTTCTTCCTTCTTGATGATGACAGAAAATTGTTCAAAGTAATTAAACTGGGGTTGAATTACTTTAATAAAGTGACACGCTGTCTGAATTTAAATCTGCCATAAAAATCATTAACATACAGTCAAATCGTGACTACAAAAAAAATTAATTACTGAAAAATCTAAATATCAGTCTCAACTGATTCAAAATCGTTAACTATGCCCATGACATAACAATGTCTTAATAAATCGTCGAAAAATGCAAAACTCATCAAGGTGTACTGAGAATAAGAATCTCAACAAGAAAATAAAGCAAAATACATGAGGGTAAAAATATGGGAAAAATGGTTGCTCAAACATTACTAGGTTACTCAAATACAATAAACGTTCACGACTACCTTATCTGCCGATTGACGTTCCAGAGGAAAATTCCCCAAAGAAGACTGCTGATGGATCCATTTCACCACGTTAAAGCTGAGCTCCATCCTCGAAATAGGAAATAGCACCCTCGGAGAATCGAACTGCTTCCTTCTCCGTGAATCGCTCTGCTCCTCGAAAACGAATAGACATCCTTCCGGCAATAATCTTCTTTGTGAGTCGGGACTACCCTGACCTCTCTTGAAAAATTCCCTGAAGTTCCAGTAGACAATCATCATGACGTTTTGTAGAAATTTCCGAAGAAATTATTCATATTCAGAGTATGAAATTGTTTCTATGACTGTTCGATGGTATTCAGCCTTTACTTACGAAACATGGGTGTAGATGGTATTCACCGCATGTTCGCTTATGTGGAATAGCAATTAGCGAAGTTCCATGTCGCTATATTACTCCATTGAAGTATGTCCCAATTGCAATAAGCCTTCTTAGCCTTCCATCTGCACTTCAGTTGTAGTGTCAGAAGAACAAACTGCCGTATTCAAATGCTCCATTATACTGTATCGTTCTGTAAGCAAGTAATCTGAAGTCTTTCTACTCCACTCACAGCGTTAGCCTTGCGTTGTTTCTGGCTTATACAAAAGTGTTTCTCTAGTGGCGAGATAATCACTTTTGTCAGTCCTATAAAACAGCTAATATCTTTTGAAGTACTCGGTCGAAATTGTTCAGCTTTTTTCTATAATTGCATGAAGTACTGCACAATACAATTATGTTATCGTAGACCGCTAACTGTTTGAAGCTAAACTTATATAAGCTTTCTAAGGTCCGTTTCAACTTCACCTAGTTTGACCTGTATCTCGTTACTATAGTGGCCTCGCCACGCGTTATGAAAACGATTCTTTTCACTTGCTGTTCACTTTGATGTCTCACTATATTGAATGTATAAGAAACTGACTTTCACAAATACTTCGATGATCTGAGCATTAGATCTCAGAATGATCGGCGAACGAAAGAGAAGAGAAGAGAAGAGGCTCCTCTCTTCTGCGCAAGCCCTTTTATTACCTTCTCGAGGGGCGTTACCATCCCTTCCAAAGCGTGATACTACGTCATCGCTAGAACTTCCAACTTCGTTAATACATGACGGATTTTCAAAATTCAAAAACTGAAAATAAATTTCACCAAAATTCCAAATCGATGCTTTTACTGCAAATGGATTTCCACAATTCTGCATTCAAAAAGTCATAAAAATACCATAGTTTCAGCAATCTCCGTCTTCCTTTAAACTATCGTTCATTGGTTCATGCCTCTCCTCCAATAGCATAGTTTCTTCCTCAGCAGAATTCCTCGTTTCCTGCGACTGCGTCGTACATCTTGGAACATTCTGGACTAAAATGCTGACGTCACTGAGAATCTCAGCTCAAGTAGCTTGCTGGCATAACATATACGTCATCCGTGCTTACGTCATGACTACCCACGTCATAACTATGACAGCCATAACTCTAATCATAATTTCAAATATAGCCACCGTGGTCTCTACATAATTCAATTACGGGGGCAGTAGGTAATGTTTTATTAGAGCATAAAACATTTAAAATGAATTTTGAACTTTTTGGCCTCTATGTAAAAACTGGGAGCGAAGGTGAAATTACGGATATCAAATCTTTTAATACAAAAAACCTAATTGTTAGTGAAACAACTAATATTAGTGATATATATCAAAATATTTCAAGTGCTATCATCGTGAAGAGTGAAGAGTTCCAGGAAAGGGAGTCGGGCTGGGCATTGGTTGAAGTACTTTATTTAGAAACCAACATGAATAAATACAGCCCCCTTCGAGCATCATCATACGTTGATTTGCCAGGATGGATCAAACGTAAGCACGCTTGTGTAAAAGTTATGAATAATGATGACGCATGCTTTGCATGGGCTGTAACCTCAGCTCTCCATCCAGCAGTGAGGGACACGATGAGAACATCATCATATCCTCACTATTCTTCAGTGTTAGATTTAGAAGAAATGGAATTTCCTATGGCGATAAAAGACATTCAACGTTTTGAAGAGCTGAACAATGTAAGTATTAATGGAATTGAAAATAAGAGTATAGTTGGTCCTCTATATTATACTCAGGAAAAAAGGATTCTCATGTAAATTTACTTTACATAACCGAAGGTGAAAATGCTCACTATTGTTGGATAAAACATTTATGTAGACTTGTCGGTAGTCAGATATCAAAAGATAAATCTAAGAAGTGGTTGTGCGATGGTTGTTTGCTACATTTCCAGAAAGAGGACCAACTAACTCAACATCAAAAATGGGGGTGTAATCATGTGTGTACGGTATTACCGACTCCTAAAAATAACATTCTAAAATTTAAGGATTATGAGAAACAGCTTCGAGTATCATTTGTTATATATGCTGACTTCGAGGCTTTGCTAAAACCATTTAATACATGTTCATCAAATCCAGCCCAACCTTTCACCAACACTACTCACATTCATGAACCTTTTAGCTTTGCATATTATATTAAATGTAGTTATGATGACTCTTTAAATAAGTTTGAGCTCTATAGAGGACCTGATGCACCTAAAGTTTTTATGGAAAGGCTTGAGAAAGATGCCGTCCGTATATCCTCTATTTTAAATACGATCATTCCAATGGAGCCACTAACTTCATTAGAGCAAATGTATTTTGAAACTGAAACTAATTGTTTTATATGTGGTGAATGTTTATATACAGACAGGGTTCGCGATCATGACCATTTAACAGGAAAATATCGTGGTGCGGCTCACCAAGAATGTAATTTAAATTATAGAGCAAGTAAATTCATTCCGGTCATTCTACACAATGGTAGCAAATACGATAACCACTTTATCGTTAAAGAATTTGGAGCTTCAGATGTGAAAATTGATGTTATTGCAAATAATAAGGAACAATACATATCGTTCACAAAATACATCATAACTAGCAATAAAAAACCCATTAAACTGCGATTTTTAGATTCATTCCGCTTTATGTCGAGTAGTCTTGATAAGCTGGCTAGTAATTTAAAATCAGATCAGTTTCATGAAATTCAACGTGTCTTTCCTAAAGAAGATGATTTCAATTTGATTCGTCAAAAGGGTATATTCCCTTATGAATATATTAACTGTGTGGAACGTCTTGAGGAGTGTTCTTTACCACCGAAAGATGCATTTTACAGTTTCTTAAACACAAGTCATATCAGTGATCAGGAATATTTACACGCATAACGTGTATGGACACAGTTCGACATTCAAACTTTAGGAGAATTTCCAGACATATATTTGAAGACAGATGTGTTGTTATTAGCAGATGTTTTTGAAAATTTTCGGATTGTTTGTATGAAAACTTATGACCTTGATCCTTGTCAGTATTTCACAGCTCCTGGGTTAAGTTTCAGTTCAATGTTGAAAAAAACGAAAGTAAATTTAGAATTAATGACTGATATAGACATGATCAATTTTATAAAATCATCAATTCGAGGTGGATTAAGTCAATGTAGTGGACGGTACTCTAAAGCGAATAATAAATACATGCCTAGCTACAACCCTTGTGAAGAGTCAAAGTATATTGTCTACCTCGATGCAAATAACCAATATGGTTGGGCTATGAGTCAATATCTACCACTGAAAGATTTTCGCTGGCTGACACAACCTGAAATTGATGTCTTACATGTTGACACTCTTAATGATAACGATGATAAAGGATATATTTTAGAGGTAAATCTTGAGTACCCTAAAGAGTTACATGATGATCATAATGATTTACCATTTTGTCCTGAGAATATGAAATCTCCATACATCACATCACGAACAAAAATGTTAATTGCTAATGTAAATGATAAATGTAAATATGTAATACATTATCAAAACTTGAAACAGTGTCTACAGCATGGATTGAAATTAACTAAAATTCATCGCGTATTGCAATTTCATCAGTCAGCATGGCTCAAACCGTATATTGATCTAAACAGTAATTTAAGAACGCAGTCAACAAACGCGTTTGAAAAAGATTTTTATAAACTCATGAATAATAGTGTTTTTGGAAAGACTATGGAGAATGTTGATAAACGAGTTGATGTAAAGCTGATAACGAAGTGGGAGAATGATGGTAAAAGGTATGGTGCGAGCAACTTAATAAGCAAGCCTAACTTTCATAGCTGTTCAATTATTCATGAGGATTTAGTTGTAATACAAATGAATCGTCTTAAAGTAACTTACAACAAACCCATATATGTGGGTTACACCATTCTGGAATTGTCAAAAACACTTATGTATGAATTTCACTATGATTATGTAAAGAAAAACTATCTTGATAATGCTAAATTACTCTACACAGACACAGATTCTTTTATTTATGAGTTTAAAACTGATGATTTTTATGAGGATATCAAAACTGAGCTAAATAGGTTTGATACAAGTGACTATCCCGAGGATAATATTTACCATTTGCCTCTAGTAAACAAAAAGGTTCTTGGGAAATTTAAGGATGAATGTGCTGGTGTTATTATAGACACCTTTGTAGGCACAAAATCTAAATCATACAGCTATATGACAATTGATGATGTAGTAGTAAAAAAATTAAAAGGAGTGAAAAAGAATGTTGTTAGTAAAGAGTTAGATATAAGTGATTATAAAAACTGTATAGTTAGTAACCCACCTGTATTATATAAGAAAATGTGTGTATTTAGAAGTAAAAATCATCAGCTACATACCAATTTGTTGAACAAAGTTGCTTTAAGTAATGAACACAACAAACGATTCATTATACCCAACACATTTAATACTCTTGCTTGGGGAAACAGTCGTATTGACGACTATTACTTTACTTAAGTCTAATGATCACTATATTGTAATATTTGTAGTGTGTTTTATATTGTAATATTTTTTGTAAAAACTGTGAGTAGAATGTATAATGTTAGGCTACAGTAGTTTAGTAAAAATAAGATGAGTAATACATTTTAGTGTAAAATGTTTGCTTTTGTATATTACGAAAAAGATTTTTAAAAATTTACTGAATGTGTGAACTAAACAAGGGGAATGTAAAAAATGTAAAGTGGAAATTGTAAATATCCATGTGTGAAAAAGTGAAATGGCTATCACCATTTTAAAATTAAAAAGACATTGTAATCTGATAAACCTCGTTTTTTATTTCACAACAACAAAAATGTACAGAATGTGTAAACTAAACAAGGGAATGTAAAAAATGAAAAGTGGAAATTGTAAATATTCATGTGTGAAAAAATGAAATGGCTATCACCATTTTTTTAAATAAAAGATATAGTGATTTAGTGAACCTTATTTATATTTCACAAAAAATGTACAGAATGTGTGAACTAAACAAGGGGAATGTAAAAAATGTAAAGTGGAAATTGTAAATATTCATGTGTGTGAAAAAAAAATGAAAATGAAGAAATGACTATCACCATTTTTAGAATTAAAAGACATTGTGATCTGGTAAACCTTGTTTTATTTCACAACAACAAAAATGTACAGAATGTTTAAACTAAACAAGGGGAATGTAAAAAAAAGGTAAAGTGGAAATTGTAAATATTCATGTGTGAAAAAAATGAAATGGCTATCACCATTTTTTTAAATAAAAGACATTGTGATCTTGTAAACCTTGTTTTTATTTTACAACAAATAGAGCTTTACAAAAATAGAATACAAAGAAATACCAATTCCTCAATCCTTTTCAATGTCCATGTCCACTCATTATTAACTTTCCTTTTATAACACTAATCACAATGACGACTGCCAACCTCTCTCCCACTGAGACATCACAGAATGTCAAAAGTTGTTTAGCTTTTCAACTATACTTTATCCGCTACACGTCTTAATGCAGGATGACTGCGGTGATAAAGGTGCATGCTCGATCTAAAGGATTAATAGGTATATCACCACGCTGCAAAGGTTCTTCAAGATAAGTTCCAGGACCACACAAATAAAAAACCAGGTAGGTAGATTTCGAAAGTCAAGTATTGAAATACTTTGTTAATGACGCCATTGCCAGTAGAGGTCTGACATGTCCTTTTCCATCGATGGTAAAAAGGTTTGATCTTCCTCCTCCTCTGTGGATGATGTTTGTTGTTGCTGCTTTTTTTCTTCATTACACCCGTGGTATGAGGAAACAAAGTCTTTACACTGACTTGTATGACCATGATACAGTTTGACTAGCTGACAAGTAGCACACTGTCGCATAGAGGGTATTTTTGCCATAGCCACTTGCTTATGGTGATCATAATCCGTACATGGTTGCAATTCACTTAACACAGGGTCTTGAGTCCATGATTTTGGTACATGTTGCCAGATTTCTTTCACTGCATTTGCTGCGACATAATAAATGAATGATTTTGGAAGAGCCAATAATTCTTCTTTAGTAAAACTGTCTAGTTTCTTTTTACACACAAAGAACTTTCCAATCGCTTTATCGGTAGCATCCCCTTTCTCCATGGTATCACGTTGATGTTTACACGTCGCTTGTAGAAATCTCACTGGTGTCATTCACAGGTAAACCTTTAGTTTTAATTTTATTTAACAACTCCCAGCAGGCATTGGTGGATAGCCAATGAAACAATTGCCACACCTGTGCCAAGGCTTTATGGGTAATATTGTCACAGGGGCAGCGATCCATGAGTGTTTGCAGCGATGGACAGCCCATGTCCATTAAATCGATACATTGAGAGTAAGACGCTAAAAATGGTTGTAGCCATTGACGTTTTTCACTACCTTTCACAAATATTACATGGGCAGAAGATAAGTGGGTTTTCATGACCATGTCCAGGTGCTTATATGAAATGGTTCCTTGCTTCCAGTCTAGTTGCATATGATTTTCAATCCACTGGGTTTGTTTACGGTCTTTACCACACAACAAATCAAACGCATAAGGTGGTTTAAACACCAAATGAGTAGATTGTGATATCCAAAAAGTGGAACAATCGATGATGGCCACTTCTTTAAATATAGATTTGTTATCTCCAATTTTAAACCCTTGACAGTCGACAATCAGTGTACGCAACATGTTCACTCTTGTCTGCATCAAGTCCAACTGACCACAGACTGACAATTGTTCAGTAAGGTGTACCCATGTCATTTACTTACATTCCATTCTAGTAAAAGAAAAGAAAAACATCGAGTAGTCACTATAGAGGTTAGGATATGACAGGGGGGCATAAGAAATAATAATATAACAACAACAACCAATTTTTTTTATTTCATTATTTTATTAGCATAACAAGTTTTACATTCTTTTTTCATTCTAGGATAGAGGCGGTACCATCTCATACTACAAAAAAGCCTTTTGTGTTTATAGTGTCCATAAAACCGATGATATCCCAATGTCTCTAAACTGGATGTTTTTAACTGTGAGCTGCTCACAGAAGCACTGCCGGCACCATAAAGTCCACACGTATCATAACTTTTTTCATCACTCAGAGGCATGAGTGAGGGGTAACTTGAATGCCAGGGTATATTACCCACCTCCATTCTGCACAGGTAAGTAGTGTGGTAGTGGGGGAGCTGTCTCACTTAGCAAGTTGTGAGCCCCTGCGACCTTGGAATGGAAGGAGTCATGCTAGGAGGGCGTGCTTGGATTCGTTTTTTTCGTCTCGTCGTGCTCTTTACGGGAATGTAGGTGTCGAAAAGGTAAACTTAGGGTTTTGGGTCAAAACATGCGTTTTTCACATTTTTGCCGATTTTTGGAAAACGGGTCATGCTAGGAGGGCGTGCTTGGATTCGTTTTTTTCGTCTCGTTGTGCTCTTTACGGGATTGTAGGTGTCGAAAAGGTGAACTTAGGGTTTTGGGTCAAAACATGCGTTTTTCACATTTTTGCCGATTTTTGGAAAACGGGTTATGCTAGGAGGGCGTGCTTGGATTCGTTTATTTCGTCTCGTTGTGCTCTTTACGGGAATGTCGGTGTCGGAAAGGTGAAGTTAGGGTTTTGGGTCAAAACATGCGTTTTTCACATTTTTGTCGATTTTTGGAAAACCGAAAACGTGAGAATGACGCGTGTGATAGTATTTATTTCGTCTCTTTATTCTCTTTACGTGGATATAGACATGAAAAAGGTAAAAAGCTGGAAACATGGTTTTCTTATGGAAAAGGTGTTTTTTTTTTGTTCATTTTCGCGTTATTTGGAAAACGAATGAGGCGATTTTTATGATGGGCATGTCGATGTATTTGTGTCGTTGTTCAGTTTACGGGAATGTAGGTATGGAAAACCTGAAATCATGGTTTCCGTCATTTTTTTTTTCGAGATCGTTGAGGAAAACGGGGAAAAAGTAAGAAACCAGATTTGAAGTCACGTTAGGTTATGCGCTTTGATATTAATAAAACACTTATGCATTATTATTATTATTATTATTTGTCTTGACTGGTCAGGGCTCACACGCAGAGAGAGAACTTGCTTAATGCAATGAGAATTGAAAGCATTGAGACTGACCCACGGCGATCCAGACAGACACAGGTCTTATCATCGTACGTGCCTCGCAGCAGAGAGAGATAACAGCCTGTTGTTCACATGCAGGTGGCTGTTATCTGACCCAGACGTGTTACCCGATATCTCGATGAAGGACAAACAGCTCTGTCGAAAAGCTGATCATTGCATTCTCACGCATACTCATGCAGAGATTGCAAAAGCTTGTGAGAATCGGTCTGACTTGTGCGCTCCATGACATCCTACTCATAGGAACAAAAAAAAAGTAAAGTGTTAACTTTGCATCTTGTTGAGGAGACATATATGTTCTGAGGGTAAGAGAGACTCATCATTCTCGTGTTCATCTTTGAAGGTGACGGATGCAAGTGCCTTATGCTCTTTGTAAAATATTACGTGAACCGCGGCCATACTTGTACTAAGGTAGGTTCATTATTGTTAATTATGGCATGATTGGTTTTATTGTTATTTTGTGTATGCATGAAAAGTAAGTTAGTGACTGATGGTATTTTTGGGGGATTTCGTTTGTTGCAGATTTTTAAAAACAACATCATTAAGTCTGGGAAAGCAGACAGAGAGAGAGACAGTGACAGTGACAGTGACAGTGGCGGCAAAGAGCACATTTGCTGAAAGTATTATAATTCATTATATGGTGAGTACATGTTGTTCCATTACTTTTATTGTTGTTGTTGTTGTTAAATGCATGTCATTTATTTCACGGAAATTTATATACTTATGGCGTGTATTTATTATTGTTTTAGAATGAAGATATATATGGAGTGAATAGGTTTTAACTACCTTGACGCTTTCGATATTAAAAAAAAGAGGTGAGTCTTTGTAAATGACTTTGTTATTTTCGAGTGAGTGTCTTATTTATGTGTGCACACTTGAAACCTTTTGTTTTTAGCAAGTCTTATGAATGAATGAATGAATGAATGAATGAATGAATGAATGAATGCACATGTTTAATGTATATAACCATGACTAATAACGGATTGTATTGGTTTGTTTTTCAGATAAATCATTGGAAACAAAAAAAACAAGATAAACCTTGTCGTTGATATTAAAACTATAACAACTTTGTTGGTGATCATTTCCTGCTGGGGGCCCAAATTACTACAACCATTGTCTACCTGTGAACGAGATTGTGTGTGCCAGTCAGTAAAAATCGATAAGTGTGGTCGTTTGGAATTGGAGATTTTGGATTAACCTATTTTAAGGTAAGGGTTGCACGTTTATTAGTCCATTTTATAATCATGTCTATATCAGAGAGTGAAGTGTTAGTGTGGCAGCCTTTGGCCAAATGTTTCAAAACGCGAGTATGCTCAGGCCGAATTTACAATGCAAATCACTGTCTGTCGCCTAAAGATTTTGTGGAATTATGTTTTCCCATTTTTTTGAGTGAATGTGAACAAGGCTTAAGATTGCATCAGGCTTTAAAAATAAACTTCGAACTACTATGTGAATTTACATTGATAAAAAATAATGTTGAAGAGAAACACATCTTCAACCTTTGTACAAAAATGGAGAAAGTACTGATAGCCGATAATTTGGAAACGTGGTATCAGGAGAAAGCTATTCAAGCGCTTATCACTAAATTTGATAAGTTGCAAGAGGGTCCCAGTGGCTTGGCCCTCAATAGCATTGCCTATTTGCAAATCAATATTTGTAAATACAATCCATTGAATGCAGGAAGTAGCTATATTGCCACACCGAGCTTTATCGCTTCCAGAAAGGCAGTGATCAACATACGCAACAAAGACGATTACTGCTTTTTGTGGAGTATAGTGAGCTGCCTGCAACCCTGTCAGGGCAGTAATTGTGATAGACCAGGGAAGTACAAAGAATTGTTTAACCGCATGAAACAAACTCTCAATCTCGAGCGTGTTTCATTTCCCATGCCTCTAGATAAAATTCATTTATTTGAGAAAGATAATCCAAATTTCTCTTTCATGGTGTATGGCATCGAAGGATCCAATATTGTGGGCCCCTTGTATGCCACCAAACAGGTAAAGCAACATCACATTCACCTGCTTTTCCTGTCTGATGGGGATAAAAGCCATTACTGTTGGATAAAGAATTTAAGTAAATTAGTGAGCAGCCAAGTGTCTATTCATAAGTGTGCAAAACACATTTGTGAGCGCTGCCTTCAGTATTTTACAACTGATGAACTTTTGAAACGACATACGGAAGACTGTGAAGGGCAGACGGCAGTAAAGCTAGTCTTGCCCGAAGGGAATGACGCAGTCTTAAAATTTAAGGCCACTAATAAACAAGAGATGGTACCATTTACTGTTTACGCTGATTTTGAGGCCCTTACTGTTCCCATTCAGGGATGTGAACCAAGCCCCCATACAAGCTCAACCTATCCAGTGCAGAAACATGAGCCTTTTGCTGTAGCCTATTATGTTGTCTGTCACTATGATAATTCACAATGTGAGTATGTAAGTCATAAAGGTCAGGATTGTGCGCGGTGGTTTGTTGATCAAATGGCGGCTTTAGCAGGCAAAGTAGAAACTATTTTGAACAACCCTGTACCAATTCAGATGAATGACGTACAGCAAAGAGAATATGATCAAGCCACCACCTGCCACATATGTGAAAAGCCAATCTTAGGCGGAGAAAAAAAAGTAAGAGACCACTGCCACAGGACAGGGCATTTTAGAGGTGCTGCCCATAACGAATGCAATTTGAAGTACTCTACACCTCGCTTCCTCCCTGTCTTCTTACACAATTTCTCCCGGTATGACCTTCACTTCATTGTAAAACAATTTGCTCATGTAGATAAGAGCAAATTCAGCATTTTGGCTAAGAACCATGAGAGCTTTACCTCACTTTCATGGAGAAAAGGAAGCATGAGCATTCGCTTTCTCGACTCATTCAAGTTTATGTCTAGTTCGCTGGATAGTCTTGTGAAAGGCTTAAGCCAAGATGAGTTGAAACATACCCATTCCCACTTTACGGATACAAATCAATTTAAATTGTGTGTTCGTAAAGGCCATTTTCCATACGATTATGTGGAAAGTTACGAGGTGCTTGAAGAAACGACTTTGCCGCCAAGAGAAAAATTCTTTTCTCAATTGACTCAAAGCACCATCAGTGAAGAAGACTATGCCCATGCACAGCATGTTTGGCGAGTGTTTGGCATAGAAACCATGGGCCAGTATGCTATGCACTACTTAAAATTAGACGTGTTGTTGTTGACCGACGTTTTTGAAACGTTTCGTCAGCTATGTCACAGGATTTATGGCCTTGACCCCGCTCACTACTATACCAGTCCAGGGTTAAGTTGGGACGCCGCCCTCAAATTTACCCACATTGAGCTTGATTTACTGACGGATCCCGATATGGTACTCATGATGGAAAAAGGGATTCGTGGGGGATTCGTATCGCTCAATCAGCGACATGCCAAGGCAAATAATCATTACATGCCTGATTATTGTCCCGAAGAACCAGAATCCTATCTAATGTATTTCGACGTAAACAATTTATACGGTCACGCTATGAGTCGACCACTGCCGTACAGAAACTTTGTCTGGCTGTCTGAGGATGAAATTAAAGATTTTAATGTGCATAGCGCTAGCAAGCAACAGGACGTAGGGTATGTTTTTGATGTCGACTTAGCTTATCCCCCCCATCTCAGACAGCGTCATGGTGATTTCCCCTTTTGCATAGAGAAAATGGTGCCGCCCGAGAGTAAGGGCAATCATAAGAAATTGATGGGTACCTTGTATGATAAAAATCACTATGTGTTGCATATTGACATGCTGGTAGAATGTTTAGCTCAGGGCTTAACCCTGAAAAAAATCCATAGAGGTATTTCTTTTTGTCAGAAACCGTGGTTGAAACCATACATGGATTTAAATACCAGTCACAGACAAAGTGCCACTCAGCCATTTCAAATCAATTTTTTTAAACTGATGAATAATTGTATCTATGGCAAGAGTTTGGAAAATGTACGGCAGTATAGGGACATTAAGTTGGTCAATACATGGCATGGCAGATGGGGGGCTCAAAAATATATTGCAAAACCAAATTTCAAATCTTTAAACATTATTGATCATGATCTACTGACTATTGAACTTGCCAAAACTAAAGTGGTCATGAATAAGCCTATCTATTTAGGCCAAGTCATATTAGATTTTTCAAAATTGCACATGTATAAATTCCATTATGGTTTTGCAATACAGCGATTTGGTACCATTTCCTTGTTATATACAGACACGGATAGTTTTATTTACCATATCCGTGACTGTGATCCGTATGTCGTTATGAAACAAAACCCAAAATGGTTTGACACGTTCTCGTTTAGTGAGAAGAACATGTTCGATATCCCCCGTCTGAACAAAAAAGAAATTGGTTTAATGAAAGATGAGTGTTCAGACACCATGATGACTGAGTTTGTAGGTCTCGCTCCGAAAATGTATAGTTTTCGACAGGTGGATCGATGCGAATCTATGCGAGCCAAAGGGATTAGCCAGCATGTGGTTAAACGACTCTGTGTGGATGATTATTTACATGTCCTTCAGACCCACACAGCCATGGCACATAGTCAGTTTAGGATTCTCTCAAAAAATCATGATTTATTTTTAATGAAGCAGCGAAAACAAACACTCGCTTTGTTGGACGACAAGAGACAGTGGTGTCAGGATATGATGACAAGCGTCCCATTTGGTTACAACCAGTAGTGGTTGTAGCTATTGTTGTTGTACAACACGGCAAGTGTTTGGTTTGGTTGCTATCAAATGCGAGATGCCATCTTGAGCCTCGGAATAAAAATAAAAAATTGTAGTGTATCATATAATTTTTGTTTTTTAACCTGCGTGCATGGGTGTATGCATGGATGTGTGAATGCCTGTAAATAGTTGTACATAAACTGTATGTCTTGTGCTATTTGCCTGTCAACGCATAAAGAGAGCCATGCATCAACGTTTCCATGGTTCACTGTGCACAGGCTAGATTAAAAACATGTTGACTTCTTTAGGTTAGGTTAGGAAAAAAACAAACAAGTAGCCACCCTCACTATTGTTGTCGCTTAGTAGGCCTCATGTTTCGGCAAGGTGACCATTCACCCTCAGTAGGCATGCGGCTTAATAGGCCACACTAGGGTGTGGCTTAGTAGGTCTCATGCAAGAACAAAAGAATAATAATCTGCTGCTTTTACGGAGGACAAAACTCTCACTTTATGGCTAGAGTTATGAGTGGTGATATATTTGAAATATCTGAACAGAAATTGTTTCTTTAACCTGTTACATGTTTTTTTCCTAACCTAACCTAAAGAAGTCAACAGACAGATGGTTATTTATTTGTGTTTTGCTTATTTTTTATTTTATTTTTGCCATTGACTTAGGGGACAGACAGTGTATATAGTACATAGTATTTTTATTTATTCACTTAGTAAACGGCAACGACTACTTTTCAGATTCAATCATGAGCCATGATGAAGATCGTTTTATCGTCACAAAACACACCACGTTCAATGAATATGCCACGATGATGTCTCATAATCCTCAACGTGTGGCCTATCCTTCAGAATATAGAAACACGAAAGTACGCATTGATACCATGTTTTATGACATCATTATGGATGATGACATAGTTTATGATCCAGGGCATCACTTTTGTAAATCCTGTATGCTAAATTTTGACTTTGAAAATAATGTATCCACGCAAGTGATTCATAAAGCATGGTACGGTTTAACCATGAATCAAGTGATTGTTAAATTAGCTGACGAGGATCATTTTCCAGATTTCTGGTGTACAATATGTACAAAACCCCTGTTTAATGTTTATTTTCCAATAACTTTTCAAATGTTTTGTTTTCATTTTTATAAATTTCCTGCTGAGGAATCAATCACTTCGTATCGACAACAAGCATTTCGCCAACTTTGTCTTGGCTTACCTATCAATCAATATTCGCCTCATAGAATGAGATTTGTTAGAAACTAACCACATGATGTCATGATTATCGCTTTTTTTTGTTTACATTCGGCTTTCAGGTGCATACTTGACGTTTAGAATACATTTGGCTATTTTGTTTGTTTGTTTTAGTTTATCGTGTATTCTCGTTGATAAACACATACACACTGGTTTAAATTTGTAGTTTTGAATTTTGTTTTGTTGGATGTAGACATGGTTATTAAATGCATAGCGTGTTAACTTTGCCTTTTTATAGGTTACCAAAAGCATTCCATGTTTGCTCTTAGTATTTGTTGATACTATTTATTTAACAGAATGTTGTGTGAATTTGCACAACAACAGAGCAAACGAATACAAGTCATTCGACTAGGGAATGATAGGCTAATTCCCATTCACAACAGAGACATGCATTTACCTCCAAGAGAGATTCACACCTAATTTTGATAAAACATTTCCTATTAAATAATTTCCAAATGTATGTTTCGACTGAAAAAATGATACAAACATTATTATTATATTTTTATCCAATACTATCTATCTACAACTTCAGGTCATAAACACTCAGGATTTAAAAAAAAAAAACAATATACTTTAATGTACAAAGTTATTGCTATTGTAATATAAGAACAAGAGTGTTAGAAAGTAACACTCTTTTCTTTGGTTATAGACAACCATGGACGCCTTGAACGCCATTGGTCAAGATTGTGGCTTTGCACGCAAGAAAATGAGTGAATTGCCTACGCAAACACCCTTTCGCATACATAAAATTCAAAAACTGAAAACCAAATTTGGTGAACGAGCTCTTTGCATTTGTCAAGACTTTGAGACATTTCTTCCCACACGATTTAATAACCTACCTGATAATGTTATGCAAGATGTCAATTCCAGTATTCACCCTGTCTATTTAATTTATGAGGGTGAAAAAAATAATCGATGCATGGTTCGTTTTGTAAAAATTGAAAACGAATAATCATTGTACGCTAGCCGTAACTTTTTGTTTATTCATGCCCTACTCTTTAATGACTATAATAAAATAAAATTATTTTTTGGGTTCAACAGTTTGACGTTTATTAATTGTTGCTCAACGTTTACCATGATAAATAATAATAAAAATAAATTTTCAAAACTTATGCTTAATGGTAGATTTTTTTGTTTGTTTATAGGTTTAGTACAATTACCATGTATATATAATTTTTTATAATAATAATGATGAAACTATTAGTTAAAATAATGGACTTTTGTCCTTTTTTTATTGTTTGTGATTTAAAATAGCATTTATAGCAATTTTTATGCAATTTTTATTATAATTTATAATGATCAAATTCTAGTAACATGTTATTTTATTCAATAATAAGCGTTTAACAAAAAAAACTGGTTCTAGAGTAGATAAAGATTTCATGCTGACATTCGTTCTGCTAGACTGCTATTTGAAGCTGATGAATAATGATGGACTTTTGTCCTTTCTTTTGATTGTTTGTGATTAAAAAAAAATAGGTTTAGTACAATTACCATGTATATATAATTTTTTATAATAATAATAATGAAACTATTAGTTAAAATAATGGACTTTTGTCCTTTTTTATTGTTTGTGATTGAAAAAATAGATTTACTACAATTAGTAATAATTTTTAACGATGCACTACTGTCCCTTTTTTATTGTTTGTCATTTATAATTATAATAATGAAACTATGAGTGAATAATAATAATGGAAAAAAACACAACATGGACTCTTGTCTTTTTATTTATTTTTTTGTCATGATAACAGTGATACTATACATTTTTTAAAATAAATTCATTACGTTAAAGTCCATATCTAGATAAAAGTAATTTGCTCTTCATAGCACCAATCACTATAAATGCTGCCATTCGTTCTGCTAGACTGGCATCTGAAGCTGTTAATCGTTGCTTGGCAATGCTTAACAAGACTTTGTCGGCAATGCGTCTTAGTGTGGGATCACTGTTTTCATAGGCTTTATCGTGATTAAGACATGCATGATCCAAAGCATTGATTCCCATATTCCCTCTCCTCAAACGATCTTGAAGACGAGTACCAGGGCCGCAAAAGCTGTAAGCAGGTAAGTGAGCTTCGAATGGTAAGTTTTTAATAATGTTATCAATAATTCCACGGCCAGTACACCTGGGACATAGAGGTTTCAATCGGTGAAAAACACTTTTTTTGTTGTTCTTCTTCTTCTTCTTGTTCTTGTTCTTGTTCTTGCTGTTGTTGTTTGTCGGCAGCTCCTGACGAGCATGGTAGGTGGTGGTTGTTTTCCGCATGACAGCCATGGAATGATGAAACAATGTCTTTACACTGAGTTTTATGACCATGATATAATTTCATTAATTGGCATGTGGCACACTGTCGAATGGAAGGTATTTTTGCCATGGTTAATTGCTTGTGATGGGAAAAATGACTGCATGGTTGTAGTTCACTCAATACAGAGTCGTTAGTCCACTCGGCAGGCGCCTTTTCCCAAATTTCTTTGACAGCGTTGGCAGCAACATAAAAAAGAAATGATTTAGGTAGTGCTAATAATTCATGTTGTGTAAAGCTAATCAGTTTTTTCTTGCACACAAAGAACTTTCCAATAGCCTTGTCGATTGTAGTGGCGTCCATGTCTATAACGTTGATGTTATCACCTCACGTGTACACGTCTCACTGCTATCATTGGACGATACACTTTCAGTTTTCATTTTATTGAACAACTCCCAACATGCACTCGTGGTGAGCCAATGAAACAATTGCCATGCATGCGCTAAGGCTTTATTCTGAATATTGTCGCAAGGACAAGTGTCCATGAGCGTTTGCAGGGATGGACAACCCAGATCTAAAAGGTCAATACATTGACAGTGAGAGGGTAGAAATGGTTGAAGCCACTGGCGTTTTTCACTCCCTTTAACAAATAAGACATTGGCCGAGGACAAATGGGCTTTCATGACAATGTCAAGATACTTGTAAGAAATATCACCCTTGTTCCATGCTAACTGCAAATGATTTTCAATCCATTGGCTCTGTTTTTTATCTTTTTCACTAAGCAACTCGAAAGCATAGGGAGGTTTAAACACCAAATGAATAGGGTTAGACACCCAAAACGTACTACAATCGATAAAAGCAACTTCCTTAAATATAAATTTGTTGTCTGCAATTTTAAACCCCTGACAATCCACGATGAGTGTACGCATCATGCTTTTTTATTTTTACTTGTTACCTCATTGACGTCTAATCAACAACTAACCCATGCCATGGTTTAACATGGCAAAATCAAAGGACTTTAGGGGAAAAAAAGGAAAAAATGAATTGAACAACAGCGAAATATTTGTTGAGGTTTTATTCATAACAAAAAAAAACTTACACTTTTATTACAAACAAGTGTGTTGGCTTAATTTGGAACAGCATTCAAATGAATAGTTTGCACATACGGTCCACAGGTATCTCCTAGTTTTGTAGGGTCTGGTACAATAACCGGATAATTCAAACTCCATGGAATATTGCCCACATCATAGCGATTGAGGTAAGGGCAGGATGGACTCCATCGCTGATGATCGCTAAAGGGTCGATCCCCTATTTCCCAGTTTCCAATTTCAATGTTGCAAAAAATACACTTGACCACATCCCCACGTTTTAAGTAATAAAATCCGCTCGCAGCCAATTCTCCACAATCCATAAAGGGAACTGTCCATGCTTCAAAAGTTTTCAAACGATTAAATTCACATTTTAAATTCCATGGTTTGTCTGTCACGTTGTTGTTGTTGTTGTTGTTGCTGTTGCTTATTGAGGGACACATGATGTTTGTTGTTGTCGTATGTGCGCACAGTGCCAGAGCGCAACAGATACTGTGCATGCAGACGCTTATCATCAATCCTATGAATGATGATCTTTTTTTGTTTTCATTCGACCACAGATGGCTTACATGCTGGTGACATAATTGGACAAAGGATGATATTTCACTTGTCTAGCATGAATAATCAAACAGTAGGCACTGGTATGGTCTGGGACATTTTCTTGTGTTTCAAAATCTACCCTTAAATCAATGGTGGTGATTTTCATAGATTCTTCTAGATACGAACAGTCGAAAACAATCAGTGGTGCTTTTGCTTTAAACCCTTGTGGCGACAACATAGGACAATCCTGTTTTTCATAATAAGACGATTGAAATTTAGCGAACATGTCATAAAGGGGACCAAACTTATTTTTTGAAAAATTGAGTTCCAACCCCTCATAGGGAAAGCAAACATTATTTAAAAATAGTCGTATATTTCTCAAGTGAATGTGATCAAACAAGGTGACATCTTTGCTTTGTTGGTATTTTCTATTGGTTTGAAAACCAATAATAACATAGAGGGGTCTCTCGGTAGAGCGAGCCGATTTGACACTCCAACTATGAGTGTCAGTGGTAGGTAGCAAGGGGTATTCATGCAGACACCAACTTCGAAAGGCGATAGGCAAGGCTTTATCTTTTTGCACCAAATTTAACATGCTTAGCTTTTTACGATCCGATAGCGTCACATGGGGCACTTTCCATAGTAATCGAAGCAGTTGAATTTTTGAGTCTATCACTTGGTCAGAGGCTCCTTTCAGTGCATTATAATCACTGCGGTCTCTCACCAGATACAAACTTTGTCTTGCGTTTAAAATAATACGCTTGTGATCTTCGGCAAAGCCAAGGAGTAATTTTAAGGGTAGGAAGCCTGTAAAAGTGCCATCGGTATGAACTAGCCAGTTATTGCTACTGTTGGGACACCATCCTGCCATAGAAAGCGTTTTACTTTCCTCCTCGCTATAGGATGGATATAATTTCATAAGACTAGTCATGCCCACATTTCGAGTCATATCTATGACAATATCATTTATCACATAACGTACTTCAGAAAACAGAAAAGCCAAACCATGATTCGCCAACGCAGACGTTGTGGGCGTACTGCCATCTGCTTTCATTAATTTACCCTCAATTTGAAGGACACTTTCATGAGGTAGAGTAAAAATATCTTGATTGTTAATTATGAATTGAATCTCGTCATTGTTATTCAGACCTGTTGCTTGAGGTTGATAGGAATGCATATCAATGCGCACGACGCCATCTTCCACTTGTATGGGATTTAACACTTGCAACAGCTCTTTGTTCATGATTGGGGTGTAGCGTATAACCAAGGCGTTGTAAGCGTTGTCGGTTTACCCGTGTCAACCGTTTCATACACGGCGGGCAACTAACCGAGCTCGTAGACGTTGTTGTTGCTTTATAGATAAATTTCATAGCGTCTTTAAAACCAACTTGTAGGTCACAGGGGTGTTGGCGTCCAAAGCAATCAGTTGTTGGTTTCTATTCACTAAGCGTAAGGTAATATTACTAATATCACTGACACACACAGGATGATAGAGAACCACTGAAGGGTTTTCACGAATAATATAGCCGCAAGGAGAGGTGACAATAAAATCATACAGGGAATGGCTTTGTTCTTGATTCGTAAATACGTCTCTAATAATATTGCAAGTTACAGAAATGTGATGGTCCTCGATGAATTTCACTGGATAATCTGATTCATGGGGTTGCTGAGCTGCCAACACTCTTGGTTTAAATCCTAATAAAGGACCAATAGAATGAACTCGTGTTTCAAAGTCAATGTTAAACGTAGAGAAAATACGACAGCGATGAGTTATTGTATTGGCTGTAAGTTCAAATTTGTGTGTCCCATCCGCAAATGGTTTGACACCAAATTGTTTTATCATCGACACGCTAATGGCCTCATGCACATCGTCTATAGTATAACCTCCAGGGGGTAGTGTCAACATATAATCATCATAATAAAATTTGTCATTAATATCCACTTGAATATTGTAAATTCTGTTGTAACTTTCCAAAGAAATTAATCCTAGCACATAGGATTGTTCGGGATGCAATTCAATGGGAGGGAAAAAATCCAGGGACACTTCAGGCCCGCGACTGTGCACGGTAAAGGTCTTGGCGTTGACATTCATAATGATGAAACTGATGGCTTAACGCGACCTCTTATATAAAAAATGTAAACTCAAACGGCCACACTCTTGACTGTCAAAGGTTTGTTGACGATTCACATTATAGAATATCTTTACCCGGTTTCCCAAATAACGTATCAACTCGATCGGGGGTGGTAAATTTCCATAACTGTCAAAGTACCATACTGTGGAACCTTGTTTCACATAGGCTACAAAATGGGTTCCTGGGCCTGCATCATCATCTAAATTCATCATGGCTCGTTCTTCTTTCCACGGTGCTTTAGGTAATTCATTTCGCATAAATACACCTCGAAAATGAGAAATCTTTAGTTGTTTGGCATAGCTTTCCACTTCTTCATGGGTCATGGCATGACGAGGCAGTTGGCTTAAGCGCTTATCGATGAAGATGGACATTTTTTTTTTTTCCTTAGACGGTAGGCCATTACCTTGTGGATAAAAGACTGGCTTTAAGGGACACTGGGACTGAAATTTTAGTGAAATTTGTGGAAAATGTCGATTTTCGGTTTTTTCCATATTAATACACCCCTATCCCCTGCGGATCATATAGCAGTGTTTTTATCCGAATTCCGCCATTTTTAAAGCCCTGGCGTAGCTTTAAAATGCACGGTGTGTCCTTTAAACGCCCCAGCACAGTAAGTGTCCTGAAGGTTCTGAGTCTTGGTGTTTCTACAATCGAAGTATCGCAGCTGGTAAAACACCACAGAGTCATGACAAAATGGCTGTAGAACTTTATGAACCCTTAGTTGTCAAGATTATGCCTGTTTATCAAAGGCTGGCATCAGATGAGCTACTATCCAGATGCATCCGTGGTGCTACTGAAAATCAGAATGAGTCACTGCGTTCTGTTATCTGGAGGAAGTGACCAAAGGAGATTTTTATTTCACGGAAGATACTTGAAATTGCTGTTAGTAATTCTGTAGCAGAATTCAACATGGGGTGTAGTGCAACAACAGAGTTGAAATCAGGAATAAGACTAACTTCAGTATCTCATGTCACAGCACAAACACTTGAAAGATGTGTCAGTCGCAGGAAGTATGTAAGTCCGCGGTCATAATTGGAGAAGTGAAAGGCATGTCGACGGAAGGTGAAACTGACGGAAATGAAGGAGGAGGCTGCAAAACAGAAGAAGGAGGGTGTCACCTATGCTGTAGGACAATCCTAATGTCATTGGTAAGCTGAAACCTTGTAAATTGTGCATCATTTTAGAAAATTGCTGTTTTCTCTGATTCACTTTTTCAGGCATTCAAAATGTTACTCGCGTCATAAATCTTATGATATTGCTTTCAAAATGGGAATTTATTATCTTCATTGCAATGACTATAAACCTGCGGATCGTTTTTTAGATTGCACTTTTGGTATGGCTGCAAAAAAAATTCAAACTGGAAAAAATACGATTTTTTGTAGAAAAAAACTTGGATATGGAAAAAAATTAATTTCTTGGCCCTCATTAATGCAATTCAAAATCGGATCCGTAGGTTTCTTCCAATTGTTATAGTGCAACAGAATATTACCTAAAAGTTACACTATCTTGTTTTTTTTAACGCGGCTGACCTTTATAAAACTTGAATAATTAGCACAATAAATGTACAAAATAATTAATATCTGGAGAACTAATCAACTTACAATGCTCACGTTTCCCACAGTGGTTAATAATATGACTATTCATAACCATATAAAATTTCAAAGCTGTACCTCAGTTTATATAGAATTTGAAAATTTCAGTCCCAGTGTCCCTTAAAGGGTTGCCATTTCTAGCTCCCATCGCAATGGCTTCTAACGTTTTATTGTGTCGCTCGCTTTCTTTGAGTTGTTGCTTGCCTTGCTCGACGGCTTTTATGGTTTTCGCTACAGCGCTGGCACCACCCAAAAGGGACCCCAAAGCTGCCAACCCTGCAAATAAAGCCGGCAAAAAACCCCCACGCTTAGCAACAGGAATGACTCGCCCACGTTTTTGCTTTCTTTCTTTTCTTTTTATCGATACATAATGCTGCGATTTCGGAGCTGTAGACAATCGCACCGCTTGTAAAGCTTTTTCGATAGCCACTCTTTTTAGATTTTTTTTAGTTTTTTTACGTTTTAACACTGGGTGTGAGGCCGATCGACTTGGTTTCCGACCTGGCTTTTTTCTCTTTTTGAGATTTGATTTTTTCATGTTCATAGCATATCTTTTTTTCACCATGCTGCTACTTGGTGAACCTTTCACAGCAAACATTCGATAACAACTAACGTAGAGAACCTTATTTCATAGCAGTATATTCCAATTCTATATAAAGCGGGAAATCATTCACCGTTTTCCCAGCTTCCTTTTCCTCAAACGTAAGCATAAGATGAAAGGATAATTCATCTCCCACATTTACTCTTTGATGGTTGTGAGCCAACACTCTATCACCGTTTAGTTGTATTTTTAAATGTTTCTCATCAGGCATGGCATATTTAATATGAATGACACCATCATAATGCAGTCGATAACGACTTAAACCGGAAGCAAGCATATAGGTAAGATCATCATTCACCAGTGGTAGTGGTGGTGGGGAATGGTTTTCGTCATTGTCCAGTTTTTGATTTGACAGGTACACTAAAAATACAGATGGGACAAATTTATAAAGCCTTTTCATTTGATAGGTCACATAACGTTTCGTGCAGACATCATTTTCGTCTCGAGGCTCTTGCACATCAATAATACGATGATGATTGGCTGAATAGCCCTCAGCGGTTAGTCTCGGGGCCATGTGATAGACACTTTGCACTTTGCGATCGACATAGCTTTTTGTTGCCACCTCTCGTGACTGTTTTGACAAAGAGGCGGCTGTGGCCATGGTTACACGAGCTCTCCCAAACACGTCCATGGTGATAGACGTTAACTAACCTATCTTACTCACCGTTTGCCTATATATATAAACCTTATACACACATGAAAAAAACTCAGTCATCGACACAATGGAATTAATGAAACAACCCCATGCTTTGCCCGTCTCTGATTTGGTTTCAGAGCTATCACTGTCCGTGTGCGAACCTAAACGTCATGGCACCCTATTCCCATCTACCGTTCGATGTATTATGGTAGGGCCTTCGGGTTGTGGAAAGACCAATGTTTTGCTGAACATTATTACCGCACCTCATGGCCTACGATTTCAAAATATTTATATTTTTGCCAAATCCTTGTACCAGCCTCTGTACGTGTATCTGGAACAAATTATGTCTTCGTTAAATAAAGAAGCCATGGGCTATTTTACATTCACCTCACCTCAAGATGTCATTCAACCAGACCGCATTCAACCAGATTCCATTATAATTTTTGATGATATTGCCACTCAACGACAGGCCATTATTCAAGAGTATTTTAGTATGGGACGCCATAAACAAGTGGATTGTTTTTATCTAGCTCAGACCTATTCCAAAATCCCCAAACAGTTGATTCGTGACAATGCCAATCTCATCGTTCTCTTCCGCCAAGACTCTAGAAATCTCTATCATATTTTTCAAGATCATGTGAATCCAGATATGTCCTTTACAGCTTTCACGCAATTGTGTGCTTCGTGTTGGAACCATCATCCCCATGCCTGTTTGGTCATAAATAAACAGAGTGAACGATGTGAGGGACGTTATCGCTTGGGTTTTGATCATTTTATTTCTGTTTAAAAAGACCTAGGGTTGGACATTTCCTGTTAGTGTGTCTTTACCTTTACCATGGCGAACGCCATAGGGTACAAGAAACATGTTCAAATCATGCAGCGTATTATTGAGGCACGAAATACGATTCGACATAAATTTCGTGAATTGCAACGTTTAAAAAACGTCAATCCTTTACCCATGATAAAACATGCTCCATCATCGGTTGATCCCATGAGATTTAAACCTAATGCTTCTGCTGCTACTGCTGCTGCTGCTGCTACCTCTCAAACCAAACCCTTAACAAGTTCAAAATTTACTCAAACAGATTCCACACGACAGGTAAAATCCTCCTCCTCTTCTAATGTTAGTGAACAAGAACATCAAGAACAGGAAGAAGAAGAAGAAGAGCATGAACAAAGTGAAAGTGACAGCGAAAGCGTATTTAGTCCTGAAAGAAAAAAGAAATCGTCACCCCTTCAACAGTTTCTAAAAACAAAACAAAAATCTTCCGTCATAGCGGCAACACCGTCTTCCTCCACATCGTCTCCGTTTTCACAAGTCTTGGCAACCCCTCAAAATAAAGCTCAACTCAAAAACATTTTAATCAAACATTATGGGGCAACCCTGGAACCGTATTTGACCCTTTTATTTATTGGAAAGACAGATACCACGTATGGTGTTCGCTATGAGAATGATAGTTTTAAAATTGGGGATTCATCCATTAAATTTGCTCGTACGAAAGCTGTCATTAAAAATATCAACTATAAATTAACACCAGGTCTGTTAAAGCTGCTATTTTCTCGCACCCCCTCGACACAAGATTTTACGTCCGAGGACCTTGCTAAATATAAATCCATTTTATTAGACACCAACGCTCACAAAAGAAACTATAAATCCTCTCAGCAGGTCAATGCCAATATATCCCAAAAATATAAGACCATCATTGCAAACATCTTTGGTAAGCAAAAACATCACTCTGCCTCTGGTGTAAGGTTTAAGAAATTAAAACCCTACCTAGATATAACCTTTTGGAATAATCCCAATCAGTTAGTAGAGCGCTTATACTTGCTTCATGCATCAAAACAAGCTGGTCACACTGGACATGAGGCGGAAATCGCCCTCATTGAACAACAACTCCGAGATGCTAAAATTATCTTATAAGCCATCCCCCATCAAAGTGGGCATTGCTCATGAATTGCATAAACCAGCCCGACGCATTTATGAACGTGGTCGTGTCATTTCCAAAGGAATCGATGAACTTTGGCAGGCAGACCTGGTTGAAATGATACCTTATTCTAACGTTAACGACGGTGTACGCTATATGTTGACTGTCATTGATGTCTATTCCAAAATGGCTTTTGTTCAACCAGTAAAAAATAAAACTGGTATCTTAGTCACAAAGGCCTTTCAACATATTATTGAACAATCAAAACGTCAACCTCACTTGTTACAAACCGACCAGGGGAAAGAATTTTTCAACAAGGATTTCTCCAGTTTTCTCAAATCTAAGGATATTCACCATTATGCCACCTATAGCAATCTCAAAGCCAGTGTGGTCGAGCGGTTCAATCGAACATTAAAAAGTTATATGTGGAAAGAGTTTACAATACATGGTTCCTATCGATGGATAGACTGGTTACCTCAACTTGTGTCTCGCTACAACAACACCATTCATTCCACCATCGGCATGAAACCTCGCCTCGTCACCAAGAACCTACCCAGACTCAATAGACTGTTTAACCCTATAAAAAGGGTAGATCCAAGGCGACATCGCCTTAAACTTGGAGATTTTGTTCGCATTAGTAAACATAGAAGTGTGTTTTCAAAATCGTATACTCCACAATGGTCGACAGAAATTTTTAAAATTCGCCAAGTCAAGCTAGGTCAACCAGTGACGTATTTCTTAGAAGATCAGAGCGGTCAACCCATTCAGGGACGATTCTATTATGAAGAAGTGCAAAAAACATTATATCCCAACGATTATCTCATTGAACGAGTAATTAAAGTCAAAGGTGCAAAATATTTTGTAAAGTGGTTAGGTTTTCCTTCCACGTATAATTCATGGGTCAATAAACATAATTTTTTGTAATAAAACCCTATTTAATTATTTTGAAAAAAAAAAATTAAAAAAAATGTATCATATGACCTTTCATTATTCCCACCCTTTTGTTTATTACATGTCCAATAACCGCTTTGTTCGAGCCCATGCCAATCTGTTATCATGATGTTATACACTCACTCATTGTTTCAAACTTTGCGTTGCATGATGAGTCCATAATGAACCTAGGCTATGACATACACATTATAAATCCGCACACTGTATAATGACACCAGCCTCTTATCTCTCTCTGCTGCGAGGCACGTACGATGATAAGACCTGTGTCTGTCTGGATCGCCGTGGGTCAGTCTCAATGCTTTCAATTCTCATTGCATTAAGCAAGTTCTCTCTCTGCGTGTGAGCCCTGACCAGTCAAGACAAATAATAATAATAATAATAATGCATAAGTGTTTTATTAATATCAAAGCGCATAACCTAACGTGACTTCAAATCTGGTTTCTTACTTTTTCCCCGTTTTCCTCAACGATCTCGAAAAAAAAAATGACGGAAACCATGATTTCAGGTTTTCCATACCTACATTCCCGTAAACTGAACAACGACACAAATACATCGACATGCCCATCATAAAAATCGCCTCATTCGTTTTCCAAATAACGCGAAAATGAACAAAAAAAACACCTTTTCCATAAGAAAACCATGTTTCCAGCTTTTTACCTTTTTCATGTCTATATCCACGTAAAGAGAATAAAGAGACGAAATAAATACTATCACACGCGTCATTCTCACGTTTTCGGTTTTCCAAAAATCGACAAAAATGTGAAAAACGCATGTTTTGACCCAAAACCCTAACTTCACCTTTCCGACACCGACATTCCCGTAAAGAGCACAACGAGACGAAATAAACGAATCCAAGCACGCCCTCCTAGCATAACCCGTTTTCCAAAAATCGGCAAAAATGTGAAAAACGCATGTTTTGACCCAAAACCCTAAGTTCACCTTTTCGACACCTACAATCCCGTAAAGAGCACAACGAGACGAAAAAAACGAATCCAAGCACGCCCTCCTAGCATGACCCGTTTTCCAAAAATCGGCAAAAATGTGAAAAACGCATGTTTTGACCCAAAACCCTAAGTTTACCTTTTCGACACCTACATTCCCGTAAAGAGCACGACGAGACGAAAAAAACGAATCCAAGCACGCCCTCCTAGCATGACTCCTTCCATTCCAAGGTCGCAGGGGCTCACAACTTGCTAAGTGAGACAGCTCCCCCACTACCACACTACTCAGGTAGGGGCAGGCAGGTGACCAGCGCTGATGTTCCTGCATGGGTTCATCGCTCTCTTGCCATTGGTCTAAGATGATGGGGCAAAACACACATTTCACTTCATCTCTTGTTTTTAAATAGTAGAATCCAGCGGCCGCTAAGGCTTGAGGGTTTATAAAAGGCACCGGCCATGTGGCAAATGTCTTGAAACGTTGTTCCTCAGATTTTAAATTCATGGATGTAACTTCTCTCGAGGCTTGAAAGCAAGACATGACTGAGCGGTTTGATGTGTGTTGACCTGCTATTTATACACTTGTCACTTGGTTGGACAGTGGACAATAGTTGACTTGTTTGTGATGAATAATCAAACAGTAGGCTGTGGTATTGGCTGGAATATTGTCATGCGTTTCAAAATCTAGTCGAATGTCAATATTGGATGGTTTGACAGACTCTTCCAAGTAGGAACAGTCAAAGAAAATCAGTGGTGCCCTTGTCTTAAAAGCTTGGGGTGACAACATTGGACAATTCTCTTTTTGATAATACGACCATCTAAATTTAGAAAACAAGTCGTACAGGGGGGCAAACTTATTTTTTGAAAAATCTAAATCCAGCCCTTCATAGGGAAACACAGCACCGTTGAGGAAAAGACGTGCATTTCTCAATTGCAGGTGATCAAATTGCGTGGCATCTTTGGTTTGTTGATACTTGCGATTTGTTTGAAAACCCACAATCATGTAGAGAGGTCTCTCTGTATAGCGGGCTGTTTTTATAGACCAACTATGTGTGTTGGTGGTAGGCAATAACGGGTACTCATGGAGTGCCCAGCTTCTAAATTCCATGGGTAGAGGTATATCTCTCTTTACCATTTTAAGTATGTCCAGTTTTTTGCTATCGTTAAGGGTCACATGAGGCACTTTCCATAGCAAGCGTTGTAGTTGAATTTTTGAATCAATGGGGGCATTGTCGACTCCCTTGAGTGCATTATTATCACTCCTGTCTCTCACCAGATAAAGCACTTGCCTTGCGTTGACCACAATGCGCTGGTGATCTTCAGCAAAGCCTAAAATCAGTTTAAGAGGTAAATATCCAGTAAAGGTGCCATCGGTGTGTACCATCCAGTCATTGGTCGAGTCAGGGCACCAACCCGCCATGCAAAGTGTTTTAGATTCTTCCTCACTATAAGAGGGATATAGTTTCATGACACTGGAAATACCCACATTTCGAGTGCTATCCACTACGATATCGTTAATCACATAACGCACTTCAGAAAACAGAAAGGCGAAAGCATGGTTGGCTAACTTGGATGTAGTGGGTGTAGAGCCATCGGCTTTGGTGAGCCTACCTTCAATCTGAATAACACTTTCATGCGGTAGAGTGTAAATATCTTGGTTGTTGATAACAAATTGAATTTCATCATTGTTATTGAGTCCAGGTGTTTGAGCTTGATATGAATGCAGATCAATTCTTACCACTCCTGGTTGCTCCTCGATGTGGTTTGCTACCTCTAGGATAGAATTCATCGCGGGGGTTAATGTGGTAACCCAAATGCTGTAAAATCTGCTTGTTCTGAGATGTTAACGTGTATTCACGTGGTAAACAACTAACACCATTCCTAGACGGTGCTGTTGCTTTATATACAAACTTCATAGTGGTTTTAGCACCAACTTGTAAGTCACTGGTGTGGTAGAATCTAGATCAATGAGTTGTTGCTCTCTATTGATCAGTCTTAATGTTATATTACTAATACCATCGACAGCCACAGAATGAAAAAGCACCACTGGAGGGTTTTCACGAATAATATAACCATTTGGCGATGTTACAATAAAGTCATAAAGCGAATGCGATGGTTCTTGATTGGTGTACACTTGACTAATAATATTAAACGTCACCGACACATGATGGTCCTCAATGAATTTCACTTCATGGTCTGATTCATGTTTTTTGTTGGGCTCCAACACACGTGGTTTAAATCCTAGTAATGGACCAATGGAATCGGGGTGAGTTTTAAAGTCAATTTTGAATGTAGAAAAAATACTGCAGTGATGAGTGTTGGTATTTCCTACAAGTTCAAACTTGCGCGTTCCATCGAGAAATGACTTTAAACCATATTCATTGATCAACACTACATAAATGTGTTCATAAATGTCATCTATCGTGTATCCACCAGAGTTCAGGGTGAGCACAGAATCATCATAGTAAAACTTGTTGTTCACATTTTCACGTATGTTGTATATTCGATTGTATGTTTCAAGAGAAACAAGTCCTAAACCATAAGGTTTTTCACTCAATTCGATAGGTGGGTAAAAGTCTAGGCTCACTTCAGGTCCACGCCCATGCAGTGTAAACGTCTTACTTTCCACCGACATACTGTTGACGTTTTTGCTTATGTTGCGTTTTATATAAAAAAATTAAACATAAACGTCCACACTGTTGGCTGTTAAACGTTTGCTCACGTTTCACATTATAATATATCTTGATCCTGTTTCCAAAATAGGCCACTAGTTCCATGGGCGGGGGCAAATTCCCAAAACTGTCAAAGTACCATACAGTAGGTCCCTCTTTGACATAAGCTACATAATGTGTTCCAGGTCCTCGGTGATCATCCAAATTGACAACAGCACATTCATGTTTCCAGGGTCGTGAGGGTAATTGGTTTCGCATAAACACACCTCGAAAAGCTTCAGTTGTTTAGCATAGCTTTCCACTTGCTGATGCGTCAGGGCATGTCTTGCTATGGCTGAGGTTAAAGATGTTTTTATTTTATTTCGAAAAGGTGAAATTCCAAATCCTTGTTGATAAAAGGCTGGCTTCAAATTGACATTTCTAGCCCCCATAGCAATGGCCTCCATTGTTTCATTGTGTCGCTGACTTTCTTTGAGTTGTTGCTTGCCCTGTTGCGCGGCTTTAATAGTTTTTGCCACTGCACTGACACCGCCTAAAAGTGAACCCAGAGCAGCCAGACCAGCAAATAATGCAGGTAAAAATCCCGCTCTTTTAGGGACGGGAATCATTCGTCCTTGTTTTGAACCCTGTCGCTGACGTTTTGGAATAACATGTCTCTGTGCTAAACGAAGAGCTTTCCTTATGGTCAACACATTATTTTTTCTTTTTTTCTTTCGCAAGGGCTTGTCCACGAATGTCATAAGCCCAGGCTTTGCCAAGGACAGGCTCATATTTTTAGTCTTTCTCACCACATATCTTTGTTTCACCATGATGATGATGACCAACAACCTTACACAAGAAAGTTTAAGTCACAACTAACGTCAGATTGTTATTTCATGGCTGTATATTCCAATTCTACATAAAGTGGGAAATCGTTTATGGTTTTTCCAGCTTGCTTTTCATTCCATGTCAACATGAGATGAAAGGATAATTCGTCTCCTGCACTGACCATTTCATGGTTATGGACCAACATCCTATGACCATTTATCTCTATTTGTAAATGGTTCTCATCAGGTATGGCATATTTGATGTGAATGGTTCCATTCTAGTGTAGTCGATAGTGGCTTAAACCCGAAGCAAGCACATAGGTCAAGTGCTGGTCATGAACTAGCGGTATATGGTTTCTCTCATTCACAGGTTTTACATTTGTCAGATGCACTAAAAATACAGATGGGATAAATTTATAAAGCCTTTTCATTTCATAGGTCACGTATCGCTTGGTACAGACATCATTATCTTCTTGTGGGTCTTCCACGTGAATAATGCGGTGATGATTAGCGCTATAGCCATCCACCGTAAGCTGAGGCACTTTATCATAAAACTCATACACCTTGTTATCCACATACTTTTTTGTAGTAACGTCTGTAGACACTTGAGGATGTTTTACATGAGTTAACCGCTTTCCTTTAAAGTCATAATCTCCTTGTTTTGTGCGTGGCACTACTGACCTATCCACATAGTGTTTATTAGCAGGATCTGTTTCTTGTTTAGGATCATGTATGGGAACAGACCTAGCTTTGACCATCAACGCACGTCCAAAGACATCCATCGTCAACCTGTAGTACGAGTCTACTGTTTCTATGACAAGGCTCGGTGCGATGATATAGACAGCCTGCTAGCCTCTCTGAGCCTTAGTTGAAATGAAGCTAATTAAGCAGCAAGAGTCATTCCCCATGAGGGACATGGTTTCCCATCTCTGCCCCACATCACGTGAACAACGCCATGGTTCACTGTTTCCATCTTCCATTCGCTGCATCATTGTGGGACCTTCCGGCTGTGGAAAGACCAATCTTTTGCTGACACTTATTACAGCGCCCAATGGTCTGTGTTTTCAAAATATTTATATTTTCGCAAAATCTCTCTACCAACCCCTCTACGTGTTTCTGGATCAAGTCATGTCTGGATTAAAAAATGAGAATATGGGGTATTTTACATTTTCCACGCAAGAAAATGTTATTTCACCGGATGAGGTAAAGCCTGATTCACTCATGATTTTCGATGATGTATCCACTGAACGACAAGGTATCATTCAAAGCTATTTCAGCATGGGTCGACACAAACATATCGATTGCTTCTATCTTGGACAAACGTATTCTAAAATGTCCAAACAGTTGATTCGTGACAATGCCAATGTCATTGTTTTATTTCGCCAGGACGAGAGGAACGGTCGTTACATTTATAATGAACATGTGAATCCGGATATGACCTTTCAAATGTTTACAGAATTGTGTGGCAAGTGCTGGAACACACAACGTCATGCCTGTTTAGTGATTGACAAACAAAGTGAACTCAACCAAGGGCGGTATCGCTTAGGGTTTGATCATTTTATTGCTATTTAAGGCACTGTATCATTCCCTCTCAAGTCATTTGTCACGGCATCATGGTGTTAGCAGAGAGTCAATTAAAAAAGCATATTATTAGAGCAAAAAATACTATTCGCCAAAAGTTTCGTCAATTGAAACGATCGCGTGCGGATCATGCTTTGTTTATTCAACAACATTTAGCACCTCCGCTAAAAGCTATGTTGAAACCCTCTTTCAAGCCATCTGAAACGCTACCTACCGTTTCCCAAGCCACTCAGACGCACCACGAGAACCCTGAGGAAGAGGAAGAGGAAGAGGAAGATTTAACTAGTGTTAGCGAAGTTGAGGATAATGAGGAACAAGTGTTTACGCCTCAAAAAAAGGCATCACCCCTTGCAGAGTTTTTAAGAAAAAGGAAATCCTTGGCCATGGTCGAAACCCCTTGCCCTTCCAAATCGTCTCCATTTTCACAACTCTTGGCCACCCCTCAACATAAATCTCAACTGAAAAACATTTTAATAAAATATTATGGATCAACACTGGAACCCTATATCACCAATCTATTTGTTGGAAACACAGATACCACGTATGGTGTTCGCTATGAGGATGATAGTTTTAAAATTGGTGATTCATCGATTAAATTTAGTCGTACTAAAGCTGTCATTAAAAAGATCAACTATAAATTAACACCAGGACTGTTAAAGCTACTATTCTCTCGGACTCCCTCATCTCAAGATTATACGTCAGAGGACCTTAGTAAATATAAATCCATTTTATTGGACACCCATGCACACAAAAGACAGTATGATCCCACTCAACAAGTGAATGCCAATATATCTCAAAAATATAAAACCATCATTGCAAAAATGTTCCCCACTAGTCAAAGTGGTCGTCGTAAAGTGTCCGCTTCAGGGGTGACATTTAAACCATTAAAACCCCTTGTGGATGTTACCTACTGGCACAATCCAAATAAACTCGTCCAGCGACTACAGCTGTTGCATGCTTCACGTCATGCCGGTCATACTGGTCACGATTGGGAAATTCAAGAAATTGAGAAAGAACTTCGAAATGCCAAAATCATTGTTTAAGCCCTCACCCATTAAAATGGGTATTGCTCACGAGTTGCATCGTCCAGCTAGACGTCTCTATCAGCGACTCAAGGTGATTTCAAAGGGTGTGGATGAACTTTGGCAAGCAGACTTGGTTGAAATGATTCCCTATGCTAGCGTTAACGATGGTGTACGCTATATGTTGACGGTCATTGATGTTTATTCAAAAATGGCGTTTGTTGAACCTGTGCGTCGAAAGTCTAGTCCACTAGTTACCAAAGCCTTTCAACATATTATTCAACACTCCAAACGTCAACCTCAACTGCTACAAACCGACCAGGGAAAAGAATTTTTCAACAAGGAATTCTCCAGTTTTCTCAAATCTAAGGATATTCACCATTACACCACGTACAGCAATCTCAAAGCCAGCGTGGTCGAGCGGTTCAACCGAACATTGAAAACCCATATGTGGAAAGCATTTACCGCTCAGGGCACTTATCGCTGGTTGGACTTGTTACCTGAGCTAGTGTCACGTTACAACGACACCAAACACAGAACCATTGGGACCAAGCCACGACTTGTAACTACAAATATTCCACAACTGGATAAACTGTTTAACCCCATAAAAACAGCAGACCCTAAACGTCATCGCCTTAACATTGGGGACCATGTTCGTGTGAGCAAATTCAAGTCCGTCTTCGACAAGGGCTACACACCAAATTGGGGGACTGAACTATTTCGAATTCGTCAAGTCAACCTGAACAGTCCAGTCACCGATTTACTCGAGGACCTCAACCATCAACCTATAAAAGGCAGGTTTTATCTTCAAGAACTTCAAAAGACAGCGTTTCCTAAACATTACCTTGTGGAAAAAGTGTTGAAACAAAAAGGAAATAAACTATATGTAAAATGGTTGGGATTTAGCTCAGCCTTTAATTCTTGGATTAATAAATTACATGTTGTGTGAACCTGTGTGTCTTGTATTTATTTATTTACTCATGTTGTACTTAACCTACAGTCCTATGTACAGTCCTCAGCTATACATGTATTATGAGCAATACATATTTCTTTCTCTCTTCACCTGTGTTCTCTCTTACACTAACCCCCCCCCCCCCTTACCTCCCACCACTGTCAAAACAGGTTGTGACTTGTTATCTCTTATCGTGCGCGTGTACAGGTGAACACCTGTGTGTTAGATCATATTACACACATGAACTCTCATTTTCTCACGTATGAAGCAAAACAGGATGTGACTTGTTTCACAAGGAGGACGGTAATAAGGTCATTTCACACGTGATCACATGTATTTCGTCACTTTCCTTTCATATCGTTATCCCATTATAGTAGTGGTGAACAACGTCCGTTCAACACACACAAATGTAGTTAGACCCTTTGACATAATTTAAATAAATTCATGAGCCAGTCCATAGGGACCAGGTCAAAGGGACCGGTCCAAAGGGATCAGTCCAAAGGGACAAGGACTCGTCCACAAGGACCTGTCAACAAGGACCAGTCCACAGGGACCCGTCAACAATGACTTGTCAACAAGGACCTGTCAACAATAACCCGTCCACAGGGAACCACTCCCCCACCCTCTTACAAAAGCCATGAGTGGGCATGCGTAAAAAACAAAAAACAAGCATGTTAATTCATAGTGGCTATCCACCGTACACATGCACTTTATGTGGAACAACATTTAAATCCATATCGGCATTCAAACTCTCACATGTTGCAATTGGAAAGAGAGATTTTCTAAAAAATTAAAATTTCACCCCCTAGTAGGGGTAGGTATTACTTTTGGGGTTGAAATATGTTGTCCATTGGAAAGGGGGTGTTAGCCCGAGTTCAACGACACCTCATTTGTCAAAATCCCACCATGCGTTCGAGAGATATCGGGCTGCCGCCATCTTGTGAGGTGGGTAGGTGGAGGTGGTATCTGAACCCGTACAAAACCACTACTTAGGTACCCTCCGAGACTGTGAGTAGATGGTTACTCATCAAGGTATTAGAACAGTGGAGTGTCTTTAAGCCAACATCCTTCAGTTTAGAGCTCCTAGGTACCCTCCGAGACTGTGAGTAGATGGCTACTCATCAAGTTATTAGCACACTGGAGTGTCTTTAAGCTAGCATCCTTCAGTTTAGAGCTCCTAGGTACCCACCGAGACTGTGAGTAGATGGCTACTCATCAAGTTATTAGCACACTGGAGTGTCTTTAAGCTAACATCCTTCAGTTTAGAGCTCCTAGGTACCCTCCGAGACTGTGAGTAGATGGTTACTCATCAAGGTATTAGCACACTGGAGTGTTTTTGATCTAACATCCTTCAGTTTAGAGCTCCTAGGTACCCACCGAGACTGCGAGTAGATGGTTACTTATCAAGGTATTAGCACACTGGAATGCCTTTAAGCTAACATCCTTCAGTTTAGAGCTCCTAGCTACCCACCGAGGCTGTGAGTAGATGGTTACTCATCAAGGTATTAGCACACTGGAGTGTCTTTAAGCTAACATCCTTGAGTTTCGAGCTCCTAGGTACCCACCGAGACTGCGAGTTGATGGTTACTCATCAAGGTATTAGCACACTGGAGTGTCTTTAAGCTAACATCCTTCAGTTTAGAGCTCCTAGGTACCCACCGAGACTGTGAGCAGATGGTTACTCATCAATGTATTAGCACACTGGAGTATCCTTAAGCTAACATCCTTCAGTTTAGAGCTCCTAGGTACCCACCAAGACTGTGAGTAGATGGTTACTCATCAAGGTATTAGCACACTGGAGTGTCTTTAAGCTAACATCCTTCAGTTTAGAGCTCCTAGGTACCCTCCGAGACTGTGAGTAGATGGTTACTCATCAAGGTATTAGCACACTGGAGTGTCTTTGATCTAACATCCTTCAGTTTGAGCTCCAAGGTACCAACCGAGACTGTGAGCAGATGGTTACTCATGAAGGTATTAGCACACAGGAGTGTCTTTAAGCTAACATCCTTCAGTTTAGAGCTCCTAGGTACCCACCGAGACTGTGAGTAGATGGCTACTCATCAAGTTATTAGCACACTGGAGTGTCTTTAAGCTAACATCCTTCAGTTTAGAGCTCCTAGGTACCCACCGAGACTGCGAGTAGATGGTTACTCATCAAGTTATTAGCACACTGGAGTGTCTTTAAGCTAACATCCTTCAGTTTAGTGCTCCTAGGTACCCACCTAGGCTGTGAGTAGATGGTTACTATCAAGGTATTAGCACACTGGAGTGTCTTTAAGCTAACATCCTTCAGTTTAGAGCTCCTAGGTACCCACCGAGGCTGTGAGTAGATGGTTACTCATCAAGGTATTAGCACACTGGAGTGTCTTTAAGCTGACATCCTTGAGTTTCGAGCTCCTAGGTACCCACCGAGACTGCGAGTTGATGGTTAATCATCAAGATATTAGCACACTGGAGAATCCTTCAGCTAACATCCCTTAGTTTAGAGCTCCTAGGTACCCACCGAGACTGTGAGCAGATGGTTACTCATCAAGGTACTAGCACACTGGAGTGTCTTTAAGCTAACATCCTTCAGTTTAGAGCTCCTAGGTACCCACCGATACTGTGAGTAGATGGTTACTCATCAAGGTATTAGCTCACTGGAGTGGCCTTAAGCAAACATCCTTCAGTTTAGAGCTCCTAGGTAGCCACCGAGACTGTTAGTAGATGGTTACTCATCAAGGTATTAGCACACTGCAGTGACTTTAAGCTAACATCCTTCAGTTTAGAGCTCCTAGGTACCCACCGAGACTGCGAGTAGATGGTTACTCATCAAGGTGTTAGCACACTGGAGTGTCTTTAAGCAAACATCCTTCAGTTTAGAGCTCGTAGGTACCCACCGAGATTGTGAGCAGATGGTTCCTCTTAGAGGTATTAGCACACTGGAGTGTCTTTAAGCTAACATCCTTCAGTTTAGAGCTCTTAGGTACCCACCAAGATTGTGAGCAGACGGTTCCTCTTAGAGGTATTAGCACACTGGAGTGTCTTTAAGCTAACAACCTTCAGTTTAGAGCTCCTAGCTACCCAACGAGATTGTGAGCAGATGGTTCCTCTTAGAGGTATTAGCACACTGGAGTGTCTTTAAGCTAAGATCCTTCAGTTTAGAGCTCCTAGGTACCAACCAAGACTGAGAGTAGATGGTTACTCATCAAGGTATTAGCACACTGGAGAGTCTCTAAGCTAACGTCCTTCAGTTTAGAGCTCCTAGGTACCCACCGAGACTGTGAGTAGATGGTTACTCATCAAGGTATTAGCAAACTGGAGTGTCTTTAAACTAACATCCTTCAGGTTTGAGCAGCTTAGTTCCCACCAAGACTGTGAGTAGATGGTTACTCATCCAGGTATTAGCACACTGGATTGTCTTTAAGTTAACATCCTTTTGATTAGAGCACCTAGGTACCCACCGAGACTGTGAGCAGTTGGTTATTCATCAAGGTATTAGCACACTGGAGTGTCTTTAAGCTAACATCCTTCAGTTTAGAGCTCCAAGGTACCCACCGAGACTGTGAGCAGAGGGTTACCTATCAATGCATTAGCCCACTGGAGTGTCTTTAAGCTAACATCCTTCAGTTTAGAGCTCCTAGGTACCCACTGAGACTGTGAGTAGATGGTTACTCATCATGGAATTAGCACACTGGAGTGTCTTTAAGCTAACATACTTCAGTTTAGAGCACGTAGGTACCCACCGAGACTGTGAGGAGATGGTTACTCATCAAGGTATTAGCACACTGGAGTGTCTTTGATCTAACATCCTTCAGTTTAAAGCTCCTAGGTACCCACCGAGACTGTGAGTAGACGGTTACTCATCAAGGTATTAGCACACTGGAGTGTCTTTAACTTAACGTCCTTCAGTTTAGAGCTAATAGGTACCCACTAAGACTGTGAGTAGATGGTTACTCATCAAGGTATAAGCACACTGGAGTGTCTTTAAGCTAACATCCTTCAGTTTAGAGCTCCTAGGTACCCAACGAGACTGTGAGTAGATGGTTACTCTTCAAGGTATTAGCACACTGGAGTGTCTTTGATCTAACATCCTTCAGTTTAAAGCTCCTAGGTACCCACCGAGACTGTGAGTAGACGGTTACTCATCAAGGTATTAGCACACTGGAGTGTCTTTAAGCTAACACCCTTCAGTTTAGAGCTCCTAGGTACCCACCAAGACTGTGATCAGATGGTTACTCATCAAGGTATTAGCACACTGGAGTGTCTTTAAGCTAACATTCCTCAGTGTAGAGCTCCTAGGTACCCACCGAGACTGTGAGTAAATGGTTACTCTTCAAGGTATTAGCACACTGGAGTATCTTTGATCTAACATCCTTCAGTTTTAAGCTCCTAGGTACCCACCGAGACTGTGAGTAGACGGTTACTCATCAAGGTATTAGCACACTGGAGTGTCTTTAACCTAACGTCCTTCAGTTTAGAGCTCCTAGGTACCTACCAAGACTGTGACCAGATGGTTACTCATCAAGGTATTAGCAAACTGGAGTGTCTTTAAGCTAACATCCTTCAGGTTTGAGCAGCTTAGTTCCCACCAAGACTGTGAGTAGATGGTTACTCATCAAGGTATTAGCACACTGGGGTGTCTTTAAGCTAACATCCTTCAGTTTAGAGCCCCTAGGTACCCACCGAGACTGTGAGCAGATGGTTACTCATCAAGGTATTAGCACCCTGGAGTGTCTTTAAGCTAACATCCTTCAGTTTAGAGCTCCTAGGTACCCACCGAGATTGTGAGCAGATGGTTCCCCTTAGAGGTATTAGCCACTGGAGTGTCTCTAAGCTAACATCCTTTAGTTTAGATCTCCTAGGTACACACCGAGAATGTTAGTAGATGGCTACTCATCAAGGTATTAGACACTGGAGTGTCTTTAAGCTAACATCCTTCAGTTTAGAGCTCCTAGGTACCCACCGAGATTGTGAGCAGATGGTTCCTCTTAGAGGTGTTAGCTCACTGGAGTGTCTTTAACCTAACTCCCTTACTTTAGAGCTCCTAGGTACCCACCGAGTCTGTGAGTAGATGGCTACTCATCAAGGTATTAGCACACTGGAGTGTCTTTAAGCTAACATCCTTCAGCTTAGAGCTCCTAGGTACCCACCGAGACTGTGAGTAGATGGCTACTCATCAAGGTATTAGCACCCTGGAGTGTCTTTAAGCTAACATCCTTCAGTTTAGAGCTACTAGGTACCCACCGAGATTGTGAGCAGATGGTTCCTCTTAGAGGTATTAGCTCACTGGAGTGTCTTTAAGCTAACTCCCTTACTTTAGAGCTCCTAAGTTCCCACCGAGACTGTGAGTAGATGGCTACTCATCAAGGTATTAGCACCCTGGAGTGTCTTTAAGCTAACATCCTTCAGTTTAGAGCTCCTAGGTACCCACCGAGATTGTGAGCAGATGGTTCCTCTTAGAGGTATTAGCCTCTGGAGTGTCTTTAAGCTAACATCCTTTAGATTAGAGCTCCTAGGTACCCACCGAGACCGTGAGTAGATGGCTACTCACCAAGGTATTAGCACACAGTAGAGTCTTTAAGCTAACATCTTTTAGTTTAGAGCTCCTAGGTACCCACCGAGACGGTGAGTAGATGGTTACTCAACAAGGTATTAGCACACTGGAGTGTCTTTAACCTAACGTCCTTCAGTTTAGAGCTCCTAGGTACCTACCAAGACTGTGACCAGATGGTTACTCATCAAGGTATTAGCACACTGGAGTGTCTCTAAGCTAACATCCTTCAGTTTAGAGCCCCTAGGTACCCCCCGAGACTGTGAGAAGATGGTTACTTATCAAGGTATTAGCACCCTGGAGTCTCTTTAAGCTAACATCCTTCAGTTTAGAGCTCCTAGGTACCCACCGAGAATGTGAGCAGATGGTTCCTCTTAGAGGTATTAGCTCACTGGAGTGTCTCTAAGCTAACATCTTTCAGGTTTGAGCAGCTTAGTTCCCACCAAGACTGTGAGTAGATGGTTACTCATCAAGGTATTAGCACACTGGAGTGTCTTTAAGCTAACATCCTTCTGATTAGAGCACCTAGGTACCCACCGAGATTGTGAGCAGATGGTTCCTCATAGAGGTATTAGCACCCTGGAGTGTCTTTAAGCTAACATCCTTCAGTTTAGAGCTCCTAGGTACCCACCCAGACTGTGAGCAGATGGTTACTCATCAAGGTATTAGCACACTGGAGTGTCGTTAAGCTAGCATCCTTCAGTTTAGAGCTCCTAGGTACTCACCGAGATTGTGGGTAGATGGTTACTCATCAAGGTATTAGCACACTGGAGTGTCTTTAAGCAAACATCCTTCAGTTTAGAGCTCCTAGGTACCCACCGATACTGTGAGTAGATGGTCACTCATCAAGATATTAGCACACTGGAGTGTCCTTAAGCAAACATCCTTCAGTTTAGAGCTCGTAGGTACCCACCGAAATTGTGAGCAGATGGTTCCTCTTAGAGGTATTAGCACACTGGAGTGTCTTTAAGCTAACATCCTTCAGTTTAGAGCTCCTAGGTACCCACCGAGATTGTGAGCAGATGGTTCCTCTTAGAGGAATTAGCTCACTGGAGTGTCTTTAAGCTAACTCCCTTACTTTAGAGCTCCTAGGTACCCACCGAAACTGTGAGTAGATGGCTACTCATCAAGGTATTAGCACTCTGGAGTGTCTTTAAGCTAACATCCTTCAGTTTAGAGCTCCTAGGTACCCACCGAGATTGTGAGCAGATGGTTCCTCATAGAGGTATTAGCACCCTGGAGTGTCTTTAAGCTAACATCCTTCAGTTTAGAGCTCCTAGGTACCCACCCAGACTGTGAGCAGATGGTTACTCATCAAGGTATTAGCACACTGGAGTGTCGTTAAGCTAGCATCCTTCAGTTTAGAGCTCCTAGGTACCCACCCAGACTAAGAGCAGATGATTAATCATCAATGTATTAGCACATTGGAGTGTCCTTGATCTAACGTCCTTCAGTTTAGAGCTCCTAGGTACCCACCCAGACTGTGAGCAGATGGTAACTCATCAAGGTATTAGCACACTGGCGTGTCTTTAAGCTAACATCCTTCAGTTTAGAGCTCCTATGTACCCACCGCGCCTTTGAGTAGATGGTTACTCATCAAGGTATTAGCACACTATAGTGTCTTTAAGCTAACATCCTTGAGTTTCTAGCTTCTAGGTACCCACCGAGACTGCGAGTTGATGGTTAATCATAAAGGTATTAGCACACTGGAGAATCTTTCAGCTAACATCCCTTAGTTTAGAGCTCCAAGGTACCCTCCGAGACTGTGAGCAGATGGTTACTCATCAAGGTACTAACACACTGGATTGTCTTTAAGCTAACATCCTTCAGTTTAGAGCTCCTAGGTACCCACCGATACTGTGAGTAGATGGTTTCTCATCAAGGTATTAGCACACTGGAGTGTCTTTAAGCTAACATTGTTCAGTTTAGAGCTCCTAGGTACCCACCGAGACTGTGAGTAGATGGTTACTCATCAGGGTATTAGCACACTGGAGTGTCTTTAAGCTAACATCCTTCAGTTTAGAGCTCCCAGGTACCCACCGAGGCTGTGCGTAGATGGTTACTCATCAAGGTATTAGAACACTGGAGTGTCTTTAAGCTAATATCCTTCAGTTTAGAGCTCCTAGGTACCCACCGAGGCTGTGAGTAGATGGTTACTCATCAAGGTAATAGCACACTGGAGTGTCTTTAAGCTAACATCCTTGAGTTTCGAGCTCCTAGGTACCCACCGAGACTGCGAGTTGATGGTTAATCATCAAGATATTAGCACACTGGAGAATCCTTCAGCTGACATCCCTTAGTATAGAGCTCCTAGGTACCCACCGAGACTGTGAGCAGATGGTTACTCATCAAGGTACTAGCACACTGGAGAGTCTTTAAGCTAACATCCTTCAGTTTAGAGCTCCTAGGTACCCACCGATACTGTGAGTAGATGGTTACTCATCAAGGTATTAGCACACTGGAGTGTCTTTAAGCAAACATCCTTCAGTTCAGAGCTCCTAGGTACCCACCGATACTGTGAGTAGATGGTCACTCATCAAGATATTAGCACACTAGAGTGACTTTAAGCTAACATACTTCAGTTTAGAGCTCCTGGGTACCCACCGAGACTGCGAGTAGTTGTTTACTCATCAAGGTATTAGCACACTGGAATGTCCTTAAGCAAACATCCTTCAGTTTAGAGCTCGTAGGTACCCACCGAGATTGTGAGCAGATGGTTCCTCTTAGAGGTATTAGCACACTGGAGTGTCTTTAAGCTAACATCCTTCAGTTTAGAGCTCGTAGGTACCCACCGAGATTGTGAGCAGATGGTTCCTTTTAGAGGTATTAGCACACTGGAGTGTCTTTAAGCTAACATCCTTCAGTTTAGAGCACCTAGGTACCCACCAAGACTGTGAGCAGATGGTTATTCATCAAGGTATTAGCACACTGGAGTGTCTTTAAGCTAACATTCTTCAGTGTAGAGATCCTAGGTACCCACCGAGACTGTGAGTAAATGGTTACTCTTCAAGGTATTAGCACACTGGAGTATCTTTAACCTAACGTCCTTCAGTTTAGAGCTAATAGGTACCCACTAAGACTGTGAGTAGATGGTTACTCATCAAGGTATTAGCACACTGGAGTGTCTTTAAGCTAACATCCTTCAGTTTAGAGCTCCTAGGTACCCACCGAGACGTTGAGCAGATGGTTACTCATCAAGGTATTAGCACCCTGGAGTGTCTTTAAGCTAACATCCTTCAGTTTAGAGCTCCTAGGTACCCACCGAGATTGTGAGCAGATGGTTCCCCTTAGAGGTATTAGCCACTGGAGTGTCTCTAAGCTAACATCCTTTAGTTTAGAGCTCCTGGGTACCCACCGAGAATGTTAGTAGATGGCTACTTATCAAGGTATTAGCACACTGGAGTGTCTTTAAGCTAACATCCTTCAGTTTAGAGCTCCTAGGTACCCACCGAGATTGTGAGCAGAAGGTTCCTCTTAGAGGTATTAGCTCACTGGAGTGTCTTTAAGCTAACTCCCTTACTTTAGAGCTCCTAGGTACCCACCGAGACTGTGAGTAGATGGCTACTCATCAAGGTATTAGCACCCTGGAGTGTCTTTAAGCTAACATCCTTCAGTTTAGAGCTCCTAGGTACCCACCGAGATAGTGAGCAGATGGTTCCTCTTAGAGGTATTAGCTCACTGGAGTGTCTTTAAGCTAACTCCCTTACTTTAGAGCTCCTAGGTACCCACCGAGACTGTGAGTAGATGGCTACTCATCAAGGTATTAGCACCCTGGAGTGTCTTTAAGCTAACATCCTTCAGTTTAGAGCTCCTAGGTACCCACTGAGATTGTGAGCAGATGGTTCCTCTTAGAGGTATTAGCTCACTGGAGTGTCTTTAAGCTAACTCCCTTACTTTAGAGCTCCTAGGTACCCACCGGGACTGTGAGTAGACGGTTACTCATCAAGGTATTAGCACACTGCAGTGTCTTTAAGCTAACACCCTTCAGCTTAGAGCTCCTAGGTACCCACCAAGACTGTGAGAAGTTGGTTACTCATCAAGGTATTAGCACACTGGAGTGTCTTTAAGCTAACATTCCTCAGTGTAGAGCTCCTAGCTACCCACCGAGACTGTGAGTAAATGGTTACTCTTCAAGGTATTAGCACACTGGAGTCTCTTTGATCTAACATCCTTCAGTTTTAAGCTCCTAGGTACCCACCGAGACTGTGAGTAGACGGTTACTCATCAAGGTATTAGCACACTGGAGTGTCTTTAACCTAACGTCCTTCAGTTTAGAGCTCCAAGGTACCTACCAAGACTGTGACCAGATGGTTACACACCAATGTATTAGCACACTGGAGTGTCTTTAAGCTAACATCCTTCAATTTAGAGCCCCTAGGTACCCACCGAGACTGTGAGAAGATGGTTACTCATCAAGGTATTAGCACCCTGGAGTGTCTTTAAGCTAACATCCTTCAGTTTAGAGCTCCTAGGTACCCACCGAGATTGTGAGCAGATGGTTCCCCTTAGAGGTATTAGCCACTGGAGTGTCTCTAAGCTAACATTCTTTAGTTTAGAGCTCCTAGGTACCCACCGAGAATGTTAGTAGATGGCTACTTATCAAGGTATTAGCACACTGGAGTGTCTTTAAGCTAACATCCTTCAGTTTAGAGCTCCTAGGTACCCACCGAGATTGTGAGCAGATGGTTCCTCTTAGAGGTATTAGCTCACTGGAGTGTCTTTAAGCTAACTCCCTTACTTTAGAGCTCCTAGGTACCCACCGAGACTGTGAGTAGATGGCTACTCATCAAGGTATTAGCACCCTGGAGTGTCTTTAAGCTAACATCCTTCAGTTTAGAGCTCCTAGGTACCCACCGAGATAGTGAGCAGATGGTTCCTCTTAGAGGTATTAGCTCACTGGAGTGTCTTTAAGCTAACTCCCTTACTTTAGAGCTCCTAGGTACCCACCGAGACTGTGAGTAGATGGCTACTCATCAAGGTATTAGCACCCTGGAGTGTCTTTAAGCTAACGTCCTTCAGTTTAGAGCTCCTAGGTACCCACCGAGATTGTGAGCAGATGGTTCCTCTTAGAGGTATTAGCATCTGGAGTGTCTTTAAGCTAACATCCTTTAGATTAGAGCTCCTAGGTACCCACCGAGACTGGGAGTAGATGGCTACTCACCAAGGTATTAGCACACAGTAGAGTCTTTAAGCTAACATCTTTTAGTTTAGAGCTCCTAGGTACCCACCGAGACGGTGAGTAGATGGTTACTCATCAAGGTATTAGCACACTGGAGTGTCTTTAAGCTAACATCCTTCAGTTTAGAGCCCCTAGGTACCCCCGAGACTGTGAGCAGATGGTTACTCATCAAGGTATTAGCACCCTGGAGTGTCTTTAAGCTAACATCCTTCAGTTTAGAGCCCCTAGGTACCCCCCGAGACTGTGAGCAGATGGTTACTCATCAAGGTATTAGCACACTGGAGTGTCTTTAAGCTAACATCCTTCAGTTTAGAGCTCCTAGGTACCCACCGAGATTGTGAGCAGATGGTTCCTCTTAGAGGTATTAGCTCACTGGAGTGTCTATAAGCTAACTCCCTTACTTTAGTGCTCCTAGGTACCCACCGAGACTGTGAGTAGATGACTACTCATCAAGGTATTAGCACACTGGAGTGTCTTTAAGCTAACATCCTTCAGTTTAGAGCTCCTAGGTACCCACCGAGATTGTGAGCAGATGGTTCCCCTTAGAGGTATTAGCCACTGGAGTGTCTCTAAGCTAACATCCTTTAGTTTAGAGAGTAGTGTGGTAAGGGGGGAGCTGGACCACTTCTTATTGAGCCACCCTCGTATTTGCCCCGAACTTGATATCTCGCTAACCAAACATGGGATTAGAACATACAGGGTGTCCTAGCACTGCTAGTAATGCCCCCTACTTTCCTATAGGCTCTTTATTTGATTAAAAGACCAAAACTAAAAGGTCATTCGCGAGTAGTGGGGTAGTGTTGGTTTCCTGAAGTCGCGCTCGTGCTTGAATATGTATGCCTATGTTGGGAAAGGGTTATGTGGTGGGGGAGGAGTAGGGTCGAGTGAGGGGTCGTTTAGATGGTATTTTTTCCGCTCTAGATGATGGTGAGGTTATTTTTTAAAAATGGATGGAATTGGGAAACGCCATTTGGGGTAAACATGTTGTTTTTTGACATTTTGGCGATGAATGTTTTTTTATACGCATGCGCACTTGAGGAGTTTTGTAAGAGGGCGGGCTTTTTAAATGATGATTTATTAATGAGTGTTTTTAATATGTATTGAAATAAACCATAAAAACTAATAGGTCATCGGCTTTTGACTATCTCGCTAACCAATAATCGGATTTAAACGTATGAGGTGTCGTAGGACTCGTGGTGAACTCTCTTTTTCTATCGAAGGGGTATATTCACCCCAAAATAAAAACTACCCTTACCCGGGGGGATGAAATAGTAATTTATTTTTGTATACCTACGAACTTGGCGGTTTTTGTAAAAGAGCGGGCTTTTTAAATGATGATTTATAAATGAGTGTTTTTAATATGTATTTAAATAAACAAAAAAAACTAATAGGTCATCGGCTTTTTACTATCTCGCTAACCAATAATCGGACTTAAACGTATGAGGTGTCGTAGGACTCGTGGTGAACTCCCCTTTTCTATGGACGGGGTATATTCACTCCAAAATAAAAACTATCCTTACCCGGGGGTTGAAATAGTAATATTTTTTGTATGTGCGCGCACGGTCGGCTTTTGTCAAAAGGACCTAACTATACGTTTGTTAATATTTTCTGAACCCCTGATGGGATTTTGCCATATACAGTATTCTAACCCTGGGGGTGACGCCCCGTTTTTGAATGTAGGATTCGTTTTTGTCGAAAGGGCCTAACGACACTTTTGTTCATATCTCGCGAACCAATCATGCTAGGGACTTGTATGAGGGGTCCTAGCACTTGGGGTGACGTCCCCCGTTTGGGGGGTGAAACTACCCCCCAAAATTGAAAAATCCATATCTAGGAAACGAAGAAGCCTAAAATTACGTGTGATAGCTTAAAAAATAGGGGATGATATGGGCTTTTACCTCGATTGGTCATTTCACCCCTAAAACAGTAAATAGTCATGCTATGGGGAAAAAACGTGTTAAACGCCTAAAAATGATAAATGAACCTAAGATCATTTGTTTTTGATGAAAAATAGCAGGGGGGTGAAACTACCCCCCAAAATTGAAAAATCCATATCTCGGAAACGAAGAAGCCTAAAATTAGGTGTGATAGCTTAAAAAATAGGGGATGATTAGGGCTTTTACCTCGATGGATCATTTCACCCCTAAAACAGTAAATACTCATGTTATGGGGGAAAAACGTGTTAAACACCTAAAAATGATAAATGAACCTAAGATCTTTTGTTTTTGATGAAAAATAGCAGGGGGGTGAAACTACCCCCCAAAATTGAAAAATCCATATCTCGGAAACGAAGAAGCCTAAAATTAGGTGTGATAGCTTAAAAAATAGGGGATGATATGGGCTTTTACCTCGATGGATCATTTCACCCCTAAAACAGTAAATAGTCATGTTATGGGGAAAAAACATGTTAAACACCTAAAAATGATAAATGAACCTAAGATCTTTTGTTTTTGATTAAAAATAGCAGGGGGTGAAACTACCCCCCAAAATTGAAAAATCCATATCTCGGAAACGAAGAATCCTAAAATTAGGTGTGATAGCATAAAAAATAGGGGATGATATGGGCTTTTACCTCGATGGATCATTTCACCCCTAAAACAGTAAATAGTCATGTTATGGGGGAAAAAACGTGTTAAACACCTAAAAATGATAAATGAACCTAAGATCTTTTGTTTTTGATGAAAAATAGCAGGGGGGTGAAACTACCCCCCAAAATTGAAAAATCCATATCTCGGAAACGAAGAAGCCTAAAATTAGGTGTGATAGCTTAAAAAATAGGGGATGATTAGGGCTTTTACCTCGATTGATCATTTCACCCCTAAAACAGTAAATAGTCATGTTATGGGGAAAAAACGTGTTATACACCTAAAAGCATAAGCATCTTTGTGAAACCATGCATTAATGGACATGTGTATGGAGGATGATTGTTATTATTATTATTAGGTAATTATGGATTAATGTGCGGATAGATAACTAACCTGTGGGGAGCGTGATGGCGCAGGTGCTTAGCTGCTCGTTTTTACCCGGACGGCTGGGGTTCAAATCCCGGTGACAGCGGGGGTTGGAATTTTCACCTGAAAAAATCACGTGGCATTCGGCCTTAAATCCCCGGCCAAATCCAAAATGAGCCTGGTTGGCTCCGGCGACTCAAACTAATAGGGAAAAGCCGAAGAAAGAAAAAATGGTAACTCACCAGTAATAGTAAACATTGGTTGGAGATGTTGAAGAAGTCAGGATGGTCAACCCTTGCCATGGTTCACGAATGCACCCCAAAAAGTTTTACCTGTCAAGACTCAGTCTACCCTGTTGCAGCCTTTAGAAAAAAATCGAACCGGGGCCTCTGTGGTCACAGTGGACTTTTATTCATGATGATTTTTAAACAAACGTAGGCTTGCATACTACCGCTGGCTTGAATCTGCACAGAGACACTGGCTTTGCTGATAACAGCACAGCGACCTTGTCAGGAAGTTTCATATTACTCATTTGCTTGATAGCGGACGTGCTCTGCACATGACTAGATCGTTGTTAGGTTTGACAAAGGCTTAGTGAACCTTATGGCAACCTTGAAATGAATGTCATGGTATAGTCGGGCTTGGAAGCCAAGACCTTAGGGTTGACAACCAAGTAGGTTAACCACTACACGGTGATATGGTCAAATAATAATGTAACAGAACATATAGAAACGTTTTCTATAGTTTAACGAATTGGCATACCATGAGAGGTGTAGGTAATGGAAATTGAATCCTTAGCTGATGATTATACTACTTTCCATGCGCACGTATAAGCTATCATGTTAGAAAAAAGAATGGTATGGCTTGTTTTAAACGGAGAATAATAATTGTGTTTACTGTGAAACACAAATCTGAATTTAAAATTAATTTAAAATAATTAATTTAAAATTAACTAATTTAAAATTAGTTTAGTACGCTGAAGTTAAAATGAATAATGATCGCGTTACAGACAGCCAGTTTCAAAGCCATGAGAACTAAGTGAACAAAGTATAAAATTCATGAGCCAGTGAGGAATTCAACATGCTGTCCTTTGGACAAGAGAGAAGCGTTCTACAGCGACCCTCAATGGTTTGGGTCATCGTAAAGATGAAAATTAAATCTAAGCTACTACACGCTTATATACTAGAAGAAGAAATGGAAAACAATTGGTCAAATAAAGGACAGACGGAATAAAAAATGGCCCTCAACCCTCAAGCATAAGGATTGAGGGAGTTGGAAGGAAGGAGAGCCATGAAAGGCATATAAAAAGTATACTAGGAGTGGCTTTGCCCCAGAGGTAATGGATAAAGAGGAGGAAAACTGGACTCAGCTCAGAAATCCCTTGGGGTCACCAACTTCCAAACTGATCAGCCCTTGAGGGTGTAGCCATAGGCAGAGTGCACAGCAAGTGGTGGGGCTAAATACACCCTACCTTCTTGAGGGGGCTTGGGCAAAAGACAGGGAATAGCATGAAAATAAAAAAGCAAGGCTGCCTCCTCACACTAGTAGGATATCAGAAAAAATAAATAAACCAGGGCCAATAAAGTTGCAAAAGGAAGAGACTCCCTAGGGCTCGGATACCCTAATCATGTTGGGGTCGGTAGAGAACAAGAGTTGAGCAAGTGTGGTCGACAGGAAATAAGACAGAGAGGAGCCTAGCACAAGTTAGTGGAAGCAATGACGGTCTCAGCTGGGACTCCGTGATCGTCAACCTACATGACACTAGATATGACGCCCAGGGGTGGAATTAAAGACCTCTTTTTGTTTTTTATCACTGGCTTTTAAGAACGCTAACACATGGCATGCCTTATAATGCAATACTGGTCCTAGGGTATGCAAAATTGTATTAGAAACTCAGCTAATAATAGTGTGCTTGCCCATGATTTACCTTAAATTTTCCTAAAATCCACTACATTTTCCGCAAATTGACCAAATGACACAACATTCCAGCAAAATTCAACAAATGACTACCAGATTTATTGAAATTCCATTGATTTACCTAAGCATGGTTTAAACTACCTCAAATTCATATAAAATTAGACGAATATAGATGAAAATTCACTAAAATTTACCGAATTTAGCCAAGTGGTGTACAAACCATGAAATTTATCCAATTTTTATTAAAATTGACTACATGTACTCGAAAATTCCATAATATTCCCTTTACATGTATGCCTTTTGTTGTTGTTGTTGTTGTTGTTGTTGTTGTTGTTTCGTTTACCACACTCCCTGTAGACAATCACCTCAACATGACTTTCTCCTAGACTAGGAGCTTTACATTCGACATGATAGCTGAGTTTCATTTCCCATAAACTTGTCTCTGAGGTGGGTGTCAGGAAAAGGCATACAGCTGTAAAAACCACACTCTCACGTAGACTTTCATAACCTCTTACGTTGAGGTTCCTTACACTAACGACATTAAATGATTGAACGGTTTCCTTTTCACAATTCCTGTCTATACATTCCTCTTTAAGGTTGCAAGATGTTTGCAAGATTCCTAAAATGCAATTAAATGTAATAAATACCTTAAGATGGTTTCATTTGTTTAATGATATGGTGTTGATGATGGATATATACGTTAAGACTAATTTTTGTTAGGTCTTGACTGGCCTTGCAATTAGAAATTGACAAACCAAACATGGGTTATCTACCAGGGGAACACTTTGACCTCTATGTTGGTTATTGACCAGTAAGTACAGTTCTAGTAATGAGACAGAAATCCAACACAAACAATGAGCGCGCAATGCGGCGGAGATTGGTACCACGATGTACTGTCGGTTATGTAGCTATGTGGAATGCACATCACATATGGTTTACTTGAAGGTTTGGAGATTCCATTAAAGATATTTCTACAATAAACCACTTTCAAATGGTCATTCGTTGGTGTGAAAATATTTATTATATGGTATTTTATGAAAACAATTATGATTTATAAAAAAAAATATATGTTTACTGTATTCTTATTTAATGTAAGCACTGGAGGCACTATCGACCAACATACAGCACTATCTGGAATGTATATTGCATACTTGAAGGTTTGGTGATCCCATTAAAGGTATTCCTACAATAAATGATTTTTAAGTTGTCGTTCTATGGCGTGAAAATATTTAATATACGATATTTGCTAAAAGGATTTACCAGTGGAATTATTTTACAAGTAGTTATTTTAATGACCAACAGAGTTCACTGTTAAGAAGGTAGAGCCCTATGTGGAATGTAGGATAACATGTTATACATGATACGTGACAACTGTAAGGCTTGTGATTTTTAAGATGCCTTTAACCCTATATTAAACACTCAGTTTGCAATACCGATAACTGCAATGTTACTGAAAAAAAATTGAAACAAAACAAAAATCAGCATTGAAAAACCAAAAAGTGGTTGAGCATATATACAGTGGGGAAAAGAAAAGTTTTGTAAACACTAATGTCCAACAAGACTAATTAAATCAGTAACTGTCAGGGTGGCCGAGTGGTTAAGGCGTTTGACTTAAGATCAACTTTTCAAATATATAAGGAAGCAAGGGTTCGAATCCCTTCCCTGACATAACTATTGCTTGAACATGCAAGAAAACAAGAAATATACACAAACTATGTTTATCAATTTAATCATTTTTTTTACAAGAGATAGACACACAGAATACAGCTCTTTTTGTTTATCATTTCTTTTAAACATAACACTTGTTGAAAATTATTTTTTAGGGGATGGGGGGTGTTGCTACGTTGACCCATTACACGATAATAGCAGCTTTACGAAGTTCATTTTCTATATTTAATAGCTCTTTCTCATAACCAATATGACCAAGCTGTTTACAGGCATGCAAGAGCTGTAGACGTTCGACTAATATATTAGGATCGTTCCATTTACTATTTTTTATGAATGGTTTCAGAATCTCGGGAAGCAGTTCATGATTATCACCATTATTATGATTATCATCCTCATTATTATAATCATTTTCATAATGATGATCATTATCATCGTTATCATTACCATGATAATTTCCACCAGTGTCCACAGTCTGTTCAATGGTTTGAGTTGTCTTTGATAGTGTTGAAAGCTTGTTTTTAGATGTGCTAGAATGCTTTAACATTGTTATGTTATTATTACCACTATTACCTTTCCCCACTAACTTTTTGATGGGGTATATTGTCTCCGATAGGGTTGAGGGCTTTTGAGATGTGGGTGCATGTCTGAACATGGGTTTCACAGGAGGTGTTAAAGGTTTCTCATTAAACAACTCGCTAACAGCATGAGTGCGTTGTAGTGTATTAAACTTGAGGTTAATATTATCTTGAGCAGTACTATCTTTCTCTTGGACTTGGTTTCTTGCTTTGGTTTGGGTTTTCCTTACATTTAGACTAGCGTGATTATTAAGTTTACATTCATGATTGTTTGAAGAAAGTACGTCCGATTCTTTTGTTTTAAGCATTCCTCGACACTGTTTCGATCGTTGCTTTGAACAGCGCCAAATAACAGTTCCATTTTTATTGCTTCGTTTCACAATATATGAATATCCTTTATAGTATGCATAAGGCTTACCATACCTAGTCACTGATACTTCCATATCAACTGTCAAGCACAAACTAATCTCTAGTAAAGACAACTTGGTAATAACAAAAATAGTTTAATGTGGGAGCATATATACATGCAAAAAGTGGGAGCAAAGGTGGGGGGTAAAAAGTGGGAGCAAAAGTGGTAGCAAATGCGGGAGAAAAAAAAACTGTGAGCAAAAAGTGGGAGCAAATATGGGATCAAATGTGGGAGAAAGCAAATATAAAAAAAAGTGGGAGCAAATATGCTAACAAATATGTCAACAAATATACCAGCAAAAGTAAATACACAAGTCAAGATCGATTAAAGTGCAAAGAAAATATGAAAGCAAATATGAGAGCAAAAATGGTGTTTTTCTAAAACAACTAGACATAACAAACTTAGTCATAACCTAACCTCACCTAACCTCACCTAACCTCACCTAACCTAACCTCACCTCACCTCACCTAACCTAACCTCACCTCACCTAACTTCACCTAACCTAACCTAACCTAACTTTACCTAACATAACTTGACTGAACTTTACCTAACCTAACCCATCATAACTTCACCTAACCTAACTTTACCTAATCTAACTTCACCTAACCTAACTTTCAACTCACAGATCAAGATTAAATTCTAGGCATAGTTGAGTTGGAACCCAAGACTTCAGGGATAACACACAAGTATACTAGCCACTACACCGCAAAAATGAGCAAATTACCATGCAACACAACATAAAGTAAAAGTTTCCTGTAGTGTAACTCATTGGCTGTCAACCATAGTTCGGGAATTCAAACCCAAGACCTCAGGACTTTTTGTTTTGAACATTATCAGAAATATTATTCCATTTGCATTTTGCTGCTGCTGCTTATAGTTATAAGAGTTGACATTAATATGGAAAGCAAAAAAAATGTGGGAGCAAAAAGTGGGAGCAAAACGTGTAAGCAGAAGTGGGAGCAAACAAGTGTGAGCAAATATGGGAGCAGAAAGTGGGATCAAATGTGAAAGCAAAAGTGGGAGCAAAAAGAGCGAGGAAAAGTGAGTGCACAAAGTGGGAGCAAAATGTGTGAGTAAAAAGTGGGGCCAAATGTGGTGTTTTGCTAAAACAATCTCCCCTAACCTAACCTAACCTAACTTCACCCAACCTAATTTCACCTAACCTAACTTCACCTAACCTAACCTTCCAACTCTCAGATCAAAAATTAAATTCTGGCCATAGTCGAGTTGGAACCCAAAACCTCTGGGATAACACTCAAGTATACTAGCCACTACATCGCGAAATGGGCAAATTATCATGCAACACATCACAAAAATAAAAAGTTTTCTGTAGTGTAACTCATTGGCTGACAATCATAGTTGAGAATTCAAACCCAAGACCTCAGGACTTTTGTTTTGAACATTATCAGAAATATTATTCCATTTACATTTTGCTGTTGCTTATAGTTATAAGAGTTGGCATTAATATGGGAGCAAAAGTAAAAGCAAAAAGTGGGTGCAAGCATGGCTGGTTGTAGAGACTTTCATATCAACAAATACACATAAATTAAATTTTAGTAAAGTGACTTGGCTAATAATAATAATAATATTAACAGTTTAAAAAAAATTCAAGGGGATTGATGTTTTTCAGGATGTAATTTCCAAAGTACTGTCAAGAATAATAATTACATGAACAGATTCCAAGAACTCTAGAGTGCTTTTAAGGTTAATGATTGGCTAGGAGTGAGATAGAGCTAGCTAACCTAAGTTAACCTCAGCTCAGTAAACCTAACCTTGTCACATGGCATGTTCTACAAGTATAGACTTGCTTTGAGACTGGCTATGACGTCACAGATGAATGGCGGTGGGAGGCTGGACATGATGTTTTTATTACCCAAAAACATTTTCCTTTTTGCCAGCCTCCCACCGCCATTCATCTGTGACGTCATAGCCAGTCTCAAAGCAAGTCTATACTTGTAGAACATGCCATGTGACAAGGTTAGGTTTACTGAGCTGAGGTTAACTTAGGTTAGCTAGCTCTATCTCACTCCTAGCCAATCATTAACCTTAAAAGCACTCTAGAGTTCTTGGAATCTGTTCATGTAATTATTATTCTTGACAGTACTTTGGAAATTACATCCTGAAAAACATCAATCCCCTTGAATTTTTTTTAAACTGTTAATATTATTATTATTATTAGCCAAGTCACTTTACTAAAATTTAATTTATGTGTATTTGTTGATATGAAAGTCTCTACAACCAGCCATGCTTGCACCCACTTTTTGCTTTTACTTTTGCTCCCATATTAATGCCAACTCTTATAACTATAAGCAACAGCAAAATGTAAATGGAATAATATTTCTGATAATGTTCAAAACAAAAGTCCTGAGGTCTTGGGTTTGAATTCTCAACTATGATTGTCAGCCAATGAGTTACACTACAGAAAACTTTTTATTTTTGTGATGTGTTGCATGATAATTTGCCCATTTCGCGATGTAGTGGCTAGTATACTTGAGTGTTATCCCAGAGGTTTTGGGTTCCAACTCGACTATGGCCAGAATTTAATTTTTGATCTGAGAGTTGGAAGGTTAGGTTAGGTGAAGTTAGGTTAGGTGAAATTAGGTTGGGTGAAGTTAGGTTAGGTTAGGTTAGGGGAGATTGTTTTAGCAAAACACCACATTTGGCCCCACTTTTTACTCACACATTTTGCTCCCACTTTGTGCACTCACTTTTCCTCGCTCTTTTTGCTCCCACTTTTGCTTTCACATTTGATCCCACTTTCTGCTCCCATATTTGCTCACACTTGTTTGCTCCCACTTCTGCTTACACGTTTTGCTCCCACTTTTTGCTCCCACATTTTTTTTGCTTTCCATATTAATGTCAACTCTTATAACTATAAGCAGCAGCAGCAAAATGCAAATGGAATAATATTTCTGATAATGTTCAAAACAAAAAGTCCTGAGGTCTTGGGTTTGAATTCCCGAACTATGGTTGACAGCCAATGAGTTACACTACAGGAAACTTTTACTTTATGTTGTGTTGCATGGTAATTTGCTCATTTTTGCGGTGTAGTGGCTAGTATACTTGTGTGTTATCCCTGAAGTCTTGGGTTCCAACTCAACTATGCCTAGAATTTAATCTTGATCTGTGAGTTGAAAGTTAGGTTAGGTGAAGTTAGATTAGGTAAAGTTAGGTTAGGTGAAGTTATGATGGGTTAGGTTAGGTAAAGTTCAGTCAAGTTAGGTTAGGTAAAGTTAGGTTAGGTTAGGTTAGGTGAAGTTAGGTGAGGTGAGGTTAGGTTAGGTGAGGTGAGGTGAGGTTAGGTTAGGTGAGGTTAGGTGAGGTTAGGTGAGGTTAGGTTATGACTAAGTTTGTTATGTCTAGTTGTTTTAGAAAAACACCATTTTTGCTCTCATATTTGCTTTCATATTTTCTTTGCACTTTAATCGATCTTGACTTGTGTATTTACTTTTGCTGGTATATTTGTTGACATATTTGTTAGCATATTTGCTCCCACTTTTTTTTATATTTGCTTTCTCCCACATTTGATCCCATATTTGCTCCCACTTTTTGCTCACAGTTTTTTTTTCTCCCGCATTTGCTACCACTTTTGCTCCCACTTTTTACCCCCCACCTTTGCTCCCACTTTTTGCATGTATATATGCTCCCACATTAAACTATTTTTGTTATTACCAAGTTGTCTTTACTAGAGATTAGTTTGTGCTTGACAGTTGATATGGAAGTATCAGTGACTAGGTATGGTAAGCCTTATGCATACTATAAAGGATATTCATATATTGTGAAACGAAGCAATAAAAATGGAACTGTTATTTGGCGCTGTTCAAAGCAACGATCGAAACAGTGTCGAGGAATGCTTAAAACAAAAGAATCGGACGTACTTTCTTCAAACAATCATGAATGTAAACTTAATAATCACGCTAGTCTAAATGTAAGGAAAACCCAAACCAAAGCAAGAAACCAAGTCCAAGAGAAAGATAGTACTGCTCAAGATAATATTAACCTCAAGTTTAATACACTACAACGCACTCATGCTGTTAGCGAGTTGTTTAATGAGAAACCTTTAACACCTCCTGTGAAACCCATGTTCAGACATGCACCCACATCTCAAAAGCCCTCAACCCTATCGGAGACAATATACCCCATCAAAAAGTTAGTGGGGAAAGGTAATAGTGGTAATAATAACATAACAATGTTAAAGCATTCTAGCACATCTAAAAACAAGCTTTCAACACTATCAAAGACAACTCAAACCATTGAACAGACTGTGGACACTGGTGGAAATTATCATGGTAATGATAACGATGATAATGATCATCATTATGAAAATGATTATAATAATGAGGATGATAATCATAATAATGGTGATAATCATGAACTGCTTCCCGAGATTCTGAAACCATTCATAAAAAATAGTAAATGGAACGATCCTAATATATTAGTCGAACGTCTACAGCTCTTGCATGCCTGTAAACAGCTTGGTCATATTGGTTATGAGAAAGAGCTATTAAATATAGAAAATGAACTTCGTAAAGCTGCTATTATCGTGTAATGGGTCAACGTAGCAACACCCCCCATCCCCTAAAAAATAATTTTCAACAAGTGTTATGTTTAAAAGAAATGATAAACAAAAAGAGCTGTATTCTGTGTGTCTATCTCTTGTAAAAAAAATGATTAAATTGATAAACATAGTTTGTGTATATTTCTTGTTTTCTTGCATGTTCAAGCAATAGTTATGTCAGGGAAGGGATTCGAACCCTTGCTTCCTTATATATTTGAAAAGTTGATCTTAAGTCAAACGCCTTAACCACTCGGCCACCCTGACAGTTACTGATTTAATTAGTCTTGTTGGACATTAGTGTTTACAAAACTTTTCTTTTCCCCACTGTATATATGCTCAACCACTTTTTGGTTTTTCAATGCTGATTTTTGTTTTGTTTCAATTTTTTTTCAGTAACATTGCAGTTATCGGTATTGCAAATCTTAAAAATCACAAGCCTTACAGTTGTCACGTATCATGTATAACATGTTATCCTACATTCCACATAGGGCTCTACCTTCTTAACAGTGAACTCTGTTGGTCATTAAAATAACTACTTGTAAAATAATTCCACTGGTAAATCCTTTTAGCAAATATCGTATATTAAATATTTTCACGCCATAGAACGACAACTTAAAAATCATTTATTGTAGGAATACCTTTAATGGGATCACCAAACCTTCAAGTATGCAATATACATTCCAGATAGTGCTGTATGTTGGTCGATAGTGCCTCCAGTGCTTACATTAAATAAGAATACAGTAAACATATATTTTTTTTTATAAATCATAATTGTTTTCATAAAATACCATATAATAAATATTTTCACACCAACGAATGACCATTTGAAAGTGGTTTATTGTAGAAATATCTTTAATGGAATCTCCAAACCTTCAAGTAAACCATATGTGATGTGCATTCCACATAGCTACATAACCGACAGTACATCGTGGTACCAATCTCCGCCGCATTGCGCGCTCATTGTTTGTGTTGGATTTCTGTCTCATTACTAGAACTGTACTTACTGGTCAATAACCAACATAGAGGTCAAAGTGTTCCCCTGGTAGATAACCCATGTTTGGTTTGTCAATTTCTAATTGCAAGGCCAGTCAAGACCTAACAAAAATTAGTCTTAACGTATATATCCATCATCAACACCATATCATTAAACAAATGAAACCATCTTAAGGTATTTATTACATTTAATTGCATTTTAGGAATCTTGCAAACATCTTGCAACCTTAAAGAGGAATGTATAGACAGGAATTGTGAAAAGGAAACCGTTCAATCATTTAATGTCGTTAGTGTAAGGAACCTCAACGTAAGAGGTTATGAAAGTCTACGTGAGAGTGTGGTTTTTACAGCTGTATGCCTTTTCCTGACACCCACCTCAGAGACAAGTTTATGGGAAATGAAACTCAGCTATCATGTCGAATGTAAAGCTCCTAGTCTAGGAGAAAGTCATGTTGAGGTGATTGTCTACAGGGAGTGTGGTAAACGAAACAACAACAACAACAACAACAACAACAACAACAAAAGGCATACATGTAAAGGGAATATTATGGAATTTTCGAGTACATGTAGTCAATTTTAATAAAAATTGGATAAATTTCATGGTTTGTACACCACTTGGCTAAATTCGGTAAATTTTAGTGAATTTTCATCTATATTCGTCTAATTTTATATGAATTTGAGGTAGTTTAAACCATGCTTAGGTAAATCAATGGAATTTCAATAAATCTGGTAGTCATTTGTTGAATTTTGCTGGAATGTTGTGTCATTTGGTCAATTTGCGGAAAATGTAGTGGATTTTAGGAAAATTTAAGGTAAATCATGGGCAAGCACACTATTATTAGCTGAGTTTCTAATACAATTTTGCATACCCTAGGACCAGTATTGCATTATAAGGCATGCCATGTGTTAGCGTTCTTAAAAGCCAGTGATAAAAAACAAAAAGAGGTCTTTAATTCCACCCCTGGGCGTCATATCTAGTGTCATGTAGGTTGACGATCACGGAGTCCCAGCTGAGACCGTCATTGCTTCCACTAACTTGTGCTAGGCTCCTCTCTGTCTTATTTCCTGTCGACCACACTTGCTCAACTCTTGTTCTCTACCGACCCCAACATGATTAGGGTATCCGAGCCCTAGGGAGTCTCTTCCTTTTGCAACTTTATTGGCCCTGGTTTATTTATTTTTTCTGATATCCTACTAGTGTGAGGAGGCAGCCTTGCTTTTTTATTTTCATGCTATTCCCTGTCTTTTGCCCAAGCCCCCTCAAGAAGGTAGGGTGTATTTAGCCCCACCACTTGCTGTGCACTCTGCCTATGGCTACACCCTCAAGGGCTGATCAGTTTGGAAGTTGGTGACCCCAAGGGATTTCTGAGCTGAGTCCAGTTTTCCTCCTCTTTATCCATTACCTCTGGGGCAAAGCCACTCCTAGTATACTTTTTATATGCCTTTCATGGCTCTCCTTCCTTCCAACTCCCTCAATCCTTATGCTTGAGGGTTGAGGGCCATTTTTTATTCCGTCTGTCCTTTATTTGACCAATTGTTTTCCATTTCTTCTTCTAGTATATAAGCGTGTAGTAGCTTAGATTTAATTTTCATCTTTACGATGACCCAAACCATTGAGGGTCGCTGTAGAACGCTTCTCTCTTGTCCAAAGGACAGCATGTTGAATTCCTCACTGGCTCATGAATTTTATACTTTGTTCACTTAGTTCTCATGGCTTTGAAACTGGCTGTCTGTAACGCGATCATTATTCATTTTAACTTCAGCGTACTAAACTAATTTTAAATTAGTTAATTTTAAATTAATTATTTTAAATTAATTTTAAATTCAGATTTGTGTTTCACAGTAAACACAATTATTATTCTCCGTTTAAAACAAGCCATACCATTCTTTTTTCTAACATGATAGCTTATACGTGCGCATGGAAAGTAGTATAATCATCAGCTAAGGATTCAATTTCCATTACCTACACCTCTCATGGTATGCCAATTCGTTAAACTATAGAAAACGTTTCTATATGTTCTGTTACATTATTATTTGACCATATCACCGTGTAGTGGTTAACCTACTTGGTTGTCAACCCTAAGGTCTTGGCTTCCAAGCCCGACTATACCATGACATTCATTTCAAGGTTGCCATAAGGTTCACTAAGCCTTTGTCAAACCTAACAACGATCTAGTCATGTGCAGAGCACGTCCGCTATCAAGCAAATGAGTAATATGAAACTTCCTGACAAGGTCGCTGTGCTGTTATCAGCAAAGCCAGTGTCTCTGTGCAGATCAAGCCAGCGGTAGTATGCAAGCCTACGTTTGTTTAAAAATCATCATGAATAAAAGTCCACTGTGACCACAGAGGCCCCGGTTCGATTTTTTTTCTAAAGGCTGCAACAGGGTAGACTGAGTCTTGACAGGTAAAACTTTTTGGGGTGCATTCGTGAACCATGGCAAGGGTTGACCATCCTGACTTCTTCAACATCTCCAACCAATGTTTACTATTACTGGTGAGTTACCATTTTTTCTTTCTTCGGCTTTTCCCTATTAGTTTGAGTCGCCGGAGCCAACCAGGCTCATTTTGGATTTGGCCGGGGATTTAAGGCCGAATGCCACGTGATTTTTTCAGGTGAAAATTCCAACCCCCGCTGTCACCGGGATTTGAACCCCAGCCGTCCGGGTAAAAACGAGCAGCTAAGCACCTGCGCCATCACGCTCCCCACAGGTTAGTTATCTATCCGCACATTAATCCATAATTACCTAATAATAATAATAACAATCAACCTCCATACACATGTCCATTAATGCATGGTTTCACAAAGATGCTTATGCTTTTAGGTGTATAACACGTTTTTTCCCCATAACATGACTATTTACTGTTTTAGGGGTGAAATGATCAATCGAGGTAAAAGCCCTAATCATCCCCTATTTTTTAAGCTATCACACCTAATTTTAGGCTTCTTCGTTTCCGAGATATGGATTTTTCAATTTTGGGGGGTAGTTTCACCCCCCTGCTATTTTTCATCAAAAACAAAAGATCTTAGGTTCATTTATCATTTTTAGGTGTTTAACACGTTTTTTCCCCCATAACATGACTATTTACTGTTTTAGGGGTGAAATGATCCATCGAGGTAAAAGCCCATATCATCCCCTATTTTTTATGCTATCACACCTAATTTTAGGATTCTTCGTTTCCGAGATATGGATTTTTCAATTTTGGGGGGTAGTTTCACCCCCTGCTATTTTTCATCAAAAACAAAAGATCTTAGGTTCATTTATCATTTTTAGGTGTTTAACACGTTTTTTCCCCATAACATGACTATTTACTGTTTTAGGGGTGAAATGATCCATCGAGGTAAAAGCCCATATCATCCCCTATTTTTTAAGCTATCACACCTAATTTTAGGCTTCTTCGTTTCCGAGATATGGATTTTTCAATTTTGGGGGGTAGTTTCACCCCCCTGCTATTTTTCATCAAAAACAAAAGATCTTAGGTTCATTTATCATTTTTAGGTGTTTAACACGTTTTTCCCCCATAACATGAGTATTTACTGTTTTAGGGGTGAAATGATCCATCGAGGTAAAATCCCTAATCATCCCCTATTTTTTAAGCTATCACACCTAATTTTAGGCTTCTTCGTTTCCGAGATATGGATTTTTCAATTTTGGGGGGTAGTTTCACCCCCCTGCTATTTTTCATCAAAAACAAATGATCTTAGGTTCATTTATCATTTTTAGGCGTTTAACACGTTTTTTCCCCATAGCATGACTATTTACTGTTTTAGGGGTGAAATGACCAATCGAGGTAAAAGCCCATATCATCCCCTATTTTTTAAGCTATCACACGTAATTTTAGGCTTCTTCGTTTCCTAGATATGGATTTTTCAATTTTGGGGGGTAGTTTCACCCCCCAAACGGGGGACGTCACCCCAAGTGCTAGGACCCCTCATACAAGTCCCTAGCATGATTGGTTCGCGAGATATGAACAAAAGTGTCGTTAGGCCCTTTCGACAAAAACGAATCCTACATTCAAAAACGGGGCGTCACCCCCAGGGTTAGAATACTGTATATGGCAAAATCCCATCAGGGGTTCAGAAAATATTAACAAACGTATAGTTAGGTCCTTTTGACAAAAGCCGACCGTGCGCGCACATACAAAAAATATTACTATTTCAACCCCCGGGTAAGGATAGTTTTTATTTTGGAGTGAATATACCCCGTCCATAGAAAAGGGGAGTTCACCACGAGTCCTACGACACCTCATACGTTTAAGTCCGATTATTGGTTAGCGAGATAGTAAAAAGCCGATGACCTATTAGTTTTTTTTGTTTATTTAAATACATATTAAAAACACTCATTTATAAATCATCATTTAAAAAGCCCGCTCTTTTACAAAAACCGCCAAGTTCGTAGGTATACAAAAATAAATTACTATTTCATCCCCCCGGGTAAGGGTAGTTTTTATTTTGGGGTGAATATACCCCTTCAATAGAAAAAGAGAGTTCACCACGAGTCCTACGACACCTCATACGTTTAAATCCGATTATTGGTTAGCGAGATAGTCAAAAGCCGATGACCTATTAGTTTTTATGGTTTATTTCAATACATATTAAAAACACTCATTAATAAATCATCATTTAAAAAGCCCGCCCTCTTACAAAAGTCCTCAAGTGCGCATGCGTATAAAAAAACATTCATCGCCAAAATGTCAAAAAACAACATGTTTACCCCAAATGGCGTTTCCCAATTCCATCCATTTTTAAAAAATAACCTCACCATCATCTAGAGCGGAAAAAATACCATCTAAACGACCCCTCACTCGACCCTACTCCTCCCCCACCACATAACCCTTTCCCAACATAGGCATACATATTCAAGCACGAGCGCGACTTCAGGAAACCAACACTACCCCACTACTCGCGAATGACCTTTTAGTTTTGGTCTTTTAATCAAATAAAGAGCCTATAGGAAAGTAGGGGGCATTACTAGCAGTGCTAGGACACCCTGTATGTTCTAATCCCATGTTTGGTTAGCGAGATATCAAGTTCGGGGCAAATACGAGGGTGGCTCAATAAGAAGTGGTCCAGCTCCCCCCTTACCACACTACTTTAGAGCTCCTAGGTACCCACCGAGAATGTTAGTAGATGGCTACTCATCAAGGTATTAGCACACTGGAGTGTCTTTTAGCTAACATCCTTCAGTTTAGAGCCTCTAGGTACCCACCGAGATTGTGAGCTGATGGTTCCCCTTAGAGGTATTAGCCACTGGAGTGTCTCTAAGCTAACATCCTTCAGTTTAGAGCCCCTAGGTACCCACCGAGACTGTGAGTAGAAGGCTACTCATCAAGGTATTAGCACCCTGGAGTGTCTTTAAGCTAACAGCCTTCAGTTTAGAGCTCCTAGGTACCCACCGAGATTGTGAGCAGATGGTTCCCCTTAGAGGTATTAGCCACTGCAGTGTCTCTAAGCTAACATCCTTTAGATTAGAGCTCCTAGGTACCCACCGAGAATGTTAGTAGATGGCTACTCATCAAGGTATTAGCACACTGGAGTGTCCTCAACTAACATCCTTCCGTTTAGAGCTCCTAGGTACCCACCGAGATTGTGAGCAGATGGTTCCTCTTAGAGGTATTAGCTCACTGGAGTGTCTTTAAGCTAACTCCCTTACTTTAGAGCTCCTAGGTACCCACCGAGACTGTGAGTAGATGGCTACTCATCAAGGTATTAGCACACTGGAGTGTCTTTAAGCTAACATCCTTCAGTTTAGAGCTCCTAGGTACCCACCGAAACTGTGAGCAGTTGGTTCCCCATAGAGGTATTAGCCCACTGGAGTGTCTTTAAGCTAAGATCCTTCAGTTTAGAGCTCCTAAGTACCCACCGAGACTGTGAGTAGATGGTTACTCATCAAGGTATTAGCACACTGGAGTGTCTTTAAGCTAACATCCTTCACTTTAGAGCTCCTGGGTACCCACCGAGACTGTGAGTAGATGGTTACTCGTCAAGGTATTAGCACACTGTAGTGTATTTAAGCTAACATCCTTCAGTTTAGAGCTCCTAGGTAACCACTGAGACTGTGAGTAGACGGTTACTCATCATGGTATTAGCTCACTGGAGTGTCTTTAAGCTAACATCCTTCAGTATAGAGCCCCTAGGTACCCACCGAGACTGTGAGCAGGTGGTTACTCATCAAGTTATTAGCACACTGGAGTGTCTTTAAGCTAACATCCTTCACTTTAGAGGTCCTAGGTACCCACCGAGACTGTGAGTAGATGGTTACTCGTCAAGGTATTAGCACACTGGAGTGTCGTTGATCTAACATCCTTCAGTTTAGAGCTCCTAGGTACCCACCGAGACTGTGAGTAGACGGTTACTCATCAAGGTATTAGCACACTGGAGTTTCTTTAAGCTAACATCCTTCAGTATAGAGCTTATAGGTACCTACCAAGACCGTGAGCAGATGGTTACTCATCAAGGTATTAGCACACTGGAGTGTCTTTAAGCTAACATCCTTCAGTTTAGAGCCCCTAGGTACCCACCGAGACTGTGAGCAGATGGTTACTCATCAAGGTATTAGCACACTGGAGTGTCTTTAAGCTAACATCCTTCACTTTAGAGCTCCTAGGTACCCACAGAGACTGTGAGTAGATGGTTACTCTTCAAGGTATTAGCACCCTGGAGGGTCTTTGATCTAACATCCTTCAGTTTAAAGCTCCTAGGTACCCACCGAGACTGTGAGTAAACGGTTACTCATCAAGGTATTAGCACACTGGAGTGTCTTTTAGCTAACATCCTTCAGTTTAGAGCTCCTAGGTACCCACGAAGACTGTGAACAGATGGTTATTCATCAAGGTATTAGCACACTGGAGTGTCTTTAAGCTAACATTCTTCAGTCTAGAGCTGCTAGGTTCCCACTGAGACTGTGAGTTGATGGTTATTCTTCAAGGTATTAGCTCACTGGAGTATCTTCGATCTAACATCCTTCAGTTTAAAGCTCCAAGGTACCCACCGAGACTGTGAGTAGACGGTTACTCATCAAGGTATTAGCACACTGGAGTGTCTTTAACCTAACGTCCTTCAGTTTAGAGCTCCTAGGTACCCACCAAGACAGTGAGTATATGGTTACTCATCAAGGTATTAGCACACTGGAGTGTCTTTATGCTAACATCCTTCAGTTTAGAGCTCCTAGGTACCTACCAAGACTGTGAGCAAATGGTTACTCATCAAGGTATTATCACACTGGAGTGTCTTTAAGCTAACATCCTTCAGTTTAAAGCCCCTAGGTACCCACCGAGACTGTGAGCAGATGGTTACTCATCAAGGTATTAGCACACAGGAGTGTCTTTAAGCTAACATCCTTCACTTTAGAGCTCCTTGGTACCCACCGAGACTGTGAGTAGATGGTTACTCATCAAGGTATTAGCCCACTGTAGTGTATTTAAGCTAACATCCTTCAGTTTAGAGCTCCTAGGAACCCACTGAGACTGTGAGTAGACGGTTACTCATCATGGTATTAGCACACTGGAGTGTCTTTAAGCTAACATCCTTCAGGTTAGAGCTCCTAGGTACCCACCGAGACTGTGAGGAGATGGTTACTCATCAAGGTATTAGCACACTGGAGTGTCTTTAAGCTTACATCCTTCAGTTTAGAGCTCCTAGGTACCCACTGAGACTGTGAGTAGATGGTTACTCATTAAGGTATTAGCACACTGGAGTGCCTTTAAGCTAACATCCTTCAGTTTAGAGCTCCTAGGTACCCACCGAGACTGTGAGTAGACGGTTACTCATCAAGGTATTAGCACAATGGAGTGTCTTTAAGCTAACATCCTTCAGTTTAGAGCTCCTAGGTACCCACCGAGACTGTGAGTAGATGGTTACTCTTCGAGGTATTAGCACACTGGAGTGTCTTTTTTCTAACCTCCTTCAGTTTAAAGCTCCTAGGTACCCACCGAGACTGTGAGTAGATGGTTACTCATCAAGGTATTAGCACACTGGAGTGTCTTTTTGCTAACATCCTTCAGTTTAGAGCTCCTAGGTACCCACCAAGACTGTGAGCAGATGGTTACTCATCAAGATATTAGCACACTGGAGTGTCTTTAAGCTCACATTCTTCAGTGTAGATCTCCTAGGTACCCACCGAGACTGTGAGTAGATGGTTACTCTTCAAGGTATTAGCACACTGGAGTATCTTTGATCTAACATCCTTCAGTTTAGAGCTCCTAGGTACCCACCGAGATAGTGAGCAGATGGTTCCTCTTAGAGGTATTAGCTCACTGGAGTGTCTTTAAGCTAACTCCCTTACTTTAGAGCTCCTAGGTACCCACCGAGACTGTGAGTAGATGGCTACTCATCAAGGTATTAGCACCCTGGAGTGTCTTTAAGCTAACGTCCTTCAGTTTAGAGCTCCTAGGAACCCACCGAGATTGTGAGCAGATGGTTCCTCTTAGAGGTATTAGCATCTGGAGTGTCTTTAAGCTAACATCCTTTAGATTAGAGCTCCTAGGTACCCACCGAGACTGTGAGCAGATGGCTACTCATCAAGGTATTAGCACACTGGAGTGTCTTTAAGCTAACATCCTTCAGTTTAGAGCTCCTAGGTACCCACCGAGAAAGTGAGCAGATGGTTCCCCTTAGAGGTATTAGCCACTGGAGTGTCTCTAAGCTAACATCCTTTAGTTTAGAGCTCCTAGGTACCCACCGAGAATGTTAGTAGATGGCTACTCATCAAGGTATTAGTACACTGGAGTGTCTTTAAGCTAACATCCTTCAGTTTAGAGCCCCTAGGTACCCACCGAGATTGTGAGCTGATGGTTCCCCTTAGAGGTATTAGCCACTGGAGTGTCTCTAAGCTAACATCCTTCAGTTTAGAGCCGCTAGGTACCCACCGAGACTGTGAGTAGAAGGCTACTCATCAAGGTATTAGCACCCTGGAGTGTCTTTAAGCTAACAGCCTTCAGTTTAGAGCTCCTAGGTACCCACCGAGATTGTGAGCAGATGGTTCCCCTTAGAGGTATTAGCCACTGGAGTGTCTCTAAGCTAACATCCTTTAGTTTAGAGCTCCTAGGTACCCACCGAGAATGTTAGTAGATGGCTACTCATCAAGGTATTAGCACACTGGAGTGTCCTTAACTAACATCCTTCAGTTTAGAGCTCCTAGGTACCCACCGAGATTGTGAGCAGATGGTTCCTCTTAGAGGTATTAGCTCACTGGAGTGTCTTTAAGCTAACTCCCTTACTTTAGAGCTCCTAGGTACCCACCGAGACTGTGAGTAGATGGCTACTCATCAAGGTATTAGCACACTGGAGTGTCTTTAAGCTAACATCCTTCAGTTTAGAGCTCCTAGGTACCCACCGAAACTGTGAGCAGTTGGTTCCCCATAGAGGTATTAGCCCACTGGAGTGTCTTTAAGCTAAGATCCTTCAGTTTAGAGCTCCTAAGTACCCACCGAGACTGTGAGTAGATGGTTACTCATCAAGGTATTAGCACACTGGAGTGTCTTTAAGCTAACATCCTTCACTTTAGAGCTCCTGGGTACCCACCGAGACTGTGAGTAGATGGTTACTCGTCAAGGTATTAGCACACTGTAGTGTATTTAAGCTAACATCCTTCAGTTTAGAGATCCTAGGTAACCACTGAGACTGTGAGTAGACGGTTACTCATCATGGTATTAGCTCACTGGAGTGTCTTTAAGCTAACATCCTTCAGTATAGAGCCCCTAGGTACCCACCGAGACTGTGAGCAGATGGTTACTCATCAAGTTATTAGCACACTGGAGTGTCTTTAAGCTAACATCCTTCACTTTAGAGGTCCTAGGTACCCACCGAGACTGTGAGTAGATGGTTACTCGTCAAGGTATTAGCACACTGGAGTGTCGTTGATCTAACATCCTTCACTTTAGAGCTCCTAGGTACCCACCGAGACTGTGAGTAGACGGTTACTCATCAAGGTATTAGCACACTGGAGTTTCTTTAAGCTAGCATCCTTCAGTATAGAGCTTATAGGTACCTACCAAGACCGTGAGCAGATGGTTACTCATCAAGGTATTAGCACACTGGAGTGTCTTTAAGCTAACATCCTTCAGTTTAGAGCCCCTAGGTATCCACCGAGACTGTGAGCAGATGGTTACTCATCAAGGTATTAGCACACTGGAGTGTCTTTAAGCTAACATCCTTCACTTTAGAGCTCCTAGGTACCCACAGAGACTGTGAGTAGATGGTTACTCTTCAAGGTATTAGCACCCTGGAGTGTCTTTGATCTAACATCCTTCAGTTTAAAGCTCCTAGGTACCCACCGAGACTGTGAGTAAACGGTTACTCATCAAGGTATTAGCACACTGGAGTGTCTTTTAGCTAACATCCTTCAGTTTAGAGCTCCTAGGTACCCACGAAGACTGTGAACAGATGGTTATTCATCAAGGTATTAGCACACTGGAGTGTCTTTAAGCTAACATTCTTCAGTCTAGAGCTGCTAGGTTCCCACCGAGACTGTGAGTTGATGGTTATTCTTCAAGGTATTAGCTCACTGGAGTATCTTCGATCTAACATCCTTCAGTTTAAAGCTCCTAGGTACCCACCGAGACTGTGAGTAGACTGTTACTCATCAAGGTATTAGCACACTGGAGTGTCTTTAACCTAACGTCCTTCAGTTTAGAGCTCCTAGGTACCCACCAAGACAGTGAGTATATGGTTACTCATCAAGGTATTAGCACACTGGAGTGTCTTTATGCTAACATCCTTCAGTTTAGAGCTCCTAGGTACCTACCAAGACTGTGAGCAAATGGTTACTCATCAAGGTATTATCACACTGGAGTGTCTTTAAGCTAACATCCTTCAGTTTAAAGCACCTAGGTACCCACCGAGACTGTGAGCAGATAGTTACTCATCAAGGTATTAGCACACAGGAGTGTCTTTAAGCTAACATCCTTCACTTTAGAGCTCCTTGGTACCCACCGAGACTGTGAGTAGATGGTTACTCATCAAGGTATTAGTCCACTGTAGTGTATTTAAGCTAACATCCTTCAGTTTAGAGCTCCTAGGAACCCACTGAGACTGTGAGTAGACGGTTACTCATCATGGTATTAGCACACTGGAGTGTCTTTAAGCTAACATCCTTCAGGTTAGAGCTCCTAGGTACCCACCGAGACTGTGAGGAGATGGTTACTCATCAAGGTATTAGCACACTGGAGTGTCTTTAAGCTTACATCCTTCAGTTTAGAGCTCCTAGGTACCCACTGAGACTGTGAGTAGATGGTTACTCATTAAGGTATTAGCACACTGGAGTGCCTTTAAGCTAACATCCTTCAGTTTAGAGCTCCTAGGTACCCACCGAGACTGTGAGTAGACGGTTACTCATCAAGGTATTAGCACAATGGAGTGTCTTTAAGCTAACATCCTTCAGTTTAGAGCTCCTAGGTACCCACCGAGACTGTGAGTAGATGGTTACTCTTCGAGGTATTAGCACACTGGAGTGTCTTTTTTCTAACCTCCTTCAGTTTAAAGCTCCTAGGTACCCACCGAGACTGTGAGTAGATGGTTACTCATCAAGGTATTAGCACACTGGAGTGTCTTTTTGCTAACATCCTTCAGTTTAGAGCTCCTAGGTACCCACCAAGACTGTGAGCAGATGGTTACTCATCAAGATATTAGCACACTGGAGTGTCTTTAAGCTCACATTCTTCAGTGTAGATCTCCTAGGTACCCACCGAGACTGTGAGTAGATGGTTACTCTTCAAGGTATTAGCACACTGGAGTATCTTTGATCTAACATCCTTCAGTTTAGAGCTCCTAGGTACCCACCGAGATAGTGAGCAGATGGTTCCTCTTAGAGGTATTAGCTCACTGGAGTGTCTTTAAGCTAACTCCCTTACTTTAGAGCTCCTAGGTACCCACCGAGACTGTGAGTAGATGGCTACTCATCAAGGTATTAGCACCCTGGAGTGTCTTTAAGCTAACGTCCTTCAGTTTAGAGCTCCTAGGAACCCACCGAGATTGTGAGCAGATGGTTCCTCTTAGAGGTATTAGCATCTGGAGTGTCTTTAAGCTAACATCCTTTAGATTAGAGCTCCTAGGTACCCACCGAGACTGTGAGCAGATGGCTACTCATCAAGGTATTAGCACACTGGAGTGTCTTTAAGCTAACATCCTTCAGTTTAGAGCTCCTAGGTACCCACCGAGAAAGTGAGCAGATGGTTCCCCTTAGAGGTATTAGCCACTGGAGTGTCTCTAAGCTAACATCCTTTAGTTTAGAGCTCCTAGGTACCCACCGAGAATGTTAGTAGATGGCTACTCATCAAGGTATTAGTACACTGGAGTGTCTTTAAGCTAACATCCTTCAGTTTAGAGCCCCTAGGTACCCACCGAGATTGTGAGCTGATGGTTCCCCTTAGAGGTATTAGCCACTGGAGTGTCTCTAAGCTAACATCCTTCAGTTTAGAGCCGCTAGGTACCCACCGAGACTGTGAGTAGAAGGCTACTCATCAAGGTATTAGCACCCTGGAGTGTCTTTAAGCTAACAGCCTTCAGTTTAGAGCTCCTAGGTACCCACCGAGATTGTGAGCAGATGGTTCCCCTTAGAGGTATTAGCCACTGGAGTGTCTCTAAGCTAACATCCTTTAGTTTAGAGCTCCTAGGTACCCACCGAGAATGTTAGTAGATGGCTACTCATCAAGGTATTAGCACACTGGAGTGTCCTTAACTAACATCCTTCAGTTTAGAGCTCCTAGGTACCCACCGAGATTGTGAGCAGATGGTTCCTCTTAGAGGTATTAGCTCACTGGAGTGTCTTTAAGCTAACTCCCTTACTTTAGAGCTCCTAGGTACCCACCGAGACTGTGAGTAGATGGCTACTCATCAAGGTATTAGCACACTGGAGTGTCTTTAAGCTAACATCCTTCAGTTTAGAGCTCCTAGGTACCCACCGAAACTGTGAGCAGTTGGTTCCCCATAGAGGTATTAGCCCACTGGAGTGTCTTTAAGCTAAGATCCTTCAGTTTAGAGCTCCTAAGTACCCACCGAGACTGTGAGTAGATGGTTACTCATCAAGGTATTAGCACACTGGAGTGTCTTTAAGCTAACATCCTTCACTTTAGAGCTCCTGGGTACCCACCGAGACTGTGAGTAGATGGTTACTCGTCAAGGTATTAGCACACTGTAGTGTATTTAAGCTAACATCCTTCAGTTTAGAGATCCTAGGTAACCACTGAGACTGTGAGTAGACGGTTACTCATCATGGTATTAGCTCACTGGAGTGTCTTTAAGCTAACATCCTTCAGTATAGAGCCCCTAGGTACCCACCGAGACTGTGAGCAGATGGTTACTCATCAAGTTATTAGCACACTGGAGTGTCTTTAAGCTAACATCCTTCACTTTAGAGGTCCTAGGTACCCACCGAGACTGTGAGTAGATGGTTACTCGTCAAGGTATTAGCACACTGGAGTGTCGTTGATCTAACATCCTTCACTTTAGAGCTCCTAGGTACCCACCGAGACTGTGAGTAGACGGTTACTCATCAAGGTATTAGCACACTGGAGTTTCTTTAAGCTAGCATCCTTCAGTATAGAGCTTATAGGTACCTACCAAGACCGTGAGCAGATGGTTACTCATCAAGGTATTAGCACACTGGAGTGTCTTTAAGCTAACATCCTTCAGTTTAGAGCCCCTAGGTATCCACCGAGACTGTGAGCAGATGGTTACTCATCAAGGTATTAGCACACTGGAGTGTCTTTAAGCTAACATCCTTCACTTTAGAGCTCCTAGGTACCCACAGAGACTGTGAGTAGATGGTTACTCTTCAAGGTATTAGCACCCTGGAGTGTCTTTGATCTAACATCCTTCAGTTTAAAGCTCCTAGGTACCCACCGAGACTGTGAGTAAACGGTTACTCATCAAGGTATTAGCACACTGGAGTGTCTTTTAGCTAACATCCTTCAGTTTAGAGCTCCTAGGTACCCACGAAGACTGTGAACAGATGGTTATTCATCAAGGTATTAGCACACTGGAGTGTCTTTAAGCTAACATTCTTCAGTCTAGAGCTGCTAGGTTCCCACCGAGACTGTGAGTTGATGGTTATTCTTCAAGGTATTAGCTCACTGGAGTATCTTCGATCTAACATCCTTCAGTTTAAAGCTCCTAGGTACCCACCGAGACTGTGAGTAGACTGTTACTCATCAAGGTATTAGCACACTGGAGTGTCTTTAACCTAACGTCCTTCAGTTTAGAGCTCCTAGGTACCCACCAAGACAGTGAGTATATGGTTACTCATCAAGGTATTAGCACACTGGAGTGTCTTTATGCTAACATCCTTCAGTTTAGAGCTCCTAGGTACCTACCAAGACTGTGAGCAAATGGTTACTCATCAAGGTATTATCACACTGGAGTGTCTTTAAGCTAACATCCTTCAGTTTAAAGCACCTAGGTACCCACCGAGACTGTGAGCAGATAGTTACTCATCAAGGTATTAGCACACAGGAGTGTCTTTAAGCTAACATCCTTCACTTTAGAGCTCCTTGGTACCCACCGAGACTGTGAGTAGATGGTTACTCATCAAGGTATTAGCCCACTGTAGTGTATTTAAGCTAACATCCTTCAGTTTAGAGCTCCTAGGAACCCACTGAGACTGTGAGTAGACGGTTACTCATCATGGTATTAGCACACTGGAGTGTCTTTAAGCTAACATCCTTCAGGTTAGAGCTCCTAGGTACCCACCGAGACTGTGAGGAGATGGTTACTCATCAAGGTATTAGCACACTGGAGTGTCTTTAAGCTTACATCCTTCAGTTTAGAGCTCCTAGGTACCCACTGAGACTGTGAGTAGATGGTTACTCATTAAGGTATTAGCACACTGGAGTGCCTTTAAGCTAACATCCTTCAGTTTAGAGCTCCTAGGTACCCACCGAGACTGTGAGTAGACGGTTACTCATCAAGGTATTAGCACAATGGAGTGTCTTTAAGCTAACATCCTTCAGTTTAGAGCTCCTAGGTACCCACCGAGACTGTGAGTAGATGGTTACTCTTCGAGGTATTAGCACACTGGAGTGTCTTTTTTCTAACCTCCTTCAGTTTAAAGCTCCTAGGTACCCACCGAGACTGTGAGTAGATGGTTACTCATCAAGGTATTAGCACACTGGAGTGTCTTTTTGCTAACATCCTTCAGTTTAGAGCTCCTAGGTACCCACCAAGACTGTGAGCAGATGGTTACTCATCAAGATATTAGCACACTGGAGTGTCTTTAAGCTCACATTCTTCAGTGTAGATCTCCTAGGTACCCACCGAGACTGTGAGTAGATGGTTACTCTTCAAGGTATTAGCACACTGGAGTATCTTTGATCTAACATCCTTCAGTTTAGAGCTCCTAGGTACCCACCGAGATAGTGAGCAGATGGTTCCTCTTAGAGGTATTAGCTCACTGGAGTGTCTTTAAGCTAACTCCCTTACTTTAGAGCTCCTAGGTACCCACCGAGACTTCGAGTAGATGGCTACTCATCAAGGTATTAGCACCCTGGAGTGTCTTTAAGCTAACGTCCTTCAGTTTAGAGCTCCTAGGTACCCACCGAGATTGTGAGCAGATGGTTCCTCTTAGAGGTATTAGCATCTGGAGTGTCTTTAAGCTAACATCCTTTAGATTAGAGCTCCTAGGTACCCACCGAGACTGTGAGCAGATGGCTACTCATCAAGGTATTAGCACACTGGAGTGTCTTTAAGCTAACATCCTTCAGTTTAGAGCTCCTAGGTACCCACCGAGAAGGTGAGCAGATGGTTCCCCTTAGAGGTATTAGCCACTGGAGTGTCTCTAAGCTAACATCCTTTAGTTTAGAGCTCCTAGGTACCCACCGAGAATGTTAGTAGATGGCTACTCATCAAGGTATTAGTACACTGGAGTGTCTTTAAGCTAACATCCTTCAGTTTAGAGCCCCTAGGTACCCACCGAGATTGTGAGCTGATGGTTCCCCTTAGAGGTATTAGCCACTGGAGTGTCTCTAAGCTAACATCCTTCAGTTTAGAGCCGCTAGGTACCCACCGAGACTGTGAGTAGAAGGCTACTCATCAAGGTATTAGCACCCTGGAGTGTCTTTAAGCTAACAGCCTTCAGTTTAGAGCTCCTAGGTACCCACCGAGATTGTGAGCAGATGGTTCCCCTTAGAGGTATTAGCCACTGGAGTGTCTCTAAGCTAACATCCTTTAGTTTAGAGCTCCTAGGTACCCACCGAGAATGTTAGTAGATGGCTACTCATCAAGGTATTAGCACACTGGAGTGTCCTTAACTAACATCCTTCAGTTTAGAGCTCCTAGGTACCCACCGAGATTGTGAGCAGATGGTTCCTCTTAGAGGTATTAGCTCACTGGAGTGTCTTTAAGCTAACTCCCTTACTTTAGAGCTCCTAGGTACCCACCGAGACTGTGAGTAGATGGCTACTCATCAAGGTATTAGCACACTGGAGTGTCTTTAAGCTAACATCCTTCAGTTTAGAGCTCCTAGGTACCCACCGAAACTGTGAGCAGTTGGTTCCCCATAGAGGTATTAGCCCACTGGAGTGTCTTTAAGCTAAGATCCTTCAGTTTAGAGCTCCTAAGTACCCACCGAGACTGTGAGTAGATGGTTACTCATCAAGGTATTAGCACACTGGAGTGTCTTTAAGCTAACATCCTTCACTTTAGAGCTCCTGGGTACCCACCGAGACTGTGAGAGGATGGTTGCTCGTCAAGGTATTAGCACACTGTAGTGTATTTAAGCTAACATCCTTCAGTTTAGAGCTCCTAGGTACCCACTGAGACTGTGAGTAGACGGTTACTCATCATGGTATTAGCTCACTGGAGTGTCTTTAAGCTAACATCCTTCAGTATAGAGCCCCTAGGTACCCACCGAGACTGTGAGCAGATGGTTACTCATCAAGTTATTAGCACACTGGAGTGTCTTTAAGCTAACATCCTTCAGTTTAGAGCCCCTAGGTACCCACCGAGACTGTGAGCAGATGGTTACTCATCAAGGTATTAGCACACTGGAGTGTCTTTAAGCTAACATCCTTCACTTTAGAGCTCCTAGGTACCCACCGAGACTGTGAGTAGATGGTTACTCTTCAAGGTATTAGCACCCTGGAGTGTCTTTGATCTAACATCCTTCAGTTTAAAGCTCCTAGGTACCCACCGAGACTGTGAGTAAACGGTTCCTCATCAAGGTATTAGCACACTGGAGTGTCTTTAAGCTAACATCCTTCACTTTAGAGCTCCTAGGTACCCACGAAGACTGTGAACAGATGGTTACTCATCAAGGTATTAGCACACTGGAGTGTCTTTAAGCTAACATTCTTCAGTCTAGAGCTCCTAGGTACCCACTGAGACTGTGAGTAGACGGTTACTCATCATGGTATTAGCACACTGGAGTGTCTTAAACCTAACGTCCTTCAGTTTAGAGCTCCTAGGTACCCACCAAGACAGTGAGTATATGGTTACTCATCAAGGTATTAGCACACTGGAGTGTCTTTATGCTAACATCCTTTAGTTTAGAGCTCCTAGGTACCTACCAAGACTGTGAGCAAATGGTTACTTATCAAGGTATTATCACACTGGAGTGTCTTTAAGCTAACATCCTTCACTTTAGAGCTCCTAGGTACCCACGAAGACTGTGAACAGATGGTTACTCATCAAGGTATTAGCACACTGGAGTGTCTTTAAGCTAACATTCTTCAGTCTAGAGCTCCTAGGTACCCACTGAGACTGTGAGTAGACGGTTACTCATCATGGTATTAGCACACTGGAGTGTCTTTAACCTAACGTCCTTCAGTTTAGAGCTCCTAGGTACCCACCATGACAGTGAGTATATGGTTACTCATCAAGGTATTAGCACACTGGAGTGTCTTTATGCTAACATCCTTCAGTTTAGAGCTCCTAGGTACCTACCAAGACTGTGAGCAAATGGTTACTCATCAAGGTATTATCACACTGGAGTGTCTTTAAGCTAACATCCTTCAGTTTAAAGCCCCTAGGTACCCACCGAGACTGTGAGCAGATGGTTACTCATCAAGGTATTAGCACACTGGAGTGTCTTTAAGCTAACATCCTTCACTTTAGAGCTCCTTGGTACCCACCGAGACTGTGAGTAGATGGTTACTCATCAAGGTATTAGCCCACTGTAGTGTATTTAAGCTAACATCCTTCAGTTTAGAGCTCCTAGGTACCCACTGAGACTGTGAGTATACGGTTACTCATCATGGTATTAGCACACTGGAGTGTCTTTAAGCTAACATCCTTCAGTTTAGAGCTCCTAGGTACCCACCGAGACTGTGAGGAGATGGTTACTCATCAAGGTATTAGCACACTGGAGTGTCTTTAAGCTTACATCCTTCAGTTTAGAGCTCCTAGGTACCCACTGAGACTGTGAGTAGATGGTTACTCATTAAGGTATTAGCACACTGGAGTGCCTTTAAGCTAACATCCTTCAGTTTAGAGCTCCTAGGTACCCACCGAGACTGTGAGTAGACGGTTACTCATCAAGGTATTAGCACAATGGAGTGTCTTTAAGCTAACATCCTTCAGTTTAGAGCTCCTAGGTACCCACCGAGACTGTGAGTAGATGGTTACTCTTCGAGGTATTAGCACACTGGAGTGTCTTTTATCTAACCTCCTTCAGTTTAAAGCTCCTAGGTACCCACCGAGACTGTGAGTAGATGGTTACTCATCAAGGTATTAGCACACTGGAGTGTCTTTATGCTAACATCCTTCAGTTTAGAGCTCCTAGGTACCCACCAAGACTGTGAGCAGATGGTTACTCATCAAGGTATTAGCACACTGGAGTGTCTTTAAGCTCACATTCTTCAGTGTAGATCTCCTAGGTACCCACCGAGACTGTGAGTAGATGGTTACTCTTCAAGGTATTTGCACACTGGAGTATCTTTGATCTAACATCCTTCAGTTTAAAGCTCCTAGGTACCCACCGAGACTGTGAGTAGATGGTTACTCTTCAAGGTATTAGCACACTGGAGTATCTTTGATCTAACATCCTTCAGTTTAAAGCTCCTAGGTACCCAACGAGACTGTGAGTAGACGGTTACTCATCAAGGTATTAGCACACTGGAGTGTCTTTAAGCTAACATCCCTCAGTTTAGAGCTCCTAGGTACCCACCAAGACTGTGAGCAGATGGTTACTCATCAAGGTATTAGCACACTGGAGTGTCTTTAAGCTAACATACTTCAGTTTAGAGCCCCTAGGTACCCACCGAGACTGTGAGCAGATGGTTACTCATCAAGGTATTAGCACACTGGAGTGTCTTTAAGCTAACATCCTTCATTTTAGAGCTCCTAGGTACCCACCGAGACTGTGAGGAGATGGTTACTCATCAAGGTATTAGCACACTGGAGTGTCTTTGAGATAACATCCTTCAGTTTAGAACTCCTAGGTACCCTCCGAGACAGTGAGTAGATGGTTACTCATCAAGGTATTAGCACACTGGAGTGTCTTTAAGCTAAGATCCTTCAGTTTAGAGCTCCTAGGTACCCACCGAGACTGTGGGTAGATGGTTACTCATCAAGGTATTAGCACACTGGAATGTCTTTAAGCTATCATCATTCAGTTTAGAGCTCCTAGGTACCCACCGAGACTGTGAATAGATGGTTCCTTTAGTAACAGAATTAAGCTAATATCAGTCTGTTTAGAGGTCATAGATACCTAAGCAGACCGTCGGCAGATGGTTCCTCTAGGAACATAATTAAGCTAATATCAGTTAGTTTAGAGCTCATAGATACCTAAGCAGACGGTAAGCAGATGGTTCCCCTTGTAACATAATTATGCTAATATCAGTCTGTTTAGAGCTCATAGATACCTTAGCAGACTGTCGGCAGATGGTTCCCCTTGTAACATAATTAAGCTAATATCAGTCAGTTTAAAGCTCCTAGGTACCCAGCAAGACTGTCGGCAGATGGTTCCCCTTGTAACATAATTAGGCTAATATCAGTCAGTTTAGATCTTTTAGGTACCCAGCAAGGCTGTGGGCAGATGGTTCCTCTAGGAACATAATTGGGCTAATATCAGTCTGTTTAGAGCTCATAGATACCTAAGCAGACGGTAAGCAGATGGTTCCTCTTGTAACATAATTAAGCTAATATCAGTCAGTTTAGAGCTCATAGATACCTAAGCAGACGGAAAGCAGATGGTTCCTCTTGTAACATAATTAAGCTAATATCAGTCTGTTAAGAGCTCATAGATATCTAAGCAGACTGCTGGTAGATGGTTCCCCTTGTAACATAATTAGGCTAATATCAGTCAGTTTAGAGCTCCTAGGTACCCAGCAAGACTGTCGGCAGATGGTTCCCCTTGTAACATAATTAAGCTAATATCAGTCAGTTTAGAGGTCATAGATACCTAAGCAGTCTGTCGGCAGATGGTTCCTCTTGTAACATAATTAGGCTAATATCAGTCTGTTTAGAGCTCATAGACACCTAAGCAGACGGTATGCAGATGGTTCCTCTTAGAGGTTTTGACACATTGCACAGTCTTTAGTCTGATATCATTCACGTTAGTGCTCCTAAATACCCCCATGCGTTTAGTAGATTGTTCTCGTTAGAGGTATTGACACACTTAGAGACTCATTCAGTTTAGAGCTACTATGCACCCACCCAAACTGTAAGAAGATGGCTCCCCTTAAAGGTCATGCCACTCTGCGAATGTCATCAGGCTATCTAGACTCCGTCTAGAGCTCTCTGACATTTCTGATATCCTCTCCATTTAACCCTGGAACACCAATGTGGTGTGAGCGACCCTGCGAGAAACACACAATTGAATTTCTTTATGTGAACAGTACGCTACTAAGACATGTTTGCAAACTAGGATAATAGCTCACTACCCTGGGCTAGCGACATTCAGATCTGTCAGTGTACGAGAACATTCTCGAGACGGAAATAAATATAGGTCAGGGTCAGAGACCCCATTGCGGTATTTATCCTGGTGTGGCATAGCACCCTGCTACTGCTGCAGTTCTTGATAGATAATTTACGAGGTGCGATGAACTTCCTTAATGTTAGAAACGGTGTGTGAAATGGATACTTCCAAGAAAGGACTGTCTGATTGCCATGTCAGGGAATTATTGTCAGAAAATAGCGACAATGAGCAGGATACCGGCTCAGATTTTGGATCTGACCATGTTTTTGAGGATAGCGAACACGAAAGTGAATTCACTGCAGAATATGAAAGATACGCCGAAGTTGAAATCAAAGTCCCGCGTTCAAGTCGCAATTCTGTCAGAGTCACCGAGCCTTGGCTTCCGATTTCGTTTCATGTGAAGGATATTGTAACCCCTTAGTAAGGGAAACTGTCAGTGACATTTGTTCCAAGTGATTGTTTTATAACTGTTTTAATTTTTACTGTAAATTTACCCCAAAACATGACAAATATTGTCCACAGTGGTAACAAAAATTATCAATTATAGTACCTCTGCGATATTCAGGCTGTAATTTCTTTGTGTTCATCTGTTTATTAATGAAAATACGTAAGCAACGCGCTTCAAACTAATAATTTTCTGGCATCCTCTAACTATAAAGTAGACAGCTGGAATAATAATAAGTGATGAAATTCGGCAGATACTATATAAACGACTATAACTAGACTGGGTCGGTCAGCCCCGACTGTGGTATGCACTTTATGAGTGTGGTGATCCAGGGTTTGATTAGGGCGAGAGATTAAAACATTCAGTTGGAGAGATATCAATATACATTAGTTTAGATTCCATGATTTGTTTCTCAGAAAATAATCATATTAATTTATTTCCGATGATGCTTTGGTCTACTTTATGTAAACTGTGTTAATAAATGAAGCCATGTCCCTTTCATGAATTTCAATATCTCTCCTTTTGTTCCATCCGTTATTATTCCTTATCTCGCTCTTTAGCTTTTATCTTGTAAAATCAACTGTTAATTTACCTGCCATTGAATGTAATTATTTTCATTTCCCGCAGTAAAGAAAACACTTGTCGTAAGTCCTTTATCTTAGAACATTATTGACTCAAACGTCCGTTATTCGTGCTACTCTAAACATTCGATCGATGTTAACCTCAGGCTCTAGTGGTGAGATTTCTATGGCAGAAAACACAGTTGTAAGCCGTCTTGATGTCCCTCAGTCATACCTGTTCTCTTATGTACCGCAGAGTCTGTGATTGTACGACGAGTTGGTGTCATAAGGTGGTAGTTGCTCTCAATTTGCATGATATGCAGGTAGTGAAACTTTCATTCTTCGTTGTATACAAATGAGTTAACGTGTGTGCAAAGACGATTCCTCCCTAAAATTTACTGCTCATGAAGGACATGTGTGCAGCTTCCAGCCACGATGAATCATCCGGTATGTGTAAGTTTTTGCTTTCGTAGTTCGGTTCTTCCCGCATGTGTTTTTCTAACAATTCACTTTTAAAATATACACATAAAAGGTTTTAATATTGCCGTGGTGTAAAGTGAGGACGAACTTATTTACTAAGCAATGTACACTTCTGTTCTACACAATTGAGATCGGGATCATAGGCAGGCAATTCCATTCGGTGCATAACATTCTCGCCTTTGGGCGGTCGAGATTATCGTCCAAGAAAGTGAAATGTAGGCCAACTTGTCAGCATAGCCTTTAACTACAGGTGATAGAATAGAATCCCTGTAACGGGTTCGACGACCATACATGATGCTTCCCAAAACATTGCACCACCTCCTCCCTGATGGCATCAGTCTCGGATGTATTGATTGTGCATACGTTCACCAGGTCGTATCCGCACTCATACAGATCCAACCCCATTGACATAGGCGAGTATTCACAACCGATACTTACACACGGAAGAACGAGGAATGGGTTTGAGACCACTAAGCCTGCAATACGCAAACCTTTTTTCCGATGGTTGCAGATTCCACATGTACTACTTTAATGTGGGTTCAGGGCTTTAGGCAACTATGAATTAGGAAGAGTCTCATCAAAGACCCTTTCCCTGAGAAAGTTGGTCCGTATGTTCTATATGATAAGGTTTTAAGGTCACTATTGATAAACACGTGTTTCTCCAAACTACTTTCCTCAATAAACGTCACTCCGCCAGTTCCACTGACCTTCATGGGTAAAGATTGCATTGCATACACTATATGAATGTGGCCTTAAACCACTATGAATCAACAATTGTTTCTTCAAATGATGCACTAAGTGAATGTTACATTAGACCACTATAGATCATGTGGCGCACAAATGCTTCTACTGAGAAACGTTTCGTTCACACGAATATGGATCCACATGTGTGACTGCAAATGATGCTTTTAAGTGAAGTCTGCTTCGCATGTGTTACATGAACATAGCTCTAAACCACTATTGTTTAAAGTATGTTTCTTTAAACTCCCTTTCCAAATGAACTTAATTCCACAACAATTAGATGAGTGTTGATACAGCCCACTATGGATTAACATGTGTTTTCATTTGACTTTAGTGGGTAAAGTTAGCTCCGCATCTATCACATGACTATGGCATTCAACCGCTATGAATCCAAACGTGTCACTTCAAGTGACTAACTACAAGAATAGGGCTTTAGATCAGTATGGGTCATCATGTATTTCTGCAAATGATTCATTGATTAATTTTTCTTCCCACGTATTACATAGTCAGGGCTTCCTACTACTATGGATGAGCATGTGAGATTGCAAATTTGCTTTTTTAAGGAAGCTTGCCTCGCATGTATTACATGAATGTGGCCTTGAACCACTGTGTACCAGCATATGTCTCTGCAAATTTCTCCTCTCGGAAAACCTTACCTCGCATGTACTACATGAATACGGCTTTAGACCACTATGTATCATCATGTGTGTTTTCAAACGTTGCTTTCGAGGGAATCTTGTTTCGCATATATTACATGAATAAGGCTTTAGACCACTATGTACCAACATGTGTGTCTGCAGATGTTGCTTCTGTGTAAACCTTCCTTCGCATGTATTACATGGATAGGGCTTAGTACCACTATGGACTAATGTATGTCTTTTTAAACTCGTCATCCCAGTGAACTTGGCTCCACATGTATTGCATTCATGAAGTTTTGCACCACTATGGATCAACATGTGTGCCTGCAAATGTTGCTTTCGAAGGAAGCTTGCTCCACACGTATTACATGAATATGGTTTTAGACCACTATGAATCAACATATGTTTCCTTAAACTTCCCTCCTGAGTAAACTTAGCTCCACAGTTATTACATGAGTGTTGCTCTAAAACACTATGGATCAAAGCGTGACTCGTCAATTTGCTCTTCTCCCCAAATATTGCATCGCACGTCATACCGCTTTGAGTTGGCATTTCAATCTTCATGTTGCCATATTGATTGAGTGAGGCTCTTGTGGGTGTGTTTTCAGGTCTGTGAAAGATAGGATGTTTCTGTGAAGAATTTTTAATGCTAGCACTAAATAAATAGCCACTATCATCAGAGTATCAAAAACCACAAAGCACTATCAATTCCGGATAGGTATGAAATAATTGTCTGTATCAAGAAAGTTTTATTAATTCAGTACACCCTTATTCTTAGACATAGATTTAAGAGCCTAAAAGTAATGCACCTTTTGATGATTGAAACTAGAATTTTCAACCTCATGCAATTTGCTTCAGGGTTAGTCCTTGTTTCATTTTGGTTTGATATTTTTTTAAAGAAATGCATGCATTAACCGGAATTTAGGTATTTATGGCGGTTTATTTTATTTATTTTTAGAAAGTTGCAAAGAAAAGCTTTGCTGCTGTAGCAGTCGCTGAAAACCCGAAACGCACTCGAGTGGAACCATTGCCAAAGAGTGAACTATTCAAAACTCAGGTAAGCCTAACTTAAAATGCTATCCCATTTTACCACTATTGAAAACCCTAGACAAAATTCATTAGCTGTTCATGACTGGGAAGATGATTGCTTTCTTGATTAATGGCTATGTGTTGGCAACCGGCACAAGATTAATGGTTGTTGACCGGGAAAGTACAAGGCCATGTTGGATTTTTTTAAGCAAAAATTTAAATTTATTTATGGGTTGTTCCCTATAGACTCAACGAATATCCACAGGTTTGAATAATATTATCTGAACAAAAGGACATGACATTCATTTTTGTTTATATATTGGTTAAAGGGGGATGTAAATGACTGCAGCTTTATAAAACAAATTAGTAGATGGGTTACTGTTATTGCTGACATACAGTTTATTTTTAAATATTTTTGATGGTGTTTTGATTTAATGCCAATTAATCTTAAATTTTTATTTACAAGTATTGATTGATTGATTGAGTGTTTGGTTATTTTGTTAGTTTTTAGTTGTGGTCATGCGCCATGAACATACTGAACAGACAGTGAACAAGCATACATTATGCTTTGAAGTATTTTGCGCTCTTGTGCAACGTTTATAACTTACAATAAAAAATGTTTTATTATAACACATGGCTTTAGTACCAAATACAACAAGTGAGCAAGTCGGTTTACCACGTGGGTTAGATTTAAAATCAGAAAATGATCGGTGGTTAACATTTGAATCCTGGCCTGTCAGCACATAAACTTCCTGAAGCTAGTTTGTTTTTACTTGAACCGAGAAGATGTTGGGCGTTGTGTGTTTTGTCGTGTTGAACTTTCACACTGGGAAGAAGGGGATGATCACTTTAGAGACCATTTCCGATGGTCTCTTCGTTGTCCTTACATGCTTGGTAAAGAAATGGGTAACATACCAGTGTATACATTTTATCGAACCATAAGGCCACTTTGCTCAATCGCAAATAAATAATAACGGTAGTGTCGATATATGTGGTCCATATGCCATAGACAGTGTTGAATTGGCATGTGCTTTTGAAAAATTGGGAGTTCGCAAGACTAAAGCACTAGCACACCCAGAGTACTGGTCTGTTGAAAAACGTTTAGAATCGTATAAGAAGGTTTGGCCATTAATATTAAAACACCTTACAAAACAGCTAAGTGAAGATGGATTTCTTTATACTGGCAAAGGAGATAAAACAATATGTTTTCATTGTGGATTTGCTTTAAAGGATTGGCTGACGACTGACGACCCTTTTGTGGAACACGCTCGTTGGTTACCTAACTGTAGATACATGGTGTTGTTTAAAGGTCAGGAATTTGTGAACAATATTCGTAAAGAAAACGTGATTGCAGCGCAAGACATAAAAGTGCCTTTAGAGCTAGAACACGCGGTACAAATACATGAGGCTGAAAAAAAAGATGTGTCTCACCAACATATATAAAAGTGTGACCAACAATTATGTAAAATTTGTTATCAAGATGAACTAGGTGTTGTATTATTGCCTTGTGGACACTTGATAGCATGTCTCAAGTGTGCATTAGCACTTAACACTTGTGCTATATGCAGAAAAGAAGTATCTGCTACAGTTAGGGCATTTCTTGCATAAATAGTATAATTTATTAGCAATGCATAGTGCAAAATACCTATATGCACAATATTATTAAAGCTGTTGTAGAGTGAAATATGTATGCTTTTCTTTTGTTTATAGACTACTACAATGAATGTTTTGAATGCAATGGGGCAAGCATGTGGCTTAGAAACAAATAAGCTCAGCGGATTGCCAACGCATATTCCATTCCGCATTATCAAGCTTCGGAAATTGAAAACAGAATATGGTGATCGTGTACTTTGTGTATGTGAGAATTTTGAGACATTTCTGCCTACACGGTTTAATGATATGTCGGAGAGTGCTTTTGATGAAGTGAATAATACTATGCAACCTGTACACATAATTTATGAAGGTTTTAAAAACAATAGGTGTATGGTATGCATACCTGGGTCATGAGTTACGTGGTGCAAAATACGCAATATTACATCTCCTTTTAAAGGGCAAAATTGACGGGCATCGAAGAACAGGCGGTAAAAGACTGTCGGCGGAATCTGGACTGGACTGGCACACAAACGATTGAATAATTATACCGTGTTGCTGAGGATAGACGAACGATATCCATTTTGATCGCCAACGTCCGGGAGACTGAGCAGGACATATAGAAGAAGTAGAAGAGATCGTTTCTACTCTTCAATGATGTGGTGTTCCTGCAGTCAATATATATTATACAGACTTTATTGATTTATATGCCGGAGATTTTAGATTAGCAGTTCTTCCTGATGAACGTGGTCTCTAATCTTCTCGATTATGAGAATATAAAAAGATTAGATGCTGATTTATATCTGAAGTACCATCATTCAACTTTCAATTCTCACTCTTATTCCAATGGAAATTCGTCATTACATGCCTTTCCTATAATGAGTTGCAATCATGGATTACGTTTGAAATGAAAGTACCGTCCGAGGACATCAAAACTAATTCATTCAAACGGGCAACTGAACACCAAGTAACAATCGATGGGTTTGTTCGTTCAAGTAGCACAAATCAATTTGCATTTCGTTCACTATATCGCAGTCATAAGCATAGTTGGAATATACAGCCCACACAATTTTATAATGAGCCAATCGCGGTTATGTCTCTACAATGCCTTTACACCAATGCACTCAGTTCATAATCGAAACAAGTAGTTCCGTGAAGAACTATACAGCCTATTTTCATATATTCTACTCATGTTAATTGCCTCTGTCAAAATTTCAGTTTGATTGTTGTGATAGATTCGTAGATATTGAGAACCATCTAAATATTTCAGATGGTCGTCAGGTTGGATTTTATTTTTATTTATGTAGTATTACATGAAGATTATTGTGTACGCGAGGTATTCAGACTTCTATCACATGATTAGGACACAAGAAGTAAAAACGAGATTTTAAAATTTCACACAGCTGCCATCTTTAGGTTATGAAAACAATTGAAATAAATTAGATGCCAGTAGATTAACATATGTATAAGCATTTAACGACAAAGTTTCACTACCCTCGGATGGTTAAATTGCGAAAAGCGTCCATTTAAATATTTATATTTCGCGTCGCCGCCATGTTGGATTTGTGCTCACCAGGTTACTGAAAGTCATTTGAGTGAACTTATGTTCATAGCATCCATGAACACAAAAAATTTCAGTTTCATTGCTGTAAAAGATTCGTAGATATTGAGAACCGTCAAAATATTTCTGATGCTCACCATTTTGGATTGTTATATGTATAGGCCATAGAGTTATGTACCATTAATGGAAAATTATTGCGTAGCTTCATTATTCGAACTTTCACTTCAATCGCATGATTACGACACAGAAAATACAAACTTAATTTTAAAATTTCGCACAGCCGCCATCTTGAGGTTATGTAAATAATTGAACTAAATTAGATGCCAGAGTATTACAATATGTATTATCATTTACTGTATCAAATTTCACTGCGCTCAGAGTGTTAAATCACGAGAAAAGTCTATTAAAATATTTCAAATTCGCTTGGCCGCCATGTTCGTTTTGTACTTTACAGGTTTTTGAAAATTACACGGATAAACTTGTAGCAGTGCCCTTCATCACCGTACAAAATCTCACAGTGATATCTGTAATAGTTTCGGAGATATTGAATGCCAATGAAATATTTCGCACAGCCGCCATTTTGTGGTTATGTAAACAATTGAACTAAATTAGACGCCAGTGCACAACAATGTGTATAGACATTTACTGTACCATGTTTCATTACGTTTGGATGGTTAAATCGCGAGAAAAGTCTATTTAAAAGTCTTCACTTTGCTTGACCGCCATGTTGGTTTTGTAGTTAACAGGTTTTTGAAAATCACATAGATAGATCCCTTTATCGCCGTACAAAATTTTAGGGTGATATTTGGAATAGGTTCGGAGATACTGAATGCCGGTGACATATTTCGCACAGCCCCCGTACTGGATTGGTGAGGGACAATACAATTTGAAGGGCACCGTGGGGTCGGCAGGAATGGTGCTATGATCTTACCGAGTTTTATTGAAATCGCTCAAGCCGTTTAGAATTTATTACGGGGGGGGGCACATACACACACGCACACAGACAAGAGGTGATCTCATAAGCCTATTGTTTTCATAAAATGAAAGTAGCCTAAAATGAGATACACAAAATTAACATTCCAGATTCCTATACACCGAACCGTGAAGTTCAATAAATCTTTTGTTTGCACCGCCTCACGCCTCTTTAACACGTTCGATTTATATAAGTTCGTCAACATTGCAAACAATGCAGCTTTCAAAAGACGTCTTTGATCCTGCTTCTTGGAGCAGTATACCTCTCACTTCTGATTACCGCATAATGTTAACCCTCTGTTGCATGAATTTTATAGCTTTTAGAATTTTGTAGCACATAGATCTATATAATACCTACAACTTCAGGAAGAACGTAAAATTATTTGTCAAACAATAAAATCGATGGGCTATATAAAAGGTGCAATTTATAACACTATTATTAGTTCAATTATAACATCAGGGCAATAGCTGACAAACCTATGAGCGTTGTTTAACTTATCTCTTTTCTTTATTGTTTGACGGCCGACCAGGTAGACTCAGGTGCCATGTAATCTACTTCCTGTGCGGACACCTTTAGGCTCTCCGCCTTATCATTTAAAATGTGATATTTTTCCTTTTTATTTAACATTGTCATTACGCCGAAGCCTTCCATTAAATCATGTAAGTAACGCTTCGTACCTTGTTTCTGTTTAAGTAGTATTATTTCCATTAGGTTATTTGTGGTAAAACAAATAAATGAACAGGCACATATCTTTGCTAACGTCCTATTGGCTCAACGATACCAACTACACTGTATCGATTAATTCATTACGTCTGCATTGTCTTTGGTACATAGTTGCCAACATATGAATGATCTTATAAATGAAATAAGTAAATAATATGTTAAATTGTCTTTCTTAACACTTCCCCTCAATTTAACATAGATAGTAATCTATTAAATGAGTTTAACAAACTAATGATCACACAGCTTTAATAGCTTACAAGTTACTTACATACTAACAATGCCCAAGCCAGCTCGAAGCGTCTGGAAATAGTTACCAGTCAGTGGTTTAGTGAGAATATCTGCTTTCTGCTCACCTGAAGGAATATGAAGAACCTTGATTACATTCTTCCGATACATATCTTTCACAATATTATACTTGACATCAACGTGTTTTAGCCTTTTCTCTCCCCACTTATCCAGACATAAAATGGTTGACTGATTGTCTTCAAAGATAACAACTGGTCCACATAGTTCCACACCTATGTACAAAACAAGATTTCTCAACCAAATGAGTTCCATTACAGCACATCCGAGAGAAACGTACTCGGCTTCAGTTGATGACTGGGCAACGGCAGTTTGTTTCCTAGTCACCCAAAGTACATTAGCACCATAGACTTCGAACATGAAACCAGAAGTTGATTTCCTATTCTTGGTATCCCCCCCAGTCTGCATCAGCATAGCCAACTAGGTTAGCACTAGTTCCTGATTGCCTTTGAAATAAGAGTCCCATCTCGCTTGTTCCCTTCAGATAACGTAAGACACGTTTAAGCCCAACCCATTGCGCATCAGTAGCGTTTCTTTGAAACCTACTATAGACATTCACTGCCATGCTTATATCATAATAATAATAATTGTTTTAAGGGGCCTAACATCTAGGGTATCGGCCACATGCTTATATCAGGACGTGTTGTCAACATGAGATACATTAAACATCCAACTAGTTCTTTGTAAGGTCTGACAGAAAGGATTCATTCACCAACAGGCTCCTTTGCTGGATCTACCTCCATGGGAGTTTTAGCTGGATTGCAGTCCTCCATTCCAAAACGTTTCAGAAGTTTTTGGATGTATTGGGGCTGGCTTAAGAACATTCCTCTCTCTCTGAACGATCAATTTTGATTGCCAGAAATTCCCTGAGATCTCCAAGATCAGTCATCTTGAATTCTGTCATGAGAGTCTTCTTACATTCCTGCAGAGCTGCAGCTGAACTACCTGCTACAATAATATCATCATAAAGAAGTAGGGTAATAGCACGTGTGTCATGAAAATAAAGATATCATATTCTGATTGCCTGAAACCATGCTTCTGAATGAAATCATTGAATCTAGAGTTCCTCTCCTTTGGGGCCTGCTTCAATCCGTAGAGTGTTTTGTTCAGCTTGCAAACCAGAGGTGGAGTTGACTCTTGCTCAAATCCCTCTGGATGAGTCATGTAGATTTCTTCCTTGATACTGCCGTGAAAGAAGGCGTTCTTGAGTTGTTGAGTAAGCAATCCATGATGATTAATTACTGACAACAATACTCTCACAGTCACTTGGCGGGCCACTGGTGCATACGTCTCAAAATAGTCTAAGCCCCGTTTTTGCGAGCAGCCTTTAATGACAAGGCGGGCTTTATACTTCGCAACATTTCCGGATGCATCATGTTTGATTCGAAACACCCACCTGTTGTTGATTGCCTTCTTACCAGGAGGCAGGGTTGTCAGTGTCCAGGTTTTGTTTTCCTGCAGTGCATTAATCTCTTCTTGAACTGCTTTCCGCCATTCTGTAGCGTCAGGTCGACCTTCAATGTCCTTGAAAGATTCAGGACCGTCATCTACTACTGCACCCATAGCTAGTTCACTTAGGGTAACCTCATAATCATCCATATACTGCGGTCTCTTCCTCACACGAAATCCACGCCCCCGTTCTTCTGTCAGTGTGTCATTGGCTTCCAGATCTTCCCCTGAATTTTTGCAATCTTCAGGAATTGGATCTTCCACGATACCTTCTTCCTTTGAAATAGGCTTCTTATTAGTTTCATAGTGTGATGGATCAGTATCTATAAACCTTTCACCTGGAGAACTCTCATCAAAAATGACATCTTTCCCTTCAATAATTTCTTGGTTGTCAGGACACCACAATCTATAACCATTATGACAGTACCCAACCAAGTAAAGTTTCCTCGATCGACTGTCAATTTTTCCTCCAATTAGTTGTTTGGGGGGTATGAAGGTAAGCAGGTGAACCAAATACCCTGATCTTGCTGACATCAGGTTTATGCCCATACCAGAGAGTTGCTGGAACACAGTCTGATAAGACATTAGTAGTGCTCCTGTTGATAAGGCACACAGCTGCGCTTACTGCTTCAGTCCAAAGATTCTTTTGTAGTCCTCAACTCAACAGCATTAATCTTGCTTTGTCCAGGATAATTCTGTTGAACCTTTCAGCTACTCCGTTTTGCTCAGGTGTGTAGCTCATGGTATATTCCAACTGTATTCCTTTCTCTCGAAAGTAAGTCTTCAGCTGGTTTGAGGTGTACTCCCCACCTCGATCACACCTGAAGCGACTTAATTTGCTCTTGAAATGAACGGTTGCGATCCCTTCATAGATCTTCATGTAGTCTAATCCTTCACTCTTCTTTTCTAGAGGATATACAGCTGCAAAATGTGTGAAGTCATTTATTAGAGTTATAATGTACCTCTTTCCATTATATGACTCCGGTGTAATTGGGCCAAACAGGTCACTCTTGATTAGTTCCAGTGGCCTCTGTGATCTTCTTGTTGTTTGGTTGTGTGGGAGCTTACACATTTTTCTTTGACAGCATATTTCACACACTTCCTTCACCTTAGTTTCTTTCATACCATCCACCAGGGTTTGCAGTTTCTGAAGCCCTGCCTTACTTGTGTGACCAAATCTTCTAGGCCACAAGACCTCGCTTCCAAGTGTAAGGCATGCAATTCCCTTCCTGGTATGGAGTGTTAGCCTGTACAACTTGTTGATCCGATGTGCAACTGCAATCACATAATTCCCTTTCATCATTAGTGCCTTACCATCTTCAAAAATGATTGTGCATCCACTCATTTCCAGGCTTCTCACAGACAGTAAATTTATTTCCAAATCTGGAATGTACAACACGTCTGGAATGTTCACAGTATTCCATGTTCCGTCCACCAATGCAATAAGTTTCATGTTTCTCTTTTGTGTTCAAGTGCTGAGTGCCACATATTTATGTTTACAAAGTTTTATGATAGCACCAACCATTGACCAAAGGGGTAGTAAAGTGAATTTTTCGGGAAACATTGATCGTATCTCTCTTAATAGGCACAATATCAAAACCGTATCAAATGGACAATATTCCCCTAATAATTACCTAAAACTTTTGTCTGAAAGAATTTTTGATATGACCCACCATTACGCCAAGGGATGAGAAAAATGATTTCGGAATTATAAGAAAACTAGCAGAAGTACCCGCTCTTCGAACGGTCTTCGGTATTAATAACCAGACGTTATCGATTGAGCTACTGTTGCAATGGTTAGGGGCTTGTTATTCCTTCACATATTTATCAGAGCAAAGTTAGTTTTCTGGGTATAACACACACACTGTTAATTTAGGGGCCATGAAATGTGGTTTTCGGAGACTCTTTATAGACTCCCGAATTTTGTGTCTCACATTGAGAAGCGCAATATATGCTTCGGTCGTCCTTCTAGGATAATTTTTATATTTCGCCTATTTTAGCATGTATTTTGAAAAGTTTTTTCCTATACCAATCCTTCTATGAGAAGTACGGTGAAGAGTTTTATAAATGTTTGGTGTATTGACTCTCATGGATACCTAATTTTACGATGCTCCAAACATTGGAACACGAGTTATAGGCGTACATAAAGATAATCAGAAAGGCCGAAAATCCCTAAGTATGCCTTACTTCGGAGGGGAAGTAAAGCCGGTGGTCCCATGTCATAGATTTATGGCATGTAATAGAACCTTCCACTAACTACAATTGTGTGAAGCTAAATTCGTAGGTTATATTGATTAACGCTCTATTAGTTCCAAAGTTTGCCGGTTGCGGTGGCATCTAGTAGCCAAGTCACAGCTAGGTGTCGTTGACGGTAGCATTTGGTAGCAAAAGTAGGAACTACTGGACATTGATCGTCTGCAGCCCTTACCTGAAATACAGATAACACACACTAATACAGTTATCACAATTAACACCGGTTATCAGACAGATTCTACACACACGAGGCTACGTGAACGCGTTGTTGCAGCTTCTAAACTGAGGAACCAACCAACCAACCTACAACATATCACCCAGATGACTGAATATGGATATATCAACCACACAGTTTCAAACAAAATCATCCTTACGATGAACCCGTTTGTCGAAAAAAAAATGTTAGAATGTGCTCAATCTAAATTCACCTAACGTGTGCTTCCTGACGTGAAAATAAAATTGAAAACTTTGTAGACGTAACGCAATACACCTCACATAAAGACTGACCCTCACGGTTGTGTTAAGTCCCCATCCACAGGAAGACACCCTTAACAAATTATAAAGGCTTGTGGTGCAAAAATATTCAGATTTTTTAGCATCCAATGGCCCAAATTCCTAATAGCCGACAATATACTAATTCAATTCAATATATTTTGAAAATAATGTTGCTGTTTGGAGATATAACTCCGTATGACATATCACACGTGTAAATAACGCATTGATGAATTTTACAGTCTAAGTTGGTTCCGTGATAAACTTATAGCCATTTGCAATGTAAATGTAATAAGTGGAGTGGCATTGATTTTTAGAGAAATAGATGGAAAGTTGGATGTCTTCTCTTGAGAACCTGTTGTTATAGTTGCCGGCTTGCATTCCTTCATTAGTTTATTAAATTAAATTAGTTTTCTGGGAATATCTCAGAAACTGTTGGTTTTAGAGCCTTAAAATGTAGTTTTCTGGAACCTTCGAGTTTTGTTTCTACCACCGAGGGGCTAATAATGAGCTTTGTCTCGTCGTTGTATGCCATAATATATTATTATTATTATTATTATTATTATTATTAATGATAATAATATAAAAAATACAATATAGGGATAGGGATATAAAAGACCTTCCGTACCACACACGCACGTGAAAATCGCGTGACGAAATTCTAGTGTACCCCTTGACCCCTTTAAGCGCATTATAGTCTTTGTATTGACGAATTTTACAGCTTAATTTGGTTCCGTGATAACATTATAGCCGTTTGCAAACTTCACAGTAATGTAATAAATGGAATTGCATTGCGTCTTACAGAAATTGATGGACTTCTGAGATTGTGTTGCCATGGTAACCGGCTGGCATTCCTTCAATAGCTTAATAAATGAAATTAGTTTTTTGGGTATATCTCCAAAACTGTTGGTTTTAGGACCTTAAAATGTGGTTTTCGGGGCCCGTAGGGCTCCCGAGTTTTGTTTCTCACATTAAGACGCTGAAAATGAGCTTTGTCTCTCTTTTCTACGCCCATTTCAGCATGCATTTTAAGGGGGTAGGCCCTCTTTTATGAGAGGTATGGAGAAGAGTTACATCAATGATTAGTGTGGTGCTTCTGATGGATATCTGTATCAAATTTTATGTTGATCCACCCAGCCGTTCTCAACTTATAAGGACACAAAATTGTCCACAGACAAACAAACAGACATACAGACAGACAAAAATTTTATTTTCGCGCGCATCCGTCATAAAACAGTCTGAAACGCGTAAATAACGCAAATTTCCGTCGAAATTCAGAAAAAACAGACAAACTTTCATTTTTATATATATAGAGATAGAGATGCCAAGAGCCATCATAGGTTTCCATGACAACGCTTCTAAATTGATGAGGGATGAGCCATCAGAGGTTGCCATGAAAACGCGATTGCATGAGATCACATTCAGTTTTCCATCTGACCCTGTGGGGAGCGGCTCCAGTGACGTAGCTGATAGCATGCTGAACTTCTATGCCCAAGGTCGCCGGCTCAAAGCCGGTCGAAGTCGTCGGATTTTCTATGAGCGCTTAAATTCCCTCAGTATGCTTTCCTTCGGAGGGGAATTTTCAACGTTTGTTGCTGGTTGCCGTGGGATCTAGTTGCCACGTTCACAGCTATGTGTCGTTGATGGTAGTATTTGGTACTGCGCCCGAATTCCTCTAGAGCACAGTCCCAAATCCGCGCAGATGGTGAAAGGATCGTGGGAATGTCAACACCCGGCTAAGAGTTGAACAACTCCCACCGGACTAATGACTAGGGAACCCTAGGAACACATATATATACATCTCTAACTAGTTGCATACAGTACAGAAAAAAGAAATAAATAAAGGCAGAGCACTAACGAGCAACTCGACTCTCGGGCGTTAAGATAAATTGTCGATCAGCTGTCTGCATCTAGCTAGCGGTATTGTTCTAATGTAATTAAGCGTTGAATCAAGAATCAGTTCTAAAAAACTTAGCAAGAATAAAAATATGCTTGCCATTTATTGACAATAAAAACGACATAACAAATTATGTTCCCTTCACCAAGAATAGAAATAAAATATTTATGCCTCACTTAGGCTAGATGCGCTTGATAAGTGTCTTTCTTGCATCCTTACACATATATGAAATGTATCTCTTGCTCTAAGACATTTAAATAAACACATTGTTAATTTATGACAGCAATATCTGTCCTACTTGTTCACTGAAGTTATACTTTAACGTTCATCATAACAAACACGCTCCCTACTTAATACAATCGTTAAAGTCTTCTAACTAAAATCTCAAGCTTTTAAAAGCAATAAAAGAAATGGTTAATAATAAAGATAATAAAGTATTTACATTTTATACACAATCGCGACCCGCACGATATCATAATGACTGTCTCTAATTTATTAGAGTTCATTCCACTACTTTCGTCCTGTCTCACCATCTTTCTACGTATATCACCATCTTTCTTCGTATTTCACACAATAAAACTGGTCAAAATAGGTATTCGTGTGTCAATTCCACGTGAATCGTGAATACAAACAATGAAGTTAGTATCTCATCACTAAAGTGCACAACTCCGATATTCATAAATTAATAATAAACAAACTTACAATGCACGACTGTTCAGATAAGCTCTCCAACCAAATATCGTGTGTGTGTGGCATTTACCCTCACATCTCACACTCTCATCCTCTCCAAATACAAATACGACTTCTCTTAATCACCACAAATATTACAAAACCTTTCTACATAAATTCACATTGCATATCATAGCGTCTCTGTTACGCCTTCATACTACAAATGCATTTCATTAACATTTCTTCCCTTAGCACATTCACAAAACTTCTACCGTTCCATATCAACTACTTTCATCAAAGTATAATATTTAGTATTCCTACTACACACATCAAAACAAGTTTTGCATCACCTCGGTTCCCAGATCTCCGGCATATAGACGTTGACTGTGTATATTGTATCCAAGATACAGTCCCTTTGACTGTTCATAGATGTCACTAAAACTGCTCAAAGATGTAAACAACCATGCATGAGCAGGGCCTATTAGACGGAGGGGGTACGACAGCCGATCAGTTCCAGTCATTCCACCAGGACGAAGGTACGCTGCTCATGTTGTCTGTAGTTCTACCATGCCTAGAAGGTCAATACCGCAGTTCGATCGCGTCCGCATTGTTACTTTGTGTCAAGAAGGGCTCTCAACAAGGGAAGTTTCCAGGCGTCTCAGAGTGAACCAAAGCGATGTTGTTCGGACATGGAGGAGGTACAGAGATACAGGAACTGTCGATGACAGGCCTCGCTCAGGCCGCCCAAGGGCTACTACTGTAGTGGATGACCGCTACTTACGGATTGCCGCTCGGAGGAACCCTGACAGCAATGCCACCATGTTGAATAATGCGTTTCGTTCAGCCACAGGACGTCGTGTTTCAACTCAAACTGTGCGCAATAGGCTGCATGATGCGCAACTTCACTCCCGACGTCCATGGCGAGGTCCAGCTTTGCAACCCCGACACCATGCAGCGCGGTACAGATGGGCCCAACAACATGCTGAATGGACCCCACGGAATTGGCATCACGTTCTCTTCACCGATGAGTGTCGCATATGCCTTCAACCAGACAATCGTCGGAGACGTGTTTGGAGGCACCCTGGTCAGGCTGAACGTCTTAGACACACTGTCCAGCGAGTGCAGCAAGGTGGTGGTTCCCTGATGTTTTGGGGTGGCATTATGTGGGGCCGACGTACGCCACTGGTGGTCATGGAAGGCTCCGAAACGGCTTTACGATACCTGAATGACATCCTCCGACCCATAGTGCAACCATATCGGCAGAATATTGGAGAGGCATTTGTCTTCATGGACGACAATTCTCGACCTCATCGTGCACATCTTGTGAATGCGTTCCTTCAAGATAACGACATCGCTCGACTACAGTGGCCAGCATGTTCGCCAGACATGAACCCTATCGAACATGCCTGGGATATGTTGAAAAGGGCTGTTTATGGACGTCTTGACCCACCAACCACTCTGAGAGATTTACGCCGAATTGTCGTTGAGGAGTGGGACAATTTGGACCAACAGTGTCTTGATGAACTTGTGGATAGTATGCCACGACGAATACAGGCATGCATCAATGAAAGAGGACGTGCTACTGGGTATTAGAGGTAGTGGTGTGTACTGCAATCTGGACCACAAATGCTGAAAGTCTAGCTGTATGATGGTACAACATGCAATGTGTGGGTCTCATGAGCAATAAAACGAGCTGAAATGTTGTTTGTGTTGATCTCTATTCCCTTTGTATTTAAAGGTTCCGGAACTCTTGGAACCGAGGTGATGCGAAACTTTTTTTGATGTGTGTAGAAATCACAAATGCAATAACGTTCATGAATACACTATACCTCCTCCTACAAAATCCTCTATCGATTATACATTCCGTGCTATTTTCAAATACATTCCACTTACTTCCTCCTGTCTCACCTACTTCTTTGTTACAATTTCTCGCTTAATTCTGAATTTCAAGTCTGCTTGTGTCTGTTATAAAAATAACAATAACCTTCCCTCACGCTTCTGTTTACAATAAATGCTAATATCCTTCCTTCCATCTCACAGTTTCATTTATGACAAATATACATTCATAACATTTTATAATATCGTTTCTCATTTAATTATGCCTTCAATTATCGCATACTGTTCTTCTCCGTACAATAAAATTCTAGGTTTTAAAATGTCATTACATTTCTTTCATACTGGAGTTCCATCAATGCCAATATAGAATACTCCTGTCAACAACTTCGTTTTATACATAATATTTCGTTCCTGAAATGAATAAACTCTTTATCATAGGATTCTCTGTCCTTCCTTCCTCTACTTCAAATTATAACTTACTTGCTTTCGTCAAACACATGACTATACTCTTTCTCGGATACATTATTTATTTATCTATCACAAAATTATGCTTCATTACTCATGTTTCAATACATATATAATTGTTCTTCGATATTACCACAACTTTACGGAATTTTCCGATGTTACAACAAATCTACGGAATATACGTTCGCAATCGCAACGAAATCGTTCTAAGTAAAATTTTAACGCTCTAAAATGACAATGAAAAATACTAACGATGTCTAAGATCAACAATCATGCCTTCAAAATAGTCTAAGTAACGTATGAAAATAACTATCGCAACTACTAGAAACTTACTAAAACTTTCAAGACAATACAATAACATAGGTTATAAATGCGAATATGTTGGTCAACATTCTGGAATAACGTGTACAAGATCTATCTACAGATGTGTGAGAAATGCACTGGTGTATCTTCTCTTTGAGATCGCTGGTGACAGACCTGATGACGCCTGTGTCCTCGGAATCTCGCCAATGTGGTTTCTGGAATGCAGCGTGCTCCTACAAACTGGCTGCATTATGTCATCTCTGCTATGACTGGACTGCAATGAAGGTGAACGGCCTGGGTCGATGTTACCAAACAGGTTTCCAGCTGGATCCTCGCCTGCCGACCTGCTTCCCTCGTTCATGACGGTGACACGTTCTCGCCACAGCCTTGGTTGCCTCGCATCCTCCAGTCCCGGGTTCCTCGCCGTCTCCATCACGAATCCGCTCGTCTTCTTCTTCTCAGAACTAGATATTCTTTGAAGTCGGTAGTTTGCAGTGTTCTTTCCATGACAAGAAATCACCTCCATGTCGTGAATTTCTCTCGTAGTAGCTTGTAACGTTATATGAGCGAAAACTGCGGTGTTCTGCAGCTCGCTGTTCATACTGCTATGTCATCCTGGTCATTTCTAGATATCACCGGCTTAGCATAGCTACTTTCCCAACATGATGAATTTAAAACATCATTCTCACTACGAAATAATGTGTAGTCGTAGTTCTTCCCCTCCGACCTGAAATTTTACCCATCCTTGTGTAGATTAATGAATTCTTAATAGTTTAGGTCTCACTTCTTCAGACTTTCTTCCTGCGTAGTTACGTGTTCGATGTTCAGTTTGTAACTTTCCAATATTCTATCTCGTCGTAGATTTCTTCCTTAAATGCAGTGAATAACTTCTTTCTTAATACTGTTGACTTATAATGCTTAATTCTGCGTTTCCATGACTTGTTGCTTCCTCTCGAAGTCTCGGGTTCACAAAGACCTTTGACTATACTTTTCGAAGAATGAATATAATTACGTCGTGTCTCCTCGACGGTCCAAATAGAAAGATCCTCGACACCTAGCGTCTCCTCACTCAGATTTCCGCCGCAAATCTGGTCAACTAGCCTCCAACCTCTATGAATATTGACAAATTCATACATAACTTCTCTCTCAGTCATTAAATTTAAAATCCGTTTTGCCAATTTAATTTCTTTTTCTCTGCAGGTGAATTCAATATGTAACACTCTTATAAAATATTAAAACAAATATTTTAATATTTATTCCTTCCTTAGTATTCAATCTATTTTCTTATTGGTTCTCGCCTAAAAGTGGCGCGCTTCTGACACGCGTTTGTTCCCCCTCTCTTGATAGTGGCGTGTGCCTGACCTCAAGTCAACCTTGCTCTCTCCCCCTGGATCAAAAACTGGTTTCTCGCAGCGAACCTCGCTAAAAGTGTCGATTTCCAGGACAGTACTTCTTTCATTTACTCTTGGTAAAAATTACCAGATCATAAAATCCCCATTATTTCTTGAAATAAAAATATTTCTTCAGGCGAAAATTTTTCCAAATGCTTGTTTTAATATATTCTTTCATCCAGACTGCAAATTTTAGTCGAAAATTCCAAATTTAAAATATGCCATTTTTCTGAGGTGGTCCTCGGTTCGTACCTCGTCCTGTCTTCTCCTCTCTACTGGACATGATTTCGAGCGCAGTACCAACATTAGAAACTACTACTTGAAAAGTCTGCAGTCCTTACCTGAATTACAGACTAATACAGTCATCACAATTAACACCGTTTATCAGACAGATTCTCCACGCACCCAAAGTGCACGGGGTTTCATGACCGCGTTGTCGCAGCCCCTAAACTGAGGAACCAACCTACACCTCTGCGGGAGATAAAATTTTGCGTGAAGAAGTAACAGACTGTTAGATAGGTACACATCAGTTCCAAACCTCCCATAAGGACAGTGTGACCACAAGTATAACAAGTAGTTCCGTGAAGAACTATACAGCCTATTTTCATATATCCTACTTATGTTAATTGCCACTATCAACAAACAAAATTTCAGTTTGATTGCTGTAATAGATTCGTAGATATTGAGAACCGACTAAATATTTCGGATGTTCGCCATGTTGGATTTTATATTTGTAGGTCCTAGAGTTATGTACTGTTGCATGAAGATTATTGTGTACGTGTAGCATTCAAATTTCAATCGCATGACTAGGACATAAGAAGTAACAAGGAGATTTTAAAATTTCACACAGTTGCCATCTTGTGGTTATGTGAACCAATTGAAATAAATTAGATGCCAGTGGATTAACATTCGTACCGTATAAGGATTTATTGTACCAAGTTTCACTGCACTCGGATGGTCAAATTGCGAGAAACGTCCATGTGAATATTTATACATCGCGTCACCGCCATGTTGGATTTGTGATCACCAGGTTATTTAAAGTCCTATAGGTGAAGTAAGTTCATAGCCCCTATGAACATAAAACACTCCAGTTTGATTGCTATAATAGATTCGTAGTGTACCCGATTGTCACCATGTGGACCATGTGTTCGTATCCCAACTAGCTCACGGTCTTTCGAGGTATGGGACGTTCCTGCCCACAATACGACCACATGTTCAGGATTTGAGTCTACCAGGTAACTACTCTACAGGAAATACACAACATTCCTATGAATAACATATTTACTGGTCTAAAATCATGGCTGTACAACAAATACAAAACAAAGGACAAATTACAATTAATTCCCACAAATAAATAGGGTTATTCTGTGAGCTTTCTCCTTAAAAATAGCGCTACAATGCACTCAAACCTACTTCTAATATCCTGTCCATAATAGTTCAGATTACAAGGTTTTCATAGTGTCCGTCATGTGACACAATTTTATTTAATGGAAGTATCTTAACACAAAAACCACATGTCACATAAACATGAATTTCTAAGACATTATTCCGTCTCTTACAGCATTTACTTTAATTATCATTACTTCAATGTTTCCTACATTTATTAGCAAATATTTGTTGTGTCGTGCGAATCATCTTCCTTCTTTCCATCCCTATGAACGCTCTAGGAAAATGAGTCATGCTTCTTAATCATAAAATAAACATAAACATGGATAGAATATTTATAGTTTCACCATATAACGATTATCTGGGTCTTGTCGGACTTATTATAGATACAACTGTGACATGTTCTGGGAAAAACACATACCCGTTTTTCCTAAATTAGCATAAACTGGCAAAATGCACTTTAAAGAAGATGCCTACATTATTTTGGTTCAGCCTTCCCCCTCAGAGGATAACTTCGCCAAATATCATCTGATTTCTATGGTTCAACCACATATGTGAGTCGCCATACACCAATTAATTCCATTTGCATCACTAAAATACTCATATTTTAATCGCATTATTGAATATCGAGACCTCTCAGTGTCCTATTGTGACTGTAATTGACAAGGGATCGGTCGGGCGACCTCCCTCCCCTCAGCAGGTCATAAAATTAGTTCCAGACAGCTCTCCAAGATGGCTGCCACGGAAATGGTCTACATTTCCTGTCTCTCTCTACCGTCAAAGCCACACTTGTTTACAATTATATAACAATAAAGATCCGCTAGGCATAATCCTAAGTAATTGAGTCATTTAATTAATTAACACCTAACTTTACAGTGTATTTGGGCTCAAATGGCTCCTATTAAACATTCATGGCAGGGGTGGAATTCTAATGATAGCATTGCCGTTCTAAGGTGATTACTTTGTGGCTTATAAGACGCGCATCATAATGAAACCCCATGGTTATCATCAGCAGCTGTCATTTACATATATTTGGAAACCACGTTCCTCGTCGACGAATATGATTCTACCTCTCGGGCAGACCATAAGTAAAAATGCTCACCGCGCCTCGCTGGGCGTCCATAGTGGCTATAATTCAATGCAAGCGTTGGCAATAGACAGAATCTATCCAAATCGCTGCGTAACACATACAGTATGCACAAAGGCGATACTTCTCGAAGATTAAGCCAATTTTCACCTCACGCGCAAGCTATACTAGTCTTTCCCGTGCTTATCTTACGTAAATCACTGGATTCTACGTTAATCTGCACGCTATATGCGGCTAAACAATATTTCACATATATGACTCCATTATCAAGGTACCTGCGTTCTTCCTGTTATACTATTTAAGCCAAAGCTTTACATAGCTCCTAACACAAATGTATAAATATACTGGCTTACTTTAATTTCACATATTTATTCAAAATTTCACTGACACTGAGAAAAGCTCTCGTATTCGCGATATTCCACACTACATTCTTTACTGTTTACCAAATGACAGTATCTTAAATTAGACATGACACTATTTGAACATTACTTAGGCCAACTTTGCCCTTACTTTATGGTTGCCGACCCCAGTTATTATTATTATTATTATTATTTTAACGTTTAGATCCATCACTATTTTTGACCTACATGGTCCTAAGCAAATCACCTTCCAAGTCATACTTTATTCAAGACGAGTGGTGAAAACTCGTTCAGCAAGTGACTATTACTTCTTTAATTTCAAAGTGATTAATCGTTACATGGTGAACTATGCCATTATAATGTTATTATTTGCATGTTTTACTCACGTTTCCTTCTGGCTGGAAAGTACCAGTATCTCCGCCTGAGCTCTACCATGATGATTTGACTTAATCCATCATGATATCCAATACACAACACTGAGATTCACACTTTTTACACATGATACACATATTACCACAAGTGGCCTTTACCACTGATAAACACTGAATATTAAACATTAAACACATTAACACTTTAAATTATTATTTCACAATTTATACATTTCATCTATCATTTCACATGTTGATCCTTAATCTGGATTTCACCTACGCTTGACCTCAGAGATGCGATGACTTATGATAACCGCTGGTCTCCGTGAAATCTAGTAGCGTTTTTATAGATGTTCGATCCTAGTTCCCTGCACTCCCGTTCATCTCACTGTCCTGGATAGGTGGCAATAACTTCCACTCTCCCATCACTGGAGTGCTCCTAATGCTGATGTCATATAATTGACAATACCTTCCGGTATACGAACTGTTCCAAACATTATCAGTTCCTATTCGCTGTAGCGAATTTATATCTGTGTCAGATAATAAAGCAATATCTGCACTTTGTTACCTTATGCACTTCATTATCACTGATGAAGCTTACAATTTGCCTCCATTTTCTTCAACGGCGGTACGCTGATATCTTAATAATTGGCGTGCTTACTGCAGAGCGCTTGTAGACAAAGGACTAACTTCCAACTCGAGCGACCGTCTGACGTCTTCAACTGCTTTCCAACTGAACCATAACTGACGTATAACTGACCATAACTGACCCTTGGCGTAGGGTGCTCTTCCCTTATATTGGTTTCTTGCACAAAATAGTTCACGGGACACGTGAGAGCGACTCCCTTCTTGAAATACTCCGTCTTCAGCCGAAATAACAACTGCATCTTGTTTATCTAGGCGTGGAGGTTTTAAAAACACTCGCGTGCCGGCGATCGCTTCGGCCAATTAATTACAATTAATTGCCTTAGTTCAGCGCGTGGGATGCTACGGTGGGGATTTCCCGCTGGTTGGTTAAAGTATCCATGCTCTCGAGCGTGAGTTAGGTTGTAATGCGGTCATTTTGAGAAATAGGCGTAATTTTAGGTGAAAAACCACTCCTAAATTACTCCTCCGTGAATACATTCATCTGTGTGTATGTTTCATTGCATTACAATGCTCCATTTATCTGTAATTAATTAATTTCTTGTGGGCTTGGTCCCGCCAAAGCTTTGCTCGTTGTCGACCGGTGGATTCCCGGGTCATTAATTTTGAGCTGTCTGACCGCCCTAGACGGAAATAGTTCCGTAGGCGCCAGGGCTACTCCGCCTACTTTTTAAAGTCATTTGTCAGACTTCAATACTAGCCTCTTTCGACTTCGTATGCACTGAAAACGTACATTCCCTTGCATTTTGCTTACAATTTTTCCTTTAAATTGCTATGATTTGCACCTAAATAATCGTGAAATCACGCTAGACTATTATGTGTCAGTAGACCTCTCATTGCTCTGTGGGTTCCATATAATGGCTCCCCCTTAGAGACCACTGGTTCGACCTTAGGCATAACCATTTGCCTGGTCTTCTCTGATAAGGCCCTGAGTTCGATACCAGACTGCCGTGACCAGTTGGGCACATCTTTCTCCTGCTAAGTTCGAAAAATTCATTTCATAAGTGAATTTTTCGGGCCTATCAGCTGGTATCAACTCCTTGCAGTATTTGCTTTAAGCGGTCATTGCTCTCGGCAATGGGCTTTCACGTTTTCCCACTCCACTCTTGTCTGCTGTCTCGTAGACTTTCGTTTTCCTGTCTCAATTGTTCATTCATCTCCTCTAACTCCACAGCGGCTCCCTTCAACTGGTCGTAAAACTCCTGCAGTCGACAGCTGCACTCTCCCCTCGTGTCCGCTGGGCTGGCGAGCTGTTTTCTTTTCTTCGACCCTTCTCGAGCCTGCAAGCTTTTCTCCAGAACCTTTCCGTGCATACGTAATGATTCCTCGTTCACTTGGATGTGTGTAGCTTGCTCTTCTCTCGCTTCATAGTCTTCTGGTGGACTATATAACTTCAGATTAGCGGCATTTACCACAACTTCTCTACCTGTTGCCTCATCTTTAATCCGATATGCGTTATTCTGCAGATCCCTTATAATCAGGTAGGGTCCGAGATAAGCGTGCTGAAATTTCTTATATTTCCTGCTCTCTGGATCTGAACTGGCGGGTTTTTTCAATAAGACGTATTCTCCCACGAGTAGCGGTCTATGATAGCGTTTCCTCCTGCTTCTCCGCTGTCGTTTATCTGCTTGTTTCTTGAGATACTCGAACGTCCTCTGGATTCTCAACTCACGTCCAAGTTGTGCATCGACGGGTGTCTGGATGACATTATTCCATGGCCTCTCGGGTCTTCTGTCGAGATGTAAGCTCACTGGCACCTCTCTTGTAGCTTCGTGCACAGTATTGTTGATACAATATTCAATAATCTCAAGCACGTCAATCCATTTCCAATTCTCAGTAGAGCAGTATATCTTCATGTATTTCTGCACCTCCCTCATAACTCTCTCAGCTGAGTTCGACTCCGGGTGCCTAACCGTGGACAAAATCTGTCTTATGCCCAGATTTTCCAACTCCCTGCGAAATTCTACGCTGGTAAAACAGCTTCCGTGATCCGATAAGATGTTTTCTGGCTGTCCTAATATAGGAATGATTCTTTCCTTCAGCCTCTTAAGTACTTGTTTTGTACTGGTTTTCTGAATTGGACACAGGACTACCATTTTGGAAAACACGTCTAGTGCAACTAGGATGTGTTTATTTCCTCTTCTAGCTCTAGGCAGGGGCCCAAAGTTGTCCAGCGCCAGGAGCTGACATGGCTTCTCTGGTAAGAGTGGTATAGGTTTCTGCCTCATTAAGTACGAGTTAGGCTTTACTCGGTGGCACATATCACATGTCCTGATAGTATTTCTGACTGTTTCTCTAAGTTTAGGCCAAATAAACGCCTCTTTAAGTAGGGCAACAGTCTTATCTACACCTGAATGTCCAAAAGCTCGGTGTGCTAGCCATACTAGCCTTCTCTGCAATGCTGGTGGTACAACAATCCTAGGTTTTGTGTGGTCAGAGTCGCTCCATTTATGTAGCATCTGGTTAAACCATAGATATTCCGTTGAAAGTGCTTCAGCTTCCACATACATCGGGGTTCCTCTATCCAGCTTTCCCTCGAAGTAATTTATCATCAACCGTATCCAGGGATCTTCACGTTGAAAAACGGTGATGTTCCTCAGATCATCTAAGGTCTTCTGATCTCTATCTTCTATTTCAATAGCTAGAGTTTCTTCTTCCTCTGCTGTAGGGTATCTGCTTAGCAAATCAGGTATGATATTGTCCTTCCCCGGGCAATATTCTATTTCCACTTGAAATTGTTGTATGTACAGGGACCACCTTGTCAGTCTTTGACTCGACAAGTCAGTTTTCAGCAGGAACGTTAGGGCTTTATGGTCTGTTCTCAAAATAATTCTAAAACCATAAATCAGCTTGTGCCAATACTGTAATGCATACAGTATCGCAAGTAATTCGATCTCCGTGACCGTATAATTCTTTTCATTAGGCCTCAACCTTCTACTGATGAATGCGATATAAGTTCTCTCCTCTGGCCTATCCTTATTTTCCTGATACAACATAGCTCCAATGCCTACGAAGGATGCGTCAGTCTGGATGATAAATTTCTGAGTGTAGTCAGGATATCCCAATTTTACATAATCTAACAGCATCTGTTTAGATTTCACGAAGGCTTCCTCGCATTGCTCCGTCCATCGCCATCTTCCTCCCTTTTTAAGTAAGTCTTGGAGTGGTGCTACAGTCTCGGTGTACTTCGGACAATGGTTCGAAAAGAATCCAATAACGCCCAGATATTGCCTGACGTTCTTCACCTTCGTTGGTCTCGGGAAACGTTTTATGACTTCCAGTTTTCCCGGATTAGGCCTGACTCCTTGTGCATCGATTACATGACCTAGAAATTTAACTTCTCTCTGAGCAAAGTTAGACTTCTTTATATTGACCTTGAAGTTAGCCTGACTTAGGTCATATAACAACTTGCGTAGATCTCTGACATGTTCTTCAACTGTTTCAGAGGTCAGTAGTATATCATCTACGTAGCATATGGTTGTAGCTTTTACTTCTTCGGATAGGTTCCTATCTAGCGCTCGTATCAACGCTGAACCTGCTGTTTTTAATCCAAATGGAAGACGGACGTAGGAGTACGTGTGCTGGTCAAATAAAAATCCGGTTAACAGACTTGTTTTCTCTTCCAGAGCAAGATGGTGAAAACTTGCCGTTAGATCAAGATTTGAGAATACAGTCTTTCCTTTGAACCTTCTGAGTACCTCCTTAATGGGTGGAACTGTATCAAATTCCGGTATAACCTTGGAATTCAAATTTCGTAGGTCCAGGCATATCCTCACACTTCCATCCTGTTTCGGTACAACTACCACTGGGCTGACATAAGGTGTGGCTGTCTTTACAATGACGCCTGCTTCTAGCATTTCTTGTATCGCTTCTTTGACCTTTAAATAATGTTTCTCAGCTACAGGATACGGCTTCTGTTTGAATGGCGTCCAATCGCTGACTTGAAACGCATACTGGAAATTCTTGATCCGGCCAGGTCTCGAATCGAAGACTCCTTTATACTCGAATAGTAGTTCCCTTAGCATTTTCTTATATTCTGGACCAAATTTAGCTTCCTCAATCTTCTCTTCCAGGCATTCTTCAAATTTTGGTTTGAGATCCTTTTCAATGTCTGCGGCCAGTGTTGCCAACTCTTCCTCAATATCTTCTATTGTCGACACTGCCTCCCCAGTCATATCTCCGTATGTATGCCATACGTATTCTTCTTGTCTCGCTTCATTATGCCTTAATGAGAGTTCTAAGTCTTCCTTTCCCTCACTTGCGCGAAACATTACAATGTCTTGCGAGAGATCTATAATAACTTTATACTCTCTTATGAAATCCATCCCCACAATAAGGTTATATGGCAGCTTATTTACAAGTAGGAAGCTCTGTGAGAATGTAGAGTTCCCTATCTGCAGATCTAAAAATACTTGGTATCTGCATATCATAACTTTGTCTGGTATGACACCTTTTATTTTCACGCTTGAAATGGGTATTTTCAATACGTGGATTTTACTCTGGATTTCATTGTATAATGCCTGGGTTATCAAACTCACTGTTGATCCTGTATCGATGAGACTTCTTACTTTCGTTCCCGCAATGTTTACAATAATAATAGGTAGTTCCCTTCTTACATTGACCGTTCTTTCATCGAGGTCTTCGATAAGCTCCTCAGGTTTGGCAATCCAGTTAATAACATTTACTGTACTCCATCCTGAACCTATCTCTCTCTGGTCATTTAAAATTGGTGTTTTTTTTTTTCAATTGCTCCATTCTTTGTGGAGTTCTTCTGCCTGTCTTCATGCTGTTGAAGTTCCAGACTTTTGGCACCATCATCATTTTGATATATGTCGGGTGACCTTCTATTTCGAATCGCTTCATCCCAGTGAACTCGCGATTGTCTTGGATCATCTCCGCGCTCTTCCATGTATCTTAAAGATGCATGATAGCGTTCTTCCGCCTCTTCATCGAACCCACGACTCTGCTCTTGGGATCTCCATCCTTGGTTATTCCCATTTCGGCCGTAATTTCTTCTGTTATCCAGCTGCTGGTCTCTGGTACCACGCTGATTCCAGTTTTTCCTTCCTCGGTTACCACGGTTCGAACCTCCTCGATACGCTGGCCTCCAATTTTGGTTTTCGCGTCCTTCGCGCTGCCAGTCGGATTTTTCTGTTTCGGTGCTTGTAGACTTGCATTTCGTCTGCACCTTCGTTGGCTCGATCGGCGTATTCGTCATATTAACTTGTTCCACATGTCGGCTTTGTCTTGCGTGCTGCACTGTGGTTAAATCAAGTTGTCTCAGCACCTCCTCCATATCGATTGCAGTTTTTGCGTTTGCTGAGATTAGCAGGCGCTGCACTTCATACGGCAGCTGCTTAGCTATTGCTATGCATAAGTCTGACTCTCTGAGTCCTTCGTCGAGCTCGCGAAAACGGCATAATTGGTTCACAAAAAACTCTCCGTACTTGGTCGGGTTACTAGTACTGTAACGCCTGGAATACAAGTCCAGTCTGAGATTTTGTTGTACGCTCGCGTTCCAATACCTGCTTAAAAATGCTTGGCGAAATTCCTCAACGGTATCGAACGTGTACCTAAAACTTCTAAACCATAGAGCACACTCTCCTTCGGTGAGTTTTACAATCGCTCTCAACCTGCGCTCTGGCGGTACTTTCGCATCATTCAAGTACTCGGAAACTTCTTTAAGCCAGTACTTGGGTGTCATATTAGAATTACTCCCAGAGTATTTCTTTGGTTTTTCATCACTAGCCCTTATAACTGTGACTATTTGGTTCTGTACAGCATTTTCCTGCGGTGTTGACATAGCCATTGGCATACCAGGTGTGGCATACGGGCTGTCACTTGGCATTGCTGCATTCTTTGGAGTGGGCTGTATTTCTATCTCTGCCCATTTATTCCTCCTATTCTCGTCTATACTTCCTTCGCTAGACCTAGGATTCCGCAACATGGATTCTTCCTGCGCTATCATTCTCGTTTCTAACTGGCTGTGCCTGTTTTCAGTCCTTTCCAAACGAGCTAATACCTCTCGTTCTATTTTCTCTAGGCGATCTCGGTTTCTTTCTGCCATAGAAAATACCTTTTCTTTATTATCCTTAAGGTTTTCCTTCAGGTGGATAATTTCCCCTGCTAGACTTTCTCTTACTTCGGCAAGAGTCTTATCACTGGCTTCAGTCTTTAAGCCTTCTCGAAGCTCTAACTCTTCGCGTAAGCCTGTAACTTCCCGTTGAATGTGACCTTGTATATGAGATATTTCAGTCCTTATTTTTGTGATTTCTCCTTGGTCTTCGTCCTGTCTTTTATGGATAACTGCTAAGTCGTTCTGAGTTTGTTCCAACTCTTTCTGCACCTTTCCAACTTGTATCTTCATATTAGACATTATTTCCTTATTATCTCGATCAGACGTCTTTATTTCCTGCATTTCCTTGCATTGGTCAAGGATATTCTGGTCCTGCTTTTTTAAAGCTTCGTCTACAGCCTTGGCATAACCTGCCATTCGCGTATTCCATTTTAGTTCATTATCCTCGAACCTATGATCCACGGTCTGAGTAAACGTGTTAAATTGTTCTAACTGACGTTTCGTGTTAGCTTCATTCTGACTTTGAATGTCTTTAAGCTCCCGGGACATACTGTTTAAATTATCGTTAATTTCACGCTGTGACTCTCTGCACATTTGCAAATTGCTTTCTAATTTTAATTCAATAGACTCAAAGCGTTTTTCGTTATCATTTTGCATTTCTGAGATCACGCTAACAATATTCTTAGTTACCTGTCTCTGGACAGACTCTTTAACGTCGTCCATTTTCTTATTAACCTCTACTAGGTTTAATTCTAACTGCGTGTTTACATTAGTTTGACTAGCCTCTAGTCTAGTATTTATTTCGGCTTGATTAGCCTCTAGTCTAGTATTTACTTCGGCTTGATTAGCCTCTAGTCTAGTATTGACTGTAGCCAACATCTGGCTTACCTCATCTTTAAATGCTTTGGATTCTTCCTTACTTTTATCATTAGTAACATCGAAATGTTCCCTTAACTCGGCGATACACCTGAGTACCTCTTCCGTTCCGGCCATCCTGTACTACTTAATTTGAGATTCAGGTAGGCCCTAGCTGAAGACACTGGCGCGTTCTATTGGAAAGAAAAGATTCCGATCCCGCGACAACAACAACAACATATTATAAAATGTCAAACTAACTATGGAATGGGTATAGACCCTCGTACCCGTCTGACAACATTTGTCTGACGTCTGAACATCATCTAGAAAGACTCACAATCGCTCAAACCAAGTTTGAGGAAAAAAAAATTATTTCTATGGTTTTCCCCATGAAAACCATGCTATTATTATGGGGTTTTTCTAAATCCCATAAGCCAACCACGTACGGGCGCCATGTTAATCTTATTGGGTATCATTCATGGTGGCTATTGTACGACATCGGCCATATTCTAATTTATTATTAAAACTGTCCAAGGAGTGGTTTTTATATACTGCCGAATGCCCCACATTGGGCCATGCCATGTTAATCTAATGGGGGTCACTCACACGGTGGGTGCCATGTTAATCTTATGCTCACACCCCACAAGTGGGTGACATGTTAAATTAGGGTAGTCAACATGCTTATTTATGCCATGCTCATGATGCTTAAGTGGAGGTTACCTGTATTTTGAACTGGCCCCACATATCAGCGTCATGTTATTTTATATGTGTTATCTATGGCTATGGTTTATGAAAGTTACAATTATATAAGCATGTCTTATGGAGGATTAACAATTATTTTTAATGTGGTGGCTTATTAACAAATGGGATGCGGTCTTCCTATTCTGTCCTAATTTCTATGCTATATTTGCTTCTACCATTAATACCTTGACCGACTTAAGTAATTACCTGTGACTCAATCCAAGTACAGAGACAACTCCCCCATGTACCCGATTGTCACCATGTGGACCATGTGTTCGTATCCCAACTAGCTCACGGTCTTTCGAGGTATGGGACGTTCCTGCCCACAATACGACCACATGTTCAGGATTTGAGTCTACCAGGTAACTACTCTACAGGAAATACACAACATTCCTATGAATAACATATTTACTGGTCTAAAATCATGGCTGTACAACAAATACAAAACAAAGGACAAATTACAATTAATTCCCACAAATAAATAGGGTTATTCTGTGAGCTTTCTCCTTAAAAATAGCGCTACAATGCACTCAAACCTACTTCTAATATCCTGTCCATAATAGTTCAGATTACAAGGTTTTCATAGTGTCCGTCATGTGACACAATTTTATTTAATGGAAGTATCTTAACACAAAAACCACATGTCACATAAACATGAATTTCTAAGACATTATTCCGTCTCTTACAGCATTTACTTTAATTATCATTACTTCAATGTTTCCTACATTTATTAGCAAATATTTGTTGTGTCGTGCGAATCATCTTCCTTCTTTCCATCCCTATGAACGCTCTAGGAAAATTAGTCATGCTTCTTAATCATAAAATAAACATAAACATGGATAGAATATTTATAGTTTCACCATATAACGATTATCTGGGTCTTGTCGGACTTATTATAGATACAACTGTGACATGTTCTGGGAAAAACACATACCCGTTTTTCCTAAATTAGCATAAACTGGCAAAATGCACTTTAAAGAAGATGCCTACATTATTTTGGTTCAGCCTTCCCCCTCAGAGGATAACTTCGCCAAATATCATCTGATTTCTATGGTTCAACCACATATGTGAGTCGCCATACACCAATTAATTCCATTTGCATCACTAAAATACTCATATTTTAATCGCATTATTGAATATCGAGACCTCTCAGTGTCCTATTGTGACTGTAATTGACAAGGGATCGGTCGGGCGACCTGCCTCCCCTCAGCAGGTCATAAAATTAGTTCCAGACAGCTCTCCAAGATGGCTGCCACGGAAATGGTCTACATTTCCTGTCTCTCTCTACCGTCAAAGCCACACTTGTTTACAATTATATAACAATAAAGATCCGCTAGGCATAATCCTAAGTAATTGAGTCATTTAATTAATTAACACCTAACTTTACAGTGTATTTGGGCTCAAATGGCTCCTATTAAACATTCATGGCAGGGGTGGAATTCTAATGATAGCATTGCCGTTCTAAGGTGATTACTTTGTGGCTTATAAGACGCGCATCATAATGAAACCCCATGGTTATCATCAGCAGCTGTCATTTACATATATTTGGAAACCACGTTCCTCGTCGACGAATATGATTCTACCTCTCGGGCAGACCATAAGTAAAAATGCTCACCGCGCCTCGCTGGGCGTCCATAGTGGCTATAATTCAATGCAAGCGTTGGCAATAGACAGAATCTATCCAAATCGCTGCGTAACACATACAGTATGCACAAAGGCGATACTTCTCGAAGATTAAGCCAATTTTCACCTCACGCGCAAGCTATACTAGTCTTTCCCGTGCTTATCTTACGTAAATCACTGGATTCTACGTTAATCTGCACGCTATATGCGGCTAAACAATATTTCACATATATGACTCCATTATCAAGGTACCTGCGTTCTTCCTGTTATACTATTTAAGCCAAAGCTTTACATAGCTCCTAACACAAATGTATAAATATACTGGCTTACTTTAATTTCACATATTTATTCAAAATTTCACTGACACTGAGAAAAGCTCTCGTATTCGCGATATTCCACACTACATTCTTTACTGTTTACCAAATGACAGTATCTTAAATTAGACATGACACTATTTGAACATTACTTAGGCCAACTTTGCCCTTACTTTATGGTTGCCGACCCCAGTTATTATTATTATTATTATTATTTTAACGTTTAGATCCATCACTATTTTTGACCTACATGGTCCTAAGCAAATCACCTTCCAAGTCATACTTTATTCAAGACGAGTGGTGAAAACTCGTTCAGCAAGTGACTATTACTTCTTTAATTTCAAAGTGATTAATCGTTACATGGTGAACTATGCCATTATAATGTTATTATTTGCATGTTTTACTCACGTTTCCTTCTGGCTGGAAAGTACCAGTATCTCCGCCTGAGCTCTACCATGATGATTTGACTTAATCCATCATGATATCCAATACACAACACTGAGATTCACACTTTTTACACATGATACACATATTACCACAAGTGGCCTTTACCACTGATAAACACTGAATATTAAACATTAAACACATTAACACTTTAAATTATTATTTCACAATTTATACATTTCATCTATCATTTCACATGTTGATCCTTAATCTGGATTTCACCTACGCTTGACCTCAGAGATGCGATGACTTATGATAACCGCTGGTCTCCGTGAAATCTAGTAGCGTTTTTATAGATGTTCGATCCTAGTTCCCTGCACTCCCGTTCATCTCACTGTCCTGGATAGGTGGCAATAACTTCCACTCTCCCATCACTGGAGTGCTCCTAATGCTGATGTCATATAATTGACAATACCTTCCGGTATACGAACTGTTCCAAACATTATCAGTTCCTATTCGCTGTAGCGAATTTATATCTGTGTCAGATAATAAAGCAATATCTGCACTTTGTTACCTTATGCACTTCATTATCACTGATGAAGCTTACAATTTGCCTCCATTTTCTTCAACGGCGGTACGCTGATATCTTAATAATTGGCGTGCTTACTGCAGAGCGCTTGTAGACAAAGGACTAACTTCCAACTCGAGCGACCGTCTGACGTCTTCAACTGCTTTCCAACTGAACCATAACTGACGTATAACTGACCATAACTGACCCTTGGCGTAGGGTGCTCTTCCCTTATATTGGTTTCTTGCACAAAATAGTTCACGGGACACGTGAGAGCGACTCCCTTCTTGAAATACTCCGTCTTCAGCCGAAATAACAACTGCATCTTGTTTATCTAGGCGTGGAGGTTTTAAAAACACTCGCGTGCCGGCGATCGCTTCGGCCAATTAATTACAATTAATTGCCTTAGTTCAGCGCGTGGGATGCTACGGTGGGGATTTCCCGCTGGTTGGTTAAAGTATCCATGCTCTCGAGCGTGAGTTAGGTTGTAATGCGGTCATTTTGAGAAATAGGCGTAATTTTAGGTGAAAAACCACTCCTAAATTACTCCTCCGTGAATACATTCATCTGTGTGTATGTTTCATTGCATTACAATGCTCCATTTATCTGTAATTAATTAATTTCTTGTGGGCTTGGTCCCGCCAAAGCTTTGCTCGTTGTCGACCGGTGGATTCCCGGGTCATTAATTTTGAGCTGTCTGACCGCCCTAGACGGAAATAGTTCCGTAGGCGCCAGGGCTACTCCGCCTACTTTTTAAAGTCATTTGTCAGACTTCAATACTAGCCTCTTTCGACTTCGTATGCACTGAAAACGTACATTCCCTTGCATTTTGCTTACAATTTTTCCTTTAAATTGCTATGATTTGCACCTAAATAATCGTGAAATCACGCTAGACTATTATGTGTCAGTAGACCTCTCATTGCTCTGTGGGTTCCATATAATGGCTCCCCCTTAGAGACCACTGGTTCGACCTTAGGCATAACCATTTGCCTGGTCTTCTCTGATAAGGCCCTGAGTTCGATACCAGACTGCCGTGACCAGTTGGGCACAGTAGACATTCAGAGCCGTCTAAATATTTCGGATTGTTGCCATGTTGAATTGTTAAATGTATAGGCCATAGAGTCATGTACCATTAAAGGAAAATTATTGCGTAGGTTCATTATTCAAACTTTCACTTCGATCGCATGATTACGACACAAGAAATAAAAACTTAATTTTAAAATTTGCACAGCCGCCATCATGAGGTTATAAAAACAATTGAACTAAATTATATACTAGGGCATTACAATGTGTATAAACATTTCCTGTACCAGATTTCATTGCGTTTGGAACATTAAATCGCGAGTAAAGTCTATTTAAAACTTTCAAATTCGCTTGGCCGCCATATTCGTTCTGTACTTAACCGGTTTTGAACGTCTTATAGATGAACTTCCAGTAGTGCTCTTTATCTCCGTACAAAATTTCAGGGTGATACCACTAATAGTTTCAGAGATATAGAATGCCGGTGAAATACTTCGCACATCCGCCATCTTGTGGTTATGTAAACAGTTGAACCAAGTTAGATTTCGGTGCATTACAATGTGTATAAACATATACTGTACCAAGTTTCATTGCGTTTGGTTGGTTAAATCGCGAGAAACGTCCAATAAAATTCGCAAATTCGCGTGGCCGCCATGTTGGTTTTGTAGTTACCTGTTTTTCAAAAGTCTCATAGGTGAACTTCTAGTAGTTCTCTTTATCACCGTAGTAAATTCCAGGGTGATATCGGGAATAGTTTCGGAGATATTGAATGCTGGTGAAATATTTCGCACAGCCGCCATGTTGGATTGGTGAGACGTAACAAAATTTCAGTGGTATGGTCGGGGTCACCCGGAATAGTGCTATAAACTTACCGAGTTTCATTGAAATCGCTCCAGCCATTTAGAATTAATTAGGGACACACACACACACACCTCACACACAGACACACGCACCCACACACACACACGGACAAAAGGTGATCTCATAAGCCTGTTTTGTCAAAATTCAAAATACGCTAAATATGGACCCCAAATGACAAGAGTGTTACCGTCCCCATAAGACAACAAAATGTTAAAAATATGCATAGAAAGACGAAAAAAATGTTCATTAAGCTCCAATTGTAAAGTACTTTCTCGCAATAAACGAGGTCTGATCCTTCTATGAACACCTGCCTATTGTAGCCTATCCCCTAGGTTGCCCTCCACCTTCCGGCGTGCCGAGCGCAATTTTTTACTTTGTTTTCCTTCAGGGCTTAGGTAAAATCATATCACAACCATTATCAACTATTGTATGTATAATAGATCCTGGTTTGCCCCATGGCAATTACACCACCTTTTCTATTCTCAAGAACCTCATTACTCAAACCTCCTTGTGAGCAGGTGCTAATCTATACTTAAATCATTTTGATCATTTAGTCAATCTTGTGCGTCATTCCTTTAAATTTCCCTTTGTTTGACATAAATACATACAAGTATATGCGTAAAACAGTCAGAGGTTGGGAATGATATAAGTGATGCCGATATTTTCAGACATATATTACAGTGGTTTAAAAAAAATTCCAATAAGCATAGAAGCCTGACTAAAGAGATTTTCAGCAGCCGAAGAGAAACTAGGGAATGTGAGTAATTTTAGCATAGAACCCGTTCTCAAGTGAACATTGGATATGAGACTGAACCCTTCAACTAGAAGAGAAGAGGCAATGTCTCTGTTAAAATGAAAGCATAATAGAAAATGTCAAATCACTATCACACGGCCATGTACCGCCTTTAGTAGCCAACATAATGCAAAGCTTCCTTCCAGTGAATATATTTGAAGTATGTGGCGAGGTACGGACATTCAACATCGTGGGTTATTGACAATCACGTAACCTCAGGCGTAACGCACAACTAACAAGAAGCTACAAAGGAGAATGGCCCAGAAGTCCACTACTCCACCGGCGGTCCGGGCAGTCCACTGATGCGTTTGACTAAGTGCAACCAGGCAACAAACACGGCAATAACCTGGAGCTTCATTATGTAGACGTGAAGGCTAATATTCGCAAGCCAACGTGCCTGATGTGCTATTATGTTAACACTACAGCAATGTGTCTTTCTCTTCAGGAGCAAGGTACCCAATAAGCACTCCACAGACACAACTTTTAGATAGGCCGAGAAGCTGGTGAATTTTAAGTTGCAAACCAAACCCCATCCCACCATTGCGGTTTCTCAGGAACTCCCCAGATATGTTATCTTCAATTCCCAAGCTCCAAACAGTAAACCTACAATCACCCCAACAGCTTATGTGGGATATGTTGATACATGTCAAATGTTTTTATCCCTCCCAGAGTTCAAGGTTAGTTGTAGAAGATATTTGATTGGATTACTTGTACCAATAGTGGGTGAGGTGCAAGCTATCTATGCTAAATACTTGAGGTTACTAAAGAGTCATCTGGGGCTGAGGTCAAAGCAACACACTAGGGGAGTTAAAAGTAGTGGACGTTCCGAACAGTCATATTCCCTTCACTGTGGCATGTACATTTCCTCCAACCATATGAAATGGGTTTCCACCAAGTCAGAAAGAACTGTGAGAGAATGGATATTTTGTGGGTGGCTAAATAGCAAGTTAATAAGAGACATGTAACACAAGAGGAATAACACTTTTTATCATTATGATGTCCACTTACTCATTCAAATGATTTCCACTTGCATCACTTTCTTCAACATGGATTTCTTCTTTCAGTCCCTAGGGATAATAAGATGGAATAAGTTATTTCTTTACTATCAACTTACACATTTAACAAAAAAATTACAAAATATTTAATTGTTCAACACAGCTTAATTGTTGTTAAGATATAATTATTCACTTAACAACTACCAGACACTAGTTTCATACGGTCCATCACATCTTCCTGATGGAGATGATCGTTATGTCCTCCCTAGTTCTGTAACTTATAACACACCACCAAGCCATCACTCCTTTAGAAACTACCAGACACTAGTTTCATACTTTCCATCACATCTTCCTGATGGAGGTGATCGTTAAGTCCTCCCTAGTTCTGTAACTTATAACACACCACCAAGCCATCACTCTTTTAGAAACTACCAGACACTAGTTTCATACTTTCCAACACATCTTCTTGATGGAGGTGATCGTTAAGTCCTCCCTAGTTCTGTAACTTATAATACTCCACCAAGCCATCACTCCTTTAGAAACTACCAGACACTAGTTTCATACTTTCCATCACATCTTCCTGATGGAGGTGATCGTTAAGTCCTCCCTAGTTCTGTAACTTATAACACACCACCAAGCCATCACTCTTTTAGAAACTACCAGACACTAGTTTCATACTTTCCAACACATCTTCCTGATGGAGGTGATCGTTAAGTCCTCCCTAGTTCTGTAACTTATAACACAACACCAAGCCATCACTCCTTTAGAAACCAAGTGAATCTCAGTTTGAGAGAAAATGCGGAGATCACTGCCATACTAGAAAGAATATCCGTAAGGATAATGGTAACATGAACATTTACATTTGACGTGACTTCAAAGAAATTGTTGGAATACACTGTGTTCGTGAAAAAGTGTTACAGTGAAAGGTGATGATATTGTTTTATATTTCTTCTGCTGCAACGATCTCTCTTCCGTTGCTGCGCTCGAGTGTCGCTACTGTCGTTCATGGATATCACGGTGAACCTCTGAATGGATTATGGTGCGGTTTTCACCATTCTGTAAAGGATATTTCGAGGAAGATCTCTGTAGAAAATAATGTATATATGATCAAAGGAAGTCGAGCAATAACGATTTCAGAGAAAAAGTTGAAAAACACACATGGCGTCCGTGCGCTTTTTAAGCTTACGGTAGGCAAACCGTTAAAAATATCTATATACTATGAGAGTACGAATTGCTCAGCATGAGAAGTTCTACAAGAAAGTCCGGGAGAGCATATCTTCAATAAATAGCCAACTATAAGTGTTTTCACGTTTTCATTCCTTCCAACAATCTCCACTGAAATGCTGAGGCGACAGTTTACGAGCTGGCTAGGGCGAGTCTATGAGCCCGGTTACAGCCTAGCTAGCGCACGAACATATAAAGCCAGTAGCAAACTGTCGTGTCGTGTTGCGTTAAAACATCAGAGAAGAGTGGTTGTGATTGCAGTTTCCCTGGAAGAGCAACTCGGATCTTCTTTACTTCGCCTGTGAACTTTCCTTTCCACAAAATACTTAATACAAAAATATACGAAGCTGAAATTTCGCAAGAGCAACAATTTAAACAAATCAGTCCGAGAAAAGGTTGTCACGCTCAAATATCGTCGCGCATCATAGTTGCACACACCAAATCATTTTTTTAAATATTTATGGAAGATGTCATGTGATCTAACACATGTATCACTGAGTAACAATCGACTACGCCCACAAAATTTGCACCAGTTTTTTTATTTTTTATGAAGGTATAAAATTATTTAGACTCATCACCGATACAATATTTCACAAGCGATTTTTTTAAAAAAGGCTGCAGTTAAAACTAAGAAGCATTCAAAAGAAGTAAGAGTAAGCCAATAATAATACTAGCTACAAGCATTGTATGTCTTCTGGAGGGGGAGTGTTATGTAGAGTATATATCATCAATATTGCAGCAACTTGATACTACTAGCTACAAGCGTAGTATGTCTTCTGGAGGGGGAGTGTTATGTAGAGTATATAACATCAACATTGCAGCAACTTGTTACTACTACCTACAAGCATTGTATGTCTTCTGGAGGGGGAGTGTTATGTAGAGTATATAACATCAATATTGCAGCAACTTGTTACTACTACCTACAAGCATTGTATGTCTTCTGGAGGGGGAGTGTTATGTAGAGTATATAACATCAACATTGCAGCAACTTGTTACTACTAGCTACAATTGTATGTCTTCTGGAGGGTGTTATTTAGAGTATATAACATCAATATTGCAGCATCTTGATACTACTAACTACAAGCATTATATGTCTCCTGGAGGGTGTAGAGTATATAATCTCAATATTGCAGCAACTTGATACCACTAGCTACAAGCATTATATGTATTCTGGAGGGTGAGTGTTATGTAGAGTATATAACATCAATATTGCAGCAACTTGATACTACTAGATACAAGCATTACATGTATTCTGGAGGGGGAGTGTTATGTAGAGCATTTAACATCAATATTGCAGCAATTTGTTACTACTAGCTACAAGCATTGTATGTCTTCTGGACGGTGAAAGTTATTTAGAGTATATAACATCAATATTGCAGCAACTTGATACTACTAGCTACAAGCATTATATGTCTCCTGGAGGAGGAGTGTTATGTAGAGTAGATAACATCAATATTGCAGCAACTTGATACTATTAGCTACAAGCATTATATGTCTTCTGGAGGGTGAGTGTTATGTAGAATATATAACATCAACATTGCAGCAACTTGATAATACTAGCTACAAGCATTGTATGTCTCTTGGAGGGGGAGTGTTATGTAGAGTATATAACATCAATAATGCAGCAACTTGACACTACTAGTTACAAGCATTATATATATTCTTGAGGGGGAGTGTTATGTAGAGTTAATAACATCAATAATGCAGCAACTTGATACTACTAGCTACAAGTATTATATATATTCAGGAGGGGGAGTGTTATGTTGAGTATATAACATCACTAATGCAGCAACTTGATTCTACTAGCTACAAGTATTATATATATTCTGGAGGGGGAGTGTTATGTAGAGTATATAACATCAATATTGCAGCAACTTGAAAATACTAGCTACAAGCATTGTATGTCTTCTAGAGGGGGAGTGTTATGTAGAGTATATAACATTATGTTTTATCCCTTGGTTGGGGGTGGGAAAAACACGATATGTGTAGCTGTACTAAGTTTGAGGATTGCTTCCGAAATGAGAGTAGTGTCCCGTGATTGGGTGAGATTACCAGTGTAGTGTGTTGGTGTGAATGCTTAAGCTATTGGGGGCGTTCCTGCAGAATGCAATTATCTGTCAGGGGATGAATGTCTAGAGCCGGCTGCTAAACTAGCTTGCCAGCTGAGTACGATGAGCAATTAAATGAATGTGCAGAGTCAGTGATTCAGCACTCTGCAGTCGAGTCGCGTGCTCGAGTACAATGGAATCTGACGGTGCAGTTATTGGCTTCTACGGTCACGGGCAATTATGACCAGGGTCAGGTGGGGTATAAGGATGTAAAGATGGAGTGTAATTAGTGATAAACGTGTATGCTTACTGACCATGTATTTATTGGCCAGTAAAATGTGAAGTGATGTCCCTCTTGGGGAGTTTAAGCAAATGTTAAATGTGATACAATTTGTAATGTGTACAGTAGTTTAGGGTAGGTGTTTTACAAAGTTAAAGGACTCTGAGCACAGCTAGATCTCAACTGGTGAATAGCTGGAACGGAACCTCGTCGGGCCGGGCCGCTGGCGAAGAACAGAACAGATAATCCTTCCTGTCCGGGTTCCATTCTTATATGTTTCGGCGCTGCTTGGTCAGCATTGCGTCAGTGTAGCTGCCCCAGATAGTTGTTAGTGTAAATGTTTATGTGAGTTTTGCAAGCCGTTGGCTAACCTCCTAGGCTTAGGTGGTCGCCGCTTGCTGTGTAGAGATATGTTCTGGAATTATAATGTTTCCAGTTGGGGCGGTTTTGGTAGAAGATGGCCGGGTGGTTCTCAGGGGGTACTGCCGCCTGGGCTATACAAGTCCCCTTCGTCGTTTAGTTCGCGTCCTCGCGAACAGGAAGTAGAGTGGGCGTGTCGTTGTGATGTTTCATCGTTTTCTGCTTGTCCCTCTTCTTCTTTTTCTTCAGTGTCGGTGTCGTGTTGTCCTGGTGGTGATGTGAGTTTAGCGTGTGCTCAGAGGGGGTGGGTTTTGGGTATACATAGTTAATTGTTTATCTAGAATTAATCACTATAAAATTTGACATTGGAAATAATAAAAATATAAAATACAAAGAAAATACCTGTTCTTGAAGTTATATGCACGTTGGTATTATACAGGAAGGAAAAAAAACCATGGTTGGACGGGTGGTTGTGCCGTCCGACGCTGTGTGGAGAAAAAAATTGCTCCCTGCAAGGTATTGTATAAAAAGATGGAAGAAAATAGAAAAACAGGTGCCCCAGGGTATAAGTTAAAGGTATATCAGAATGATTTATTGTTGGGATGAAACGGGACACCTTCACAAGTTTGGCGTTAGTAGAATAGAAATGAAAGAGACAAAATTGTGTAGAACCGTGTTTGGTGTTAGAATGTTGCAGTGCTTTATGTGAATTCTTCATATTTCTTGTGCTTTGGCGGTTTTACAATGTCATACAATTTTCGATTACAATTCTTACATGCTACGCTTAATTATAGTACTATTACTGCTAAGTCTTTTCTACTCATGAGTACCTTTCTCCTTTCTTCTATGCATATGGCCATAGCGCTTTTCTCTCTCTTGGCCACCTTTACCTCGTGCCATTCATCTGTGGCTTTTGACCTGCCGCTGTGGTTTAGTGGTTAAACCGCTTAACCCGCTGTTGTGAATTTCCCTCCGTGGGTGGAAGAATTCACCTTGATGGCTAGGATAGACGTTCACAAAACTACGCCTTTCCTGGCCATCGCATCCGCTCCTTATTCGAGCATCTGTCGTGTGTTGCGTCAGCTCCGCTCGGTGCCCCACGGTCACCTCGCGTAACCGCCGCTTGTCGTCATCACCTTATTAGTGTGACGGGAAAACGGTGAGTATTTTGTGTGTGTGTATAGTAGAGGGTGTGTACAAACTGGTGTTGGAAATATATTTACAAAAGACATGTGTATGGTGCTGATGGTCTGAAAAATAATAATGTATTAGTTAGTTCCCCTTTTCGGTAAAACGTGCGTAGAGGGCGCCTCCTGGTGTGCCTGAAATAGAGTGTGATATAATATCCATATACATTTTGGCTATATCTCATGTACATACTTATGTCTACTGTGCACCTTTTAAGTCTAGCTTAACCTAAACTGACTACAGCCTTATTGTTATACTTATGAATGTACTCCTGTTTTCCTGTGTATTTGTCATGTATCCTCCGTGTATACAAGTGTATGAGTGTATTTGTGTGTCGTGACGTCACCTTTACCTGATAATGACCATGTTATCAGTGGTCCCACGATGCTGCAGTGGTGGAGCTCTTTGCTAAAAGAAAATGCATGTAAATTTAGTACATGTGGCCAATACATTATGTGCACATATCGCGCAGCGCTGTTTTAAGGGTCGGCTTGGATAATGCCACCGCCCTTGAGACCTCTTCGGACGTCTCGTGTATTATCGGGGTCGGTCAGCTCCAGTGGCTGTACCGTATACCCCGCTGATGGGTCGGACGGCTTCAGTGCCTCCGTCCTGTTATGTTTAACTATTGTTACTCTATTGATTTATCGGACTTATCCTGGCAACGTCTAGCCGCCAGGTGCCGAACGCTCGATGTCGCGTTCGCATCGCATATTTCCTACTTACTTTAATGTGTTGTCGGTCTTACCCTGGTAACGTCTAGTTGCCAGGTGCCGAACGCTCTTATCTTAATTAAAAGGTGCATAGCCTAAATTATGTTAGTTAACATAAAATATATATATATATATTGTATTTACATGCCGAGATAGATCTTAACCTAATGCCGAAATGTGCTGTAGCAACTGTTTTACAACAGTGCTTATTAAATTTGCTTAATTCTAAGCTGCGTTCCAAATGCAACTGTCTTACATTCTAGAATTTTGATCGGAGCGATCGCCTGAGGCAGTTTTACCTCCTCAGGGCACCACCCGTGTGTATTTTAGAAACACCGGTTGTCTCTAAAACCACCAGGCCCGAAAGCCCTTCTAGATTCCCCTCCCTTAACACTAACTGTCGACATCCCCCTCTTAGTAATTAATATAGGCCTGGGCGACTGCGCTGCTAAAGAGCAAACGCCTCGCTCGGATATCCTTTCCGGTGATCTTATACCTGCTTGTGTTGGCATTATTCGCCATTTGTCATTCGTTTGTGTATTTATGCTGGGTTGCCCACAGAACCCCTTTTGGCAGCCCGTTGCATACCTATTTAATATCTCTGGCCGCCCGGAGCGTTACCATTTAAGCTCTGGAGACTCGGTGTCATCAATTTATGTGGGCACGGGTCCGAATGATCGCATTCATTCCATATGCATTATGTGTTATTCATGTGTTATTATTCATTAAATCGTCTTCACCTTGTCTTCCGGGACAAGGACTTGGCGGATCTAGGATTGGTCCCGCTGAATCCTGAGACCCTGCTTCACTTCCTCGGGCGGAAGACTAGCTCCCCGCCATAGGAGCTCTACCTAGGTTACAACTAGCTAAGAGTCTAGTCCTAATGTGGTCGTCTCTAGGTTCGTCTCCTGAGTCTAGTGTGGAACTGGCTAATTCTCCTACTAGCCGTCAAAAGTCTCCCCTGAGGGTCTGGCTGCGATGACCGTAGCGCATAGTGGGCGTAACTTTCTCCGACAAAGGGGTAGGCTAGACACAGCCTAGGTCTCGACGTTTGCCCGCGCTAAGTCATCGATGCTTCAACCCTACGTTATTCTGTCTTTAGTCTGGGTCAGGATCTGTTGGCGTCTGGCCCCGTCCCTGCCCTTCCGTGGAGGTTCTGCTCATCACCATCTAGTGTGGTGTCAGATTCCTTTTTTGAAAAAAAAAAAGTGTGCTTTGTAAATAAGTTTGTGTGTACCATGTAATTATGTAATTTTTTGTGTTCTGGGGTTGTAGAATCTTCGAAATGCATAGTCTACTTCAGGCTCGTCAGTGCCATGTCGGATTTCCAGCGGTAATGCCTTGCTAATTTCCTAGAGGTGTTAGTAGGTCTTGTAGGTCGTTTGGTCCCTGGTTATTAGGATCCGGGGGTGTTATTTGCTGAATGGGCTTAAAGCGTGGTAGGAGGGGGTCGTGCAACGTTGAAATCCATGTTTATGGTGGCCGGGAGCCGATGATGCTGCTAGGAGGCATTTACTGTGAGTGGATGGGGTGGGTTTTTCCCAGGTGTTCAAAATTTTAAAAATGTCATGCAGGTGTAATAATAATAAAATCCCTGGTATGTGGATAGGATATTCCATGCATTGGGATGGATATGAGGCGTGTCCGCTCTCACTTCAGGATAAGGCATGTGTCAAGGTATAATAAGTCTATGTCTCTTTCATGCGGGATTATTTAATAAAATACTTGTTAATAGAATTATGGCCTCATCTCTGTACATAGAGATGTGCATTGCGCTTGATATTGTTTCCGACTCACCTCTAATACTCAGGTGTAGGCGTTTGGGGCCAAGGTGTAGCATACCTTAATTTGTTAGAAGCATGAAGTCTATCAACCCCGATGTATATTTTGGAATGTAGTGTAGCTGTTTTTATGTGTCTGTGTATCTATGTTGGATAGTGTTGTAGGTGACAGGATATGTAGGAAGAAGGGTACTGGGATGGTAGCCCGTAGTCGGTACCATGGCCATCCTGATGGCACTATCCATCTCTACTCCTGTCGTGATGTCTCATCCTCTCTTGGTCACTATACGTTCTCTACCCGCTCCTTGGGATGTACGCTGGCTAAATTGAGATGCCATAAAGCATCTACTCTGTCCTGAAATACCAGTCTGTGGAGTGTCTGTGGATCTGTGAAACCTATGTTGTGTGAGAATGTATGTGTCTGTGGGCACCGCCCTTGGGCTGCTCTTAGGATGTTTAGGTGCAGTGACGCTGTGACGTCACAGCCTAATCTGGTCTCCTGTTCATAACGTTAGAGTAGCAAGTGACTACAGGTGTGAATTGGCATGGCCTGTTTGCCTATAATGATTTTTTAGAAATAAAATAAAACCAAGAAAAGAAGTTATAAAAGGGGGGGGGGGTTGTTCCCTCACGGAATCTGTCTGCATCCGCCCCTGATTGTTGGGCGCGTGTGGAAAGGACGTGTCCGTGGCTGTAATTAGCGCGGCAGCATGTGTGAGGTCGCTTACCGCTGACGCATGCTGGCGCGTGGGCTGTTATCGGAGTAGGCGTTATCTCGTGTCGCGTGGCTAATTATCAGGTGCCGCGTGCTGAGTGTTATCACCCTTGGAGACATGTTCCTGTATTCGTGAGATGAATCCGGCCCATAGTATTTGTGCATTAGTGGATGCAAGGCCTATTGTAATGGCGCTGAATCCTGTGTCATCATCCTTGTCACTGTATGTCGTTATTGTTGTTGTTCTTGCGGCAGTGTCATCATGTTTGTGTGTCATTGCCACGTCTGGCTATGAAAAAAATGTCTACCGGCAACAGCGTGTTGCAACGCGCTGGAATTCGCTTATTCGCAACGCAGTGCTTTTTTGTGTATTTGTTTTTGTGTTCTTGTATACAGAAAGTCTCTAGTGTTATGTATGAAGGCCGACGGAACGTGACTTTCGCCATTTTCCGTATGTGGACATGTGTTTTGCATTCTAGGAGGGCCAATGTGTTAACCTGTCATACTTTCGCTCCCAAGCTTGTTTGGACTTTGCTTCCGCAATACCTCTGCTTTATGTAATTATCTATGATTTGTGTCGAGCAAGTCTATTGCCTATGTTCGGGGTAATCCAAATTTGCCGTGATTTTTGGCCGTAGAGATGTGGTGTTACCTGTTTTGTGTGGGCGTTAGTTTGTGAGAGTGGCGTCCCCCGTATTCAGGTGTCGGGCGCTATGGTTCCAAGAAAAGTGCCTCATGGTCTCTGTAGAGGCCTGGCGTTCCCGGTACGGCCCCTATTGGTAGTCCCGGGGTCGCTTATGCCCTAAGTAGGCTGTTGTAGCGAGTACCTTAGAACGAATCTACGCCCCTATATGTATGTTAAAGAACCTTCCTGTGTTCATGATTGTGTGGCTCAATCGTTTATGTGCTTGTATATGGCATTAGTGCAATGCCTCTGCCACCTCTGGTGTATGTTTAAAGCGTGTACACAGTAATAATATGCCATTCATATACATATAATTTTAGCTGTACTCTATAGGGCACAGTGTCTGTATGGGAACCTATGTTTTTTTGTATGGGATAGTGTATGCATGCTGTTTTTGCGATGCTGCCCGTGTAATTGTCTGTCCCCGCGTCCATATTCCTGGTTTAATTTGGACGTGCTTGCGGATTGCCTTAATTTTGGCCAGTTTCCGTCTAGGTGGGAGTGAATTTTCCCCTGTAAATGGGTCTATCTGGTGTCTGGTCGCGGTGGATGATTTTTCTGACTTGTCATGTTGAAAAACCCGTGTGTTGTATGTAACTGATCTTTCGTCGGTGGACAATTTTTGTTTTCCACGGCGTCCGGTTTTACTGGGTATTCGGACCCGTGATCCCGTGTAGCGCTCCGTGTTTTATGTCTGCGTAGTCTGTTGGGATTTTGTGCGTCCCTAGTGTGGCCTCTGATTGTGTTGTCGCGCCAAAAATGCCGTTGGCTAGCTTCTTTTTTGGCACGTTTGTATCGTGTTTCTGTGCGTGCGCATATGCCTTAGGCTGATGCCTCGGGACCACATTTTCTGTGTTTTGTGTACCACGGCGTGTATTGTATGTTTGAGACACGCGTACGAAAATGTACGTTAGTGTGAGTGTTTTGTGTTATTCGGAACGTCCCTCGTACCTTAATTTCGGGAGTTATCTGGCTTTCAAAATGATGTAAATGACTGTGTGTAAGACTGCCAGAGCGATAGCGCTGCTAGCCTGTTCGGTACTCGTGAAGGTCGCCTGTTCCAGTACGTCTTATCGCTGACTGGCGATAGTGTCAAGTTTCAAAGGAAGTACTTGCTCGCCTAGTCCAGCGGTCAGCTTATCACATGTGTTGAGACAATATGCGTAGGTTTGCTGACACGATTTTCTATCGTCTGCATATACAGTGTGCCTTGGGTTCCTCGTGATGTAAAAAACCCTACCTCTATTCACATATATTGTGTCCCCAAATTTTGTGTTATTGTAGACCTGGTGCGAATATATTCGTCGGTGGTAGTTAGATGTCTGTGTTAGTAGGTGATGTATCTATGTACGTGCTTTTCCGGGCTTCTAGTCGCGTGTTTGGTGACTAGGTGTCGGAGGCGGTTTTAGTATGTTATGCATATTGATCCCTGTTAACGTGACTGCCCCTTATTGCTCTATCCTCCAACTGGATAGCTACCCGACCTTGTGCTCCTGGTATTCAGAAGGTCGCGGGTTTGAGACCGTCCTTGTTCAGGATAATCATTCCTGTTGCCTTTTGGGCCTGTGTCTCTGGGACAGTTCTGTCAGTGTTATTGACTGTTTGTATGGTATTTACGTTTAGTGTGTGGCCTCAAAAATATATTGCAGTATTTTCCCCTGAACTGTAAGTGTTATCTTATGGTTTTTAAGCTCAGTTTGAGCGCTGTTATAGGGGACTAAAAAAATATTCTGCTATGGGCATTGTAAGAAATAATGTGCACTTATGGACCAAATCTATATATATGCATGTAAAATGTACAGTTTTTTGGATGAGTTTTTGTGTGTTTACCCTCTACAGGGGTAAAACCTGTCTTTTTTTTTAATTGTGTGTACGCGCCCCCGTGAAGGTCTTGGGAACATTTATCCATGGGCTTGTGCGGTCAGTGAATTTCACTATTGTGCGCACGCCCTCGCTCGTCGGGGTAATTTATTGCGCCCTGTTATGAGGGCAAAGGCCTCAGGTTGCCATTGAGGCGTTTCTTTACTATTTTTCAGGGGTGTTTTAAGTAAAGCAGACCTAAGCCTACGTTCCCCGTACTGCCTGTTAATATGTGTAGGTATACTGGCGCCTGAAGGGCTGTGTTGGGTCCGCGCTCCCCTATTAGCGTCTGTGTGCGTGTATGCCCTCTTGTCTGCCTGGCCGCGTGGGGTGGGCAGTAAAATTTTCCTTGAACCCCGTGTATTTTGTTGCGGATGCAAGGTAGTGTGTGCAGGCATGTGTGTGACACCCCGGTGGACTGTAAATAATCCCCCTGTATGACTTTGCCCTGGGGGTGCACATGTTAGTGTCCGCTTCCATTCTGGCGAAATCACCCTCTGAACTGGCGGTAAGGATCGTGTATTTGTCTGTGAGAGCTTGAGCAGCGTATTGGAGGGTAGTCTAGCCGATTTCTGGCCTATGGCCACGGTAGACTCCTTCCCTCGTGTGGCGGTACGTGTTGAGAGGGATATCCTCGCGAATTGCTGAGTCAGCGTATCTACGCCTGTGTCCTCTCCTAGCTGGGCTGGTGGTCCCGTAGTGTGTTGGAGGCTAGCCTGACCGATTCCTGGCCTATGGCCACGGCAGCCTCCTTCCTCTTTGTTTTGTTAGTGTCGGAAGTAGCCACCCGTGTGGATTGTTTTACTTAAGGTTTTTACATGTTATTGTGTGTCTATGCGAGGATGTTCTGTTTCATGTGATCGCTCTGGGCACGTGTAATTGCCGGATGTCCCTGGCCATTGCCATCTGTTTAGCTAGCATGTAAATGATTACTATGGTCATCCCGGCGTTCCATGCTATAGTGGTAGTTGTTGTTGTTGTGTCTAGCTCGTACCAATATTTGTGAAGTGTTGGTATTTGTAGGGGCGGTCTGTGGTGTTTGAAAGGTGTTTCCGTGACATTAAGTGTCGGGATGACCGATGACCAGTTGGCATTAAGTATTGCCGTTATGTTGTCATACAACAACGGCTTTGTCTGTAAGTGCTCAAAATCGTGTAATTGTAGCTGTACTTGTTTCGTCCATGCCGCGGGTAATGTATGAGTTATGGCGAGTTCCTTTACAATTTTCGCGTCACACGGAAACGCATGTGGTATTAGGGTATTGCCGCCCTCTGTGAGTTGGCAATCGCATGGGAGGTGTATCTCTATAGCCCCTGGCGGTGCCTCCATGTGTGGGTGTAATAGGGTTGTCCTTCCTTCTGGGCATTGGATACCCATCTCCGCCGTTGGGTTTGTGACGACAAACTTGTCCATGTCAATTTGTGTGAAAAGGGCTGTCTGCGATCCTTCATCGCATCTGTACGCGCATGACTCTAGTATTATGTCGGTTGGCGCGTCGTTGTAGAGATTGACGGCGCAGGCAGGCTGAATTGTTGCCACCTCCTGGAACCGTGGTATGTAGCATAGCGCATTTATCTGCGTAATGCAGTCATGTAGCGCATTCCCTGTTAACACGCGGATATCGCGCCCGTTAACTGCTAGCAACGTGGGTTCGTGTGTCAATGTGCACTTATATGGTATGGGGATGTATTCAAATAAGTTCCACCGCGCTTTTTCCTCGATTATGGGTATATTATTTTTTATGTGTAGTCTGTCAGCATGATATATACACGAGCTTATTGGCTTCGTGTAGTACCAGCTTATTTGTTCGATAGGAGTGGCTAACTGGTATTTATTTTTCACGAGTTTGTATTGAAGCTTTGTTAAATCCTCGCGCAGGGTGTTTGTATGTATAGTATTTTCTGAGATTTTGTGTTGTCTGCATGACATCAAATCCTGCTGTCTGTGCATGCTCATGATCGCATTATAGATACTTATGGCGTTTCCCATAGCCATCTGGGCCATGGAAGCCAGTATACTGTCCTGTGCTTCCTTGCCTGCTCGGGTCGCATTCGCGAGTGCTTTTAATTGTTCACCGATTGTGGTAATGGAGTCGTGTACTGTGTGTGTCCAGTTGTTTAACTTGAGTGTGGTCTCGGTTAGATCCTTATGGTTCGCGTGGATCATTTTGCCTAAATTTTCCGTGTAACTCGCGATCTGCTGCTGTGTCATGTGTAGTGTTTTACTGTCGTCCTCTGTAGCGACGCCACAGCAATACTGTAAAAAGTTGCCTATAAACGTGAGTTCTCTCCTTTCCCTCCCCCGCGTGGTATGCATGGGTGCGAATGGTCCTTGGAGTTGTTCTGTAGCACCGTGTATGTTAAGTGTCTGTTCGATGGCCTCCCATAGTGAGTGTATTTGGGATTTGTGGTCGTTCCCTGTTATAGATGGCGGTACCGGGATGTATTCTTGCTTTACCGGTACGCCATAAGTGATGGGTATATTGCCCTGATAGACCGTTTGTCCCCGTATGTGCTTCCAATGCACGCCGGGGGTAATTTTTACCCTCGGCCCTCTTGGGGTTTGCTCTAGGGCGTTTGTGAGTATCCCGCTAACCATGAGGGTGAGTAATAATGTAAACACGTTCGTATGCCTCATTGTGCCCGTGGTGTGCGTCCTGTGTATATATATGTATATATATATATATATATACGTTTTTGTTGTGTAACTCCTAATGTATTAGATTTCTGATTCATTCCAGGGGGGGGGGGTTGATTAAAATTCCCTTGTGTTTCTAGAGTGAAGGGAAAAAATAATGCTTTCTCCTCAGAAAAAAAATTAACTTTTGCTTGGCTGCTTGCTGTACGGATCGCTCTAGCACGGGGGCTCGTTGTGTGAGTCCCTTACCCTTATTTTGCGTGGTAGCCGCGCTTCCACCAAATATGTTTTATCCCTTGGTTGGGGGTGGGAAAAACACGATATGTGTAGCTGTACTAATTTTGAGGATTGCTTCCGAAATGAGACTAGTGTCCCGTGATTGGGAGAGATTACCAGTGTAGTGTGTTGGTGTGAATGCTTAAGCTATTGGGGGCGTTCCTGCAGAATGCAATTGTCTGTCAGGGGATGAATATCTAGTGCCGGCTGCTAAACTAGCTTGCCAGCTGAGTAGGATGAGCAATTAAATGAATGTGCAGAGTCAGTGATTCAGCACTCTGCAGTCGAGTCGCGTGCTCGAGTACAATGGAATCTGACGGTGCAGTTATTGGTTTCCACGGTCACGGGCAATTATGACCAGGGTCAGGTGGGGTATAAGGATATAAAGATGGAGTGTAATTAGTGATACACGTGTATGCTTACTGACCATGTATTTATTGGCCAGTAAAATGTGAAGTGATGTCTCTCTTGGGGAGTTTAAGCAAATGTTAAATGTGATACAATTTGCAATGTGTACAGTAGTTTAGGGTAGGTGTTTTACAAAGTTAAAGGACTCTGAGCACAGCTAGATCTCACCCGGTGAATAGCTGGAACGGAACCTCGTCGGGCCGGGCCGCTGGCGAAGAACAGAACAGAACAGATAATCCTTCCTGTCCGGGTTCCATTCTTATATGTTTCGGCGCTGCTTGGTCAGCATTGCGTCAGTGTAGCTGCCCCAGATAGTTGTTAGTGTAAATGTTTATGTGAGTTTTGCAAGCCGTTGGCTAACCTCCTAGGCTTAGGTGGTCGCCGCTTGCTGTGTAGAGATATGTTCTGGAATTATAATGTTTCCAGTTGGGGCGGTTTTGGTAGAAGATGGCGTGGTGGTTCTCAGGGGGTACTGCCCCCTGGGCTGTACAATTAATAATGCAGCAACTTGATACTACTAGCTACAATTATTATGTCGTCAGTAGTGTGGTAGTGACAGAGCTGCTCCACTTAGGAAGTTGTGAGCCCCTGCGACCTTGGAATGGAAGGAGTCATGCTAGGAGGGCGTGCTTGGATTCGTTTTTTTCGTCTCGTTGTGCTCTTTACGGGAATGTAGGTGTCGAAAAGGTGAAGTTAGGGTTTTGGGTCTAAAAATGCGTTTTTCACATTTTTGCTGATTTTTGGAAAACGGGCCATGCTAGGAGGGCGTGCTTGGATTCGTTTTTTTCGTCTCGTTGTGCTCTTTACGGGAATGTAGGTGTCGAAAAGGTGAACTTAGGGTTTTGGGTCTAAAAATGCGTTTTTCACATTTTTGCTGATTTTTGGAAAACGGGCCATGCTAGGAGGGCGTGCTTGGATTCGTTTTTTTCGTCTCGTTGTGCTCTTTACGGGAATGTAGGTGTCGAAAAGGTGAAGTTAGGGTTTTGGGTCTAAAAATGCGTTTTTCACATTTTTGCCGATTTTTGGAAAACGGGTCATGCTAGGAGGGCGTGCTTGGATTCGTTTATTTCGTCTCGTTGTGCTCTTTACGGGAATGTAGGTGTCGAAAAGGTGAACTTAGGGTTTTGGGTCTAAAAATGCGTTTTTCACATTTTTGCCGATTTTTGGAAAACGGGCCATGCTAGGAGGGCGTGCTTGGATTCGTTTTTTTCGTCTCGTTGTGCTCTTTACGGGAATGTAGGTGTCGAAAAGGTGAAGTTAGGGTTTTGGGTCAAAACATGCGATTTTCACATTTTTGCCGATTTTTGGAAAACGGGTCATGCTAGGAGGGCGTGTTTGGATTCGTTTATTTCGTTTCGTTGTGCTCTTTACGGGAATGTAGGTGTCGAAAAGGTGAATTTAGGGTTTTGGGTCTAAAAATGCGTTTTTCACATTTTTGCCGATTTTTGGAAAACGGGCCATGCTAGGAGGGCGTGCTTGGATTCGTTTTATTCGTCTCGTCGTGCTCTTTACGGGAATGTAGGTGTCGAAAAGGTGAACTTAGGGTTTTGGGTCTAAAAATGCGTTTTTCACATTTTTGCCGATTTTTGGAAAACGGGCCATGCTAGGAGGGCGTGCTTGGATTCGTTTTTTTCGTCTCGTCGTGCTCTTTACGGGAATGTAGGTGTCGGAAAGGTGAATTTAGGGTTTTGGGTCAAAACATGCGTTTTTCATATTTTTGTCGATTTTTGGAAAACCGAAAACGTGAGAATGACGTGTGTGATAGTATTTATTTCGTCTCTTTATTCTCTTTACGTGGATATAGACATGAAAGAGGTAAAAAGCTGGAAACATGGTTTTCTTATGGAAAAGGTGTGTTTTTTGTTCATTTTCGCGTTATTTGGAAAACGAATGAGGCGATTTTTATGATGGGCATGTCGATGTATTTGTGTCGTTGTTCAGTTTACGGGAATGTAGGTATGGAAAACCTGAAATCATGGTTTCCGTCATTTTTTTTCGAGATCGTTGGGGAAAACGGGGAAAAAGTAAGAAACCAGATTTGAAGTCACGTTAGGTTATGCGCTTTGATGTTAATAAAACACTTATGCATTATTATTATTATTATTTGTCTTGACTGGTCAGGGCTCACACGCAGAGAGAGAACTTGCTTAATGCAATGAGAATTGAAAGCATTGAGACTGACCCACGGCGATCCAGACAGACACAGGTCTTATCATCGTACGTGCCTCGCAGCAGAGAGAGATAACAGCCTGTTGTTCACATGCAGGTGGCTGTTATCTGACCCAGACGTGTTACCCGATATCTCGATGAAGGACATACAGCTCTGTCGAAAAGCTGATCATTGCATTCCCACGCATACTCATGCAGAGATTGCAAAAGCTTGTGAGAATCGGTCTGACTTGTGCGCTCCATGACATCCTACTCGTAGGAACAAAAAAAAAGTAAAGTGTTAACTTTGCATCTTGTTGAGGAGACATATATGTTCTGAGGGTAAGAGAGACTCATCATTCTCGTGTTCATCTTTGAAGGTGACGGATGCAAGTGTCTTATGCTCTTTGTGAAATATTACGTGAACTGCGGCCATACTTGTACTAAGGTAGGTTCATTATTGTTAATTATGACATGATTGGTTTTATTGTTATTTTGTGTATGCATGAAAAGTAAGTTAGTGACTGATGGTATTTTTGGGGGATTTCGTTTGTTGCAGATTTTTAAAAACAACATTATTAAGTCTGGGAAAGCAGACAGAGAGAGACAGTGACAGTGACAGTGGCGGCAAAGAGCACATTTGCTGAAAGTATTATAATTCATTATATGGTGAGTACATGTTGTTCCATTACTTTTATTGTTGTTGTTGTTGTTAAATGTATGTCATTTATTTCTCGGAAATTTATATACTTATGGCGTGTATTTATTATTGTTTCAGAATGAAGATATATATGGAGTGAATAGGTTTTAACTACCTTGACGCTTTCGATATTAAAAAAAAAGAGGTGAGTCTTTGTAAATGACTTTGTTATTTTCGAGTGAGTGTCTTATTTATGTGTGCACACTTGAAACCTTTTGTTTTTAGCAAGTCTTATGAATGAATGAATGAATGAATGAATGAATGAATGAATGAATGCACATGTTTAATGTATATAACCATGACTAATAACGGATTGTATTGGTTTGTTTTTCAGATAAATCATTGGAAACAAAAAACAAGATAAACCTTGTCGTTGATATTAAAACTATATCAACCTTGTTGGTGATCATTTCCTGCTGGGGGCCCAAATTGCTACAACCATTGTGTACCTGTGAACGAGATTGTGTGCCAGTCAGTAAAAATCGATAAGTGTGGTCGTTTGGAATTGCAGATTTTGGATTAACCTATTTTAAGGTAAGGATTGCACGTTTATTTGTCCATTTTATAATCATGTCTATATCAGAGAGTGAAGTGTTAGTGTGGCAGCCTTTGGCCAAATGTTTCAAAACGCGAGTATGCTCAGGCCGAATTTACAATGCGATTCACTGTCTGTCGCCTAAAGATTTTGTGGAATTATGTTTTCCCATTTTTTTGAGCGAATGTGAACAAGGCTTAAGATTGCATCAGGCTTTAAAAATAAACTTCGAACTACTATGTGAATTTACATTGATAAAAAATAATGTTGAAGAGAAACACACCTTCAACCTTTGTACAAAAATGGAGAAAGTACTGATAGCCGATAATTTGGAAACGTGGTATCAGGAGAAAGCTATTCAAGCGCTTATCACTAAATTTGATAAGTTGCAACAGGGTCCCAGTGGCTTGGCCCTCAATAGCATTGCCTATTTGCAAATCAATATTTGTAAATACAATCCATTGAATGCAGGAAGTAGCTATATTGCCACACCAAGCTTTATCGCTTCGAGAAAGGCAGTGATCAACATACGCAACAAAGACGATTACTGCTTTTTGTGGAGTATAGTTAGCTGTCTGCAACCCTGTGAAGACACACATGGTGATAGACCAGGGAAGTACAAAGAATTGTTTAACCACATGAAACAAACTCTCAATCTCGAGCGTGTTTCATTTCCCATGCCTCTAGATAAAATTCATTTATTTGAGAAAGATAATCCAAATTTCTCTTTCATGGTGTATGGCATCGAAGGATCCAACATTGTGGGCCCCTTGTATGCCACCAAACAGGTAAAGCAACATCACATTCACCTGCTTTTCCTGTCTGATGGGGATAAAAGCCATTATTGTTGGATAAAGAATTTAGGGAAACTAGTAAGCAGCCAAGTGTCTAATCATGATGGTAAGAAACATATTTGTGAGCGCTGCCTTCAATATTTTACAACTGATGAACTTTTGAAACGACATACAGAAGACTGTGAAGGGCAGACGGCAGTAAAGCTAGTCTTGCCCGAAGGGAATGACGCAGTCTTAAAATTTAAGGCCACTAATAAACAAGACATGATACCATTTACTGTTTACGCTGATTTTGAGGCCCATACTGTTCCCATTCAGGGATGTGAACCAAGCCCCCATACAAGCTCAACCTATCCAGTGCAGAAACATGAGCCTTTTGCTGTAGCCTATTATGTTGTCTGTCACTATGATAATTCACAATGTGAGTATGTAAGTCACAAAGGTCAGGATTGTGCGCGGTGGTTTGTTGATCAAATGGCGGCTTTAGCAGGCAAAGTAGAAACTATTTTGAACAACCCTGTACCAATTCAGATGAATGACGTACAGCAAAGAGAATATGATCAAGCCACCACCTGCCACATATGTGAAAAGCCAATCTTAGGCGGAGAAAAAAAAGTAAGAGACCACTGCCACAGGACAGGTCATTTTAGAGGTGCTGCCCATAACGAATGCAATTTGAAGTACTCTACACCTCGCTTCCTCCCTGTCTTCTTACACAATTTCTCCCGGTATGACCTTCACTTTATTGTAAAACAATTTGCTCATGTAGATAAGAGCAAATTCAACATTTTGGCTAAAAACCATGAGAGCTTTACCTCACTTTCATGGAGAAAAGGAAGTATGAGCATTCGCTTTCTCGACTCATTCAAGTTTATGTCTAGTTCGCTGGATAGTCTTGTGAAAGGCTTAAGCGAAGATGAGTTGAAACATACCCATTCCCACTTTACGGATACAAATCAATTTAAATTGTGTGTTCGTAAAGGCCATTTTCCATACGATTATGTGGAAAGTTACGAAGTGCTTGAAGAAACGACTTTGCCGCCAAGAGAAAAATTATTTTCTCTGTTAACACAAAGCACTATCAGTGAAGAAGACTATGCCCACGCACAGCATGTTTGGCGAGTGTTTGGCATAGAAACCATGGGCCAGTATGCTATGCACTACTTAAAATTAGACGTGTTGTTGTTGACAGACGTTTTTGAAACGTTTCGTCAGCTATGTCACACGATTTATGGCCTTGACCCCGCCCACTACTATACCAGTCCAGGGTTAAGTTGGGACGCCGCCCTCAAATTTACCCACATTGAGCTTGATTTACTGACGGATCCCGATATGGTACTCATGATGGAAAAAGGGATTCGTGGGGGATTCGTATCGCTCAATCAGCGACATGCCAAGGCAAATAATCATTACATGCCTGATTATTGTCCCGAAGAACCAGAATCCTATCTAATGTATTTCGACGTAAACAATTTATACGGTCACGCTATGAGTCGACCACTGCCGTACAGAAACTTTGTCTGGCTGTCTGAGGATGAAATTAAAGATTTTAATGTGCATAGCGTTAGCAAGCAACAGGACGTAGGGTATGTTCTTGATGTCGACTTAGCTTATCCCCCCCATCTCAGACAGCGTCATGGTGATTTCCCCTTTTGCATAGAGAAAATGGTGCCGCCCGAGAGTAAGGGCAATCATAAGAAATTGATGGGTACCTTGTATGATAAAAATCACTATGTGTTGCATATTGACATGCTGGTAGAATGTTTAGCTCAGGGCTTAACCCTGAAAAAAATCCATAGAGGTATTTCTTTTTGTCAGAAACCGTGGTTGAAACCATACATGGATTTAAATACCAGTCACAGACAAAGTGCCACTCAGCCATTTCAAATCAATTTTTTTAAACTCATGAATAATTGTATCTATGGCAAGAGTTTGGAAAATGTACGGCAGTATAGGGACATTAAGTTGGTCAATACATGGCATGGCAGATGGGGGGCTCAAAAATATATTGCAAAACCAAATTTCAAATCTTTAAACATTATTGATCATGATCTACTGACTATTGAACTTGCCAAAACTAAAGTGGTCATGGATAAGCCTATCTATTTAGGCCAAGTCATATTAGATTTTTCAAAATTGCACATGTATAAATTCCATTATGGTTTTGCAATACAGCGATTTGGTACCATTTCCTTGTTATATACAGACACGGATAGTTTTATTTACCATATCCATGACTGTGATCCGTATGTCGTTATGAAACAAAACCCAAAATGGTTTGACACGTCCTCGTTTAGTGAGAAGATCGTGTTCGATATCCCCCGTCTGAACAAAAAAGAAATTGGTTTAATGAAAGATGAGTGTTCAGACACCATGATGACTGAGTTTGTAGGTCTCGCTCCGAAAATGTATAGTTTTCGACAGGTGGATCGATGCGAATCTATGCGAGCCAAAGGGATTAGCCAGCATGTGGTTAAACGTCTCAGTGTGGATGATTATTTACATGTCCTTCAGACCCACACAGCCATGGCACATAGTCAGTTTAGGATTCTCTCAAAAAATCATGATTTATTTTTAATGAAGCAGCGAAAACAAACACTCGCTTTGTTGGACGACAAGAGACAGTGGTGTCAGGATATGATGACAAGCGTCCCATTTGGTTACAACCAGTAGTGGTTGTAGCTATTGTTGTTGTACAACACGGCAAGTGTTTGGTTTGGTTGCTATCAAATGCGAGATGCCATCTTGAGCCTCGGAATAAAAATAAAAAATTGTAGTGTATCATATAATTTTTGTTTTTTAACCTGCGTGCATGGGTGTATGCATGGATGTGTGAATGCCTGTAAATAGTTGTACATAAACTGTATGTCTTGTGCTATTTGCCTGTCAACGCATAAAGAGAGCCATGCATCAACGTTTGCATGGTTCACTGTGCACAGGCTAGATTAAAAACATGTTGACTTCTTTAGGTTAGGTTAGGAAAAAAAACCAAGTAGCCACCCTCACTATTGTTGTCGCTTAGTAGGCCTCATGATTCAGTAAAGTGACCATTCACCCTCAGTAGGCACAGATTAATAGGCCAACTAGGGTGTGGCTTAGTAGGTCTCATGCAAGAACAAAAGAATAATAATCTGCTGCTTTTTACTGTGCACAATCTCTCACTTTATGGCTAGAGTTATGAGTGGTGATATATTTGAAAAACAACACCAGTCCAATATCTGAACAGAAATTGTTTTTTTAACCTGTTGCATGTTATGTTTGCCGCCTACAGCTAAAGGAGTCAACAGACAGCTGGTTATTTATTTGTGTTTTGCTTATTTTTTATTTTATTTTTTGCCATTGACTTAGGGGACAGACAGTGTATATATACATTGTTTTTTTTTATTTATTCACTTAGTAAACAGCAACGACTACTTTTCAGATTCAATCATGATCCACGGTGAAGATCGTTTTATCGTCACAAAACACACCACGTTCAATGAATATGCCACGATGGTGTCTCATAATCCTCAACGTGTGGCCTATCCTTCAGAATATAGAAACACGAAAGTACGCATTGACACCACATTTTATGACAGCTTCATGAATCGTGATGATAATGATGATGATTTGTTTCATGACCCAGGGCATCACTTTTGTAAATCCTGTATGCTAAATTTTGGCTTTGAAAATAATGTATCCACACAAATGATTCATAAAGCATGGTATGGTTTAACCATGAATCAAGTGATTGTTAAATTAGCTGACGAGGATCATTTTCCAGATTTCTGGTGTACAATATGTACAAAACCCCTGTTTAATGTTTATTTTCCAATAACTTCTCAAATGTTTTGTTTTCATTTTTATAAATTTCCTGCTGAGGAACCAATCACTTCGTATCGACAACAAGCATTTCGCCAACTTTGTCTTGGCTTACCTATCAATCAATATTCGCCTCATAGAATGAGATTTGTTAGAAACTAACCACATCATATCATGATTATCGCTTTTTTTGTTTACATTCGGCTTTCAGGTGCATACTTGACGTTTAGAATACATTTGGCTATTTTGTTTGTTTGTTTTAGTTTATCGTGTATTCACGTTGATGAACACATACACACTGGTTTAAATTTGTAGTTTTGAATTTTGTTTTGTTGGATGTAGACATGGTTATTAAATGCATAGCGTGTTAACTTTGCCTTTTTATAGGTTACTAAAAGCATTCCATGTTTGCTCTTAGTATTTGTTGATACTATTTATTTAACAGAATGTTGTGTGAATTTGCACAACAACAGAGCAAACGAATACAAGTCATTCGACTAGGGAATGATAGGCTAATTCCCATTCACAACAGAGACATGCATTTACCTCCAAGAGAGATTCACACTTAATTTTGATAAAACATTTCCTATTAAATAATTTCCAAATGTATGTTTTGACTGAAAAAATGATACAAACATTATTATTATATTTTTATCCAATACTATCTATCTACAACTTCAGGTCATAAACACTCAGGATTAAAAAAAAACCAACAATATACTTTATTGTACAAAGTTATTGCTATTGTAATATAAGAACAAGAGTGTTAGAAAGTAACACTCTTTTCTTTGGTTATAGACAGCCATGGACGCCTTGAACGCCATTGGTCAAGATTGTGGCTTTGCACGCAAGAAAATGAGTGAATTGCCTACGCAAACACCCTTTCGCATACATAAAATTCAAAAACTGATAACCAAATTTGGTGAACGAGCTCTTTGCATTTGTCAAGACTTTGAGACATTTCTTCCCACACGATTTAATAACCTACCTGATAATGTCATGGAAGATGTCAATTCCAGTATTCACCCTGTGTATTTAATTTATGAGGGTGAAAAAAATAATCGATGCATGGTTCGTTTTGTAAAAATTGAAAACGAATAATCATTGTACGCTAGCCGTAACTTTTTTGTTTATTCATGCCCTACTCTTTAATAACTATAATAAAATAAAATTATTTTTTGGGTTCAACAGTTTGACGTTTATTAATTGTTGCTCAACGTTTACCATGATAAATAATAATAAAAATAAATTTTCAAAACTTATGCTTAATGGTAGATTTTTTTGTTTGTTTATAGGTTTAGTACAATTACCATGTATATATAATTTTTTATAATAATAATGATGAAACTATTAGTTAAAATAATGGACTTTTGTCCTTTTTTTATTATTTGTGATTTAAAATAGCATTTATAGCAATTTTTTATTATAATGATTATAATTTATAATGATCAAATTCTAGTAACATGTTATTTTATTCAATAAAAAGCGTTTAACAAAAACAAAACCTGGTTCTAGAGTAGATAAAGATTTCATGCTGTCATTCGTTCCGCTAGACTGGCATTTGAAGCTAATGAATAATGATGGACTTTTGTCCTTTTTTTGATTGTTTGTGATTAAAAAAATAGGTTTAGTACAATTACCATGTATATATATAATTTTTTATAATAATAATGATGAAACTATTAGTTAAAATAATGGACTTTTGTCCTTTTTTATTGTTTGTGATTGAAAAAATAGATTTAGTACAATTAGTAATATTTTTTTAACGATGCACTGCTGTCCCTTTTTTTATTGTTTGTCATTTATAATTATAATAATGAAACTATGAGTGAATAATAATAATAATGGAAAAAAACACAACATGGACTCTTGTCTTTTTATTTATTTTTTGTCATGATAACAGTGATACTATACATTTTTTAAGAATAAATTCATTACGTTAAAGTCCATATCTAGATAAAAGTAATTTGCTCTTCATAGCACCAATCACTATAAATGCTGCCATTCGTTCTGCTAGACTGGCATCTGAAGCTGTTAATCGTTGCTTGGCAATGCTTAACAAGACTTTGTCGGCAATGCGTCTTAGTGTGGGATCACTGTTTTCATAGGCTTTATCGTGATTAAGACATGCATGATCCAAAGCATTGATTCCCATATCCCCTCTCCTCAAACGATCTTCAAGACGAGTACCAGGGCCGCAAAAGCTGTAAGCAGGTAAGTGAGCTTCGAATGGTAAGTTTTTAATAATGTTATCAATAATTCCACGGCCAGTACACCTGGGACATAGAGGTTTCAATCGGTGAAAAACACTTTTTTTGTTGTTCTTCTTGTTCTTTTTCTTGTTGTTGTTGTTGTTGTTGTTGTTGTTGTTTGTCGGCGGCTGCTGACGAGCATGGTAGGTGGTGGTTGTTTTCCGCATGACAGCCATGGAATGATGAAACAATGTCTTTACAATGAGTTTTATGTCCATGATATAATTTCATTAATTTGCATGTGGCACACTGTCGAATGGAAGGTATTTTTGCCATGGTTAATTGCTTGTGATGGGAAAAATGACTGCATGGTTGTAGTTCACTCAATACAGAGTCGTTAGTCCACTCGGCAGGCGCCTTTTCCCAAATTTCTTTGACAGCGTTGGCAGCAACATAAAAAAGGAATGATTTAGGTAGTGCTAATAATTCATGTTGTGTAAAGCTAATCAGTTTTTTCTTGCACACAAAGAACTTTCCAATAGCCTTGTCGATTGTAGTGGCGTCCATGTCTATAACGTTGATGTTATCACCTCACGTGTGCACGTCTCACTGCTATCATTGGACGATACACTTTCAGTTTTAATTTTATTGAACAACTCCCAACATGCACTCGTGGTGAGCCAATGAAACAATTGCCATGCATGCGCTAAGGCTTTATTCTGAATATTGTCACAAGGACAAGTGTCCATGAGCGTTTGCAGGGATGGACAACCCAGATCTAAAAGGTCAATACATTGACAGTGAGAGGGTAGAAATGGTTCAAGCCACTGGCGTTTTTCACTCCCTTTAACAAATAAGACATTGGCCGAGGACAAATGGGCTTTCATGACAATGTCAAGATACTTGTAAGAAATATCACCCTTGTTCCATGCTAACTGCAAATGATTTTCAATCCATTGGCTCTGTTTTTTATCTTTTTCACTAAGCAACTCGAAAGCATAGGGAGGTTTAAACACCAAAGGAATAGGGTTAGACACCCAAAACGTACTACAATCGATAAAAGCAACTTCCTTAAATATAAATTTGTTGTCTGCAATTTTAAACCCCTGACAATCCACGATGAGTGTACGCATCACGCTTTTTTATATTTTTACTTGTTACCTCATTGACGTCTAATCAACAACTAACCCATGCCATGGTTTAACATGGCAAAGTCAAAGGACTTTAGGGGAAAAAAATAAACAAATGAATTGAACAACAGCTAAATATTTTTTGAGGTTTTATTCATATAAAAAAACTTACACTTTTATTACAAAAAGTTTGTTGGCTTAATTTGGAACAGCATTCAAATGAATAGTTTGCACATACGGTCCACAGGTATCTCCTAGTTTTGCAGGGTCTGGTACAATAACAGGATAATTCAAACTCCATGGAATATTGCCCACATCATAGCGATTGAGGTAAGGGCAGGATGGACTCCATCGCTGATGATCGCTAAAGGGTCGATCCCCTATTTCCCAGTTTCCAATTTCAATGTTGCAAAAAATACACTTGACCACATCCCCACGTTTTAAGTAATAAAATCCGCTCGCAGCCAATTCTCCACAATCCATAAAGGGAACTGTCCATGTTTCAAAAGTTTTCAAACGATTAAATTCACATTTTAAATTCCATGGTTTGTCTGTCACGTTGTTATTGCTGTTGCTTATTGAGGGACACATGATGTTTGTTGTTGTCGTATGTGCGCACAGTGCCAGAGCGCAACAGATACTGTGCATGCAGACGCTTATCATTAATCCCATGAATGATGATCTATTTTTTTCACTCGACCACACATGGCTTACATGCTGGTGACATAATTGGACAAAGGATGATATTTCACTTGTCTAGCATGAATAATCAAACAGTAGGCGCTGGTATGGTCTGGGACATTTTCTTGTGTTTCAAAATCTACCCTTAAATCAATGGTGGTGATTTTCATAGATTCTTCTAGATACGAACAGTCGAAAACAATCAGTGGTGCTTTTGCTTTAAACCCTTGTGACGACAACATAGGACAATCCTGTTTTTCATAATAAGACGATTGAAATTTAGCGAACATGTCATAAAGGGGACCAAACTTATTTTTTGAAAAATTGAGTTCCAACCCCTCATAGGGAAAGCAAATATTATTTAAAAATAGTCGTATATTTCTCAAGTGAATGTGATCATGATCAAACAAGGTGACATCTTTGCTTTGTTGGTATTTTCTATTGGTTTGAAAACCAATAATAACATAGAGGGGTCTCTCGGTAGAGCGAGCCGATTTGACACTCCAACTATGAGTGTCAGTGGTAGGTAGCAAGGGGTATTCATGCAGACACCAACTTCGAAAGGCGATAGGCAAGGCTTTATCTTTTTGCACTAAATTTAACATGCTTAGCTTTTTACGATCCGATAGCGTCACATGGGGCACTTTCCATAGTAATCGAAGCAGTTGAATTTTTGAGTCTATCACTTGTTCAGAGGCTCCTTTCAGTGCATTATAATCACTGCGGTCTCTCACTAGATACAAACTTTGTCTTGCGTTTAAAATAATACGCTTGTGATCTTCGGCAAAGCCAAGGAGTAATTTTAAGGGTAGGAAGCCTGTAAAAGTGCCATCGGTATGAACTAGCCAGTTATTGCTACTGTTGGGACACCATCCTGCCATAGAAAGCGTTTTACTTTCCTCCTCGCTATAGGATGGATATAATTTCATAAGACTAGTCATGCCCACATTTCGAGTCATATCTATGACAATATCATTTATCACATAACGTACTTCAGAAAACAGAAAAGCCAAACCATGATTCGCCAACGCAGACGTTGTGGGCGTACTGCCATCTGCTTTCATCAATTTACCCTCAATTTGAAGGACACTTTCATGAGGTAGAGTAAAAATATCTTGATTGTTAATGATGAATTGAATCTCGTCATTGTTATTCAGTCCTGTTGCTTGAGGTTGATAGGAATGCATATCAATGCGCACGACGCCATCTTCCACTTGTATGGGATTTAACACTTGCAACAGCTCTTTGTTCATGATTGGGGTGTAGCGTATAACCAAGGCGTTGTAAGCGTTGTCGGTTTACTCGTGTCAACCGTTTCATACACGGCGGGCAACTAACCGACCTCGTAGACGTTGTTGTTGCTTTATAGATAAATTTCATAGCGTCTTTAAAACCAACTTGTAGGTCACAGGGGTGTTGGCGTCCAAAGCAATCAGTTGTTGGTTTCTATTCACTAAGCGTAAGGTAATATTACTAATATCACTGACACACACAGGATGATAGAGAACCACTGAAGGGTTTTCACGAATAATATAGCCGCAAGGAGAGGTGACAATAAAATCATACAGGGAATGGCTTTGTTCTTGATTCGTAAATACGTCTCTAATAATATTGCAAGTTACAGAAATGTGATGGTCCTCGATGAATTTCACTGGATAATCTGATTCATGGGGTTGCTGAGCTGCCAACACTCTTGGTTTAAATCCTAATAAAGGACCAATAGAATGAACTCGTGTTTCAAAGTCAATGTTAAACGTAGAGAAAATGCGACAGCGATGAGTTATTGTATTGGCTGTAAGTTCAAATTTGTGTGTCCCATCCGCAAATGGTTTGACACCAAATTGTTTTATCATTGACACACTAATGGCCTCATGCACATCGTCTATAGTATAACCTCCAGGGGGTAGTGTCAACATATAATCATCATAATAAAATTTGTCATTAATATCCACTTGAATATTGTAAATTCTGTTGTAACTTTCCAAAGAAATTAATCCTAGCACATAGGATTGTTCGGAATGCAATTCAATCGGAGGGAAAAAATCCAGGGACACTTCAGGCCCGCGACTGTGCACGGTAAAGGTCTTGGCGTTGACATTCATAATGATGAAACTGTTGGCTTAACGCGACCTCTTATATAAAAAATGTAAACTCAAACGGCCACACTCTTGACTGTCAAAGGTTTGTTGACGATTCACATTATAGAATATCTTTACCCGGTTTCCCAAATAACGTAGCAACTCGATCGGGGGTGGTAAATTTCCATAACTGTCAAAGTACCATACTGTGGAACCTTGTTTCACATAGGCTACAAAATGGGTTCCTGGGCCTGCATCATCATCTAAATTCATCATGGCTCGTTCTTCTTTCCACGGTGCTTTAGGTGATTCATTTCGCATAAATACACCTCGAAAATGAGAAATCTTTAGTTGTTTGGCATAGCTTTCCACTTCTTCATGGGTCATGGCATGACGAGGCAGTTGGCTTAAGCGCTTATCGATGATGGACATTTTTTTTTTCTTAGACGGTAGGCCACTACCTTGTGGATAAAAGACTGGCTTTAAAGGATTGCCATTTCTAGCTCCCATCGCAATGGCTTCTAACGTTTTATTGTGTCGCTCGCTTTCTTTGAGTTGTTGCTTGCCTTGCTCGACGGCTTTTATGGTTTTCGCTACAGCGCTGGCACCACCCAAAAGGGACCCCAAAGCTGCCAACCCTGCAAATAAAGCCGGCAAAAATCCCCCACGCTTAGCAACAGGAATGACTCGTCCACGATTTTGCTTTCTTCCTTTTCTTTTTATCGATACATGATGCTGCGATTTCGGAGCTGTAGACAATCGCACCGCTTGTAAAGCTTTTTCGATAGCCACTCTTTTTAGATTTTTTTTTGTTTTTTTACGTTTTAACACTGGGTGTGAGGCCGATCGACTTGGTTTCCGACCTGGCTTTTTTCTCTTTTTGAGATTTGATTTTTTCATGTTCATAGCATATCTTTTTTTCACCATGCTGCTACTTGGTGAACCTTTCACAGCAAACATTCGATAACAACTAACGTAGAGAACCTTATTTCATAGCAGTATATTCCAATTCTATATAAAGCGGAAAATCATTCACCGTTTTCCCAGCTTCCTTTTCCTCAAACGTAAGCATAAGATGAAAGGATAATTCATCTCCAACATTTACTCTTTGATAGTTGTGGGCCAACACTCTATCACTGTTTAGTTGTATTTTTAAATGTTTCTCATCAGGCATGGCATATTTAATATGAATGACACCATCATAATGCAGCCGATAACGACTTAAACCGGAAGCAAGCATATAGGTAAGATCATCATTCACCAGTGGTAGTGGTGGTGGGGAATGGTTTCTGTCATTGTCCAGTTTTTGATTTGACAGGTACACTAAAAATACAGATGGGACAAATTTATAAAGCCTTTTCATTTGATAGGTCACATAACGTTTCGTGCAGACATCATTTTCGTCTCGAGGCTCTTGCACATCAATAATACGATGATGATTGGCTGAATAGCCCTCAGCGGTTAGTCTCGGGATCATGTGATAGACACTTTGCACTTTGCGATCGACATAGCTTTTTGTTGCCACCTCTCGTGACTGTTTTGACAAAGAGGCGGCCGTGGCCATGGTTACACGAGCTCTCCCAAACACGTCCATGGTGATAGACGTTAACTAACCTATCCTACTCACCGCCTGCCTATATATATATATATATATATATATATATATATATAAACCTTATACACACATGAAAAAAACTCAGTCATCGACACAATGGAATTAATGAAACAACCCCATGCTTTGCCCGTCTCTGATTTGGTTTCAGAGCTATCACTGTCCGTGTGCGAACCTAAACGTCATGGCACCCTATTCCCATCTACCGTTCGATGTATTATGGTAGGGCCTTCGGGTTGTGGAAAGACCAATGTTTTGCTGAACATTATTACCGCGCCTCATGGCCTACGATTTCAAAATATTTATATTTTTGCCAAATCCTTGTACCAGCCTCTGTACGTGTATCTGGAACAAATTATGTCTTCGTTAAATAAAGAAGCCATGGGCTATTTTACATTCACCTCACCTCAAGATGTCATTCAACCAGACCGCATTCAACCAGATTCCATTATAATTTTTGATGATATTGCCACTCAACGACAGGCCATTATTCAAGAGTATTTTAGTATGGGACGCCATAAACAAGTGGATTGTTTTTATCTGGCTCAGACCTATTCCAAAATCCCCAAACAGTTGATTCGTGACAATGCCAATCTCATCGTTCTCTTTCGCCAAGACTCTAGAAATCTCTATCATATTTTTCAAGATCATGTGAATCCAGATATGTCCTTTACAGCTTTCACGCAATTGTGTGCTTCGTGTTGGAACCATCATCCCCATGCCTGTTTGGTCATAAATAAACAGAGTGAACGATGTGAGGGACGTTATCGCTTGGGTTTTGATCATTTTATTTCTGTTTAAAAAGACCCAGGGTTGGACATTTCCTGTTAGTGTGTCTTTACCTTCACCATGGCGAACGCCATAGGGTACAAGAAACATGTTCAAATCATGCAGCGTATTATTGAGGCACGAAATACGATTCGACATAAATTTCGTGAATTGCAACGTTTAAAAAACGTCAATCCTTTACCCATGATAAAACATGCTCCAACATCGGTTGATCCCATGAGATTTAAACCTAATGCTTCTGCTGCTACTGCTGCTGCTGCTGCTACCTCTCAAACCAAACCCATAACATGTTCAAAATTTACTCAAACAGAATCCACACGACAGGTAAAATCCTCCTCTTCCTCCTCCTCTAATGTTAGTGAACAAGAACATCAAGAACATGAAAAGAAAGAAGAAGAAGAGCATGAACAAAGTGAAAGTGACAGCGAAAGCGTATTTAGTCCTGAAAGAAAAAAGAAATCGTCACCCCTTCAACAGTTTCTAAAAACAAAACAAAAATCTTCCGTCATAGCGGCAACACCGTCTTCCTCCACATCGTCTCCGTTTTCACAAGTCTTGGCAACCCCTCAAAATAAAGCTCAACTCAAAAACATTTTAATCAAACATTATGGGGCAACCCTGGAACCGTATTTGACCCTTCTATTTATTGGAAAGACAGATACCACGTATGGTGTTCGCTATGAGAATGATAGTTTTAAAATTGGGGATTCATCCATTAAATTTGCTCGTACGAAAGCTGTCATTAAAAAGATCAACTATAAATTAACACCAGGTCTGTTAAAGCTGCTATTTTCTCGCACCCCCTCGACACAAGATTTTACGTCCGAGGACCTTGCTAAATATAAATCCATTTTATTAGACACCAACGCTCACAAAAGAAACTATAAATCCTCTCAGCAGGTCAATGCCAATATATCCCAAAAATATAAAACCATCATTGCAAACATCTTTGGTAAGCAAAAACATCACTCTGCCTCTGGTGTAAGGTTTAAGAAATTAAAACCCTACCTAGATATAACCTTTTGGAATAATCCCAATCAGTTAGTAGAGCGCTTATACTTGCTTCATGCATCAAAACAAGCTGGTCACACTGGACATGAGGCGGAAATCGCCCACATTGAACAACAACTCCGAGATGCTAAAATTATCTTATAAGCCATCCCCCATCAAAGTGGGCATTGCTCATGAATTGCATAAACCAGCCCGACGCATTTATGAACGTCGTCGTGTCATTTCCAAAGGAATCGATGAACTTTGGCAGGCAGACCTGGTTGAAATGATACCTTATTCTAACGTTAACGACGGTGTACGCTATATGTTGACTGTCACTGATGTCTATTCCAAAATGGCTTTTGTTCAACCAGTAAAAAATAAAACTGGTATCTTAGTCACAAAGGCCTTTCAACATATTATTGAACAATCAAAACGTCAACCTCACTTGTTACAAACCGACCAGGGGAAAGAATTTTTCAACAAGGATTTCTCCAGTTTTCTCAAATCTAAGGATATTTACCATTATACCACCTATAGCAATCTCAAAGCCAGTGTGGTCGAGCGGTTCAATCGAACATTAAAAAGTTATATGTGGAAAGAGTTTACAATACATGGTTCCTATCGATGGATAGACTGGTTACCTCAACTTGTGTCTCGCTACAACAACACCATTCATTCCACCATCGGCATGAAACCTCGCCTCGTCACCAAGAACCTACCCAGACTCAATAGACTGTTTAACCCTATAAAAAGGGTAGACCCAAGGCGACATCGCCTTAAAATTGGAGATTTTGTTCGCATTAGTAAACATAGAAGTGTGTTTTCAAAATCGTATACTCCACAATGGTCGACAGAAATTTTTAAAATTCGCCAAGTCAAGCTAGGTCAACCAGTGACGTATCTCTTAGAAGATCAGAGCGGTCAACCCATTCAGGGACGATTCTATTATGAAGAAGTGCAAAAAACATTAGATCCCAACGATTATCTCATTGAACGAGTAATTAAAGTCAAAGGTGCAAAATATTTTGTAAAGTGGTTAGGTTTTCCTTCCACGTATAATTCATGGGTCAATAAACATAATTTTTTGTAATAAAACCCTATTTAATTATTTTGAAAAAAAAAAAATTCAAAAAAAATGTATCATATGACCTTTCATTATTCCCACCCTTTTGTTTATTTCATGTCCAATAACCGCTTTGTTCGAGCCCATGCCAATCTGTTATCATATTGTTATACACTCACTCATTGTTTCAAACTTTGCGTTGCATAATGAGTCCATAATGAATCTAGGCTATGACATACACAGTATAAATCCGCACACTGTATAATGACACCTGCCTCTTATCTCTCTCTGCTGCGAGGCACGTACAATGATAAGACCTGTGTCTGTCTGCTCGACGTGGGCCAGCCTCAATGCTTTCAATTCTCATTGCATTAAGCAAGTTCTCTCTCTGCGTGTGAGTCCTGACCAGTCAAGACAAATAATAATAATAATAATGCATAAGTGTTTTATTAACATCAAAGCGCATAACCTAACGTGACTTCAAATCTGGTTTCTTACTTTTTCCCCGTTTTCCTCAACGATCTCGAAAAAAAAAAATGACGGAAACCATGATTTCAGGTTTTCCATACCTACATTCCCGTAAACAGAACAACGACACAAATACATCGACATGCCCATCATAAAAATCGCCTCATTCGTTTTCCAAATAACGCGAAAATGAACAAAAAAAACACCTTTTCCATAAGAAAACCATGTTTCCAGCTTTTTACCTTTTTCATGTCTATATCCACGTAAAGAGAAAAAAGAGACGAAATAAATACTATCACACACGTCATTCTCACGTTTTCGGTTTTCCAAAAATCGACAAAAATATGAAAAACGCATTTTTAGACCCAAAACCCTAACTTCACCTTTTCGACACCTACATTCCCGTAAAGAGCACGACGAGACGAAAAAAACGAATCCAAGCACGCTCTCCTAGCATGGCTCGTTTTCCAAAAATCGGCAAAAATGTGAAAAACGCATTTTTAGACCCAAAACCCTAAGTTCACCTTTTCGACACCTACATTCCCGTAAAGAGCACAACGAAACGAAATAAACGAATCCAAGCACGCCCTCCTAGCATGACCCGTTTTCCAAAAATCGGCAAAAATGTGAAAAACGCATGTTTTGACCCAAAACCCTAACTTCACCTTTTCGACACCTACATTCCCGTAAAGAGCACAACGAGACGAAAAAAACGAATCCAAGCACGCCCTCCTAGCATGGCCCGTTTTCCAAAAATCGGCAAAAATGTGAAAAACGCATTTTTAGACCCAAATCCCTAAGTTCACCTTTTCGACACCTACATTCCCGTAAAGAGCACAACGAAACGAAATAAACGAATCCAAGCACGCCCTCCTAGCATGACCCGTTTTCCAAAAATCGGCAAAAATGTGAAAAACGCATTTTTAGACCCAAAACCCTAACTTCACCTTTTCGACACCTACATTCCCGTAAAGAGCACAACGAGACGAAAAAAACGAATCCAAGCACGCCCTCCTAGCATGGCCCGTTTTCCAAAAATCAGCAAAAATGTGAAAAACGCATTTTTAGACCCAAAACCCTAACTTCACCTTTTCGACACCTACATTCCCGTAAAGAGCACAACGAGACGAAAAAAACGAATCCAAGCACGCCCTCCTAGCATGACTCCTTCCATTCCAAGGTCGCAGGGGCTCACAACTTCCTAAGTGGAGCAGCTCTGTCACTACCACACTACTGTCGTCTATTGTACGGGAGCTCGTAGTTTGTAATGGAGATACACGCCAAGGAAGAGATTGGGGAAATAATAGCGAAGTCTATTTCAAATTCTGTTATGAATGTCGTCACACATCACTTAATAGGACAGATATCCTGATATCAGCAGTAGCAACAGATATTCAGGACAATAGAAATCCACGCTTGAAACTTGTGTATTGAATCCAACGCTTATAGTTCCTTCGTTTGGAGAGACTAAGGGCTCAGTACATTTCCAATACTGAAAAATGAAAATCCACAGCCTGCTTCCAGTCGACCGACCGGATTAGGGAATGGAATGAATGAAGTTCCCATCTAGCGGCGAGGGTATGTACTGTGCCGGCTGCCGAAGCATGTCGCACATCCTGGAGCAATTATTAAATGAATGGCAGATGATATGAAATGATAGTGGAGAGTGTTGCTGGAATGAAATTGTGACAGGGAAAACCGGAGTACCCGGAGAAAAACCTGCCTGCCTCCGCTTTGTCCGGCACAAATCTCACCAGGAGTGACCGGGATTTGAACCACGGACCCAGCGGTGAGAGGCCGGCGTGCTGCCGCCTAAGTCACGGAGGCTCACACATTCCTAATACTACTCAAGTTAAATGTTCCAGGCCACTTGGTCAGTCTGCAAACTCAGAAGATGAGATGGTATGATCCCAACCCTCGGCCAAACTAGAAAGGGTTTTACATGGTTCCATGTTTTCATCTACAGGCAAATGCTGGGGCAGTTACTCGTATGAAGCCAGGGTCGTCACTTTCCAACTACTTATTATATACATTTCAACCGACATTAACACCTCTTATGGGCTAGACAAAAGGCATGTGGGTGTAAAAATCACTGCAAGACAGAACCTCCTTTCATCCCTCCCCTAACACTGGAGATATGGGAATGATAAGGGGTTGGAATACTTGCACACAACATTAGCAAGTAGTTCCGTGAACAACTAAATAGCCTATTTTCATATATCCTACTTATGTTTACAGCCTCTATCAACATACAAATTCTCAGTTTGATTGCTGTAATAGATTCGTAGATATTGAGAACCGACTAAATATTTTTGATGGTCACTATGTTGGATTTTTATAAATAGGCCTTATAGTTCTGTACTATTAAATGAAGATTATTGAGTAGGCGTTTTATTCAAACTTCAATCACATGATTAGGACACAATAAATAAAAACCATGTTTAAAATTTCAATCAGCAGCCATCTTGTGGCTATTATCCATATATTTAAAACAGTAAGCTGATTTTTGTTACTGTGAAATTGACAGAACGGCTGAACCGAATGACTTCGTAATGCACTCTGACGAAAGCCCTTGGCCTGTATTTTTGCAGAATGTCTTTAAAATAAACAAATATGTTACCATATATTTTTAAATTTATAAACAAAACTGAAAAATTATTGGCTCAAGCCATGCGCAGAATCACCTTGGTTAATGACAGGTATGGCGGATGTCCACCGCGTTTTAGTGTAATAGTTATTTATAAGAATTATAAAAAAGGAGGGGAATATTGATTATGAAGTTTCCACGATATAAACAGGAATAGAATATTATAAACGACGGGAAATGTAGAAGAACTTAGAGTGAGTGTTGAGTGTGAATGTTGTTAAAGTAACTTAATATTGCATTCTCCTACCAGTGATTCGGTAGCTCAGACGGCAGCGTTGAAGGCCCATAATTTATGCATCGCGCAATGGGAGCAGTTGGAATCCCGCCTCCAACACATATTTTTACTTCCCAATTATTCTTTCTGGCTATTGGTAATACATTGCCTTAACATATTTTACTTTTATTATTCCCGTAAAGTAAGGAATTCTCCACGATTTACGTTCCCATATACTTTTAAAATATTAAATAAAAGATGGCCACAATCGCTTTTGTCATGAGAGACAATTGACGAACATAATTCATTTGATGGACTCAGACATCGTGGTCACTCAGCCCCGTCTACTTTGGTGAGTTTGTGTCAAATTTTCTCTGATAACCTGTGTTATTGTGATGGCTGTACTGATGTGTGCATTTGTAATTAAAGTGGGGAATGGGAAATTGACGACCGAGGCTTTAAGTTAGGAACTACACGGGCATTTACCTGCAGTGGAAGTGGCAAACCACGGAAAACCACATCCCAGATTGTTGAGATGGTAATCGAACCTTGCCCTTCTTAGTTTTGCCTCAAGAGTGCGCGTTCCAGCCCTCAGACCAGAATTATATTTCTAGAGAAATGGCGGATAAAGGATCCACCGTATCATAGTGTGATCTTTGTTTTTGAGAATTAAAAAGAGGGGATTGAAGAACTTCAACAGGCGTTTGAGTTCGTTTGTTGTTTAAGTAACTTAATATTGCTAAGGAAGTCCGTTGAGTGGGTGGCTCAGGGGTAACATTGCGGACTCAGGAATGAATTTTGCATAGTCGAAAAAGTTCGCATCTCACCTCAGGCAAGTATTTTTATTTCCTAATTATTCATTCTGGCTATTGGTAATTCATTGTCTTAACATATTTTACTTTCGTTATTCCCGTACAGTAAGGAATTCTCCACGATTTACATTGCCATATACTTTTAAATTATTAAATAAAAGATGGCCACAATCGCTTTCGCCATGAGTGACAATTGACCAATATAATTCATTAGATGGACCCAGACATCGTGGTCACTCAGCCCCGTCTACTTTGGCGTGTGTGTAAAATTTTCTCTGATAACCTGTTTTATTGTGATGGCTGTACTGATGTGTGCATTTGTAATTCAAATGAGAAATGGGAAATTGACGACCGAGGCTTTAAGTTGGAAATATCCCGGTATTTACCTGCAGTGGACGTGGCAAACCACGGAAAACCACATCCCATATTGTTGAGATAGGAATCTAATCTTGCTCTCCTTAGTTTTGCCTCAAGAATGCGCCGCCCCGTTCCAGCACTCAGACCAGAATTAAATTTCTTGGCAAACCAGGGATCGCACCCGGAATCCGATGCGATAGCTCAGAATGTAGCCTTAAGATTGGACTTCCCTGTGTTAATACGATTTTTGACAAGCACTGAACATATAGTCTAACTCTTAAAATCTCTCCATTACGGTGGCTGTCGAAGTGAGTCTATGCTCATTCCAGTAGTTGGCGAAGTATTTACTGTCATGGAAATGCAAAGGATTGTACCTACAACAGGTAATGGAAATTGCTTATTTAGAGCAGTTTCGTACTGTTTATTCCAAAATGCAGAACGTCATCCTGAGCTGCATTTGCAAGGAAATTGCAAATATTGTTGCTGGCATGAATAATTATAAGGATTTTATTATTGGCGATCAGTATCATCGCATTCTCATCAGCAACAAACTTGAGAATGAAAGTATCTGAACTTCATTGTATAAGTGAATATTGTTGTTTATTGATTATTTGTTTAGAGTACATATCAATGAGTCTAATCACACTGTTGATTTTGGCAATGGAAGTATTATTTGCCATTTAATATTTGGTGGCTGCGTTGATGCAGGCCACTATAGTGTTATTGAATATGACGTTAATTTGGAGAGAAATGCTACAATAAATATACCCATTTGACGAAAAAGAACATTAGCCACAAAAAAGTGGGAAATCGGAGAAAAATACGAAGCCACATTTAAAATCGAATATAAATATGCAATTTCAGAAACTATTCCAGATATTATGCCGTACAGTGTAGGGTCCTTGACGAACAAATGTAAACATTCTTCTGCATTGTATTTCTGTAGCGAGAAATCTATGCTTGGTTACTTTGACCTTTGGTGTTGTAATGGAAAAATTGATCTTACTAAATATAAAATATTTGACAGACTGCAACAATTTTTCACTGGAAATGAATTCTCAAGGAATTTAAGAGAGCATAATCGGCAGTAAAACAAATGCTATGTCCTTGGTTTCATTTGGTGCCAATGGCACTGTGCCACATGCATACGGTCCATATTGTTTTAAAATGTATGGAATTGCACATCATCGCATTTCTTCGTTAATATATATTCCAAAATTATAAGCGACGGTTCTTGCTGCCAGTTGTATATATTAGACTCCTCTGAAATCTTGAATTCCTTGGAATTAAGTGATTTGCTTCCACATACTCCAAACGATTGACCCATAGTTAAGCTCCTTAGAAATCTGAAGTTTCCTAAGGGCTCCTAAATGCTACCATATTAATTCTAAGAAATATGTACGAAAATTGCTTGAATTTGGAAATAGTGCAGTTAAAATTAGGCGGAGAGATCTAACCCTTCGACTTGATTCCATATTAATTAAAAGAAATATGCATGAAAATGCTTGGATTTGGAAATAAGCGCAGTTAAAATTAGGCAGAGAGGTCTAATCCTTCGACTTGATTTAACACCATCGGATAAAACAATCATTTTCTTTTAAGAGGCAACATTTTCCGATTCGCTTGGCATACTTTATCACAATCAATAAAGCTCAAGGGGGAACTCTGGAACGTATAGGTCTCAATTTGCCTCATCAAGTTTTCAATCATGGCCAGCAGTATGTTGCAATGTCTAGAGTGCAATCTTTTGACGCCTATAAAGTTTCAATAGTGACAAAAAATAATTGCACAAAGAACGTATATAAGAAAATTCTTCAGTAAATATTTTCTTATTGACCGTCATGTATTGACGGGTTTTAACTAGTAATAACTTAAATGAATTAGATGCCAGTGGATTAAAATTTCACTGCGTTCGGATTGTTAAATAGTGAGAAAAATATATTTAAAGGTTTCAAATTCACTCAGCCACCATGTTCATTACGTTTTTAACAGGTTATAAGTCACATACAGTATATGAGCGTCTAGTAGTACCTTTTATCACCGTAAAACATTTCAGGGTGACGAGTAATAGTTTTGGATATATAGAATGCTAGTGAAATATTTCGTACAGCCGCCATATTGGAATGTTAAGTCGTAATGAAATTTATAGGTAACAATTGGGGTCGGCCGAAATTGTAATGTGACCTTACCGAGTTTTATTGAAATCGATCCAGCCGTTTAGAGGTTATTAGGGGGGGACCCACACACGGACAAAAGGTGATCTCATACACCTATTTTTCATAAATGAAAATAGGCTAAAAACATAAAGAAATGAGGTCATATAGAAGATTTCTCAATATTTACTAAAAAGAGGTAGGGCCCATCGTACTTGTGCTGCTCAGGCGCGACCCGTGTCAATAGTTACAACCATCAGTGCAATTGCCTGGACGATGAAGTAACAAACTACTGAAGACCACTTCAAGGTTTGCCGAGGGAGTGAAATCCATTTGCCCTGAATTGCCCTTATGTGAGCATCTTATTTCTGCCCTCTGACTAGAATACAAATATTTGACCAAACCAAGAATAATTGGTATACACTTAAAAACCTGCAAGTCATTCATGGTAAGTCCTTAACATAACATTAGACAATGAAAGTTTAAGTGCATTCCTCATTAGCTCAGTGGTCAGAGCAACAGGGTGTGACGCCTCTGGTCGCAGAAATATGTCCCACATAGGTCGGATATTCTATCCCTTGTGCTTTCTGTACTGCACTCAACCTATCACCTGAACACTTCCATTTACCATCAATACTGTTGTGAAAATCAATTCTGGAATCTCTAAATACCGTTGGGTGACAAAGAGATGATGAAAACGTTATGTCTTGTAAAGGAGCATAAAGTTGTAACATGATAAAGTACTTACCTGTGTGATGCATGGAACAAAATCTGGCGAGAGACATTCTTCAGTCTTGATATCCCCAGGGAGGTCGGTATTATCCTCCAGAGAAGTGATGCATGGAACAAACTCTGGCGAGAGACATTCTTCCGTCTTGATATCCCCAGAGAGGTCGGTATTATCCTCCAGAGAAGTGATGCATGGAACAAACTCTGGCGAGCGACATTCATCAGTCTTGATATCTCCAGAGAGGTCAGTATTATCCTCCAGAGAAGTGATGCATGGAACAAACTCTGGCGAGCGACATTCATCAGTCTTGATATCCCCAGAGACGTCAGTATTATCCTCCAGAGAAGTGATGCATGGAACAAACTCTGGCGAGCGACATTCATCAGTCTTGATATCCCCAGAGAGGTCAGTATTATCCTCCAGAGAAGTGATGCATGGAACAAACTCTGGCGAGCGACATTCATCAGTCTTGATATCCCCAGAGAGGTCAGTATTATCCTGCAGAGAAGTGACTTGTTTCACAAATGTATTCCTATGCAATTTATTATCTCTAGTAAAATAGTATTACATAGTTTCCATTGTAATTCATTCAAAAGTTCATTATACAAGTTTTGTTGACTAGGATATTATTTTATAATGCTTCAAGTGTTTTTGGTTTAAGGTCTTAAATAATTCATAAATATACTGAACATCGAATATTGAAACAAGTCATTGTAAATACACACATCAAAAAAAGTTTTGCATCACCTCGGTTCCCAGATCTCCGGCATATAGACGTTGACTGTGTATATTGTATCAAAGATACAGTCCCTGTGACTGTTCATAGATGTCACTAAAACTGCTCAAAGATGTAAACAACCATGCATGAGCAGGGCCTATTAGACGAAGGGGGTACGACAGCCGATCAGTTCCAGTCATTCCACCAGGACGAAGGTACGCTGCTCATGTTGTCTGTAGTTCTACCATGCCTAGAAGGTCAATACCGCAGTTCGATCGCGTCCGCATTGTTACTTTGTGTCAAGAAGGGCTCTCAACAAGGGAAGTTTCCAGGCGTCTCAGAGTGAACCAAAGCGATGTTGTTCGGACATGGAGGAGGTACAGAGATACAGGAACTGTCGATGACAGGCCTCGCTCAGGCCGCCCAAGGGCTACTACTGTAGTGGATGACCGCTACTTACGGATTGCCGCTCGGAGGAACCCTGACAGCAATGCCACCATGTTGAATAATGCGTTTCGTTCAGCCACAGGACGTCGTGTTTCAACTCAAACTGTGCGCAATAGGCTGCATGATGCGCAACTTCACTCCCGACGTCCATGGCGAGGTCCAGCTTTGCAACCCCGACACCATGCAGCGCGGTACAGATGGGCCCAACAACATGCTGAATGGACCCCACAGAATTGGCATCACGTTCTCTTCACCGATGAGTGTCGCATATGCCTTCAACCAGACAATCGTCGGAGACGTGTTTGGAGGCACCCTGGTCAGGCTGAACGTCTTAGACACACTGTCCAGCGAGTGCAGCAAGGTGGTGGTTCCCTGATGTTTTGGGGTGGCATTATGTGGGGCCGACGTACGCCACTGGTGGTCATGGAAGGCTCCGAAACGGCTTTACGATACCTGAATGACATCCTCCGACCCATAGTGCAACCATATCGGCAGAATATTGGAGAGGCATTTGTCTTCATGGACGACAATTCTCGACCTCATCGTGCACATCTTGTGAATGCGTTCCTTCAAGATAACGACATCGCTCGACTACAGTGGCCAGCATGTTCGCCAGACATGAACCCTATCGAACATGCCTGGGATATGTTGAAAAGGGCTGTTTATGGACATCTTGACCCACCAACCACTCTGCGAGATTTACGCCGAATTGTCGTTGAGGAGTGGGACAATTTGGACCAACAGTGTCTTGATGAACTTGTGGATAGTATGCCACGACGAATACAGGCATGCATCAATGCAAGAGGACGTGCTACTGGGTATTAGAGGTAGTGGTGTGTACTGCAATCTGGACCACAAATGCTGAAAGTCTAGCTGTATGATGGTACAACATGCAATGTGTGGGTCTCATGAGCAATAAAACGAGCTGAAATGTTGTTTGTGTTGATCTCTATTCCCTTTGTATTTAAAGGTTCCGGAACTCTTGGAACCGAGGTGATGCAAAACTTTTTTTGATGTGTGTATGTATTCAATATAAGTACTGGCATGCGTCTGCATTTTAGAAATAACTGATACAAGTCAATACGGATCAACGTACACAACAATACCACAGGTAAATGGTTTTGCTTACTATAGCAGTCTATAAACTAGCGGATATCTTATCCTGGCCCGTATCCAAGAACCAAAATGGTGGCCACTAAAACCCTAAAATGGTCGAACCTCCCCCTCCAACCTAATATTTAGCCTTGTGAGGACAATCTACTTCCTCTCTCAAACGGTAGTCAATAACCAAAATGGTTGACCATTTAGAACCAAGTCGGGTGAACTGCTCTCCCCCAAGATCAACCCCAAGTAACTCGCCTGACTTGAAACTGCTCGGAGACTGACGTAACGTGACGTCATGCGCTGTCTCAAAACAAGAATCAATTGTTTGTAAAGCCACGTAGTCTGCCGTGGACAGACTCCTTAGGAAAATTCCCCTGTCAGACAAACGTGACTAAGGCCACATGTCGGGAAACCATGACAACCATCATGGCGGCTGATGGAACGCGAGGCCACCATGGCAATATGTTCTGTTTATACAGTGAGGCAAATGGAAACAAACTTCAAATCTCGGGGATTTAGGGAAGAAATCTAGGAGAATTTCACTTCAAAGGTTGGCTACCCTCATTATTGAGGATGTTTGCAACTTGGTCACCATGGCAGCTCATTGGTCAGAGCAACAGCATACATAGCCGGCGGTTGCTGGTTTGTGTCCAGCATGGGTCAGATAATTTATCACAGCGCCTTTAACCAAAAGGCTTGTGCTTTCTGTACAATATGCAACCTAACATTTGTCATCAATACTGTGGTGAAAATACAATTCTGGAATCCCTAAATACCATTTGGTGATAAGGAGAGGAAGAACACGGCATGTCTTGTAAAGAGGCATAGAGTATTAACTCGATAAGGTACTTACTCCTATCACATTACAATCGCCTTACAGGAATCTGAGAATAAAATTAACATTGATCTGGTTTCCATTTCCTTTCATTGCTCCCAAACACAATACAACATGGACGGTCTAGATCAGTAGGCCTATTTACATGGAAAATAATTTTCAAAGGTCACAAAATGAAAGAAATGCCAGACTTGTGTGTTATATTTGGTATCTTCAACATTATAGTATTCAGCTGATCTTTATAAACATACCTCGCTATAAATAATAGACCATGAAGGATAAATGATGAAGGAATGGTTAAGGGGGTTCATTAAACAAGGCATAAAGATAATGAGGGAAGAGGAACAACACCTCCTATGTGGGAAAGTAATGGGCACAGCAGATATGCTCAAAAATACACCTAACTTAAATGAAAATAGTTACATCAATGTTTGTAGATGATGGAGATTAGAATGAGAATATCAGGGAACTAAGCAAGCAATGTAACCTGGGGAATGTGGAATAGAAAAATGACAAGAGGTAAAACAAAACGAATATGACAGACGGTACCTTAATCAATAATACAACCTCCCTGCATCACTCTGAACAATACCAATATTATCTATAACACACAATAATATACTGAATATCAACATCAATACATTACAAGGTTTTTACATGGTTCAAAACTGTTTGAGATATTTCAGTTAACTAATTTAAAGAGTGCTAATAAGTACACTTATAATTTTAAAATTGCATTTATGTTCAATGTGGTTATTTCTTTGAAAATAGTTGAACTTCCTCAGCATGCTTTAATTTTAGATATCGAGTGATGATTGCCATAAGTAATAGTCTCTGAATAGCAATTCAAGTCTTGGAAGAGAGGGGATTCCAAATCTAATTCTTGCTATAAATCTCTCTTTCTAGTGAGTCAGTGCAGTAATATACATATTATGATGTGGCAACACTGTAGGTCAGCATTCAATACATCGGCTATGTCCAATCTCTATTGCATACAATAGTGACATAGAATTTAGGTGAAAGCATCAATGAGACTTAATCTGTAAACATTGTTTCAGCTCCTCAATATACAGACACAATATGACCTCTAGTTAACAGATACTGATTATCTTACTGCTTCATATAATTTACCTTGCGAACTGTAAGAGTGTTGTCTTGGACATCACTAAGATTGCAATATACAGACACAATATGAGCTCTAGTTAACAGATACTGCTTCATATAATTTACCTTGCGAACTATAGGACTGTTGTCTTGGACATCACTAAGATTGCAATATACAGACACAATATGAGCTCTAGTTAACAGATACTGCTTCATATAATTTACCTTGCGAACTAAAAGACTGCTGTTTTGGACATCACTAAGATTGCAATGTTACACAAAGGGTGGAATTAATATACACTTACAATGTCGGCCAAGTCATCTGTTTGTGTCGACCATTCCGGCTCACATTTGATCACAGCTTGCTCGTCCATTACGTTAGAAAACTGGAACACAGAAATTGACCTGAAAATGGTTTACTTACACACTTATTCATCGATATAGCCTCATATATAATACGATACGGCACGTCAAATGGCATCCTCCAAAAGTAATATTGGTGTTCCAAATCTATCCCGTGAGGTGCACAGTGTCAATAACAGTAAACCCTACTTGATAATTACGCTCGACTTGACAACAAATGAGTCCTAACACAAGTCATTGAGACTGGGTGGATAAAATGAGCAATTTATGGACATTATTAACGCCAGTATACAGAAGTGGAATGGAGGAACTCACGAATGCGTCCATCATATGACCAGTTCCTTTGTTCCCAAACACACACAAACCTGAACAATGTTTGGGCGAGGTGGGAATATCTGATTGTTAATACATAACACACCTATCAACGCGACTGAACCTAGGTCCAGTGTAAGTTAACTGATCGCTTCTTTGAGAATCAGGACAAGCTGAGTTCAGGCCTCCATATACCACACAATGCCCAGTTCAAATGAAAACTCCTACATTGAACGGAAGTGAGAGAAAAATGTATTTATCTGTACACACTTGCAGAACTAACATGGGAATAATTTGTATAATATCATCATAAAGGTGTTCTTAGGTACGGTACATACTCAGTCAAGGTTACCTCTATATTCTGGTGTTGTAAACTGAGTGTCACTGATGATCTACGCTGGCCACGGAGCATACAATATCCTTCCGCGGTAACACTAATTACCGTACTTGAACTTAGTTTTGTCCCTTATCTTGACAACATTTGAAATACTCCTGTTTTGTTCTGTCATCTAACTAGAAAAGAGTTCTTAGTTTGTTCATTCTCACCAAAAGTGAGGTGTTCAAAATAAAATGCGCTAATTCTACACCAAACAACCTCCTCGCGTTACAAGCCTCCCGGTTAGACACAAAATGAGCGAATGGGTTCATTCCATAGAAGTAACTTTGAATTTCTCCTTAAACACATAATATCTTTGTGTGTGTTATAGCCACATAATTTGTACACTGGTCAAGATATTGCAGTCAAAAATCTCATTGTTGTTTGTGCCTTCAGTCTTTGATGCAGCACTCCAAGAGCCCCTGTCCCTGTCCTGAGCTAATCGTTAAATCTCTACATAGCTACCACACCCTACACGCGAGTGAATCTGTTTAACATTATTATTAATTAATAGATTTATTACAGCCAATGGCCAATATATACAGTATATAAATACATTTTAATTTCCTTCACTATAACTCGTAATCTTTTCGAACAGTCCCGTAGATGACATCTTCCGCATTGCTTATCACAGAGTTCACAAAAGCAGTGTTCGTCCGGTGAATGAAAAGACTTTACTTTGCATATCAAATGATGGAACCCATGTAACTTACATTGAAACGAGTCACCGTGTGCCTGAGAGTGTAGTTGGTTTGAGTCCATTCCCTGTTTACCATTGCGTCAGTGCTGTAGAATTCTTCCCAGATATTTTCCTGTTTCTCCTTCCTATCAATTAGGTTTTTTTCTGAGGCTGGTGTTGTTGGTAGTTGAAATTTTATTAACATTATTATAACCAGTGGTTTAGTTGGACCGGAACGGGCCGGAACGCCGTTCCGGAAAATATCTTCCCGCTTTAGAATGACGTAACAATTTTACATTCAGTAAGAAAATCATTTATAATCTATACATAGCGCTGAAACGTCACGGGTGTACTCTAGCGGACTAATATCGAACCTTACGGTTTTATGTTCATAAAATACGGTCGCTTTTACACTCCTGGGCGTTTTTCTGGTTCTCTAAGGTTGGCTACACTGCTATTGGATACGGAGAGCGGGAAGTGAGCACAACAACTTTCTTCCGCTCGTTATGTTTGTGTGAATCCAAGTTTTATTTTATGTTTTGCTCGATGTGTTGCTGTGAAGCAGATATTACGGAATCTCTCTGCAGTTAATGTACATCAGTAGCCCAGTAGTACCTTTCAAGTTTTCCAGTGACTGTGAAAGTGAGTTGTGAGTCACAACTTGTGACAATGAATTTACTTAAGTGGCTGGGTTCAAAAAAACGTGCTGGGGATGAAGATGAAGAATCAAAGAATACTAAAAAGGTGTGTGATGGCTCAAGTAAAAACGAAACTGAATGGAGTTCCGAGAACATCAGTTTTATTAAAGACGTGAGTATAGAGATAGACCCTGGGTTAAATGTTGCTGAAACGTGTGATGCAGATTCAAGGGAGAATCTAGGTTATTGTTCTACACCGTCTACCATCGACTGTGAAATTCAAGGACCCACCTACCGAAAACAAGATTTTCCAGACTGTTGGAACGAGTCTCAGTACCGTTATTTTTTGTCAGAGAACGAGTGGTTATTTGCAGGAAATTTAGGCTGCAATATATGTAAAGAGGAAAGTACATTAGGATAAGGAGTTTCTAAAGGGACAGGACTTAAGCTAATGAAAGTATGGGTAGAATGCAAGGTTCATCCCAACGGAAATAATATTAATCAACAACAAACAAGCCTTAGGAAAAAATATTTGAGCACAAAAATTCAGAATCTCACAAAAAAGCTATGTTACAAAAATCAGAATCCAATAAAAAGATATTTGAAAGTTGCTTGGACGCTATGAATGTCAAGCACCTAGAAACCACCGTTCGAGTATTTCGAACAGCATACCCAATTGCGAAAAGAAATAGACCCTTCGTAGACCTACAGGCTTATGTTGAACTTCAACAATTAAATGGTTTAGATGTGGGACGAGTTCTTCATACACATTACAGTTGTGCTAATATTATTGAACACATTTCACAGGAAATGAGAAATGTGTTTTATGTCTACCCCTTATTATTCCCGTTTTCCAACGGGGTCGGGGAAGAGATGCGATGGAAGTCGTTGTGGCGATGGTTTTTAAGGCCGGATGCCCTTCCTGACGCCAACCTCATGAGAGGAGTTAATGAGAGATGAAATGAATGATGGTGAATGAAACTGGGCAAGGATGTGGAAGGAATCGGCTGTGGCCTGTCAGAAGGTACCGTCCCAGCATTTGCCTGGTGTTGAAAATGGGAAACCACGGATAACCATTTCAAGGACGGCCGACGGTGGGGCTCGAACCTACGCGTCTACCGAGTCAGCAGAGAGCTTGGCCCCATGACCTAATGCTGCGCTTTAGCCAGCGTAGCCACTACTGTCGGTTCTCAGGAAATGAGAAATAAAATAGCAAAATCTATAACAGAAAATCAGAGGGAAATCAGTATTATGATTGACGAATCAACAACAGTTAGTGTAAAATCTGTGTTAGTATTATGTTTGAGATGTGCTCTTTCAGATAACTCTGAAGTTGTTTCCTTTTTCTGGGACTTGATAGAACTTGAATCAACTACAGCAGATGTTATTACTCGAGAGATATTGAAGAATCTTTCTTCATATGGGATGAATGAAAACTTTCTGGCCGAACATTTAGTTGGACTAGCATGTGATGGGGCCTCTGTAATGTTAGGTAGAAAAAATGGAGTTGGAGCACAGTTTTTAAAGTTATTTCCAGATATAGTAATCTGGCACTGTTAAAACCATCGCTTGGAATTGGCCGTTTCTGATAAAAGGAATTAAGTTACAGGTGTTAACCATTTCTATTCTTTCTTTGATAAATTGTATTCTTTATACAGCATGTCTCCCAAAAATCAAAGGGAACTCAACATTTGTGCTGCTTCACTGGAAGAAAGAGTTAAGAAGACTGGGAAAATATTTACAATAAAATGGGTAGTTTCAAGCCAGAGAACTGTAAAAGCTGTCTGGGAAAACTACAGTGCTCTAGTAAAACATTTTAGTAAGGCCAAAAATGACCACCAGAGAGACTCCAAAGAAAGGGCAAAATTCCAAGGTCTAGAAAATATGTTAACTTGTGTAGAATTTCTAGAAAATATTGCAATTATGTATGATGCTCTTGTTGAGTTAGCTGATTTGTCATTAGAGTTGCAGAAAAGAGAGACAAGTCTGACAGAGGCTCAAAATGCAATCAAGCGCACTATAAAAGTGTGTAACTCAGCTTCTGGAGAATACTACAGAACAGTTCTTAAAGCAGCAGAAAACAAAAAGTTTAGAAACATAGGATTACATGATTCTAAAAAGTTGTAAAAATTGACAGAAAGCAGTTTTTCAGAAGACTTGTGAACAATTTAAATAACAGGCTTATGGAAAATGTGTCCACATCATCTCATCTTGGTTCCAGCTCTAGTCAGCAGAGACAGAGAATGACAAAAGTTATCATTGTTTCAAAGGTACTATACAAAAATAATTGGCCCTCCACTTCTACTTTGGATATCTGCTATGGTGATGAGAGTGTCGGCAACCTTTGTGACTTTTTCCACATGTCAGACAAGAGGAGGTACATTAATGCTTTTAGAAAGTAAGTCGAGACCAAGGAAATTCCAGTGGAGATGATGTCTTTATTCAAGAATGTACAGACCATTCCCATCTCTTCAGCAGAAGCTGAAAGTGCTTTCAGTACCATGAATGAGATCCACACCGAAAAGAGAAATAGGCTGCTGGTTGAAAGATCAAGCGGACTTATTTTCATAAGCAGCGTAGGACCTCCTGTGCATTTATTTAACCCACAACCATATGTCAAGTCATGGCTACGAAAGGGGAGACGTTCAGCTGATGAAACAACTTGTCGGAAACACGAAGCCGTTGATTTTGACACCCAATACGAGTCCATTTGGAAATTGCTGAATTAATAAGGTGAGTTCCTGTAAATATTTTTTTCCAACTAAATCACTGATTATAACCTTGGTCTACCCTCACATTTCTTATCCTCGACTCGTCCTTCCATATCTAAGTTTGCTATTCCGGGTGTCTCAGTAATGTCAACCAACCTATCTCCCTTCTTCATTAGCAGTCGCCACGAACATCTCTCCTCTTCCAATCGTCTTAGTACCTGTTCATTTGCCAACCTATCAACCCTTCCATCCTTCATCATTCTCCTGTTACACCACATTTCAAACGTTTCAATTCTCCTCTCTTCTGCTGCTCCAACAGTCCAAGTTTCACTTCCATAGTTCGCACCTCTAGACATACTATGATACCAGGGGCGGATCTAGGGGAGGGCAACCACCCAGGGCCCCGCGGTCCAGGGGGCCCCGCACCATGGAATTTTTAAATTTAATTAAATACCGGTAATTATACTTTTCAAACTAATTTATAATTCTGTTACGTGCCACCCCCCCTAGTGGCACTTTTGTTAACTGGATTACGGTGGGTAGGAAGCACAACACCAATTACTGCTTAAAGAAGTAATTAACTTTATTGCGGCCAGAAAATTACACTACTCATCAGCAATTACAGACAATAGGAACCTTACTCTAGTTTCCTCAAGTCTCCTGCTTGTGGAGAGCTCTTGCCCCTTTCACTTGTCAACAAACCACAGAAGTTAATCCTGCCGCTAATGAGCCTAGTGGCCTTGACAGAAATACATGCAACTTCTTCCTAATGTGCGCCTACTACAGTACTTACGAGCACTTGCTGCGCGCTGTTCACCAGCTGGGAGAAACAATGTCACTGGATTTCGACACCACAATATCTGTCACTCAGTGAAAGCACACTCACTCAGAACACGGCAGTCCCCTGTATGTTCCTCACTTCGCCGCTACACTAGGGGTTTCGCAAGTCACCACACTTCTGTCGCTCAGAATCAACGCTCACACTAGCTCGTAAAACACAACAACAACCCCTGCTTGTCAGGTCGCACTTATATAGCAGGCCGGTGACTCAATACATGCTTCCAGATCCATCCAGGGTTCACGGCTTCTCGAGGTTTCCATCGCTGGTCCAGTCACGAATATTCTGGACTATCCCTTTGTCTTAGTAGCCCTGTTGCATAAGGCACACGCAATACAGGAGGCAGGCCACAGCCCAGCCCCTGGGGCAGTTGTGACTCAAGCGGCGAGCGATGACACAAACTCACAGCCGTAACACCAACCCCTTCCTAAAAAGGCTGATCGTCCCGATCAATCATTGGTCCGTCTGTGTCCCTCCAGAGGCTGCCAGGCGATCTCGATGCACGATCTTCATCTTCGCCCTCGGGCTCCGCTGGATCATGTAGACGACATCGTTGATCCGTTTCACGACTCGGTACGGGCCCTCCCAGGACTTCTGAAGTTTGGGCGACAGGCCTTTCTTCCGTAATGGGTTGAAGAGCCAGACCAGGTCGTCCTCGTGGAATCCGCCGGCATCCGTCTGCTGGTCGTATCGGGTCTTCATTCGGTCGGTCTCGATCCGCAGTTTCCTCCTCGCGAACGCGTGCACGTCCTCCAGTTGGTCGACCAGTTCTTGACAATACTGGCTTACCGGGATCGGATCATTCCCAGGTCGGTCGAAGGCAAGATCGACGGGTAGACGGAGCTCCCTCCCAAACATGACCCGGGCTGGTGTGCACCCGGTGGCTTCATGCACGGCGGCGCGGTAGGCCAGGAGAAATAGTGGAAGATGCTTGTCCCAATCCCTCTGGTGCTCGCTGACGACTATTCGGAGATGGTTCTCGATGGTGCGATTGAATCGCTCTACCATCCCGTCGGACTGAGGGTGTAGCGGCGTTGTCCTTGTCTTCCGGATTCCCAGCAGCTGGCATAGGTTCTGGAACACCTGCGACTCGAAGTTCCTCCCTTGGTCGGAGTGCAGCTCCAAGGGTACTCCGTACCGGCTGACGAATTCCTTCACCAGGGTCTCTGCAATCGTCGCGGCTTCTTGGTTAGGGAGCGCATACGCCTCCGGCCATTTGGTAAAGTAGTCGCTGACGACTAATATGTAGCGGTTCCCTGCCTCGCTTAACGGGAATGGCCCAGCAACATCGATGGCCACTCTCTCTATGGGGCCGCCCACGTTGTAGGTCTTCAGTGGACCCCGTCGTCTTCGTCCAGGGCCCTTGCTGGCTGCGCAATCGTGGCACCTCGCGCAGTAGTTCTCCACGTCTGTTCGGCATCCGATCCAGTAGAACCGCTCACTCAGCTTCTCCAGGGTCTTCTTTATCCCTAGGTGTCCACCAGATGATCCTCCATGAACTTCCTTCAGGACTTCCCCCGTCATAGCCTTTGGAACGACGACTTGTTCCCGAGATGTCTTCCCGTCGGTGCTCTCCCAGGTACGGCAGATGAGGCCATCCCTTACAATCAGCGAGTCCCACTGGGCCCAGTAGGACTTAAACTTTGGGCTGCAGTCACTCACAATGTTCCACCCGGGTCTGGGGACACAGGCCCTCTTCCATTCAGCTATCAGTCCCAGGTCATCATCTTCTGCTTGTGCCCGCGTGAAAGATTCGCGGCTCCAGCTCCCTTGAAGTTCCACGGTAGTCCTTCGGCACTGTATCCCGGTGTTCTCCTCCCTCCTAGTACAGAAGGTGCAGTCTTCGGGGCACGGTCTTCGTGACAGGGCGTCGGCGTTAGAATGCAGTTGGCCTTTCCTGTGCTGAATCTCAAAGATGTACTGTTGAAGCCTCTCTAACCACCGCGCGAGTTGACCCTCGGGCTGCTTGAAGTTCAGGAGCCACCGCAGGGATGCATGGTCGGTCCTGATGAGAAATTCTTGCCCGTACAGGTACTTGTGGAAGTGTTCAATGGTCTTCACGATGGCGAGCAGCTCCTTCCTGGTGACGCAGTAGTTCCTTTCTGGCTTTGACAAGGCCTTGCTGAAGTAGGCCACTACTCTTTCCTCGCCGTCCACTACTTGCGACAGGATCCCCCCTATGCCAAAGTCGCTGGCATCGGTATCGACGATGAACCTTGTTCCAGGTCTGGGGTAGGCCAGAATAGGCGCGGTGCACAGAGCCTGCTTGAGTTGTTCGAAGGCACTGTGGCATTCAGCTGTCCACGCGAAGAGTTGGTCCTTCTCAGTCAGTCGATGTAAAGGTTTGGCGATGTCGGCGAATCCTCTCACGAAGCGACGGTAATAAGTGCAGAGTCCCAGGAAGCTTCGTAGTTGGGACTTGTCCTTCGGAACTGGCCACTCCCTCACAGCTGCGGTCTTCTCTGGGTCGGTGCGCAACCCTTCCTCGGAGACGATATGCCCAAGGTACTGGACCCGCTTCTGGAAGAGCTGACACTTCTTGGGGCTCAACTTCAGCTGGGCAGCCCGTAGCTTCAACAAGATCTCCTTCAGGATGCTGTAGTGCTCCTCGAAGCTTCTCCCCAGAACGATGACGTCGTCTAGGTAGACCAGGCAGGTCTTCCAGTGTAGTCCCCTCAGAATGGACTTCATTAGCATTTCGAAGGTCGCAGGGGCGTTGCACAGACCGAATGGCATGACGGTGAACTGCCAGAGCCCGCTGCCCACGGAGAACGCAGTTTTCTCGCGGTCCTTAGGGTGGACCTCCACCTGCCAGTAGCCACTCTTCAAATCCAAGTTGGAGAACCCTCTCGACCCTGATATGGTGTCCAGGGTGTCGTCGATCCGGGGTAGAGGGTAGCTGTCCTTCTTCGTGACGTCATTCACCCGCCTGTAATCCACGCAGAACCTGGTGGAACCGTCCTTCTTCTTCACTAGCACGACCGGAGAACTCCAAGGACTATGTGATGGCTCGATCACCCCTTGCTCCTTCATCTCTTCTACCATCCGGTCGACTTCGGCTTGCTTGGCGAGCGGGACACGTCGGAATGGGGCCCTAATCGGTGCGCTGTCCCCAACGTCGATTCTGTGCTGTACCAAGCTTGTCCTGCCAAAGTCTTTGCTCCCCACGGAGAAGACATCCTGGAATTCGCGTAGCAGGTCCTGAAGTTGGCGTGATTGTTCGTCGTCTAAATGGTCCTGGGATCCTTGGTACAGCTTCTGTAGTTCTTCTGGCAGTGTGCGTCTTCTTCGGTTGTCCGTCTGCAGGTGTCCGTCTGTCGTATCTGTGATGTGGGCAATCCAGGTAACGGGCTCGCAGACTCCTAGGTTGGTGTCCCGGTGAACCGTAATATCGTAGTCGTTCAGGTTGGACAGGCGGACGTACGGCCGAGGAGTCGTGTTGATGAGGGTCTTGGCAACTAGCAATCCTTTTGTCTGGATGTCCTCATATTTTGGCTCGATGACAGCCGCCACTCCCTCAGCAGTTCCGTCGACAATTACGGCAGCACTGACCTCCGTCCTGGCGGGAACGATGACGTCTTCTCTCAGCCTTACTCGTCGTGCGGTGATGGACTCGTGCGCAGGTTGCAAAGCAAGTTCCTCACCTCCGAAGTGCAGAGTGTTGGTACTCAGATCCAAGATGATCTTGTTCTGGTCCAGGAAGTCCAGTCCGATGATCACTTCATTTGATACGTCAGCCACAAGCACTGGATGCTTTATCGCCCGTCGACCAATGACGAACTCCAGTGATGCTTCGCCATGTACCGGTGCGGTCTCTCCGGTCGCGGTTATTAGCTGGAGGTTCCTTTGTGTGGGTTGCACTCTCCACTTCGGGATCCCGGTGGGACTGACGATGGTCCTCGATGCTCCCGTGTCGATTAGCATGGGCCAGCTCTCCCCGTTGACGACTCCGTCGACCATCAGGCTGCTATTGTCCCTCAGTAACTTCGTCACACGAACCTGGACTGCCGGGGCTTGTCGACTGTCACAAGCCAACCTTTGCCCCCCAAGGCTGGCTAATACACGTTTTCCTGGGTCGCGCGGTTTTCAGACGACTGATTTCCCGTCGGATACCCTCGGCGGCGGCGATCACCGCAGTCCTTGCTCAGGTGGCCTTTCTTACCGCAGGTCCAGCAGGTCGGTAGTCCTCTTCCGGGCCGCCTCTCCGGTTGCCTTCCGGCTGTGTCGGTGCTGGTGATGCCGCGACTATCGAAGAAACGGCTTAGCGCCTCCATTAATTCGTCGGCCAGGGGCTTGGTCTCGTTGGTTTTTACTGGTTCGTCGACGTCCACTTGACGCACCCGCGCGTGCATTCTGGATGTCTGTTTTGCCGTCTCGAACTCAAGTGCGTGGCTCAGCGCATCTGTGAGGGTCTTATTGCGCGCGAGTCGCAGCGCCTGTTGAGTGTCCGAGTCCCGTAGCCCGTCGGTGAAAGTCTGCGTCGCTATCTGCTCCAGAAAGTCGGCCGGCGCTGTTGGGTAGGCGAGCCTTACGAGGCGTGCGATATCCATCTCGAACTCCTGCAGGGTTTCCGCGTTCTTTTGTACCCGGGTCCGGAGCTGCATCTGGTAGGCCTGCTGAAGATGGCTATCTCCATATCGGGACTCCATATGGGTGATCAGTGAAGCGTAGTCCTGGGATCCAGTCGGGATGGCCTGAAGGACGTTAAGGGCGTCACCTCTCAGTGCTACAATGAGAGCTGTAGCCTTTTCAGTGTTGTTCCAGTTATTTATGGCACAGGCCGCCTCGAACTGACGTAAGTAGGTGCTCCACGGGACCTTTCCGTCGAAGGTTGGGGGCGTCACTCTGCTATGTCCCGTTCCTGATATTCCCGGTGTAACGGTGGGCGGGCGTTGGCGCAGCTCGGCAACTTCCTCTCGTAGAGCGTTGAATTTCTCTTCCACCCCCGTCAGTGGGCGTTGGCGCAGCTCGGCAACTTCCACTTGTAAGGCGTTGAATTTCTCCTCCACCCCCATCAGCGGTCGTTGGCACAGCTCGGCAACTTCCACTTGCAAGGCGTTGAACTTCTCCTCCACCCCCATCAGCGGGCGTTGACGCAGCTCGGCAACTTCCACTTGTAAGGCGTCGAATTTCTTTTCCACTGCCGTGACTTCGTCACGCAGACCCAGTTCTAATTTCTTCAGGTCCTGTGTCAACTTATTCTGACCGTCTTCCATCTTCTTCTGGCCGTCCTCTATCCTCTTCAGGTCCTCCGCTAGCTTCTTTTGGCCGTCTTCTAGTTTGGCAGTTAGGTCCTCGGCTAACTTCTTCTGGCCGTCCTCCATCTTCTTCTGGCCGTCCTCCATCTTCTTCAGGTCCTCCGCTAACTTATTTTGACCGTCTTCCATCTTCTTCTGGCCGTCTTCTAATTTGGCAGTTAGGTCCTTGGTTAAATTCTTCTGGCCGTCTTCTATGCCATTTAACTTTTCTAGCAATGCTGTCAATTGCGCCTCCATTTTAGTTGTTTGCCTTGTAAAGGGCATGCACTCACAGGAAAATTAGAGAAAATAACCTGCTTGGGTTTTGAAACCAGGACCGTCAGGTGTTGTGCTTGAGTTCGTAATCCCACTTCTGACACCAATTGTTACGTGCCACCCCCCTAGTGGCACTTTTGTTAACTGGATTACGGTGGGTAGGAAGCACAACACCAATTACTGCTTAAAGAAGTAATTAACTTTATTGCGGCCAGAAAATTACACTACTCATCAGCAATTACAGACAATAGGAACCTTACTCTAGTTTCCTCAAGTCTCCTGCTTGTGGAGAGCTCTTGCCCCTTTCACTTGTCAACAAACCACAGAAGTTAATCCTGCCGCTAATGAGCCTAGTGGCCTTGACAGAACTACATGCAACTTCTTCCTAATGTGCGCCTACTACAGTACTTACGAGCACTTGCTGCGCGCTGTTCACCAGCTGGGAGAAACAATGTCACTGGATTTCGACACCACAATATCTGTCACTCAGTGAAAGCACACTCACTCAGAACACGGCAGTCCCCTGTATGTTCCTCACTTCGCCGCTACACTAGGGGTTTCGCAAGTCACCACACTTCTGTCGCTCAGAATAAACGCTCACACTAGCTCGTAAAACACAACAACAACCCCTGCTTGTCAGGTCGCACTTGTATAGCAGGCCGGTGACTCAATACATGCTTCCAGATCCATCCAGGGTTCACGGCTTCTCGAGGTTTCCATCGCTGGTCCAGTCACGAATATTCTGGACTATCCCTTTGTCTTAGTAGCCCTGTTGCATAAGGCACACGCAATACAGGAGGCAGGCCACAGCCCAGCCCCTGGGGCAGTTGTGACTCAAGCGGCGAGCGATGACACAAACTCACAGCCGTAACAATTCATATTCCTTTTTTCAGTGCAGCTGTGACTTCCCGTGACTGTTTAGCAAGTTAAGATTTCAATAAAGTAATATAAGACTTCAGCCGGGAAAAACGTCGCTAAGTAATATTTTAATATTTCATAGTTTACATAATTTTCTTAAAGGGGATTTAAAGTTTTTTTTTCATATTAATAAAAAAAAAGAACTGTAGTGTATTCAAAATATTGTAACTATTCTTTGTTTTATTATTATTACCAAACTATTTTCCAATTGATTTGATATATTTTTGTTTCCTATTGTTGTGGGCCCCACCTTATCATACCGCCCAGGGACCCACAAGGCCTGGATCCGCTACTGTATGATACTGTAGGCTTTCAAAAATTACTTCCTAATACCCAAATGTACCTATTCGATGTCAGCAGATTCCTTTTCATTTCTGTAGAAATGCTTTCCTTGCCTGTGCTAGGTATACTACTGTTTATATCCTCTTTGCTTCGTCCATCACTGTTTATTTTGCTTCCTAGCTAGGCCTACCGGTAACAGAAGTCTCCTAGTTCTTAACTTTTCACCCACCTCATCGAAGTCTATTGGGGTTACCGATTTCATTTGGCTACATTCCAATATTTTTGTTTTACATTTATTACGGTACCACACGCCCCGGCTTCGCCCGGGAACAGTTATGAATGAATGCATTACGTGCTTGCACGTAAACTGTCGCCTCAGTAATTCAACGGAGATTGTTGTAAGAAATGAAAACAAAAGTCACTTATAGTGGGCGATGTATTGAAGAAAGAGATATGCTCTCGCGGACATTTTTGTAGAACTTTTCATAGTGAACAATTCTTATAGTCATAGTATATTGATTTTTTTAACTGTTTGCCCAGCGTAAGCTTAAAAAGCGCACGGACGCCAGGATTTGTCCGACTGTTTCACTGAAATCGTTACTGCTTGGCTTCCTTTGTTCATAAATAAATAATTGTGTACATAAACCTTCCTCGAGATAGCCTTTACAGAATTGTGAAAACCGCATCAAAATCCATCCAGTGGTTCTTGAGATTACCCGTGACATCCAAGAATCGGGGACTTTGTTTTATACTGAGTGCGAGAGAATATCACAGACCCAGAGTTAGGAATCTATGCTCATATTAATGTGCCCCAGTTGCACGAAATATAGTGGAAACGTCCAGCTGCTTGAATAATCAATGCTTCAGTCTACAGTAGAAATATTCCCGCTTAATAGGCCAGGGGCTCCTACATTACTCACTGTAGATGCTCTATATTTCGAATTTCATTCTAAAAAGAAGAAAAGGTCACTTAAAAAACCTTCATAATACTCTTGACAGTACCCACATATTTTGCAGACAAATGTAATTCCATGTAACACTTCCTATCAATGTAAGTGTTAATGAGACTGTTGACCCCGCCCCCCTCCTCACCCCTGCCATAGGTCACCTTAATGACCGGAGAATTCCTGTCTTGAAATACTACTGCAATACAGAGACCAGAGTGCATTCACGGAATTGCCAAGGGTCTAAAATGTGGGCAGCAGTCATCTAAGATTTACAACATACCACCAAATGCAGAAATATGTGCTTATGAGTAAATACACCACAATATGTATTCATTTATAAAAACGGCAAAAATATGTAAAGAAATGGAAGATATTTATTTGAATAAAAATATTCAAATACATAACAATGAGATGATAATAATAATCCACTTCCTGAGTCATATGGTTTGACCATATTCCAAAGGTTTTAGGAACAGTAGGACCTGTTTTATAACTGAGGGAGGAATGTTGTTGACATAGGAAAATAGTGGATCACAAGTTGTATGATGCTTGAGTCAAATGCACTCACAGTCAGTGGCGTACGCAGGATTTCCTTCTAGGGGGGGGGGGGGTTCATTCATAGTAATATCCTATAATAAAAATTATAATTCGAATATAATTCATAAAAAGCAACAACTCAGTTAAATAAGCACTATCGGACCCAAGCGAGAAATCTCGCATGTTTATAAACCACCCTTCCCCGATAGGTTTATAACGAGAGAATTAATTGCAGCATGTTAGAGCTCCAGTATTTGCAAATCGCACATTTCTAACAAAAATTGATATTTATGAAATTAGAATGGAATTCGTCACTGCTAATGTCATTTGTGTGCTGAGTCCGTTGAGTTATCTTAGCTGTAACACTCACCAGTTATTCGATATTTTTGAAATTATACGATTTGAGTACTCATTCCTTTGACTTACTGTTTCTGAAATCCATGCAAAATGATAAAGGAAAGACCTCTTAATGTTAAAATGACACGAAACAGGTGTCACAGCGTCCAAAATGTGAAGTGGACAGCAATTATGGAGCATATTTTCCTACAGCAACAGTATCGACAAATCTCACACTTCGTACATTTTTTAAAATTCTTTTTTTTTTTTTAGAAATTATTGATATTTATGAAATTAGAGTGCAATTCGTCACTGCTAATGTCTATTCTCTTTCATTTGAACGCTCATTTGGCACGATCGGTCGCTTGTGAGTGCCACAGGAGGGATCTATACTAATGAAAGAATATATATATTGAACCCTTGCAAAGAAGCTTATGAGACTCAGTTTCGGAGGGTGTAACAGTCCATTTCGTAAGTTGTTGTTAAAGCGCTTCATTAACATGCAGGGTAACACATAACAAAATAACATGCAGGAAGAAGTGAATACCAGGGTTAAAACAAATGAATTTAATAACAGATCAACTATTTACAAATAAGAATAAACAAACAAGATCTCCCAAAATGACTCCCACTTGAATTAATTACTTGCCAAAACTAGGCCTAATCTCAGGAGAGATTATAAATTGGACCAAATGTCCCAAATACTTCAATGACATTGTGTACGTGTGCGGCTGTTCTACATGCTTAACGATGAGTACAATAAATGCGAGATTCGTCATCATCCGGTAAACCTTCAGAGGACGAATCTGCATTGTTTAGAGCTAGACAGATGCGGGGAACCAACTATACACTACTTAAATTAAACCGACACTTGCTACACTAAATAAACAACAAATAATTTCCGCATGAAATTGAAATCAAAGAACTGCCGTAGCAAAAACATTAATGCCTAAAATTAGGACTTTTCAAAATCAACACAAGTAAATTAACACGTGACCAACAGAAGAAAAACACATATGACCGCTTGCCATTTTTACAAGTAAATACAACTACACCACCAGGTGTCACAACAAACAAACTAACATGAAATGAGTCATAGAAAATCACTAGGCTCAAAGCCTACATTTGAATCATTAAAACAATATTCCATTCATACGACATGCGATAATTCGTAACAGACATGGCGAACTCCCAATTAATTATGGTCCAATGACCATCACAAAAGAACAGGTTTGCTAGTGATAGCTTATAGGGGTCAGTCGGTAAGCTGCACTGCCTAACAATGAGTCACCGAACCTAGACGGGCGCTAAATGGAAATCCGCACATCCGTCAACCCACGTGTCAATAACCTCGACCTGCCGTGGCACGGGTTCGAGTCTCGAAGAAGCGTGCTCCCAAAGCACAATATACGTGTGTGTGTCAGAATAAAATATCTCAGCATGTCCCCTAGGAAATCCAAGAATCAGCACTGGACAAGGTACAGTAGCCTCCAAGAGTTCTCTGCCTTTCCATAAAAATACAACAACAACAATATGAGGGCGGTAGCACCACCTACCCCTCATCACGAAGAATCGATACACACACCTGACACAAGAACACACACAGAATCACACGTATGGGTTTGACAGAAACCTGAAATAAATGACATAAAATATTTTCCACCAGCTTGCGCTTCCAATCTAGTCCGTGACTAAAGAACCTGAAAAGGACTCAAAAAAAATCTAAAAAATTTAGAACTAAGGTGTTCTGCAGTTACATCTTAAATTGTTGCACGCGGCAACCCTAGTATGAATAAAAAACTGTCTATCAAACATCTTACAATAATTACCCCCTTTTCCTATAAAAAAAAATGAATTTTAATAAAGCACCACTTATCGAATGTAACGAGTTTCGCATTCGCATGGATAAAATCGAATACACACGCCGTGTACACTAAATATGACCCCAAAGAAAAATATACAACAAACAAATATGGCCACGCGCCAACGTACATTTAAAGGCGATTGTGTCGGCACACAAAAAAAATTTAAACACAAGAAAAACAAGAATGAACTAGTTTCAACGTTCCCGCGCCTTATCTAACTACATATTGAGTAAATCAAATTTTGTACATCACCGTTTCAGGTTGCAGAACATTAACCTCCATCCCGGTGCATTTCCCTACGGGAAATCTAGCCCTCTATCGTCGACGTCGTTGTAGAAGCGATGCACATCATTCCATCACATGACCAAACGTCGGACATCTTGGCGTAGCTTTCTTGGACAGAAATGTTCAATGTTAATAATATGCCTAGCTATAATCGCTGTGAGCTACTATTTTCACTCACAATAATGTCCTATGCGATTACTGATCGTAGACTTGCCTTACCTTAGCATTTGCTTAACTCACGCACAAATATCACTCAAAAAAATGTAATACAAAATTTACATAAAATTACACACTTCAAACTCATCGTCACTGGCTTGAAAACAAGTCTTAAGCGTGTCTATCTTGCAGCCTTTATCTCGCCTAGAGATCTCCACTGCTACACGCGAACATTGCTCCCTTGAGCACAAAGTGAAATGTTAGTAAAGTACGCTCATTAGAGCTTGAAAAATCGTGACGCAGACTGACGTGAACGTTGCTCACCAGAGCTCAATAAAGTTGTGTACTAAACAGCTCCTCGCCGATCAATTTATTGGAAACTGACAGAATGAGGTAGGGTGGGGTGAATTTGAAAAAAATAATCTGGAGTTTTCATCTCACAAACTTGGGACTAGTATCAATCTTCTTCATTTTATCCCAACGTCTCAATGCACTTATGTGGAATTAATTCGCATCGGCGGTTCTTTAGATATGCATTTCCGCGCCTTTTTCCAGGGTACGCAATTCACCGCGTGGCTTTGGCGTGGTCTCTTCTGATTGGGTGATTCAATCCTGGATCGGTTGAAACTTTACTCATGACACTCCCATAATGACTCCAATTTAGGTGCGCGTTGGTACAGAATTTGTCCTTGAACTCGGCTTAACCGGTCGTCTTCAGGAATAACTACCAAGCTTGCTTCTGTTGTAATCGTTGCAACTCACTACCTTGCCTTCCCTTTGTCAATTTCAACATGTACTGCCTGGGCATCAGTAATAATAATAATAAAATGACGAAGACTTATTCATCGACTGATTAATAAGGGTTCAATGTGATGATTCTCTTTGCATGAAAACTATTTTAACTATATTTTTCAGCACTTTAAACAATATTACAAACACAATTGAAAACATAAAAGATTAATAAAAATACGGAAAAGAGTTTAGCCCAATATAGATACTGCACTAGATACAAACGGACAAAAAGAAATGTCTAAATTGTCAATCGGGCTAAACCAAAGAATCTGATTAAGTAGATATTTGCTCTGGAATTTGTTGAAGGACTTAGACAAGTCTACTTCAATCGTATATCAAGCCTTCTAGGTTTGACAGACAAGTCATTCAGTACTTCCTCAATTGAAACATCAACAGTATCATGAATGAACATCAAAGCTAATCCATTAAGGCGTTCTTCACTAGTTGAATTCCTTAAATAGTTCTTCACGAATTTTAAGGACGAAAACGATCTTTCACACGAGCAGGTTGTGACAGGTAAGGTAGCCATGATGACAAGCAGGTTATACACAACTGGAAACATGTTCTTGTTGCATATTGACAAAGCATCTATACCACTCTTGGACTTCTTTTCAATAGATTTCAGAGTTTGTTTCCAGAGAAGTAGCTCGCCTCTAATATTAAGGGGAAGTCCATAAAATTCAGCTACATTTTCTACTTCAGCTATGCTTTGGTTGGATAGTTCGTCTTCAGTTGTGGTAACTAGCGTTTGCAATGGCTGAAGAGTTTCTTTATGGGAGACAAATTTATCATCAAGTGATGAAATAGTTTCTTCAAGAAATGGGATGAAAATAACCCGCCTATAATATTCTTCGGGATCGTTAGATGAAACGTTCTTCCTCATCGTTTGTCGAACAACAGTTCGAGGCTGAACTACAGGCACTCCAAATTCCTTGCAGAACTCTAAAACCGAATTATATTGCACACAAAAACCTTGTGTCTGTATCTGCCCTCATTTCTTCAAGAGACCTCTTAACATTCATGGAGGCGTTGATTGCTTGACTGAGATCCAAATTTTCAGTTTGAAGGTATTTGCTGAGAGGAAGTGTGATTTGAAATGCTTTATGAATGACAAATACACTTATCAAGAACTCAAATTTGCTGATAGCGCACAGAAGAAGTTGCGCATCTGTAGCTGCCTTCTTATCAACCCATGCTGCTATTTTTTCTAATGCCAACAATAGCGGTTTCAGAAGATCAATGAATGAACGAACAGACTCGTGCTTTTCAATCCATCTCGTTGCACATAACTTTTTGAGTTTACTCACTCGGGGTTTCTCTTCCATACTTTCAACTTCATTTGTCAACACAGCCTGCCTCTTTGGTGAAGTACTAAAAAAAGCATAGGCTCTTTCAATTGTACCCATACAGTTCCTAATCTCTGCAACACTACACCCTTCAGAAATGGCCAGGTTTAAACAGTGAGCACTACAGTGAACATACTGGGCTTTGGTTAACTGTTTTCGTACCTCTGTAGGATCCACTCATGGCACTAGCTCCATCATAACCTTGGCCTACGAGATATTCTGCATCTAGTCCCACACTTTTCAAACCAGACAATATGCTATTCGCAAGGCCTAACCCAGAAGCATCATTGATAACAATAAATTGCAGAAACTCCTCATGTACGGAATTATCTTGAACGAAACCAACACATAGTGACATTTGCTGCACACCGCTGATGGCTGTGGTCTCGTCAGCAAGAACAGAAATGTATTTAACTTTTTTCACCTGATCGACTAACATTTTCAATATAATGTCATTCAAAGATGAAATAATTTCATTCTGAATCCGTATGTTGCATTTAAGGATGTTACCGGGTGAGTTAGCCGTGGTGGTTACGGCATGACTGATGGCAGTCGCTCACATCCGGGAGGCGAGGAGGTTCGAATCCCCCCGCCAGCAACCTTGAAAATGGTCTTCTGTGGTTTCCCATCTTCCTTCCAGGCAAATGCCGGGGTTGGTCCCTAACTATAGGCCACAGCCGCTACCTTCCAACTCCTCGTCCTTACATTCCAACTTCCCTCCTTCCCTCCCCAACGGTACTTGTAGCTCACCCATTGGGTGTCCGTCTCGAAGCAGCTGCAGACTCAGTCGAGCCGAACATGTCCTCGGACACTCCCGGCACTAACAGCCATACGCAAAAAAAAAATTAAGGATGCTGTCATCAAATGTTCCTTTTGTATTGTATCACCAGCTTCTGCTCGAAACTTGAGAAGAGACCTGAAATTTCCCTCCCCTTTCTTGAGAGGCTCATCTAAATTTACAGGTCCCGAATCCCTGTGACCACGGAAAGCAATGCCCATTCGAGCAAGGAAAATCACAGATTTAATTATTGGTATGAGTATCTCCCTGTTGCATAATATGTTGGATTGAACACCCCTATCCAAGCTTACAACAACAGCAGGTTTTGTACCTTTGTATATGGCGAGAAAGTTCGCAGCCTTTTCCGTACATGCCATATGATACTTGGTTTCTTGGTGTTTTTTGAAATCCTCCTTCGCATTTTTCCAGTTCATGTAAGGAAATTAGGCTATAGGCTACTAGTTTACCTGGCGATGAAGATTGTTTCCAAACAACGGTGCAAAACAACGAACAATATTTACAAAAGGCTCCGTTCTTTGAAGGAGAATAAACTAGCCATTTCCACTCTGATAACCAGTTCAACTGAAATTTCAGATTCCTTGGACCCGATAAAGGGAAATTAAAATTGCTTCCAGGTGTCCAGGCATTTTCCAACAGTTCATTTTTCAGATAATCATCAATCTAAAGAAAAAAGTAAATCACAACATTGAAATAATTAACATGTACCGACACATACGTAGGCCAAGGCCTACAAAATCGAAATACAAATCAGTTACAGAAATAGCGATTATCATGAATCATATTGTAAACACACCTATTGGCCAGCATAACCTCCTAAGTCTGTTCGATGTATTTGGTCGGTAGCCGGGTTGGTAGTAGCCGATAATTCTTCAAGTTCACTTTCAATTCTTAAAGATGAACTACTTGCAATGGCAGTGTTGCATGTAACATCTACTCTTGGTTTTTTAATAATAAATCGATCCATTGCGCATTACAAATAAACTCGGAAAAAAGTGAGACTCACGATCTGGCAGTTCACAGATATGCACGTTTAAAGCAGCACGAAGCTGCGTTACGACAGTTACCAATCGCACACTTTAACAGTAAAACGACAATTTTGATATTTCGCCTAGTGTAGTTAGTTATTATTGCTTTAAGTGGAAGAACAGCGAGGTCATCTGCCCCTCTTGCTCCGTTTAACATGTAGTTTAAGGGTGTTTACCCCAGGCCATAACCAGTAGCTAGCGCCAAAGCTGGATAAGTCTCGTTTCGAGTTGAGTGGTGGTCATTTACCACGTGAAGAACGTGTTCATATTAAAAATATATTACAAAGGAGTAGCCTAAAGAAGCCTCACTGGCAGCAATTCAAAACATTTTCCAGGTGATAGGTGGGACATTATACGGAGCCATGTAAACTAATGTCTCGGGGGGAGGAGGTAAACCCTAACCCCTCCCTGGCGGTACGCCACTGCTCACAGTCGTTGGTTAATTGATCCAATGCTATTGTAAATTTGAGGACAGAATGTAAGATGAATTTTACAATCAATTAAGATTAAGAGATATATCTTCAGAGTAACTAAATGGTAGATATAATGGAGGAATTACCGTACTCATGATCTTTCATCAGGCTTATGATATATAGTATTTTATGCACTCGGTAGAGCAAATATGAATGAATTGATAATGTTGCCACGTAATGATGGCGTTATAATGGAGTATAACAGAGGATGATTTTGCGTCTAGTTGATTTAAGAATGAACAGGCAAGGTTAATTAATGGAATCACAGTCCTATAGAGATGTGATTTATGGTGAAAAGATTTAGATGTTCCTTTTATGGATGATGTTCTATTTAGGAATATCCAAGTGGTGTTGCTGAGGCACGCGCAGCTTAGGCATGTATTGGTCAATCAAATCCTCATAATTTATGAAAGATAATATATTTTAGCACATCAAGAGAAGGTTAATGGATGAATTGAAAATCGCTTTAGGTATTAATCTCAGATAATGAATAACTCAGTTGAACTGTTCAGAAGCTGAGGAAACCTACCCTATATTTGTTAATGAATCTAATGCATCACGATTCTGAAGATTAATTGAATAACTTATCAGTATACGCATACATTAAGGAATATGATTAATTTATTTATTTACATAGTGTACGCCCACATTGGAGCACTTAAATCAATCCATATACACTACAGTATTAGTTGTAATGGCTTCTCAACTTCCTCTTCTCCTTCCAGAGCTTCATTAATCTCTCCGACCTGGCCGCCCTCTCTTCACTTGCCATGGTGTACTGTTTTCGTTTGACTGTTTTTAATTTCAAACTTGTATCCCTACTTCTCAGAAACCTCTTCTCTTTTCTCTCTGCAATTTGTTTCAAGGTAATATTTAGCTCGTCTAAATCATTCTGGACTTCAACGAACCAGTTGTTCTTGGTTTTACTTTTCCAAAGGAAATTGAATAATTGTTTCAGTAGTCTGGTGTCTGGTAGTCTTACTATGTGGCTGAAAAAGGCAATTCTCCTTTTTCGCATTGTATCCACAATTGATTCATTTTCCCGATAGACTATTTCATTAGGCAGCAGTCTCCATTGTTCATTTACTTGATGTTTTTTATTGATGACTAGCTGTACCCGGCATGCGTTGCAATGCCAATCAAAGAAAGTGTTGGCATTGTAACTTTGTATGTTGAAGAGCTTTTGGATTCCCAATATTGTTTTTCTTTTTCCGTTAACCACCTCTAAACTATTGTAAAATTGATTTACTATCTCATAAAAAAACAAAAAAAATGGGAGCGTGCTCAACAACTCACCAAATATTCATCGCAATGAAATGAATAGTATATGAAGGCATACGGGACTTTGTTGAATCGCTTCGCTCGTCGTCGCTCATTTGTTGAATCTACTCGTGAGCTACCTATTATAACATGGATGTACTAAGCCAAACACCTTGCCTGTAGTGTACACAACCTCTCACCCAAATTTCTTCGCTATCGGACGAATGGTATGTGAACGCATACATGATTTTTTTAAACGCTTCGCCCGTCGACGCTCATTTCTTGAATCTACTCGTGCGCTACCTATTGTTAAGTGGATTTACTAAGCGAGAAACCTTCCATGAAGTGTACACAACATCTTACCCAAGTTTCATCACTATCAGACGAATAGTATATGAAGGCATACGGGACTTTGTTAAAACGCTTCGCTCGTCGTCGCTCATTTGTTGAATCTACTCGTGCGCTACCTATTATAATATGGATGTACTAAGAGAGAAACGTTGCCCGTAGTTTATACAACCTCTCACCCAAGTTTCATCGCTATCGGACGAATGGTACGTGAACGCATACAGGACTTTGTTGAAACGCATCGCCCGTCGTCACTCACTTGTTGAATCTACTCGTGCGCTACCTATTATAACATGGATTTACTAAGCCAGACACCTTGCCTGTAGTGTACACAACCTCTCACCCAAGTTTCATCGCTATCGGACGAAAGGTATGTGAACGCATACATGACTTTGTTGAAACGCTTCGCCCCTCGTCGCACATTTGTTGACTCTACTCGTGCGCTACCTATTGTTAAGTGGATTAACTAAGCCAGAAACCTTCCATGAAGAGTACACAACATCTCACCCAAGTTTCATCACTATCAGACGAATAGTATATGAAGGCATACGGGACTTTGTTGAAACGCTTTGCTCGTCGTCGCTCATTTGTTGAATCTACTCGTGCGCTACCTATTATAACATGGATTTACTAAGCCAGAAACCTTGCCTGTAGTGTACACAACCTCTCACCCAAGTTTCATCGCTATCGGACGAATGGTATATGAAGGCATACGGGACTTTGTTGAAACGCTTCGCTCGTCGTCGCTCATTTGTTGAATCTACTTGTGCGCTACCTATTGTTAAGTCGATTTACTAAACCGGAAACCTTCCCTGAGGTGTACACAACATCTCACCCAAGTTTCATCACTATCAGACGAATAGTATATGAAGGCATACGGGACTTTGTTGAAACGCTTCGCTCGTCGTCGCTCATTTGTTGAATCTACTCGTGAGCTACCTATTATAACATGGATTTACTAAGCCAGACACCTTGCCTGTAGTGTACACAACCTCTCACCCAAGTTTCATCGCTATCGGACGAATGGTATATGAAGGCATACGGGACTTTATTGAAACGCTTCGCTCGTCGTCGCTCATTTGTTGAATCTACTTGTGCGCTACCTATTGTTAAGTCGATTTACTAAACCAGAAACCTTCCCTGAGGTGTACACAACATCTCACCCAAGTTTCATCACTATCAGACGAATAGTATATGAAGGCATACGGGACTTTGTTGAAACGCTTCGCTCGTCGTCGCTCATTTGTTGAATCTACTCGTGAGCTACCTATTATAACATGGATTTACTAAGCCAGACACCTTGCCTGTAGTGTACACAACCTCTCACCCAAGTTTCATCGCTATCGGACGAATGGTATGTAAACGCATACAGGACTTTGTTGAAACCCTTCGGCCGTCGTCGCCCATTTGTTGAATCTACTCGTGCGCTACCTATTATAAAAAGGATTTACTAAGTCAGAAACCTTTCCTGGAGTGTGCACAACAATACAACCAAAGTTTCATACCAATCGGATGAATGGTAAATGAACGCATACGGGACTTTGTTTAAGCGATTCGCGTGCCGTCACTCATTTGTTGAATCTACTCGTGCGCTACAACTTTCATATTTATTCACCTTTTAAACCTTCTCTGGACTTCCACAAATAATTCAAGACCAAAATTAGCAAAATCGGTCCAACCGTTCTCGAGTTTTAGCGAGACCAACGAACAGCAGTTCATTTATATATAGATTGTCCTGATGATCCTTCTGTCTCTTTTTTGGATTTTATCTGTTGTTGCTTTGGAATTCATCTTTCACTTGCATAACTTGCTTCAGGTTTAACTACTGAACCATAATGTTTGAATTTGGCGTTCATCGAGAGAGATTTCTTCTTATAAGTTGACCATGTGACTCGTTTCAGTGGCGGATCCAGAGGGGGGCACCAGGGGCAAGTGCGCCCTCCGAAAATCCAGTTGTCTGCCACATTGATATTGCCGATAAAAATGACTCTTTCTGCAAACTGCACTGCAAGTAAAATATTTGCTGTATTGCCTGCATTCATGAATGTGGTCAATGTTTTTTATCATATAGGCTTAGTATGTAATGGCAACACTGTTAGTATAATCGCTACATCGACATACAATTTTTTATGTTTAGGACAGGTAGAAGTAGAAATATATTTCATAATCCTTTGTGTCATGGAGCGCCTTCCTATATTACTTGACTATTTGACTGGCCGGGGCCGGTATTTTTATTTATGTGACTAGTTGTGAGTCAGTGACTGACAATGTTGGTACTATGTACATGTTTTGTAACATTTGTGTAGTAGTCTTGAATATTGTCTTCAGATAGTCTCTATGATTGCATATGTTTTAATGCATATTTGACTGTGTAATGTGCATTAAAATGTGGAAATGTACATATTCTGTAGAATTAAAAAGGTTTTTTTACATAATGACAATGACTTGTGTTATTGAAACTGAAACCAATACATCATTTTAATATAATGAATTTCTTGTAGAATTATAAAATCTGGTGGTATATTGGCTTTCACGGCCGGTGAATTAAAACTCAGCAATTCTTCTAGGTTTGTGCCGTGTCTTGTGTGGGGTTTCGCCTAGGACACCAAGCTAGGCCCATCGGCGGGCTCTTCAGTTGAAAATCTGTGGGAACTGGACGTGCTAGGTATCAGCGATCCTGCCGTAAGGAAAACTAAAACTGAAGAAAACTTTGCAACAATGGAGCACTTACAGAAAACCGTGTCTATTAATGGAGAATTAAGGTATGAAGTCCATTTACCCTGGAAAGAAAACAAATCATTTCTTGTATCTAAAAGGGTCATGGCTGAGAAGAGGTTAGTCAACACAAGGAAGAAAGTGGAACATTTTGGACTAGGTGAGACGTATGAAAATAGTTTTACCGAGTGGGAAAGGAGTGGTGTTATTGAACCGGTTCAGGAGGATGAAAACTTCAGACACTATCTACCGCATCGAGCTGTTGTGAAGGAAAGTAGTTCAACGACAACTGTTCGTCCTGTATTTGAGGCCTCAGCGAAGGAAGTGGGAACCCCTGCTTTGAACGATTGTTTGTATGATGGCCCCAACCTGATTGAGCTAATCCCTGCTATTCTTCTTAGATTCCGAGAGAGGAAAGTAGGAATTATTGCAGACATTGAGAAGGCCTTCCTTCAGATAAGCGTACGGAAAGAAGATCGAAACTATATCTGCTTCCTGATGTGGCAGGACATTGGGAATAATTACAAGATCTTCAAGCATGCCAGGCTGGTTTTCGGCTTAACTTGTAGTCCGTTTCTCCTGGTGGCTGTCTTGGAGTATCACCTGAGGAATTACTTGGAAAACCCGCAATTCAACCCCTATTCATCAAGAGACTTCTACAGAGCTTCTACGTGGACAACGTCGTCTCTAGACTTGACAGGGAATCGGAGATGGGCAAGTTTATCAATCAAGCTAGTAGGGTATTATCAGAAGGCAGTTTTAATTTGAGGGGATGGCAGTTCTCTCAGGATGATGACCAGTCTGCTACCCTTTCATCTGTTTTGGGACTGTTATGGGATCGACAGGAGGATACACTTACTTTAAATTTGCATTGGTTGAATAGTATTCAGGTGGGAGGAGTGACGAAAAGGACAATTCTGTCACTCACACATCGAATTTTTGATCCAGTTGGTGTGACATGTCCTGTCACCCTTTGTGTCAAACTGTTGATTCAAAGGACCTGGAAGACTCATATAAGATGGGATAGTGCAGTTGATGAGAAGTCTAGAGACGAGTTTCTGGCCTGGGTAAAGGATATACCTCATCTGGTAGAAATCAATATTCCTCGATGGTTTGGAAGAAGTGACCATGTGCAAATTCATGTCTTCTGTGATGCCAGCCAACTTGCATACGCAGCAGTAGTCTTCATAAGATCCGATTCCAACAATCAAGTGAGTGTACACTTATGTGATGCAAGATCTCGTGTGTCCCCCCTCAAGGAAGTGGCAATCCCCAGATTGGAATTGCTGGCTGCTACAATTGGAGCACGGTTGCTTAAATGTGTGTTGGAATCTATTTCACTGGAAGTTGATGAGTTTTTTCTCTGGTCAGACTCCTCCTCAGTTCGAGCATGGTTCTGCAGGACTGAGAACTGGACGGTGTTTGTCCGCAATCGTGTGAATGAGATCAGAAACTTGACCAATTTAAACTGCTGGCGATATGTTCCAGGTTCATTGAATCCAGCTGATTTACCGTCACGTGGCTGTTCTGCTTCGCAATTAGTAGCCTCTCGATGGTGGGAGGGACCTGCCTGGTTGTACGAATCTCCTGATTGTTGGCCTCAAACAAAAGTGGTGTATGACGAAGAGAGTATCGCAAAGGAAAGGAATTCTATGACTGTAACCAATGAAGGTCCCCTCTGGTGTGCCAGGTATTTTTCCAGCTATCACAGAATAGTTCATCTAATCGCATGTATTCTTCGTTTCTGTATGAATTGTCTTAGACGTGAGAGGATCTCGCAAGAAAATCTGCAAGTTGATGAGTTAGAAAGGGCTGAAATTAGACTAATTTCTATAATTCAACGAGAAAGCTTCCATGGATAGAACTGTCAATGTTCCTGCATGATATGTGGAGTAGTTAAGGATGTCTTTCCTCAACGGTGGGAGGATGTGACGGACAGTTGGCAACAGTTATTTTGGTTTTTTTGTGAGAAACGAAGGATATGGGACAGTGCATCCAAGATGGAGTCTTTTGAGTGTTATTTGTAATGTGCGTGTATTTTCGTGTAAATACATATCTTTCATTTTCCCAAATAAGTACGAAGTGACGTTTCTGTTCGTAGCAATTATTGTTCAATTTATAATACATGAAATTAGCAGGGAGGACTACTGAATTGTAGCACCAATGGATTGTGGTGTTCATTTTCCCCAACATTATAAGTAAGTGTAAATAATTATAAGATTGTTTATTGTGATTTTTGATACAGTGCTTAGCAGATTTTTGGATATATTCACAGGATATTGTATAATAATGTTATGGATTAGGTCACTCAGGAATTATAGTGAAGTTACGTGTGATAATGTGCGACGAAATAATTCCTTGTGTGGCTGATGAACTTTATGCTTTTCCTTTTATCACTTCTTTTGAACCCTGTGAATTAAGATTGAGGCACGAGCTGATCGGTTCCTTTGAAAATGGCCTCTTGCATCATAATTTACTTTCGCTATAACGTCAGTCAATGAGGTAGGATTGATTTATTTTTATTCTTGCTTGCCAGATACAATAAGCCTTTTGTTTTCATTAATCTTATCCGTGACTCTGTTATTTCTTGGTTTTTCCTCCTTGGTAACGATAAGGCTTCACCAAGAGAGTGTTTTTTTTATGAAACCCAGTTTGAGGTTGCCCACCTTTGGTGTTACCCGTAACGTCCCAGAGAGACTTTGTCTCATGCCTTCCCGAGCTATTTGTTTACCAGGCTGGATTTCCACACACTCTACTTGTTTTGTTATCTTAACCGCTTGCCGCTTTTGGGATGATATGCGATACTTTTAGCCGGGTCATCGCATATCGCTTCCTTGAAGCACAATACGCCCGCCATCTTGAATCTATTTGGATGATGACCTTGTAGTTTGGGCACAAGACACTTCCAACATTAAGGTACATTGTTGCAGAATTTGGAAGAGATCGTAAAATTAGGTTCGATGTAATTTGATTTAAGCTTTGAACATTTGGGTGGCCGCCATTACGTTTCCATCAAGTTGGCTGCGATATAAAACATGTTAGTGCTACTTCTGTACCAAATTTCGTTCAATTCGATTTCGTCGTGTTTGAATTGATAAGCGGGGCAGGGGGGGGGGAGGAGATATACACACTCACACACAGACAGACTGACGACTTTTGGGCCGTGCAGATCTCATAAGTTTACTTGCAATTCTTGCAAAAATCGAAAGTAAGCTAAAACACCAGATGGATGGACAATGGAGATTGTTACTTAATGCCGTTGTCTATCGAGAAGGTGATTCAATTAGGAGGGGTAGATGATCTCGTAGTTCCGCCCCTTAAAACAACAATAAGTAACTAACTAAAGTGATTCAAAAACAGACACAATCAGAAAGAGGAGAATTTCCCTTGTCTGTCATTCATTGACATTGCATGAAAATATACTACTAAAACAACTATTTAACTACCTTTGGAAAAATATAATAAAACTAATTATTTCATAGAAGTTCAAAATTATTTAGATGAGTTGAATATTACATTGAAATAAATCGAAAACAGAGAGGAAAAAGGATTCTGATGAACACACATAAGGCTTACACTAAAAATCAATCAACGCAAACAGTATGTGATAACTGCTGAGGAAGGGGCGGGGAGAGGAGGAACATTCCCCGTCAATTCGTAGAGGATTTGAAAGTACGGTATTTGGTTTGATGTAATGTGGGCGTAAACTATGTAAATAAATAAAGGTTGTATTTTTATAATTATTCAGTGGACTACGATATCCGTGATTATCGTAGTGATTCTTGCGAGGATATTTGTGTAGGTATATTACAAATTTTCATGAATATTCGACTATGTAGTCGGCAGGGTTTCCTAATTTTATTTAATGGATATTATGTAAACTCATGATGAAGAATGTCTAAGCGTTTGAAAGGAGTTAAATATTCTTCAGTCGGTCAACACGAGTGTACCCAATTGTGATGGGTTATTCCCTAATCCTAATATTTATTATTATAAATATTTAATAATCATACCATTGTAGCCTAGATCGCTCTATTCTATTTTGCAATGGTTCCTCTCTTACCATCTCTCTGACTCTCTCATTCCTTACTCTGTCCATTCTTGTCACTCCTACCCCACTCCTCTGGAACTTCATCTCCACTGCTCGTATTTTATTCTTGTCCCTTTCCTTCATCACCCATGTTTCTGAACCATATGTCAAAATTGGCACAAAGTAGGTCTTGTAGATGATTCCTTTACATTTTTTGTGGTACATCTTTATTCCATAACATCCCCCTAACACTCTCGAAAAATCCATCTGCGCACCTTCCCCTTTCATTTATTTCCATCCTATTGCCTCCCTTTTCTTCAATTATGCTTCCCAAGTACTTGAAGCATTCTACTTTCTGCAACTGCTGCCCTCCAAGTGTTATGACCATATCCAGTCTGTTCTTCTTCCTTGTTGTGATGACCACTTCACTCTTTTGTGCTGAGAACTTCATCCCATATGATAACACTACCTTCTCCCACTCATCTAATTGCTCTTGTGCTTCTTCCTCGTCCTCTCCCCATACCAGAAGGTCGTATGATTTCATCCATCACCACTATAAATAACAGGGGTGAGAGGGCACTTCCCTGTTTCAGACCACTCTCCAGTTGAAACCACTCCGTTCTCTCTCTTCCCACCTTTACACAGCTTTTGCTTCCCTCGTACATTGCTTTCACTCTTGCCACTGTCTCCTTGTTCACTGCTTTTGCTCTCATTGCTTCCCATACCTTGTTTCTATTAATACTATCATATGCTTTCTCAATATCCAAGAAGGTCATCACCAGATCTTTCCCATATTCATAATGGTGTTCTTGTAGCTGTCTTCTGCAAAGATGAGGTCAACTGTTGACCTTCCTGGCCTGAATCCATACTGTTCTTCCCTCAGCCCATCTTCAACTTCTGTCCGAATTCTTCTCTCCAGTACCTTCTCAAATATTTTGGCGCAGTGGCACATGAGTGTAATTCCCCTGTAGTTCTTGCATTCCTTCCTACTTCCCTTTTTAAATATGGGTATTATTATCCCTCTTTTCCAGTCCTCTGGTATTTTCTTCTCCCTCCATATCACTTCCATTACTCGAAAGAGCCACTGTGTTCCTATCACCCCTGCTGCTCTCACCATCTCCACACTCACTTCGTCTATTCCAGGTGCCTTTCCCCCTTTCATCCCATAGCTTACCCAAGGTCTTTGGGGGAGATGCGCGCATGCGTTGTTTACTATTTTGCCGGCTATCGCCTTCCCGCCAACTAGTCAGTGTCTGTTCAGACTGTACTTTTAAGTAAATATGTACATATTTGCATTTATTTTGTAGAATATTGTTTTGTATTTCGGAAACAAAGCCCAACTAAAATACATTAAACGATAACTGATGAAATAATGCCGTTTACTGTAAGAATATTTAAACACAAGGTTCTTGTGCATCTAATTTTAAATTAAAGGTCTTAACATTTCGTAACTTTGTGTAATCCGAGATTTCCCAAATTCGAGCACCTCTTGGTCCCAATTACCTCGGATTACCGAGGTTGTACTGTATTGAACTTGGCTATTAGGCTACATGGAAATTACCAATGAAAAAGGCTCTCCTTTGCTTGACGAACATGGTCTGCACAATGAAGGCCTGTTTCACAGAACAGTTCATATTAATTGGCTGCTTATACAATGTTTAACTATGAGATTAAGTAGTTTATTTGACACAGATGTGTGGAGTAATTCGTTGCTGTAATTTTAACAAATTTGTCATGGAGGAATGGTGTGAATGCCCAGTTTTAAAAATGCTGCATTTGCAGTGTCAAATTTTGAGTAGTTAAAACAAGTAGCATAAACTGGAAAGTGTTTCTGATGTAAATGTTGGTAAATCAAAAAATTGGAGAGTGAAGATAATATTAAAATCTGACTGAATATTTCATTACAAAGAATGACCAAACCATTCTAATTTCTACTAGTGTTAGGTGTGAAATAAATATTAATAATATTGCCCCTTGCAATCAAAGTGGATTCTCATCATTGTAATTATTACTATGCATTGCTCTTGAGATCACTACGAAATGAACATTTTATAACAAACTCAATTATTATTCATCTTGTGCAGTATTCAAAACCTTTTAAAATAATTGAAAATGGAAAATACCTTTTTAAACCTTGAAAACGGTATGCTTCCACTCTGGTCAATATTTTCAGTTTTGTCTTACGTGGACATCAAAATAATCTATCAGCTTAACGTCAAACATGAATTAAAATAAACATACATGCCAAATTTTATTATTTACCTATAAAAATTAAGGGAAGCAGCCCTTTTATGGCTTTTTGGCAGTACTCAAGTAATGACTACATAAAAATGAATATTATGCGCACCCGCCATCTTGGAATATTATAATATATAAAATAAATAACAGTACAGTAAGTATGTAGTTAGTTTTAGATGTAAGTAGGTAGTTAGTTTGTCTATTTGATATATGTCATTGTTCTATTAGACTGTGGTGTGTGAGTGTGTCTGGTAACAGTTGCATTGTTTATTAGTTCTAGTTCATTGTTTCAGTAGACTGTGATGTGTGAGGGTGCATGTGAGTGTGTCTGCTGACAGACTGTTTTAGTGGTAGTATTTGTTGTTGATGGAACTTAAGTATTTTTTCGTTAGTAGAATTTTGGTATTTAATTGTTAGTACAGTAGAAGGTTACTATTTTTGTTAGTAGAATTGCTCTTTACTTATTCTGAAAGGGAGTAGCAGCCTTTCAGAATAAATCAATTCTTTACTAGTCTTATAGACGGTTAAGATATTGATAATATAAGCCAAATAATGGCTACACTGCGTCCTGCTGCACGGCTGAAAGCAAGGGGAAACTACAGCCGTTTGCTATTCCCGAGGATATGCACCTCTCTATGCATAAATACATGTGATGATGGCCTCCTCCCTTGTAAAATTTCAATCCGGAGGTAAACTACTCCCCCGTTCGGATCTCCGGGTGGGGACTACTCGAGAGGGGGTTAACATCACAGAAGTGACAAAGAGGAACTCTGACATTCTACGGATCGGAGCGTGGAATGTTAGAAGTCTGCTAGGAAATGGAAGGTTAGAAAACTTAGAAAGGGAAATGGATAGGTTGAGGTTGGATTTGGTTGGGATTAGTGAAATGCGCTGGCAGGAAGAACAGGACTATTGGTCAGGAGACTATAGGGTCATTAGCACTAAATCAAACAATGGCCAAGCAGCGGTTGGCCTCATATTGAGTAGGAAACTTGGACAGCGGGTGGAATATTATGAGCAATATAGTGAACGGATTATTGTAGCAAAAATAAATACTAAACCTACCTGCACCACAGTGGTACAAGTCTATATGCCTACCAGTCAAGCTGATGATGAGGATGTTGAAAAGGTCTACGATGAAATAGACGAAATTCTGAGGTATATCAAGGGTGATGAAAATGTTATAGTAATGGGAGATTGGAATGCTGTGGTAGGAAAAGGGAGAGAATGGAAGATAGTAGGAGATTTCGGATTAGGTGAAAGTAATGATCGAGGAAGCAGGCTGGTAGAATTCTGCACTGAGCATGAGTTGGTCATAGCTAACACCTTATTCAATAACCACAATAGAAGAATATACACATGGATGAGACCAGGAGATACAGGGCGTTACCAAATCGACTTCATTATGGTCAAGCAGAGGTTTCGAAACCAGATTTTGGATTGTAAAACATATCCTGGTGCTGACATAAACTCTGACCACAATCTGGTTGTAATGAAATGCAGATTCAAGTTGAAGAAACTGAAGAAAAGTCAAAAGCCAAAAAGGTGGGCAATAGACAGACTGAAAGAGAAGGATGTAAACGAAAGATTCAAGAAGAGTATAAAGGAAGGACTAATGAAAAACCCTAAACAAACTTCAATTGCAGACGAATGGGCACTTTTGAGGAATGAAATAACAAAATCCGCAGAAGAAAACATTGGTAGGAAAGAGAGAATAGGTAGAAAACCGTGGATCACTCAGGATATACTCGAATTGATGGATGAAAGGCGGAAACACAAGAATCCAAGAGATGAAAAGGGGAAAGCAGAATACAGACGTCTGAGAAATGAGGTTAACAAGAAGTGCAAGGAAGCGAAAGAAGAATGGTTGAAAGAGAAATGTGCTGGTATAGAAAATTGTCTGAAATTAGGAAAAGTAGACACAGCTTATCGAAGGATTAAGAATACTTTTGGGGAAAAGAAGACTAAGTGCTGTAATATTAAGGACACAAATGGAAAGCCTCTAACAGATAGGGAAGAAAAGGTTGAGAGATGGAAAGCTTACATAGAGAGTTTGTATAAGGGAAAGGTGATTGAGAATCATGTAATGGAAAGGGAGGAGGAAATTGATGAGGATGCGAAAGGAGATTTAATATTGAGATCAGAATTTGATAGAGCTTTGGAAGACTTAAGCAGGAACAAAGCACCAGGCATAGATGATATACCGATTGAGTTGCTACGCTGCATAGGAGAGGAAGGTCTGATCAGGTTATTTCACTTGGTGTGTAGGATTTATGAGACAGGTGAGGTACCCCCTTATTTCAAGAAGAATGTAATCATCCCTATACCAAAGAAATTGGGAGCTGACAGATGTGAAGATTACCGTACAATCAGCTTGATTACTCATGCTTCAAAGATCCTGTCTAGAATAATTTACAAGAGGATTGAGAGCCAGATAGAAACGGAGTTGGGTGAAGACCAGTTTGGTTTCAGGAGAAATGTAGGAACAAGGCTGATTTTGGAAGGTAGAATAAGGAAAGATAAGAGAACGTTCATGGCTTTTGTAGACTTAGAAAAGGCTTTTGATAACGTTGATTGGACTAAATTGTTTGACATTTTGAAATCGATTGGAATAAAGTACAGGGATAGGAGGGTGATATACAATCTATACAGAAACCAGACAGCAGTCATTCGAGTTGAAGGACATGAGAGAGAAGCTGGTATTCAGAAAGGTGTAAGGCAAGGCTGCAACTTATCACCCCTACTTTTCAATCTTTACATTGAACAAGCAATGAAGGAAATTAGAGAAAAATTTAAAGTGGGAGTGAAGATTCAAGGAGAAATAATTTCAACTCTGAGATTTGCTGATGACATCGTCATCTTGCCCAACAAGCCTGAGGATTTGAATGAGTTTTTGAATGGTATGGACTCCGTATTACGGAAAGAATTCATGATGAAAATTAATAAATGTAAAACAAAAATACTGGAATGCAGCCGAAATAAATCAGAAACCTCTATGGAGATCAAATTGGCAGGTGAAAAGCTGAAGGAAGTAGGAGATTTCCGTTACTTAGGAAGCAGAATAACCAGTGATGGACGAAGCAAAGAGGATATAAAAAGTAGGTTGGCTCAGGCAAGAAAAGCATTTCTACAAAAAAGGAATCTGCTGACATCGAATATAGATTTAGGTATTAGGAAGTCATTTTTGAAAGCCTTTGTCTGGAGCGTGGCGCTCTATGGAAGTGAAACTTGGACTATTGGTGCAGCAGAAAAGAGGAGAATTGAAGCTTTTGAAATGTGGTGTTACAGGAGAATGATGAAGATCAGATGGGTAGATAGGGTTACAAACAAAGAGGTATTAAGACGAGTGGGAGAGGAGAGATGTTTCTGGCGACTGCTAATGAAGAGAAGAGATAGGTTGGTAGGACACATACTAAGACACCCAGGAATAGCAAGCTTTGTTATGGAAGGAAGGGTCGAGGACGAGAACTGTAGGGGTAGACCAAGGTTAGAATATGTTAAACAGATTGCCTCGGATGTAGGGTGTGGTAGCTATGTAGAGATGAAACGATTAGCTCAGGACAGGGAGGCATGGAGAGCTGCATCAAACCAGTCAAAAGACTGAAGACTCAAACAACAAACAACAATAATCATATTAATTTATTAATATTTATTGATCCCATGCACAATGTTTCAGCATTAGGGACTAACCCCTCACAATTGTGTAGAACGACTGAAAAACATTAAACTTGGTTTACTTTAGCAACACTGAAAATGGCTTCAAACACTATAATGTAGGCTTTGTAATAATAGGGCATTTATTGACATTTGAGCTGGCGATGGCCCCAATGAAACACATTACAATATATTAGGCTCAATGGTAAAGTCTTACTACAAGTTCAACATGAGGACCGGACTTGTCGGAATACGAACTTAATCTAATGGACTCGCAGAGCCCCATTGCGCTTGAACGTCCTCTGGAACACAGCATCAACACTTAATGTATCTCGGAAACTTTTATATATTGTTTAGAAACAATAAGTTCCATGACGAACAAAAGAGCCTAATTTTCCTAAAATTTAAGATTCATGCCAATGATTAATCTATATGGATCTATATAGAATAATGAAATTAAGTTGGTAATATATAAATTTAAAATTAGTTCGAAATACTGTATACCTGGCATAATGTAGCCGAATAGAGCACTACAGTTGGCAGCCCTGGTGACTGAATATATTCTTAGTTCCATCTCTTAAGGTACAGAATACAAAATTTGGTTGAAGTCCAATGGATAGAATGGGCGTTACATGCAGTTAAATATTGGATATAACAGCACGCGTAAAATCATGTTGGCAACAATGACATGCATGTATTGGTCAGAAATAATCTGAAATAATGCGATCTATTATTGAGCCAATTTTGAATGAAATCCATTAGTTAGTATAGAAGTGACATCCATTTTAGAATTGGACCTATCAGCAGGCATAGAATCATGTTGGCAGCACTGACGTATATCAGTTATTCCAAATTAATGTAGAATGCCAGGTACCACGTGTGCAAAGTTTAGAGCTATTGGCTTGCATACTTTCTGATATATTGATATTAGGGTAAAAGAATAGCGATTATTAACAGTTGGCAGCCCTGGTTGCTCTTAAGAATACGCATAGTTATATCTGTTATGGTACACATAGAACATACGAAATTTGGTTGAAATCCAAATCATAGTATAGATCTTACACGTTAAAGTTGGACCTCTCAGCAGGCTTAGAATCATGTTGGTAGCACTGATGTATGTTACTCCAAATTAATATAGAACGTCAGGCACTATACGTGTGCAAAGTTTAAAGCTGTTGGCTCGCATACTTTCTGATATATTGGTATTTGGATAAAAAATAGAGAGAGCATTTATTGACAGTTGGCAGCCCTGGTGGCTCTTAAGAATACGCTCAGTCATATCTATTTATGTACGCTATAGTACATACGAATGTTGGTTGAAATCCAAGTGATAGTGTAGGAGTTAAATGCATTTAAAAGAGGGCCCTGTCAGTAGGCTTAGAATCATTTCGGCAACACTGTCATGTATGGTCTCCTGAAAATAAACTGAAGTATTATTATCTATATGTGTGCCAATTTAGGAATAGTTCCCATGTATACATTCCAAGATATCCATCATGGAGCTCAAATTTCAATTGCGATTTTTCAGCTCTTGGTAGCACTGACATCATTTCAAAATATGGCATTGGGATATTCTGGTATAGATCTTTACTCCTACCAAATTTTGTTTCGAATGCTGCAACCGTTTCGGAGTTGACAGGGGGGACACACACACAGCTAGCCAGACAGACAGAAGGACAGACAGACAGACAGACAGATATACACACATTTGCCCGGATCGATCTCATAAGTCTACTTTTTCCTCATTTTTGCGAAATGTAAAAAGTAGGCTAAAAATTATAGACAGTTTTCTCTAATGGGATTAGTGTAATTGGTTGTTATATTATATCCTCAACTACAGAATATGCACAATACTTCCCGACGATGAACCACTAGTTGTAACAAAAACCCAGACGCTAAACATATGTTCTTCTTAAGGTCACTGACACATTCAGAGTCTCACTAAGCAAATATCATTGCGTTTAGAACTCCTAGGTACCCACCGAGACTGTGAGCAGATGGTTACTCATCAAGGTATTAGCACACTGAAGTGTCTTTAAGCTAACATCCTTCTGTTTAGAGCTCCTAGGTATCCAATCAAACTGTGAGCAGAAGGTTCCTCTTAGAGGTATTAGCACACTGGAGTGTCTTTAAGCTAACATCCTTCAGTTTAGATCTCCTAGGTATCCAATCAAACTGTGAGCAGATGGTTCCTCTTAGAGGTATTTTTACACTGGATTGTGTTAAGCTAATATCAGTCTGTTTAGAGCTCATAGATACTGTCTGTCCACCAGCTTAAGGTCCGTGGCAGGAATGCAACAAGTCAGCTGGCCTCTGCACGAACGACAATAGTACCAACCTACTACTGACCCATACGATTTCACAATTGAAACTGAACGAAAGTAGCCGTGAGTAACCATAGCGTGAATAACATCGGTGCTGAGTTGGCAATACCTGCAGCGGCACGTCCACTCAATCAACGCAGCTGGAATGTCTCTCCTCTCCCCTTCAGCCCCCTAAGACCAGGAGCTGGTGGACGAACAGTACCTGCAGCGGCACGTCCACTCAATCAACGCAGCTGGAATGTCTCCCCTCTCCCCTTCAGCCCCTAAGACCAGCAGCTGGTGTACGGACAGTACCTGCAGCGGCACGTCCACTCAATCAACGCAGCTGGAATGTATCTCCTCTCCCCTTCAGCCCCCTAAGGCCAGGAGCTGGTGGACGGACAGTACCTGCAGCGGCATGTCCACTCAATCAACGCAGCAGGAATGTCTCCCCTCTCCCCGTCAGCCCCCTAAGGCCTTGAGCTGGTGGACGGACAGTACCTGCAGCGGAACGTCCACTCAATCAACGCAGCTGGAATGTCTCTCCTCTCCCCTTCAGCCCCCTAAGACCAAGAGCTGGTGGACGGACAGTACCTGCAGCGGCACGTCCACTCAATCAACGCAGCTGGAATGTCTCTCCTCTCCCCTTCAGCCCCCTAAGACCAGAAGCTGGTGGACGGACAGTACCTGCAGCGGCACGTCCACTCAATCAACGTAGCTGGAATGTCTCTCCTCTCCCCTTCAGCCCCCTAGGACCAGGAGCTGGTGGACGGACAGTACCTGCAGCGGCACGTCCACTCAATCAACGCAGCTGGAATGTCTCTCTTCTCCCTTTCAGCACCCTAAGACCAGGAGCTGGTGGACGAATAGTACCTGCAGCGGCACGTCCACTCAATCAACGTAGCTGGAATGTCTCTCCTCTCCCCTTCAGCCCCCTAGGACCAGGAGCTGGTGGACGGACAGTACCTGCAGCGGCACGTCCACTCAATCAACGCAGCTGGAATGTCTCTCTTCTCCCTTTCAGCCCCCTAAGACCAGGAGCTGGTGGACGGACAGAACCTGCAGCGGCACGTCCACTCAATCAACGCAGCTGGAATGTCTCTCCTCTCCCCTTCAGCCCCCTAAGACCAGAAGCTGGTGGACGGACAGTACCTGCAGCGGCACGTCCACTCAATCAACGTAGCTGAAATGTCTCTCCTCTCCCCTTCAGCCCCCTAGGACCAGGAGCTGGTGGACGGACAGTACCTGCAGCGGCACGTCTACTCAATCAACGCAGCTGGAATGTCTCTCTTCTCCCTTTCAGCCCCTAAGACCAGGAGCTGGTGGACGAACAGTACCTGCAGCGGCACGTCCACTCAATCAACGCAGCTTGAATGTCTCTCCTCTCCCCTTCAACCGCCTAAGACCAGGAGCTGGTGGACGGACAGTACCTGCAGCGGCACGTCCACTCAATCAACGCAGCTGGAATGTCTCTCCTCTCCCCTTCAGCCCCCCTAAGACCAGGAGCTAGTGGACGGACAGTACCTGCAGCGGCACGTCCACTCAATCAACGCAGCTGGAATGTCTCTCCTCTCCCCTTCAGCCCCTTAAGACCAGGAGCTGGTGGACGGACAGTACCTGCAGCGGCACGTTCACTCAATCAACGCAGCTGGAGTGTCTCTCCTCTCCCCTTCAGCCCCCTAAGACCAGGAGCTGGTGGACGGACAATACCTGCAGCGGCACGTCCACTCAATCAACGCAGCTGGAATGTCTCTCTTCTGCCCTTCAGCCCCCTAAGACCAGGAGCTGGTGGGCGGACAGTTCCTAAGCTGACTGAGAGCAGATAGTTCCTCTCAGAGTATTTGACACACTGGAGAGTCTTTAATTTTATATAATCCAGGTTAGTGCTCCTAAAGACCCAGTCGTTTGGTAGATTGTTCTCGTTAAAGGTATTGACACACTAGAGCGACATTCAGTTAGAGCTACTATGTACCCACCCAGACTGTACTACCTACGATCTCGCACTAAAGGCAATAATGCAATCGGGGTAGAATCACAGCAGAAGCGGATATGGACATGAAAAAAAAAAACAATAAATGCGGGGATCAGGATCTTATTTGATTTACCGCTGGGCCCAAGGTTTGCAAATCAAACATTCCCTAAATTGAAATACAGAATGATTAAATCGCATAAGGCGAAATAAAAAACACAAAATCAGGAAGATTAATTAAAAGGAATCCCAAAGGCGTGGAGGTGGTGGCTTCGTAGCAGTACGGAGCCAAGGCCAAACGAAATTCAAAAAGGATAAATTAAGGGAGAACTTACGTTTAGAAATGACAAAGACGAAACAATGCAAAGCAGTTATGAAGTAATGTATTGAAATGAAATTAAAGTATGCGCATAAATAACTAAATCAAAACAGAATTAAAACACAAGTTAATATAAGAACAAGAAGTTCCGTGAAGAACTATACAGCCTATTTTCATATATCCTACTTATGTTAACTGCTACTATCAACATACAAAATGTCAGTTTGATTGCTGTAATAGATTCGTAGATATTGAGAACCGACTAAATATTTCGGATGGTCGCCATGTTGGATTTTATATATGTAGGTTCTGGAGTTATGTACTCTTACATGAAGATTATTGTGTACGTGTAGCATTCAAACTTCAATCGCATGATTGAAGGAGATTTTAAAAATTCGCACAGCTGCCAACTTGTGGTTACGGAAACAATGAAATAAATTAGATGCCAGTGGATTAACATTCGTATGATGATATACTGTACCAAGTTTCACCGCACTCGGATGGCTAAATTGCGAGAAACGTCCATGCCAATATTTATACTTCGCGACGCCGCCATGTTGGATTTATGATCACCAGGTTATTTAAAGTCCTATCGGTGAACTTAAGTCCATTGCCGCTATGAACATAAAAAAATCAGTTTGATTGCTATAATGGATTCGTAGATATTCAGAGCCGTCTAAATAATTCGGAAGGTCGCCATGTTGGATTGTTAAATGTATGGACCAAAGAGTCATGTACCATTAAAGGCAAAATATTGCGTAGGTTCATTATTCAAACATTCACTTCGATCGCATGATTACGAAAAAAGAAACAAAACTTCATTTTAAAATTCCCACAGCTGCCATCTTGAGGTTATGTAAACAGTTGAAGTAAATTAGATACCACTGCATTAAAATGCGTATAAACATTTCCTGTACCAGATTTAATTGCGTTTCGAACATAAAATCGCGAGAAAGGTCTATTTAAAATTTTCAAATTCGCTTGGCCGCCATGTTCGTTTTGTAGTTAACCGGTTTGTGAAAGTTTATAGATGAACTTCCAGTAGTACCCTTTATCTCCGTACAAAATTTCAGGGTGATACCGCTAACAGTTTCAGAGATATAGAATGCCGGTGAAATATTTCGCACATCCGCCATCTTGTGGTTATGTAAACAATTGAACGAAGTTAGATGTTGGTGCATTACAATGTGTATAAACATATACAGTACCAAGTTGTATTGCGTTTGGTTGGATAAATCGCGAGAAACGTCTATATACATGTCGGAAATTCGCGTGACCGCCATATTGGTTTTGTAGTTACCGGTTTTTCAAAAAGACACAGGTGAACTTCTAGTAGTTCCCTTTATCACCGTACAAAATTCCAGGGTGATATCTGGAATTGTTTCGGAGATATTGAATGCTGGTGAAATAATTCGCACAGCCGCCATGTTGGATTGGTGAGACGTAACAAAATTTGAAGGGCTTGGTCGGGGTCTTCCGGAATAGTGCTATGAACTTACCGAGTTTCATTGAAATCGCTCCAGCCGTTTAGATGTTATTAGGGGACACACACACACGCACACACACACACGGACAAATGGTGATCTAGTAAGCCTATTTTTTCAAAATTGAAAATAGACTAAAAGGAGAAATCAAAAGTAAACTTAACCAGTAATGTGCAACTAGACTGTAGGTACAATTCAAGAACAGACAATTAACGACAAGTAAGGAAGTCTTGGGAAGACTTACGAAAAAGATAAGAGTAACGTCTACTTCCGAAAACGACTAACACTGCAGTCCCCAAAAGAGAGATCCGCGATAACGATGATGTTATGAAATCGTAGGAGGGCGGACGGAGGGTTGAGGGAGGCAGAGAGGGGGAGCGTTGCTCAGAAGCAGAGGAGGAAAAGAGGGGGTGACATCAAAATATGCAACACGGTGAAGGCCTGAGAAGAGAACGCGAAAATTATTTTTCGATAATCAAAACACATTTCACCACATTGACACAACGTAAGAAAATGAGGATGTAGGTTCACGGATAGAGTGCAAAACATCATAGGAAAACGAAAATTAAATCAAAATGGTGATATAGAAATTTAAAACAACTGCATGTCAGTTAATTTAAAGAATCGAGTCGTACTCACGTTAGTTGCAATAGGGGCGGGCTGGAAGTCCGACACACTCACACAACCACTTACATGATGGCAGCACCCTTCTCTTTTCCAGACAGGAGAGAAGCCTTCGCAAAACATAAATGCGTACACAAGAAGTTGCATCTCCTCTCCAAGACATGGGGGGAGGGAGCCAATGGCGAATACATTGCCTAACAAATCGCAATGCTCTGGCCAATAGGGAAATGTGCATACAAAAACATTATACCACATGGGAACATGTTACACCGTATCAAGTGCGTTTACATACATTATGGGACGCAGTACAAGTGACAAAGAAAAAGGTGTCACAACTGGAAAAATAATAATAACTATAATAATAATAATAAAGTCGCTACAAAAAATGGTTCAGAGGATGGCTCTCCTTAAAGGTAATGCCACTCTTCGAATGTCATCAGGCTATCATGACTCCGTCTAGTGCTCTCTAACATTTCTGATATCCTCTCCATTTAACCATGGAACACCAAGGTGAGGTGTGAGTGACCCGTGAATAACAAACAATTGCTAAGACGCTACTAAGACATTGAGATCTGTCAGCGTGCGAGAACATTCTTGAGACAGAAATAAATATAGGTCAGGGTCATAGAGACCCCAGTGTGGTATTTACCCTGGTGTGGCATAACACCCTGCTACTGCTGCAGTTCTTGATAGCCAATTGACGAGGTGCGATGAACTTCCTTAGTGTTAGAAACGGTGTGAGAAATGGCTAATTCCAAGATAGGACTGTCTGACTGCAACATCAGGAAATAATTGTCAGAAAATAGTGACAGTGAGCAGGATATCAGTGGGGAATCAGATTCCGAATCTGACTATGTTTTCGAGAATAGCGATCACGAACGTGAATTCATTGCAGAATATGAAAAATACACAGAAGTTAAAATCAAAGTACCGGGTTGAAGTCGCAATCCTGTCAGAATCACCGAGCCATGGCGTACGATTGCGTGACAAGTGAAGGATATTGTAACCCCTTACGAAGGGAAACTATCAGTGCAATTTGTTTCAAGTGACTGTTATATAACTATTTTATGTTTAATGTAAATTTACTCCAGAACTTGACAAATATTGTCCACAGTGATAAGAAAAATTATTAATTAATGTACCTCTGCAATATTCAGGCTGTTATTTTCTGGTGTCCTCTTACTATAAAGTAGTCAGCTAAAATAATAATAAGTGATGAAATTCGACAGATACTGAATATACGACTACAACTTGACTGGGTCGGTCAGCCCCCACTGTGGTATTTAGGTATGCACTTTATAAGTGTGGTGTTCCAGGTGAGAGATTATAACATTAAGTTGGAGAGAGATCAGTATACATTAGTGCAGATTTAACGATTCGTGTCTCAGCAAATAATCATATTAATTTATTTTCAAAGATGCTTTTGTCTACTGAATGTAAACTGTTTGCTATAAATGAAGCCATGTCCCTTTAGTGAATTTCAATGTCTCTTCTTTTATTCTATCCAATATCATTTCTTCTCCCGCTCTTTGGCAATTATCTTGTATAATGAATTGTTAATTTATCTGCCAATAAATGTAATTATATTCATTTCCAGCGGTAAACCAAACACTTGTCATAATTCCTTTATCCTAGACATTATTGAGTCCAACGTTTTAAAATCGTGTTACTGTAAACATTCGATTGACGTTAATCTCAGGCCCTAGTGGAGGGATATCTATAGCAGAAAACACCGTTGCATGCCGTCTTGATGTCGCTCCATCATAACTATCCTCTTATGTACCGCAGAGTCTGTGATTGGACGATGAGTTGGTGGCATAAGGTGGTAGTTGTTCTCACATTGCATGACATGCAGGTGGTAAAACCTTCATTCTTCGTTGTTTACAAATGAGTTCATATATGTGTAAAGATCATTCCTCCCTAAATTTTACTGCTCATGAAGAACATGTATGTCGCTCCTAGCTACGAAGGATTATCCAGTATGTGTTTAAATTTTCTTTCGTAGTTCAGTTCTCCCTCACATGGGTTTCACTAACAATTCCTTTTTTAAATATACACATAACAAAACGTTTTGCATATTGCCATGGTGTAAAGTTAAAACGGACTTATTTATTAAGCAATGTACAATTCTGCTCTACACAATTGAGATCGGGAGCATAGGCAGACCATTCCATTCTGTGAATAACAATCTCCTGAAGAAAGGCATTGACCACAGGGCAGCTCAGATTCATCGCCCACGAAAGTGAAATTCAGGCCGAATGATCAGCACAGACTATGACTACAGGTGCCAGAATAGTATTCCTGTAACGTGTGCCTGACATACACAAGAAGGGTTGGACGACCATACATGATGCTTCCCAAAACATTGCATCAACTCCTCTGATGGTATCAGTCTCGGAAGTACTGGTTTTGCATACATTCATTGGGTCGTATACACACTCGTACAGATCTATCATCATTGACATAGGCGAGTATTCGCAACCGATACACACGGACGGAAGAACGACGAATGTGTTTGAGACCACTTGGCCACGTTGCTCCACATGTGCCACTGGAATGGAGCTATAGACCACTATGGATCATCATGTTTCTTCAAATTACCTTCCTTGGTATAGATTGCACCGCATACAATATATGAATGTAGCTTTAACCCACTATGGATCAATATTTGTTTCATCAAATGATGTACCTCATTAATGTGCCTTTAGACCACTCTCGATTAACATGTGCAGCTTCAAATTCCTATTCTCAGAAAAGTTCCTTCCACACGTACTACATGAATGTTGGGTTAGACAAGTATGGACCAATATGTGTGACTACAAACGAGACTTTTGTGTAAAGCTTGCATCGTATGTATTCCATGAATTTGGCTTTGGACAACAATGGATTAAGGTATGTTTCTTTTAACTTTTCCCAGGAAACATAACTCCATTTGTATTACATGAGTGTGGCATCAGCCCACTATGGAAAAATATGTGTTAACAAATGACTTTTGTGTATAAAGTTTATTCCGCAGGTACCAGAGGAATAGGTCTTTAGAGCACTATGGATAAACAAGTTATCCTTCAAAGCCCCTTTATGAGCAACTTTTCTCCGCATCTATTAAATGACTATGGCATTAGACCTTTATGAATGAAACGTGTCTCTTCAAGTGACTTTTGTAGGAAAATTCCTCTCTGCAGTTACTACAAGAATAGGGCTGTAATTCACTATGGGTCAGGTTGTGTTTCTTCAAATGTTGGTTCTGGGACAATTAACTTCGCACTACACGTACGTCTCCTTAATGAAGGCTTGAGTTCACTATGGATCAACATATGTCTCTTTAAACTTCCTTTCTCAGTAAACTTGGTTTCACATGTATTACATGAATATGGCTTGAGACCACTATGTATTACCGAATGTTTTCTAAAACTTCCCTTTTGAGTGAAATTGCCTCCGCATGTATTACATGAGTAAGGTTTTAGACCAGTATGGATCATCATGTGTGTCTTTAATGTACTTCTATGAGTAAACTTAGCTCCACATATGATACATGAGTGTGGCTTGAGGCCACTATGGATCAACATGTGCTCCTGCAAGTGGTTTCTATCCTTAAACGTAGCTGCACATATATTACAAGGGTGCGTTTTCAGTCCACTATGAATCAACATGTGTTTCTTCAAAGTTGATTTCTGAGTGAACTTACCTCCGCATTGAGCACAGGAATAGCGCCTTACACCACTATGGACCAACAAGTGTCGGTTCAAATCACATTTATGAGTGAATTTTGCTCCGCATGTACAGCATAAGTGTAACTTATGGCCGCTATGGACCAGCATGTGTGACTGCAGATTACACTTTTTAGAAAAGCTTGCTTGGCATGAATTACATGAATATGGCTTTAGATCGCTATGATTCAAAACGTGTCTCTTCAAGTGAATATTGTAAGAAAATGCATCACCGCACATACTACAAACATAAGGCTTGAGACCACTATGGATCAACATATGTCTTTTTAAACTTTGTTTCAAAGTAAACTTAGCTCCACATGTATTACATAAATGCGCATTTAGACCACTATGCGTCAACATATGTTCCTTATTCATAACCTTTTTAACGCATAAATTACTTGTATATGGCTTTAGACCAGTATGGATCAACGCATGCCTTTTCAATATGTTTTGTTCCCTAAATGTTGCACCGCACGTATGACACAAATAGGGCCTTACTCCACTATGGATCAAAAGGTGTCTCTTTAAATGATCTTTTCGCAAATAGCTTGCTCCGCATGCTTCGCATATGTATGGCACTATACCACTTTGAGTTGACATTCCTTTCATGTTAATATCATGATTGAGTGAGGCTCGAACTGAATCTCTTGTGCGTGTGTATTCCGGTCTGTGAAAGATAGGATGTTTCAGTGGAGAATTTATAATGCTAGCACAAAGTAAATAGCCACTATCATAAGAATATCAAAAATCACAAAGCACTATCAATTAAGGATAAGTATGGAATAATCATCTCTGTCTAAAACCTTCTATTATTTCATTTCACCCTTATTCGTAAGTATGGATATAAAAGCCTAAAAATAATGCATCTTATGATGATCGAAACTAGAATTTTTAACCTAATGGAATTTGCATTAGGGTTAGCGAATATCACCCTATACAACGTTGGGAACAATCGTAATGGCTGTCTGAAATGCATTTAATTCCGCTATGTTTGATGAACAAGAGAAACGGAATAATACCTTTGCCAACAAGAGATCGCTAAAAATGTTAAAAGTAAACTAGTGGATTTTCCCTGGTATATAAACACGAAGGCTTCGACGACAACACATGACCCCACTCCAAAATAAGAGGAGGAGTTCGAAGGTGTCCATTATTATACAACATTTACACGGGAGCTGTATTTCGGGCAATAGAAGATACAGCGGTAATAATCAAGGTCGACGCTGAAAGGACAACAAATCCAACAAGATGACAAATTAAGGGCCTTGATCGTAGCCTTTGAGAGGATTTGAATCCAGATTTTGAAACTAAGACCCGTTCAGAAATAGCAAGGTCAACTTTCAGAAAATATGAGAGCTTTATTGTGTGATGATGTCTTAAATTGCAAACTAAGACAGCGTATTGTGAAATGTTATGTTTGGTCCACCTTGCTTTATGGAGTAGACGCTTGGAAATTAAAATCGTCCTCCATTAACAGGCTCGAAGCTCTGGAAATGTGTTACCATAGAAGGATGCTGAAACCCCTAGCATTGATCGCATCTCTAATAAGCAGGTACTGCGGAGAGCAAACTCGAAGCCGGAGCTGTTGATTGCCATCAAAAGTAGGAATATTGCATACCTTGGTCTTGAGTAACGTGGTGCAAAATACGCAATATTACACCTCCTTCTAAATGGCCATATTGACGGGCATCGAAGAACAGGCAGGTAAAGGACGTCTTGACAGCGGAATCCGGACTGGACTGGCACAAAAAACGATTGAATAATTATACCGTGTTCCTGAGGATAGACGAACGATATCCATTTTGATCGCCAACGTCCGGGAGATTGAGCAGGGCATATAGAAGGAGATGAAGAAGAACTCGTTTCTACTCTTCAATGGTGTATGTTCGTGCAGTCAATATACATTGGTTGGTTTTTTAGTTTTGGCACCTTAGTTAGAACTGGATTTATAACTCACTTAGATGGTTCCAAGTTTCACAGGCCCTCGATGTAGTCCCCACCGTTGCGTACAACGTTTTCCCAGCGATGCGGAAGTCATTGGATCCCGTTGGCACTGCCCAATCTATTGATGGTACGAAGAGAGCGCTCGGCAGCCTACTTAACGTCTTCAATGGTACGGAAGCTCTCCCCGCGCAGTCATCTTCATCTTCGGGATGAGATCATATTCGCAGGGACTGATGTCGGGAGAATATAGGGGGTGATAGAGGACCTCCCAGCCCCAGCGATCGAACAATGCCGACACAACGCCTGCTGTGTGTGCCCTAGCATTGTCATGCAGAACGTTGGGCGGTGTAACCATGTGGTGGCGCCGTTTCATTCTCAGAGCTCCTCGGAGATGGTCTTGCAGAAACGAACAATAGTACGCCGCATTAACGGTTTGCCCTCGGGGAACAGTATGGTGAATGATCACACCATCCCAGTCATAGGCAAGAATCAACATAACCTTCACATTGGTGGGTGTTGGTCGAACTGTTTGTTTCCGGGGTGATCCGTGGTGCCGCCACTCGTTCGATTGGCGTTTTAACTGTGGCTCATAAGATCTGGCCCACGTCTCGTCAATGGTTATGATACGCCGTAAGAAGGCCTCTCCTTCGCGCTCATAACGCTGCAAGTGCATATGACAAACGTCATATCGCAGCCATTTGTGTATGTCGGTTAAGTCATGCGGAACCCATTTGGACGCAATCTTCCTAATTTTCAGTAAGTCCTTCAGGATGTGGAGGACAGTTGAATGCGACAGTCCGGTATCTAGCTCTAATTGACGAATCGTTACGTTCCGATCCACCTCTACTAACGCGGACACCATCTGTACATTGTCATCACTTACTGGTGGGTGACCAGATCGAGGCATGTGATCCACACGTTCGCGCCCATCTTGAAAGGCTGCAACCCATCTTGCTACCGTTCTGATCGGTAACGCAGCTGCACCGCACGCTTCCTGCAATCCTCGGTGACACGGTTTAGCACTGCGACCCCTAGCACACTGAATTTTTATCCACGTTCTCTGCTCCTGCTTGGAAACCATTGCGACTGCCTTTCGCGAGCGCTGGTCTCACACTACTCATCTAACAGGCTGGACTGCGCACGAGCGGTGGTGAGGACGGGCGAGGTCATGTGCTCTGAGGGAGGGGATGCAGGGCAGCAACCGTCGGTAAAAGTGGCAGCGCCCAACATTGTTGCAACTTGGCACTGAAGCATTGGGGCCAAAACTAAAAAACCAACCCATGTATATTAAACAGACATTATTGTTTAATATGCCGGAGATTTTAGATAACAGTTCTTTCTGATGATCGCCTTAAACCTTATACAGCACGAAAAAGGTGATTGTGCTTTCAACAGGCAACATGGTCTCTCATCGTCTCGATTAAGAGAATAATTAAAAATCGGGTGCTGTTTAAATCTGGAGTACGAGTATTCAACTTTCATTTCTGTCACTTATTGCAATGTAAATTAGTCATTACATGCTTTTCCTATAATGAGTTGCAATCACGGATTACATTCGAAAAGAAAGGACTGTTCGAGGACATTACAACTAATTTATTGAAACGGGCAACTGAACACCAAGTAACAATCGATGGGTTTGTTCGTTCAAGTGGCACAAGTCAATTCGCATGTTGTTTGCTATATCGCAGCCATAATGCCCAGTTGGAATATACAGCCCACATGATTTTGTAATGAGCCAGTCGCGGTTATATCTCTACAATGCCTTTACACCAATGCATTCTGTTCACAATCGACAAAATAGATACGGAAAATGAACACTCCAGATTCCTATACACCGAATCATGACGTTAAATAAGTCATTTGTATGAACCCCCTCTTGCCTTTTCAAGATCTTCGATTTATATAAGTTCGTCAATATTGCAAGCACTGCAGCTATTTCCTCCTGCTTCTTGGAGCAATATACCTCTCACATCAGATTACTGCATTATGTTAACCCTCTATTGCTTGAATTTTATAACTTTTGGAATGTTGTTGCCCATACATTTATACAGGGGAATTGAGCTAAGAGGGCCCCATCAAATATCTAAGGAACTGTTTAACATATCGTCATTCTGTTTTCAAATTCTTAAATCGTATTAAGGGGCTCTTTACTTGGTCCATTTTGCTCCCAGCACAAGCGTATTTAACGAGATATTGGCAGCAAGTATGGTTTCTTAAATGGAAATATAATCATTCCATCGTCTGGAACTATGAAACTCGTGACAAGGTCCGTGATGTGCTTATTTGGGCAAATCCAGCGAGTACGTTTTGGGATATTAAAGATTTCAATATGTGTCAGCATTAGACAGAATGCGATGCACCAGCCGCTGGAATGTGGAGTGCATGATTCCCTTGCGTGACCCACTCCTTGTTGACAAACTCACATACCGAATGTATTCCATTCATAGCATACTGTAATGTGTAGGCCTACATAATCAAAACCAAGACTCTTTTCCCCTCTCCACTTCGTCCTGAATCCTTGCGGAAATATCTGAAAACACCTCAATGAAGAGGATAAATAAAGGACAGTGCTGGCGGACCCACGACAATGACTTAATGTACATAATTATTAAAATCAGAAATGTAGCAAAACTCGCCCATTTAGTTCTTTGCGAACGTCTCGTCTAATGTTAATTTTTATGAGTCCGGTTAACCAACAAACATTTTGAAAATGTACACATTACAGTAGGCATAGAATGGAATTACTCAGTATGCGTGTTTGTCAACAAGCAGTCGGTCTTGGAAGAGAATCAGTCATTCCACTTTCAAGCGACTGACGCATAGCTTTCTGTCCAATGCCGACATATATGGAAACCTTTAACATCTCAAAAAGTACTCGTCAGATTTGCAAAATAAGCATATCACTAAACTTGTCACTTGATTCATAGTTGTTCCAGTGGGTGAAATTAGTATAGTCCCATTTAAAGTACCAAAGTTGCTACCAGTTTCTTGGTAAATACGTATGTGCCGGGGGCGAAATGGACCGTGCTGTATGAGCCCCGTAATACGATTTGAGAATTTGAAAACAGAGTGACGATATCTTAAACGGTTCCGTAGATATTTGAGGGGGCCCTCTTAGCTTAATGCTCCAGTATTTATAATACTTACAACTTCAGGAAGAACATAAGATAATTTGTCAAACAATAAAATTGATGGGCAGCATAAAATGTGCTATTTATAATACCATTTTTTTTACACGCGAATGGACCACTTAGAATCACGCTACAACTTCATTTCTTTTTCTTGGTGCGAAGTTTCTTATGCACCCAATACTCCTTCATGCGTTCGCTGGCCTGTTTACGCTGTTCGTCCGTCCAGGCTCTTCCGGTCTTCTTAGGTCTTCTTGCGGCTTGAATCCCTTCCAAGTTACTCAATATGTTCCTAAATCTATTTCTGTCTAACAGTTGGTCTTCAGGGATGTTCAATCTTTCCATATCCGCCTTTTTTTCCTCAATCCATGCTGTTGTGGTCTTCTTCCTCCAGAAGTAATCAAATATCCGTTTGGTGAGTCTATTTTGGTCCATTCCGTATAGATGTCCGAGAAACTTCAACCTCTTCTTCTTCTTCTTCTTCTTCATAGTCTCAGAGTTTCTTCCTACTTTCTGGTAAACTTCTTCATTACTTTGAAGTTTCCATCCACTTTCGGTTTGAACAGCACCCATAATTTTTCTGAGGATTCTCCTTTCCAAAACCTCTAGTTTATCCAGCTTGTAGTTCATAGACAGACATTCACTGGCATAGAGACATTCTGTCTTCACCACGGTGTTGTAGTGTTTTATTTTGGCATTCCAGGATAGGCACCTTTTATTGTACATATTTTTTGTCAAGCAATTTGCTCTCTCCATTTTTGAGATCCGATCATCTATTGCATCTTTCTCTAGTCCATTCGCTTGTATGGTCTCACAAAGGTACTTGAACTTTTTGATCCTTTTGATTCACCCTATCTCTGTTTCCAGAAAGTGGTCCATCTTTGGAGTTAATCATGAATTTGGTCTTCTCTGTAGAGATACTCAGTCCTGCTTGGGTAGCAATTCTTTCCAGAAGGTTAATTTGAATGGTTGCGACCTCTGGACTTTCAGACAGAACAGCAAAGTCATCAGCAAAAGCTATGCAGTTGATTTTAATCCCTCCTGATATTCTTCCTAGGCAGATCAGAGTTTTCTTTTGGCGTTCAAGTTCAGAGTTCCAATCTTTTCTAAGACACAGTTGAATAGGAGTGGTGATAGACCATCACCGTGCCTCACGCCTGTCATGATTTCAAACGGTTTTGACAAATGCCCCAAGAATTTCACCCTGGAAGTTGTATCTGTTGGGGTCTCTTTGATTATGTTTGCCAGTTTTTTTTACTCCAAATTCTTTAATGATCTTAAGCAAGGTTTCTCTGTCCACCGAATCGAAGGTGTTCTTGAAGTCTATAAACGATACCACTCAGCATTCTGTGGCGGAGTATTGACTTCAGGTTGAATATCTGTTCAATACAGGAGCGGCCTATACTAAACCCCAGTTGTTCATCTAAAGTCGTCTCTATTCTATTCAGAGGATCTTATAGGCGATCGGTAGGAGAGACACACCCCTATAGTTGTTGACGTCCTGTTTGTCCCCTTTCTATGAAGCGGGTGTACGAGTGTTGTTTTCCACTCTTGAGGTATTTTCTCCTTCTCCCAAATTTCACTGATGATATGGTGAAGTTCATCTAAGATTTCTGGTTCTGCCCATTTCAACATTTCTGCCGTTATCGAATCTTCTCCACTTGCTTTGTTGTTTTTTAAGTTCCTGAGTGCTGCTTGGATTTCTTCCTTTGTTGGCACATCGTCACCTTCTGGGTTTTCTGGTATGTCAGGAAATTCTAGTTTCGAAATTGGGGAAAGACAGTTCAGGAGATTGTGGAAGTATCTGGCCAATAATTCGCAGTTTTCTTGGCTTTTGAGTCCAATTTTACCCTTTTCATTTCTGAAGTTCAAACTTGGAGTTTGGTATCCTTTGAGTTTACTATTGAAAGTCTGATAGAAATCTCTGGACGTGTTCTTAACGAAGTCACTCTGCAGGTTTTCGAGTTGTGCCATTTCAAATGATCGTTTAGTCCTTCGGGATGTTCTGGATGTTTCTTTCCTCTGTTGTCTGAATTGTTCCATGTGTTCCATTCTCTTGGAGGATTTCCATTTTCTCCATTTCTCGGATTTCTCCCTGAGAGCTTCTTCGCACTCTTCATTCCACCATAGTTCTCGTTTTATTTTAGCCTGTCCGAGTGATTTCATTCTTCTTCTCCAGCATGATTAATCCCACTTATGTGGGGTCGCTGATGCGGATATTCCTCCTCCACGTTGTTCTATCCCAGACCATTTCCTCCACAAGCCCCCGCTGTATCATGCTTTCTTGAATGCTATCCATCCATCGCCTTTTTGGCCGTCCTTGACTCCGTTTCCCTGGTGGAAGCATTTCCATCATCCTATTACCCACATAATCTTCATCTCTTCTCTTAACATGGCCATACTATCTGAGGCCAGCTACTCTGACTTTCTCAGAAACTTGCACCACGCTAAGTCGTCTCCTAATCACTTAATTTCTCACTTTGTCCAACCTTGTATGTCCACTTGCCCATCTCAGCATACGCATTTCTGCCACGTCCAGTTTCTCTGCCCATCACCTTGTGATCTGCCAGGTTTCTGCCCCGTATATCATTGCTGGTCTCACCACGGCCTTGTGTACCTTCCCTTTTAATTTTTCTGGTACTTTCTTGTCGCACAGTACACTTGATATTTTCCTCCAGTTGAACCATCCTGCTCTTTATTTCCTCCTCCACTCCGCCATCTTGTTGGATAACTGTACCAAGATATCTGAATGAACTTGCTGTTGGGATCTCTACTCCAGCCAATTTAAAACCTGTTTCAGCCCCCCTCAGGCTCAGGAACTCTGCTTATCTTCATTCCTCGGCTTTCTAGTGCTTCTCTCCATTCCTCCAACCATTTCTCTGCAAGTTCCTTCGTCTCTGCACACAGGACCACATCATCAGCGAACATCATGGACCAAGGAGCTTCTCCCTGACTCCCTCTGTCAACACATCCATGACGAGTACAAAAAGTAATGGACTGAGGACGGAACCATGATGTAGTCCAACGTTCACAAGAAAGGATTCTGTATTTCCAGATACACATCTGACCATGGTCCTGCTGTCCTTGTACATGTCTTGGATCAGGCGTATATACTTTTCGGGCACAAGTTTTTGTCGTAGGCTCCTCCATACTTTCGAACTTGGTACACTGTCGTACGCTTTCTCCAGATCAATGAAGACCATCGACAAGCTCTTGTTGCCTTCGATGTACTTCTGCACTATTTGTCTCAGGGCAAATATGGCATCTGTTGTTCCTCTGCCCTGCACGAAACCAAACTGCTCCTTGCTAATCACCACTTCCTGTCACAGTCGCTGTTCGATTACTCTCTCCCATAATTTCATGGTTTGGCTCATCAGTTTGATTCCTCTGTAGTTATTACAAGATTGAATATCCCCTTTTCTTTTATATATTGGAATCGGCACATTGCAGCGGCATAATACCATTCTTAGTTCAATTACAACATCAGGACAATAGCTGACAACCTGCCTACTCTAATAGCTTTTCTTGTTGTTCAGGCTAATACTGTGTCTGTAAGCCTTCTTTTGTAAATAATGTTTCCATTATTATTATTATTATTATTGTTGTTGCTGTTGTTATATTATTACTGCATTTTGTTATTCTTATTGTTAGACTATTATTATTTATATTGAGAATGTAAGTGAAATGTTTTATTTTTATAAGTCCTAATCTCATTGTATGTAAAGGAGCTCTAAGTGTAGGCGTGTGAATAAAATCAATCAATCTCCAAATTCGCGCTCCTTTGACTTTATGAGTTCTTTGTATTCCCTCCTTGCTGTCTGGTAGCGTTCCAGATCATTTTTATCCCTAGTTCTTGGTGCGATATGTAGCTTCTTCAAGGTGATTTGTCTTTCCTTAAAGCACTCTCTGTCAAACCATTTCTGCGCTTTACGTGTGAGCTCTATAGTTGTGGTTCCTTCTTCTACAAATTCCATTATTCCCGACATAGCCACATCTACATTACCTTCACTGATTGTTTGCTGGGTATTTGGTATTTTGTCTGTATTTGCCTCTAGAAGGCACTGGTCTAGTGTTCTTCTCGTTCTTTGCGTCTTTGGTTGATGCCTTAAGGGGAGTGCAACAGTCAATATCGTAATTACTGGGATACGCTTCCTATTTACAGCTGCATCACACTTGGTCAGAAGACATTGGTTTCAGTCCTTAGTGAAGTAGTGGACCACCCCTATTCGTCTAGGCTCATCTTCCCTCAACAGGCATCCTGCCTGAAGTCCTTGTTAATCCAGGATCTCTGTTAGGTAGCAGCGACTCTAAGATTCCTGGAAACAGGGCGCTGCATCACTTCAGGTCCACAAGTGAATTCGAATGGATTTAGATGGTGCACAAACCTAATGCTATCAAGTCTAAAATGCTTCAGATATACAACTCCTAAGGCCTTCGGGCTGATGGGCTATAATAGTTTCGCAAGCGAAGTAAGCTCGGCTGCTTAGGTTAGAGCTTGTTAAGATAATTCTTTTCTTCAAACAATTCTTTAACAATACAGATTGACAAAGTTGCTAAGAAATAAGCATCTAGTTTTGGTATACAGAGGCATCCTCGTTTCTTCACATCATTGATTAAAAAACTCTTAGCCCTGGTTTGTTTTCAGAAGCCTGGGTTGCCCCTTAAATCTCTAAAAGATGAGTTTGATCGCCTCAGTCACTAGACCGCATATACTTGACCCCTTCGTAACATTTGGCATTTGGGCTTATGCCAGCAAAACATATCGACGAGAGACATTTATGCTTTAAACACCTTAAAAGTGACATCAAACACTACAGCCTAGCACACCGGCCTTGGCAATATCTTGGATATAATAGATCAAGACTTGTATGACTTATGACCCCGTACGATAAGCGTTGATGATTCAGCTGCACCGAATATGACGTGAAGTGTCACATGTCGTCTCGTTCCAACCAGGGAAATGTCTGCTTACATAAGACCGTGGAGAAGAATACGGCAATATCCAAGTATTCTAGAAACTGAGTTACGAATGCCTTGTTCTTCCGTTCCCTGGTACCCAGAGCTGGACTGTTTTACGTTATTATCGGCATTCTGGTCGATCACAAGTATCAGCAAGCCAAATATGACTCGTCATTCGATCACACTTAGCTAAGAAACTTGCGTCTTTACCTGAACGCGGTCACGTTCTCCTACCAAACCATCGATTTAATTTCGGAAACAAAAATGGAGCACTGTACGATATGTATATTCAATTCAACTTTTCGTAATGCCAGAAAAAAACATGTGCGGTGTTTACACCTGGGGTCTAAAACTAACGTGGCTCTGACTGTGCTGGGCTCTTTGCACTTCATATGAGCTACGAAACAAGCCCTCAATAGATATCCGGTTAGAGATTGTAACGACAGAGAATATTACAAACAAAACAAGTCCAGACACACTGAGAAGCTCACTGCAAAGTTCTTATGAATCACGAGCAGTGGAAATGTGATATGATACACCTCACCAAGACACTGGCTAGCACATACTGAGAAGCTCACTGCAAAGTTCTTATGAATCACGAGCAGTGGAAATGTGATATGATACACCTCACTAAGACACTGGCTAGCACACACTGAGAAGCCCACTGCAAGTTCTTATGAATCACGAGCAGTGACAATGTACTATGATACACCTCACCAAGATACTGGCTAGCACATGCTGAGAAGGTTACTGTAAGTTTCTTACGAATCATCATCACCTTGACCCCGGCTGTCAAATGTTTAGCCCATTTTCATTTATAAAAAATAAGCTTATGAGATCACCTTTTGTCCGTGTGTCTGTCTGTCTGTCTGTGTGTGCGTGTGTGATTCGTGTGTGTGTGTCCCTAATAAAATCTAAACTGCAGGAGCGATTTCAATGAAACTCGGTAGGTTTATAGCACTATTCCGGATGACCCTGACCGTGCCCTTCAAATTTTGTTACGTCTCACCAATCCAACATGACGGCTGTGCGAAATATTTCAACAGCATTCAATATCCATGAAACTATTTCCGATATCACCCTGGAATTTGTACGGTGATAAAGGGAACTACTAGAAGTTCACCTATGTGACAATTGTAAACCTGGTAACTACAACACCAATATGTCGGCCAAGCGAAGTTGCGACTTTTAAAAAGACGTTTCTCGTGATTTAACCAACCAAACATAATGAAACTTGGTACAGTATATGTTTATACACATTGTAATGCACCGATATCTAACTTCGTTCAATTGTTTACATAACCTCAAGATGGCGGCTGTGCGAAATATTTCACCGGCATTCTATATCTCTGAATCTATAACCGGTATCACCCTGAAATTTAGTTCGGAGATATAGGGCACTACTGGAAGTTTATCTATGAGACTTTCAAAAAACGGTTAACTACAAAACGAACATGGCGGCCAAACGAATTTGAAAGTTTTAAATAGATTCTTCTCGCGATTTAATGATCCAAACGCCATAAAACTTGGTACAGCAAATGTTTATACACATTGTAATGCACTGGTATCTAATTTAGTTCAATTGTTTACATAACCTCAAGATGGCGGCTGTGCGCATTTTAAAATTAAGATATTATTCCTTGTGTCGTAATCATGCCAGCGAAGTGAAAGTTTGAATAATGAACCTACGCAATGATTTTAATTTCATTGTACATAACTCTATGGCCTATACATATAACAATCCAACATGGGACCATCCGAAATATTTAGATGGTTCTCAATATCTACGAATCTATTACAGCAATCAAACTGTTTTTTTTAATATTCATAGGGGTCATGAACATAAGTTCACCTATAGGACTTTCAATAACCTGGCGATCACAAATCCAACAAGGCGGCGACGCGAAGTATAAATATTCACATGGACGCTTTTCGCAAAATGACCATCCGAGTGCAGTGAAACTTGGTACAGTAAATCCTTATATAAATGTTAATCCACAGGCATCTAATTTATTTCAATTGTTTCCATTGCCACAAGATGGCAGCTGTGCGAAATTTTAAAATCTGGTTTTTACTTCTTGTGTCTTAATCATGCGATTGAAGTTTGAATACTTCACGTACACAATAACCCTCATGTAACAGTACATAACTCTAAGACCTACATATATAAAAATCCAACATGGCGACCATCCGAAATATATTGTCAGTTCTCAATATCTACGATTCTATTAAAGCAATCAAACTGAAATTTTGTATGTTGATAGTGGCAATTGACATAAGTAGAATATATGAAAATAGACTTAAGTTCTTCACGGAACTACTTGTTACATACTGAGAAGCTTTTTCTTATGAACCACGAGCAGTGGCAATGTACTGTGGTACACCTCACCAAGACACTGGCTAGCACATACTGAGAAGCTTACTCTAAGTTTCTTATGAATCACGAGCAATGGAAATGACAAGCGCAATGGCTCAAAGGGTCCAAACGTTGACGAACAGATTGAGTAATAAATAAATACAAATGGTTTTACTACTGTGGCTTTTAATGTATGCAGTCCCATCTTATTTTCTGGCCAAGTTAGTTTTTGGTTTGGTAGCTTTTTGTTCTTGGTTACAGAAGCAACATATGGTTTGAGGACACAGTGGGGAAGTGTGTAGTAATGGATGCTCCTTACAAAACTCATTCACATTCTTATCTCCGCGTCATGTGTACTTCTTTCATGCATATTTCCACAAGACAAACAGACTGACAGAGATTTCCTATATATTTCCAGACAGTGAGAATGGATAATTTGTGTGCTGCTAAGAAGAGAGTTAATATCAGTATCTACTTCAATGATGAGGCACAAACAATGAGAGACTTATCGCACTTTCAAACAAATGTTATTTAAATCCAAAAATTACAGCTATGCCCACGAAAAGCGAATTATCACATGATTTGTATGTTGAACACTTACTCATTTAGGTGACTTCCACTTCCACCACCTTCTCGTTCCTGGATTTTGTCTTCCACATCCTGGGGAAGGGATGGAATAATTTATTTCCGTGCTCTTATAAATAACAAACCAGGTAATTGTACAGCACTGGTCAGCTGAAGTGAAGATAATATTCCCTGAAGGATATTTGTACTGTCCATCATATCCTAGTGCTAGAGCTGATACAGATAAGTGGTTATAATCTACAATTCTGTAACTTATAATAAACTATCACATCCTAGTGCTAGAGCTGATACAGATAAGTGGTTATAATCTACTATTCTGTAACTTATAATAAACAATCACATCCTATTGCTAGAGCTCATACAGATAAGTGGTTATAATCTACTATTCTGTAACTTATAATAAACTGCCTCCTTTTAAGCGAATCTTCAAGAAAGGAAAATCCTGAGACGGTTACTCCCAAGAGGCAACAATCGTCTACTAACTCTTTACTATATTTAAGGGCTCATTAACACCTCCTATGGGCTAGGCAAAAGGGTATGCGGCTGCAAGAAGTCTTTTTAGTATGAACTTACAAATAAAAGTATTAGCAATTACTTTCTCCGTAAGGTTCTAGAAATTTCTTTCACTTTAACTCACATCTTCATTTATCTTCATGCTTGAGGTCAACTACATGTTCCTGCAATGCTCCACTGTCATTAGTTGGAAGCATCCCAACAAAAGCAGGGAATTTATGTGAAAACGCACAGAAGACCACTCATGAGGTTGGTCAAACCCAGCCTCTGTCAGTAGCATTCATGGGAGGATCTCTGACTAGAATATAGTTATCCTTAATCAATTTTAATACCTAGACTTAAAATCTACAGTAGTCAACTAAAACAATGTGATTGTGCCAAACATATGTTAGCTTCACACAATATACATTTTGCCAATGGCATTATAATGCATCCCCAGAAGCTCAGAGATCAGAACGTCGCACAAAGTCGGTGGTCGTGGGTGGAGGTATCTTTTGGGACAGATTTTTTTTCGCCATCCTTCCATCAATATGGGTTGTGTTTGCTGTACAAAACACAACCAAATAGCCAAACGCTTTGGTTTGTCAACAACACAATTGTGAAAACACAACTCTTAATCCCGAAAAGCTATTAAGGAGATGTCTTGTAAAGAGGAATGAAGATACCTACCTCTCTCAGTTCGGAAGATGGTGGTTCTGTTTTCTTGCATGGAACGATCTCCTGGATAAGACATTCCTCAATTTTAATACCCGTGGTATGGTCTGTATCGGCCTGCAAATAAATGACTTGGTTTACAAATATTTGCCTTCGCGTAAGTGGAATTAGGTCTTACAGATGACTTGTAAACTTGCACTGAAAGATTCAAGGAATAAAATAACACACTGAAGGTATTTCAATCTCCCGTTCATAGTTTTCTTACGTCGGCGGTGACAAGGCAAACACCTAACAGTTCTTGTGTAGTTTACATCTGAAAATATTTCAGTTAGTTTACACTCGCAAAACGTAGGCCTAGCATTGAGTGTGTGTGTCGCGACTTTCCGTCGTAGATGCAGTTACTAGACTTACTACATAGCGTCAATAAGGACGAGCAATGTTGATTAATAATGTGTTCAGAAATCTTGTACCAAGCATTGTTTGTTTTACCCTCTTTAATCCTCTCAGGGATAGCTTGCCACGGTGGGTGAGTGGTTGTCGTATCGGATTACTAACCCCAAGCGTGCAGGTTCGCTCCTGGCCATGGTAATAGATTTTTGAATGGCGGCAAAAATCACGACACGGACGTCATACGATGTTGACACGTTAAAGAACCCATTTGACTTCAGTAGACCGTGTTCATAATGGCAAAATTAATCTCGGGATTTTCCGCCAACACAAAGTTCCTAATTTCTCTACTAAAAAGCGCTATATTGTCAAGGAGCCTAGATGTCTAACCTCCTTGACTTTCATAGTGCTTCAAGGAACAACATAATGCGGCATGCAAGCTACCCTCTGGGAGTCAAATAACAAAGTTTGCACCCGGCACCGAGGCCATACGATATTATTATTATTATAATTATTATTATTATATCTTAGAAATACTTAAATTAAGGACGAATTTAAGGGGACAAATAGATGAATTTCTAAGTACAATGGCAGCTACTTGAAATTTAATTCTATATCAATTCACTTCATGACCCATTGACGTTGTCAAGATTGTGCAATGTGGTAACAAATATACATTTTTATAGACAACAGCTTAAGCGATTGCCGACCGCGGTCTATTAATGGCTGAGGCACGCCGCCATGGACCATCTCTGGGGTGTTTTCGCACGGTGTATTCGAGCCAGTCCAAGATGACCCACAGTCCTTTTCCTCTTCTGTTCAACGCTCCGAGAAGAACCAAAAAACCCTCACCACCAAATTAACTATATGGGTGTACTATTGGAGGCTGTCATGAAGGGTGGACCAACAATTTACTGACAGTCTCAGCTAGCAGTAGAAATTGTCATCAAGGTGAAGAGAGGACCTACGGCTAGCAACGTAGGATTTCATCAAGGCCAGGGGTAGTAATGTCGGTCATGTGTAGCAGTAGCCTTAAGTGCGTGTTCGGACACTTCTGAACTCAGAATGTACATTTCCAATTGAAGCTCGACGCACTCCAAAACACTTGTGTCTAGCGGGCTAGCCTAGGTTTTGATGGGGCTACCATTTGCATACCAAAGGAACTACTGTCCCCCTACCACAACATTCAGAAATGTATGATTCGTCGGACAATTTCCAAGGTACTCTCAGAAATCGAAACATCCAACTTTCTCTGCTTTAGATCCTAAGGAAATACACCTTGGAGTTTGAAACAATTAAGTTCAAAGACTGTTTAGTTACTTGAGTTTAGTGCATTGCATTTTAGCTCAAAACTGTTATCATTAAGACTGTGTTTCAACCTCCAACAATTTGGCCAGCATGTGGTGTAGACTTCACCTACAATAGGGCCCAGGTTGTCAGCAGAGTGAACCTGCACTACCAATAAATTAGCTACTGTTAGCACAGCATGTGGTGTAGAATTCACCTACAATAGGGCCCAAAGTGTCAGCAGAGTGAACCTGCATTACCAATAAATTAGCTACTGTTAGCACAGCATGTGGTGTAGACTTCACCTACAATAGGGCCCAGGTTGTCAGCAGAGTGAACCTGCACTACCAATAAATGAGCTACTGTTAGCACAGCATGTGGTGTAGACTTCACCTACAATAGGGCCCAGTTTACCAACAGAGTGACCCCACATTCTGAATACAATAACATCAGCAAATACTCACTGCTAAAATAAGTAATATTTATATGAGAGGAAATATAGAATCTATGATCACCTGCACATCTTGTTCCGATTTGACTGCGCAGCTTTTATCTTCGAATATATCACCAGACTCATCCAGCAGATTATAAGAGGGTGACTGGTCAATTGATTCCTAGAAAGTATTATACAAGTATGAGCCAACGTAAAACATACTGACAGTAAAACTGTTCAAAGTTCTGTGTAACAATAAAATATTAAACATCCTGGTTAGACTATTTGGTAGCAGGCATTGGTTGTCATGCTTATCACTAAGATTGCTATGTTACACGATATATATGGTAAATACAACTTACAATATTAGGGAACTCATCAGTTTGAGACAGCTCACTCTTAATGAGTGGTTGTTGCTCCATAACGTTCAGCAAACTGGAAGACACAAAATGCGCTTATAAGCGGCCGCACTTATACCACTACGCCATATCATAATATAACTAATCAAATGAGGTTAATTCAGAATTCAAGTGAGGCTACTGGTAAGGAGAATATAACCCTTCAAGCGCACAGTGAGAAGAAGAGGTTAACGATAAAACCTATTCGACCATGGCGCTCGACTTAATAAGTTATCAGTTAGCGTATAATACGAATGTTTATCATTACGATAGAATGATTGATTACTGGTGTCAGCCACTGAAATTATGCGTCCTATTGCTAAGTAGACTACACACAAACCTGAGCACAATAACATGGGGCAGGCGGAATAAATTCCGCTAAATTACATTACCAACCTATCAACGTGAAAGTAAACTCAAGTCACACCACAAGTACTAGGAAATTAGCAGCAAATGGATACAATTAGTTTTAGAAAATACAAGAGAAAACTTCAGCCTTGTATTACAAGAAAGCCACTTCAAACCAAACACAACATATCTCGCACATAGATCCAACATTGACCGTAAGGGACTGGAAGATGTATTTATCCTCACCAACTTATAACACATCACGGGGAAACTTGTATAATTGTCGCCATAGAGAAGTTACTAGTAACACATTTAAACCTGTGCTTCCTCGACAATCAAATATTGTTTATTATTCTGCACAGGGCACGAACACGCCAAGTAGAACTCAGGTTGAGAGAATTATCTTCATTATTAAATGTATTCAAGTCTGTGAAGAGTACTTTAAATATCCATACATGGAACTCAAAATTCTCAGATCCTAATATTTTACCACGAGGTACAAGGAAGACACTAACTCGGTGACGATATTGGAATTCCTAGCAACCTCGTCCATCTGATGATAAATAGCTTATGCACGGTGTAAAAAAAAAACGGTAAGACTAGGGATGTATTTCTAACACAGATCAGATTAAGTCATGACTATTATTATATATTCTTATGCCCTGGTGACAAACCACAAAACGCAATGAAACAAGAAGTTCCGAGACGAATTAGAGCCTACTTTTCTTAAAATGTAATATGCATGCCAATGATTAATCTATATGGTTCTATCTAGAATAATGACAAAATTAAGTTGGTTGTTACAAATCAATTCTTCAACTCATGTCTACAATTCAAGAACAATCACTTTTATTGTCCACAACAAGGAGCATCACTATCCAGCCATTACATTCAGTTACTCAAAACCTGTTCATCTTGCTCATCGACGCCCCAAGGGTGCCAACTTACAAAACACAAATTTAATTACAGAAATACATTCGCCACATTGGTAATACGGTATCGAAATTTCTAATTAGTTTGAAATACTGTATACCTGGCATACACCCTGATTCTGTAAGAAATGGTTCAGCTATAACAAGTCTTTAGGACCCGTAAAGACTGGTTAGCAGTCGAATTGGTATTCTGTAACGCCAAATCGCATCCATGTTGTGACGTAGGTCTTACCGCTGAACCATCCACCGTAAAGGCATGTTCCGAGGGCTTGTTAGCCGTTTTCTAGTCCATGGTTAGCTTATTTGCAACGAAAAATCAAAGTTGGAAGCGAACAGCTGATATGTATGTTATTACTTAATGGCTTGAATATTAAGTAATTCATTAAAGATGGGCTAAGGTAAGTACAAAACAATATATTTTTGATTCTTCAAGTTGTGCAATTATCTTTCGTTGACGATTATGGTAAATAGCATACCGGTACTTAATATGAACAAAATCGTCCCGTGTAATATTATTAACTTACACTTTTATTTTTGTTTTCAGATGCCGTACGCGATCTAAAACGATTATTTGACGGAGAAAAAATTTAACTTAAGTGCTATTTTACTGCTTTGGAAATAATTAGCAATCATTTTAATTGCAGAATTCGAATCATATTTGCGGAAGCTTGTAGTCAGTAGTCCTCCAAGCTTGTTTCTAGGTTATGGAAATAATTGCTGTAAGAAGTTTGAAGACGAATACCTACCTAATGTGCGGCAAAGGTTCACATTTCTTCTCGGCCTTGATCTATGCCATAGGTAAATTATAATTAACTTAATTGTGGTGAAGAGACATGACAATATGAATATCATAATGGACTTTCACAAACTGAAATTAACTCATTTAACTAAGAGAATGTGAGGAATTATTATCCCCATCGTCAGAACTGGTGGTATCAAAGCTTTCAATCCTGATCCAGTAAGTACTTAAACAATAGGCTATCACTTAAAACCTTGGAAAATAGCCTTAGTAGGCAGGCTGGAACATAAAGAGTACCAGTATTTTACTATGCTTTCATATTGAACTAATGAGGGAAGTTAATGTTACATGCAATGCATACAGTCGATTAACCCTGGAACAGTACAGTGGGGCACTCAGTTCCCCAGAGAATTTTCGTTCCCCGATTTCGCTACGTTGGTACGCCTGAAAAGCGGCCACCTCCTGTGACTTTTACTCGAGTTTGACTGTCATTCAGTCAATGTGTATACTTCTTAGCAGTGACAGTAATTTATACCCAAAACAGTGTCTCCAGGGCATTGAGTGCTCCATCTGGCCACGATCCAAGGACACCAAGACCACTGTGGTGTGGTCATAATGCAAGAGTTTTGAGCGTAAACATCATAGCTTGGTGTTTTGTAGTGATTGTGAGAAGTGAGAAGTGAAAATGGTGATTATGATTACCAAAGAAAAAACATCTACAATAACATTGAAATATTGCAAACATTCTTGTTTTTATCATATTCACACAGTTATTTTCATTTTACAGCCTTCATAGTTAAAGTAGTCTGTGCTACAGGGTTGACTTCTCTCATTTGTAATACTTAATTTTAATGCATCAGAGTTGTGTTTCTGTCCTGGGGTACTCAGTGCCCCAGGATACCGTTACTCTTTATGGAGAATAAGAGTATCGTTTCAGGGTTAACATTGTAGGGGAGAAATAAGAAATAATATCAGACCCCAAATGAACTAAAGTTTTTGATCAGTCTGCTTGGCAAGTTGTCATTGCGAACGGAGGACTTTCATGTAAAAGATTACATTGCATGCTTCTGCTGGAAACTAAAACCTTAGCACTGGCTACACGTAGTTGCTCTAAATGTGTCACCCGAGCCCAGTATGTGATACTAGGATCTGTATTCCATTTGGCCCCAAGCAGCATCTGCTGAGAATTGCAATACAAAGACTATGTTTTTTTAAAGTGTCTCTAAATTACTCATGTGAATTGTTTCTGTAGACACTCATATGGTTGATTACCAGTAGGCAATTAAAATGTGATTAATCATATTGCTGTTACAGGTGATTCTGGCCACTTGGTTGAGTCTTAGTTATTTATTCCAAATTTAAATCCTGCTAGATTGTTCTTACGAGGAATAAACATCACAAATGTTCCAAATAGTTCTCACAGTTTTAATAACCTGGTATGACACAGCTCGGTCATCTAAATGGATCAGATGAGGAAGAAAAATCAAAACATGGTGCTTTGGGAGTTTATGTCTAACATCAAGGTACGTTAATTTTCTTCATTTCATTGAGTTATCATTTGAGAACTAACTACATGCAACAAGGTGTAAAGCTTTCCTAGAGTGGAGTTTACCTGAACCTAAGTAAAAAAAAGTCCTCTCGGCACGCCGGAAGGCGGAGGTAGATTTCACCGGACAAACTTGGGGATAGGCGAAAATAGGCAGAATATGCAGATTTTCGCAGAAGGATCAGACCTCATTTAATGCGAGAAGGTATTTTATAATTGGAGCTTAATTAACTTTGTTTTTCGTCATTTTATGCTTATTTTAAACATTTTATTGTCTTATGGGAACGGTAACCTTCTTGTCATTTGGGGTCCATTTTTATACTTGTGGTCACACTATCCTTATGCAAGGTTTCGACACTGATGTGCAACTATGTAACGGTCTGTTACTTCTTCACGCAAAATTATATCTACCGCAGAGATTTTGGTTGGTTCCTCAGTTCAGGGGCTGCGACAACGCGGTCATGTAACCCCGTGTACTTTGGGATGGCTGTATTAGTCTGTAATTCAGGTAAGGACTGCAGACGGTCAATTTCAAGTAGTAGTTACTAATGTTGCTACCAGGTACTACCGTCAACGACACCTAGCTGTGAACTTGGCTACTAGATGCCACCGCAACCAGCAACTCGCAACGAACGTTGGAACTTCCCCTCCAAAGGAAAGCATACTGAGGGATTTTTGGCGCTCTTAGAAAATCCGACAACTTCGGCCGGCTTTGAACTCGCGACCTTGGGCATAGACATTCAGCATGCTACCTGTTACATCACCGAAGCCGCTTCACACTTAGATGGAAATATGAATCTGATCTCGTGCAAGAGCGTTATCTTGGCAACGTCTGATGGCTCATCCCTCTTCAATTTAGTAGTGTTGCCATGGCAACCACTTGTAGGTCTTGGCATTTTCTTATAATTCCGAAATTGTTTTTCTCATCCCTTGGCATAATGGTGGGTTATATCAAAAATTCTTTCAGACAAAAGTTTTAGGTAATTATTATGGGAATATTGTCCATTTTGTACGGTTTTGATATTGTGCCTATTAAGAGAGATATGATTAATGTTTCCCGAAAAACCCACTTTTTCCCACCCCTTTGGTCAATGGTTGGTGCTATAAAAAACTCTTCAAACATACATTTTTGGGCTTTATCTGACACATAGTATGAATGTTGAACGGATTCGATATTTCACATATTAAGAGAGTTATAGCAATATTTCACTTTTTCGAAAAAAAAAAGGCCCCCCATTTTCACCCCCTTCGACCGATTTAGCCCAGTAACGAACTCGACCGAGATTCTATAGGTATACGTATTCCGTAAAAAATTCAAAGTGATTGGTACAAAATTACGGCAGTTATCGTGTCCACAATAAACTGATATACATATACATACATAAATTATATATAACTTTTGAACTGACGGTGGTTTTGGGGTCTGGGGGATGTGAAACGCGAAGATATGTCGAAATTTTCCGGAAGTCGAAACATGGTAGCCATTGCAATAGTTAGCTTTCTAATGAAATCTACCTCTGGTTGGTTCCTCAGTTTAGGGGCTGCGACAACGCGGTCATCTAACCCCGTGTACTTTGGGTGAGTGTAGAATCTGTCTGATACACGGTGTGAATTGTAATGGCTGTATTAGTCTTAATTCATGTAAGTACTGCAGACGGTCAATTTCAAGCAGTAGTTCCTAATGTTGCTACCAGGTACTACCGTCAACGACACATAGCTGTGAACTTGGCTACTAGATGCCACCCCAACCATCAACTCGCAACGAACGTTGGAACTTCCTCTCCAAAGGAAAGCGTACTGAGGGAATCTAGTGCTCTTAGAAAATCCGACGACTTCGGCCGGCTTTGAAACCGCGACATTGGGCATAGACATTCAGCATGCTACCAGTTACGTCAGCGAAGCCGCTTCCCACTTTGTCAGGCGGCTTCGGTGGCGTAGTCGGTAGCATGCTGAGCTTCTATGCCCAAGATACCGGGTTCAAACCCGGCCGAAGCCGTCGGATTTTTTAAGAGCGTTAAATATCCCTCAGTATGCCTTCCTTCGGAGGGGAAGTAAAGCCGGCGGTCTCATGTCATAGATTTATGGCATGTTAAAGATCCTTCCACTAATTGCACCTGTGTGAAGCTAAATTGGATAGGTTAAGAATGTATACAACGCTCGTAGGTTTCTATGTTCGTTGCCAAGAGCCGACTGCGGTCACGTCTAGTAGCTCAGTTCTGAACTTGGCCTCGTAGTCGTTGACAGTGGCGCTTGGCGGCAAAAGTAGGAACTATCTGAAAAATTGTTAGTTGCAGTACTTAAATTAACAAACAGATAACACACACTAATACAGTCATCACAATTAACACCGGTTATCAGACAGATTCTACACACACCCAAAGTACACGGGGCTACATGACCGCGTTGTCGCAGCCCCTAAACTTAAGAACCAACCAACCAACCAACCACTTAATCAGATGGAAATACTGAATCTGATCTCGTGCAAGTGCGTTGTCATGGCAACGTCTGATGGCCCATGCCTCATCAATTTAGTAGTGTTGCCATGGCAACCACTGATAGCTCTTGGCATTTTCTTATAATTCCGAAATCATTTTTCTCGTCCCTTGGCGTAATGGTGGGTCATATCAAAAATTCTTTCAGACAAAAGTTTTAGGTAATTATTAGGGGAATATTGTCCATTTTGTACGGTTTTGATATTGTGCCTATTAAGAGAGATATGATTAATGTTTCCCGAAAAACCCACTTTTTTCCACCCCTTTGGTCAATGGTTGGTGCTATCAAAAAACTTATTTGACATAAATTTTTGGCACTCATCCGACACATATTATGAACTTTGAATGGATTCGATATTGCACGTATTAAGAGAGTTATAGCGAAATTTCACTTTTTCGAAAAAAGCCCCCCATTTTCACCCCCTTCAACCGATTTAGCCCAGTAACGAACTCGACCGAGATTTTATAGGTATACATCTTCGGTAAAAAATTCGAAGTAATTGGTGCAAAATTACGGCAGTTATCGTGTCCACAAGAAACTGATATACATATATATATATATATATATATATATATCTCTCGGGGGAACCTGTAACCTCTAGAGAGCGCGTCCCCAGGTGGCGGATAGGGGGCCCCTACAGTTTGTAGGGTTGGTTCAAATACCCCCCAATAGAACCCGCGGACCAACAGGCAGCCCAACTCCTGGGGGCTTTATAATGCTGGGACACCCTCTCTCCAGGGGTTACAAATATGGAGGGCCCAAGCTCAGGGTTAGTAGTGAAGACCTCAACGGCGAATACGGTGGAGAAGATGGACTTCAGTACAGCGTATGAGGCGGAGGAGGCACCCCAGTGCTCGGGGTTGATAAGAGTAAAAGGTATATGGATGTCCATATATCCAACTCACTAGTGTCTGTTCTGGCATCCAGCGGCTAGTGAGCAGCGTCTGTTCACCTAGTTGGTGCGGCTGTTCGAAGTACGGCTTAATCTCAACAATTAAGTCTTAAAATCTTGTGATCTCCATCGGAGATCACCACAAACAATCTTCAACTTGAAGCAACCATGGCAGAACGACAGGAAAAGATTCCACTACCCCAGGCCCCAGTCAATAGATTGGATCCCTGTTCTGGTCATAGGATTCTGGGGGACCAGACATGTCATGTAGAGAAGGATCGGAGCTTCTCAAAACCTCTTCGACCTAAACGAAAGTGTTTCATAGGTACACTTAATGTGAACACTTTGCTTAAGCCTGGGAAACTCAAACATCTAACGAACACGCTTGATAAATTCAGCATCAAAATTTTGGCATTGCAGGAAACACGATTTACAGATGAAAATCACTTTGATTCTGAGAATTACAGGCTCTATAAAGGAAAACCTGCAGTGCAGATCAACACAGGACCAAGACAATTTGGCACAGGTTTTGCGGTTAGCAAGTCCGTTACAGATTCAGTAATTGATTTTACTTCACCATCAGAAAGACTCTCAACGCTCTCAATAAAATCGGGAAACAAGGTATACACACTTATTAACGTGCATGCACCAACGAATGACTACAACAGGAAAGACCCTCAGGTAATAGAAGACTTCTGGGAACTTCTGGAGGAAATCACGAACAAAATTCCCAAACATCATGTCAAGATTCTACTGGGGGATTTTAATGGTCAGTTAGGAAAAGAAAAGAAATATAGGAGAATTACAGGACCATACACTGCTCATAGCAGAACCAATAAAAATGGTGAACACCTTATAAGCTTCTGTCAAAATTTCAATCTCCAAATTATGTCAACACAATTCCAGAAGCCTACGCGTAAATTAACAACATGGATATCCCCCAATGAAACACTTGGAGAATTCCAGATTGACCACGTTGCTATCTCTAGAAGGAACGCTAAAGAAGTCCTTAATGTGAAAACCAGGAGAGGATTCTTTGACTCAGATCATCATTTACTACAAATCAAGGTAAAATTTCAACCCAACAGACAAAGGATAAGGGGAACCCAGCTTTTCCGAACTGATCCAGAATACCTTGAATTCAACAAGATGAACATCATTGTAGAAATCCGTCAAATGGATACCACGAGCTGGTGTGAACTTGCAGAGAAAATGAAACAAGCAATAAAATTCGGTCAACCTCCGAGAAAGAGAAAACATAGGTGGTGGAACATCACATGCGATCATGCTATTGAATATAGGTTTAAAGCATGGAATAATTTCAATAGCCATAAAACAACAGAAAAATGGCAAGAATTTGTGCAGGTTCGGAAAAACACTTCTAAAATTATTCGCCGAGAAAAGCGCAATTATGATAATAATAGGCTAAATGAAATAGAACAGGACTTCACTAAGAACAACACCAGAAATTTTTACAAGACCTTTAGAGAAAATATGGCAGGCTTTCAACCCCCTAGTTTATGCTTCCAACGACCTGATGGATCTCTGGAAACAAATGCGAGTAATAATTGTGAAATTCTAGCTAAATATTTCAGTACACTCCTTAATTGCGAAGCACCTTCTGAACAACTTCAATTTGCAAAACCAGTGTCCAACCTTGATTCACTTCCACCATCACATGAAGAAATAGTGGACATAATCAAGTCATTAAAAAACAATAGAGCCCCTGGTGAAGATGGACTTATTGCAGAAGTTTGGAAATTGGATCATGAACACATAACACCAAAAATTCACAGAATAATATCAGATGTCTGGAAAACAGAGAAAATCCCAAAAGAATGGAAGAGTGCTTTGATACACCCACTCCATAAGAAGGGAAGCAAAACTGATCCGAATAATTATAGAGGAATTTCGCTTCTTCCAGTCGCTTATAAAATTCTCTCTAAAGCTTTGCTGAATCGACTCGAGCCACAGGTGGACCACCATATTGGAGAATATCAGGCAGGTTTCAGGAAGGGAAGGTCCTGTATTGAGCAGATCTGGAACCTCAAGACCATACTGCACATCCGACGATGCAGGAACACTACAGTCACATTTGTGGATTTCAAAAAGGCTTACGATTCGGTTGACAGACAAACCTTGTTTAACAGACTAGAAGAATTAGGAGTTGACAGGAAGACGAGGGCCATCATCCAGGAAACATTATTGGGAACTACCTCAAAGGTGAAATTCATGGGAGAAATCTCTAACTCTTTTGCAATACATACTGGAGTTCGACAAGGGGATGGTTTATCACCACTCTTGTTCAACATCGTACTGGACAAAATCATCACAGAATGGGAAAAGCATGTGAAAGGTATCCAAATTGGAAAGGAGAAAGGGAAAAGAGTCACTGTGAAATGCTTGGCCTTTGCAGATGATCTGGCCATCTTAACAAACAACAAGGATGAAGCCATATTAGCGCTAGAGAAACTACATGAAATCTCCAGTAAAACGGGACTTGATATTTCCTATGAAAAAACACAGTATATGGATACCAAATCAACAGGAAACATCACCTTGCGAACGCAATATGGAAAAATCTCGCAGGTCACTCACTTCAAATATTTAGGAGAAGCCATCCAACCCACAGGATTGAACACAATTTCTAATGCAGATAGAATAGTAAAATTGCAGAAGGCGTACAAGCTGACATGGAATCATTATAACAAAAGAGCAGTATCTCGCAATGCAAAATTGCGCCATTATAACACAGTTGTCTTGCCTGAAGCCTTGTACGTGGCAGAAACAACCGTCATTAGAGGAATGACAAGAATTCATGATATTGAGAAACAGGAACGAAAAATTCTTAGGAAAATCCATGGCGCTGTTTTCCGTAATGGAATTTGGGTCAGGAGACCAACAAAGGAACTTTATGAAAATACAGACACCATTGTAGATAAATTTAGGAAGAGACGTCTGCAGTTCTATGGACACATATATAGGATGGATGAGAATAGACTCACTAAGAAGATTTTCAATATCGTGAATGCAAGTAAATTAAAGACCAGTTGGATTAAAGAAGTACATGAAGACATGGAATTACTTAAAATCTCTGAAGACGACATTAAGGACAGAGAACAATTTAGAAATAAAATCAGAAACACGAAAATTGTACAAGTTTCAAGGAAAGATACATCAGGGAAAAAATGGACAGAGGAAAGGAAGAAAAAGCACAGTGAACTAATGAAGAGGTTTTGGGAAGAAAAGAAGAGAGGAAAAGGAAGTGAAGCTGTGATTGGCTCAAGTTCTCACGCTCTCCTGAAGGGGAATAATCGGAAATAATAATATATATATATACATATATATATACATAAATTATATATAAACTTTTGAACTGACGGTGGTTTTGGGGTCTGGGGGATGTGAAACGCGAAGATATGTCGAAATTTTCCGGAAGTCGAAACATGGGACCCATTGCAATAGTTAGCTTTCTAATGAAATCTACCTAAAAAATCTTAAACTACGGAAATTAGTCAAAATACCTGCAGTAATGGTATCTGGAGACAATATAGCAATAGATGTTTACTCCTTCGCTGTCCGTAACCCACCAGCAATTCCAAATAGGATCATGGCTTACTGTATATAGATAAAATTCCATCTGACTTTGCCATCTTTAGCACCGTGTACAGTATTAGCAACCACACGTATTGGATACTATATCGCATCCGGCAGACCAATGGTTTACGCCTAGACCAATAATTGTTAGGTAGCGTTAGCTAATATAAACACCCCTGGTTTTTGTCACGCGCAGTGGGGGTAGTCACGCATCAGTAATCTTCATCCAGGCCATTGGTTTAGCCAATTATCTTTTTTCACATAATTGCTAAGGTGTCATGTGGTGTATTTTGTATCGGACATGTTGGCAACTTAATATGACGTCAATTTGTCGGCCACAAACATCTGCCGTCGTTGACCAAGCTACAAATAAAAACCTTCATTTAAACAATATTAGTGAAATTTGACAGTTTTTTAAGGGGCGGAACTGCGAGGTCATCTGCCCCCTATGATTTATTATTAATGTAGTTAGTTGTTGTTTTAAGGAGCAGAACTAGGAGGCCATCTGCCCCTATTATGAATGTAAGTGGAACGCAGATTATACACTTGCACCAGACATGAATGCGGCTTTTACATACCTTGTGTCCTTGTTTCATCTTCTGGGCGATATTACGTATTGAAATTACGAACTCTGGTCACTACTGAACCTCATATTGAGACCGTTTAGTTGGGTCAACTACCACGATGACTCAACTAACGACACATAAATCGAATAAAAAGTACCGGGAGGATCAGGTGACCTTCCATAAAGGCTAAAGCGGCACGAGAGTCCGTAGTCCACAGGGATCGTGGTACATGGTGACGATGGTCATAGACCGCCTAAGGAAAGATTCACCTTAAAACTAGACTGAGAAAATAAACATCCAGACTCATGTAAAACACCGTGAAAATTTATTAAAATTCACAAACCCCTAGCCTAGTTCGGAGGGTTATAATCGGCTAGTCCGCAAATTAAATAAACAAACAAAGATAAAGAGCAGGTCCCCTACCTGAGAAGTTACTGAAAACCCTCGCGAAAGATCTAACTCACAATGATAAAGCAACAACAGCAACGCTAGGAATATGGTACGACGCAAGTCCCTAGTTCAAGTTACAAGATCAAGCTAATATCTGAATTTACATTTAACAGGGTAGCAAAACAAATCTAGGTTAGGATGGTACCATTTCGACATTTAAATTTAACATTAATTCAACTAGCTAAGTCCTATCAATTAACAAAATTTACGGCGATGCCGTCCGTAAAAGAAAACAATTACATCCAAAAGCTAAGTGTACAGCCATAAAAAAAACAATTTAATTATGCTTAATAACTATGTGCTAACAGCACACAATAAAGTAACATGTAGGGTTTAATACACTTGACATCATAAATTAATAACGAAATAGACACAGTAGTTTTATTAAAAATTCCTGCCTACACCTTGGTTTACTCTTTGTAAACCATAGTCATCTAATGTGTATAGTTACGGTGACGAATGCGCAGTTGAGACCACGTCTGACATCGCATGGCCTGAGCTCCACAAGCTACGAACTCTAGGTTCGCACATGCTTCAGGTCGCTACAAAAATGTCAACTGTCCTAGTCATTTCCTCACAAGGAAATTATCTTCAACTGCACGGCTATGTCAACAGTTCCAGAATGCAAAGAACAAAGTTAGATAGAAAGAATCGTTAGTTAGGCTTGTTTTACAACAATTATGCGTCTTATTATTAGAATGTCGGTTTATAGGTTTATCGTAGGTTTATGGCGAATAACATTGACAATAGCCTGGGCACGGAGTGTCTCCAACTGAGATCATTCTCCACCAAAAAGCCTCGACTCAACAGTCGGAATATAATCAACGAGTATAACAACTCGGACACACAATAACACGGGTTACCAGCGGTGCTAAGCTCGCGTTCAATAACTCTGGGATAGGCCTGTACAACAGTTACCTTCCAATAACATCTAGTCAACGGGATCATCCCCGGACAAAGCATACAATAACATCCTGCTATAACAGGGTAGACTTCACCATCCTATAGAAAACCTTACATAACTGTACCTGTCATACGACAATACACGCAACAGAGCGTTAAACTAACAAAAACCGATCCATAAAACAAGTGATCAAATACAAGAGTGGAAACTAATTTCCATAAGCAAAATAGCAATGAAAGGAAAAGCGAATACAAATTGTACTCTGTCCTCGTCTATAGTAGTTTTGTCTCACAATGAAGCAGGCGTGCTCTAGGTCACTGGGTTACATAACCAGTTTATTCAAGGCCGGCGATTTAATCAATACAAAACCTGCACTTGGCCGGTTCATAAAAACTTTACCATAGGTTACGGATCTCTACAGAGTCCGTGTATCAAACGCACGCTATAAATCTGAGTATAGTAATACACTTCCGTCTTTCTACCAAAGACGTCTAAATGAAAGTAAACTTACAATAACTGAAGCTCTTTGCTTTAAAAATGCAACTCAGTAGTTGCTAGAACATCAAATAAAAACGTGTCTCACACGACACAAGAAAAATATAATAAATGTGGCACAGATTCACACACTAGATCTGCTTAATGATACGTTGGGAACCGCGTTCGATGCTAGGCAACGAAACATTCCTTCTAGTTGTTAGGTTCAAACATGACCAAGAATAGCTTCTGAGCTTATTCAAAATGAAATATAATGCATTTACAAACTGGTAGTTACTGTCGACTACCTAAATGATACGACCGTTCTAACGACAGTCAGGGGTGTAACAAAGGATGGCTGCGAAGAATGCAGTCAATTAATAACCAAGGCATCTGATTGCCATAATTACAGTCAGCAAAGACTTGAAAATTACCCCAAGTAGGGTTGAACAAAATAGCCTCAAAATGACTACGATCAGGTTCAGCAAAAAGGTAGGCATTGACGTTCCACGACGTTCACCAAGCTGCACCAGGGCTGACCAAAATGTCTGACCCCAAGGGTGTCTCACTCTAAACTGAAATAAATGACATCTAACTAATCTAGTTACATCCCTACCTAGAAAAATGGCTGACACTGAGTGTGGTTGATTCACAAACTACATTAAAACTACTATACCACCAGAAACTAGAACAAAGAAGGGGTGTGACAAAAACTCACGAAATGGAGGAGCTCTCACTCAGCTCTCTATTCCACAACAAGGGTTGTACATAAACCTCTCTGGCTCTCTGGATCGGTATCCTCCTCATCAGGATTCCCATCTGGACTCCCCCAAAGACCAGGGTTCGATTTGTCCCTGTCGACATCTTCGTGGATATGCCTGGAAATGGCATTTTGGCTCCTTCCCTCTCGTTCATCGTTCTGGAAGTTCCACCATCATGCTGGTTCCTGTAGAAACGTCACCCCCCCCCCATACCGGGATGGTATTAGCCCATGGTGACTGCTTCAACCACGGTGAATAAAAGTCCAATCACGTGGGTAGCGAAATAAGTTGCGTGATTATTCATCCTCTCACTTCCAAAATTATAATGTCCGTCGTGACTATTATAGGCTTCAATTATAAAATACGACACAGCCTTAATCTTGCAGATGTGGATTAGCATGTGAGCTAACGCTATTTTGTAATGCTGCACGTGCTAGTGACGCTACTTTTGTATCACGCAGCATCCGTGAATTATACGACGTTTCAAAGATGAAATTTCCACTTTGGCAATTTAAATATCTCATACAATTATAATCACACTTATTCAGGATAATTGTAACACTATTACCTGTATATTTCCACTAGGCATCTGCCCTCCACATACGCGTGGGTAATATGTGATGTCACAGCAATGTTGTGCAATACACTATACTTGCCAATAATTATTTCCCAAGCTTCTTATTTAATTCACTGGACTCTAACAACGGTGAATTAGTATTTGCATGCTCGATGGCACCTTATAATCACTTTTAACGCTAAACAGCGGATATTCTTCTACGTCTCGTAGGACAAATGTAATTCCACGCCTACACAAGGCGGATTCTCAAGACGCAGTGCTCCGGTACTGGGTGTCTCTAGAAAGTAGGTCGTCAAAACGAAAACGTTGAGCGACTACTTACGTTCCTTTTTGCGTATCTGCAAGCGTAGTACCTTACCTAAAGTAAAAATAAACATTCTCCAAAATGTTTTAATAATGCAGCATGACGAAATGGAATATTCTGAGTCTCGTAGGAAAGATAAAAATAATTAATAAGACCTCAGATAATAATTAGCAGTTTACACCAAAGTCAAAAGTGCGATTCACCGCTACTTCAAAGTATCGCGTGATCTCTCAGCTTCACGTGGCTTCCTGGGTGTGTTCAAAAGTACAACATCCCATCATAAATGCTCTGTCATAAAAAAAATATCACATGAACCATAGCTCAGCGGGTTCATCTGCCTCTCTGTCGTTTCAAATAAAATGTTGGGATAACATTTTTATTTGCTTTGAAATTCATTCACGAGTGATATTTTTTTAGATTGGCTGCATTAAAGGTTCCAATGCGTTCTCCTGTCCTAATGTCTTCTATCACATAACTTCCATTGTTCAAAGGCTGTCGGATACGACTAGGGCCATAATAACAAGGATAGAAATTTCCCATATATGCGGTCTATAGGACTAGAAATTCCGGGTCTCCTTATAAGGATAAGGTCTCCTTCTACTAGTGGTTCTCTAAACCTCTGGCGTCTAGTTCTTCTCAAGCGCTTGGCAGCTTGTCTGTCCATAGTCTCTCTCGCAGCTAAAAGTCTGCTGGCATGTGATGGTTGTAAACAAGGTGGATTTACAATCACACTATCCCATATTCTCAGCGGCATCTGGTTCAAATGTAAGACCATAGGTATTTGACCAGTGCTTTCATGTACTGTTGAATTAATACATTTTGCCATAATAACAAGGACTTCAGTCCATCGCCAGTGTTCTTCTTGACAATATAATCGACAGAATTTTGCGATAATAGACATCACGCATTCTGCTGGGTTGCTCTCTGGATGTCGAATAGATGATAAAACATGACCTATTTCAAGCTCATTCATGGCATTGGCAAATTCTGCTGAGGTGTACTGTGATCCGTGATCAGTCAACAAGAATTGTGGCTTTCCTGCCTCCGGTATCACTTGACGTCTAATCCTCTGAATAATCTGATGTGCAGTAGCTTTTTGAATCGGATGAAGCATCGTATATTTCGTGAACACATCCACCGTTACAACGATGTATCGATTCCCACGACGAGCCTTAGGTATTGGGCCATACAGGTCCTGTGCATACAACTCTCTAGGTTGAGTTGGTAGTATTGGTCTAGGTTGTTCCTTCAGCAAGTGTGACGTGTACTTGTTCCGCTGGCATGCGTCGCAAGCACGTAAACACTGTCTAACGGTGGCTCCTAACCCTTTCCATGTGAAAGACTCCTTGATAGTTGCAATGGTTTTGTCTGTTCCACCATGTCCAATGGATAAATGTACCATAAGAATAACAGATTCTTGGTATCTCCTAGGAATAACTGCACGCAGTTGAGTGTGGTCCTCGTCTACAAACTTGTATAAGACACGATGATAAATCAAATAATCATCTGCAACAGCAGCAATCCTTGCATAATGATCATCCTGTGGATCCATTCTTCGTTCTAGGAAGCGGATAATATGTCTGAGTTCCTCCTCACGTCGCTGTCCTTCAGGTAAATGACGAAATCGGCGAAGGTGTTCCTCGCATTCTCCCTCGATGTCTATGGCATTAACAGTAGCTTCAGGATTCCGGCTGAGGATGTCGGCCAACACATTCTCTCTGCCTGGTCGATAAACTATTTCCAAATCGAACTGTTGGAGAAACAGCGTCCAACGTGTGATCCTGTCGCTTGCCAGTCTTGTTCTCAAGATGAAGGTCAACGCATGATGATCGGTTCTCACAATAATCCTCTGACCTAACAGAAGTTTCTGCCAGTATTCAAGTGCGTAAACAATCGCAAGTGCTTCTATCTCGGTCGTGAAGTAGTGAGATTCATGTGCTCTTAAACGTCGGCTTAAGAAAGCGATGTAATGACGTTTCTTCTCATCATCTTCCTGCAGTAAAATGGCTCCTATACCAATGGCAGATGCATCAGTTTCTAGAATAAAGTTCCGAGAGTAATCTGGATATTCTAACTGAATTGAGTCCACAAGCATCTGTTTAGCTCTCCTGAAAGCTATCTCGCATTCATCATTCCAGTTCCACCTGCAGTTCTTTTTCAATAATCCTTGCAGTGGTGCAACAGTTTCGGAATACCTCTCACAATGGGCAGCAAAGAATTGGAGAATTCCTAAGAATTGTCTCACGTGTTTCACACGGGTTGGTGTTGGAAATGCAGCAACAGTTCTAATCTTTGCCGGATTCGGTCTCTATCCTTCTCCATTGATTATGTGTCCTACGAATTTCACTTCTTCCTGAAAAAATCGACACTTGTCAAACTTGACCTTAAAATTTGCCTGTCGGAGATTCTCAAAAACAAGGCGCAATGTCTTTAAATGCTCTTCTTCTGTTCCCGAAGCTATGATTATGTCATCCACATAACATATTACTTTCTGCTTCACTTCATGAGTCAACTTGGCATCAAGTGCTCTGATTAATGCGGCTCCGGCATTTTTCAATCCAAATGGTAGTTTTTGGAATACATAAGTAGTCTGATCAAACAAGAATCCAGTATATTTCTGAGTATGCTCAGATAATCTGATATGGTAATAAGACTGAACCAAGTCTAATGATGAAAATATCCTTTTTCCTTTGAACTTCCTGAGAATGTCCCTAATCTTGGGCGGTCTGTCGTGCTCAGGAGCTAGGCGTTCATTCAAGGCTCTGGCATCAAGACAAAGTCTCAAGCTTCCATCTACCTTAACCACAGGTATTATGGGATTCAAGAAAGGAGTCGGTGATTTCTTGATTGTACCTGCTGCTTCCATCTCATGGATCTTCTTAGCAGCTTCTTCGAGATGTTTCTCGGCAATCGGATAGATCCTTTTCTGGAATGGGGAATCGTCCAGTAATACAAGATCATACTCGTAGTCTAATATCTCACCAGGTGTGGTGTCGAATATATCTCTGTATTCGTTCAGTATTGCCTCAAGATCCTCATGTGTGGGTGCTGATAACGATTCTGCCTCTTCGTCGGCATCTAGTGTCGCCTCAATTTCCTTGCCATTTAATTCTTCGACTACGTCTACTTCGGATAGGAATTCCGGTTCTTCTTCAATTAGGCTCATCTGAATGGGTTCGTTCGGCTTGAACTCTACCGTATTCCGTCCCATGTCAATGATTCCATCATATTTTCTAATGAAGTCTGCGCCTAAAATGGCATCATGATGCAGGCCCTTCATTACGAGAAATTCGTGCAAGTACACGTGGCTCGAAATCTTCACAGTACACAAAATCTGGATTTTGCACGTTACAACGCGGTCAGGTATGACACCTCTGACTCTTATAGCTGAAATGGGCAACTCCGTCACCTCAGAGTTTGCTCTCAGTCGGGCATGGCAATCGGCGGAAATTACACTAATCATCGCTCCAGTATCGATGAGTATGACTACACTGACTTCATTCAAGGTGGCTACAATCTTGGGTAGACGTGTTAATTCATAATTGCGGTTCGTCGTTCGTCGTTCGTCCAACAAGTCTTCTTGGATTGGCTCCCAGAGTAATATAGAGGCAGTTACTCGGTGCTCAACCAAACAAGAATCTATTGATTTTTCGGAGTTTTTTTTCTGTCATGGCGAGAAGTACTGGGCTGGTTCTGCTCCGTCTCCTGCGCCGAATGTCTATTTTCCCTCGAAGTAGGGTTCCGTTCTCCCTCTTCTCGGATCTGCAATTCTCTCAATTGTTGGAGGTACTCACGGCTCTCCCGTGCTCTTCCTTTCCAATCCCTGTCTGGCTGGTATCTAGGGTCTCGATTTCTGTCGTAACCCCCACTATATCGATAGTCTCTACGGATACTCCGTGTTGCTGATTTCTTCCTTCATTCCCTCGGCGGTTGTTTTCATGACGTCGGTTGTCGTCCGTCCTTCGGTCGAATCGCCGGTCCCAATGACTTCGCCGGTCATCATGTTGATTTCGAGTATACGGAGTGTTGTTCCATTCTCTCCTGTTATAACTGTAATTGTTATCACGTCGCCCAGAATCCTCTGTGGTTTGTGTTTGTTGTGGCGTCTGGCTCACTTTATCAACAGTCGTCAGATTCATATGTCTATCCTCGCGCCTATCAGCCTTCTGCTGACGGTGTGTAGGAAACTGTTCTGTGTTAGCATCCAACCTTCGCAGTATCTGGTCACACTGCTGGAAAGTGGATGCCCCTGCAGCGATTAACACACGTTGTACATCCGCAGGGTACTGCCAAACAATTGTGTTCACCAAATCTTGTTCGGACAACGGAGGCTGAAGACAACGGAGCTTCGCGAGCTGTATTGCGAAGTAATTCGCGTAACGAGTAGGTGTATTGGAACTGTACCTTCGAGTGTACATCTCAGCTCGGATACTCTGCTGGATGTCGCTCGACCAATATGTTCTTAATAACGCTTCCTTAAAGTCTTGGTAGCCTGTAAATGAGTATCGGAATGCTCTGAACCAGGTACCGGCTTGTCCCTCAAGCAGTCGCTCTATAACTCTTAGTTCCCTCTCTGGAGTTACCATAGTATCACGTAAGTAGCTTTCGACATTTGCTAGGAATTCCACTGGAGTAACACCGCTCCCAGTTCCCGAGAAGCGAGCTGGTTGCTCCTCTCTTGAACGAATTATGGTGACATTTCCCTGCGTATTCGCGGGTCTGAAAGTATTTTGCATGTAACTCTGCGTAGGAGTGTTAGTCTCATGACTAATTCGATTAGATGCTGGTTGAAACGGATGAGCGTCAAAGTTCAAGGTCTGACCTTGCGCTAAATTAGTGAATTGTGACGGTTGCGATTCCATAGGCGCGCTGGGTTGGAAATGGGTAGGCATCATTCCTCCTGATTGAGATATAGGCGTTTCCTGAGATTCTCCCATCTGTGGGTGTACGTGTCTCTCTCTTGGAGTCGTCTCGAGTCTGTCCAGGCGTCTTTCTATTACTTCAAGACCTGGGATGGTTCTGGCTGCGACTTTATTGCCTAAGTCGTTCAATTGCAGCTCGATCCTGTCAACCTTTCCCTTGAGGTTTGTGTCTACCTCGCGTATGGCCGTCCTAAGGTTATAACTGAGGTCTAACCTCTCGGTCACCGCGACTTCCTCAAATCTCTTTTGTAAGGAATCGATATCTCCTTCAACTCTGGACATATTTTCTTGGATTTTACCCACATCGTCTCTAACCTCGGCTACCTTAGCCTCGACTGTGGTTTCGTGTTCGTTGAGGTCACCTCTCAATAACATGAGGTCAATTTTGTGTTCCTCATGATGAACATCAACTGTCTCGCGTAGACTGGCTACGGTTTCCGTCAATTCAGAAATGTTTCTCCTGTTGGTGTTAAGTTCCTCTTTAATCTCCATCATGCCATCAACGATAGTCTTCACGTTGTTATTAACGGCATTGGCAGCTCCTCTCATCAAGATTAAACCAACGTTCATGGTTGCCATGTCCTTCTTCACATTTCCGATAAATCCCTCGACGTGATCTAGTCGAGTCCCGAATTCTTCCCTGGTATGTTCCAGATCTGCTCTCATGTCTATCTGGACTTTATTCAAGGTTGTCTGAATTTGAGCTGTGTGCTCCTCCAATCGGTTTTGCACCTCCTCCCTAGCTCTATTCATCTGGTCGGTTAAGCAATCTACGCGCTGGTTAGCCTCCTGATGGTGTCGTATGACATCAACCCTAACAGCTGCTAAACCTGCCGTCAGATCATTTCTCGCTTCGATCCTATATGTGTCCACGTCTGCCCTGACTTGAGTTAAATCAGCCCTAACATTGTTTACAGAGTGAGTGTTAATCTCTAAGTCCTGTCTTACATTGTTTATAGACTGAGTGTTAATCTCTAAGTCCTGTCTTACATTGTTTATAGACTGAGTGTTAATCTCTAAGTCCTGTCTTACATTGTTGACTTCCTGTCTAACCTGGTCCACATGACCACTGACATTGTTGACTTCCTGTCTAACCTGGTCCACATGACCACTTACAGTATTTACAGCCTGAGTATTCTGACCTAAGTCAGCAGTAATCTTTTGAAGATTGGCATTCACACCTGCCATCATCTCTCCAAACACACGACGAATAGTTTCCTCATCCATAGATAAGAAATATATGAGAAAGTGAGGGGTCAATTTCTACTGGAACTTACAGCTATGATTAGTTACTTGGTGGTATAAAGCTTGCTTCATTTATATAAATATCACGAGTACAGCTGGAGTATGCAAACTAAGTGCTTCTACATTTACAAAGACAACGGTGAGCAAAGCAAAGTATTACATTTACTTAGGAAGAGGCATCATCAAAGAAAATCCTATCCTTCATTTATCCAACACTAAAGCCTCACCCCATGGACTTCTATCAAACATGAATGCCATGCGGTCAATTGATCTGCAGTACGACTTTCTAAGTTCGTCCCAGTCCTGTCAATTTACCCTTAATCAACATTAAGATCCTCAAAAAAAATAACATGGTACTGAGGGTCACCACGTTAACGTCGCCATTTTATGACGTCCAAGTCAAGCCCACAACGTTGTGCGCCATTTTATGACGTCCGTTTAGTTGGGTCAACAACCACGATGACTCAACTAACGACACATAAATCGAATAAAAAGTACCGGGAGGATCAGGTGACCTTCCATAAAGGCTAAAGCGGCACGAGAGTCCGTAGTCCACAGGGATCGTGGTACATGGTGACGATGGTCATAGACCGCCTAAGGAAAGGTTCACCTTAAAACTAGACTGAGAAAATAAACATCCAGACTCATGTAAAACACCGTGAAAATTTATTAAAATTCACAAACCCCTAGCCTAGTTCGGAGGGTTATAATCGGCTAGTCCGCAAATTAAATAAACAAACAAAGATAAAGAGCAGGTCCCCTACCTGAGAAGTTACTGAAAACCCTCGCGAAAGATCTAACTCACAATGATAAAGCAACAACAGCAACGCTAGGAATATGGTACGACGCAAGTCCCTAGTTCAAGTTACAAGATCAAGCTAATATCTGAATTTACATTTAACAGGGTAGCAAAACAAATCTAGGTTAGGATGGTACCATTTCGACATTTAAATTTAACATTAATTCAACTAGCTAAGTCCTATCAATTAACAAAATTTACGGCGATGACGTCCGTAAAAGAAAACAATTACATCCAAAAGCTAAGTGTACAGCCATAAAAAAACAAACAATTTAATTATGCTTAATAACTATGTGCTAACAGCACACAATAAAGTAACATGTAGGGTTTAATACACTTGACATCATAAATTAATAACGAAATAGACACAGTAGTTTTATTAAAAATTCCTGCCTACACCTTGGTTTACTCTTTGTAAACCATAGTCATCTAATGTGTATAGTTACGGTGACGAATGCGCAGTTGAGACCACGTCTGACATCGCATGGCCTGAGCTCCACAAGCTACGAACTCTAGGTTCGCACATGCTTCAGGTCGCTACAAAAATGTCAACTGTCCTAGTCATTTCCTCACAAGGAAATTATCTTCAACTGCACGGCTATGTCAACAGTTCCAGAATGCAAAGAACAAAGTTAGATAGAAAGAATCGTTAGTTAGGCTTGTTTTACAACAATTATGCGTCTTTTTATTAGAATGTCGGTTTATAGGTGTATCGTAGGTTTATGGCGAATAACATTGACAATAGCCTGGGCACGGAGTGTCTCCAACTGAGATCATTCTCCACCAAAAAGCCTCGACTCAACAGTCGGAATATAATCAACGAGTATAACAACTCGGACACACAATAACACGGGTTACCAGCGGCGCTAAGCTCGCGTTCAATAACTCTGGGATAGGCCTGTACAACAGTTACCTTCCAATAACATCTGGTCAACGGGATCATCCCCGGACAAAGCATACAATAACATCCTGCTATAACAGGGTAGACTTCACCATCCTATAGAAAACCTTACATAACTGTACCTGTCATACGACAATACACGCAACAGAGCGTTAAACTAACAAAAACCGATCCATAAAACAAGTGATCAAATACAAGAGTGGAAACTAATTTCCATAAGCAAAATAGCAATGAAAGGAAAAGCGAATACAAATTGTACTCTGTCCTCGTCTATAGTAGTTTTGTCTCACAATGAAGCAGGCGTGCTCTAGGTCACTGGGTTACATAACCAGTTTATTCAAGGCCGGCGATTTAATCAATACAAAACCTGCACTTGGCCGGTTCATAAAAAACTTTACCATAGGTTACGGATCTCTACAGAGTCCGTGTATCAAACGCACGCTATAAATCTGAGTATAGTAATACACTTCCGTCTTTCTACCAAAGACGTCTAAATGAAAGTAAACTTACAATAACTGAAGCTCTTTGCTTTAAAAATGCAACTCAGTAGTTGCTAGAACATCAAATAAAAACGTGTCTCACACGACACAAGAAAAATATAATAAATGTGGCACAGATTCACACACTAGATCTGCTTAATGATACGTTGGGAACCGCGTTCGATGCTAGGCAACGAAACATTCCTTCTAGTTGTTAGGTTCAAACATGACCAAGAATAGCTTCTGAGCTTATTCAAAATGAAATATAATGCATTTACAAACTGGTAGTTACTGTCGACTACCTAAATGATACGACCGTTCTAACGACAGTCAGGGGTGTAACAAAGGATGGCTGCGAAGAATGCAGTCAATTAATAACCAAGGCATCTGATTGCCATAACTACAGTCAGCAAAGACTTGAAAATTACCCCATGTAGGGTTGAACAAAATAGCCTCAAAATGACTACGATCAGGTTCAGCAAAAAGGTAGGCATTGACGTTCCACGACGTTCACCAAGCTGCACCAGGGCTGACCAAAATGTCTGACCCCAAGGGTGTCTCACTCTAAACTGAAATAAATGACATCTAACTAATCTAGTTACATCCCTACCTAGAAAAATGGCTGACACTGAGTGTGGTTGATTCACAAACTACATTAAAACTACTATACCACCAGAAACTAGAACAAAGAAGGGGTGTGACAAAAACTCACGAAATGGAGGAGCTCTCACTCAGCTCTCTATTCCACAACAAGGGTTGTACATAAACCTCTCTGGCTCTCTGGATCGGTATCCTCCTCATCAGGATTCCCATCTGGACTCCCCCAAAGACCAGGGTTCGATTTGTCCCTGTCGACATCTTCGTGGATATGCCTGGAAATGGCATTTTGGCTCCTTCCCTCTCGTTCATCGTTCTGGAAGTTCCACCATCATGCTGGTTCCTGTAGAAACGTCACCCCCCCCCCATACCGGGATGGTATTAGCCCATGGTGACTGCTTCAACCACGGTGAATAAAAGTCCAATCACGTGGGTAGCGAAATAAGTTGCGTGATTATTCATCCTCTCACTTCCAAAATTATAATGTCCGTCGTGACTATTATAGGCTTCAATTATAAAATACGACACAGCCTTAATCTTGCAGATGTGGATTAGCATGTGAGCTAACGCTATTTTGTAATGCTGCACGTGCTAGTGACGCTACTTTTGTATCACGCAGCATCCGTGAATTATACGACGTTTCAAAGATGAAATTTCCACTTTGGCAATTTAAATATCTCATACAATTATAATCACACTTATTCAGGATAATTGTAACACTATTACCTGTATATTTCCACTAGGCATCTGCCCTCCACATACGCGTGGGTAATATGTGATGTCACAGCAATGTTGTGCAATACACTATACTTGCCAATAATTATTTCCCAAGCTTCTTATTTAATTCACTGGACTCTAACAACGGTGAATTAGTATTTGCATGCTCGATGGCACCTTATAATCACTTTTAACGCTAAACAGCGGATATTCTTCTACGTCTCGTAGGACAAATGTAATTCCACGCCTACACAAGGCGGTTTCTCAAGACGCAGTGCTCCGGTACTGGGTGTCTCTAGAAAGTAGGTCGTCAAAACGAAAACGTTGAGCGACTATTTACGTTCCTTTTTGCGTATCTGCAAGGGTATTACCTTACCTAAAGTAAAAATAAACATTCTCCAAAATGTTTTAATAATGCAGCATGACGAAATGGAATATTCTGAGTCTCGTAGGAAAGATAAAAATAATTAATAAGACCTCAGATAATCATTAGCAGTTTACACCAAAGTCAAAAGTGCGATTCACCGCTACTTCAAAGTATCGCGTGATCTCTCAGCTTCACGTGGCTTCCTGGGTGTGTTCAAAAGTTCAACATCCCATCATAAATGCTCTGTCATAAAAAAAATATCACATGAACCATAGCTCAGCGGGTTCAATATATGTGCTTAAGTTCGTAAATATGTGTTTTTATTTATTGCTATTTTAAAAACGACAGCCATGTTTCGACAGTGCTTGTATCTCGTTCAACTGTCAACAAGGTGCACTTCTGCGGCACACACCGAGGCGCACACATTGTTGCCAACATGTGAGATACAAAATCACCGTTGATAAAAAGAAGTGAGATACAAAATCACTGTTCATCGAAAAAATATATTCATCGGGACGCGTTAGGTTGTAACCATTGTCAAAACTCACCGATCTGAGCGTGTTAGGCTGTAACTATTGTCAAAAACCATTGGATTGGACAAAACGAAGATTACAAGGTCGGGTGTAGGTGCGGGCTTTGCTGCGCGTAGCTAGTGGGGCACGGTTGACACAAAACCATTGATCTGGGCGCGTTAGGCTGTGACCATTGTCAAAAATCTATGGGTTGGATAAAGCGAAGGTTAGAAGGTCGGGTGTAGGGGCCACGCGCAGCTAGCGTGGCTGGGTACCGTAAGGGCAAGATTGGCAGTATTGTTTTGATCACAGACCAGCGGACCAGTGGGGATAACGAAGAGACCCGAATACTCACGACCGCTACCGATGATAATTGATTTGGGATGGCTGGGTTGGTCACAGACAGCGGAGGAGTTATCTATTAAAACATCGCTTCCTGATTTATTTCTCATCGTTTCATAAGGTATTTCGGCTAATTCATGTATTGTTGAGAATTTTATCGCGCGTTCTATCTTCATTCAGTGCTACCCTAGTAACGCTGAACGAGAGCTCATCGTACGATAATATTTTCTAAATTATTGAAAGTAGCTAAAATACCTTTCCTAATGATGAAAAATAAATCAGGAAATAATGTGGTGATAAATGTTGATTCCTCCGCTGTCCATAACCCTCCTGCCTTCCCCTTTTTAGATCATCACTTATATAGTAAAATTCCAGCTTTGTCCACCATTATACGCGAGAATTATTGCCAAATACTGTATTGCCAACCCCACTAATACAGTACTAGGCTACTGTGTGTATAGGTGGTACTGTAAAAAAAGGAGTGCCAAGGCCAATGATAAATTCTGAATGAAAGTAGAACACGGCTTAAACACGTGCATCAGACATCTTTTTGTGTAGCATTTGTCCCACAAATTAGCAGCGTTTTTTGGTTCTCTGTCACCATATTACAGGATTATGTGCCATGTCAGGATGGAGTCGGGCAATTTTTAAATAGTCATGTAGAGTGTCAAGCCAATGCTCTCTCGGTCGTCCTATTGGTCTCTTCCCATCTATCCGAAATGTCAATTCAGTGCGTGCAGCTGATGTTTCAGCAGCCCGTAAGACATGGCCATACCAGCGGAGACGGCTTTCCTTCATCTTTTCAGCATTTGGTGCTACTACATATTGCTTGCATCAGACATGAATGTGACTTTAACATACTGGTACCTTGTGTCCTTGTTTCATCTTCTGGGCGATATTACGTATTGAAATTAGGAACCCTGGTCTCTACTGCATTTCATATATGTGCCAAAGTACGTGAATATGTGTTTTTAATTATTGCCCTTTTAAAAACGGTTGCCATGTTCTTGCATCTTGTTCAAATGTCAACGAGGCGCACTCTAGTGGCACACACCAAGGTGCACACATTTTTGCCAACATGTGGGATTCAAAATCAGTTGATAAAAACATTCATTTTGTATAGTTGGACAAAACGAAGGTTAGAATGGCTGGATGTTGGTGCGGCATAGTACCGCAAGGACGAGGTTGGCAGAACTGTTTTGATTATGATTGATGTAAACAGTGCCGGCGACATCTGAAATTTTGCGTGGATAAGTCGTGATCCTATTTGGGATGGTTGGGTGGATCACAGACAGCAGAGGAGGAAACATCTATTAAAACATCATTCCCCGATTTATTTCTCATCGTTTGATAAGGTACTGTACAGAATGTTATCGCTCGTTCTATTTTCATTCTGTGCTACCAAACATTTGCCACGCTAAGCGTGTCTTGGGTCTGAAATTAGCTAAAATTCCTTTTCTCTCCTACCGCTGAGCTTTCAAGGTCAAGTGTACAGCTAAACGCCGGAATCTGTATGGTGCGTTTTGTAATAGTATTTTTTTAAATGCAGACCAATGGCTTCTGCCTGGGCCAATTATTATTATGTGGAGGGCTGCGTTAGCCATGTACACGAATACTCCCCTGGTTTTTGTCTCGCACAGTAATGTTTGTTGTTCTCTGCTGTAGTTAATGTTATTTGTGAGAGTGAAATTTCTTAAATCCAATCCAATGGGCTTTGCATCTACCAATAATTGATAGATAGCCGTTAGCCATATATACACACCTGGTTTCTGTCATGCACAGTGGGGTAATCGTGCATCAATAATCTTTATCGAGACCAGACCTGTGTGGTGTATTTTGTATCCCACATGTTGGCAACTGTGGTTAAAATTTGAAATACACTTATCTTCCGTCTAGTCAATACTTTTTTTGTGTTTATTTACGCCCTAGGACATTGACTAGACGGAACATAAATGTATTTCAAATTTTAAACTATCATTCGTCAATACGGACCAATCGTGAACAATGTTAACCCCAACCTAAGGTGATGTCAATTTGTGCATCTTATTAAGAGTTGAAGAGACCTCATGCACTGTCGAATATGGCTGCCATCGTTGAATGAGCAATACATATTAACACATATTTCTGGTGCAGTAGTGACCGAGGTTAGTAATATCAGTTGGCGATGTTGTTGAAATATGTGACCAAGGTTTGTGTTGGTCACACTGTTAATTATAAACCTGGTCCATAGAGATATGTTTCTCTTTTGCTTTTGTTTTGGTGTGTATAAAAGAATGATGTATCACCTTGTTCGTTCAGTTCTGTTCTAGTAAATGTCAAGTACATTAAACGTGTGTTCCATTTCAATTGCCTGTGTGCCTCGTAATCCTATAGGTTATGGGCCCAGCCACGAATCCACCGTGCGAATATAAAGTGCGTATGATAGACTGCTTGTTATATGAACTGTGAATTTCGCTACGTATCGAAATCAACATGTCTGCAAGCAGCACCTCGTTACCAGCTATAGATAAGCTGCGAGGTAGTCTAAATTACGTGGATTGGCGATTTGAGATGGAAAACGTCCTAAGACTCGAAGATCTGTGGAGCTGTATAGTTGGCTACCCGGATGGAGATACTACAACAACTGCGAAGAAAGCGAAATACGAAAGTCGGGCTAGGGCCAGACTTAACCTCATGGTGGATAAATCAATTTTCCCAATCGCCATGCCTTGTAAGACCGCGGAGGAAGTCTGGGAAGCTCTTGAAAAGGCCTACTCAGATAAAGGTGTGAATCGGCGGATCGTCTTCTTGACGAAATTGTGCAAAGTTAAATTAACGCACTACAAGACGATGGAAGAGTATGTTAGTGAGGTTATGGTACTTGCTCAGCAACTTGCGTCTATGAATAAGGCACTGGACGACGAGTTTGTGGCAGCTCTTATGCTGAAAGGTCTACCAGATGAGTTTCAGCCTATGATTATGGCTCTGGAAAGTTCCGGGACAGACCTTACTGCAGACACAGTCCGAACCAAGTTGCTACAAGATACTACTTGGAGTGGGAAAAGTACATCCAAGCCATCCAAAGATTCTGTTCTGCTTTCACGAGAAGACAAGACAAAGAAGAAGCCCTTCTGCTGGAAAAGCAAGAAGCCAGGACACTGGAAGCGGGATTGCAGGAAATACGAGATGCAGAGCTCAACTCAACAGATGTCGAAGAAAGACAAGATGATGCTGGCGACCGATGGACAGGCATTAAGTGCAAGGGCCTCTACAGGGGCATGGTTCGTAGACTCTGGTGCTACTAAGCATATGAGTTCAAGCAAGACTGCAATGGTGAACTTCACTGCTGGTCCTAATCTGGAGATCAGTACAGCAAACAATCAAAAATGGTATGGACAAGGATCTGGTAATGTAACTGTTCAATTAGAAAATGGTATTTCACAAACCTTGTCCAATGTAGAATATGTTCCTGGACTCACTGCTAATCTTTTATCTGTGTCTGCTGCTATTCAAAAGGGTTATGTTGTGGTATTCACCGACAATACTTGTGAAGTTTATGATAGTGAAAACTTTGTTGCTACAGGTAATGTAGCACTGACTGCGAGTAATGTGGGGGGTGTTTACCAAGTCAATGCTCTCAGTGCTCAAGCTAATATTTGTGCAGAGGACTCAGAATATTTATGGAATAAACGACTAGGCCATCTTAACAACCACAGCATGAAGTTGTTAAGAGATGGTCTCACTCATGGAATTAATTTCTCAGATAATGGTTTTAAAAACTGTTTTTCATGTGCTGAAGGTAAACAAACTAGACAACCATTTTAGTCAAGTAAGAGTATAACTGTATGCAAAAATAAGGTAGATCTTATTCATTGAGACTTATGTGGGCCTATGCCAGTTCCATCTTGGAGCAATGCTCGCTATTTCTTGACCTTCATTGATGATCATTCTAGAAAGATTTTTGTGTATTTCCTTGCTAAGAAAAGTGATGTTTTGGATTGCTTTATTGATTTCAAGGCACAGGTCGAGAATCAGTGTGAAAGATCTATTAGGGTCCTACGAACTGATAATGGGGGTGAATTTTGTAGCAAAGCTTTTGAGAAGCTACTTAAATCAGAAGGTATTCAGCATCAAACTACAACTAGCTATTCTCCACAGCAGAATGGTGTAGCTGGCGCATGAATAGAACATAGCTTGATAAATGTAGAGCCCTGCGCGGATAAACAAAACGTTATCCGCATCCGCCCCGCATCCGCACGCCTGTTATCCGCATCCGCCCCGCATCCGCACACCTGTTATCCGCATCCGCACACCTGTTATCCGCATCCGCCCCGCATCCGCACACCTGTTATCCGCATCCGCACACCTGTTATCCGCCCCGCATCCGCACACCTGTTATCCGCATCCGCACGCCTGTTATCCACATCCGCCCCGCATCCGCACACCTGTTATCCGCATCCGCCCCGCATCCGCACACCTGTTATCCGCCCCGCATCCGCATGACTTTTATCCAAATCCGCTGATATTTCAATATTATGTTTAATTTATTAGATAAAGCATACAGTGTTAAACCAACACATTTAGACATTTGAGGAGAAAGTCGTTCCTGACAATTTGCTTCATTCCAAGGGACTTCAAGTTGGATGACACTTCTGGTTCCTTGACCTCCGCTTTAGACAAAAAATTGGCTATACTTTTTGGCTACTTTCGCACTTGTGCCTCAGTAAGATTAATATGCCTGATTTGTGTCCTGAGTATGAATACACCTTTTTACAGGTAAAATATCACTATCTCGTTCACCTTTTCGTTTCCATTGAAAACGTAACCAAATGTTTGCCATATCGTTGACTTGAGCTTTGTTTCACGCGCTATTGAACATTCACCTTGTTTTATTTTAATAGATAGATTATCCATGTTGGTGAAATGATGTTCATACTCACGGTCGCGGTAACATTCATTACGTGAACTTCTCTTTGGGCTTGGAGAAAGGGATTCATATTTGGCCGGAAATTCCAAGTCAGTCATCATCCTTCTGCCTCTTGACCCATCCATGTTCGCATAGTTGTCAAAGTTGATGTTGCAATATCACAGCCAATGTGCTTCAGTAACAAGTTGGAAATAAATCTACAGATAAACCTGGAACCAGATCTTCCAGGATAGCTTAGACTGCGAAGTAGCTGACTTGAAGAATGTTAATGATGTCACCACGATGAACTAACAGGCTTATTGCCAGCATTATATCTCGTACGTATAGTAATAATGGCAGTGAGAATTGATGATGATGATGAAATGTCCAGACCATCAACTACAACCATACGGTACTTAATGTAGTTGAAAGCATATATGAGTAAAATAATCTTCTCTTATATAAGTGCAATACGTCCTGAATATTTCGTAAGCAATAGGCCATAGGATTCCTCTTTTAAGCATGAAGCAGTGGATTGGCATATCAAATATGTAATATTAACGTAAGTTTGTATTCTAAAAACTATCCGCAAATTTACTCGAAACATTATCCGCAGCGTATCCGCTATCCGCACAGCCATGCGAACTATATCCGCGTGGCGAAAATATTTGCGGATATCCGCGGGTTTATCCGCGGATATCCGCATCCGCGCAGGGCTTTAATGATGAGCGAGTCTAAAGTAGATAACCGCATGTGGGCTGAAGCAATAACTACAGAAGCCTATCTTGTAAACAGGTCCCCAACCAGAAAAATTCCAGGTAAAGTTCCAGAGGAGATCTGGACTGGTAACAAGGTCAATATGGAGCATCTAATAATTTTGGGTTGTGTAGCACAAGTTCATGTCCCTGATCAAAGGAAAAACAAGTTGGATCCTAAAAGTGAAAAACACATTTTCTGTGGTTATTGTAAGGACAGTAAAGCCTATAGCTTCATGCATCCTGTTACTCATCAATTTGTTAAGTCCAGGGATGCACAGTTCTTTGAAGATGTGTTCCAGGAGGTGTCTGATGTGTCTCCAGGTAGTGTTGGCCCATCCTTGCAGATTAATGAACCTGCAATGTTGCATATCTCAGTTCCCACTGACAGTGAGGCAGAACCCGACAACTCAGAGGATGGGGCAGAGTGCATTTCGGAACTTGAAAGCGTATCGCCCATTAGCAGTGCTGGTGTGGCTGAGACTGTTGACTCAGCTGATTTAAGCTATGTCCCTAGTGGAACAGATTCAGACTGCAGTGATTCTGTGGGCTCTGCCACCATCGTCAATGAGCCAATGGAGGGAAGAAGGGGGGTGATGGCGCTTCCAAATAGTGTAATGGCCGCCGCGTGAGTCCAAGCCAATATCTCGCGAACCCATGGTCGGATGTTGACAAATGAGGTGTCGTTGGACTCGAGCTGATGTCCTCTTTCCTATGGACCATGTATTATATTTTTCAAAAAAAAATGATTTTGTTTTGTTTTGTTTTGTTTTCGAAAATAGGCGATAGTTTGAAAACCAAACATGATAGAACGTTGTTCCATGGCTCAAACGAACAGCCATAATGTCCTTTATTTTGCGTAATACAACTTTTTTTTTTGAAAAAAGTGTAATTTTGAAATTCCTATATTTTGGAAACTAGGAAGTTTACAAAAAAGTTTGTTTGACATAAATGAAAGAGTCCTACCCCCTCTACCTCCAAAATAAATTTCAAGTCTCTAGGATGAAAACCTGACAGTAGTGTGGTAACACGGGTTCTACGGCACTTCTTTTGAACCCTCCTCGTATCGGCCCCGAACCCGATATCTCGCTAACCAATCATGGGATTAGAACATACAGGGTGTCCTAGCACTCGTAGTGATGCCCCCTACTTTCCTATTGGCTCTTTATTTAAATAAAAGACCAAAACTAATAGTTCATGCACTTTTAATATTTCGTAAACCCATGGTTGGATTTGAGCATATGGGCTGTCCTAGGAATCGTGGTGAACACCCCTTTCGTACGGACGTTTTATTTCCACTCTAAAATAGTGCTAGGTTGTAGGTTCTGCTCTACTTAGGAAGTTGTGAGCCCCTGCGGCCTTGGAATGGAAGGAGTGATGCTAGGAGGGCGTGCTTGGATTCGTTATGTTCGTCTCATTGCGCTCTTGACGGGAATGTCGGTGTCGAAAAGGTGAAATGCTGCAAACATGTTTTTTTAGGTAAAACCGTGATTTTAGAATTTTTGCTCTATCTCGCGAACCAATAATGCTAGAGGCATGTACGACGCGTCCAAGGACTCGGGGTGATATCCTTTTTGCTATGGACCACTCGTTATAATTTTTAAAAAATTGGAAACTCGAATTTGGGGTAAACACGTGTTTTCTGTGATGTTTGCCGATATCTCACGAACCAATAACGCTAGAGACGTGTACGAGGTGTCCTTGGACTCGGGCTAACGCCACCTTTCAAATGTGGTAGATATTTTTTCCAAAAAATTTTCACAAAGGGCCTAACGACACTTTTGTTGAAAAAAAATCTTTACCGGTACTTGTTTATAATATTCATGAAGCGTGGTGGTTGAGAGAGACGATACTGCTGTGTGTGTGTTTCAACGAACCTGTCGCTAACCACAAGGACCGTGCTTAATAGAACAATCGCTATTTCGGCGGGTCGGTTTATGACAGAGCGAGGGTTTGTTTTTTTCACACATTTTACCCCCGAAGAAGATCTTTAACGTGTAAACGATGATGAGAATTTGGTTCTATGTTGGTCGAAGCGAGTACAGAAAACAAACCTGCCAAGGAGCAGACGAGCAGGAGGCGAATGTCATTTGAGCTTATTGGAATGCGCTGATCTGACTTGACAACAAGTGCAATGGAAAATGACAAAGACGCTTAAAGGTGAAATAATCTGACCATTGTGGTGGCAGGGAAGTGCGAAATGCATGTGAACACATATGAATCCACATGCACGCTAAACAAGATACATCCTGTCTTGCTTCGTACGTGACAAAATGCAAGTTCATGTGAAATTTGATCTGCCACAGGTGTTCACCTTGGGCTTTGGCTGTCCACGTGCACGATAACTGTTAACAAGTCACATCCTGTTTTGCTTCGTACGTGCCAAAATGCAAGTTGACGTGAAATTTGGTCTGCCACAGGTGTTCACCTTGGACGTTAGCTGTCCACGTGTCTGATAACAGAATCTTCAAAGCGTGGGAATCGCTGAATCAGTAAAAAGTATGATGCAACTTGTGGGAATGATGTCACAACCAATAGATTGGCAAGAGCTGAGAACAGCAGTGGTGGGAGCTGGAGGGGGGGGGGGGGAGAGGGGGAGGGGTAATGTAAGAGAGACCACAGGTGGAAAGGGAAAGACAAACATGTATGAACATGCACGAAGCGCGGAGCGCTGTTCACACAGAGCTATAGGAGGTGTACAACATGTGTGAATAAATAAAAAAGTGCACAGGTTCACACAACATGTAATTTATTGATCCAAGAATTAAACATAGAGTTAAATCCTAACCATTTGACATATAGTTTATTTTCTTTTTGTTTCAACACTTTTTCCACAAGATAATGCTTAGGAAATGCTGTTTTCTGAAGTTCATGGAGATAAAATCTACCTTTTATGGGTTGATGGTTGAGGTCCTCGAGTAAATAGGTGACTGCAGTGTTCAAGTTGACTCGACGAATTCGAAATTGTTCAGCCCCCACTGAGGCGTGTAGCCCTTACTGAAGGCAGACTTAAATTTGTTCACACGAACAAAATCCCCAATTTTCAGTCGGTGACGTTTAGGATCGGCTGTTTTTATGGGGTTAAACAGTTTATCCAATCGCTGAATATTTTTAGTCACGAGGCGTGGCTTGGTCCCAATCGTTCTATGTTTGGTATCATTGTAACGTGATACTATCTCTGGTAACATGTCCAACCAGCGATACGTGTCCTGAGCAGTAAACGCTTTCCACGTATGGGTTTTCAATGTTTGGTTGAACCGCTCGGCCACACTGGCTTTGAGATTGCTGTACGTGGTGTAATGGTGAATATCCTTAGATTTGAGAAAACTGGAGAAATCCTTGTTGAAAAATTCTTTCCCCTGGTCAGTTTGTAGCAGCTGAGGTTCACGTTTGGAGTGTTGAATAATATGTTGAAAGGCCTTGGTAACTAGTGGACCAGACTTGCGACGCACAGGTTCCACAAAGGCCATTTTGGAATAGACATCAATGACGGTCAACATATAGCGTACACCGTCGTTAACGCCAGCATAGGGTATCATTTCAACCAAGTCAGCCTGCCAAAGTTCATCCACACCTCGTGAAATCACCTTGAGTCCTGGATAGTGACGCCTAGCTGGGCGATGCAACTCGTGAGCAATACCCATTTTAATGGGTGAGGGCTTAAACAATAATTTTGGCATTTCGAAGTTCTTGTTCAATTTCTTGAATTTCCCAACCGTGACCGGTATGGCCAGCTTGACGTGAAGCATGCAACAACTGTAGCTGCTGGACGAGCTTATTGGGATTGTGCCAGTAGGTAACATCCACAAGGGGTTTTAATGGTTTAAATGTCACTCCCGAAGCGGACGCTTTACGACTAGTACTTTGACTGGTGGGAAACATTTTTGCAATGATGGTTTTAAATTTTTGAGATTTATTGGCATTCACTTGTTGAGCTGGATCATACTGTCTTTTGTGGGCATGGGTATCCAATAAAATGGATTTATTTTTGTCAAGATCCTCTGGTGTATAATCATGGGAAGAGGGGTCCGAGAAAAGAACAGCTTTAGCAGTCCTGGAGTTAATTTATAGTTGATGTTTTTAATGACAGCTTTAGTACGAGCAAATTTAATGGATGAATCGCCAATTTTAAAACTATCATCCTCATAGCGAACACCATACGTGGTATCTGTGTTTCCAATAAATAGATCGGTGAAATAGGGTTCCAATGTTGATCCATATTAATTTATTAAAATGGTTTTCAGTTGAGCTTTATGTTGAGAGGTGGCCAAGAGTTGTGAAAACGGAGACGCTCTGGAAGGGCAAGGTGTTTCGACCATGACCAAGGATTTCTTTTTTCTCAAAAACTCTGCAAGGGGTGCGGCCTTTTTTTGAGGCGTAAACACATGTTCCTCGTCATCCTCAACTTAGCTAACACTAGTCAAATCTTCCTGTTCCCGTTCCTCTTCCTCTTCCTCAGGGTCCTCGTGCAGCGTCTGCGTGGCTTGTGAAATGGTGGGTAGCGTTTCAGATGGCTTGAAAGTGGGTTTCAACATGGCTTTTAGAGGAGGTGCTAAATGTTGTTGAATAAACAAAGCATGATTTGCACGTAATTGTTTCAATTGACGACACTTTTGGCGAATAGTAATTTTTGCTCAAATAATATGCTTTTTCAATTGACTCTCTGCAAACGCCATGGTGTCTTGACAAATGACTTGCCGGGGAATGAGACAGGGCCTTAAATAGCAATAAAATGATCAAATCCTAAGCGATACCGTCCTTGGTTGAGTTCACTTTGTTTGTCAATCACTAAACAGGCATGACGTTGAGTGTTCCAGCACTTGGCACACAATTCTGTAAACATTTGAAAGGTCATATCCGGATTCACATGTTCATTATAAATGTGACGACTGTTCCTCTCGTCCTGACGAAATAAAACAATGACATTGGCATTGTCACGAATCAACTGTTTGGGCATTTTAGAATACCTTTGTCAAAGATGGAAGCAATCGATATGTTTGTGACGACCCATGCTGAAATAGCTTTGAATGATACCTTGACGTTCAGTGGATACATCATCGAAAAACATGAGTGAATCGGGCTTTACCTCATCCGGTGAAATCACATTTTCTTGCATGGAAAATGTAAAATAACCCATATTCTCTTTTTGTAATCCAGACATGACTTGATCCAGAAACACGTAGAGGGGTTGGTAGAGAGATTTTGCAAAAATATAAATATTTTGAAAACGCAGACCATTGGGCGCTGTAATGAGCGTTATCAAAAGATTAGTCTTTCCACAGCCGGAAGGCCCTACAATGATGCAGCGAATGGAAGATGGAAACAGTGAACCATGGCGTTGTTCACGTGATGTGGGACAGAGATGGGAAACCATGTCCCCCACGGGGAATGACTCTTGCTGCTTAATAATCTTCATTTCAACTAAGGCTTAGACAGGCTAGCAGGCTGTCTATGTACTGGACACTGAACCTTGTCATAGAAAGAGTAGACTGGTACTACAGGTTGACGATGGATGTCTTTGGACGTGCGTTGATGGCCAAAGCTAGGTCTGTCCCCATACATGATCCAAAACAAGAAACAGATCCTGCTAATAAACACTATGTGGATATGTCAGTAGTGCCACGCAGAAAACAGGGAGATTATGACTTTAAGGGAAAGCGGTTAACCAATGTAAAACATCCTCAAGTGTCTACAGACGTTACTACGAAAAAGTATGTGGATAACAAAGTGTATGAGTTTTATGACAAAGTGCCCCAGCTTACGGTGAATGGCTATAGCGCTAATCACCATCGGATTATTCACGTGGAAGACCCACAAGACGAAGACGATATTTGAACCAAGCGTTACATGACCTATGAAATGAAAAGGCTTTATAAATTTATCCCATCTGTATTTTTAGTGTATCTGACAAATGAAAAACCTGTGAATGACAGAAACCATTTACCGCTAGTCCATGATCAGCACTTGACCTATGTGCTTGCTTCGGGTTTAAGCCACTATCGATTACACTATGATGGAACCATTCACATCAAATATGCCATACCTGATGAGAAATGAAAATCCACAGCCTGCTTCCAGTCTCCGACCGGGTCAGGAATGGAATGAATGAAGCCCCCATCTCGCGGCGAGGATATGAACTGTGCCGGCTGCCGAGGCCTGACGCACTCCTCTGGGGCAATGATTAAATGAATGACAGATGAAATGAAATGATAGTGGAGAGTGTTGCTGGAATGCAATTTTGACAGGGAAAACCGGAGTACCCGGAGAAAAACCTGTCTGCCTCCGTTTTGTCCAGCACAGATCTCACATGGAGTGACCGGGATTTGAACCACGGGCCCAGCGGTGAGAGGCCGGCGTGCTGCCGCCTACGCCACGGAGGCTTATACCTGATGAGAACCATTTACAAATAAAGATAAATGGTCATAGGATATTGATCCATAACCATGAAATGGTCAATGCAGGTGACGAATTATCCTTTCTTCTAATGTTGACATGGGATGAAAAGCAAGCGGGAAAAACCATAAACGATTTCCCACTTTACGTGGAATTGGAATATACAGCCATGAAATAACAATCTGACGTTAGTTGTGATTTAAACTTTCTTGTGAAAGGTTGTTGGTCATTATCATCATGGTGAAACAAAGGTATGCGGTGAGAAAGACTAAAAAAAGGACTTTGTCCTTGGCAAAGCCTGGGCTTAAGACATTCGTGGACAAGCCCTTGCGAAAGAAAAAAAGAAAAAATAATGTATTGACCATAAGGAAAGCCTTTCGAGCAGCACAGAGACATGTTGTTCCAAAACGTCGGCGACAGGTTTCAAACCAAGGGCGAGTTATTCCCGTCCCCAAACGAGCGGGATTTTTACCTGCATTATTTGCCGGTTTGGCTGCTCTGGGTTCACTTTTGGGCGGTTCCAGTGCAGTGGCGAAAACCATTAAAGCCGCGCAGCAGGGCAAGCAACAACTCAAAGAAAGTCAGCGACACAATGAAACGATGGAAGCGATTTCCATGGGGGCTAGAAATGCCAATTTAAAGCCAGCCTTTTATCAACAAGGATTTGGGATTTCACCATTTCGAAATATTAAAAAAAATTAACCTCAGCCATAGCAAGACATGCCCTGACGCATCAACAAGTGGAAAGCTATGCTAAACAACTAAAGCTTTCTCATTTTCGAGGTGTGTTTATGCGAAACCAATTACCTCCACGACCCTGGAAACAGGAATGTGCTGTTGTCAATTTGGATGATCACCGAGGACCAGGAACGCATTATGTAGCTTATGTCCAAGAGGGTTCCATTGTATGGTACTTTGACAGTTTTGGGAATTTGCCTCCGCCCATGGAACTAGTGACCTATTTTGGAAACAGAATCAAGATATATTATAATGTGAAACGAGAGCAAACGTTTAACAGCCAACAGTGTGGACGTTTGTGTTTAATTTTTTTATATAAGACGCAGCATAAGCAAAAACGCCACCAGTATGTCGGCAGAAAGTAAAACGTTTACACTTCATGGACGTGGACCTGAAGTCAGCCTAGACTTTTACCCGCCTATCGAATTGAGTGAAAAACCCTATGGTTTAGGGCTTGTTTCTCTTGAAACGTACAATCGAATATACAACATACGTGAAAATGTGAACAACAAGTTTTACTATGATGATTCTGTGCTCACCTTGAACTCTGGTGGATACACGATCGATGACATTTATGAACACATTTATGTGGTGTTGATCAATCAATATGGTTTAAAGTCATTTCTCGACGGAACGCACAAGTTTGAACTTGTAGGCAATACCAACACTCATCGCTGCAGTATTTTCTCCACATTCAACATTGACTTTAAAACACGCCCCGATTCCATTGGCCCATTACTAGGATTTAAACCACGTGAGTTGGAGCCCAACAAAAAACATGAATCAGACCATGAATTGAAATTCATTGAGGACCATCATATGTCGGTGACATGTAATATTATTAGCCAAGTGTACACCAATCAAGAACCATCGCATTCGCTTTATGACTTTATTGTGACATCGCCCAATGGGTATATGATTCGTGAAAACCCTCCAGTGGTGCTTTTTCATTCTGTGGCTGTCGATAGTATTAGTAATATAACATTAAGACTGATCAATAGAGATCAACAACTCATTGATCTAGATTCTACCACACCAGTGACTTACAAGTTGGTGCTAAAGCCACTATGAAGTTTGTGTATAAAGCAACAACACCATCTAGGAATGGTGTTAGTTGTTTGCCTCGTGAATACACGTTAACATCTTAAGGCAAGCAGATTTCACAGCATTTGGGTTACCACGTCAACCCTCATAATGAATTCTATCCTAGAGATAGCGAACCGCATCGAGGAGCAACCAGGAGTGGTAAGAATTGATCTCCATTCCTATCAAGCTCAAACACCTGGTCTCAATAACAATGATGAAATTCAATTTGTTATCAATAACCAAGATATTTACACCCTACCGCATGAAAGTGTCATTCAGATTGAAGGTCGGCTCACCAAAGCCGATGGCTCTACACCCACCACATCCAAGTTGGCCAACCATGGTTTGGCCTTTCTGTTTTCTGAAGTGCGGTATGTCATTAACGATATCGGGGTGGATAGCACTCGAAATGTGGGCATTTCCAGTGTCATGGAACTATACCCCTCTTATAGTGAGGAAGAAGGTAAAGCACTTTGCATGGCAGTTTGGTGTCCTGACTCGACCAATGACTGGATGGTACACACCGATGGGACCTTTACTGGATATTTACCTCTTAAACTGATTTTAGGCTTTGCCGAAGATCACCAACGCACTGTGGTCAACGCAAGGCAAGTGCTTTACCTAGTGAGAGACAGGAGTGATAATAATGCACTCAAGGGAGCCGACAATGCCCCCATAGATTCAAAAATTCAACTACAACGCTTGCTATGGAAAGTGCCCCATGTGACTCTTGAAGATGGCAAAAAACTGGACATACTCAAAATGGTAAAGAGAGATATGCCTCTACCCATGGAATTTAGAAGCTGGGCACTCCATGAGTATCCGCTATTGCCCACCACCAACACACACAGTTGGTCTGTAAAAACAGCTCGCTATACAGAGAGACCTCTCTACCTGATCTTGGGTTTTCAAACGAATCGCTAGTATCAACAAACCAAAGATGCCACGCAATTTGATCACCTGCAATTGAGAAATGCACGCCTTTTCCTCAACGGAGCCGTGTTTCCCTATGAAGGACTGGATTTGGATTTTTCAAAAAATAAGTTTCGCCCCCTGTACGACTTGTTTTCTAAATTTCGATGGTCGTATTATCAAAAAGAGAACGGCCCCATTCTACTAACCCAAGCGTTTAAGGCAAGAGCGCCACTGATTGTCTTCGACTGTTCTTACCTGGAAGAGTCTGTCAAGCCATCCAATATCGACATTCGACTAGATTTTGAAACGCATGACAATGTACCAGCCAATACGACGGCCTACTGTTTGATTATTCATCACAAACAAGTCAACTATTATCCACTATCCAACCAAGTGTCGAGTGTATAAATAACAGGTCAACCCACGTCAAGCCGCTCAGTCATGTCTTGCTTTAAAGCCTCAAGAGACGTTACATCCATGAATTTAAACTCTGAGGAACTACGTTTCGAGACTTTTGCCACATGGCCAGTGCCTTTCATAAACCCTCAAGCCTTGGCGGCCGCTGGATTCTACTATTTAAAAACAAGAGATGAAGTGAAATGTGCCTTTTGTCCCATCATCATAGACCAATGGCAGGAGGGCGATGAGCCCATGCAGGAACATCAGCGCTGGTCACCCACCTGCCCCTACCTGTGTAGAATGGAAGTGGGAAATATACCCTGTCAATCAAGCTATCCCTCACTTGTGTCCCTGGGTAATGAAAAAAAAAACAAGTTACGATACGTGTGGACCGTATGGTATCCATGGTGCTTCGGTGAGCAGCTCATCATCAAAAACGCCTAGTTTAGAGACATTTAGACATCATCGGTGTTATGGACGTTACAAACACAAGAGACTATATTGTTGTATCAGTTGGTATCATCCTTATCCCAAAATGACAAAAGCCTGTAAGACGTGTTATGATAATAAAATGATGTAATTCTTAAATTCTTATTTGTTCATGGCCCCCTGTCCTACCCTAACCTCAATTTGAAACTAGCATGGCAGGTAAGCCCATGCCATGATCACACTTTAGTGGTCGATCGTCAGTCAGTCATCAGTTGAACTTGGTCCAGGCAAGCGTCAACATGTTGCGCACACTCATTGTGGATTGCCAAGGGTTTAAAATTGGTGACAACAAATTTATATTTAAACAAGTGGCCATTATCGATTGTACCACGTTTTGGATATCGCAAGCTACGCATTTGCTATTTAAACCACCCCATGCTTTTGATTTGTTGTGTGAAAAAGACCGTAAACAAACCCAGTGGATTGAAAATCATAGGCAACTAGACTGGAATCAGGGAACCATTTCCTATAAATATTTGGACGTGGTCATGAAAGCACACTTGTCCTCGGCCAATGTGGTATTTGTGAAAGGTAATGAAAAACGTCAATGGTTGCAACCATTTTTGGCGTCTTACTGCCAATGTATCGACCTCATGGAGTTGGGCTGCCCCTCCCTGCAAACGCTCATGGATACTTGTTCCTGTGACAACATTACCCATACAGCCCTATCGCATGCGTGGCATCTCTTTCATTGGTTAACCAACCATGCCTGCTGGGAGTTGTTGAACAAAATTATAACTCAAGATTTACCTGTGAATGACGCCAGTGAGATTTCTACAAGCGACGTGTAAACATCTACAGCACGTGATACCATGGAGAAAGGCAATGCTACGGACAAAGCCATCGGCAAGTTCTTTGTGTGTAAAAAGAAACTAGACAGTTTTACCAAAGAGGAACTCTTGGCGCTCCCCAAGTCGTTCATTTATTATGTGGCCGCCAACGCAGTGAAATAAATCTGGCAACATGTACCAAAATCATGGACTCAAGACCCTGTGTTGAGTGAATTGCAACCCTGTACGGATTACGATCACCATAAGCAAGTGGCCATGGCAAAAATACCGTCTATGCGTCAGTGTGCGACTTACCAGCTAGTGAAACTGTATCACGGTCATAAAAGTCCATGTAAAGACTTTGTTGAATCATTCCACGGGTGTCATGTCGAGAAAAAGCAACAACAACAACAAACACAAACATCGTCCACAGAGGAGGAGGAAGACCAAACCTTTTTACCATCGATGGAAAAGGATATGCCAGACCTGTACTGGCAATGGCGTCATTGACAAAGTGATTCAATACCTACCTTTCGAAATCCATCTTCCAGGTTATCGTTTTTGCGGCCCTGGAACTCATCTTGAAAAACGTTTACAACGTGGTGATGTACCCATTAATCTTTTGGATCAAGCATGCAAGGAACATGACCTTTCTTATCGCCATAGTCATCCTGGTTTAAGACATGTGTCAGATAAATTGTTATTGAAGAAAGCTAAACAACGTTTCACAACCAGTGATGCCTCAGTGGGTGAAAGGATGGCAGCCCTGATTGTCATGAGTGCTATGAAAGGAAAGTTGATGATGCATGGACATAAACATTGAGGAGTGAGGAATTGGGATTTGTTTGTATTCTATTTTTCTTTTGTCAATTCACTATGACTATGAAATAAAAACAAAGGTTTACCAGAGCACGATGTTTTGTTATTTTTAATTTTAAGAAATCGTGATGTTGATGGCTTATGTTTCATTTTACACATTTCACACATGATGAATTCACACACTGCCATTTGTCATTTTGCAATTTACAGATTTAAAAAAGTTCGTTTCAAGTTTTGCGTTTCTGATGATATGGATTTTTCCAGTTTGTTGATGACACATTTTAAACAATTTCCGTTTGAAGTTTTTTGAATTTTCAAATTTCACTCATGGCCATTTCCAGTTTTTTGAAAATGTCCGTTTTAAATTTTGCGTTTTTTTGGTGATATGGAAACATGGATTTTCCATTTTGCTGTTTTCACATTTTTCCATTTGGTGTATGTCGAAAGTTGATATTTGACAATGATGTTGATGCAAGTGCATGACCATGGCGATGCTGCAGTGAGTTTATGGGTGTTTGGAGAAACGTCGAGGTCTACGACTAATGCAGGTAAGACTGTTTTTACAAAAATAATGTCTTTTGAGCCACATTTCAAAGAAAAAAACTATTGAAAACAAAATGAGTATATAAGTGACCATTTACCTCCTCCCACCCACCCTACCTCACCGTGTTTGCTCTGGTCAACCATACACACCAGCTTTCTCTCTCAACTCATACATTCACACCTGTCTTTGGGAACAAACACAACCACTTTATTTATTCCCAAAAGCACATTCTCGACATGCACACTCATCCCAAAAGAACTTTTTTAGTTTGTCATTTACATTACGAAAAATAATTAAATACTAGTTATTAACGTTACTAAAAATCTTACTTATTTCATATTTACAATAAAAAAACTTTGTACAGCTTAAAAGTATCAAACTATTCACCAATCAAAAATAAAAATAAAAAAAGGTTGCATAGAACTTTTTTAAAGAGCAAAAGGTCGAAGTGGGTTGCCACTATTTACAAAATCTACTATTTTCAATGACAAAAAAAACAATATTTACAAAATACTAAATCTACAAGTTACATAAAGCTATGTCCCATAAACGATTAAACAGTGAAATCACACCTCCTCCTCCTCCTTGCGATCATAACCCCAGGGCAGGCTGGTGAGCAGGTCACCCACACACGCTTGTTATCCATGGAGGCGAGGGTGCGTTTTCTCTGTTCCACAAGATACAAATGATGGTTGCTGGATTGTATCCTGCACTGTGTATGAGACATAGCTTTTCCCGTGCGTAAAACCGCTAGATAGTCATCAACACGTAGCGATTTTACCACTGCCCTACCTACACCTTTTGCTGTTTTGACTTCCTTACAGTCGAGTGTGCAGTAAGCATACATTTTCGAAGCCAAACCTACGAATTCCGTCATAATGGAATCACCGCATTCATCTTTTAAAACACCCATTTCCTTTTTGTTTTTTATGGGCAGCTGAAACACGTTGTCAGCGCTATAGCAAGAGGTGTCGAACCAGTCACTGTGTTGCCTCATGACGTCGTAGGGGTTGCAGTGGCGAATGTGGTAAATGAATGAGTCCGTGTCCATATACAAAAGAAAGACGTCCTCAAAATGGCGTTTGGCAAACTCATAGTGAAATCGATACATGACCGATTTAGAAAAGTCTGAAATGACTTGACCCAAGTAAATGGGTTTATCCATGGTCACGCAGGTCTTACTCATTTCAATAGTAGCCAAATCCTCATCGATAATTTTGATCGATTTGAAATTTGGCTTGGCGATGTACCGCCGGGCACCCCACTGCCCCTCCCAGACATTCACCAATTTAATGTCACGGTATTTACGGACATTCTCCTTAGACTTGCCATTGATGCAGTTGTTCATTAATTTAAAAAAAAAATCAAACTGTTGTGTTGCCATTTGTCGGTGCTCTGTGTTGAGTCGCATGTATGGTTCAAGCCATGCTTTTTGAGCAAAAGAAATACCCCTGTGGATTTTCTTCAACACCAAGCCTTGGGCGAGGCATTGCATCAACATTTGGATATGTAACACATACCAATTTTTGTTGTAAAGTGTGCCCATGAGTTTTTCAATTTTCACTTTACTGTCAGGGGGAATCATTTGCTCAAGGCAGAATGGGAAATCGGCATGTTCATCATACAAGGATGAGGGATATTCAATATCCACTTCTAGCACATATCCACGGCCTGTTTCTTGGCTAGCCATGTTCACATCAAATTCTGACACTTGTTTGTCTGTTAACCAAGCAAACTTCCCATAGGGCAAAGGCTGACTCATGGCGTAACCGTACAAAGTATTCACGTCATAGTACATTAAGTACGATTCTGGTTTGTCTTGTGAATAATCAGGCATGTAGACATTGTTCGCTTCGGCATGGCGTTGGTTAAGTGACACAAAGCCGTCACGAATGCCCTTTTCAAAAAATAGAACCATGTCTACGTCAGTGAGTAAATCCAATTCCACTTGAGTGTATTTTAATGCGGCATCAAACGAGAGTCCAGGACTCGTATAATAGTGAGCCGGGTCAAGACCGTAAATGTGTTGACAAAAGTTACGGAATTTTTCAAACGCATCAGTGAGCAGCAATACATCCAGTTTTAGGTAATGCAAAGCATATTCACTTAGCGTCTTCATGCCAAACACTCGCCAAACTTGACATGCATGTGCATAGTCTTCATCGGAAACGGTACTGCGTGTTAGTTTCGAGTAAAATTTCTCTTGTGGTGGGAGTTTTCTTTGCATTAACACGTCCCAGCTGTTGCAGAAATCATACGGGAATATACCTTTTCGAATGCACAATTGAAATTGCTTAGGATCATTAAAATGCATTCTAGTATTTTTTAATTCCTCCTCATTCAAGCCATTCACAAGGCTGTCTAGCGAGGATGCCATAAACTTAAAGGAATCCAAAAATCGAATGCTAAAGTCGCCCAACCTCCATGTCAGGGCTGTAAAACGCTCATGGTTTTGAGGAATAATGGTAAACGAGCCCTTGTTGACATGACCCAATTCACGAATCAAAAACTGAACGTCATAATTCGCCAGATTGTGGAAAAAGACACTGATGAAACGAGGAGCTGGAAAGTTCAAATTGCATTTACTATGAGCAGCTCCACGAAACTCCCCCGTAAAGTGCGAGTGATCACGAACGGTGTCTTCAGCACTGTTCAGTGGCTTTTCGCAAATATGGCATGTAGTGGCATGTTCATACTGCTGCTGTTGTTTTGGAGATAGACTCATGGGTACTGGGTGGTCCAGTATTTCCTGTACATCATGAGCCAACTTGACAAGTTCATCCAAGAACCATTTGGCACAATCTGGCCCCTCGCGGCATTTGTAAACGGATTGTGTGAGGTCATAGGCACACACCACATTAAATCCTATGGCAAAGGTTTCATGTTTTTGAATGGGGGTGGTTGAGCTCATGGAGGGATCTGGTTCACATCCCGCCATGGGTGTAGTGAGAGCTTCACACCACATAGGGAACAGTGTCACGCTTGTGAATGTCCTTAAACTTTAACACAGCCTTGTCCCCTTGTGGCAATATCAATCTCACTGCTTCCTGAGAAACACAATCTACCCTATGACGTTTCAAAAGCGTAGGGGTTGTAAAATATTGCAAGCATCGATCACAAATATGTTTTACTCCAGTGTGCTTAGACACTTGTCTGCTTAGCAATCTGCTCAAGCTTTTAATGAGGCAATAGTGATTCACCTCCCCCTCAGATAGATATAAAAGATGAATGTGGTGTCGTTTCGGTTCTTTTGTAGATTAAAGAGGACCCACAATCTCATCACCATCAAGGCCATACACCATGAACGAAAAGTCCTGGTTATCTTGTTCAGACCTATGGATCTCGGTTAAGTCCATAGGGAACGATACTCGAGTTAAATTTAAAGTTTGTTTTAATTCTTCAAACTTGGCCTTGTACTTTCCTGGCCAACAACCATTTTGTTGTACCGGCTGCAAATACACAGCCACAGACCACAGAAAGCAATCATTGTCGCGATTCTATGTATTGACCACAGCATTTTCCGAAGCTATTGTTGGTGGAGTTTTAATATAGCTAGACCCAGCCAGCATTCAACGGGTTGAATTGACAAATGTTGATTTGTAGATGATGAATTTTGTCTAAGGCTAGACCACTCGGTCTTTGTTGCAGTTTATCAAATTTTGATAGCAAGGCATTCACCACGTGGGTTTCATACCACTGTTCCAAATCATGGGCTATGAATAGCTCTTGCATTTTACTGCAAATATAAAATGTCACTTAATGCTCTACGTCCTTCTTTTTATATATGGAATCGCACACCAGTTCTGTATTCACCTTTAAAGCCGTATGCAACCTTTGCGCTGTACAAATTTCAATTATAAAAATTTCAAAACAAGATTGTAAAAATTATTTGGGAATCAAACTTTTTCTAACATTGACCACACGACCAGAGCACACACGCGATTTGAAACAACTGTTTAGGGGTTCCCAAGTTAGACTATCGGTAGCAGTGGCAAAATACATTATTTTGAAAGAACACTCTCTCCTGAGTGTTCAGCTGTAGACTGCTTGAAAATGACCTCAAACACACGCGTTCCTGGTTACCAACATACGTCAAGCGTTTTCCAACACTCTAAAAAGAAATAAAATAAACCACCATAAGTATATCCATTCCATATAGTTTATGCATTTCATAAACAAAACAAAATCAAACAGGTTATATATATAAAAACAAGATGTACAGTAAAGAACATATAGCCTACTTTCTCCTAAACTCATGGGTATTGTTATAACACTTTGTCCTATTCAAGGAGTATAATTGAATTTTGGTTGTAGTAGCTTGTTGAAATACAACGTGCTATAGGGATATAAAACATGAATATGAGGTGCCCTTTGCTAGTGCTACCTCTGTAAAAAATTTCATTCAATTCGGTTTCACCGTGTTTGAATTGATATGGGGAATGGATTTGCACACATACGTGGCCGCTATTTGCAAACTATTGGGCTGATGAACTTGTAGTCAGTCAAAAGATTTTTTCCACAAAAAAGCATGTTGTTGCAAAATCTGGTAGAGATCAAATTATTAGGATGGTCGTAATTTGATTTAAGCTTTTTACATTTGGGTGGCCGTCATTCCGTTTCCGTCAAGATGGCGGTGATATAAAACATGACACTGAGGTGCCCTTTGCTAGTGCTACCTCTGTACCAAATTTTGTTCAATTCGGTTTCACCGTGTTTGAATTGATAGTGGGAATCGATTTGCACACAAACTTGGCCACCATCTGCAAACTATTGGGCTGATGATCTTGCAATTTGGTCTGAATATGCTTCCCACATAAAGATATGTTGTTGCAAAATTTGGTAGAGACTAGATTATTAGGTTGGTCGTAATTACATTTGAGCTTTTAACACTTGGGTGGCCGCGATTACGTTTCCGTCGAGATGGCGGTGATATAAAACATGACACTGAGGTGCCCATTGCTAGTGCTACCTCTGTACCAAATTTCGTTCCATTCGGCTTCACCGTGTTCGAATTGATAGGGGGAATCGATGTTCACACAAAGATGGCCGCCATCCGCAAAATATTAGGCTCATGACCTATTAATTTGGTCAAAGGATGCTGCCTCCATAAAGGTATGTTGTTGCAAAATTTGGTAGAGATCGGATGATTAGGTTAGTCGTAATTTGATTTAAGCTTTGAACATTTGTGTGGCCGCCATTACGTTTCTGTCAAGATGGCGGCGATATAAAACATGACACTGAGGTGCCCTTTGCTAGTGCTACCTCTGTACCAAATTTCGTTCCATTCGGTTTCACCGCGTTTGAATTAATAGGGGGAATCGATTTTGACACAAAGATGGCCGCCATCCGCAAACTATTAGGCTGATGACCTATTAATTTCATCAAAGGATGCTCCCCCCATAAAGGTATGTTGTTGCAAAATTTAGTAGAGATCGGATGATTAGGTTAGTCGTAATTTCATTTAAGCTTTGAACATTTGTGTGGCCGCCATTACTTTTTCGTCAAGATGGCGGCGATATAAAACACGACACTGAGGTGCCCTTTGCTAGTACTACCTCTGTACCAAATTTCGTTCCATTCGGTTTCACCGTGTTCGAATTAATAGGGGTAATCGATTTTGACACAAAGATGGCCGCCATCCGCAAATTATTAGGCGGATGACCTATTAATTTGGTCAAAGGATGCTCCCCCCATAACGGTATCTTTTTGCAAAATTTGGTAGAGATCGGATGATTAGGTTAGTCATAATTTCATTTAAGCTTTGAACATTTGTGTGGCCGCTATTACGTTTCCGTCAATATGGCGGCGATATAAAACATGACACAGGTGTCCTTTGCTAGTGCTACCTGTGTACCAAATTTCGTTCAATTCGCGTTCACCGTGTTCGAATTGATAGGGGGGACAGACATTCAGAGTACACACACTCACACACACACACACAGACTCACACACACACATACACACACACTGACAGACACACTTTTTTCGCCCTGTGTTGTTCTCATAAGTCTACTTTCAGTTTTTGCAAAAATCGAAAGTAGGCTAACAAATCTCACCTTGACGTGTAATGCTTTGCTTTATTCCCGTCTCGTGGGCTAGTGTGGAAATGGTTTCCTTTTCTAGCTGTCTGTCTTTCTCTCTTTTTCAATCTCTTTCCCAAAGATACACAACAGGTAGGCTATATACGTTACCTGCAAACAAATAAAAAAACATTTAATTATAACTTTAACAATCAATAAATAATTGCATGTAAATATATCTATATAAATCAATAAATATATAAATGAATGAATAAACACCTACCTCACAACAAGGTTAAGTATTTTCCACCAACACCAAAACCGTTAAACAAGACCAAGTGTTTCACGCAACGCAGTGTGTTCAAAGGTAGTCACCTAAGGGAGTGTGGAAATGATAACGACATGTCTATATATGTTACCTTGCAAGTATAATCTTCTTTTTTTCCCCCACGCTTTGAACATTCTGTTATCAGACACGTGGACAGCTAACGTCCAAGGTGAACACCTGTGGCAGGTCAAATTTCACGTCAACTTGCATTTTGTCACGTACGAAGCAAAACAGGATGTGACTTGTTAACAGTTATCGTGCACGTGGACAGCCAAAGCCCAAGGTGAACACCTGTGGCAGATCAAATTTCACATGAACTTGCATTTTGTCACGTACGAAGCAAGACAGGATGTATCTTGTTTAGCGTGCATGTGGATTCATATGTGTTCACATGCATTTCGCACTTCCCTGCCACCACAATGGTCAGATTATTTCACCTTTAAGCGTCTTTGTCATTTCCCATTGCACTTGTTGTCAAGTCAGATCAGCGCATTCCAATAAGCTCAAATGACATTCGCCTCCTGCTCATCTGCTCCTTGGCAAGTTTGTTTTCTGTACTCGCTTCGACCAACATAGAACCAAGTTCTCATCATCGTTTACACGTTAAAAATCTCCTTCGGGGGTAAAATGTGTGAAAAAAAACCCTCGCTCTGTCATAAACCGACCCGCCAAAATAGCGATTGTTCTATTAAGCATGGTCTTTGTGGTTAGCGACAGGTTCGTTGAAACACACACACACACACAGCACTATCGTCTCTCTCAACCACCACGCTTCATGAATATTATAAACAAGTACCGGTAAAGATTTTTTTTTCAACAAAAGTGTCGTTAGTCCCTTTGTGATTTTTTGGAAAAAATATCTACCACATTTGAATGGGGCGTTAGCCCGAGTCCTAGGACACCTCGTACACGTCTCTAGCGTTATTGGTTCTTGAGATATCGGCAAAAATCACTAAAAACACGTGTTTACCCCAAATTCGAGTTTCCAATTTTTTAAAAATTATAACGAGTGGTCCATAGCAAAAAGGATATCACCCCGAGTCCTTGGACCCGTCGTACATGCCTCTAGCATTATTGGTTCGCGAGATAGAGCAAAAAGTCTAAAATCACGGTTTTACCCCCAAAAAAAACCATGTTTGCAGCATTTCTCCTTTTCGACACCGACATTCCCGTAAAGAGCGCAACGAGACGAACATAACGAATCCAAGCACGCCCTCCTAGCATGACTCCTTCCATTCCAAGGCCGCAGGGGCTCACAACTTCCTAAGTAGAGCAGAACCTACAACCTAGCACTATTTTAGAGTGGAAATAAAACGTCCATACGAAAGGGAGTTCACCACGATTCCTAGGTCACCCCATATGCTCAAATCCAACCATGGGTTTACGAAATATTAAAAGCGCATGAACTATTGGTTTTGGTCTTTTATTTAAATAAAGAGCCAATAGGAAAGTAGGGGGCATCACTACGAGTGCTAGGACACCCTGTATGTTCTAATCCCATGATTGGTTAGCGAGATATCGGGTTCGGGGCCGATACGAGGAGGGTTCAAAAAGAAGTGCCGTAGAACCCGTGTTACCACACTACTGTCAGGTTTTCATCCTAGAGACTTGAAATTTATTTTGGGGGTAGAGGGGGTAGGAACCTTTCATTTATGTCAAACAAACCTTTTTGTAAACTTCCTAGTTTCCAAAATATAGGAATTTCAAAATTACACTTTTTTCAAAAAATTTAAAAAAATAAAAAAGTTGTGTTACACAAAATAAAGGACATTATGGCTGTTCGTTTGAGCCATGGAACAACGTTCTATCATGTTTGGTTTTCAAACTATCGCATATTTTCGAAAACAAAACAAAAAAATCAATTTTTTTTTTAAACATAATACATGGTCCATAGGAACGAGGACGTCAGCTCGAGTCCAACGACACCTCATTTGTCAACATCCGACCATGGGTTCGCGAGATATTGGCTTGGACTCACGCGGCGGCCATGACACTATTTGGAAGCGCCATCACCCCCCTACTGAGGGGGATGTCGAAGGTAATCAAAGGTATCCTAGGCGCCAACAAAAGCCTGTAGACATGTCAGACTATGTGACATACTTGACTCTCACTGATGACTCTGAACCTAGTACAGTTAAGGAGGCACTGTCCATGCCTGATAGGGTTAAGTGGGGGCAGGCTATGAAAAGGGAAATGGAGATACTTCAGTTAAATGACACCTGGGATCTAGTTGATAAACCCCAGGGCAAGAATGTTGTCAGTAGTAAGTGGGTTTTCAAAGTAAAAAGAGACTCTAATGGTAACATTCAAAGGTATAAAGCCAGACTTGTGGCCAAGGGCTTCACCCAAAGGTACGGAGTAGATTTTACAGAAACATTCCCTCCTGTTGTTCGACACAGCACGTTAAGGATGCTGCTTGCCTCGGCTGTTCAAACAGATCTGAAGGTGGTACATTGGGATGCTGAAGCTGCTTTCCTCAATGAAAAGTTAGATGAAGAGATCTACATGTATCAGCCAGAAAGTTTTGTCAAGAAAGGTTCAGAGCATAAAGTTTGCAAGTTTAAAAAATGTATTTATGGCTTAAAACAATCTTCTCGTTTGTGGAATGAGCGAGCTAACTCTGTTCTTGTCAAATTGGGTTAGAAAATTGTGCCGATGAACCCTGTGTGTACTTTAAGAAACAAGCCTAAGGTATGGTAATCATTGCATTATATGTGGATGATTTCATTGTGGCTTATAATGATGAGTCTGTGATCAAGTCATTGAAGACCTGTATTGATAAAGAATATAAGGTACGAGATCTTGGACCAATTTCTTATATTTTAGGTATTAAAGTAAGGCAAGATAAGAAGAATGGTACAATGTATCTTAGCCAAGAACAGTACATCAGTGAGATTGCAAAGAAATATGGTATGCATGAAGCACGTCGCATTGGTACTCCTTTGGAAACCAAACCAAATCTTGGTGTTTCTGATACAGAAACCAGTGATCTTCCTTATAGAGAACTCATAGGTTCGCTCATGTATTTAAGTGTTTGCACGCGTCCAGATATAAGCTATGCGATATCATATCTCAGTCAATTTAATCATTGTTACAATGAATCTCGCTGGTCTGCTGCAAAGCGAGTGCTGCGTTATTTAAATTGCACAAAAGTCTTGTCACTTAAGTATGTCAGGAATGGCGGTCAATTCATGGGATTTGTTGATGCTGACTGGGCTAATGATAGCACTGACCGAAAATCATACAGTGGTTTTGTGTTCAAAATGGCAGGTGGTGCTGTATCATGGGGGGCTCAAAAGCAAAAATGCATTTCCTTATCATCTACTGAAGCAGAATATGTTGCACTGAGTGAAGGTGTAAGAGAATCTGTTTGTTTGAAACGTGTTTTGTCTAACTTTATAGATCTCAAGTCACCCATCATATTATTGAGTGATAGTCAATCAGCTCAAAAACTGGCAAAAAATCCAGTCCACCATAATAGGACCTAACATATTGACACTAAATATCACTATGTTAGAGATGCTTTGGATTCTAAAGTCATATGCATCAAATATGAGGAGACTTCAAAAATGTGTGCAGACATCCGAACAAAGCCTCTTCCTAAGCCTAAGCATATTTATTTTTGTAAAGACTTGGGTCTTGAGTCATGTCCTCTACTCCCACAGGTTTAAGGAGGTGTGTTGAAATATGTGACCATGGTTTGTGTTGGTCACACTGTTAATTATAAACCTGGTCCATAGAGATATGTTTCTCTTTTGTTTTTGTTTCGGTGTGTATAAAAGAATGATGTATCACCTTGTTCGTTCAGTTCTGTTCTAGTAAATGTCAAGTACATTAAACGTGTGTTCCATTTCAATTGCCTGTATGCCTCGTAATCCTATAGATGTTTCATATCACATGCAACACAATCATTCAGTGACTAAGCACTTGGTAATGTATTCTTAACGAGAGGTATGACAAGTCAGCTGTTCGCTTATGTCAACGAGTTGATTACTCTGACTCGCAAACTCCGGTCTATCATGCGAAATACGAGGTTCATTTGGAGGCTTTTATATGCTGGTCACCAAATTAATGTACACTTGTATTATTGGCTGGGTAACTTTATTTTATTTTTAGTGGTGATCGAAATGACAGACTACATCAAGGTCATCTGCCTGACTGAGTAATAAATGAGATTATTAATCTGTAAACTGAAGATCGTTCATACTTTGCATGACATGAGGTTAGACTTTCCTTAGTATGTGATTTTCTGTTTTCCAGGATTCTCTGCCAAAACATCTGTGAAACACCTTCCAGTGCCCTGGTCTGAGTGAGAACATGAAGAAAGAAACTGAATTTTACTATCTCTGCAATGGGATACATTCCAGAGGTGCATTACCAATGCTCTGCAAACTTGTGTATTTTCAAATGTTTAATTTTATGTTATAAATTAAGTTTTCTATTTGAATAATAATTTGTTAAAGAAAACATTGTGAATGATTTGAGCCTTGCTTCCTGAACTGCTGCTAGTCTTAACACCAGCTGTTCCCACTAGAACCAATAGGCACTAGGCCAAGGGCCATATAGAGCCGAAGGGAGAAGGGATTAGGCTAGGTAGAATACATTTCATTAAAAAGAAGGCTAATAAATAACAATCTGTAGAAAAATGGAATAAATTCCATTGTGGTAAATATTGCTAAAATGTAGAATGTAGTTTGGTTCTAGGATAGAGAGTTGGAAGCACAACAATGGCCTACTGATTCTTTCTACTAATTTGCAAACTTATAACTTAACATGTACCGTTAGGCGTATGTATGCAACAGTCCTAGACTTATAAATTGACGGGTGTAACGGATTCTATGGGTAGTTCCAGTGGCATGAGCTGCTCTTCATCATTCCAGGTGCATCAGATCCACATAATGCACCCATACCCCACTCCTTTCTGCTCACAGTTCTTAATGTGAGAAGTACCTTTAAGGAGAATAATACTAAACTGCAGTCGAAATGATCCTGATCTTAGCTTCCTACAATTTCAATGGACCACTTGCCAGCTCAGTTTTACCTGCAGGGCACTTGTTCTGGTTTATTATTGAAGGCTGGTATTACGATGGATCATTAAATCACCCTTTGACTTTCTTGGCAGCAGCCAGAGGAGCAATGTGGTGTTCTGGCTAAAACAGACTATTTCATATTAACACTGCAGTAGGCCTACCGTGAAGAAAAATTGGCATGCTAGATTGGACCATCGCCCCCCCCCCCCCCCCCATTAACTTCTATTGTGTTACTGCCCAAAGAGTTAATACCTCATTCTTGGAGATTTTTGAGCATTATTCTAAATTTATACACCTATTCTTAACGGTATTGCCATTCATGTGTTAAACTGCTCTCAGTAGTCAATTAGGCGCAGGCTTACAGGTAAGTTGCCCAATAGGCTAGCTTACTAGCCACATAAAACATTTATCTTAACTTAAGTTTGTGATACAGTTCATGTTGTAATAAACCAGACAACACACTATTTGATTCCTACTAAACTAAAATGAATATTTATGTGGACAGGCAATGTAATTTCTCTTCGGAAGGGAGTTGGGTGCATAAGGTTGTCATGATCCGTTGAATACAATAATTAAGATACTGCTAAATAAAATAAGGTATTAATTAAGGCAATAGCTAAAGAAAATCCTAACTGAAATGGATATTCATGTGAACAGACAGCGTAAATGTTTTCGCAAATGGGGTTAGGTGTACCGTATCTTATCAGGTTGAAGTAATCCGTATGAATGGTCAATGCATACGATAAATATAACACCATAATGGGCGAAAGTATGGGTTAAGGCAATATGGAACATAGGAAATAGTTCAAAAATAAAATGATACAAACTAATTGCGATATAGAATGGTTTGAAATACGTTGAAATAACGCGCCAATTGATTTACCCGTCATCTAGTGGAAGGCTTTCGTACTATGAAGATGGCTATGAAATCCTGATCCTGAACTCGTAACAAGCGTCATAACCAGGTGCCTTACAGAATACCACTTTAAGCCTCGCTAGCCATTTGTTGTTATGCCTATGGTTACGATTCCGTAGTAACCATCTGGGTGTTGATTGCTATGTGCTAAGCACCTTTGGATCATGACTTGTGACGTCACATCCGGAATATTAGTCGACTATCTAGTTCACTAAGGCTGAAAATGTAGCTTTGGGACACAGCCTTATAACCAGGCGCGGGACACTGTTATGCACCCCGATTCTGTAACTTCACTCCTTAACAACCCACCAACCACCATTCAATATATTCTACCTAGCCTAATCCCTTCGTCTCTATATGGCCCTGGGGCATGGCAATCACAATGACTCAATGCTCCTCCGAGATACAACACAGAAGGGAGGAGGCACTCAACTGCGAGTATGACCTTTGTTCCTCACACTCAATATATTATTACATGAAGGAAGGGGGAGAGAGAAAATAGAAGTTTGTATCAGCACCATGCAGATTAAAAAATCTCTGGGGAGTAGGGGGCAGGGGTAGATCGATCCCTAGCATGTCCCCATAGGCAACAGCTTGTCCCTAAATACAACTACTATTACTACTACTGAGAATGAGAACAGACTAACTACATCGAAATATTATGTGGATAACATAACTCTCACCTGAATTCTTGACATTGTTATCACATACAGTAGTATGAAAAAGTCTACTTTTTAATTGCACAATCTTCATGAGGACATAAAGGAGGTAAACACAAACCTCGTGAATTAGGAGGAATGCCTACTGGTTCTGGTGGGATCAGTTGATGTTAGGATTGCAGCTGTTCATGAAGCAAGGCTCAAATCATACACAATGTTTTCTTTAACAAATTATTATTCAAAAAGAACACTTAACTTATAACATAAAATTAAACATTTGAAAATACAGCAGTTTGCACAGCAATGCACCTGTGGAATGTGTCCCATTGTAGAGACAATCAAATTCAGTTTCTTTCTTCGTCTTCTCATTCATACCAGGTCACTGGAAGGTGTATCACAGATTTTTTTGTCAGAGAATCCGGGAAAATTTAAAATCCATCCCTTATATTGTTACCAGTACTGTGACAAAAAATATAAACTAATTTCTAGATTAATTTTGTATCATAACCTGGAGATATGCTCGTGTAGCCTATACGCTACAATATTAAACTCAAGTTAGCCATTATAGTGTAACAAAACAATTCAAACTGGCTACATCCTTATGCGAAAACAAGAATAATTATTTTAAATAATAATGTTTTTTTTTTGGAGGAGCAGTTTTGTGTTGTATTTTGCTAAATTTCCATGCTGTGAAGTGTCTGGAAATACTCTCAAGAAATGAGAAAACTGCTCCTCCTATACTACTGAGCAAGACCAATAAATGCAATCACTTATCAGACTCAATCGTCACAAATGGACAACACACTAAGGAAAGCCTAACCTCATGTCAACCATCTTCAGTTTACAGATTCATAATATCATTTATTAACCAGTCAGGCAGATGACCTTGATGTAGTCTGTCATTTCGATCACCACTAAGAATAAAATAAAGTTACCCAGCAAATAACACAAGTGTACATAAATTTGGTAGACCATCATATAAAAGCCTCCAAATGAACCTCGTATTTCGCATGATAGACCGGAGTTTGAGAGTCAGAGTAATCAAGTCGTTGACATAAGCGAACAGCTGACGTGTCATACCTCTCATTAAGAATGCACTACCAAATGCTTAGTCACAGAATGATGGTGTTGCATGTGATATGAAACGGCGATTCCCAAAGACTGTGTTGAGACGTTGTTGAACAGCCACTGCGAAGTGAGCCGTCACCCTATCGTGTAGAAACCAAACACTGTTTAAGATTCCCAAATTTTGCAGCTAATGGATGAGCCAGTCATTAGAACGATCAAAAAAATATGCTTCAAACAGATGCGTTTGTATCATGCCGGCCAAAATCATGACGTGAGGTGGGTTCACTTGATTTCTTCAGCTGTGCAGAGACCATGGACGGACAAATATGATGTTTTAAAGTCCTAAGATGTAAGTACAAATGTATATGTACTGACAATACAAATAAATAATAATGAGTTGGGGTATACGGACTTTGTGCGCACACTGTAAGAATTTCATGCATTGTTTCGTCTTCTGTGGGACATCGCCAACTGATATTACTAACCACGGTCACTAAAGCACCAGAAATATGTGTTAATATGTATTGCTCATTCAACGATGGCAGCCATGTTCGACAGTGCATGAGGTCTCTTCAACTGTTAATAAGATGCACACATTGACATCACCACAGGTTGGAGTTAACATTGTTCACGATTGGTCCGTATTGACGAATGATAGTTTAAAATTTGATATACACTTATGTTCCGTCTAGTCAATGTCCTAGGGCGTAAATAAACACAAACAATGTATTGACTAGACGGAAGATAAGTGTATTTCAAATTTTAAACTATCACCACAGTTGCCAACATGTGGGATACAAAATACACCACACAGGTCTGGTCTGGATAATGATTATTGATGCGTGATTACCCTACTGTGCATGACAGAAACCAAGTGTATATATGGCTAACGGATATCAAGCATTATTGGTATAGGCAAAGCCCATTGGAGTGCATTTAAGAAATTTCACTCTCACAAAAAACATTAATTACAGCAGTGCACAACAAACATTACTGTGCGAGACAAAAACCAGGGGAGTATTCGTGTACATGGCTAACGCAGCCCTCCACATAATAATTATTGGCCCAGGCAAAAGCCATTGGTCTGCATTAAAAAATACTATTACAAATTACTTTTATTGATCTAGAAATGGCCTATGATAGCATCCCTAGAACAAAAGTTTGGGAAAGCTTAACAAATAGGGGGATAGGCAAGGAACTGAGAATTATGATAAAAGAAATGTGCATGGAGTGCTACAGTAATGTGAAGACTAGAGTCGGGACATCGGAATAGTTTAAAATTGTCACTGGACTACAGCAAGGAAGTGTGGTGATGGATGACATCATGAAGGCAGCAATGAAAGAATATAGTAGGGCAAAGATGAAGGTAATGTTGTTTGCAGACGACGTTGTGATCTGGGGCGAGGATGAGAGGGAGGTACAAGAACAGTTAGACGTAATAAATGAAAAGATTGAGCAATGGGGATTGAAGATAAATGTGGAGAAGAGTAAAACAGTGGTGATGAGTAGAGAAATGAAAGAAGGAAAAGGAGTAGTCAAAGTAGGAGATACCAGGAATTGGAAGTAGTGAAACACTTCAAATACTTGGGAAGTGAACTGACTGAAGAAGGAAGACTAGATTTGGAAATTAGCAGAAGAATACAACTCGGGAGTGCTTTTTAACAACAAGTACGGGGCTAGTATGGAACAAGGATAGGCTAAAGAAGTTATGTACAAAGCATATATGTTCCTATAATGACATATGCAGCAGAAACTTGGACAATGACTAAGAGGGATGAGAGCAGAGTACAAGCAGCTGAGATGAGATTCCTGAGAAGTATGGTCCAGAAAACGAGGAGGGACAGAGTGAGAAATGAATATATACGGAAAGAACTGGGAGTACAGAAACTAAATGACAAACTGGAGCAAAACAGATTGAGATGGTTTGGACATGTCAAACGGATGAATGAAGTAAGGCTACCAAGACGAGCACCGGAACGACGAATGACAGGGAAGAGAGTACGAGGAAGACGAAGCATGCGTTGGATGAACTCGGTGGAGAATAGTATTCGAAAACTGAACCTGGATTGGAACACTGTGTCGGAAGAGGAATGGTGGAACGACAGAACAAAGTGGAGAGGAACCATATTTGCCCCCACCCAGTGTCAACAGGAAAAGGGGAAATGAAGATGATGATGATGATGATGACTATTACAAAACGCACCATACAGATTTCGGCGTTTAGCTGTACACTTGACTTTGAGAGCTCAGCGGTAGGAGAGAAAAAGTATTTTAGCTTAATTTCAGACGCTATTTGATGCCGAGCAATTTTGCCCTTTAAAATAAGGTGTAATATTGCGTATTTTGCACCACATAACACATGACCCAGGTATGCAATTTTCGTACATTTGATGGTAATCATCAGCTCCCACTTATAATTTGCTCTCCGCAGTACCAGCTCATTAGAGATGTGATTAGAGTAGATTAGGGGGGAGGGCAAATGACCTCGTAGTTCCAGCCCTTAAAACAACAATAACTATCACTGCTGCACAATAAAAATACTGTCAAATATCACTAATATAGTATACTGTCAAATTTCACTAATATTGCTTAAATGAAGGTTTTCATTTGTAGCTTGGTCAACGACGGCAGATGTTTGTGGCCGACAAATTGACGTCATATTACGTTGCCAACATGCCCGATACAAAATGCACCACATGACACCTTTGTAATTATGTGAAAAAAGAACTCCAATACCATCACGTCATCAAGGTAACTAAGAATTCCCCTAAACGCCAGTGCATCGTAAGGTATAGATGAACTTTATTGGTCTAGGCGAAAACCATTGGTCTGCCGGATGCGATGTAGTATCGAATGCGTGTGGTTGGCAATACTGTACATCGTGCTAAAAATGGCAGAGTCAGCTGGAATTTCATCTATGAAAGTCGTGATCCTATTTGGGATGGCTGGGTGGGTTACAGACAGCGGAGAAGTAAATATCTATTACTATATTGTCTCAAGATACCATTACTGCAGGTATTTTGAGTAATTTCAGTAGTTTAATAATTTTTTACTTCGGTTCAGTTTAACACCACTCTTGGAAAGATTTACGCCTTGCTGCATGTAGTTAGTTCTCAAATGATAACACAATGAAATGAAGAAAATTAACGTATCTTTATGTTAGACATAAACTCCCAAAGCACCATGTTGTGATTTTTACTTCTCATCTGATCCATTTAGATGACCAAGCTGTGTCATACCAGGCTATTAAAACTGTGAGCAACTACGTGTATCCAGTGCTAAGGTTTTAGTTTCCAGCAGAAGCATGCAATGTAATCATTTACTTGAAAGTCCTCCCTTCGCAATGACAACTTGCCAAGCAGACTGACCACAAACTTTAGTTCATTTGTGGTCTGATATTATTTCTTATTTCTCCCCTACACTGTTAATCGACTGCATGCATTACATGTAACATTAACTTCCCTCATTAGTTCAATATGAAAGCATAGTACAATACTGGTACTCTTTATGTTCCAGCCTGCCTTCTAAGGCTATTTGCTAAGGTCTTAAATGATAGTCTATTGTTTATATACTTACGAATCAGGACTGAATGCTTTGAGACTACCAGTTCTGACGATGGGGATAATAATTCCTCTCATTCTCTTAGGTAAATGAGTTAACTTCAGTTTGTGAAAGTCCATTATGATGATCATGTTGTCATGTCTCTTCACCACAATTAAGTTAATTATAATTTACCAATGGAATAGGCCAAGGCCGTGAAGTAATGTGAACATTTGCAGCCTTAATTTAAATAATTAAAAGCACAATTGCCGCACATTAGGTAGGTATTCATCTTCAAACTTTTGACAGCAATTATTTCCATAACCTAGAAACAAGCTTGGAGGACTACTGACTACAATCTTCCGCAAATATGATTCGAATTCTGCAATTAAAATGAAAGCTAATTATTTCCAAAGTAGTAAAATAGCACTTAAGTTTCTTCCCCATCAAATAATCGTTTTAGATCGCTTACGGCATCTGAAAACAAAAATAAAAGTGTAAGTTAATAACATTACACGGAACTACATTATTCATATTAAGTACCGGTATGCTATTTACCATAATCGTCAAAGAAAGATAGTTGCACAACTTGAAGAATCAAAAATATATTGTTTTGTACTTACCTTAGCCCATATTCAATGAATAAATTGATATTCAAGCCATTAAGTAATAACATACATATCAGCTGTTCGCTTCCATCTTTGATTTTTCATTACAAATAAGCTAACCATGGACTAGAAAATGTCTAACAAGCCCTCGGAACATGCCTTTACGGTGGATGGTTCAGCGGTAAGACCTACGTCACATCATGGATGCGATTTGGCGCTACAGAATACCAATTCGACTGCTAACCAGTCTTTAGGGGTCCTAAAGACTTGTTGTAGCTTAACCATTTCTTACAGAATCGGGGTGATGGGCTGATTCGAACCAAAACAAAGACCGCCACGTTCGTTTTGTTTACTGTTTGGGCCCGCAAGTCGACAACTGCTGCAGTATACCCCATTTTTAGTGACTTAATCTGTATTATGTTGGATCCAATACGAAATTGAATAACAAGTGAGTAGCGGTGTTATTAGAAATGGCGACCGCTACGTTCGCTCTAAACGTGGGACAACATAATTGATATGTAGGGTAGGTTTTAATTGCTAAGATGTAAACCTTGCTCATAGTTTCAGTCGGTATAATTATATTGTAATCAGAATTTATGGATTTACTTTTATTTGTTTGTTTTTCGCGTAAAATTCCGAATATAGGTACGATAGTCTTGTACATATTGGACAATATGTTATTTATTCCTGCCAAATGTACTGTACGCGTTTGGAGAGACGAGACAGAAAATTATACAACTAGTGGAAAGTTTTCTAAATTAGCCCATGTTAAAATGTATCGATGCTGGAAGCGGACATAAAACTGGTTTGGTTAGCGAAGGAATTAACTGAGTTAATTCAGCCGGCCAATAGCAAATTAGTAGTCGCAAGGGGACTCGGAACTGGCTTGGCCAGGATGACAAAGAGCCCGAGCAGCAACGAGGACGCCCGAGTGGAAAAGTGGAGAGAGGAACAGAGCGTGTGGCGAGGAGAAGAAGAGGGGAGCCGACGCGAAGCTGACACGCGACCATGACCAATGAGGAGCCGCCTATTAAAATTAACACCAACAGAGTAATTAACATATATAATTACTAGGACAAAGTTATTACATTAAACCATCATGAAGAGTGATAAATGATAATTAAGAACGATTGAATATAATTACAGCCGAGTATTTAAGTTATTAATGAAGTGTTTGAACAATTAATATAAGCAACCAATCAGAGCCATGGATTGAAAAGGACGCGATTTTTGGAAATTAGACGCGGAGAAAAGACGAGAGGAAGCGAGACTCTTATCAGCCACGACTTTGAAGCAGAAGGACGTTCAAACAAACTAGTCTCCAAGTTGAACGGAAGAGATAGAATTATTCATCGAAGGTGTAGATACTCTATTTATTTTTATTTACAATCACTTATTTCAACAGAACAACAACAATCAGTATATTTCCATTGATTACATTATGGGCACTGCTGACTATATGTTCGTTCTTTTTCAACTGTTCGTTTTCTTTCTTTACTCACAGCTACCAAAATCATGTCTCCTGCACCTACACCACTCCCCCACCAGTAACATAGTTACGCTTATTCAAGAAGGAGTAAAACTATTACCATACACTAACAATACAATTAAATAAATGTAAGCACTACTGAAAACGAACTGGCAATCTCACAGTACGTCCAGAGTGTGATGTCTTGATGATGGTAGTGTCCTTTTTATTCGCTATGGCATGAGGTGGTCCTGCAGTGTCTTGTTGATGGTTGGCTGGGCTTGAAACAGGAGAAGGATCTGGGGTTTCTTCATCTGGTGCCAAGATGTTGGCTGGTTTTATTCTGTCTATCGATACATTTACTTGTTTGCCTTTAATTAGTAGTGTGAAGAATTTCTCATATCTCTTCTCAACTGGAAAAGTACCATCATAATGTGGTGTCAATAGCTTCTTTACTTTGTCATTCCTCAAGAAGACATGAGTACATGACTTGAGGTCTCTGTGTACAAATACACTTCTGGTAGTTTTATGATAAGATGGAATAGGCTTAAGAGCTGTCATCTGTTTTTGTAAGTGTGAGACGAAGGTGTCTGGGTCAGTTGTTGTTGATGGCATTTCAAAAAACTCTCCAGGTAGCTTAATAGTCTTACCATAGACCATCTGCACAATAGAATAGTCAGAATTGCTTTTTATGGCTGCACGCAACCCAAGAAGCACTGTAGGCAAAACCTCTGTCCATTTATGGGAATTATGTGCTCTGATGGCAGTTTTTAAGGTGCGGTGTAGTCGTTCAATCTTTCCATTGCATTGTGGGTGGTAGGCTGTAGTGTGCTTCAGTTTAACACCACACAACACTGCTAATTTCTTGAAAAGTTCGGATTCAAATTGTGGTCCACGGTCTGTGATAATTACACTCGGGACTCCAAATCTGGCAATCCAGTTGGAGTAGAATGGTTTACCAACTGTGTCTGCTGTGATATTTTGTATTGGGATGACTTCCATCCAAGAGGTATAGCGGTCGATGCATGTTAAACAATAAATGTTCCCATCTGATGGTGGCAGTGGGCCAACTAAGTCCATATGTACAACACTAAACCTTTCATCAGGTTCTGGAAAAGAAATTAATTTAGACTGCGTGTGTCTTGTTACTTTTTTTTTCTGGCAGTGGATGCAAGCTTGGGCCCATTTTCGAACATTAGATTTTATATTCGGCCAAATGAACCTAGTTTTCATCTGCTTCACTGACGATTATACACCTGAGTGTGATAAGTTATGGATCTGTTGAAACATTTGTTTGCGGAATGACTCTGGGATAAATGGTCTTGCATTATTCGTTGAGATGTCGCACCACAATGCCTTGCCCGCTGTTAATGCGCACTTCTTGAATGTCAGTGATTTACTCTCTTCCATCAGCCTTTTTAATTCTTCATCTTCCAGTTGCTCTCTTGCAATTTCATCGTAATCAATCACAGAGATTTCTTCCGTTCGAGATAGAGTGTCGGCTACAATGTTGTGTTTACCACTAATATGTTGAATGTTGGTAGTGAATTGAGAAATATAATGGAGGTGTCGCAATTGTCTTGGTGATGCTTTCTCGTTCGTTTGTATAAATGCATAGGTCAGCGGCTTGTGATCCGTGAAGGTGGAGAAATCTCTTCCCTCCAAAAGATGTTTGAACTGTTTCACTGATAGGTAAATGCCTAAAAGCTCTCTGTCATATGTGCTGTAAGATTTCTGTGTTTCGGTCAGTTTCTTCGAGTAGAAGGCAATTGGTCTCCAACTATCATTTTCATATTGTTGCAACACAGATCCAATGGCAATGTCAGATGCGTCTGTAAACAGGCCTAATAAATTGTCTGAGTTAGGAATAGTTAGGAGTGTTGTATTTGATAACTCTTGTTTACATTTTTCAAACATCTGTTTCGCTTCTTCAGTCCATTGAATTTTTCTGCGGTCTCTCTTTCTTGCTCCTTTTAGGTATTCATGGAGCACTGCTTGTGTTTTTGCAGCATCTTTGAGGTAGCGGCGGTAAAAGTTAACCATGCCGAGAAACGTGCGGAGTTCATGCACTGTTTCTGGCAGTTTATAATTCAAGATTGTTTGAACCTTTTCAGGAAGAGGTCTAGTACCCTCAGCTGTAATGAGGTACCCTAGAAACTCTATTATGTCTACGCCCATCTCTGATTTGGAGGTATTTATTCGAAGGCCATACTTGTTTAACCTGTCCATAACCAACTTAAGGTGGTTCTTATGCTCCTCGAATGATGCGGAGGCTACCAGAATGTCGTCCAGGTAAGGAAATGTGAAATCCAAGCCTCTGAAAACTTCATTTATGAATCTCTGGAAGGTGGATGGAGCATTTCTTAACCCAAAACTCATGACATTGAACTCATATAATCTGAAAGGAGTTATTATTGCAGTTTTGCACTTATCCTCTTCGGCGATTGGGATTTGGTAATATGCTTTAAATAAGTCGATTTTTGAGAAAACAGTTTTTCCTTTCAAGATATGTTGAAAATCTTCTATTCTTGGTACTGGGTAGCGGTCTGGAATTGTCCTCTCGTTCAATCTTCTATAGTCACCACAAGGTCGTAACGACCCATCCTTCTTACTAGCCATGTGCAGTGGACTCGCCCATTGAGAGTTTGATGGTCGAACTATTCCGTTATCCACCAGGAACTGAAATTCTTGTTTGGCAATCTGGAGCCTCTTCGGATCTAACTGTCTGGCTTTTGAGAATACCGGTTGACCGTTGGTAACTATTTGATGTTTAATATCATGTGTTATCAGGGTAGGGGTTAAGTTTGGTGTTGTTAATCTTGGATATTGTGCAAGAATGTCACTGTATTTGAAATTTGTATTCATAGAGCTAATAACATCACATTCTGGAATGACTGTAACTTCGCCCTTAACACCAAGCTGAGTTACACCGTCAATTAATTGTTTATTATGCAGGTCCACAAGTAAATGGATGTGCTTAAGAAAATCTGCTCCAATTATACCTTTGTTTATTTTAGCTACCCCAAATGGCCACTGGAATTTTCGTCTTAGTCCCAAGTTCACAGTCAATATTTTGATACCATAGGTTGGTATTTCTGTATTGTTGGCTGCATACAGTTTATAGGAACTATCTACATTGTCATGCTTTGTTGCTGGCCAAATTGAAACATCCACTCCACTGTCTACAACGAACTGCACTCCCGTTTCTTTATCTCTCACAAATAACCGGGATCTGCGGCATAACTCGCGACATTCTGCAGTAGAACTTGCCGCTAATTCTACTGCTGTTTCTCGTTTTCCGGATTCTTCCATCCGCACTGTTGTTTACATTTATCTGGGTAGCATCTTGAGCCAAATTTAAAATGATAGTAACACAATTACCCTTCTCTACTTCGCCTGGGGCTACGATGTGTTGCTCGTGAGTGATGTCTTCCGATTGGGATAGCTGCTATTTGTTGTCCCAATGCGGTAATTTTCGCTACGATTTCATCCAGTGTTGCACTGCTACTTGAAGAGCACTAACTTGGGGTTTTTGTGGCACTATACAGTTCAGTACGTGGATTCATTTCCAGTATTTTATCTGCCATGACTGCCATTTTCTCCAATTCCTCATCACTAACTAGCAATATATTTTTTACTGAGTTTGGAAGTTTGTCTAGCCATAGTGTCCTTAAGACTTTGTTTGATATATCTGCGCCTGCCAGGGATTGCATTTTCCGCAGAAGCTGACTTGCTTTGAGATCCCCTAAGTCAATTCCTGTCATTAATCGCTTTATTTTCTTATCTTCACTTTCTTTGAATATGTTGAGAAATCTTTCTTTTGCCGCGGCATATTTACAGGAGTTATCACAACTAATGATATCCCATATGTTTTCCACATATTTCGGTTCTAATTGCGAAACCAAGTAATTAAATTTAGTCTCTTCAGATGTTATCCTGTTAATCGCAAATTGTGCTTCGATGTGGTAAAACCAAATTTCTGGTTTATCGGCCCAGAACGGTGGAATTTTAACAGACACTTTACTAACCTCAATTTCACTGGTAGTGCCATTAGGCGTTCGCGCTTCATTATCACTATTTTCAGTCATTTCTAGAATCACGTCAGGGTCACCAATTTGTAGATACTCTATTTATTTTTATTTACAATCACTTATTTCAACAGAACAACAACAATCAGTATCTTTCCATTGATTACATTATGGGCACTGCTGACTATATGTTCGTTCTTTTTCAACTGTTTGTTTTCTTTCTTTACTCACAGCTACCTATATCATGTCCACAGCTACCAAAATCATGTCTCCTGCACCTGCAAAGGCACTCAGTAATGTGCAAGTGATATTAACATCGACATTCAGCGAGGAAACAATTTTAAATTTATACGACAAAGCTACAGCTTCAAGAATGATAAAACTTCAAAAGTTGAGGGAGGAATTTCATGACGATTTTACAGGCGTCGTGATGAACACTTAAACAATTAAGGGAACGATGCTATGGTGGCATCAAGAACATCCGAAATGAATTAACATCAACATCTCGGGGGAGATAAACATCTCATCTCTCCCTTAATAGAAATTCAACGATTATCAGTCATTTTACCATCTCAAATGACGATCTACAAGGAACTTTGGGGAAGAAGACTTGAAGTTATTCATGGACGAGGGCGACCAGGGAATTACCCGGTGCCGAAGAGAGAAAGGGCTATCCCATCTCAATCAGAAGAGTCATCGGCGGAAGGAGGAGACAGCACGATGATGATCGAGTTCGAATCCCAAGACCTGGCCGCACGAGATATTCGGAGGGAGAATTGGACAAGAATGCTGACCACCACGCAGTCTTAAGCCGCTAGATACATTCAGTTTCTAATGGGTAACCAAAGGAAGTCCACTTCATGTCAACTCTAACCCAGCACAAGGTAGTCCACGGACCAACGTTGAACATCCCACTTTGTAGAATTGTATATCTAGAATATCCGACAACTATTGTTGAATGCCATTTTTCTATATTGTTTATTAGTTTATTGCAGATTTAATTGTTATATTCGTAAAAACATCATGCGGATGTTTGATCGTATTTTTCGACGATTTCGGAATTTTAGGGATTTTTCATTTCGATTTTTCGATTTTTGCGATATTCGAAATTTGAAGAGAGATTTTATAGTTTAATTCAGATTTTATAATTTGGTTCAGGATTTTATAGTTTAGTTCAGAATAGTTATAGTAAAATTCAAACGTGTATTAAATCGAACGATATCTATGTTTTAAGAAATAATGTAAGGATGGAAATGTTTTCCAAGTATGTGAAAGGAATTATATGTCAAAGAATGCAATTACGAAAGATCTATTGTAGAGATCTATAGAAAGTCACGAACTGAGAAATAATGAAACAGATTTAGTGAAGAAAGTTTGTAAGTAATGTTTTTGAAAATATTAGAATTTGTTGAACTGACAGTAAAGAGAGAATTTGTGAAGTATTATAATGTGGAATTAACAGATGCGAACGAGAGCATATTTTGAAGTAAGAAATAATGTAATGATGGAATGGAAGAAATGTTACAGTTTGTTGAAAGAATTCTGAGAAATGTGAGTGAAGTAAAGAAATAAGATTTTATTTAAAGATTATCATTTTATCGCATTACCTATTAAATTGAGCCATGGAGAGAACCAGTATTTTTATTATATGGCCATTAAGATTGTGGTGACTGAAAGAAGGGTTTATTATTGGAATGTATAGAGAAAGAAATGTTATGGAAGTTTGCGAAGTATCTCGATGGATGAGATTTATTATTCCCGTTGTAGACGGAGGTATTTGTTGTGAGACAATGAGCCAGTGTGTAGCCATTGATCTATTTTTGTGGAAATGTCTGTAGTGACAGACGCGTGAATTTCATGAAAGTAAGAATTTATAAGAGAATTGTTATGGAAGTTTATTAATTGTGGATGTTATTGAAATAGTCTCATTAGTGTTGAAACTCCTTGAAATTCACAGGACAGCGGACCCTGGATGAAGTTAAATCTGATAGAAATTATAGGATTTAATGGATCTTTGTTGAAGCTGAGAGTAAACTGAGATCTATTAAATGGTTCTTATCCTAATGTGTATTTTTATTAAGTATTTTTATTACATGAACAGATAAGTTGTAGGAGGTTTTTGAACTAGTCTCTACTTAATTGTATGGATTATAGAATCCCAGATTGTAATGTAAAACACGAACAAGACTAAGTAGAGTGAAGTAATATTTTTCTGAAGCCCGTTGAGATTTAGAAGTGATGTGGAAGGACAGTTACATTTTGAATTGTCGGGAGAAAGGAACGAACGTGTTGTATATATTTTATTTCTAAGTAAGTAATTGATGAACTACGACGTGATTATTTTCATTGTATAGAATGTTATAATGAATGTATTTCAGATAGAGTCGTAAGTAGATTTAGGAGTGTTTTGTATTTTAAATTTAAACCTTAAAGCTTTGTGTAGAGATTTTGCGCTTCTTAGAGGAAGAAATATTAATGTTAGGGTGCAGGAGATGAATTGAATAGAGTAATGATTAGTATTTGTAATGACGCAGATCTACGTCAGGGTAACGCCATTTATTTTTGGGATTATTTAAATTTTTAGCTAATAACAATTTTTTTTGTTATAAACTCCCGTCACCTAGGGCACAGCAGTTGTTCGCTGTATAGAAGCTTATTTAAGCTTACACGTCACAGTTTTTCGGTTTCTTAGCGAAACAATTTGTACTTTTATATGGATTAATGACACTTAGTCATTCATATTTATTTCATGGTTTATTTTCGAGAGCATTTAATCAAAGCTCAGTGACACGAGATGTGTATTGTCTTTTTAATAAATGGAATCGTGTTGACGATTTCCTGATTGTTTTATAGGAAACTGACATTATACTTGTAGTTAGATGGTAGATGAATGTGCTGTAGGGTGGAAGTTCCCGAGGGACCTAATCCGTATCCTTACGCCCGAGATTTTTATAGAGATTATTTTTTTTATCCTAAGTAGTTAGATGACCCTACTGTTCTGTAGTTAGATACTGCAGCACATTCCGTCTCAGAAAATACCTGTCCTTTATGCTGAGTGTTTTCGCCAAGTGGCACCATGTCGTTTTTTAGCCGGAACTTCAAGATGCTACAATCCCAGATTATTTCCAGCCGGAGGATATTGGTGGATCATCCAGTTATCAGGATACAGTACCAAACAATTGTTTTCATCTTGCTAAAGACTTATGTCAAGTCTTTGTAAATCTGCAGGATCAGCTTTAGTTTATTTTACGGTAGGCTATGTAAGTAGTTTGATATGCGGTAGGGCCTACCCATGTCCAAAATTTTCCTATCTATGCTAATACTTGCATGCATGCAGCTGTCTCAATCAAATACTACAAGTACAGTATTAAAGATAGAAAGTGATTTGTGATCGAAGCACCCAGGTTTGGACCTTGGTCCTATTTTGACATACACTCTGCATGGCTGTGATTTCTGGTGTCCTATGCGCCAGGGAATGAGGCAAGGATTGGTGCAATCTTAGGCATGGGCGAAAAAGTCGAAATGAAGTCGACAAGGAATGTTTGTTGGCTCTAGAAATATATGTTAATATTGTTTGTTTACTTGCTAGAAGATATTAATACAGATACCCTCCAACAAAATAATAGTAGGCTTTATTGACTACTTTGTTATCTTCCCTGTGGTCCTCTTGAGCTTAGCCTAAAGCCTGCAAGGTGTAGGCCTACTACATTGTTGTATGTAAAAGCCTAGGAGTACAGTAGGGCTTCATTCAGTAGTGTACGTTAGCCCGTAGCTCCTTTTGAATGCTGCTTCATTGTAGGTTTCAGTCCTACTGTGTTAGTAATCATCATTTTATGTATGCAGCATGTCAAATTGTTCCTCCCTATTTGATGGTGGAGCCTGCTAACATGCATTTTATAGCTGAGAGAACAAGGGTTTTTCTGGCATTGTAGGGACATTTTTCTTACACTGAGGGTTAAAGTACTCTTAGCTTGACCACCCAAAATATGTAAGAAAGTTATTGTATTCCTGTGCATGACAATGGAGTTCAATAACTAGTATTTGTTCTAGGTGCTAAATAGCACCCAAATTTGTAATGGGTTCTTTACAGTCTAGCTGGAAACTGTTCTCAATGAGTGAATGACAGCTTGTAGTTTCAGGAAGAAAGACTACCATGTTTTCAGCTCCCCTATACCTTGTAGACCCACAACTCCCTAGTCTTACCCATTAGGCCTAGATACATGCCTGGACACAATTCTTGTTTGACCACCTCGTGTAGTGGCTAGCATTCTCGGTTCTTTCCCCAGAGGTCTGGGTTCGTTTCCTGGCCCTGCCCATAAAAGTAATTCTGATCTGAGGGCTGAAACGGGGTATGCTATGCCTCATGTGGCAATTCTGAGGCGAGGTGGATTCGATTCCCACGTAGGCCGTCTTGGAAGTGGTTTACCACGTCTAATGCAGGCAAATGCCGAGATGGTCCCTTATTTATGGCCACGGCTGCCCCCCTCCAAATCCTCACCTAAAGTACAAAGATACACCAATACAGTCACCATATTACAACAGATTATCGTAAAAAAAATACACACACCTAGGTACATGGGTCTCAATGATCACCATGTCCAACCCCCTAAAATGATAAAAGCAACAACAAAACAACTCATGTTAAAAGTGGTCGTGCTACAGTGTTGCAAACTTCTGAACTATAAGAAAACCCTGGCCAAACTTTTCTGTTCACAAATCTGTTTCAGCTTTATCACATTCGTCATTTGAGACCTTCTCTAGCTTCATGAAGGTAAGGGGTAATACATGAAACAAGTATCCGGCGCCCAGCCTACACTAGGACTGGGCAGAAGAGCAACTCACATGTGCTGCTCCTGTTCACAGTCCTACTGCAAACAAACATTCTCCCACTCTGCCTCTGCTATATTGAAAGGAGGATCACCGACCATTTGCATATTTGTGTTGATTTACAATCCTACTACTACATGCATTGCATTTATCTGTGTAGGCCTACATTGAAATTTAATTTTTGCTTCGACTTGTACTTTGGACATTTGCAGTTTATCTTCCACCCGGGGCTGGTCCAGTTTTCCAAAGAGGGTTTCCGAGGCTGGAGTTTGCGGTCGGGTGGCTTAAAACAGTGAGGCATCAACCATCCAAGTAGCCTACTGACCACGTTCAAGATCTCATGTGTTTCTGTGTTCTCAGCGAGCTTAACCTTTGGTATTCACATCTCTGAAGGTTGTTTTCAGCTGCACAATCAAATGTAAAATACAAAATGTAAACATGCAGAAAGCGGTATTCAAATAAATGAAATCTGTCTTTCACAAAGTAATTATCATTTCTCGAAACCTACTCTTCATCCTGAATCCACATGACGTATAGAATATTGAGGTTATATTGATCTAATGCGGTAGAGGAGGGTGGGGGTAGAATTTATGGGAGAACGAAATATATGAACATAGCATTTCATTGTAGCTACATTAGTGGTGAATAAAGTAACTGGCCGAAAACGCCCTTGTGCAGCATGGTTGAGGGGGAGGGGGAGGGGTTATGAATGTTTTGAGGTTATGATGGCACAATGAAGCAAACTCTAATTACACTTGATTATATCATTTTAACAGCTTTTAGTCATTATTAAGAACATTTATATTGTATTAAAAGCACCGGTAGGCTTTCAAATAGGCAAATGAAAAAAAAATCCACATCCTGCTTCCAGTCTCCGACCGGGTGTCCAAAGGCAAATAAATGGAAGAAAAGTTTTCGTAGATTTGGAAATCATACCAACATGTCACACCAAAACTCATCATTAGTATTTCATTTTTGGAACGATATCGCCTCCTGAGGAGCAATAATTCGTGCTTTTGATTCAATGTTAGACACTGCCAATCAGTTTCGACCGTAGTAATGTGCGTTCGTAATGATCGCAGTCAATCGTAGTTACTTGATATGCGAGATTGGTAGCCATTGTAGCCCAAACTATGCCACATGGACCTGAAACTTGAGCCAATATAAGGGTCTAGAAAATTAGCATTGAGTGTCGTCTCTCTTATTATATCCTCCTTGCTTATAACGTAGGCCAAAGGTTTGACACACATGGTACAACGCCGTGACGTTAACAGCTGAATTTCCTTTAGTTTTAGCCAGTTTATTTTGCAACAGTTGACATTCTTTTTACGATTCGTGATAACCTTTTCTAGTGCTGCTGAACAGAAGCCTCATTGTTGTCGAAGCTTGCAATATAACGTGCTTTGTAATTCGTTTTTTTTGGTGTCCAGTAATTGGTAGACATGACAAAACTTGTGTTATGATACATACGTCTGCAGACAGTAATGATACTTTACCTGATTGGTCAGAAGAAACTCATTGCCTTGATTTGTGATTGGCCACCTAATATACCCGTTCCATGTGTATTTTACTGTTCCTTTCCGCTGCCTGTACGTGACAAACATCACGTGACCATTCGAGTCTAAAGATTTGTTGAAATGCCGCGGTCCGACCGCCATTGCGGAAGGAAATGAAGGCTGAAGTTGATTATTATTTATAATCAAAAGTAAGTAAAAGTTATGCCTTCCAACATGTACTGAACGCTTATTTTATTCATTAGGGAGTGTGTTTACAATATTTCCTTTCTTTTCAGACGGACGCAGAAGAGTTGAGGGGCAGATGACATCGTAGTTCAGTCCATTGAAACCCCAATAACCAACTAACTAGAGTTTCAGAGGAGAAGATTTATACGAAACAGCCTGTAAGTTTTATTTATGAATACAATTTGCCGTTATTTTATTCACTTTTCCAAAGTTTTTTTTTAAATATTCGTTTTATCAAACCTTAATTTTTGCCTCATTCCTTGTGTATACAACGTTTGTTATTAAGCCGAGGTACCGTACTGAAAATGGGCATATGCAAAAATCACCAGTAAAGTGTTTTACTTGTTAATATACAATATAACATTTGAGAATAGGCGTTGCCCGGGAATTGCCTTGCTGAGAGGCAATTGATCACTGCAGCATCACGCCCCAAATTGTTAGTGACCGGTTGGCAGTATTGATATTGAGAATTTTCAGTTTGTCAACACAATAGGCCTATATTCCCAATTATTGAGACATCCTAAATTATAACCTAAAAAAAAGAAGATTTTGGTGGTGCATTTCAATTATCAGCCTAAGTCATTTTGTTAGCAACACTCAATAAATAGTTTGATTTGCAGTGCAGGACACAGGAACCTGACTTGAACAGTTTCAGTTAGATGGTGAATGATAATATATGATTTTCCTACCTTTTCAGGGTTTCCATGGGACAATACCTATTGAAATTGCCATTCATTATGACTAATATACTGGAAATATGTGCTCATCATCATCATCTTGCACAGTTTCCAGCCACTGGCCGGGTCTGTTTGGAACACAGGCCTCTCCAACGTCTTCGGTCTTCCCACCATCTCTCAGCCTCCACCCTTGTCCAGTCGTCTCCTCTCTTCTTCACTCTTTCTTCCACCCCCTTCAGCCACCTGTCTCTCGGTCTCTTTCCTTCCCACTTCGTCTCGTGTACTCTCCTGGGTATCCTCTTCTCCTCCATTCGTTTTACATGTCCATACCATCTAAGTCTAGATTTCTCTATACCATCCTGTAATGGTTCCTCCTTCATTAATTCTCTGGTCCTCTCATTTCTTATTCTGTCCATCTTTGTAGCTCCAATACTGCTTCTCAAGAACCTCATATCACTGGCCTGTATTTTGCTCTTCTCCCTTCCTTTCATAACCCAGGTCTCCGAGGCATACGTCAGGATAGGGACATAGTACGTCCGATATATGATCTTTTTGCTGTTCTGAGGGACATCCTTGCTCCATAACATTATGGTTCTCATACTCCTCCGAAATGCTTCTGCCTGCCTCCCCCGCTCATTTATTTCTCTATCGTTTCTTCCATTATCTTGTATCAGGCTTCCCAGATACTTGAAACTCTCCACTTTCTTCAGCTGTTCCCCACCAATTGTTATTCCCGTTGTGGTTCTTTCCTTCTTCCTTGTTGTGATCACCATCTCACTCTTATTTATGCTAAATTTCATCCCATATCCTTGTATTATTCCTTCCCACACGTCCAACTGTTCCTGTACCTCCTCCTCCTTGTTTCCCCAAATCATCTGCAAACACCATTGCTTTCAGCTTTCCTTCCCCAATTATTTGTGTCACTCGGGTCATTATGTCATCCATCACCACAATGAAAAGTAACGGTGACAGTGCACTTCCTTGTTTCAGGCTGTTTCTCTGTGCTAAATTACGTAATTATATATGTTTCATTCTCGTTAAATTTAAAATATGGGAGCCATGTTGCTCACTCCAGCTGAGCAACACATGACGAGACATTGATGTTTCGGCAGTGTGCCCAACATGTAAGATATAAAATACACCACCACTAGGCAAAACCCATTCGTATGCGGCTGGAAACAAGAATCTGGGCACATTAGGCTGCAACCATTGAACTGGACATGTTAGACTGTAACCATTGTCAAAAACCATTAGATTAAGTTAAACGAAGATTAGAATGGTCGCGGGAAGCTTGCGGGGCACGGTTGAAAAAATAGAACATTGATCTGGACGAAAGACCACCTATACAATTAGTACCGTATGCAAGGGGTTGGCAATACTGTTGTAACGCTGATAATGGCAGAAACAGCTGGAATTTTTACTATATAAGTCATGTTATAATTTGGGATGGCGGGTGGGTTATAGATAGTGATGTGCTTGAGCTCGACTCGAGCTGCTTGAACAGATCACGTCAGAGTTCTAACTTTTGTGCGCGCCGTGACCTATCGGCGTGCTCTTATGAGCCCAGAAACCTCAAGAAGGTTGTGTTCGAGCATTGTGCTAGGCGGTACCGGCTCGTGCTGTGTTTGCTATGCACTGCTGTATAGTTTGTGCATATAACCCCTTCAAACTGTATCTGTAATGTGGAGACAGCCACAATCTGTGTTTGTGCGATGATTCGATGCACACATCTCCTCAGATTATACACACTGCGTACTGAACATCGTTGGAGTTCACAGAATAAAGTTGACGGGTCACAACACGTTCTTCGTACAATGATGCGGCAAGAGTGTGTATAGGTAAAGCCCTGCGCGGATGCGGATATCCGCGGATAAACCCGCGGATATCCGCAAATATTTTCGCCACGCGAGTAGTAAGGGTTTGTTACACTCCAAATATTGCATCATCATGACCAGAAATTGCGTAATCCTGATGACGTCATGGGATGACGTCATGGGTCCTTAGAGCGAGCACGTGGTCCAGGAGCGAGCATGTGCAGTGCACGTGTTAGCGTGGGAAGAGGTTGACCTTTTGGCTTGTTTGTGCGATGATGATAAAAAGTTAATGGGTGTTGACGTCATGGGGGTTGTTTATTAGGATGTTAACCGTCATCTGACACTCATGCGAGTGTGAGCATGTGTGCCACTATCAGCAATCCACACATGTGGTGTGCAGCTGTTATGTTTGAGGTAATTTTTTAAAATGGGTGGAATTTGGAAACGCAATTTGAGGTAAACGTGCGTTTTTGACATTTTGGCGAATTTAATGAGCTTGTAAGGCTAGAACGATGTGATATTTAGGAATGGTGTGACGTCCTCTTTGTTATGAATGCGTATCGGTATATATATTTTTTTAAATTGTTGTTTTTTGAAATTGGTGCTATTTTGGAAACGGTGAAGAAGAGAGAAAAGTTTGTTTGACGTCAATGAAAGGTCCCTATGCCCTCTAGGCTGACAGCAAGTTTGAAGTGTGTAGGACAAAACAAAATGATAGCCTACTTTCTGGCGAACATTGGCGATGATTCGCGAACGCATGGTCGGATTTGAGCATATAGGGTGTCGTAGGACTTGTGGTGAACCACCCCTTGCTATGGACGGGAGTATATCCACCCCAAAATAAATCTACCCTTACCCGGAGGTTAAGTAGTGGTTATTTTTGTATGCATGCGCACTTGAGGGCTTTTGTAAGAGAGCGGAATTTTTAAATGATTCTTTATAGATGAGGCTTTTTAAAAAAATTATTAAAAAAACAAAAAACTAATAGGTCATTCGCTTTTTAGTATCTCGCTAACCAATAATGCGATTTAAACATATGGGGTGTCATAGGAATCGTAGTGAATACTCCTTTTGTATGAATGAGGTATGTCAACCCCCAAAATAAAAACTACCCTTACCTGGGGTGAAAGAGCATTTTTTGTATGTATGCACACCCGTGGCTTTTGTCGAAAGGGCCTAACTACACATTTGTTAATATTTTCTGAACCCAGGATGGGATTTTGCCATAGGCAGTAACCTAGCACTTGGGGTGACACCTCGTTTTGAAAGTATGATTCATTTATTTTTTTGTCAAAAGGGCCTAACTACACTTTTGTTAATATCTCGTGAACCAATCATGCTAGGGACTTGTATGAGGGGTCCTAGCACTTGGGGCGACGTCCCCCTTTGTGGGGTGAAACTACCCACCCAAAATTGAAAACTCAATATCTTGGAAACTATGAACCCTAAAATTAGGCGTGATAGCTTTAAAAATAGGTGATGACATAGGCTTTTACCTGGATTGGTCATTTCACCCCTAAAATAGTAAATAGTCATGTTATGGGGAAAAAACGTGTTCAACACCTAAAAATGATAATTGAACCCAAGATCTTTTGTTTTTGATGAAAAATAGCAGGGGGGTGAAAACTACCCCCAAATTGAAAAATCGATACCTTGGAAACTAAGAACCGTAAAATTATGTGTAATAGCTTAAAAAATTCGTTGTGACATAGGCTTTTACCTGGATAGATGATGTCACCCCTAAAACAGTAAATAGTGATTTTACAGTGGGGAAAAAGGTCTTAAACGGGTAAAAATGATAATTGAACCTAAGATCTTTTGTTTTTGATGAAAAATAGCACGGGGGTGAAAACTACCCCCAAATTGAAAAATCGATACCGTGGAAACTAAGAACCGTAAAATTATGTGTAATAGCTTAAAAAATTCGTTGTGACATAGGCTTTTACCTGGATAGATGATGTCACCCCTAAAACAGTAAATAGTGATTTTACAGTGGGGAAAAAGGTCTTAAACGGGTAAAAATGATAATTGAACCTAAGATCTTTTGTTTTTGATGAAAAATATCAGGGGGGTGAAAACTACCCTCAAATTGAAAAAATCGATATCTTGCAAACTAAGAACCCTAAAATTAGGTTTGAAAGTTGAAAAATAGGTGATGACATACGCTTTTACCTCGATAGATTATTTCACTCATAAAACAGGGAATAGTAATGTTACAGGAGAAAAAGGTATTAAACACTTAAAAGCATAAGAGTTTTTTGAAACCATGCTTTTTAATGAATGTGTGTTTGGAGGATGACAGCTTACAAATTAATATTATTATTATTATTAGGTAATTATGGATTAATGTGTTTATAGCTAATGAATAAGGCTACAGAGTTGTATCAGGTGTTGTACAAATCAGGATGGCCAAACCGTTGCCATTCCCCATGAATATACCCAAAAGAGCCAAAACGTTTAGGTTATCGACCTGAGATTTTATAAAACTAATTATCGGAGAGGGTGAAGTAAGGTGTTGTTTTGGACTGACAGTGGCTAACCCTTTCCCATGATTTATGAATTCACCCAAAATGTTTTACCTGACAAGACTGAGTGTACCTGTTGCAGCCTTTAGAAAATCGAACCCGGACCTGTGTGGTGACAGTCGAGTTATATTAATGATGCTTTTTGAACAAACACAGTCTTGCATACTATCGCTGGGTTGAATCTGCACAGAGACACTGGCTTTGTTTGTGTAATGAGTCTTGGTGATAAGAACACGATGCTCTTGCCAGCAAGTTTCATATTACTCGTCTGCTTGATGGTGGACGTGATTCGCACCGTGTTAACGTACATGACTTGATAGTTGTTAGGTAAGGGTTGACAAGGCTCAATGAACCTTATTGCAACCTTAAGATGAATATGAATTTCTTGGTATAGTCGGGGTTGCAAGCCAAGGCCTTAGGGTAGACAACCAACTATGTTAAACACTACACTGTGAGATGGTCAAATGATAATGTAACAGAACATATAGAAAAGTTTTATGTAGTTTAACGAATTGACTAAGAGCCATACCATGAGAGGTATAGGTAATTGAAATTGAATCCTTAGCTGTTGACCCTACTACATGTAAGCTATAGCAATGCCCGCCTATAAGCTATCATGTTAGAAAAAGAAATGTATGGGTTGTTTTAAACGGAGAATGATTGTGTTTACTGTAAAACACAAATCTGAATTTAAAAATAGTTTATGTCCTACATGATGTTTGAACTCTCTTTTTATTTATTCTGAATTTAAAAATAGTTTATGTCCTACATGATGTTTGAACTCTCTTTTTATTTATACTTTAGACAAACGCTAACATAGTTGTAATTCAGAAGCCATGGGCTGCCTCCTTTCCAATCCTACACCGTACACTGAAGTTAAAGTTAATAATGATCACGTTACAGGCAGCCAGTTTCAAAGCCATGAGAAATAAGTGAACAAAGTGTAAAATACTTGACCCAGTCGGGAAATCAACATGGTGTTGTTTCAAACAAAAGACAACTTGACCACCAAGCTGTCCTATCGACCCCTAATTGTTTGGCTGATGGTGAAAATAAAATTAAATGTAAACTATAACTAAAACTAACTACACACTTATAACTAGAAAAATGAAATGTAAGACAAAAGGATAACAGGACAAATAAAGGACAGAAGGAATAAATAATGCCCCCTCAACCCTCAAGAATGTGGATTGATGAACTTGAAAGGAAGGAGAGCCATAAAAGGTAGATATGAAAGTAAAAGAGGAGAGGGTCCCGCTCCAGAGGTAATCGATAAAAAGGAGGAAAACTGGGCCCAGCTCGGGAATCCCTTGTGGTCGCAAACTTCCAAACTCATCAGCCGTAAGCCCCTGAGGGTGTAGGCATATCCAGGGTGCACCACAAGTGGTGGGGCTACATACACCCTACCTTTAGTGTGGCTTGTGCAATAGGCAGGAAATAACATAAAAATAAAAAGAAGGCTGCCTCCTCACACAAGGAGGGTATCAGAAAAATAAACAAGGGTCAATTAAGTCGGAAAATAAAGAGACTCCCTAAGCCTTGGATAGCCTAATAATGTCGGAGTCGGTAGAGAACAAGAGTTGACCAAGTGTGGTCGACAGGAAAGAAGACAGACAGGAGCCTATCACAAGTCAGTGGGAACAATGACGGATTCAGCTGGGGCTCCATGGTCGTCGACCTACATTCCACTAGATGAAAGCCCTTGTTTGGGGGTGGTGGAAAATAAACACCTCTTTTGTTTTAAATCACTGGCTTTAAGGACGGTTACAAATGGCATGCCAATATAATGCGATACTGGTCCTAGGGATATGCAAAATTGTATTAGATACTCAGCTAATAATAGTGTTTATGACCCCTTATTATTTTCCCTAATTACAGTACATGGGAATGATGACCATGATTTCCAAGCCCCTAAGTAAGACAAAAACAAATTATTTCCATTCCCAAACAGTTGGGGTGAGTTGAGGCGAGTTTTCTAAACGTCAAACACATGTGGTTTTCCACTTTTACTCCAGGTAAATGCCATGTTTGCCCACAGACAAGTGCAAAGAAAATCGAAACATGTTATGTTTGGATCAATTCCTTACCTACATGACAACATGTACTTGAAATAACAAGTAATGAGCATTCTATGTTAACAATAGTGAGATGCTTGCAAACTGCCAATGCTTAGAGCTCATTAGCGGCTTCTAAAGGAGGCAAGGAGTACACTTACTTGAAAAACTAACAAGAGGAGTGTTCGATTTTCCCACAACACCCAATCTGAAAGTAAATATAAATGACTATGCACTTAAGTCCATAACCACCTCCTTACCATTCCTACCCTTCATAGTCAAAGGCACACATTAATACAGCCATCACAGTGACAGAGGTTATTTGTAAAATATCTAAATATCTGAGATTTATCTTGAAATTGACCAGAATTTTGTAAAATCCACAAAATTTACCGCAAATTTAGCAAATTCCACCAAATTTCAGCAAAATCCAACAAATCACTACCAGATTTATTGAAATGCCATTGAATTATTAAAGAATGGTTTGAACTAGCTCAAATGTATATAAAATTACCCGAATATTGATGAAAATTCACCAAATTCTACCAAATTTAGCCAAGAGGTCTACAAACCATGAAATGTAACCATTTTTTTTGAATTCACAACATATACTCGAAAATTCCATAATATTCCCTTTGCGTGTATATTTTTTTAGTTGTTGTTTCGTTTCCCACACTCCCTGCAGACAAATACCTGAACATGGCTTTATCCTAGACTAGGAGCTCCACATTCGACATGATAGCTGAGTTTCATCTCCCATAAACTCGTCTCTGAGGTGGGTGCCAGAAAAGGCATCCAGCTGCAAAAACCACACCCTCACATAGACTTTCATAACTTCTTACGTTGAGGTTCATAACACTACGTTGATTGATTTATCGGTTTCCTTTTCACATTTCCTGTCTATACATTCCTCTTGAAGGTTGCAAGATGCGTGCAAGGTTCCTAAAATGCAATTCAATTTAATAAATACCTTAAGATGGTTTGATTTGTTTAATGATATGGTGTTAATACTATTTTTAGGTCTTGACTGGCTTTGCAATAAGAATTGACTAACCAAACATGAGTTACCTATCAGGGAAACATTTTGGCCACTATGTTGGCTATTGACCAGTGAGTTTAGCTGTTTATCATTTTTTAAAATCATAAACAACAGAGGCTTAAACGTATAGATAAACCGTGTGACCATGTTTGTTAAACAAGACATTATACCAGAGACAATTAGGATACTTATGTAGAGTTTACCAAAAATAATGTTGTGTAACAGTAAATGCTAGTCAACAAACAGTTATACACTTCTAAAAAAAATCATCATACAATACCTGAGAGCTCTTCTAAAATTATTGATGTGTAACATGATTCCACTAACTTGCTATGTATTTTTTGGCTTGGGGGTGATTTTCAAGAAATGCAAATGGAACTGAAATGCAATACAAACGATGAGCGCGCCTGGTGGCTGAAATTGATACCACGACGTACTGTCGGTTATGTAGCTGTGTGGAATGTATATCAAATATGGTTTACTTAAAGGTTTGGTGGTCCCATTAAAGGTATTCCTACAATAAATGATTTTCAAGTTGTCGTTCTGTGACGTGAAAATATTTATTATATGATATTTGCTAACAGGATATGCCACTGGAATTATTTTTCAAGTAGTTATTTTAATGACAACAGAGTTCACTGTTAATAACGGAGAGCCCTATGTGGAATGTAGGATAACATGTAACATAATATACGTGATATGTCACAACTGTAAGGCTTGACTATATATGAACCACAACGAATTCGTATAGAGTGGGAACATCTACCAGATCATCTAAAGAGAAAATTTCAACTTTCAAGATAGTTGAAAGTGCAAAGAAAATATGGAAGCGGCAACAGGTGCTTACTGAATATGGCAAGGCTTTACACTCCTGGGTTAGTCAGTCTTTCTTGCTAAGGATACCCTAGAAAAGGCTATACATGTTAGTTCTGAACAATTAGTGTTAATTGTATATTAAAATTATATGCACAGCTTATACAAGCACGTTTTGCATGCAGTCAAACTTAGTAAGATAATTACATACAACACGCAAAGTGTGTTTCCGCTACCTAGCGGTGGATATGAGCACTCACTGGTGATATCCGAGGTGAGCTGATTTGCTCCCACATTTGCTCCCATATTGGCTCCCCCATTTGCTCCCACTTTTGCTCCCACTTTTGCTCCCACTTTTGCTCCCATATTGGCTCCCACTTTTTTCTCCCACTTTTTGATCCCATATTAATGCCAACTCTTATAATTATAAGCAGCAGCAAAATGTAAATGGAATAATATTTCTGATAATGTTCATAACAAAAGTCCTGAAGTCTTGGGTTTGAATTCCCAACTATGGTTGTCAGCCAATGAATTCCACTACAGGAAACTTTTATTTTTGTGTTGTGTAGCGTGATAATTTTCCCATCTCGCGATGTAGTGGTTAGTATACTTTGGTGTTATCCCTGAGGTCATGGGTTCCAACTCGGCTATGCCCAGAATTTAATTTTGATCTGAGAGTTGAAAGGTTAGGTTGGGTGAGGTTAGGTAAAGTTAGGTTAGGTGAATTTATGATAGGTTAGGTTAGGTAAAGTTGGGTCAAGTTAGGTTAGGTGAAGTTAGGTTAGGTTAGGGGAAGTTGGGTTAGGTGAGGTTAGGTTAGGTGAAGTTGGGTTACGTTAGGTTAGGTGAGGTTAGGTTAGGTTAAGTTAGGCTAGGTTAGGTTAAGATAGGTGAAGTTAGGTTAGGTTAGGGTAGGTTAGGTTAGGTTAGGATAGGTGAAGTTAAGTTAGGTGAGGTTGCGGCAGGTTAGGTTATGACTAAGTTTGTTATGCTTAGTTGTTTTAGAAAAACACTGCATTGGCTCTCATATTTGCTTCCATATTTTCTTTGCACTTTCAACTATCTTGAAATGTGTATTTACTTTTGCCGGCATATTTGTTGACATATTTGTTAGCATATTTGCTCCCACTTTTTATATTTGCTTTGCTCCCACATTTCATCCCGTATATGCTCCCACTTTTTGCTTCCCAATGTTTGCTCACAGTTTTTGCTCCCACATTTGCTCCCACTTTCGCTGACACTTTTTACCCCCAATTTTGCTCCCTCTTTTTGCATCTATATATGCTCCCACATTAATCTATTGTTGTTATTACCAAGTTGTCTTTACTAGAAATTAGTTTATGCTTGACAGTTGATATGGAAGTATCAGTGACTAGGTATGGTAAGCCTTATGCATACTATAAAGGATATTCATATATTGTGAAACGAAGCAATAAAAATGGAACTGTTATTTGGCGCTGTTCAAAGCAACGATCGAAACAGTGTCGAGGAATGCTTAAGACAAGAGAATTGGACATACTTTCTTCAAACAGTCATGATTGTAAACATAATAATCATGCTAGTGTAAATGTAAGGAAAACTCAAACCGAAGCAAAAAACCAAGTCCAAGAAAAAAATAGTGCTGCTCAAGATAATATTAACCTCGGGTTTAATACACTACAACGCACTCATGCTGTTAGCGAGTTGTTTAATGAGAAACCTTTAAGACCTCCAGTAAAACCCATGATCAGACACACACACACATCTCAAAAGCCCTCAACTCTATCAGAGACAACATACCCCATCAAGAAGTTGGTTGGGGAAGATGAAAAGGATGGTGATGGTGATAATAATAACATAATGTTGAAGCACTCTAGTACATCTAAAAAGAAGCTTTCAACACTATCAAAGGGAACTCAAACCATTGAACAGACTGTGGACACAGGTGGAAATTATGATGGTAAAGATGATGAGGATGATGATGATCATTATGAAGATGATTATAATGATGAGGATGATAATGATGTTGATGGTGAAAATGATGGACTGCTTCCCGAGTATTTGAAACCATTCATAAAAAATAGCAAATGGAACGATCCTAATATATTAGTCGAACGTCTACAGCTCTTGCATGCCTGTAAACAGGCTGGTCATATTGGTTATGAGGAAGAGCTGTTAAAAATAGAAGATGAACTTCGTAAAGCTGGTATTATTGTGTAATTGGTCAACCTAGCAACACCTCCATCCCCTAAAATAATGTTCAGCAAGTGTTATATTTAAAAACTCTAGCAGGACAACATGAACAAAAAAGAGCTGTATTCTCTGTGTGTGTGTGTGTGTGTGTGTGTGTGTGTGTGTACCTATTGTAAAAATATATATATTTGAATTAATTAACACAGTTTGTATATATTTCTTGTTTTCTTTGCATGTTGACTGTATATTTGCTCAACCACTTTTTGGATTTTCAATGCACATTTTTTTGGTTTGTTATGATTTTCCGTAGCATTACAGTTATCAGTCTTGTAAACTGGGTGATTAATATAGGTATAAAGGCATCTTTAAAAAATCACAAGCCTTACAGTTGTGACATATCACGTATATTATGTTACATGTTATCCTACATTCCACATAGGGCTCTCCGTTATTAACAGTGAACTCTGTTGTCATTAAAATAACTACTTGAAAAATAATTCCAGTGGCATATCCTGTTAGCAAATATCATATAATAAATATTTTCACGTCACAGAACGACAACTTGAAAATCATTTATTGTAGGAATACCTTTAATGGGACCACCAAACCTTTAAGTAAACCATATTTGATATACATTCCACACAGCTACATAACCGACAGTACGTCGTGGTATCAATTTCAGCCACCAGGCGCGCTCATCGTTTGTATTGCATTTCAGTTCCATTTGCATTTCTTGAAAATCACCCCCAAGCCAAAAAATACATAGCAAGTTAGTGGAATCATGTTACACATCAATAATTTTAGAAGAGCTCTCAGGTATTGTATGATGATTTTTTTTAGAAGTGTATAACTGTTTGTTGACTAGCATTTACTGTTACACAACATTATTTTTGGTAAACTCTACATAAGTATCCTAATTGTCTCTGGTATAATGTCTTGTTTAACAAACATGGTCACACGGTTTATCTATACGTTTAAGCCTCTGTTGTTTATGATTTTAAAAAATGATAAACAGCTAAACTCACTGGTCAATAGCCAACATAGTGGCCAAAATGTTTCCCTGATAGGTAACTCATGTTTGGTTAGTCAATTCTTATTGCAAAGCCAGTCAAGACCTAAAAATAGTATTAACACCATATCATTAAACAAATCAAACCATCTTAAGGTATTTATTAAATTGAATTGCATTTTAGGAACCTTGCACGCATCTTGCAACCTTCAAGAGGAATGTATAGACAGGAAATGTGAAAAGGAAACCGATAAATCAATCAACGTAGTGTTATGAACCTCAACGTAAGAAGTTATGAAAGTCTATGTGAGGGTGTGGTTTTTGCAGCTGGATGCCTTTTCTGGCACCCACCTCAGAGACGAGTTTATGGGAGATGAAACTCAGCTATCATGTCGAATGTGGAGCTCCTAGTCTAGGATAAAGCCATGTTCAGGTATTTGTATGCAGGGAGTGTGGGAAACGAAACAACAACTAAAAAAATATACACGCAAAGGGAATATTATGGAATTTTCGAGTATATGTTGTGAATTCAAAAAAAATGGTTACATTTCATGGTTTGTAGACCTCTTGGCTAAATTTGGTAGAATTTGGTGAATTTTCATCAATATTCGGGTAATTTTATATACATTTGAGCTAGTTCAAACCATTCTTTAATAATTCAATGGCATTTCAATAAATCTGGTAGTGATTTGTTGGATTTTGCTGAAATTTGGTGGAATTTGCTAAATTTGCGGTAAATTTTGTGGATTTTACAAAATTCTGGTCAATTTCAAGATAAATCTCAGATATTTAGATATTTTACAAATAACCTCTGTCACTGTGATGGCTGTATTAATGTGTGCCTTTGACTATGAAGGGTAGGAATGGTAAGGAGGTGGTTATGGACTTAAGTGCATAGTCATTTATATTTACTTTCAGATTGGGTGTTGTGGGAAAATCGAACACTCCTCTTGTTAGTTTTTCAAGTAAGTGTACTCCTTGCCTCCTTTAGAAGCCGCTAATGAGCTCTAAGCATTGGCAGTTTGCAAGCATCTCACTATTGTTAACATAGAATGCTCATTACTTGTTATTTCAAGTACATGTTGTCATGTAGGTAAGGAATTGATCCAAACATAACATGTTTCGATTTTCTTTGCACTTGTCTGTGGGCAAACATGGCATTTACCTGGAGTAAAAGTGGAAAACCACATGTGTTTGACGTTTAGAAAACTCGCCTCACCTCACCCCAACTGTTTGGGAATGGAAATAATTTGTTTTTGTCTTACTTAGGGGCTTGGAAATCATGGTCATCATTCCCATGTACTGTAATTAGGGAAAATAATAAGGGGTCATGTACACTATTATTAGCTGAGTATCTAATACAATTTTGCATATCCCTAGGACCAGTATCGCATTATATTGGCATGCCATTTGTAACCGTCCTTAAAGCCAGTGATTTAAAACAAAAGAGGTGTTTATTTTCCACCACCCCCAAACAAGGGCTTTCATCTAGTGGAATGTAGGTCGACGACCATGGAGCCCCAGCTGAATCCGTCATTGTTCCCACTGACTTGTGATAGGCTCCTGTCTGTCTTCTTTCCTGTCGACCACACTTGGTCAACTCTTGTTCTCTACCGACTCCGACATTATTAGGCTATCCAAGGCTTAGGGAGTCTCTTTATTTTCTGACTTAATTGACCCTTGTTTATTTTTCTGATACCCTCCTTGTGTGAGGAGGCAGCCTTCTTTTTATTTTTATGTTATTTCCTGCCTATTGCACAAGCCACACTAAAGGTAGGGTGTATGTAGCCCCACCACTTGTGGTGCACCCTGGATATGCCTACACCCTCAGGGGCTTACGGCTGATGAGTTTGGAAGTTTGCGACCACAAGGGATTCCTGAGCTGGGCCCAGTTTTCCTCCTTTTTATCGATTACCTCTGGAGCGGGACCCTCTCCTCTTTTACTTTCATATCTACCTTTTATGGCTCTCCTTCCTTTCAAGTTCATCAATCCACATTCTTGAGGGTTGAGGGGGCATTATTTATTCCTTCTGTCCTTTATTTGTCCTGTTATCCTTTTGTCTTACATTTCATTTTTCTAGTTATAAGTGTGTAGTTAGTTTTAGTTATAGTTTACATTTAATTTTATTTTCACCATCAGCCAAACAATTAGGGGTCGATAGGACAGCTTGGTGGTCAAGTTGTCTTTTGTTTGAAACAACACCATGTTGATTTCCCGACTGGGTCAAGTATTTTACACTTTGTTCACTTATTTCTCATGGCTTTGAAACTGGCTGCCTGTAACGTGATCATTATTAACTTTAACTTCAGTGTACGGTGTAGGATTGGAAAGGAGGCAGCCCATGGCTTCTGAATTACAACTATGTTAGCGTTTGTCTAAAGTATAAATAAAAAGAGAGTTCAAACATCATGTAGGACATAAACTATTTTTAAATTCAGAATAAATAAAAAGAGAGTTCAAACATCATGTAGGACATAAACTATTTTTAAATTCAGATTTGTGTTTTACAGTAAACACAATCATTCTCCGTTTAAAACAACCCATACATTTCTTTTTCTAACATGATAGCTTATAGGCGGGCATTGCTATAGCTTACATGTAGTAGGGTCAACAGCTAAGGATTCAATTTCAATTACCTATACCTCTCATGGTATGGCTCTTAGTCAATTCGTTAAACTACATAAAACTTTTCTATATGTTCTGTTACATTATCATTTGACCATCTCACAGTGTAGTGTTTAACATAGTTGGTTGTCTACCCTAAGGCCTTGGCTTGCAACCCCGACTATACCAAGAAATTCATATTCATCTTAAGGTTGCAATAAGGTTCATTGAGCCTTGTCAACCCTTACCTAACAACTATCAAGTCATGTACGTTAACACGGTGCGAATCACGTCCACCATCAAGCAGACGAGTAATATGAAACTTGCTGGCAAGAGCATCGTGTTCTTATCACCAAGACTCATTACACAAACAAAGCCAGTGTCTCTGTGCAGATTCAACCCAGCGATAGTATGCAAGACTGTGTTTGTTCAAAAAGCATCATTAATATAACTCGACTGTCACCACACAGGTCCGGGTTCGATTTTCTAAAGGCTGCAACAGGTACACTCAGTCTTGTCAGGTAAAACATTTTGGGTGAATTCATAAATCATGGGAAAGGGTTAGCCACTGTCAGTCCAAAACAACACCTTACTTCACCCTCTCCGATAATTAGTTTTATAAAATCTCAGGTCGATAACCTAAACGTTTTGGCTCTTTTGGGTATATTCATGGGGAATGGCAACGGTTTGGCCATCCTGATTTGTACAACACCTGATACAACTCTGTAGCCTTATTCATTAGCTATAAACACATTAATCCATAATTACCTAATAATAATAATAATATTAATTTGTAAGCTGTCATCCTCCAAACACACATTCATTAAAAAGCATGGTTTCAAAAAACTCTTATGCTTTTAAGTGTTTAATACCTTTTTCTCCTGTAACATTACTATTCCCTGTTTTATGAGTGAAATAATCTATCGAGGTAAAAGCGTATGTCATCACCTATTTTTCAACTTTCAAACCTAATTTTAGGGTTCTTAGTTTGCAAGATATCGATTTTTTCAATTTGAGGGTAGTTTTCACCCCCCTGATATTTTTCATCAAAAACAAAAGATCTTAGGTTCAATTATCATTTTTACCCGTTTAAGACCTTTTTCCCCATTGTAAAATCACTATTTACTGTTTTAGGGGTGACATCATCTATCCAGGTAAAAGCCTATGTCACAACGAATTTTTTAAGCTATTACACATAATTTTACGGTTCTTAGTTTCCACGGTATCGATTTTTCAATTTGGGGGTAGTTTTCACCCCCGTGCTATTTTTCATCAAAAACAAAAGATCTTAGGTTCAATTATCATTTTTACCCGTTTAAGACCTTTTTCCCCACTGTAAAATCACTATTTACTGTTTTAGGGGTGACATCATCTATCCAGGTAAAAGCCTATGTCACAACGAATTTTTTAAGCTATTACACATAATTTTACGGTTCTTAGTTTCCAAGGTATCGATTTTTCAATTTGGGGGTAGTTTTCACCCCCCTGCTATTTTTCATCAAAAACAAAAGATCTTGGGTTCAATTATCATTTTTAGGTGTTGAACACGTTTTTTCCCCATAACATGACTATTTACTATTTTAGGGGTGAAATGACCAATCCAGGTAAAAGCCTATGTCATCACCTATTTTTAAAGCTATCACGCCTAATTTTAGGGTTCATAGTTTCCAAGATATTGAGTTTTCAATTTTGGGTGGGTAGTTTCACCCCACAAAGGGGGACGTCGCCCCAAGTGCTAGGACCCCTCATACAAGTCCCTAGCATGATTGGTTCACGAGATATTAACAAAAGTGTAGTTAGGCCCTTTTGACAAAAAAATAAATGAATCATACTTTCAAAACGAGGTGTCACCCCAAGTGCTAGGTTACTGCCTATGGCAAAATCCCATCCTGGGTTCAGAAAATATTAACAAATGTGTAGTTAGGCCCTTTCGACAAAAGCCACCGGTGTGCATACATACAAAAAATGCTCTTTCACCCCAGGTAAGGGTAGTTTTTATTTTGGGGGTTGACATACCTCATTCATACAAAAGGAGTATTCACTACGAGTCCTATGACACCCCATATGTTTAAATCGCATTATTGGTTAGCGAGATACTAAAAAGCGAATGACCTATTAGTTTTTTGTTTTTTTAATATTTTTTTTAAAAAGCCTCATCTATAAAGAATCATTTAAAAATTCCGCTCTCTTACAAAAGCCCTCAAGTGCGCATGCATACAAAAATAACCACTACTTAACCTCCGGGTAAGGGTAGATTTATTTTGGGGTGGATATACTCCCGTCCATAGCAAGGGGTGGTTCACCACAAGTCCTACGACACCCTATATGCTCAAATCCGACCATGCGTTCGCGAATCATCGCCAATGTTCGCCAGAAAGTAGGCTATCATTTTGTTTTGTCCTACACACTTCAAACTTGCTGTCAGCCTAGAGGGCATAGGGACCTTTCATTGACGTCAAACAAACTTTTCTCTCTTCTTCACCGTTTCCAAAATAGCACCAATTTCAAAAAACAACAATTTAAAAAAATATATATACCGACACGCATTCATAACAAAGAGGACGTCACACCATTCCTAAATATCACATCGTTCTAGCCTTACAAGCTCATTAAATTCGCCAAAATGTCAAAAACGCACGTTTACCTCAAATTGCGTTTCCAAATTCCACCCATTTTAAAAAATTACCTCAAACATAACAGCTGCACACCACATGTGTGGATTGCTGATAGTGGCACACATGCTCACACTCGCATGAGTGTCAGATGACGGTTAACATCCTAATAAACAACCCCCATGACGTCAACACCCATTAACTTTTTATCATCATCGCACAAACAAGCCAAAAGGTCAACCTCTTCCCACGCTAACACGTGCACTGCACATGCTCGCTCCTGGACCACGTGCTCGCTCTAAGGACCCATGACGTCATCCCATGACGTCATCAGGATTACGCAATTTCTGGTCATGATGATGCAATATTTGGAGTGTAACAAACCCTTACTACTCACGCGGATATAGTTCGCATGGCTGTGCGGATAGCGGATACGCTGCGGATAATGTTTCGAGTAAATTTGCGGATAGTTTTTAGAATACAAACTTACGTTAATATTACATATTTGATATGCCAATCCACTGCTTCATGCTTAAAAGAGGAATCCTATGGCCTATTGCTTACGAAATATTCAGGACGTATTGCACTTATACACGAGAAGATCATTTTACTCATTATGCTTTCAACTACACTTAATTAGGGGACACTGGGACTGAGTTTTAATCATATTTTATTAAAAAATTCAAATTTTCTATTTTGACATATTATTTTACCCCTGACCATAACGGATCAATTAGCGGTATCATTTTCCACATTCCACCATTTTTTGAGGCACGGCGAGACGTTTAAATGCCGGCCGCACTGCCTTTATTACGCCCCTTTCCCTTGGTACATTATACTGTACACGCATTTATGCATTTTTATCGGAGTAGTTTGAATACGGATTTGAAATTCCTTCTGTACTACTGGATCTGCATTGTGCTACTATCTACCGATGAATATTGACACTATTTACTACGTATGCCTTATAAATACTTCAAATGTTTGAAAATAAATAAAAAAAATATCTCAAACGGTCGACATGATGAAATTTTGCATTTTCTAATTTTATGAGAGTTTCTAGTCGCTTATAAAATGACAGTAGATGCTCAATTTACATTTATTTGATATTTGTGTTGACTTTAGGAGTGTACGCATGGTCTACCTCTGTTTATAAACAAGTTATTGGACGCTAGGCTAGTGCTTTTTCGAAATTTATTGTGTTTGTGAAGTTATTAGGGGGCGGGGGGGACACACACGTCACACAAGACCAAGGTCACAAAGATGAAGAAGGAGGATGCAAAAGGTGTTACTAATGCTGCAGGAGAGTTCTAATGGGCAAGTTGAGTGAAATTATTAAAATATATGCATGTTTATTTGAAAAATGCAGTTTTCTCAGTTTCACATTTTCTGATGTTTAAAATCTAGTACGCGTTACAGATGTAATGCAATTTTCTTGTAAATTAACATGCATGTTCTTTAGTACTTTATCCACAAACGTGTGCATTACTTTTTTGATTGGAGTTCTGGTTTGCCTGTAAAAAAAATTAAACCTTCAAATTTCAAGAATTTTACAAAAAATAAACTTCATTGGGGAAAAAAAATTATATCTTCATAGTTAACAATACAATATTAAATTCGATGCACTATTTTATTTGTATAGGAATAAGGTACGAGGAAAATAAAAATAAATTGTGCTATTTACATTAGTTTGACGCGCTTGACATTTTGAATATTTGAATAATTTGCATATAAATAATGGAAAAAATTAATTTCTATGCAGCTAATAACGCTGCATTGATGAAATTTGGCACATATATTTATAATACTGCATACAACCAGCAAACAAAATATCAAGATTGTAACTTAATATTTATAGAAATTAGAAAACTCAGTCCCAGTGTCCCTTAAGTACCGTATGTTCGTAGTAGATGGTCTTGACATCCCATCATCATCATCAATTCTCACTGCCATTATTACTATATGAACGAGATATAATGCTGTCAATAAGCTTGTCAGTTCATCGTGGTGACATCATTAACACTCCTCAAGTCAGCTACTTCGCCGTCTAAGCTATGCTGGAAGATCTGGTTCCAGGTTTATCTGGGAGCTCGAGTCAACGATATGACAGACATTTGGTTACGTTTTCAATGGAAACGAATAGGTGAACGATATAGTAGGATATTTAACCAGTAAAAAAGTCTATTCATACTCAGGACACAAATCGGGCACATCAAACTCACTGAGGCACAAGCGCAAAAGTAGCCAAAAAAGTATAGCCAGTTTTTTTGTCTAAAGCGGAGGTCAAGGAACCAGAAGTGTCATCCAACTTGAAGTCCCTTGCAATAAGGCAAATTGTCAGGGACGACTTTGTCCTCAAATGTTTAAATGTGTTAGTTTAACACTGTATGCTTGATCTAATAAATTAAACATGATATTGAAATATCAGCGGATTTGGATATAAAAGTCTTGCGGATGCGGATAACAGTCTTGCGGATGTGGGGCGGATGCGGGGCGGATGCGGATAACAGTCGTGCGGATGCGGGGCGGATGCGGATAACAGTCGTGCGGATGCGGATAACAGTCGTGCGGATGCGGGGCGGATGCGGATAACAGTCGTGCGGATGCGGGGCGGATGCGGATAATAGTCGTGCGGATGCGGGGCGGATGCGGATAACAGTCGTGCGGATGCGGGGCGGATGCGGATAACAGTCGTGCGGATGCGGGGCGGATGCGGATAATAGTCGTGCGGATGCGGGGCGGATGCGGATAACAGTCGTGCGGATGTGGGGCGGATGCGGATAATAGTCGTGCGGATGCGGGGCGGATGCAGATAACGTTTTGTCTATCCGCGCAGGGCTCTATGTAGGTTATAAGTGCAGGAACATATGTTTGCTCCTATCCTCGACGTATTACATCCTTCCCAGAAGCCAATGGTGTATCAGAGATGGGGGGTGGGGAATAATCTTATTAAAATTATTATTAGCATAGGCACAATTTGATTTACTGTACGTCGCACCGACAGAGGTCGGTGACAATGGGGCAGAAGATGGCTAGATGGGGAAGGATGTGGCCGTGGCCTGTATTAAGGTACAGTCCTAGCATGTGCATAGTGTGCAAATGGGAAACCACGGAAAACCATCTGCAGGACTGCCCACAGTTGGATTCGAACCACTAACAGTCTAATACGTTCACACATACCGTACGCGAGCGAAAGGTAGCAGAAAATATTGTCTGGGCCGTCAGTGCACCGCCTACTTTATGAGTGGGGTCGCCTAACAGTTCAAACAGGTTCGATTCCATATCGAGCTACGTTGCGTAACGTGCCAGTGCGAGCCCGCTCGAACTTGAGTATCATTCGCTCCTGCTGGAACAGAAGACATCAGTTTGAACAAGTTCGAGCTTTGCACGACCTTTTGAGTGCACTGCGACCTATCGGCGTGTTCTTATCAGGCCAGAATCCTCAAGAAGGCTGTGTTCGAGCATTGTGCTAGGCGGAACCGGCTCGTCCTGTGTTTTCTGTGCACTGCTGTATAGTTTGTGCATATAACCCCTTCAAACTGTATCTGCAATGTGGAGACAGCCACAATCTGTGTTTGTGCTATGATTCGATGCACATGTCTCCCCAGAATATACAAACTGCCTACAGAACATCATTGGACTGTACAGAACAAAGGCGACGGGTCACTCACTACACGTTCATCGTAAAATCTTGCGGCAACAGTATGTAATGTGAGTATGCGAAACCAAAGACGTATCAGTGACGGGGGCGGGAATAATCTATATTAATATTGTTATTATTATGTACAATTTGGTTTACGTCGCACAGACAAAGATAGGTCGTATGGTGACAATGGGACAGAAGAGGGCTAGGCACGGAAGGATGCGGCCGCCTTTAAGATACACCCCCAGCATATGCCTGGTGTGCACGGAAAACCATCTGCAGGGCTGCCGACAGTGGGATTCGAACCTCTAATAGTCTTAATACGTTCACACATAACGTTCGCGAGGGAAAGGTTGCAGGAAACAATGTCTAGGCCGTCAGTGCTCCGCATACTTTATGTGTGAGGTCGGCTAACAGTTCGAACAGGTTCGATACCGTATCGAGCTACGTTGCATATCGATTCGGCACGAGCCCTCTCGAACTTGAGTATCATTCGCCTGTCGCTGGTTATAGACAGCCGGGGAGTGAACTAGATCATTCCCAGATCAATTTTGAATCATTAGAAGAGGTATTTATTGCAAATTTCAGAGGTTAAATCCTTTGTCAAAACTCATTGCATTGCCCAAAATAAAGGTAAGAATGGTCGGGTTGGCGGGCCACTGTTGACGACACATTAGACTGTAATCATTGTCAAAACCACTGTTTCTTTCATTTGAATCCCTCACAGAACGCTACCTATACTGCCTATTCAATTAGTACCGTATGGGTACACAAAAACCTAACCTTCGTCCAGACAGTCTTCTAACCAAGTAGCGGCCAAGGGTCTCTTTCGTCAAGGCAGTCGACGAAGTACGGTAGCGATGTATGCCTTGTTCTGGTCCAACTTTTACATCAGTAATTTTCGTCCAGGCAGTCATCTAATCTCGCTACGAGTGAGTACGCTGAAGCGCATCATAGGAGTCTGTCAAGAGCTATGAGACCTTGTTGGTGTTCTGAAATTTTGCATCTGTGACACATATTATAGTATGGGCTTTATACATAGTTCGGTCATCCATAGGCACTGCAAAAGAAGAGCCAAAATTACTGCTTGTAGTAGAGGAAAGGGATCGGGTGCATATGCCCCAGGTTAGGTTTGTGGCAGTATGTAAAGCCTTATTCGACGTTCACTGCTTTCGAACTTCGCAGCAAAACCGGCACCAAACGATAATGTTGGCACTGCTGAAATAACGCCACAACACCCTCGTAGTCTTTTTCCGTAATCAGTTGGCGACTCTCTTATATTCTGCTCTCGCAACATAAATATCTCAGCTCTCCACACCAAAAACATAAGTTTGTTTTGTGTTTGTATCTTCTCATCCTATCTGAGAGAGAGTGTAACTTCCTAGCGCATGCGCATTGTAAAAGCTACAGACTTGGGTCTAAATCCTGCCATTAGCACTGCGAAGGTACCGTATGCGTATGCTATATTGCATTTGTCCCATAATTCAGTCACAACTGGAATTTTACTATATAAGTTTTGATCAAAAAAGGGGATGAAGGATGGGTCATAGTCAGTGGAGGAGAAAACATCTATTACCACAGCATTTCCACTATTATTATTTATTACAAAAGTTTATGGTGTTTGAAGCCATTTTTCAGTGTTGCATTAGTAAATGAAAGTTTGGTGCTTTACAGTCTGTCAACACGATTGTACCCAAATGAGATGGGTTATTCCCTAATACTGAAAAAGAATTAAGGTAAATGCACGAATGGTCGTCATGTTAAGACAGATTTAGTCAAGAAAATATATACACCTTATACATTTTGGTAAATTTAATCAACAAAAGCACTGTACCTAACCTCAAACTCTACTCAAACACTAGGAAACTCTCAATATCAAAAATATTCTTTTTTTGAAAATAACGTATTTTTTAAAAAAGTTTTTGCCCTAGTCCTCGGCACTATGTCTTTGGATTTTTCCCTTATTTGTCACCCGTTTGCACCAATAGCCGTCACATTGCTAGTTTTCCTTGTCTGCTGTTTGTAATGCATTACCATCAATTGTTGCGGAAGACCCCGATTTATCAACTTGGAGGCTAACGTTTATGAAAAAAAAAATACCAGAATTGGGAAAAATTTTCCATTTTTTGGTCTGTATTGACAGTTGTAATTTGTGTTTAACAAAAAACACAAAACAGTACCAGTAATAGTTTTTTATTAAAAAAATGAAATATTAAAAAAAAAGACGGCATTGGGAAGCGGGAATGGTGGGTAGAAGACATACGGGCATGAAAATATCGTAATTCTGCTCTAAACACATTTATTATAAGTTATTTTTGTATTAATTTAAAGTGCAATATTAATGATAATTGAAATTCGAACAATATAACCACATGAACGTGTATTGATGTAGGCTTCCCCGGTCGGTGTTCAAGCGCGAATGGTCATTTTCCGGGCTGTTATGCGTAGTCACATAAAACGTGAGACCAGACCCTGGTGTAACATAACGTCTGCGTTGAACAATCTCCGAGGGTCTGGCAGTATAGATTGTAAGCCGTTTACCACCAAATAACAGTAGGTTTTAATTTGATGTTCTGTAATATTGCAGCATGGTTTACTGTCAAATTTTGAGGGATTCGTAAAGTCAGGCTTGGATTTCTTTTTAGGAAAGATGCACACCTTTTCCTCACTGGCCGCCCATCTTTGAAAGGAGAGAACCTCTTCAATTATTTTGTGAAGCGCTGGACGCTATTTTACAAATTGTCCTTTGTTACCGGGAACCCCGCTTTTCCTAGTGAGATAACCCATTGAATTAACACCCTTTCTTAATAAGGAATTTGGTCCCATCTTCCTATCTCTGGTTTTTCTTTTAATTTTGTCGGAAAGGGCGTTTTCTCGGAACACCATTCCTCTCCGCGGCCGTTGTGATACTCATGCCGTCCTCCTCAATGCCCTTAGTAGCAGCTTCCATTTGCTGAATATCGTAGGCTAATTGAGAAATGTGCGTTTCGAGATATTACTTGAAAGTAAATATTTAGTCTTAGAATATATTTTTCATCTCGACTTGAAAAGAATCCCTTTTAGCTCACCTAAAAATCCTAGGCCTAGACCTACTGATGATGATAATAATAATAATGTTGATTTACGTCCCCAACTACTGCGGCTTTTAGAGACCCCGGGGTACCGGAATTTCGCCCCGAAGGGTGATCTATAACGTGCCAGTAAATCTTCTGACACGGCTCCCTCGCATTTGTGCACCCTCAAATTCCAGATGACAGCACCAGGATTCGATCCTGCAACAGCAGGCGAGAACGTTACCACTGAGCCACCACACCAGCGTAGGCCTACGTCCGTCACAGAGACAGATCTATATAATATCAGCACACTGTAAATGTTTATTGGTTCTAAAACATTAACGCAAACTATGACGACTATTGGACACGATGATCAAACGACAATTTAATTAATGCCGGACACTTCAGAACTACATTATAAGTATATTGCCGCTGTTAGTTGGATCTTACAAGGAGATATGACAATGTGCCAATTTTCGTCACAAATGACGGGCTTTAGCAAAGTGCGTGTTTTTAAATCCAGTGTACGTCACCAGCATTTCTAACCAAACTAGGAACGTGAGCACGAAATAGCAAATTGCATTATGTTACAGAAACAATTACCCACTATATCACACACTTGTAACATTTTAAAATGTCGGAATGTAACACGTACACACATAATTAACTGGCGTGCCTGGTTAGCACATGCGAGAAGTAATATGCCGCGTCAAGACAGCTCAACTCACACAAGATGTTTGACGCTGGGAATCGCCTATTACATCGCACGCATGATTTCGCAAAGTTGTTCCTTATTATCGGCAACGAAGGTATGACGAATCTCGCAAGACTTCGTGCATTGAGAAAGACCCGTTGACATGCTTATTATATGTCCTTATATACGAGAGTGACGACTATCGGCTCAGTGACGAGAACCGGTACCGTTACCTTACATGAGATTAATACATTTCGTTTATTACAAAAAGGAACTGACTGCGTGGCTCAGGGGTAACGTTCTCGCTTGCTGGGCCCTAGGTTGCAATTCGTATCCTGGCACAGTCAGTTGGCATTTGAGGGTGCCCAAACACGAGGGAGCCATGTCAGTAGATTTACTGGCACGTTAAAGATACCCTTCGGGGCAAAATTCCGGCATCCCTGTGTTTCTGAAAGCCAGGGTAGTTGAAAGGCACGTAAACCATTAACATTATTATTGTTTTATTACAAAAGGTATTTTGGCTAATTTAAGTAGTTTTGTAGCTCGTTCACCACTCGTGAACTGTTACCTTTAGCCATAACAAAGGCTAACTGTTTTTAGGAAACACCACATTCACACTTCAATCAGGAAGGTATGAACATTTTAACTTTCCAGTAATAAACTGACTGTAAAACAGGTTGCCATGTTGGATAAGGCTTGATTCAGGCAATACTGCCAACTTTACCACACTGCCCTGTGGCCGGGTTAGACGAAAATTCCTCTTTGTACTAAAGTTGGGTGGGGTAAAACCATTGGTCGCTACTAGGTTAGACGACTGTATGGACGAAATTTACTGATTGCACAGGGTGGGGCAGAAGATGCGCATGGGTTGCACTGCCTCGTATTGCGTCATTTCCATACCTTTCTAGGGAACGGTTACGATTGAAATTACGGTCCATTATCACTAGTGCAATGGAAATATATGTTAAATTACCTCTTGCTGATTAAACGACTACTGCCATGTTCATCAAGCGCGTGAGCTATTTAGTAATTCTTGGTCTAGAGCAGTGGTTCTGAACCCTTAGAAGTGTGCGGACCACTCAGCCTGAAATTGAATCATGTACGGACCACCCCTTCACCCAATACACCTTATCAGTTGTAACTCTTCTGAATAACACTTATTTTAAAGATATTTCAATTCAAAACCTGATAGTCATCGCCGCAAATACATTCGGACGATTCTCGTTCAACGGACATCGTTTTCAAAATACCCATTTATTGGCCACTTTTTTATACGTGCTGGTGGTCCCTTTTCTCCCGCGGACCACCGGTTCAGCTCCACTGGTCTAGAGAGACTATTTCCACTCTTCTTCTTCCTCGCCTTTTCCCGTTACGCGGGGTCGGCTTTCTTAATCCTGAGGCACCAGTCATTTCGTTGTAAAGCAGCAGATAGGCCCAATACTCTCGTGTCCCTATGGACATTCGTCATCCATGTTGTTTGAGGTCTGCCGGTCCCTCTCTTTTGTGTAGCCATGGAAAGGCACTTCTTCACTACATGATTTTCCGGTCTTCGCATAACATGTCCATACCTGGACTCTAAAAGTTTCTCAGTTATAGGCGCTACTTTGAAACTGCCTCGCACATGTTCATTACGGATTTTATCTTTGAGAGTAACTCCACCTGCCCAACGTGACATACGCATTTCAGTGGTATGTAGCTTATGCTCATGTGCCTTGGTAGTAGCCCATGTTTGGTTTTACGGCAGTTTTATAAACTTTACCCTTCGTTCTTGTGTGTTGCTTTATGATTATTCACTTTAGAGATGGCTTTTCTAACTTCCGCTTGTGTGATTTCATTAATAGCTCCTTGCGTCATAGGTAGTTCTACTTCTTATCGCCCGGGACAGAGACAAAGGGGAGCATATGTGACTAACACAGGGCCACCACCTAATAATTATTGGTCTAGGCAAATGTAACTTTTACAAAAACAATTAGTAACGTATGCATGGGGTTGGCGTTACTGCACTTGTGCATAATTCACGTTGATAAGGGCCAGCACAGCTGGAATCTTACTCTATTTCATGATATATAAGGGAAATCTAATTTGAATCAGTAGTTTAGTAAATTTTTTCAAGGGTTCTCTTCTCCTCAACTGTTACCAGCTACTCTTGAGATCATAGAAGTTGACTAATGCTTCAAGGATGCCATGTAATTCTATGCGTCAGGGACAAACGACTTGCCTTTCAATATACTCTACCTTCTGTGCCCACCGTTATTACTTTTTCTACTATTGCACTGCGTGTTGAAGTCTTGTTATGTGCATCAGAACTTTCTGTTATGTTTTTCTCTCTGATTTTATATGATAAAGGCCCAAATACCATTATATCAGGTATTTTGTAAAAGATGACACAACAAACAAGCAAGGAAATTTCAACTATTATTAAGTTGTGTGTTGTACAGAGTGTGGGTCTACAAACCAAATAGGTGGACGCTAAAAGTTACAACGTACAAAACATGTGGGACACAACCTGTGACATCCAGCTCTAACTTCCTTAGCCCTACCTCCGAGCAATTATGTTGGACATGCTATTGCATAAAAAACAAAACTGTCTCCACATAAGCTCAGAGGTAGAGTAACGGAAGCCAAATCTGGAAGTTGTTAGTTTGTGTTGTGCTTTCTACCCTCCATCTATATGGTTTGTACACTCTTTGTAAAATCAACGACCTAATAGCCATGGTCCTCTATGGTCATTTACAGTGTATTTGCTTACATGTTTAGTGCCTTATAAGTTACATTCCACATGTATTATATTAATAGCTTGATGTGTGTATTCTTACAGATCTGTCCATATGATCCAGTTGAACAGCAAGTTGCATGGAATAGACCTGGGCGAGAATGCAGTTTCAGTTGTGTGGTTCTTTTTATAATATGCAGTAATTGTATTTCTTGTACTACATTGTGTAATGCAAAATAAATATTACTTTTTCAATTATCAAACTCCTGGGGTTTAAATTTGATTGTTTCTCCTTCCATCTCATAATCCATTTGCAAGAGGGTCATGGGATTCAAACAAGAATTCGGAACCTATGCAGGAATGATACGAGTTAGGTCATTCCATAGACTGATTAGGAAGTTATGTAGGATAGGACAATATGCACTGGAATTTGAAGGTTGTCTGTTTGGAAACCTGACTCAATAGATTTTATAGCATTTAGCAGTTAATAGATTAAGTTGTTTTATTTGACCTAACATAAAATCAAAAGGAACTAATAATATCAATATCTATCTACATATATGCACAGTTCACGCCACGATTTTTGGCCGGTGAATCCTGATTGCACAGTCATACAGAGGACAGATGGCGAGCCTCGGGCATTTGCAATTGATGCATGAGTTTCTTTCCACGCAACTGAAAACTCGCGTATCAATTTCACATGCGTGAGGCCCGCAGACTGCAATCAGGACTCGCCAGCCAAAAACCGTGGCGTGAACTGTATATTTGCTTCCAAAGTTACGTAATGAACGACATATTTCAACTTATTAAATATAATGTTGACTGCCTGTAAAACATTTAATCAAAGATAATTATATTAGGTAATGTTAATTGATCCACAAATGATCTAGCTCTGCAAAATATTTATAAAAATATGTGATATCTTGGGGATTTAGTTTGCAGTATGTTTCTTTTTTTTGTCTGTTTTAAGGAAAAATATTTGTGTGATTTGTTTTTGTGAAGAGCTGAGCAAGTGCAGGGAGGCCGCTTTCTGGAAAACTCAGGGAATTTAAATTGCATAGAATAAACAGGGGAAAAATTTGGCAGGATGAAAAATAAATGTCTTGACGTAGGATTGGGCATAATAATAAAGCATCGTTGGCAGTATTAATTAATCTTGCATACAAGATTAATTACCGTTAAGATTAAATATTAAATACCGTAATTTGACCGTTCTGCCATTTCTTCTTTTTGGATGTTCGCCTTTCAGGATATCCGAAGTCAGAAAAATTAGCTTTGCGAGAAAGAAATATGGCTCGGGTTTTTATACCTTCTTCCATATAAGTGGAGTGTAATAACAAGACGCCAGAGCCGCGAAGAAGAGCTCTTCCCTATACGAGCGCACTACCTTCGATTGAAATATTACAGACACTGTATCAATTGTAAGCTGGCTTTAGCTTCACGTCTGTAAGAGGTATGAGCTCTTCTCCGAGGCCCTGGCGTGTTGTCATTTGACTCTCAACTTAGAATAAGGTATAGTTGTGGTGTAACGTGATTCACTGAACAGATGGTGCAAAATCTGAATTGAGTTTACTTATGTCCCAGGCATCCTTCCTGTACTGTCGACTTGTGTCTGTAAGTCATTTGCAAAGAGTTTTTATTTTATTTTTAAATAAGCGAAGAGGCATACAGGTAAATGGAATTTCTTTGGCTATAATGAGTAATAAAACAAAGACTGCAACGACAATGGTTTACGTAAACTAAAATTCACTCGTCAACAATTTACACTTTTGTTTTTAGTATTTTTTGAAGATCATGGGGGGATTATAGAAATTCAATCCAGAATAGCTGCAACCGTCAAAGTACCCAGATTTTCAGTCTTGGTTAGAAGAATTTCCGAAGAACGCAAAACATTCTTTTTGTAACCTGTGCAAAAAACGGATTCCTTTGAGCAACGTGGGCAAGAGAGCAATCACTAGCCACATGATAGAAAATTTCACAAAGCATGGATCACCAACCATGTGACTGCGCTTTTGTCAGATCGAACCATACTTCAGTTTCGTTGTTTTATATACCGTGTCAACAAGACTGAGCTTGAACAGTTTGATAGGAGTAAATCTCGCCTGGATCATTTTTATACTAAACAGTTCAAGAGCTTGGAAGAATATGAAGATGTGTGGCAGATCATAAAAATCATCCTCATATTTTCTCATGGTAACACCTTTGTGGAAGTATTCTTTCCATTTTTTCCAGTGGAAACTCTCATAGCGATGAGAAGAATTCAGGATGCTGGTGGAGAAGATGCCATAAACATTGGTGATGAAATGGTTTGTTACGCTTGTGGGGCTAGGGCTAAGGAAAAGGAAATAGAGTGTTTGAGTCGGTACAAGAGAGAGAACAAGAAGAGAAAGGATGAAGTGTTGATGGCATTAAATAAAAAAAGGAAGAATTGTTTACAGAGAAACATGAGCTGGAAATGAAAATAAAAACATTGAAGAAATAAGAAATTAAAACGTATTCAAAGTCACCTAAATATCTGTGATTAAATACATGTATTATACCTAAATCTTCTCTCTTCTTCATCTATCCCTTTTGCCTCTCAGCGTCGGGTCTGCCAGCCACTTTCTGTATTCATTCCTATTCCCTGCGAGTCTCCTGGTTTGCTGCAGAGTCCTTCTCTTCTTCTCTGCCACCTCTCCGACATATTGGATCCATTCTTTCCTTGGACGACCTCTTCTTCGAGTGCCCTCAGGCTTTGCCTCAAACACTTGCTTCGGTTTCCTTTCTTCATCCATCCTTGTGATATGTCCATACCATTGTAAAGCTTTCTTCTGGATGGTATGTACTACCGATTCCACCTTTAATTCTTCTCTAATCGCTGTATTTCGTACCCTATCTCTTCTAGTTTTATTCACTATCTTCCGGAGGTATTTCATCTCGGAGGCAGTCACTCTACTTTCATGTTTGTCCAGCATAGTCCATGTCTCAGCTCCATAGGTGAGTGTAGGTAAAAATACTTTCTTATAGATTTGAATCTTGGCTTTCTCCGAGACTTCCTTCTTTCCCACAATACACTGGCTCAACTGATAATATACGTTATTTGCCTTTACCCGAGTACTAACCTCTCCGTCGATTCTTCCATCCTCAGTCAGCATTGTTCCCAGATATGTAAAGCTGTGGACTTGATCCATAGTCCTTCCTTGCCACTCAATCAACATATCTCCTATCTTCATCACCTTACTCTTATTTATATTAATGGTGAGTCCTCTGTCTTGTAGGGAAGTTGCCCACTCTGTGACAGCTTGTTGCAGGTCTTCTGAACTATTATTAATGAGTACTATGTCGTCCGCATACACTAGTGACTGAAGGTACATTGGTCTCATTTTCCAGTTTCCAATTTGCATTTGCCTTGTCCTAGCTCTGCATTGACTGATCACTTGATTCATGAATATAATGAAGAGGAGTAGACTCAGGCTATCACCTTGTTTCACTCCTCTGTCCATCCTGAATTGTCCACTCTCATGTCCATCCAATCTCACTAATCCCTTGACCACCTTATACACACTTTGAATTACCGGTACTCTGATCAACTTTCTTCCTATCGGTAAAATTTCCAGTGCTTTCCATATTTCTTCTTTAGGTACAGAATCAAACGCAGCTGTAATGTCTAGGAATGCCAGATATGCTTCCTTCCCTCTGTTGTTTATTCTCTCTATAAGGTGTCGAAGACAACTAATCTGATCTTGAGTTTGCCGATGTGGGCGGAATGCTGCTTGTTCTTCTTGTAGCTCTGGCTCCACCAGTCTTCGTAATCTTTTCTCTACAATTCTCGTGTATAGCTTCAATACAACTGATGATAAGCAAATAGCTCGATAGTTCCGACAATCTGTTGTACTTCCTTTCTTATGGATTGGGATGATGATGTTGTTTGTCCATTCCTCAGGTATCGTTTCTTCCTTCCAGCAAATGTTAAACAAAATTCTTAACCATTCTTTTAATTCATCACTTCCTTTCTTAATCAATTCAGGAGCTATATCATCCGGACCCGATGCTTTACCATTCTTCATCTTGGTTATCGCTTCGTCAATTTCATACCTACTGATTACGTCTTCTTCTTCCTCTTCATCCTCCATCTCTTCTGATTGTATGGGGGGGCGTGGTGGCTCTGCGGTCTAGCTGTATGCCTCTCACCAAGGCGGTCCGGGTTCGATTCCCGGTCAATGCATGTGAGATTTTCGAAGTGAAATGCCATGTCCTGTGGTTCGGATTCCACGTAAAAAGGAGGTCCCGTGGCTCATGATCTCAAGATTAACGGTCACGTTAAACTACAAGCTTCCTTCCTTTTTTCTTCTGATTGTAGTTGTTGCTCTTGCTCTATCTCATCCCTCTCAGTTTCGAACACCTCTGCATAGTAATCTCTCTAAGTTTCCAGTACTTCTTCTACTTTGGTTTTAAGTATGCCGTCTTTGTTTTGTATACTTTCTTCCCATATTTTCCTCTAAGTCCTTTGACAAATGTCCAGAACCTTCTTTTATTTTCATGGAAATTTTTCTCTGTTTCATCTCCAAATTCTTTCCAACTATCCTCTTTCGCTTGTCTGACAATTTATTTCGATACATTTCTAGCTTCCACATATTTCTCCCAGTCATCCCTCCTCTTGCTTTGTACATATTTCTTCCATGCTTCTTTCTTCTCCTTTACTGCCTCCTGCATCACTTCATTCCACCATCGAGTTCTCTTCTGATATCCTCCTACTGTCTTCATCCCACATATGTCTTGTGCTGTTTTCTTGATGACGTCTCTTAGTACTTCCCAGACTTGTTCGGCTGAATTCATGTCCGTATTCCCTCTGGCTGCCTGCAGCCTCTGATCCAACTCGTCTCTATATCTCTTCTTCTTTTCTTCATCATTAAGTTGGTCTATGTTTAACTTGGAGTACTTTCTGGGTCTCTGTGGCTTTGGTGTCCGGAAGTGCGTAGTCATGACTAATAGGTGATGTTCAGCACTCATCTCCGCACTTCTAAAAACTCGTACATCATCGATTGCATATCTTGCACTCTCTGTGTATGTAAAATAGTCTATAGCACTCGTTACATCTCGTCCTTCAGCTACGTATGTCATCTGATGACATTTCTTATGGGGAAAGAAAGTGTTTCCAATAAGTAAAAGATTATCTACCCAAAACTTAATCATTCTGTCTCCATTACGATTCTTAACTGCTTCTGCCGCATATTTGCCAACACATCCATATCCTTCCTCAAACTCTTTACCTATCCGTGCATTCCAATCTCCCATGACAACGACATGTTTATTCCCATCCAGAGCTCTGTGAATTGTTGTCTGCAAGGCTTGGTAGAAGTCATCTTTCTCTGCTTCACCTCTGTCTTCTGTGGGGGCATATATCTGGATGATCGAGATGATTGTCCTCTTGTAAGCTGAGGTCCATTCTGATTATCCTGGAATTTACTGCTTCCCAGTACCTTACTTGGTTGTTGAATGTAGGACTTAGTATGACTCCCACTCCCTCTTTTACTCTTTGATCTCTATCCACACCGGAATACCACAAGGTATATCCTTTTTCCATTGCCATTTGTCCATTACCCTTCTTCTTTGTTTCACTAATCCCCAGCAGAGGAATTTTATATTTCTGCATTTCATTTATTATTTCTACTTCCTTTCCTGTCAGAGAAGTTAGATTCCATGTACCCATTTCATTGTCCTTTTCTTGCAGGGTCGTATTATTTTTATCCGTCCGGCTCTTCCGTTTGTTCTCTGAATTTGAAAAGCTTCACCCGACGTGGGTAATCACCCCTACGCGAGCTAGCACAGTGGAGGGGCTGCCTCCTCACAGCATCTGTGCCTGCTGGACTTTTCTGTCGGGGTTGTTCCCCCTTATCTGAGCATATCCCGTTTTAAGGCGCCAGAAACTCGCCCTCACCCCTCCCTTACGGGCTGGGATTTTCTGGTTGCATTGCTAGGCAGAGCCTACCAACTAGGGCATTTCTCAGTATTTACCAGACACCTACTCAGCATTGGTGTCCCCACCGAGGCCCAATAACCAGCCATTCACCCTCCTCCTTTCTCAACCGGGCTTGGGACCGGCTAAGGCAGAGTTTTATACCTAATTAATTGTGATTATTTTGAAATGTGCTCAATGAAACATGTAAGGTATTTAATTTGTGATAGATATACATTGTCGTATGAGACTATGTGTTATGTATTTTACGTTCTATAATAAATAAAAGTATTTACCGTACATACATTTTGTTTTATTTTTTGAAAATAGACATAAATGACATCCTTATAAAAGTACATGTGTTAATAAAAGGTTAAATTTAACACGGGAAAATAATTTTAGGTAACCAGCGGTCACCCTGATGTGGTACAGCCAATTTTCAATTTTAGCAGTGCTACCACCTAATAATGTGTAAAGTCACCAAGCCTTCAACAGAAGCGATAATGTGCACTCTTCAGTTCAAATTTTGTATTGGCTTTTCAATATTAGGTAGCCAAAATAACTGCAGGTTGACCACCATGACAAGTTCCAATTGATTTCAATTTATACTACTTTCTTTGTCATGTAAGCGGTCAACGCAGTGAATACGGGACCATATTGAAATTGATTTCAGTTTTCATTTAAATGTAAAAGGGTTACCATAAGACCTCTTTATCCCTGGACACTTACAATTTTTAGGTAATAGAAAGGGCAGATTTTCTATTCTGAGGATTTAATATCCTGGTTTTCCACAAACAGCCCTTTAAAACGTTGAAAATAATCGTATGTCACAATATATTCGCCAGATGTCAGCACATCGCACTGCAATGGGAATGTAAACATGATGCCAATAATATAGTTTTATGAAAGTATTCATGTGCGCTCTGGAGTTTTATTCTTGTACTGATCTACCATAGTGATGACAATCTATTGGTGCGAAATAAATCCTTTGCTCCTTTAGATATATTTCCTGAGTTGTTGATTCATTGTAGGGACTTGGGGTGTTTCTGATAACCTGTGTGATGGCTGTTCTAGAGTGTGAATCTTTAATTGAGCCAAGGATTTTGGTAGGAGCCTGCTGTGGCCTTAATTTGGGTACAATCCCAGAAATTCGTGACTGCATTTCGAATCACGGTGCTGACAGCAGCCATCCTGATTATGGTTTTCTCTAGTCTTGTTTCTTCAATCCCTCACCGGCAATTAACCTCATGTGTGTGTTATTTTCGTTAACCCCTCACAAAACCCAAATTATACTGTAATTTGATAATGGTTGTCAGTAGGGGGGTAGTAGGGGTTCTAGGCCACCCGGCGTTGCTCGGGCGGCATTCATATTAAATAATTAATAACTCTCGAACCCGTGGTCGGAGATTCACGAATGAGGTGTCGTTGGACTCGGGCTGTCGGGGGCTTTGGTATGGACCACTCATTTCAACCCCTTAATAAAACCTACCCCTACTAGGGGGTGAAATTGTAATTTTTGTGTGAAAGTCTCTTTCCAAATGTGACATGTATAAGGTGCGCTGCTAAAATGAACTTAAACGTTGTTGCTCATATAGCGCATGCGTTTTACGAGATGCCGCTATGGATGAACATTTTTGTTTTTTGTTTTTTACGCATGCGCACTTTGGATTTTTGTAAGAGGGCGAGCTCTTTGAAATAAATGATTGATAAGAAGAGGTTTTGGTGGTGAGGAGAGAATCAGATAGTCGCCTACTTTCCTACGAAGTTTGCCGATATGTCTCAAACGCAAGGTCGGATTTGGACGTGTGACGTGTCAAATCGCTTGTCTCGAAGCCCTATACATGTTATTAATAGGTTAGAGTTTTGAGAATGAGGGAAACAGGCTTTTTTGGGGTAAAACCATGATTTTAGACTTTTTCTGATATTTCACGAATGCATGGTCGGATTTGATCCTATGACGTGTCAAATGGCTTGTCTCGAAACCCTGTGTATTTTGGTAATAGGTTAAAGTTTTTGAGAATGAGGGAAACAGAATTTTTTGTTGTAAAACCGTGATTTTAGACTTTCTGTTATATCTCACAAACCAATAACGCCAGAGACGTATACGAGGGGTCGTAGGACTCGGGGTGATGCCCCTTTCCTCTCCCCTTTCGAATATAGTATTTATGTTTAAAAAATGCGAAAGGGTCTAACGACACTTTTGTTGAAAACATTTTAGTTTTTAAAACTTTTTCTTTTAATCTGTCTAAAATGTTCATGAAGAGTGGTTGCAGATAGAGACGATACCACTGGACACGTGTTTCAACGAAGCTATTACTGGCCACGGTGGTGATATACCAATACAGTATTCGCTATTTCGATGAGACGGCGGGTCGAGGGTTCGTTTTCCGATTTTTTCTATGATGGAATATCTAATACCTAAACCCCCTGAAGGGGGTCTTTAACATGTAAACGATTATGAGTGACATGACAAATGATAATTCCTTGATCAGATGAAGTTAGCTTTAGATAGAACAAACAGAACTTGGTTATATGTTGCTTGAAGTGAGTATAGAAAACAAACTTGCTGGGGCAGACTGACAGGATGTGGATGTTATTTGAGCTTATTGGAATGCATTGACTTGACTTGACAACAGGGCAATGAAAAAAGCACAGAGATGCTGAGGACACTTGAAGGTCAAACGATATGGCAACTATGGTGGGAGGGGGAAGCGAGGATGATGTCGCCGATCATGTTCAATGTTCAATGAATGAATTTAAATTTTGCGAAGCATTGTTCGGAGAGGGTCATGTGACGACTTGTTTTAAGGATATTTATTTTTCCGATCTTTCTTATGGTGGTCTCATTGATTGAAATCATCCAAAACTGCTAGGGCATGGCCTTGAGATTTTATAAACTGATAATGGGATTTTGACATACAAGGTCCACTCAGAACTTGACATGATGTCATTCTTTTTATGGCTTATGAATTTCCCCAAAAAAGACCCAAAACAACAAGATCATAGACTTTTGCTTTTCTTAATATATTGCAAACCCATAATGTTAGATGTTTACTGTGAGTGACGAAACCTAGCTAGGTAAAGAAAGAATTATTGTGGGCTACATGTATGGTGACCGACACGTCTTTGAACATTGGAACTTGTTTTCAGATCTGAGTGTAGTACATAGGGAGTATAGGTTGTAGGCATGGCTTGACAAACGGTGTACACAAAATTCAATTTATCGATTCAAGAATTATGAGTAGACTATCATTAATTAATTGGTTAAAGAGTGTAGCTAAAAATAAAAAAAAGTGACTACATTAAACTAAACTGAACCAAGTCGAATCAAACCCAACTGAACCAAACCAAGCCTAAAGCAAACCAAACCTAATCAAGAACAAGCCAAGGTCTAAGTGTAAAACTTGTGGGGGAATGCAGTCATTGGCAATGTCCAAAGAAAGGGATAACGCTCTACCTTTAGAGGGTGAGGTAAAGCTAGCGCATGGTGCTAATGCATATTCCCAAGTACATGAACCACACACACACACAACTATCCTATGCTGTTTTTATGAGTTGACTGTTAAAACTTACTCAGTGGTTACTGAGCAAGATGGTCGCTACACACAACAAGCTTTAAATACTTGAGGCTAATAATCTATACACACACACACACGCACTCGCTTGTTCTAAACTAAACTGTCTCGCTGGCAGTGCTCACACAGTAGGCAAATGACAGAAATGCTTGGCTAACCGAAATACAATCATTTTCGGTTGTCTAATGATACCAGCTAGCCATTACATGCTATAGTGGTGAGCACATGTGCCTCTTGCACTGGAGATCGTAACTCGATTTCTAGCTCTAAGGCCTAGAACGAATCAAACTAAGAAAGAATGGTATGGTGACGCAGTAGTTAAACTGTTAGCCTTTCAATAAGGTAGACTAGGGTTTGATTTTGGGTTAATATACATGTCATAAACAAACAAACAAAAAAAGCGGAGATAATGTTTAAAACTGATTACACTTGTCTCTTTTCAAATTATTACTTAGATTACAAATACAAAGGTGGACTGGGTTTGATATACAGTTAATGCTGCCTATCGCATACTAGCCTGTAAGAAAGCCAAACAAGCAAAAGGCGTAGGTAGAGCAGTGGTAAAATCACTATGTGTAGAGAACTACCTAACGGTTTTATGAACTGGCAATGCTATGTCGCATAAACAGTGCAGGATACAATCCGGCAACCATAATTTTTATCTTGTGGAACAGAGAAAATGCAATTTTACCTTGATGGATAGGAAATGAGTGCAGATGAATGACCTATGCATTAGCCTACCATAGGGTTATAACCACGAGGTGGAGGTGTGACTTTTATATTTTATTGTTTAGAGACATGGCTTTTTTGTAACCAGTAGATTTAGTATTTTGTAAATATTCATTTTTGTAATTGTAAATAGTGGAAACATTTTTTTTGTAATAGTAAATGTTAAATGTATAACTAATAGTTATTTGGGATAAGTGTGCATGTCAAGGATAAATAGCGTGGTTGTATTTGTTTTCAAAGACAGGTATGGTTGTGTGAATGTATGACTACAAATAGAATGATAGAGAGAGAGAGAGAAAGCTTGTGTATGTGTGTGTGTGTGTGTGTGTGTGTGTGTGGGTAGCATTGATTTTTCAACCAAAGCAAACACGGCAAGGTAGGATGGTGGGGTAATTAATGTATATAGCAAATGGTAAATAGTATACTATATTTTTTTAACACTTGTGTTTTTTTAATGCAGCAGTAGATAGGTGTTATTTTGTAAAACAGTCTTACCTACAGTAGTAGTAGTAGTAGTAGTAGTAGTAGGCCTATATGTTTTTGGAAACAAACAGAAAGAGAATGCACTATTGCCATGGCCAAGCACTTCCATTAAAGTGATTTCAAGAAAATTTAAATCAGCAAATGTGTGTTTTACAAAACTAAACATTCAGCATGGACTAAATCATAAACGTGTCTTCTGTGATATGGAAAAAATAGGAAATCCATGTTTCCATATCAACACAATTTAAAAACTTAAAACTGACATTTAAAGAATGTAAATGGGAAATTGGCAAATGTGTAAACAACAAAATGGAAAATTCTTGTTTCCATATCATGAAATCCAAAAACTTTAAACTGACATTTTCAAATCGTGTACATGGAAAATTGACAAATGGCAATGTGTGAAATGTGAAAATGAAAAAATATGAACAAATGGCTATCATTATTTAAAAAAAATAAAAAACTTTCGTGTTCTATCGTTAAAGTGTGAATCAAACCACATCTACTTATTTGGATCACTCGAGACTGAGTAGACCTGTTTTAGTCCTAATATACTTTTAAAATTTTATGTTAAAGCTCAATTTGAACTCAAGAGCTTTAGAGTGCCAGCTAACTATTATAACCGTTACGTCACAAAGACAACTTTACACTACTCTTAATAAACAATAATAAGAAAAAGAATAATAAATGTTGAATTTTTTTTTAAGGATGAACATGGTGACACTGTTTCTGTTGCACAGTCTGCTAGCTACTAGCCAGCAGCTGGGGTATTAGAAAACGATACAGTTGACATTTTGTAATGAGATGTGACATGTTTCAAAGTACAGTATTATGGGTTGCTGTTGAGTAAAAACTAATCCTGTACAAGGAAGCAAGGGTTCGAACCCCTTACCTAACATTACTATTGCCTGAACATGGCTTGACGACACTGTATTATTATGATACTCGATACACAAACCATAGATAGAGTGTATTGTTTAAGATCACTTTCTTTCTGAACATAGGTGGAGACTGTTGATGGTTAACAATGGCATTAATATAGTAGGACGTGGGTATAGCAATTAAGAAAAAACAGACAATACCCATACAATATTTTTATTTATTTAATATAAGTACTTGTACAATAGTTACATTCAAAATACATTTCTTTTTTCTCTATTACTATTTAGTCCTTTTTGATTCTCTTGCATATGAAGGGTAGATAACCTTGTAGTTCAGCCCCTTAAAACAACAACAACACAACCTTTTGCATAGTCTGTGATGTTGACGACTCTTGAGATGTGGAAGATGGATTAAACATAACTTTTACAGCAGGGGTTAAATGTTGCTCAATAAACACTGCAATATTTTGAGTAGCAACATTTTTTTCTTGTACTAGCTTTTTAGCATTGTCATGATTATTTGTTAACAACAACAGTGTTTCATTTGGTACACTACATTGATGATCACTCACACTTAAAACCTTACCATTTCTACTTTTTAGATTGCCTCGACATCTTTTTGACCTCTCTTTTGAGCATCGCCAAAATATTATTCCTTTTACATTTTGACGATTATAGTTATAAGAGTAGCCTTTATAGAGTACACGTTGTTTACCTTTGTTAGTTGTAGTAAGTTCCATAGTAGCAAATAACCTGTTAGTATGATTTGCTCACTACAAAGGTTATAACTGTTCTGATAATAAAATCATTTAGCGTTGGCTTTTATATTTAATATGTACAGTTTGAAGTGATAGCAAAAGTGAGAGCAAAATGGTAGCAGAGTGGTAGAAAATATAACATGTATTGTTAAGAAATAGTTTAAGCTGTTATGTGGATCCATTACATAATAATTTTAGCACGACGAAGCTCATTTTCTATATCCAATAGTTCTTCCTCATATTCAGTATAACCAGCCTGTTTATAGACATGCAGTTGCTGAAGCCGCCGGATTAGCTTACTTGGATTGTTCCAGTAGACAAATTTAACAAATGATTTTTAGTTGTAAACAAAGCATTACCATTATCATTATTATCTTCATCATCAACATCATCATCATCATAACCATTATCATTATCATCATCATCATTATCATCATCATCATGATCATTATAATCCTCATCACTATTACTATATAGTCCTTTTTGATCCTTTTGCAATACCACATTTTGCACAGTCTGTGTTGCCCTTGATAATGTTGGGAGTTTTTCAGACATTGACAACTGTCCTAACACGACTTTCTGAGGAGATGATACATGCTTCTTAACAAACAATGCACTATCTTGAGCTGCAATATCTTTTTCTGGGACAAGTGTTTTAGCATTTTGAAGAGTTTTTTTAAACAGCAACGATGTTTTATCTGGTACACTACATTGATGATCACTCATACTTAAGACATCACTATTTTTACTTTTCAACTCACCTCGACACTGTTTTGAACGATGTTTTGAACAACGCCAAATAACAGTTCCATTTTTATTGGTTCGTTTTACAATATATTTATATCCTTTATAGAATGCGTATGGCATACCATTGCTATTTGTTGATACTTCCATGTCAATTGTCAAGCATGAACTAATCTCTAGCAAAGTTCACTCGATAATATAAATAATTTCTAAACCCCAGTAGTGAATAGTCAGTTGTTTTTGATCTATGCAAGCGTAAACATGTCACATACACTGGTGATGGATACTCAAGGCTTTAAGGTCAATGAAAACAAGTACAGTATATATTTAAATAGGTGGCTATCATTGATTGCACAACACGCGGGCCACCATATCTTTTTTTTTCTTTCGGACTAGTGTTTTAACATTTGAAGAGTGTTTTAAACAGCAACGATGTCTTATCAGTCACACTACATTGATGATCACTCACACTTAAGACCTCGCTATTTTTACTTTTTAACTCACTTTGACACTGTTTTGAACGATGTTTTGAACAACGCCAAATAACAGTTCCATTTTTATTGGTTCGTTTTACAATATACGTATAACCTTTATAGTATGCATATGGCTTACCATAACTATTCGTTGATACTTTCATATCAATTTTCAAGCATGAAATAATCTCCAATAAATTTCGCTCGATAATAGAAATAATAGTTTAAAGTGGGTGCGAAGGTGGGTGCAAAAGTGGGTGCAAAAGTGAGTGTAAAAGTGGGTGCAAAAGTGGGTGCAAAAGTGGGTGCAAAAGTGAGTGCAAAAGTGGGTGCGAAAGTGGGTGCGAAAGTGGATGCAGTTTATAGTAGGCACCATTTTTACTAGAATGTGATTTGAGTAAATGTAATTTCTAAACCCAAGTAGTGAATAGTCAGTTGGTTTTGATTTATGCAAGCGTAAACATGTCTCATACACTGATGATGGATACTCAAGGCTTTTTGGTCAACAAAAACAAGTATATAGTTAAAGAGGTAGCTATTATTGATTGCACAACACTGAATCTATTTTTGAAATTTTGACAAAGGGTCTAAGTGCACTTTTGTTAATATCTCGCGAACCAATAAGACTACGGCATTGTATGAGGTATTGTTGGACTTTTTGCCGAAGACTGCTGGTAAACACTTATGTTCCCACGACCTTTTTAAAGATGGCGGCTGACCCACGAGGGGTGATTAAAACGTATTCCAAGCGACGCTTGTCGATAAGCAAACCAATAATCAAAGGGGGGTGTGACAGAGCTTGAGGCGATAACCCCTTTTGATTGATCCCTGTTGATTTGCCCCTTTGGACTGGTCCCCGTTGACAAGTCCCTCTGAACGGGTCCTTTTTGAAGGGAGTCATTTATGACGGGCCCCTGCTGACGGGTCACTGTGGACGGATCCCTTTGGACCTGTCAACAGGGACCTGTCCACAGGGATCCATCCACAGTGACCCGTCAGCAGGGGCCCGTCATAAATGACTCCCTTCAAAAAGGACCCGTTCAGAGGGACTTGTCAACGGGGACCAGTCCAAAGGGGCAAATCAACAGGGATCAATCAAAAGGGGTTATCGCCTCAAGCTCTGTCACACCCCCCTTTGATTATTGGTTTGCTTATCGACAAGCGTCGCTTGGAATACGTTTTAATCACCCCTCGTGGGTCAGCCGCCATCTTTAAAAAGGTCGTGGGAACATAAGTGTTTACCAGCAGTCTTCGGCAAAAAGTCCAACAATACCTCATACAATGCCGTAGTCTTATTGGTTCGCGAGATATTAACAAAAGTGCACTTAGACCCTTTGTCAAAATTTCAAAAATAGATTCAGTGTTGTGCAATCAATAATAGCTACCTCTTTAACTATATACTTGTTTTTGTTGACCAAAAAGCCTTGAGTATCCATCATCAGTGTATGAGACATGTTTACGCTTGCATAAATCAAAACCAACTGACTATTCACTACTTGGGTTTAGAAATTACATTTACTCAAATCACATTCTAGTAAAAATGGTGCCTACTATAAACTGCATCCACTTTCGCACCCACTTTCGCACCCACTTTTGCACTCACTTTTGCACCCACTTTTGCACCCACTTTTGCACCCACTTTTACACTCACTTTTGCACCCACTTTTGCACCCACCTTCGCACCCACTTTAAACTATTATTTCTATTATCGAGCGAAATTTATTGGAGATTATTTCATGCTTGAAAATTGATATGAAAGTATCAACGAATAGTTATGGTAAGCCATATGCATACTATAAAGGTTATACGTATATTGTAAAACGAACCAATAAAAATGGAACTGTTATTTGGCGTTGTTCAAAACATCGTTCAAAACAGTGTCAAAGTGAGTTAAAAAGTAAAAATAGCGAGGTCTTAAGTGTGAGTGATCATCAATGTAGTGTGACTGATAAGACATCGTTGCTGTTTAAAACACTCTTCAAATGTTAAAACACTAGTCCGAAAGAAAAAAAAAGATATGGTGACCCGCGTGTTGTGCAATCAATGATAGCCACCTATTTAAATATATACTGTACTTGTTTTCATTGACCTGAAAGCCTTGAGTATCCATCACCAGTGTATGTGACATGTTTACGCTTGCATAGATCAAAAACAACTGACTATTCACTACTGGGGTTTAGAAATTATTTATATTATCGAGTGAACTTTGCTAGAGATTAGTTCATGCTTGACAATTGACATGGAAGTATCAACAAATAGCAATGGTATGCCATACGCATTCTATAAAGGATATAAATATATTGTAAAACGAACCAATAAAAATGGAACTGTTATTTGGCGTTGTTCAAAACATCGTTCAAAACAGTGTCGAGGTGAGTTGAAAAGTAAAAATAGTGATGTCTTAAGTATGAGTGATCATCAATGTAGTGTACCAGATAAAACATCGTTGCTGTTTAAAAAAACTCTTCAAAATGCTAAAACACTTGTCCCAGAAAAAGATATTGCAGCTCAAGATAGTGCATTGTTTGTTAAGAAGCATGTATCATCTCCTCAGAAAGTCGTGTTAGGACAGTTGTCAATGTCTGAAAAACTCCCAACATTATCAAGGGCAACACAGACTGTGCAAAATGTGGTATTGCAAAAGGATCAAAAAGGACTATATAGTAATAGTGATGAGGATTATAATGATCATGATGATGATGATAATGATGATGATGATAATGATAATGGTTATGATGATGATGATGTTGATGATGAAGATAATAATGATAATGGTAATGCTTTGTTTACAACTAAAAAATCATTTGTTAAATTTGTCTACTGGAACAATCAAAGTAAGCTAATCCGGCGGCTTCAGCAACTGCATGTCTATAAACAGGCTGGTTATACTGAATATGAGGAAGAACTATTGGATATAGAAAATGAGCTTCGTCGTGCTAAAATTATTATGTAATGGATCCACATAACAGCTTAAACTATTTCTTAACAATACATGTTATATTTTCTACCACTCTGCTACCATTTTGCTCTCACTTTTGCTATCACTTCAAACTGTACATATTAAATATAAAAGCCAACGCTAAATGATTTTATTATCAGAACAGTTATAACCTTTGTAGTGAGCAAATCATACTAACAGGTTATTTGCTACTATGGAACTTACTACAACTAACAAAGGTAAACAACGTGTACTCTATAAAGGCTACTCTTATAACTATAATCGTCAAAATGTAAAAGGAATAATATTTTGGCGATGCTCAAAAGAGAGGTCAAAAAGATGTCGAGGCAATCTAAAAAGTAGAAATGGTAAGGTTTTAAGTGTGAGTGATCATCAATGTAGTGTACCAAATGAAACACTGTTGTTGTCAACAAATAATCATGACAATGCTAAAAAGCTAGTACAAGAAAAAAATGTTGCTACTCAAAATATTGCAGTGTTTATTGAGCAACATTTAACCCCTGCTGTAAAAGTTATGTTTAATCCATCTTCCACATCTCAAGAGTCGTCAACATCACAGACTATGCAAAAGGTTGTGTTGTTGTTGTTTTAAGGGGCTGAACTACAAGGTTATCTACCCTTCATATGCAAGAGAATCAAAAAGGACTAAATAGTAATAGAGAAAAAAGAAATGTATTTTGAATGTAACTATTGTACAAGTACTTATATTAAATAAATAAAAATATTGTATGGGTATTGTCTGTTTTTTTCTTAATTGCTATACCCACGTCCTACTATATTAATGCCATTGTTAACCATCAACAGTCTCCACCTATGTTCAGAAAGAAAGTGATCTTAAACAATACACTCTATCTATGGTTTGTGTATCGAGTATCATAATAATACAGTGTCGTCAAGCCATGTTCAGGCAATAGTAATGTTAGGTAAGGGGTTCGAACCCTTGCTTCCTTGTACAGGATTAGTTTTTACTCAACAGCAACCCATAATACTGTACTTTGAAACATGTCACATCTCATTACAAAATGTCAACTGTATCGTTTTCTAATACCCCAGCTGCTGGCTAGTAGCTAGCAGACTGTGCAACAGAAACAGTGTCACCATGTTCATCCTTAAAAAAAAATTCAACATTTATTATTCTTTTTCTTATTATTGTTTATTAAGAGTAGTGTAAAGTTGTCTTTGTGACGTAACGGTTATAATAGTTAGCTGGCACTCTAAAGCTCTTGAGTTCAAATTGAGCTTTAACATAAAATTTTAAAAGTATATTAGGACTAAAACAGGTCTACTCAGTCTCGAGTGATCCAAATAAGTAGATGTGGTTTGATTCACACTTTAACGATAGAACACGACGGTTTTTTATTTTTTTTAAATAATGATAGCCATTTGTTCATATTTTTTCATTTTCACATTTCACACATTGCCATTTGTCAATTTTCCATGTACACGATTTGAAAATGTCAGTTTAAAGTTTTTGGATTTCATGATATGGAAACAAGAATTTTCCATTTTGTTGTTTACACATTTGCCAATTTCCCATTTACATTCTTTAAATGTCAGTTTTAAGTTTTTAAATTGTGTTGATATGGAAACATGGATTTCCTATTTTTTCCATATCACAGAAGACACGTTTATGATTTAGTCCATGCTGAATGTTTAGTTTTGTAAAACACACATTTGCTGATTTAAATTTTCTTGAAATCACTTTAATGGAAGTGCTTGGCCATGGCAATAGTGCATTCTCTTTCTGTTTGTTTCCAAAAACATATAGGCCTACTACTACTACTACTACTACTACTACTACTACTGTAGGTAAGACTGTTTTACAAAATAACACCTATCTACTGCTGCATTAAAAAAACACAAGTGTTAAAAAAATATAGTATACTATTTACCATTTGCTATATACATTAATTACCCCACCATCCTACCTTGCCGTGTTTGCTTTGGTTGAAAAATCAATGCTACCCACACACACACACACACACACACACACATACACAAGCTTTCTCTCTCTCTCTCTATCATTCTATTTGTAGTCATACATTCACACAACCATACCTGTCTTTGAAAACAAATACAACCACGCTATTTATCCTTGACATGCACACTTATCCCAAATAACTTTTAGTTATACATTTAACATTTACTATTACAAAAAAAATGTTTCCACTATTTACAATTACAAAAATGAATATTTACAAAATACTAAATCTACTGGTTACAAAAAAGCCATGTCTCTAAACAATAAAATATAAAAGTCACACCTCCACCTCGTGGTTATAACCCTATGGTAGGCTAATGCATAGGTCATTCATCTGCACTCATTTCCTATCCATCAAGGTAAAATTGCATTTTCTCTGTTCCACAAGATAAAAATTATGGTTGCCGGATTGTATCCTGCACTGTTTATGCGACATAGCATTGCCAGTTCATAAAACCGTTAGGTAGTTCTCTACACATAGTGATTTTACCACTGCTCTACCTACGCCTTTTGCTTGTTTGGCTTTCTTACAGGCTAGTATGCGATAGGCAGCATTAACTGTATATCAAACCCAGTCCACCTTTGTATTTGTAATCTAAGTAATAATTTGAAAAGAGACAAGTGTAATCAGTTTTAAACATTATCTCCGCTTTTTTTGTTTGTTTGTTTATGACATGTATATTAACCCAAAATCAAACCCTAGTCTACCTTATTGAAAGGCTAACAGTTTAACTACTGCGTCACCATACCATTCTTTCTTAGTTTGATTCGTTCTAGGCCTTAGAGCTAGAAATCGAGTTACGATCTCCAGTGCAAGAGGCACATGTGCTCACCACTATAGCATGTAATGGCTAGCTGGTATCATTAGACAACCGAAAATGATTGTATTTCGGTTAGCCAAGCATTTCTGTCATTTGCCTACTGTGTGAGCACTGCCAGCGAGACAGTTTAGTTTAGAACAAGCGAGTGCGTGTGTGTGTGTGTGTATAGATTATTAGCCTCAAGTATTTAAAGCTTGTTGTGTGTAGCGACCATCTTGCTCAGTAACCACTGAGTAAGTTTTAACAGTCAACTCATAAAAACAGCATAGGATAGTTGTGTGTGTGTGTGGTTCATGTACTTGGGAATATGCATTAGCACCATGCGCTAGCTTTACCTCACCCTCTAAAGGTAGAGCGTTATCCCTTTCTTTGGACATTGCCAATGACTGCATTCCCCCACAAGTTTTACACTTAAGCCCTTGGCTTGTTCTTGATTAGGTTTGGTTTGCTTTAGGCTTGGTTTGGTTCAGTTGGGTTTGATTCGACTTGGTTCAGTTTAGTTTAATGTAGTCACTTTTTTATTTTTAGCTACACTCTTTAACCAATTAATTAATGATAGTCTACTCATAATTCTTGAATCGATAAATTGAATTTTGTGTACACCGTTTGTCAAGCCATGCCTACAACCTATACTCCCTATGTACTACACTCAGATCTGAAAACAAGTTCCAATGTTCAAAGACGTGTCGGTCACCATACATGTAGCCCACAATAATTCTTTCTTTACCTAGCTAGGTTTCGTCACTCACAGTAAACATCTAACATTATGGGTTTGCAATATATTAAGAAAAGCAAAAGTCTATGATCTTGTTGTTTTGGGTCTTTTTTGGGGAAATTCATAAGCCATAAAAAGAATGACATCATGTCAAGTTCTGAGTGGACCTTGTATGTCAAAATCCCATTATCAGTTTATAAAATCTCAAGGCCATGCCCTAGCAGTTTTGGATGATTTCAATCAATGAGACCACCATAAGAAAGATCGGAAAAATAAATATCCTTAAAACAAGTCGTCACATGACCCTCTCCGAACAATGCTTCGCAAAATTTAAATTCATTCATTGAACATTGAACATGATCGGCGACATCATCCTCGCTTCCCCCTCCCACCATAGTTGCCATATCGTTTGACCTTCAAGTGTCCTCAGCATCTCTGTGCTTTTTTCATTGCCCTGTTGTCAAGTCAAGTCAATGCATTCCAATAAGCTCAAATAACATCCACATCCTGTCAGTCTGCCCCAGCAAGTTTGTTTTCTATACTCACTTCAAGCAACATATAACCAAGTTCTGTTTGTTCTATCTAAAGCTAACTTCATCTGATCAAGGAATTATCATTTGTCATGTCACTCATAATCGTTTACATGTTAAAGACCCCCTTCAGGGGGTTTAGGTATTAGGTATTCCATCATAGAAAAAATCGGAAAACGAACCCTCGACCCGCCGTCTCATCGAAATAGCGAATACTGTATTGGTATATCACCACCGTGGCCAGTAATAGCTTCGTTGAAACACGTGTCCAGTGGTATCGTCTCTATCTGCAACCACTCTTCATGAACATTTTAGACAGATTAAAAGAAAAAGTTTTAAAAACTAAAATGTTTTCAACAAAAGTGTCGTTAGACCCTTTCGCATTTTTTAAACATAAATACTATATTCGAAAGGGGAGAGGAAAGGGGCATCACCCCGAGTCCTACGACCCCTCGTATACGTCTCTGGCGTTATTGGTTTGTGAGATATAACAGAAAGTCTAAAATCACGGTTTTACAACAAAAAATTCTGTTTCCCTCATTCTCAAAAACTTTAACCTATTACCAAAATACACAGGGTTTCGAGACAAGCCATTTGACACGTCATAGGATCAAATCCGACCATGCATTCGTGAAATATCAGAAAAAGTCTAAAATCATGGTTTTACCCCAAAAAAGCCTGTTTCCCTCATTCTCAAAACTCTAACCTATTAATAACATGTATAGGGCTTCGAGACAAGCGATTTGACACGTCACACGTCCAAATCCGACCTTGCGTTTGAGACATATCGGCAAACTTCGTAGGAAAGTAGGCGACTATCTGATTCTCTCCTCACCACCAAAACCTCTTCTTATCAATCATTTATTTCAAAGAGCTCGCCCTCTTACAAAAATCCAAAGTGCGCATGCGTAAAAAACAAAAAACAAAAATGTTCATCCATAGCGGCATCTCGTAAAACGCATGCGCTATATGAGCAACAACGTTTAAGTTCATTTTAGCAGCGCACCTTATACATGTCACATTTGGAAAGAGACTTTCACACAAAAATTACAATTTCACCCCCTAGTAGGGGTAGGTTTTATTAAGGGGTTGAAATGAGTGGTCCATACCAAAGCCCCCGACAGCCCGAGTCCAACGACACCTCATTCGTGAATCTCCGACCACGGGTTCGAGAGTTATTATTTATTTAATATGAATGCCGCCCGAGCAACGCCGGGTGGCCTAGAACCCCTACTACCCCCCTACTGTTGTCATATAAAGGGGGGAGAAAGTGACTTTATCTGCCCTTCCTAAGAGATAATCTCTACTTAGTATAAAAGAAAGTCCCCCAATTTTTTATTTGTCTGGTAATCTCGAGAACCACTGGATGGATTTTGATGTGGTTTTCACCATTCTGTAAAGGATATCTCGAGGAAGGTTTCCGTAGAAAATTATTTATTTATGATCGAAGGAAGTCAAGCAGTAACGATTTCAGTGAAAATGTCAAAAAAAATACCTGGCGTCCGTGTGCTTTTTAAGCTTACGCTGAGCAAATCGTTAAAAATATCAATATACTATGAGTGTATGAATTGTCCAGCATGGAAAGTTCTACAAAAAACATATGTTAGAGCTAATCTCTATCAATACATCACCCACTGTGAGTGTTCTTACTTTTTCATTTCTTCCAACAATCTCCATTCAATTTCTGACGTGACAATTTACGAACTAGCTAGGGGCGAGCCTATCACCCTAGTTACAGCCTAACTAGCGGGCGAGCCTATTACCCCAGATACAGCCAGCAGCAAACTGTCGAGTTGTGTTGTATTAAGAGTGGTTGTGTTTGGAGCTTCCCTGGAGGTGCAACTCGGCTTTTCTTCATTTTGCCTGTGAACTTTTCGTTCCGCAAAATACACAGTCAAGTTTAGATTTGATGGAAGGGGGATTTGAGTTTCATGCACCCCGCCATTCTTAAATTACGTCTGACAAGAATTCGTTGCACTTGCATCTCCATGATAATATAATTAATAGTCCAGTCAGTGATTTTAAACCATCATGCCGAGACGTAAAACGGATATAGGTTCATTGACATAAAAAAGCGCTTATCACGTAATGCATCCATAACTGTTCCCGGGCGAAGCCGGGGCGGGTTGTTAGTTTATTACCTAATTGATTAGTCTCCCAGGTCCGAAGTAATTCAGCTACCAACCCTTTGATAAAAGGAATAATAATAAATTATTAAATCGAAGGATATTACGGAAGATTTTAGGCAACAGATGGGTTGGTGGGCAGGTATGATTGATATTCAGTGAAGAACTATACACATAGATAGAACCAATAATGTCGTCTATCAAAAGGAAATAATTGCTGTTCTATGGGCACATGTTCCGTATGATTGATGACCGACTAAGTAAATCTAGAATTTCGAAGACAACTAAATGGAGATGGTTCCAAGAATGTGAGAAAGACCTGATGCAAATAAGTATTCCAGAAGGAAAAAAAACTACGACAGATTTGAGTCGACAAATTGATAAAATCTATCCGGATTCTTAAGTGCAATCTAAGGCCAGGAGACTGAGACGGCCTTCACCAGAAACACAATAAAGGCATTGATCGTTGGACTCGTGAAATAGAAAAAGATCTAGTCAAAAATTAAATTCAGTGTTAAAATGCTGGCCATAGCGGCTCAATTCTAATGTAATAAGAAATGTGTATCCACCCATTATAATTCCGGTTTCTACAGGTTCAGAAGAATTTCTGAGACGATGTTCTGATGCCCTTCTTGAAGACAAACTCATCAGAAGAGTTACTGAGAGATGAACTGAAAGAAGAAAATGACCAAAGATTTGGAAGGAAGTGGCCGCGGCCAATTAGAAGGTATTATTCCGGTGTTCGCCTCGAGTTATAAATGGAAAACCAGGGAGAGTCATTTCAAGGGTAAATTTCCAGCACACTCGTCTATCGAGTTCCGAGATAGTCTGACCCTGTGGCATAACTAGCGTGGTCGATAATAATATGAAGTTAAACATTCCTTTGGGGCGCGATGGTACAGTGGTCAAGCTGTTTGTCTCTCACCAATTTGGAGCGGGTTCAATTACCGGTCAATGCATGTGAGATTTTCGAAGTGAAATATCGCGGCCTGTGGTTCGGATTCCACGTAAAATGGACGTCCCGTGGCTCATGATCACAAGATTAACAGTCACGTAAAACTACAACCTTCCTTACTTTTTTAACAATCCTTAAAATTGAGGTGGTTGTAGGTAAAAAAGTTTTTTTTAAATTATCGTGGCAGTAAATCTACAACTGCGGTCTCTTTTATTTGAGCATCCTGACTGCCAGAATTTGTTTCTTAACCTCGGAGGTGAGAGCTTAACCGGCAGAGACCTATAGGTACGGTACCCTAAATACATATACCGGTATAAGATATTCCCCTCAACTAACGGACTACCCAGAACTTGAGTGGGCTACATGTGACTGGGATTGAATTATTTGTGTCTAATATGTATTGTGTAATCTGCCTTGCCAATACATAGGCCTACCTATTACAATTAGTCAATACGGATAAAACTTTTGCCAATTTAGCATATAGGCCTACGCTGTGTCTTGTAATCATCAAATGTCGTACGACACAGAATGCCGTGGAATATTGCCACCCTTCAAAAATCCGATTTTCTCTGCCGGAAATCGAACTCGGTAGCATGAGGCCTCTACCACTGAGCCCCGAGAAAAATAATCTCTTCTCTACTTTTAAAATAAAACAAAGTCCCCGATTCTTGGATGTTCCGGGTAATCTCGAGAACCACTGGATGGATTTTGATGCGGTTTTCACCATTCTGTAAAGGATTTCTCGAGGAAGGTTTTTGTAAAAAACATTCATTCATGACCAAAGGAAGCCGAGTAACGATTTCAGTGATTCAAGTCGAAGAAAAGACCTGTCGTCCGCGCGCCTTTTAAGCTTACGTTGGGTAAACCGCTAAAAATATCTGTATACTATGATCATAGCGTATAGAAGATAAAGTGACGTGGCTTGTGGAGTTTGTATGGTCCAGCCGCTAGGCAGCTCTAGCGTCGGCTAGCGCTGAGTGAGCACGGTATCAATACAAGCAGTTGAATGTTACTTTTCAGTAACTGAATGTTATCAGCTTACACTACGTTGTATTAGACAAGATGATCCTGATATAAAATTCTCCGCACTGAGTATATACAACGTTAACGTCCGTTGTGTTAATTATGAAACATAAGATTGCGTCATAGGTTCATTTTATAATAAGGAAATAAAACATGCGGACGGGGATCAAAATGTAACTGAATGTATAAAAATCGTCAAACTACAGACCATTCACTACTGCACAAATAAAGTAAATACAGTATAATGACAAACTCGCCCATATAACTTATAGCTCTCAGTTGTCCGAAAGTTTGGACAGCTTACGCGACGATTTTCCAGACTTAGAAGATGACTGCTCTTTGCTAATTTATTTCGTACAAAAGAAAAAGCGGCTCTTCATGAAATGAAAAACGAGTTTTCCAATAAGGTCAAGTTTATGTTCCATACAACATCCTAAATCACACGGCCCTAAAACAATCTCATCAATGCTGTCCAAACACTCATAAAATATATCACCCCGCAAATTTTCAACGACTACTTCGACCTGCAAAAGAATTTTGAAGACACTGTCGGACGGGTGATTTAGGTAAGGGCATTTATTGTACAAAAGTCCTTTATATTAGTGAAAGTTGCAGCTGTTGTGTCCGACGGCCTTTCACTTTGAAGGGTTGTTGCACACTTCACACAGCTGATTCCATTCCTTAGTTGCTTGACAAAGTACCCTGCTAGATAGTGTGGGACTGCACCAGGCTTCAAACTCCAACACATTTTTGCCATTTCGACTGTCTTTCCTTCTATAATGAAAGGGTCCGTTTTAATAAGGAAATTATCGGAGCAATCTTTGTCACATAGCCTGCATATGACTTACTTTACAATTTAATATCTTTCCTCGGAATGGCCTTAGCCCATTTAAATAAATCATCTTCGGCTTTTGGAGGTCTAAAAAGTGCCTACATTTTGCAGATGACTTGTCGTATCCAGATCGGCACCCGGGAACAAAACAACACGGCATATTCACTTACACAGTTTTGTTTGACGAATCTTACCAGGTTATAATTCACTCGACAGCACAAATGTAAAGAAGTAAGTGTAAAGGCTCTCAAATACTAAACACACCAGTGTTATAACGTACGTATTATTTCACTATCGCTTCTTGATCGCATACATTTTTCAACACCAAAAAATAAGGACTAAACACGGCAGCATTTCTGTGTTTTCATACTCGCGAGCGCTTAGAAAGTGACTCCCGCCAGCAACTATCAACCGCTACGCAGTCTACCGGCGGGCGCAGCAACTACCGATACTAAAGATACGGCAAATTCGGGAGTCGGCACACTTTCTCTTCTAAACGCTATGCTATGATTGTAAGAATTGTTCAGCATGAAAAGTTTTACAAAAAAAAGTGCTGGACAGCATATCTCTATCTTCAATACATCGCCCACTAACTAACCAAAACTAACCCCGTGGCACTACAGCCCATGAAGGGCATAGGCCTACCAAGTGGCCACTGCCCTGCCATTGGTCTGCAGATACTGGGGTGACACGTAGTCAGCACATCGGGTCCCCTCGACCGTAATCATGGTTTTCGTGACCGGGGCGCCGGCTCACTCTCAGACAGCTACTCAATTGTCCTCACGAGGCTGAATGCACCCCGTTCCAGCCCTCACGTCAGTTTCTAAAATCTCTGACGGAGCCGGGAATCGAACCCGGGGCCTCCGGGTGAGAGGCAGGCGCGCTACCCCTAAACCACGGGGCCGACACATCACCCACTATAAGAGTCTTTATCACCCCAGTGTTGCAGCTTTCGTTCCGCAGAATACAGTCAAGTTTGGATTGAACGGAAGGAGGATTTGTGTTTCATGAACCTCGCATTCTTAAATTATGTCTGACAAGAAATCGTAGCACATGCTATCTAATGATAATATAATTAATTAATAATGCCGAGACGGAAAAGGGATATAGCCTAGGTCGTAGGCTATTTCATTGAAATCGAAGAAAAAAAACGCCTTTTAAGCTTACGCTGGGTAAAGCGTTAAAGATACCGGGCGAAGCCAAGGTGGGCTGCTAGTAATAATATATTAAGTCGCTAATCCTCCCTGCTCGGCTCACCCACGGAGCTCTGACGCATCTCAAATGCGAAGTGGGGCTTTGCTCTTTTCAGTGACCCTCTTCAGTGTAATGTAAATATAGTGTAAGGCACTGATAAACAGATATGACATCACTCTGCGGTGTATCCTTCCTCTACCGTCACAAGGACGGTGCCTGGTAGCTAAACATACTTAGTCAGCAGATACAACTGGGGATGGTGACAGGTGACCACTAACTTGGGTCTAATTAAAGAAGGGATTTTGGAAGGAAATCGTCTGTAAATTTGTTGAAAGGACTCGTCCCGGCGTTTGCCTGGGGGTGAAAATGGGAAACCACGAAAACCATTTTCAGGGCGGTCGTGTTGGAATTCAATGCCACGCTTTCCCGATGCCAGCGAGACTAGAGTTAGTGCTCTCGGCCACCGTAGTCGGTCAATAATAATATTAGCAATAACAACACAATTTTGGGATTGGATAAGAATTGACACTCATACAGGGAAGGCGGCCGAAAACCTTGCATTGAATTTACAGGTAGTGCAGCATTTGGATATTATACACATCAAAAAAGTTTTGGATAGGCTATACTTACCACATCGAACAGCGGTGGTACAAGACTTCCTCCAGGAGTCCACGATTGCACGAATGGAATGGCCTGCGATGTCGCCGGACATGAACTGTATCGAACAGGTCTGGGATATGCTGAAGCGTGCTATTGCTCAGCGTCCACGCCTTTCCATAACCCACCAAGAGAGCATCGAGGCCGACGTCAAAGAGTGGGATCGCCTGCCTCAAGAGGACCTGGACAACTTGATCTGTGGTATCGGTATGCCACGGCGAGTAAGAGCTCTGCTGGACGCCCGTGGTGGCCATGTTCCTTATTGAAACGTCACAGGATGGCAAGATTACAACAGATATCGGTAGCTTACCTGTTTAACGGGTCGGCCAAATGTCTTCCAGTGAGTAATTTTCTTTTCACACATGAATAAAGTCTGCAGGATTTGTCAGAATGCCGTCTCTTTTGTGATAACCTCGTCCACAATCCCACATACGCTCTGCATCATGGCAAACAAGTGTTATGTAAAACTCTTTTGATGTGTAGGCCTATATTTAGCAGGGCTGTCGAGAGCGAACATGGGCCCTAGGACAAGGAAGTGCGGGCCTGTCTATCTTTGTTCCTTTCTTGACATGCTTTAAGTATCAAGTTAGCATTCCCATTTTCAAGCTCCCCCTCCCCCACAAAAAATATATCTGTGGAGTTTTATTTAGGCCTACAGTACTTTGTAGTTGTTGATAATCAGGCTGCAGTGAGAGTTGATGGTTGGTTTAAGGTTGTTACAGGAGTGAGGTGAGGCTGTAATATTTCACCATTACTGTTTATTTTATATAGGACCATTTGCTGAAGGCATGAACTGTATGGGTGGAATTCAATTAGGTGGAAACCAGGTAAGCAGTCTGGCCTATGCTGATGGCCTGGTTGTAATGACAGACTCCGTCGAAAGCTTACAGGCCAACGTGTTAGAACTTACAACAGAATTTTAGGGAATGTGGTATGAAAATCAGCATTCCAAAGAAAGAGGAAGCTTGTAGTTTAACATGACCGTTAATCTCGCGATATGTGCCACGGGACCTCCTTTTCACGTGTAATCCGAACCACAGGACATGGCATTTAATTTCGAAAATCCCACATGCATTCTAAAGATGAAGGTTATGTCGCTAGGGAAGAAACGCAAGAAAATAAAATGCCAGGTAGGAGGTTCTAATTTGGAGCAGGTGGATCATTTTAAGTACTGTACTTAAGCTGTAGTCGCCTCCGTAGCGTAGCGGTCTGCATGATTAGATGCCGCCTCGGAGGTCCTGGGTTCGATTCCCGGCTCTGCCACGAAATTTGAAAAGTGGTATGAGGACTGGAACGGGGTCTACTCAGCCTCGGGTGGCCCAAATGAGTAGAGGGGGTTCGATTCCCCCTCAGCCATCCTCGAAGTGGTTTTCCGTGGTTTCCCACTTCGTCTTCGGACAAATTACGGGATGGTACTGCCCCCGTAAATTGAATTATATAGAGACCACGGTGGCTATTTTGGAAAATTATAAAGAAAGTTATGGCTGTCATAGTTATGACGTGGGTAGTCATGACGTAAGCACGGATGACGCAGACGTTATGCCAGCAGGCTACTTGAGCTGAGATTCTCAGTGACGTCAGCATTTATTCGAGAAAGATCCGAGATTTACGACGCAGTCGCAGGAAACGTGGAATTATGCTGAGGAAGAAATTATGCTATTGGAGGGGAGGCTCGAACCAATGAACGATAGTCTGAAGGAAGACGGAGATTGCTGAAACTATGATATTTTTATTACTTTTTGGAATGCAGAATTGTGGAAATCCATTTGCAGTAGAGGCATTGTTCTGGAATTTTGGTGAAATTTATTTTCAGTTTTTGAATTTTGGAAATCCGTCATGTATTGACGAAGTTGGAACTTCTAGCGATGACGCAGTAAAACGCTATGGAAGGGATGGATACGCCCCTCATGAAGTTTATAAAAGGCCTTGCGCAGAAAAGAGGAGTCTCAGATCATCGAAGCTCTAATCGTCAAAGCTAAAATCATCAAAGCTCAAATCGTCAGATCTTCAGTCTCAGTTCTTATATAGTCATTTCGGTGAGACGTCGAGTGAAATTAGTAGAAAGAGTCGTCATTATAACGCGTGGTGAAGTCACCGCAGTGAACGAGATTCGAGTAGACAAGCAGTGCAAGTTTACAGTGAGTAAATCTAGGTGAAGTTAAAACGCACATTATAACGCGTCTACAAGATTAGCTATGAACAGTTAGCGGTCGCCTATAAGCTAATTCTATTGTGCAGTGCTACATTAAGGAGTATAGAAAAGTTGAACAATTTCGAGGAGTTATTTTGGAAGATATTGGCAATTTTAGACGACTGACAAAAGTGATTTTCTCGCCATCTGAGAAGCACTTTGTATCGTCAGATTCTACGGTACGGCTGACACTGCTAGTGAAATAGGGAGACTTCAGATTGCTTTTGTGACACAACGCTACAGTATTATGGAGCAGTCTAATATGGCAGTTTGTTCTTCTATTACCATAACCGAAGAGAAGATGGAAGGCTAAAGGACTTTAATGCAATTGGGACATATCTCAACGGAGTAAGATAGCAGCATGGAACTTCGCTAATCGCCATTCCACACAAGCGAACATGTGGTGAACAACCATCTACACCCATGTTTCGTGGTTCAACGCTGAATACTATCAAACAGCAATGGAAACGATTTCATACTCACTGAATATGAATATTTCTTCGGAAATTACTACAAAAACTTCATGGCGATTTTCCACTGGAACTTCAGGGATTTTTCAAGAGAGGTCAGGGTAGTCCCGACTCACAAAGAAGAATTTTGCCGGAAGGATGTCTTTCGTCTACACGGAGCAGTGCAATTTCCGGAGGAGGAAGCAGTTCGATTCTCCGAGGGTGCTGTTTCCTGTTTCGAGGATGGAGCTCATCTTCAAGTTGGTGAAATGGATCCATCAGCAGTCTTCTTTGGGGAATTTTCCTCTGGAACTTCAACCAGCAGATAAGGTAGTCGTGAACGTTTATTGTTTTATTTGAGAATTTTAACGATATTTGAGCAACCATTTTCCCATATTTTCTGTCCTCATGTATTTTGCCCTATATTCTTGTTTGAGATTCCTATTCTAAGTACACCTTGATGAGTTATGCCTTTTTCGACGATTTATTAAGACATTGTTATGTCATGGGCATAGTTAAATGATTTTGGATCAGTTGAGACTGACATTTAGATTTTTCAGTAATTTGCTTATTTTTGTAGTCTCGATTTGACTATAAGTTAATGATCTTTATGACAGATTTAAATTCAGACAGCGTGTCACTTTATTAAAGTAATTCTACCCCAGTTTAATTACTTTGACCAATTTTCTGTCATCATCAAGAAGGAAGAACATTTAAATGATTTTAGAGCGTTAAAATCCATTACGTTGTCGACGATCTTGGAAATACTAGTCGTTACTAGAATTGTTTGCAACACAGACATTTATCGTCAGTTATGAACGACCATTGCATCATAGACAATTTTGTGAAAGATGAATTTAGATTATGAATTATTGAATGCATTAAAGTCATGAACTTTTGTTAGGAGTTTTTTCTCAATTAGAGATTTATATAATGATGTTTGCATTCCCCAGTCTAATTGGATTCTATTCGACTATTTTGCAGTTTAGTCGCACTTTATTTGATGATAGTATTTTTATACTCCAATTCTTTGAAGATGTTAATCTTAAATTTTGATAGACCAGAGAGGCGTATATAAGCGTATTCACTATTAAATTTGTTTGTGATTGGCAAATTTTTACTTCATTTCGATTCATGAATGAAATCCACGAAGGTTAAATGACAACAGTTTTGAAACAATTAATGATTATAAGAATTTTTGAAGTGGAACTATGAATGTATAATCGCTAGTGCAGCGGACGTGTTGAAAGTCGCTGATGTATAATGCCCTTGAATTAATGAAGGAGGTTCCCACAGTAATTAATGATGTTAAAGAATTTGTTAGTGGAGGTTTTTGTAAGTTCTGTGGAAGATTTTGATGCCATATATATTAATATATGATGAATTTTGGGCCTATTTTAATGCAGTTTGTGCATTATTTTGTAAGCGAAGTATTTTCCGCTGGAGTGTAGTGTCCTAGTCCTTTGAAAATTAATCAAGTGAATTTACTGTTATAATTAACAAGAGTATTTAAAGAATTTGAGATAAGATTTTGAATGAAGATTACCGTCACAAATAATTATAAGAATTATTACAACCTTTATTAAACCAGATTGTGACATTAACATGTATAACTAACCTTCATTGGTCGATTATATTGACACGATTATGAAATTACCAACCGGATGAACATGTGGTTAAATGTATTTCTTAAATTAATAATTTAAATAATTTAAATGTTAATATTGTAAATAATGATGTAAATATCTTTGACAATAATGTGGAACGAAAGTAATGTTAGAGGCGTGTTTAAAATTTTTGTAATTATCTTCGACAATATTATAAACAATTTCTAATTGTTATCAATAATTTATGAGTTTTTGTTATAAACATTTAAGAGTGTGTTTTATACTCTAAACTATGCTTATTAAACATTTGGATGATAATTTAACAAGTTTAGGGATTGTCAGAATAATCCAGTGGTATGTGAGTAAAGCATTTGAAAGATTTGCGTCTATATATATATGAGTTGTCTTGCGGACATTTAAAGCTTTTGAGAGGGAGCTGGATTCTTACGCAGTGTGGCATGACAAGTGAGCCCATTTGACAGGTGTGCGTCAGGTTGAAGGGTAGACCGCAGCTGGCCAGACAACTGGTTATCAGCGGGTAAGGTCGTCTACATTCTGGCCTTGTGCCTATATATAAGTGTGATGTTTATTAAAAGAAACAAAATGCTCTGTATATGTGTCTCGTTCTGACTTCCTTTTCCAGTCGAAATGTGTTTTGAATATTACGTTATTTTGAGCTCGTAGGAGCTAACATGTTGTATGATAACTTTGCAAGTCCTTCAGGAGGACATAGTCAGATTGACTTGGGCTACTGATAGCCACATTTATTTTGTTGAGTTGTTAAAATCATACCCTTTATTTGAAATAAAAGCTTTTGTACAGTTCAAAGTTCTTCTCTCCGTTCTGGTTCATTTTTAAATGTCATGGTGGAGGTTATTGTGGGAGCATACTTTAGAGATCCTGTTGTCAACCCAATCCCCGAGATAATTTTTAAGAGGTAAGTAAAGGTAAGTATGAACCCCCGTCTATTTTGGTGTGTTCCACAATGATTTCCTGTTAACTTCTGTGCTCAAATCTCGGTAGTTTCTGTCAGTGCCATTTTCATTGGTGTAGCTGAGCCGGTGCGGTTGATAATTGGCAATCCGATTGAGGGGGCGGATATCTGACAGCCTGCTATCCAGGTTTACGGGGACAGAAGGATTGGCGCACCTAAAACGTGGGGCTGATTCAACATAACTGGATCACCAGGTTGAACGCCAGAAGGATTGGCGCAGTCAACGTATGGGGCTTGTTCAACATAACTGGATCACCAGGTTGAACGCCAGTAGGATTGGCAAACCTAAAACGTGTGGCTCGATTAGACTCAAATAAAGAGGTTGATTCTTTGTTAGATGTCTTGGCCAATTGTAGAATTTAAGAGTGTGATTATATAGGAATTAAATGTTGTATTGTATTAGGAAAATTACACTCAGAAAAGATCAGATCTTATACAACTTGAGAAAGGTTAAATAGGCTGGAAACTTAGAAAAATCGCCTATGATCTGGAATCTTATTTTATTTGACCGGCTTATGACATTTTAGTCATATTAAAGATAAAATTAAATTATTTGGATTGTAAATGTAAATTATTTGTGTTAGGATATTTTAAAATGGGCCAGGGAAATTTGGACATGTGCTTGAGTTTGTTTCAACATGAAGTGTCTTCGAAGGTTAATTATAAGGTAGTTATAAGTTAGATTTAAGACAGAAAATTGATCAAATTTACATATGGTGAAAAGTGTTGCTCAGATGTTGTTATTTTGCTCTATTGATGTATGTCCCTACAGCAGTCTAATTTTTGAATAATATTGTAATGGCAGACGAAAGTTTGAGGATGATGTTAGAGGAGATGTCTGCTAATTTGAAAGCAAGCATGAAGGAGATGGAAGCTAGGAATACTAGTCGAATGGAGGAGAATGCTAGTAATTTGTCTGCTAATATGAAAGTTCTCCAGACCAGTTCTGCTAACTTAGAGGATAATATGTCGCGTTTACAGATTAATACCCAAGGAATCGAGAATACTGTAACTGACATCCGCACAGATGTGTCTAATGTGCATAAAAATGTTGGAGATGTTAAAATTGATGTTTCTAAGGTACAGAAAGATCTTACAATGTTGAATCTAGATGTAGCTAATGTCCGAGGCGATATTTCTTGTGCTAGGGCTGAAGTAGTTGTTGTTAAAAATGATGTTGCGACTGTCCAAGACAAGGTTGAGGAAGTCCAAAGAGAAATCCAAAATGTTAGAACTGATGTGTCCAATGTTCAGGTTGATATTAATAACATTCATTCGGATGTAAATGAGATGCAAAGTGACATAAATAAGATGCAAGTAGAAGTCAACACAGTTTTCGTAGATATTGCTAAAGTCCAAACTGATGTAAATAAAGTCAGGGAAGAAATAGAAAATTCGAAAACACTTTGTACGCGTAATATGAGTGCATTAACGACTAGATTAGTTGATGAGTCAGTTAGAACGACAGCGTCTTTAGCAGGTTTAAAGTATGATGTAGAGGTCATGAGAACCCAGGTATTAGACCATAATAGATTATTAAAAGAAGATATCGAAGTAGACATAGCAGAAATGTTAACGGCAAATGTAGCAGTATGGAAAGATGAGTGGAATAGGTCAAGTGGGGAACATGTAACCCAAATTCAGGAACGTATTGAAAGAAAACTTGCCAGTACTCAAATAGATATTAACAATGAAGTAGTACAGATTAGGAAAGATTTAAGCGTCAGGATGGATTCGCTATCCGAAAGACAAGTTGAAGATAGAACACAACTAGGTCAGGATGTGCAAGCATTAAGATCTGCATTAGAGGAACAGATTCATAAAGTTGTCTCTGATGTGAATGAAACGACGAGCAAACTGCAGAATTTGAAGCTAGGAGAGGCTAGTTTGATGGAGACCTACAAAGAAGAGTTAATCAAGAAAGTCTTAACGGAAATCACTGACAAGGATACAGAAGGCTTGACTTGCGAAATCAATAGGAATTATGCCAGAAGATATAACCTAGCTCCAGAAGAGAGAGACGTGACTCCTGAAGAACGTATATCCAGATTCAGGGAGGAAGATGACGAGAGGAATATGGAACCTGAGTGGAACTATCGAGATAGTGGGAAAAACTACCCGGATTCATATCCGAGGAACGTGACGGTCATCAGGAATTTTGAAGACAAACCGCAAAAATTCAGCAACACTGATAGTTTGACGCCTATAGAATATGTAAGGAACCTCAAAGATTATTTCATCGAAGCTCATATTCCCAGAGAGAGAGAGATGAAGATTGTGGAAAGATTTTTGATTGGAGGACCCCTCGAATGGTTTTGCGCATTTAGATACACATTCAGTAACTTTGACGAGTTTGCAGAGGCATTAATCAAACGATTTTGGTCCATAGAAGCGCAGAATTCGTTAAGAGCGGAGGTGTATTCAAGAAAATACTCAGGTACTCTTCCAACACGGTACGCTGATTTCTTTACGAGTCAATTATCCCGCTTGAGATTTTTGCAACCCCCATTGTCAACGGAGCAATTAATTGATGCGATTTCTCGTATGCTGCCTGTGGAGGTGAGGAGACTAATCATTTCGTCAAACATCAGGGATTTGACCAGCATGGATGAAATACTGAGGAGGTTAGACTACACAAGTCCAATGCCTAACGTGGTACAGAAAGGTCAAAGGCATGACTTCAAAGAAATAAATACTGTATATATGGACCAAGTCCAGCAGACGGACAAGCCAGATGAAGAGAAAACTGACAATGTAGGTCCTCACAGGAATAATCAGTTTCGAAATAACAGATCGCAAGGTTACCGTCCGTATCAACAGAGAAGAGGCTGGAACTATAATCGAGGAAATTACAACAATGGAAGAGGCAGATATTACAACAATAATGGTTATAACAGAAATTATAATAGAAATAACCAGAACCAAAACAGAAATCAGAATCCTCAAGGTCAGGTTATGACAACCGATCAGTATCAGGAAAGAGAGAGGGAAAGCCAGCAATACCTGAAAGAATTACGGGAAAAAGAAGCCGACAACCAAAAGGAAAAGCAGGATGTTGTAATCGATCCTGGGCCTTCTACGAGCCAGCAGAATTTTGAGGTCGGTAACACAAAAAGAAAAACGCCGATTTCTCAACGACAGTGAGAACTTGTAAATACATTGCCACACCACACCTGATTACAATTAATGAGAATAATGTCGTTTATGGCAAGTCCAATGCTGGAAATTTGAAAAGATACTATCCTGGAGTAAGCCAGTAATAATTCAATTTCGTGTTCAAGAGAGTTGAGGTACTTGTAACACTGAGTTTAAAAACAATTTGCAACTGTTTTTAAAACGTGGTGAGGGGAGAATGCCCCCGTAAATTGAATTATATAGAGACCACGGTGGCTATTTTGGAAAATTATAAAGAAAGTTATGGCTGTCATAGTTATGACGTGGGTAGTCATGACGTAAGCACGGATGACGCAGACGTTATGCCAGCAGGCTACTTGAGCTGAGATTCTCAGTGACGTCAGCATTTATTCGAGAAAGATTCAAGATTTACGACGCAGTCGCAGGAAACGTGGAATTATGCTGAGGAAGAAATTATGCTATTGGAGGGGAGGCTCGAACCAATGAACGATAGTCTGAAGGAAGACGGAGATTGCTGAAACTATGATATTTTTATTACTTTTTGGAATGCAGAATTGTGGAAATCCATTTGCAGTAGAGGCATTGTTCTGGAATTTTGGTGAAATTTATTTTCAGTTTTTGAATTTTGAAAATCCGTCATGTATTGACGAAGTTGGAACTTCTAGCGATGACGTAGTAAAACGCTATGGAAGGGATGGATACGCCCCTCATGAAGTTTATAAAAGGCCTTGCGCAGAAAAGAGGAGTCTCAGATCATCGAAGCTCTAATCGTCAAAGCTAAAATCATCAAAGCTCAAATCGTCAGATCTTCAGTCTCAGTTCTTATATAGTCATTTCGGTGAGACGTCGAGTGAAATTAGTAGAAAGAGTCGTCATTATAACGCGTGGTGAAGTCACCGCAGTGAACGAGATTCGAGTAGACAAGCAGTGCAAGTTTACAGTGAGTAAATCTAGGTGAAGTTAAAACGCACATTATAACGCGTCTACAAGATTAGCTATGAACAGTTAGCGGTCGCCTATAAGCTAATTCTATTGTGCAGTGCTACATTAAGGAGTATAGAAAAGTTGAACAATTTCGAGGAGTTATTTTGGAAGATATTGGCAATTTTAGACGACTGACAAAAGTGATTTTCTCGCCATCTGAGAAGCACTTTGTATCGTCAGATTCTACGGTACGGCTGACACTGCTAGTGAAATAGGGAGACTTCAGATTGCTTTTGTGACACAACGCTACAGTATTATGGAGCAGTCTAATATGGCAGTTTGTTCTTCTATTACCATAACCGAAGAGAAGATGGAAGGCTAAAGGACTTTAATGCAATTGGGACATATCTCAACGGAGTAAGATAGCAGCATGGAACTTCGCTAATCGCCATTCCACACAAGCGAACATGTGGTGAACAACCATCTACACCCATGTTTCGTGGTTCAACGCTGAATACTATCAAACAGCAATGGAAACGATTTCATACTCACTGAATATGAATATTTCTTCGGAAATTACTACAAAAACTTCATGGCGATTTTCTACTGGAACTTCAGGGATTTTTCAAGAGAGGTCAGGGTAGTCCCGACTCACAAAGAAGAATTTTGCCGGAAGGATGTCTTTCGTCTACACGGAGCAGCGCAATTTCCGGAGGAGGAAGCAGTTCGATTCTCCGAGGGTGCTGTTTCCTGTTTCGAGGATGGAGCTCATCTTCAAGTTGGTGAAATGGATCCATCAGCAGTCTTCTTTGGGGAATTTTCCTCTGGAACTTCAACCAGCAGATAAGGTAGTCGTGAACGTTTATTGTTTTATTTGAGAATTTTAACGATATTTGAGCAACCATTTTCCCATATTTTCTGTCCTCATGTATTTTGCCCTATATTCTTGTCTGAGATTCATATTCTCAGTACACCTTGATGAGTTATGCCTTTTTCGACGATTTATTAAGACATTGTTATGTAATGGGCATAGTTAAATGATTTTGGATCAGTTGAGACTGACATTTAGATTTTTCAGTAATTTGCTTATTTTTGTAGTCTCGATTTGACTATAAGTTAATGATCTTTATGGCAGATTTAAATTCAGACAGCGTGTCACTTTATTAAAGTAATTCTACCCCAGTTTAATTACTTTGACCAATTTTCTGTCATCATCAAGAAGGAAGAACATTTAAATGATTTTAGAACGTTAAAATCCATTACGTTGTCGACGATCTTGGAAATACTAGTCGTTATTTGAATTGATTGCAACATAGACATTTATCGTCAGTTATGAACGACCATTGCATCATAGACAATTTTGTGAAAGATGAATTTAGATTATGAATTATTGAATGCATTAAAGTCATGAACTTTTGTTAGGAGTTTTTTCTCAATTAGAGATTTATATAATGATGTTTGCATTCTCCAGTCTAATTGGATTCTATTCGACTATTTTGCAGTTTAGTCGCACTTTATTTGATGATAGTATTTTTATACTCCAATTCTTTGAAGATGTTAATCTTAAATTTTGATAGACCAGAGAGGCGTATATAAGCGTATTCACTATTAAATTTGTTTGTGATTGGCAAATTTTTACTTCATTTCGATTCATGAATGAAATCCACGAAGGTTAAATGACAACAGTTTTGAAACAATTAATGATTATAAGAATTTTTGAAGTGGAACTATGAATGTATATTCGCTAGTGCAGCGGACGTGTTGAAAGTCGCTGATGTATAATGCCCTTGAATTAATGAAGGAGGTTCCCACAGTAATTAATGATGTTAAAGAATTTGTTAGTGGAGGTTTTTGTAAGTTCTGTGGAAGATTTTGATGCCATATATATTAATATATGATGAATTTTGGGCCTATTTTAATGCAGTTTGTGCATTATTTTGTAAGCGAAGTATTTTCCGCTGGAGTGTAGTGTCCTAGTCCTTTGAAAATTAATCAAGTGAATTTATTGTTATAATTAACAAGAGTATTTAAAGAATTTGAGATAAGATTTTGAATGAAGATTACCGTCACAAATAATTATAAGAATTATTACAACCTTTATTAAACCAGATTGTGACATTAACATGTATAACTAACCTTCATTGGTCGATTATATTGACACGATTATGAAATTATCTACCAGATGAACATGTGGTTAAATGTATTTCTTAAATTAATAATTTAAATAATTTAAATGTTAATATTGTAAATAATGATGTAAATATCTTTGACAATAATGTGGAACGAAAGTAATGTTAGAGGCGTGTTTAAAATTTTTGTAATTATCTTCGACAATATTATAAACAATTTCAAATTGTTATCAATAATTTATGAGTTTTTGTTATAAACATTTAAGAGTGTGTTTTATACTCTAAACTATGCTTATTAAACATTTGGATGATAATTTAACAAGTTTAGGGATTGTCAGAATAATCCAGTGGTATGTGAGTAAAGCATTTGAAAGATTTGCGTCTATATATATATGAGTTGTCTTGCGGACATTTAAAGCTTTTGAGAGGGAGCTGGATTCTTACGCAGTGTGGCATGACAAGTGAGCCCATTTGACAGGTGTGCGTCAGGTTGAAGGGTAGACCGCAGCTGGCCAGACAACTGGTTATCAGCGGGTAAGGTCGTCTACATTCTGGCCTTGTGCCTATATATAAGTGTGATGTTTATTAAAAGAAACAAAATGCTCTGTATATGTGTCTCGTCCTGACTTCCTTTTCCAGTCCAAATGTGTTTTGAATATTACGTTATTTTGAGCTCGTAGGAGCTAACATGTTGTATGATAACTTTGCAAGTCCTTCAGGAGGACATAGTCAGATTGACTTGGGCTACTGATAGCCACATTTATTTTGTTGAGTTGTTAAAATCATACCCTTTATTTGAAATAAAAGCTTTTGTACAGTTCAAAGTTCTTCTCTCCGTTCTGGTTCATTTTTAAATGTCATGGTGGAGGTTATTGTGGGAGCATACTTTAGAGATCCTGTTGTCAACCCAATCCCCGAGATAATTTTTAAGAGGTAAGTAAAGGTAAGTATGAACCCCCGTCTATTTTGGTGTGTTCCACAATGATTTCCTGTTAACTTCTGTGCTCAAATCTCGGTAGTTTCTGTCAGTGCCATTTTCATTGGTGTAGCTGAGCCGGTGCGGTTGATAATTGGCAATCCGATTGAGGGGGCGGATATCTGACAGCCTACTATCCAGGTTTACGGGGACAGTACCTACCGTAAGACCATGGCCGCCTCCTTCCCACTTCCTTGCCAAACCCTCCCACTCTTTCCATCCCTTCATCAGGCTCCTGTTCGCTTTGCAAGCGAGGCCGCCTGGGCGTCATGCTGGTCACACACCCCAGTTGTATCCCCCACCCATAGTCTCAAGCTCCAGGTAGAGGTGGGATCCCTCGCTTAGTCCGTGGGAAAAGACGATCCTGGAGGATAAAATGATAGCGAAGCGAAAAAAACTTAAGCTGTGCATTCTCTCAGAATAACAGAGTCAGGTGTAGAAAAGCTAATGAAGTGAGCTTTCACTCTCCCTACATCGCTCAGAATTGAAATCGACCTTGCGTTATGGAAGTGAGAGTTCGGTAGACACAGGATTACATAGGCTAAGCTAGAGGTAATGGATGAGGGTAGCACGAATGATTGTTGGGACACGTGGATTTGAGCAATGGCTGGAGGGTACTCGAACAGTGCTTGCAGTGCATTTCTGAGAATTCGAGCTGTCAGCCCCTATTCATAAGACATTACCCCACTTTGTGGGGCTGGGGAGTTCTGTCGACCGACTAATGCACGCAGTGTTTGCCACACTATTGTCAGCTTGCCAATTTGAGAAATATTTTTGTTCAGGCTAGTAGGCCTACAGTCGATATACAGTACCTTACCTGGAAGTAATGATTAAGCCTCCGTGGCTTAGACGGCAGCACGCCGGCCTCTCACCGCTGGGTCCGTGGTTCAAATCCCGGTCACTCCATGTGAGATTTGTGCTGGACAAACGGAGGCAGACAGGTTCTTATCCTGGTACTCCGGTTATCACTGTCAACAATTCCATTCCAGCAACACTTTCCACTTTCATTTCATTTCATCTTTCATTCATTTAATCATTGCCCCTAGGGGAATGCGACAGGCTTCGGCAGCCGGCACAGTTCATAATACCCTCGCCACTAGATTGGGGCTTCATTCCATTCCCTGACCTGGTCGGTCGACTGAAAGCAAGCTGTAGATTTTCATTTTTCACCTGGAAGCAATGGTATAGCTGACCAGCACAGTTATAGCGTGGGCACTGTAATGAAGGCTAAGTTATAAGGTGCGTTCAAAAAGTAACGAGCCGGAGGCTGGAATGCGCAAACCGGTGACGACATCGGCTAATCGTGGTGTTTGTAACGAGGTGTGGTTCCGACCCGAGCGTGGAGGGTCACAGCCCGTCGCTAGAGGGCATGCGTGCACGTCACGTGACGATACAAAGCGAGCAGCAGCATGCATCAATCGTCCAACGCTGCCATTGCAAACAGTGACATGGAGGCGTCAAACGAAGAGCAAGGAGGTGTTGTTCGGTTTCTGACAGCGGAAAGAGTAGGGGGAACGGACATCCATCGCCGAATATCACAAGTGTACGGTGAACACTGCATGTCGCTTACAAGGGTCAAGGCGTGGCACAAGCGCTTCAGGGAAGGACGGGTGTCGTTAGCCGATGATGCCCGGTCTGGGGCACCCCCCTGCATTACCGATGACAACGTACAGCTGGTCGATGCACTAATTACCCAGGACCGCCGAGTGACAGCGAACGCCATAGCCGCCGTGGTCGGATTGAGCGTCGGAAGTGTGCACACCATCATGAAGGAACGACTGCACTTGCGCAAAGTGTGTGACTAATGGGTGCCCCACAGTCTTCAACCACACCAGGAAGCATGTCGAATGGCCCACTGTCTTGGTCATCTGCAGTGCTATGCGAGGGAAGGGAATGGGTTCCTGGCACGAGTGGTGGCTGTAGATGAGTCATGGTGTCATCAATTCGAACCAGAATTGAAACGACAAAGCCTCTAGTGGAAGCATCCAGGGTCACCACCACCCAAAAAAGGCAAGGCCATCCACACGAGTGCAGGAAAGGTAATGCTGACGTTCTTCTTTGGCAAAGGTGGCCCCATTCTGATACACTTCATGCCGCACGGGACAGCAGTGAATTCCCAGCGTTACTCGCAAACCTTGACCACCCTTCGCCAAGCGATCAAAACAAAACGACCAGGCAATCTCACCCGTGGGGTCATTCTGCTCCACGACAATGCACGGCCTCATACGACCAACACCATCCCGGCACTCCTGCAGAAATTCAAATGGGAGGTTCTCGGCTACCCGTCATACAGTCCAGACCTCTCTCCCTGTGATTACGCCATGTTTGGTCCCCTGAAAAGAGCTCTGCGGGGCCAACGATTCACCTCGGACGCCGACGTCCAGCTGTACATGCTGAACTGGTTCACATCACAGCCCAGGGAATTTTATGAGATAGCCATTCACCGCCTCGTGTCACAGTGGGACAAGTGCCTCAACAGCCAGGGCCAATACTTCTTACATACAGGTACTGGTTTCTGTAGCTATGCCTCCAGCTCGTTACTTTTTGAACGCACCTTATAGTTATTAATACGCTAGATGAAGCTGTTTGTATGAGTTGACTCACATGGTGGGGTAATGTGAAGAGAATGGGAGAGGAGATATTACATTCGGCTGTAGAGGGTAAGAGAAGGAGAAGCAGACCTAGGAGGCGATGTTTAGATTCCGTTTTGAACGATTTCAAAGTGAGAGACGTAGATGCAGAGGCGACCGTAGTGCTAACTGCTAATAGAGAATCATGGTGGCGACTTGTTCCAAAATAGAGACTTACAGACTAGATTGGGCGCTAAAGGTCACAGTAAGTTATATATTTTTTTTTCTTTTGTACGTTTTAATTATGTACAATATGTATTTTAAATGTAATTTTCGTTGCTCCTGACCGAAAAAGTTATTCTCATCATAAGAACAAATCGAAGGACTTTCACAATCGTATGAATTATGCGATGGTTATTTAGACGTTCTGTGCTCTATAAAGACTGCTGCTTTTCTGGTTGCGAAGATAGGCTTTTATCATAATGTTTATTTACTAAATACATTTTATGTTCTTCTTGTAAAATTTTGAGCACCTCATGGCGCAGTGGCTAGCATTGTTGGCTGTCCCCTCCGAGGTACCAGGTTCGATCCCCGGCTCTGCCAAGAATTTAAAAGTCTTGGTATGGTCTGGTGCGGGGTCTCGTGATGCAAAATGGGAATCTGCCGGATGCTATGGCAGAAGGAGGAGTGGAAAGGAACTGGCCACCCTACCACACGCAAACTCCGGCTCGGGATGCCTGGTAAGTGATCCCTTGACTTAGTCAAGGGCTCTAATTCAGGTCGCCTACGTCCCTGGAGGGGATATGGCATTGTTTTCTTTTCTTACTTTCTATTGTAATATTTTGCAGTCCGTTCACAAGATTCGGATACATATAATATATCCCTATAAGAAAATTTCATATTTCTGTGGATATCCAATTTTTTTGACTCCCAGTGAGTTCTACTCGTCAGGCCAAAAACACCTAACCTACATCCTATTGAAGTCCATTGTCTGTGGCATTACGTTTTGCCATGGGACTGAAAGCATAGCGAAATGCTCGAAGTTCTTTTATACTGTACAAGCTGTACCCGGCATGCGTTGCAATGCCAATCAATGAAAGTGTTGGCGTTGAAATTCTGTTTCTTGAAGTGCTTTTGGATACACAACATGTTAACTGCCTCTAAGCTATCATAAAATGGATTTTCTAATTTAGAACCATTCGTGGGAGCGTGCACAACAACTTTCAAAAAGTTTCATCGCTGTCACTCATTTGTTGAATCTAATCGTACGCTACCTATTGTGAAATGGATTTACTAAGTCGAAACTCTTTCCTGGCGTGTACACAATGACTCATCAATGATTCATCGCAATCGGATGAATGGTATATGCACGTATAGGGGTTTTTGTTTAAACGATTCGTGCGCTGTCACTCATTTGTTGAATCTACTCGTGCGCTACCTATTGAGAAATGTATTACTAAGTCGAAGCCCTTCCCTGGCGTGTACACAATAACTCATCAAGGTTTCATCGCAATCGAAGAATGTTATATGAACGCAATAGGGAATTTTGTTGAAACGCTTAGCGCGTCGTCACCCATTTGTTGCATCTACTCTTGCGCTACTTATTGTGAAATGGATTTACTAAGTCCCCTTCCCTGGCGGGTACAAAATAACTGATCAATGTTTCATCGCAATCGGATGAATAGTGTATGAACGCATACCTGATTTTGTTTAAACGATTCGCACTCCGTCACTCATTTGTTGAATCTACTCGTGCGCTACCTACTGTAAAATGTATTTACTAAGTTAGAAACCGTCACGTAAGTGTCCACAACATCTCACCCAAGTTTCATCGCTATCGTCGTTCATTTGTCGAATCTACTCGTGTGCTACCTACTGTGAAATGTATTTAGTAAGCCAGAAACCTTCCTTGGAGTGTCAACCATATTTCACCCAAGTTTCACCGCTAACGGCAGAATGGTATATGACCTTATACGGGACTTTGTTGAAACGCTTCGCGCGTCGTCCCTCATTTGTTGAATCAACTTGTGCGCTGCATATTGTATAGGGGATTTACTAAGCCAGAAATTTTCCATGACGTGTACACAACATCTCACCCAAGTTTCATAGGTACGGACGAATGGTACATGTATGCATATGGGATTTGGTTGAAACGCTTCGCGTGTCGTCGCTCATTTGTTGATTCTACTCTTGCGCTACATATTGTAATATGGATGTACTCAGCCAGAAACCTTCCCTGGAGTGTACACAACATCTCACCCAAGTTTCATCGCAATCGGATGAATGGTATGTGAACGTATACGGGACGTTGTCGAAACGCTTCGCGCGTAGTCACTCATTTGTTGAACATAAACGTGCGCTTCGTATTGTAAAATGGATTTACTTAGCCAGAAACCTTTCCTGGAGTGTACACAACAATTCACCAAACATTTATCACTATCAGACGAATGGTATATGACTTTATACGGGACTTTGTTGAAACGCTTCGCGTGTCATCGCTCATTTGTTGAATCTACTGGTGCGCTACCTATTGTAAAATGTATGTACTAAGCGAGAAACCTTCCCTGGAGTGTACACAGCATCTCACCCAAGTTTCATCGCTATCGGATGAATGGTATATGAAATTAAATGGGACTTTGTTGAAACGCTTCGCGCGCCGTTGCTCATTTGTTGATTCTACTCGTGCTCTACCTATTTTTAAAGGGATTTACTAAGCTAGAAACCTTCCCTGGAGTGCACACAAAATCTCAGCCCAGTTTCATCGCTATCGGACGAATGGTATATGAACGCAAACGTGACTTTGTTGAAATGCTTCGCGCGTCGTAGCTCATTTGTTGAATCTAATCGTGCGCTGCCTATTGTAAAATGGATTTACTAAGTCAGAAACCTTCCTTGGAGTGTACTCAACATCTCACCCAAGTTTCATCGCAATCGGACGAATGGTATATGAACACATACGGGACTTTGTTGAAATGCTTCGCGCATCGTCGCTCATTTGTTGAATCTACGCGTGCGCTACCTATTGTAAAATGGATTTACTAAGTCAGAAACCTTCCTTGGAGTGTACTCAACATCTCACCCAAGTTTCATCGCAATCGGACGAATGGTATATGAAGACATACGGGACTTTGTTGAAATGCTTCGCGCATCGTCGCTCATTTGTTGAATCTACGCGTGCGCTACCTATTGTAAAATGGATTTACTAAGTCAGAAACCTTCCTTGGAGTGTATTCAACATCTCACCCAAGTTTCATCGCTATCGGACGAATGGTATATGAACACATACGGGACTTTGTTGAAATGCTTCGCGTATCGTCGCTCATTTGTTGAATCTACGCGTGCGCTACCTATTGTAAAATGGATTTACTAAGTCAGAAACCTTCCTTGGAGTGTACTCAACATCTCATCCAAGTTTCATCGCTATCGGACGAATGGTATATGAACACATACGGGACTTTGTTGAAATGCTTCGCGCATCGTCGCTCATTTGTTGAATCTACGCGTGCGCTACCTATTGTAAAATGGATTTCCTAAGTCAGAAACCATCCTTGGAGTGTACTCAACATCTCACCCAAGTTTCATCGCAATCGGTTGAGTGGTATATGAATGCATAGGAGACATACACACCCACAGACAAACTATCACGTAAGATTGATTTTTATATATATAGATTGTTGTTGTTTCGTTTGGCAGGCTGAGTGGCGCAGCAGTAACGTTCTCGCCTGCTGGTCGAGAACGATCGATTCCTGGTGCAGTCTGTTGGTATTTGCCGGTGCGCAAATGTGAGGGAGCCGTGTCAGTATTTACTGGCAGGTTCAAGATCTCATACGGGGTGATATTTGGCACCACGTCCTCTCTAAAAGCCTCAGTTGCTAAAGGGACGTAAAACCAATAGCATTATATTATGTTGTTTCGTTTAGGAGTTTGGATATCATGGCCATTTATCCCTTGATATTTGGATGTGTGTAGAATTAGCTTGAAAGCCTGTGTTACTGAGATGTCGGTAGTATTCCATCTACTTGTAGCTGAGGCTAGTATTGGGAAGGAGGTGACCGTGGCCATACCGGCATTTGCCTGGAGTGGAAATGGGAAACTTATTAAAATCTCTTCCAGGGAGGTGGAAGTGTGAACTAAACCTACCGTACCTTTTTTGAGTTTTGTCTCACAAGGCTGAGTGAACATTGTTCCAATCTTCAGACTAACTTTCTTGACAGATCAGAGAATGGAACCCTGGATGTTAGAACCTGAGTCTCAACATGAACCCTGAGTAGGATCATTATTTTTCAACAGGATGGACAGAATCAGGACCCCTGAAGCAGTCGTAAACTACTGTCCCTATGGGGAGAGATCTCTAGGTCGCCCCATGAAACTGCATATCTTTTGTATAGACCGTAACAGTTCTTATAGGACTAGGCTATTACATGAAAGGATGATGATGATTATTTATTTAACAGACGGATCCGAAAGAGCGTTGTTGTTGTTGATTCATTTAGGTTCTTTGCGACATCGTGGTCATGTAGCCCCAAGTTCTTGGGTGTGTGTTGAATTTGTCTGATAACCTGTGTTATTGTGATGGCTGTATTAGTGTGTGTAATTTTAATTCAGATGAGGATTGGGAAGGAGACGGTCGTGGCCTTAATTTAGGAACGATCCCGGCATTCGCCTGGAGTAGAAGTGGGAAGTCACGGAAAACCACTTCCAGGATGGCTGAGGTGGGAATCGAGGACACACGAGGCAGGGTGTACCCCGTCCAGCCATCAGAATTAAATTTCTTGGCAGAGCCGGAAATCGAACCCGGGCCTCCGCGGTGACAGCCTTGCTAGCCACTAGGCTACGAAGCGGACGAAGCAGAAGGAGTTCTACGACTGATCTCAAAGTTTCTTTTTATAATTATTTACAATTTTCGGGGTAGCAAGGATACATGGTATTAGCCTAAAAATGTAAAAGTAGGTTCATGATATCAGTCCGGGACATACAGTAAATAACATCATCGAGTAACTCCATACCTCCAAAACAATTCACCGTATCGGTATCTACTGATTGTGAAAAGGAAGGAAGCTTGTAGTTTAACGTGACCGTTAATCTCGAGAACATGAGCCACGGGACCTCCTTTTTACGTGGAATCCAAACCACAGGACATGGCATTTCACTTAGAAAATCTCACATGCATTGACCGGGAATCGAACCCGAACCGCCTTGGTGAGAGGCATGCAGGTAGACCGCAGAGCCACCACGCCCCCCTTACTGATTGTGAACATGTTAAAGATAATAATGTTAATGTTATTGGTTTTACGTCCCTTTTAACTACTGCGGCTTTTCGAGACGCCGGAATTTTTCCCCGAAGGGGATCTTAAACGTTCCAGTAAATTTACTGACACGGCTCCCTCGCATCTGCGCAGCCTCAAATGCCAGCTGAAGGCGCCAGGATTCGATCCTGCAACCTTGGGCACAGCAAACGAGAACGTTACCGCTGAGCCACGCAGCCAGCCGAACATGTTGATGAGAATGCCACTTTAATTACCAGGGTGATTCGAATTTATCCAAAAACCAACTCTGGCAATAAACAAAGCGGCATATCCATTTAATTTCATAGTGCTGACATAATTTGCCTCACAGCAAGGTACATAACGCTTCCTTGGCGTCTTGAAATATTGTAATGAGGTATTAGTGAAGAGTTTGATTGTTAAAATCATTGATTCTACATACTACGTAACACAAAAAACAACAAAGTCACTTCTTCAACTTTCAGCACTTCGCCCCGTAGTGGCTAGCACTCTTGGCTGTCATCGCGGAGTCCTGGGTTCGATTCCCGGCTCTGTCAAGAAATTTAATTCTGAGGGCTGGAACGAGGTACACTGAGAAGAGGTGGGTTCGATTCCCACGTCAGCTATCCTGGAAGTGGTTTTCTACTGGTTCATAAATTAAGGCCACGGCCAATCCTCATTGATTTACTAATACAGCCATCACAATAACACTGGTTATCAGACAAATTCTACACACACGCAAGTATATGGGGCTGCATGACCACGATGTCGCAAAGCCCTGAATGGAACAACAACTTTCAGCAGGTCTGATCTACTACGAGGAATTTCACCGGTGTTGGAAGAGTAAGCAATAGACTGATTTCAAGTTAGGTCCTATTACTGTATTCATCAGCAAAAGCTAGCACAGCTTACGGCCTCCCCACAGGGTTGCCAATTCTACCAACAGCACGTCTTCTACATCTGTCAATCGGCGGATCAGGGCGAGTTTGATGTAAGAGGGAAGGCATGTACACTCCGCATCAAGCGCTGTTGACACTAAGAGATTGTGTGTTGTTCTGCTGCTAATAATACAAATTCTACTGTAGTTACATACTACTTTTCCGTTAAGGGTATGAATCCCTTGAAACTATTCCCCTATCACAAATTTGAAATACCCAACTGACCAATCGCAATGCTCGTGCCACAATGATCTATTGACATACAGTGGACACTGTACTGCTCGGGTCTAAGCTCTGTGAACTTGCGGGGTGAAGGGCAGAGGCAGAGGAGAGTCAGGCGAGAATTGAGAAGCCTGTCAACAGGCCGCCATGTTACCTGATATTCCCGTCTATTCCAATATTGCTAACATAGGGTCTTTGCTGAAACCAGTGTGGCGTTGCGAATGAGTGAGTAAGTCACCGACCAATGTATTTGGTTATGTTACTAAGCACGGACCGGGAAACCTAATCACTCGACACCATCACTTCTCATAGTGCGCAATCCACATTCCTCTCAGGTTCACGCAGCTTGGACCCGAGCAGTACCGATATCTCTAGGAACACAGATTGCATCACATAGCTGAAAGCTTGTAGTTCATCCATCTACCGCCGGCAAGGATTCGTCAGACAGGTATTTTCATAATTGAGGAGTTCAGATGCAAAAGGGACATTATCCACTTTTTGTGAAATTAGAGTTATTGATACTGCTATCTTGTGGAATTAAATATTTATCTTTTAGTAGTAGAATTTTACGTCAAAACGGACATTATCCTAGTTAAGTTACACATTTCTGCATAAGGGACATTATCCACCAATAAGAGACATGAATACGGAGTCACATGATGCTCCTCTTCTAAATATTTGAAAGTTTCTGTTAGATTCAGTTTTCAAATGCAAATTTTGTAATTGTTATAATAAAACTTATCTTTGAAATGCATATTATCCAATCCATCATTTCCAATCAAAAGGTACATTATCCATTTTATAATACTTTTTTGTTAACTTCTTATGACTTTTGTGACTGGAAATTGCAGACTTAAACTTTATTAAGAACAAAGTTCCAAATGGTTCCGCCTCGTCAATACTGTTTATTAAAATTTCGTGATACAATCACCTGTCTTTTAACACATGGTACATGTTTCGACGTCTAACACTTACTGACGTCTTCATCAGCCTGTTTTATTTGGGCAGCACTTAAAACATTCCCTTTATATACTGGAAGTAGTTAAAAATTGTACATGAAAACACACATAGATGACTAAAAGTATACACTGTAACACATTAAAAATTTGTTAAAACATTTTCTTATGTTAAAAGCTCAATAAAATTCTCAGCCGGGCTTGGCAGTCTTTCTTGGTTTATTTCTAATGTTAGCTTCAAAAGCCCAAGCAAGGGGTGACCATTCCCAACTGGAAATAAATGAAACTATGTATGAGAGAATGACGTGGTAGATAAAATAAAATTTTAAAAACCCTAAATGTTATGTAAAGACTTACGATGTAATGCGGCAATGAGCTAACAGAGCCGTGCTGAGTCGGACGGAGACTTTGTCATCAAATGTTAATGAGTTAGTGAACAGAAATCAAGAATTGTACAACTATATGAAAGACTATACGTTTTTCCCTCTTCCTGTATTTTTTTTAAAAAGTGGATAATGTCCCTCTTGCATCTGAACGCCCCAATTTATTTTAAGAAAGCTACAAGACTGCCGGTTATATTCTCACCTCCGAGGTTAAAGAATCAAATTCTGGAGGTCAGGATGCTCAAATAAAAGAGACCGTAGTAGTATATTTACTGCCACGATAAAAGAACTTTCGTTAGCTACAACCACCTCAATTTTACGTAATGTTAACAAATAAGGTAGGATGTAGATTTTCGAGACCTTTAATCTCGCGCTCATAAGCCACGGGACCTCTATTTTACGTGGAATCCGAACCACAGGACAGGATATTTCACTTCGAAAATCTCACATGCATTGACCGGGAATCGAACCAGTTCCGCCTTGGTGAGAGGCACCATCACGCCCCACAGGAATGTTGAACCCCATATCATTATCGACCACGCTAGATATGCGCAAGGTCACAGGGTCAGACTACCTCTAATTTATGTGTACATACAGTATTGATATTATTAACGGTTTGCCCAGCGTAAGCTTAAAAAGCGCACGGACGCCAGGTATTTTTTTTAAATTTTCACTGAAATCGTTACTGCTTGGCTTCCTTTGACCATAAATAAGTAATTTTCTACAGAAACCTTCCTCCAGATATCCTTTACAGAATGGTGAAAATCGCATCAAAATCCATCCAGTGGTTCTGGAGATTACCAGACACATCAACAAGATGTTCAGTAAAGAACATATAGCCTACTTTCTCCTATATGCATGGGTATACTGTTATAATGCTTTGTCCTTTTCAAGGAGTATAATTAGATGTTGGTTGTAGTACCTTGTTGAAATACAACGTGCTATAGGGCCTACGGAATATGAGGTGCCCGTTGCTAATGCTACCTCTGGAAAAAAAACCAATTCGGTTTCACCGTGTTTGAATTGATATGGGGAATCGATTTGCACACATGCATGGCCGCTATCTGCAAACTATTGGACTGATGATCTTGTAGTTCAGTCAAAAGATGCTTCCCACAAAAAGGTATGTTGTTGCAAATTTTTGTAGAGATCAAATTATTAGGTTGGTCGTAATTCGATTTAAGCTTTTAACATTTGGGTGGCCGACATTCCGTTTCCGTCAAGATGGCGGTGATATGAAACATGACACTGAGGTGCCCTTTGCTAGTGCTACCTCTGTACCAAATTTCACTGAATTCGGGCTTACTGTTTTTGAATTGATAGGGGGAGTCGATTTGCACACATACAGGGCCGCCACATGCAAACAATCGGACTGATGACCTTGTAGCTTGGTCAAAGAACGCTTCTCACATAAAGGTATGTTGTTGAAATTTGGTAGAGATCAGATGAAAGGTTGGTCGTAATTTGATCTAAGCTTGTTATATTTGGGTGGCCACCATTACGTTTCCGTCAAGATGGCGGCGATATAAAACATGACAATGAGGTGCCCTTTCCTGGTGCTACCTCTGTACCAAATTTCGTTCAATTCGGTTTCACCGTGTTTGAAGAAATTGGGGGAATCGATTTGCACACGTACATGGCCGCGATCCGCAAATTATTGGGCTGATGACCTTGTAGTTTGGTCAAAAGTCTCTTTATACATAAAGGTATAATGTTGCAAAAGTTGGTAGAGATCAGATGATTAGGTTGGCCGTAATTTGATTTAAGCTTTTAACATTTGGGTGGCCGCCGTTACGTTTTTGTCATGATGGGGTGATATAAAACATGACACTGGAGTGCCCTTTGCTATTGCTACCTCTGTACCAAATTTCGTTCAATTCGGTTTCACCGTGTTTGAATTGATAGGTTGAGTCGATTTGCACACACACACACACACACACACACATGGCTGCCATCTGCAAACTATTGGGCTGATGACCTTGTAGTTTAGTCAAAAGACTCTCGCCATATGAGTATATAATTTTGCCAAATTTGGTAGAGATCGGATGATTAGGTTAGTCATAATCTTATTTAAGCTTTGAACATTTGGCTGGCCGCCATTACGTCTCCGTTAAGATGGCGGCGATATAAAACATGACACTGAGGTGCTCTTTGCTAGTGCTACCTCTGTACCAAATTTCGTTCAATTCGGATTCACCGTGTTTGAATTGATAGGAGAAATCGATTTACACACATACATGGCCTCCATCTGCAAACTATTGCGCTGATGTTCTTGTAGTTTGGTCAAAAGATTCTTCATACGTAAAGGTATACTGTTGCAAAATTTGGTAGGGATCAGATGATAGGTTGGTCGTTATTTGATTTAAGCTTTTAACATTTGGGAGGACGCCATTACGTTTTCGTCAAGATGGCGGTAATATAAAACATGACACTGAGGTGCCCTTTGCTAGTGCTACCTCTGTTCCAAATTTTGTTCAATTCGGTTTCATCGTGTTTGAAGAGATAGGGGGGGATCGATTTGCACACATACATGGCCGCCATCCGCAAAGTATTGGGCTGATGACCTTGTAGTTTGGTCAAAAGATTCTTCATACAAAAAGGTACAATGTTGCAAAATTTGGTAGAGATCATATGATTAGGTTGGTCGTTATTTGATTTAAGCTTTTAACATTTGGGTGGCCGCCATTACGTTTTCGTCAAGATGGCGGCAATATAAAACATGACACTGAGGTGTCCTTTGCTAGTGCTACCTCTGTACCAAATTTAGTCCAATTCGGTTTCACCGTGTTTGAATTGATAGGGGGGACAGACATTCCGAGTTTACACACACAATTTTTGGCCCTGTGTAGATCTCATAAGTCTAATTTCATTTTTTTTGCAAAAATCGAAAGTAGGCAAAAAAATGGGGGACTTTGTTTTAATACTAAGTAGAGATTATCTCTTAGGAAGGTCAGATAAAGTCACTTTCTCCCCCCTTTATATGACAACCATTATCAAATTACAGTATAATTTGGGTTTTGTGAGGGGTTAACGAAAATAAAACACACATGAGGTTAATTGCCGGTGAGGGATTGAAGAAACAAGACTAGAGAAAACCATAATCAGGATGGCTGCTGTCAGCGCCGTGATCGAAATGCAGTCACGAATTTCTGGGATGGTATCCAAATTAAGGCCACAGCAGGCTCCTACCAAAATCCTTGACTCAATTAAAAATTCACACTCTAGAACAGCAATCATACAGGTTATCAGAAACACCCCAAGTCTCTACAATGAATCAACAACTCAAGAAATATATCTAAAGGAGGTAAGGATATATCTCGCACCAACCGATTGTCATCACTAGAGCTCGGATTCGAGCATATTTGCATATAGTACACATTGAAATAAGCCATTTGGTGGTATTTTCACCTCTCTGGGACCAACAGAATTTGAATTTATCGAGCATATAAATGCATAAAACGCGGTTTTCAGAATAGAAGCATATTATTGTGGTTTTCGTCTAAATAGTTTGTTTTTCTTCGAATTCCTCCCCGAATTCGGGCCCTGTCCATCCTTAAGGTTCGAAAACAGAAATAATTATTGAAAAGCCTATCTGGTGCGAAAGTAGAACCGCAGATTTTTAACCTTTAGTGAGGTCGATCTCGTCATTGAAACTTTTATTGACTGATTTAAGAAAATCATTCAAAACTGAAATCATAGAAAAATTTCTTGCTGTACAGACCAATGAAGAATTACTTAATTGACTCGCCTAATTCTGAACATTTTGTAAATGAACTTTTAAACTGTAACTTTTATAAGAAAACTTCTCTTATATATACTTGAAAAACTTGAATGCGAGTATATTGCTGTGTATCATACATACAATTTGAAATAAAAGCTTGTATATAAGGGTATGTTATTGGTTTTTTCGTTTCACTTTCCTTTCTATAGTTTTTAACGGTGATTTTCGAGCATATTCTGCATATTTAACCGCATATAATGTTTTTTCGAGCATATCTATCGAGCATATAATGGGTTTTTCGAGCATATAGATCCGAGCCCTAGTCATCTCTATGGTAGATCAGTACAAGAATAAAACTCCAGAGCGTACATGATTACTTTCATAAAACTTTATTATTGCCATCATGTTTGCATTCGCATTCAAGGTTGTTACAAGACCAAGATTTGCATTTTCCCTGACTAAAGATCCCATTCCCCTGACCACCAATACTTTATTCTGAACACCGTATGAACATATTTAAAAATAAAAGCCGTCTAATTGATCAAACGATTGTTACTGATTTACATCTTCCAAATCACACGACATACGATGATTATTTTCTTATTTTTTAAAATACACATCCATGCTAACCTTTCTTAGTTTTTTTTCCAGCTACTGCATTACACGAGTTTTGTAAGCTATTTCATACAAAAAAGAGTTTCTTTTCAGAGATTGTAAAGAAAAGGCTTAAAGAAAGAATTTTAAGAATTGGCCCGTTTCAGATGCCGTGAGCACTTCAGAAGGCATGGAAAAATACTGGCTTCATCTGACTTTTTTAATAAATTAATCGGTTATACTAAAAAAAATACATGGACAATTAACAAAAAAGAAATAAATAAAACAATGGATTCAAGGAACTTCCTTTGTCAGTACACTCAGTTCACAATGAAACTTCTTACATTCAAAAAGTTATTGCAATTGGTATAACTAATGACATAAAAACTATGACCTAATAGTCAAATAATATTATAGGTAAATAACGTACATGTCACGGAGTCTTTCAAAATTATTGCTAAGGTAACAAAGAAATTAAAATTTAAAAAGGTCCCTGACTTTGCAGAAAATTTCCCCGACTTCCCTGACCAGATTTTTTCCTAACCTGTAACAGTCCTGCCATTGCAGTGCGATGTCCTGACATCTGGCAAATATATTGTGACATACGATTATTTTCAAAGTTTTAAAGGGCTGTTTGTGGAAAACCAGGATGATAAATTCTCCGAAAAGAAAATCTGCCCTTTCCATTACCTAAAAATTGTAAGTGTCCAGGAATAAATAGGTCTTATGGTAACCCTTTCACATTTAAATGAAAACGGAAATCAATTTCAATATGGTCTCGTATTCACTGCGTTGGCCGCTTACATGACAAAGAAAGTAGTATAAATTGAAATCGATGGGAACTTGTCATGGTGGTCAACCTGCAGTTATGTTGGCTACCTAATATTGAAAAGCCAATACAAAATATGAACTGAAGAGTGCACATTATCGCTTCTGTTGAAGGCTTGGTGACTTTACACATTAGTTGGTAGCACTGCTAAAATTGAAAATTGGACCACCTCAGGGTGACCACTGGTTACCTAAAATTATTTTCCAGTGTTAAATTTAACCTTTTATTAACACATATACTTTTATAAGTATACTATTTATGATTATTTAAAAAAAATGTATGTATTGTAAATACTTTTATTTATTATAGAACGTAAAATACAAAACACATAGTCTCTTACGACAATGTATATCTTTCACAAATTAAACACCTTACATGTTTCATTGATCACATTTCAAAATAATCACAATTATTTAGGTATAATATTTAATCACAGATATTCAGGCGACTTTGAATACGTTTGAAGTTCTTATTTCTTCAAAGTTTTTATTTTCATTTCCAGCTCATGTTGCTTTGTGAACAATTCTTCCTTTTCTTTATTTAATGTCATTAACACTTTATCCTTTCTCTTCTTCCTCTCTCTCTCGTACTGACTCAACTGCTCTATTTCCGTTTCTCGCAGTTTTTGTTCCTCGATAGCGAATTTTTCCTTAGCCCAAGCGTTACGAACCATTCCATCATCAATGTTTATGGCATCTTATTCACCTGAATCCTGAATTCCATCCCATGCTCTTCTCATCGCTATGAGAGTTTGGTCGTAAATGTTTTCCACTGGAAAAAACGGAAAAATAAAAACCTCCACAAAGGTGTTACCATGAGAAAATATGAGGATGATTTTTATGATCTGCCACACATCTTAATATTCTTCCAAGCCCTTGAACTGTTTAGTATAAAAATGAACCGGGCAAGATTTACTCCTATCAAACTGTTCAAGCTCAGTCTTGTTGACACGGTATATAAAACAACGAAACTGAAGTATGGTTCGATATGACAAAAGCGCAGTCACATGGTTGGTGTCCATGCTTTGCGAAATTTTCTGTCATGTGGCTAGTGATTGCTCTCTTGCCCACGTTGCTCAAAGGAATCCGTTTTTTGCACAGGTTACAAAAAGAATGTTTTGCGTTCTTGGGAACAACTTCTAACCAAGGCTGAAAATCTGGGTACTTTGACGGTTGCAGCTATTCTGGATTAAATTTCTATAACCTCTCCATGATCTTCAAAAAATACTAAATACAAAAGTGTAAATTGTTGAGTGAATTTTAGGTTACGTAAACCATTGTCGTTGCAGTATTTGTTTTATTACTCAGTATAGCCTAAGAAATTCAATTTACCTGTATGTCTCCTCGCTCATCGCTTATTAAAAAAACGCTTTGGCAGTCTCCAAATGATTTACACACACACACAAGTCGACAGTACAGGAAGGATGACTGGGACATAAGTAAGCTCAATTCAGATTTTGCGCCATCTGTTCAGTGAATCACGTTACACCACAACTATACCTTATTCTAAGTTGAGAGTCAAATGACAACACGCCAGGGCCTCGGAGAAGAGCTCATACCTCTTACAGACGTGAAGCTAAAGCCAGCTTACAATTGATACAGTGTCTGTAATATTTCAATCGAAGGTAGTGCGCTCGTATAGGGAAGAGCTCTTCTTCGCGGCTCTGGCGTGTTGTTATTACACTCAACTTATATGGAAGAAGGTATAAAAACCCGAGCCATATTTCTTTCTCGCAAAGCTAATTTTTCTGACTTGGGATATCCTGAAAGGCGAACATCCTAAAAGAAGAAATGGCACAACGGTCAAATTACGGTATTTAATTTTTAATTTTAACGGTAATTAATCTTGTATGCAAGATTAATTAATACTGCCAACGATGCATTATTATTATGCCCAATCCTACGTCAAGACATTTATTTTTCATCCTGCCAAATTTTTCCCCTGTTTATTCTATGCAATTTAAATTCCCTGAGTTTTCCAGAAAGCGGCCACCCTGCACATGCTCAGCTCTTCACAAAAACAAATGATACAAATATTTTCCCTTAAAACAGAAGAAAAAACACATATTGTATACTAAATCCCCAAGATATCACATATTTCTATAAATATTCTGCAGAGGATCATTTGTGGAAGTTTAACATTAATATAATTACCTTTGATTAAATGTTGAAATATGTCGTTCATTATGTAACACTGGCAGAAAATATACAGTTCACGCCACGGTTTTTGGCTGGCGAGTCCTGATTACAGTCTGCTGGCCTCACGCATGTGAAATTGATACGCGAGTTTTCAGTTGCGTGGACAGAAACTCTTGCATCAATTGCAACTGCCCGAGGATCGCCACCTGTTCTCTGTACGACTGTGCAATCAGGACTCGCCGGCCAAAAACCGTGGCGTGAATTGTGCATATATGTAGATAGATATATATATATATATTATTAGTTCCTTTTGTATTGATGTTAGTTCAAATAAAACAACTTGATCTATTATCTACTAAATGCTATAAAATCAACTGAATCAGGTTTCCAAACAGACAACCTTCAAATTCCAGTGCACATACCTTACTCCCCCCTTTCTTCATTGTCCTATCGTACATTACCTCCAAATCAGTCTATGGAATGACCTAACTCGTATGATTCCTGCATAGGTTCCATATTCTTGTTTGAATCCCATGACCCTCTTGCAAATGGATTAAGAGAAGGAAGGAGAAACAATCAAATTTAAACCCCAGGAGGATGGTAATTGAAAAAGTAATATTTATTTTGCATTACACAATGTAGTACAAGAAATACAATTACTGCATATTATAAAAAGAACCACAAAACTGAAACTGCATTCTCGCCCAGGTCTGGTCCATGCAACTTGCTGTTCTACTGGATCTAGTGGACAGATCTGTAAGAATACAAACATGAAGCTATTAATATAATAAATGTGGAATGAAACTAAACATGTGAGAATGCAGACTATGCTTATCAAGAAAATATACTGTAAATGGCCATTGCTTGGAGGGAGAGCAAATTCAGTTAGGGCTGGATGTCACAGGTTGTGTCCCACATGTTTTGTACGTTCTAACTTTTAGCGTCCATCTAAGTGGTTTGTAGGCAAACTCTCAGTACAACACACAACCTAATAATAGTAGAAATTTCTTTGCTCGTTTGATGTGTCATCTTTTACAAAATATCTGATATAATGGTATTTGGGCCTTTATCATATAAAATCAGAGAGGAAAACATAACAGAAAGTTCTGATGCACAAAACAAGACTTCAACCCACAGTGCAATAGTAAAAAAAGTAATAACGGTGGGCACAAAAGTTAGAGTATATTGAAACGCAAGTCGTTTGTCCCTGACGCATGGAAATACATGGCATCCTTGAAACATGAGTCAATTTCTGTGATCTCAAGAGTAGCTGGTAACAGTTGAGGAGAAGAGAACCCTTGAAAAAATTTACTAAACTACTGATTCAAAATAGATTTCCCTTTTATATCATGACATAGAGCAAAATTCCAGCTGGGTTGGCCATTATTCGCGTGAATTATGCACAAGTACAGTAACGCCAACCCCACGCATACGTTAGTAATTATTTTTGTAAAAGTTACATTTGCCTAGACCAATAATTAATGGGTGGCGGCCCTGTGTTAGTCACATATGCTCCCCTTTGTCTTTGTCCCAGGCGACAAGAAGTGGAACTACCTATGACGCAAGGACCTATTAATGAAATCACAGAAGTGGAAGTTAGAAAAGCCATCTCTAAAATGAAGAACCATAAAGCAACCCATAAGAACGAAGGGTAAAGTTTATAAAACTGCCGTAAGACCAAACATGGGCTACTACAAAGGCACATGAGCAAAAGCTACATACCACTGAAATGCGTATGTCACGTTGGGCAGGTGGAGTTACTCTCAAAGATAAAATCCATAATGAACATGTGCGAGTCAGTTTCATAGTAGCGCCTATAACTGAGAAACTTTTAGAGTCCAGGTAAAGGTGGTGTGACCATGTTATGCGAAGACCGGAAAATCATGTAGTGAAGAAGTGCCTTTCCATGGCTACACAAAAGAGAGGGACCGGCAGACCTCAAACAACATGGATGACGAATTTCCAAAGGGACATGAGAGTATTGCTGCTGATGTTTTACAATGAAATTATGGTGCCTCAGGATTAAGAAAGCCGACCCAGTGTAACAGGAAAAGGCGAAGAGGAAGAAGGAGATGAAGAAGAGTGGAAGTAGTCTCTCTAGACCAATAATTACCAGATAGCGTGGCTCGCAAGCACATGACCGACTTCATGTGGTGTTGTGTTTTATATCTTACATGTCGGCAACACTGTGCCAATTGAAATTGACACAATATTCAAAACATGCTGTCGTCCCTCTCCGTGGCCCGTCGGGAGCTCTCGTGTCCTGTCGGCCGTCGTCGTATTTCGTCTAAAAACCTTGTTGCTTACCTCAAGATTTTAATTTTCAAACCCCGTATTAGGAAAAAGAAGAAATAAAAAATTATTAGCTTCCCCTTAATTGAATTTAAAATGCATGCTAGTAGACACAATTGCTACTGCGTGCCACTGAAAATATTTGGAAATGTAATTGTGCATGTCAATACCTGGAATGTTGCATTTAATTGAAAATTATTGTATATATATTGTGAAGTTCTGTACCTTGTATGTTGCTTGTTATTGTGAAGTGAGCTGTACTGTATGTGGGGAGACCTTGGCTATTGTCAAAGGTAGGTTTTAACCAAAGGCTTCGAAATCCGTTTTTATGTAAATTCATCGCCAACATAAACGTAGTGGGAACAGTTTGTTTTCCGTATTGATATGGCCTTGTCCAGATAAAATGTTTTGGTAACATGTGAAGACGGGTATGTGTCTTCACTTGTTTCATTTCACATTGTCGCCACTATAAGCTGATTGGTGGTTTCTGGATGATGTGCGCATGCGCGCCCAGGAACTCAGTGTTGTAGGTGGGACAAGAGCTATACGATTGTCATTCCATGATGGGGCTTTAGCACGGGCAGAAGTGTCGAGCCTTGGCTCGTAGAGCCTTGGCTACCAAGACCAAAGGTAATGAAGATTAATACTATTAACTGTATTTTTATTTTGTCGACGCGTCGTTTTATAAATTATTTCATCTAAACTTAAATTAATGTTTTTTCGGCGATTTCTGAGTGCCGATTGGGAATTATGTTTTAAGTAACTTCGACGTTAGTTATCGGGCTCCTGTCAATTTGTGGAGATTTAGTGATTTAATTGGATTACAATATTGATATTTTGTGGTTTGAAATAGTTTCTCTTGCGCAAGCTACATAAATTCGATTTGGCTTGATTTTGCAATGCACAAATGCACGAAGGACGATCGTACGTTGTTTGTTGGTGATGATTTCTAAACTACCAAAGTAGTTAAATGTTTATTATGCGTTGTGATTTGACGCAAACTTGGATGATACATTTTCAATATCTAAATAGCGTGTTCTACCTAATTTTCGTATTTTCGATAGCCGGAGGTACTCCTAAATCATGTTTGGTTTTGAGTGCAAGATGCCACGCCCACTTCCATTGTTCGCCCGCCATGAATGAATTTTTGATCAACTACTATTTCTGCCTATTGGCATCTGTACCTTGAGAATTCTTAGGAATATATTATATATTTTATTTGTTTTGGAAACATTATTTCATTTGATTATCGAAGTTGCATTTCATATACTCGAAGAGGTTACACCTATCCAACTACCATAGTGGACAAGAACGTAAGCTTGGTAGGTCAGCACTCAACATAGCTGAAATACTCCCCTAAGGAAAGACAGGTTATGTTAATTTCAAAATACTCTTAGCAGAGCAGGCAAGGTCTGTCAGGTTGTGGACCACATTGGCCGATGAGTACCAAACCCAGCCGTCCACATAACGGGTAATCCGGCAGTAGTCTTATTTAATGGGACAGATTTATGGTAGGAGAGCGTGTTTTCGATTTTCTGCAGCCGGCAGATCTTGTCAAACATAACTTAAAGTTGCGGGGAGTTACGGGCAAAGTTGTAACAGTTAATATTAATTTAATCAGTTAGGTAGGGGTCTAACCTGTGTTAATACTAATGGTGTTGTGTTCTTGTTTTCATGCTAATGAACGGGTTCGAGACGTTGCTGGCATTCTTTTGTACGTGTACGTGCAAAAGACGAGTCAAGATCAGCTGTTAAGCTGACACTCAAGACATGACTTCTCAAGTGATGGTGTTGGCTTGGCTGCTGACCTATGTTTGGTTATCTCGTTGGTGTTGGTGCTGCAGGTGATCTTGAGGTAAGCCCAGATGATATAGTGTTTTATTTAAGTATTTACTATTTTACCTCTGCACAGTGGCGAGCAAAGAGCTCATAGCTTCTTCTGCTGTGTAAAGTTCGAGTGATTGGAAAAGTGCTGCAATTGTACCATGTCAAAATATTTCTGGCAGTGTTGCCAAAGTGATGTCGTTAAAATGATAGTTCCGGTGAATTGCCAAGTTGATAATTAGTCACCTGGAGGAGAGTTATCAATTTAGTTGGTTTCTTTTCTAGCCTCTGTTAGTAAACTTCTGTGCTCAGGTAGATGGTGTTGAGTTGTAACCTGATTTTAATAGTACTTCGGTCTTGCGAATATGTGAACTTTCAGCGAACGTGCTGGTGAACATTAGTGGTGTACTGTTCGTGCACAGGTTGGCAGTGACGCAGCTGTGGATTTCATTTTCAGCGGAGAACTTTCCAGGTTCTAAATAGTTTCGGGGATTGAGATTCCTTCTTGTTGAGGTGAAGTGTTACATCAGTTGTGAGGTTGGTACCTATTCGATCAGCTGTTCAGTGCAATGTGATGCCGAGGTCATGGTGTCAGCAGCGAGTGGGTGCTAAGAAGCGATGATCGTGGTGTACTGTTTGCTTAAAGGTGGAGAGGTTTTGATCTTCAGTTGGTGAATTGTGAAAATTGAAAATTTTAATTAGGTTCAAACTTTGAAATTTTGATTTGGCGTGTGAAGAAGAACGTGCCTGGACATGTGTGAATGATATTGGCGTGAGTGCTAGAGTGTTTGTTGTGGTGAGAGATTAGGGTGTTACATGCGAGTAGTGTGTTTTGATCGGTTCCGCAGCCACCGCCACCGCTCCACCGCTGGAATACTAAAATGGCGATATCTCTCGAACGCATGGTTGGATTTTAAAAAATGAGGTGTTGTTGAACTCGGGCTAACACTCCCTTTCCAATGGACAACATATTTCAACCCCAAAATAAAACCTACCCCTACTAGGGGGTGAAATTGTAATTTTTTAGAAAATCTCTCTTTCCAATTGCAACATGTGAGAGTTTGAATGCCGATGTGGATTTAAACGTTGTTCTACATAAAGTGCATGTGTACGGTCGATAGTCACTACGAATTAACATGCATGTTTTTTGTTTTTGTTTTTTACGCATGCCCACTCATGGCTTTTGTAAGAGGGTGGGGGAGTGGATCTCTATGGATGGGTTATTGTTGACGGGTCATTGTTGGCGGGGGCATTGTTGTCGAGTCCTTGTGGACGAGTCCTTGTGGACAAGTCCTTGTGGACAGGTCATTGTTGACAGGTCATTGTGGACGAGTCTGTGTGGATGAGTCCTTGTGGACAAGTCCTTGTGGACAAGTCCTTGTCCCTTTGGACTGATCCCTTTGGACGGGTCCCTTTGGTCTGGTTCCTACGGACGAGCCCATGAATTTATTTAAATTATGTCAAAGGGCCTAACTACATTTGTGTGTGTGTTGAATTGACGTTGTTCACTAATCCCCCACTACTATAATGGGATAACGATATGAAAGGAAAGTGACGAAATACATGTGAACACGTGTGAAATGACCTTATTACCGTCCTCCTTGTGAAACAAGTCACATCCTGTTTTGCTTCATACGTGAGAAAATGTGAGTTCATGTGTAATATGATCTAACACACAGGTGTTCACCTGTACACGCGCACGATAAGAGCTAACAAGTCACAACCTGTTTTGACAGTGGTGGGAGGTGAAGGGGGGGGGGGGGGTTAGTGTAAGAGAGAACACAGGTGAAGAGAGAAAGAAATATGTATTGCTCATAATACATGTATAGCTGAGGACTGTACATAGGACTGTAGGTTAAGTACAACATGAGTAAATAAATAAATACAAGACACACAGGTTCACACAACATGTAATTTATTAATCCAAGAATTAAAGGCTGAGCTAAATCCCAACCATTTTACATATAGTTTATTTCCTTTTTGTTTCAACACTTTTTCCACAAGGTAATGTTTAGGAAACGCTGTCTTTTGAAGTTCTTGAAGATAAAACCTGCCTTTTATGGGTTGATGGTTGAGGTCCTCGAGTAAATAGGTGACTGGACTGTTCAGGTTGACTTGACGAATTCGAAATAGTTCAGTCCCCCAATTTGGTGTGTAGCCCTTGTCGAAGACGGACTTGAATTTGCTCACACGAACATGGTCCCCAATGTTAAGGCGATGACGTTTAGGGTCTGCTGTTTTTATGGGGTTAAACAGTTTATCCAGTTGTGGAATATTTTTAGTTACAAGTCGTTGCTTGGTCCCAATGGTTCTGTGTTTGGTGTCGTTGTAATGTGACACTAACTCAGGTAACAAGTCCAACCAGCGATAAGTGCCCTGAGCGGTAAACGCTTTCCACATATGGGTTTTCAATGTTCGGTTGAACCGCTCGACCACGCTGGCTTTGAGATTGCTGTACGTGGTGTAATGGTGAATATCCTTAGATTTGAGAAAACTGGAGAAATCTTTGTTGAAAAATTATTTTCCCTGATCGGTTTGTAGCAGCTGAGGTTGACGTTTGGATTGTTGAATAATATGTTGAAAGGCTTTGGTAACTAGTGGACTAGACTTGCGACGCACAGGTTCAACAAACGCCATTTTGGAATAAACATCAATGACCGTCAACATATAGCGTACACCATCGTTAACGCTAGCATAGGTAATCATTTCAACCTAGTCTGCTTGCCAAAGTTCATCCACACCCTGTGAAATCACCTTGAGTCGCTGATAGTGACGTCTAGCTGGACGATGCAACTCGTGAGCAATACCCATTTTAATGGGTGAGGGTTTAAACAATAATTTTGGCATTTCGAAGTTCTTCCTCAATTTCTTGAATTTCCCAATCGTGACCAGTATGGCCGGCATGGCGTGAAGCATGCAACAGCTGTAGTCGTTGGACGAGTTTATTTGGATTGTGCCAGTAGGTAACATCCACAAGGGGTTTTAATGGTTTAAATGTCACTCCTGAAGCGGACACTTTACGACGACCACTTTGACTAGTGGGGAACATTTTTGCAATGATGGTTTTATATTTTTGAGATATATTGGCATTCACTTGTTGAGTGGAATCATACTGTCTTTTGTGAGCATGGGTATCCTATAAAATGGATTTATATTTACTAAGGTCCTCTGACGTATAATCTTGAGATGAGGGAGTCCGAGAGAATAGTAGCTTTAACAGTCCTGGTGTTAATTTATAGTTGATCTTTTTAATGACAGCTTTAGTACGACTAAATTTAATCGATGAATCACCAATTTTAAAACTATCATCCTCATAGCGAACGCCATATGTGGTATCTGTGTTTCCAATAAATAGATTGGTGAAATAGGGTTCCAGTGTTGATCCATAATATTTTATTAAAATGTTTTTCAGTTGAGCTTTATGTTGAGGGGTGGCCAAGAGTTGTGAAAATGGAGACGATCTGGAAGGGCAAGGGGTTTCGACCATGGCCAAGGATTTCCTTTTTCTTAAAAACTCTGCAAGGGGTGATGCCTTTTTTGAGGCGTAAACACTTGTTCCTCATTATCCTCAACTTCGCTAACACTAGTTGAATCTTCCTGTTCCTCTTCATCTTCCTCTTTCTCTTCCTCAGAGTCCTCGTGGTGCGTCTGACTGGCTTGTGAAACGGTAGGTAGCGTTTCAGATGGCTTGAAAGAGGGTTTCAACATGGCTTTTAGCGGAGGTGCTAAATGTTGTTGAATAAACAAAGCATGATCCGCACGCGATCGTTTCAATTGACGAAACTTTTGGCGAATAGTATTTTTTGCTCTAATAATATGCTTTTTCAATTGACTCTCTGCTAACGCCATGATGTCGTGACAAATGACTTGAGAGGGAATGATACAGTGCCTTAAATAGCAATAAAATGATCAAACCCTAAGCGATACCGCCCTTGGTTGAGTTCACTTTGTTTGTCAATCACTAAACAGGCATGACGTTGTGTGTTCCAGCACTTGCCACACAATTCTGTAAACATTTGAAAGGTCATATCCGGATTCACATGTTCATTATAAATGTAACGACTGTTCCTCTCGTCCTGGCGAAATAAAACAATGACATTGGCATTGTCACGAATCAACTGCTTGGACATTTTAGAATACGTTTGTCCAAGATAGAAGCAATCGATATGTTTGTGTCGACCCATGCTGAAATAGCTTTGAATGATACCTTGTCGTTCAGTGGATACATCATCGAAAATCATGAGTGAATAAGGCTTTACCTCATTAGGTGAAATAACATTTTCTTGCGTGGAAAATGTAAAATACCCCATATTCTCATTTTTTAATCCAGACATGACTTGATCCAGAAACACGTAGAGGGGTTGGTAGAGAGATTTTGCGAAAATATAAATATTTTGAAAACACAGACCATTGGGCGCTGTAATAAGTGTCAGCAAAGATTGGTCTTTCCACAGCCGGAAGGTCCCACAATGATGCAGCGAATGGAAGATGGAAACAGTGAACCATGGCGTTGTTCATGTGATGTGGGGCAGAGATGGGAAACCATGTCCCTCACGGGGAATGACTCTTGCTGCTTAATTAGCTTCATTTCAACTAAGGCTTAGAGAGGCTAGCAGGCTGTCTATATACATCGCACCGAGCCTTGTCATAGAAACAGTAGACTCGTACTACAGGTTGACGATGGATGTCTTTGGACGTGCGTTGATGGTCAAAGCTAGGTGTGTTCCCATACATGATCCTAAACAAGAAACAGATCCTGCTAATAAACACTATGTGGATAGATCAGTAGTGCCACGCACAAAACAAGGAGATTATGACTTAAAAGGAAAGCGGTTAACTCGTGTAAAACATCCTCAAGTGTCTACAGACGTTACTACAAAAAAGTATGTGGATAACAAGGTGTATGAGTTTTATGATAAAGTGCCTCAGCTTACAGTGGATGGCTATAGCGCTAATCATCACCGCATTATTCACGTGGAAGACCCACAAGACGAAGACGATATTTGAACCAAGCGTTACATGACCTAAGAAATGAAATTCTTTATAAATTTATCCCATCTGTATTTTTAGTGCATCTGACAAATGTAAAACCTGTGAATGAGAGAAACCATATACCGCTAGTTCATGACCAGCACTTGACCTATGTGCTTGCTTCGGGTTTAAGCCACTATCGACTACACTATAATGGAACCATTCACATCAAATATGCCATACCTGATTAGAACCATTTACAAATAGAGATAAATGGTCATAGGATGTTGGTCCATAACCATGAAATGGTCAATGCAGGAGACGAATTATCCTTTCATCTCCTGTTGACATGGAATGAAAAGCAAGCAGGAAAAACCATAAATGTTTTTCCACTTTATGTAGAATTGGAATATACAGCCATGAAATAACAATCTGATGTTAGTTGTGACTTAAACTTTCTTGTGAAAGGTTGTTGGTCATCATCATCATGGTGAAACAAAGATATGTGGTGAGAAAGACTAAAAATATGAGCCTGTCCTTGGCAAAGCCTGGGCTTATGACATTCGTGGACAAGCCCTTGCGAAAGAAAAAAAGAAAAAATGATGTGTTGACCATAAGGAAAGCTCTTCGAGTAGCACAAAGACATGTTATTCCAAAACGTCAGCGACAGGGTTCAAAACAAGGGCGAGTGATCCCCGTCCCCAAACGAGCGGGATTTTTACCTGCATTATTCGCTGGTCTGGCTGCTCTAGGTTCACTTTTAGGCGGCGCCAGTGCAGTGGCAAAAACCATTAAAGCCGTGCAACAGGGCAAGCAACAACTCAATGAAAGTCAGCGACACAATGAAACAATGGAGGCCATTGCTATGGGGGCTAGAAATGTCAATTTGAAGCCAGCCTTTTATCAACAAGGATTTGGAATTTCACCTTTTCGAAATAAAATAAAAACATCTTTAACCTCAGCCATAGCAAGACATGCCCTGACGCATCAGCAAGTGGAAAGCTATGCTAAACAACTGAAGCTTTCTCATTTTCGAGGTGTGTTTATGCGAAATCAATTACCCTCACAACCCGGGAAACATGAATTTGCTGTTGTCAATTTGGATGATCACCGAGGACCTGGAACACATTATGTAGCTTATGTCAAAGAGGGATCTACTGTATGGTACTTTGACAGTTTTGGGAATTTGCCCCCGCCCATGGAACTAGTGGCCTATTTTGGAAACAGGATCAAGATATATTATAATGTGAAACGTGAGCAAACGTTTAACAGCCAACAGTGTGGACGTTTGTGTTTAATTTTTTTATATAAGACGCAACATAAGCAAAAACGTCAACAGTATGTCGGAGGAAAGTAAGACGTTTACACTGCATGGACGTGGACCTGATGTGAGTCTAGACTTTTACCCACCTATCGAATTGAGTGAAAAACCTTATGGTTTAGGACTTGTTTCTCTTGAAACGTACAATCGAATATACAACATACGTGAAAATGTGAACAACAAGTTTTACTATGATGATTCTGTGCTCACCCTGAACTCTGGTGGATACACGATAGATGACATTTATGAACACATTTATGTGGTGTTGATCAATGAATATGGTTTAAAGTCATTTCTCGATGGAACGCGCAAGTTTGAACTTGTAGGCAATACCAACATTCATCGCTGCAGTATTTTTTCTACATTCAAAATTGACTTTAAAACTCACCCCGATTCCATTGGTCCATTACTAGGATTTAAACCACGTGTGTTAGAGCCCAACAAAAAACATGAATCAGACCATGAAGTGAAATTCATTGAGGACCATCATGTGTCGGTGACGTGTAATATTATTAGTCAAGTGTACACCAATCAAGAACCGTCGCATTCGCTTTATGACTTTATTGTAACATCGCCCAATGGCTATATTATTCGTGAAAACCCTCCAGTGGTGCTTTTTCATTCTGTGGCTGTCGATGGTATTAGTAATATAACATTAAGACTGATCAATAGAGAGCAACAACTCATTGATCTAGATTCTACCACACCAGTGACTTACAAGTTGGTGCTAAAACCACTATGAAGTTTGTATATAAAGCAACAGCACCGTCTAGGAATGGTGTTAGTTGTTTACCACGTGAATACACGTTAACATCTCAGAACAAGCAGATTTTACAGCATTTGGGTTACCACATTAACCCCCGCGATGAATACTATTCTAGAGGTAGCGAACCACATCGAGGAGCAACCAGGAGTGGTAAGAATTGATCTGCATTCTTATCAAGCTCAAACACCTGGACTCAATAACAATGATGAAATTCAATTTGTTATCAACAACCAAGATATTTACACTCTACCGCATGAAAGTGTTATTCAGATTGAAGGTCAGCTCACCAAAGCCGATGGTTCTACACCCACTACATCCAAGTTAGCCAACCAAGGTTTGGCCTTTCTGTTTTCTGAAGTACGTTATATCATTAACGATATCGTGGTGGATAGCACTCGAAATGTGGGTATTTCTAGTGTCATGAAACTATATCCCTCTTATAGTGAGGAAGAAGCTAAAACACTTTGCATGGCGGGTTGGTGCCCTGACTCGACCAATTACTGGATGGTACACACCGATGGCACCTTCACTGGATATTTACCTCTTAAACTGATTTTAGGCTTTGCTGAAGATCACCAGCGCATTGTGGTCAACGCAAGGCAAGTGCATTATCTAGTGAGAGACAGGAGTGATAATAATGCACTCAAGGGAGTCGACAATGCCCCCATTGATTCAAAAATTCAACTACAACGCTTGCTATGGAAAGTGCCTCATGTGACCCTTAACGATAGCAAAAAACTGGACATACTCAAAATGGTAAAGAGAGATATACCTCTACCCATGGAATTTAGAAGCTGGGCACTCCATGAGTACCCGTTATTGCCCACCACCAACACACACAGTTGGTCTATAAAAACAGCCCGCTATACAGAGAGACCTCTCTACATGATTGTGGGTTTTCAAACGAATCGCAAGTATCAACAAACCAAAGATGTCACGCAATTTGATCACCTGCAATTGAGAAATGCACGTCTTTTCCTCAACGGTGCTGTGATTCCCTATGAAGGACTGGATTTAGATTTTTCAAAAAATAAGTTTGCCCCCCTGTACGACTTGTTTTCTAAATTTAGATGGTCGTATTATCAAAAAGAGAATTGTCCAATGTTGTCACCCCAAGCTTTTAAGACAAGGGCGCCACTGATTGTCTTTGACTGTTCCTACTTGGAAGAGTCTGTCAAACCATCCAATATTGACATTCGACTAGATTTTGAAACGCATGACAATGTTCCAGCCAATACCACGGCCTACTGTTTGATTATTCATCACAAACAAGTCAACTATTATCCACTGTCCAACCAAGTGACAAGTGTATAAATAGCAGGTCAACACACATCAAACCACTCAGTCAAGTCTTGCTTTCAAGCCTCAAGAGAAGTTATATCCATAAATTTAAAATCTGAGGAACAGCGTTTCAAGACCTTTGCGACGTGGCCGGTGCCTTTTATAAACCCTCAAGCCTTAGCAGCCGCTGGATTCTACTATTTAAAAAGAAGAGATGAAGTGAAATGTGTGTTTTGTCCCATCATCTTAGACCAATGGCAAGAGAGCGATGAACCCATGCAGGAACATCAGCGCTGGTCACCTGCCTGCCCCTACCTGTGCAGAATGGAAGTGGGTAATATACCCTGTCATTCAAGTTACCCCTCACTCATGCCTCTGAGTGATGAAAAAAGTTATGATACGTGTGGACTTTATGGTGCCGGCAGTGCTTCAGTGAGCAGCTCACAGTCAAAAACATCCAGTTTAGAGACATTGGAATATCATCGGTGTTATGGACACTATAAACACAAAAGACTTTTTTGTTGTATGAGATGGTACCGCCTCTATCCTAGAATGAAAAAAGAATGTAAAACTTGTTATGCTAATAAAATAATGAAATAAAAAAATTGGTTGTTGTTGTTATATTATTATTTCTTATCCCCCCCCCCTGTCATATCTTAACCTCTACAGTGACTACTCGATGTTTTTTCTTTTCTTTTACTAGAATGGAATGTAAGTAAATGACATGGGTACACCTTACTGAACAATTGTCTGTCTGTGGTCAGTTGGACTTGATCCAGACAACAGTGAACATGTTGCGTACACTGATTGTCGACTGTCAAGGGTTTAAAATTGGAGATAACAAATTTATATTTAAAGAAGTGGCCATCATCGATTGTTCCACTTTTTGGATATCACAAGCTACTCATTTGGTGTTTAAACCACCTTATGCGTTTGATTTGTTGTGTGATAAAGACCGTAAACAAACCCAGTGGATTGAAACTCATATGCAACTAGACTGGAAGCGAGGAACCATTTCATATAAGCACCTGGACATGGTCATGAAAGCCCACTTGTCTTCTGCCCATGTAATATTTGTGAAAGGTAGTGAAAAACGTCAATGGCTACAACCATTTTTAGCGTCTTACTGTCAATGTATCGATTTAATGGACATGGGCTGTCCATCGCTGCAAACACTCATGGATCGCTGCCCCTGTGACAATATTACCCATAAAGCCTTGGCACAGGTGTGGCAATTGTTTCATTGGCTATCCACCAATGCCTGCTGGGAGTTGTTAAATAAAATTAAAACTAAAGGTTTACCTGTGAATGACACCAGTGAGATTTCTACAAGCGACGTGTAAACATCAACGTGATACCATGGAGAAAGGGGATGCTACCGATAAAGCGATTGGAAAGTTCTTTGTGTGTAAAAAGAAACTAGACAGTTTTACTAAAGAAGAATTATTGGCTCTTCCAAAATCATTCATTTATTATGTCGCAGCAAATGCAGTGAAAGAAATCTGGCAACATGTACCAAAATCATGGACTCAAGACCCTGTGTTAAGTGAATTGCAACCATGTACAGATTATGATCACCATAAGCAAGTGGCTATGGCAAAAATACCCTCTATGCGACAGTGTGCTACTTGTCAGCTAGTCAAACTGTATCATGGTCATAAAAGTCAGTGTATAGACTTTGTTTCCTCATACCACGGGAGTAATGAAGAAAAAAAGCAACAACAACAAACATCATCCACAGAGGAGGAGGAGGAGGAAGATCAAACCTTTTTACCATCGATGGAAAAGGATATGCCAGACCTGTACTGGCAATGGCGTCATTAACAAAGTAATTTAATACTTGACTTTCGAAATCTACCTACCTGGTTATTATTTGTGTAGTCCTGGAACTTGTCTTGAAGAACCTTTGCAGCATAGTGATATACCTATTAATCCTTTGGATCAAGCATGCACCTTTCTTATCACCACAGTCATTCTGCATTAAGACGTGTAGCGGATAAAGTATCGTTGAAAAGCTAAACAACTTTTGACATTCTGTGATGTCTCAGTGGGAGAGAGGTTGGCAGTCGTCATTGTGATTTGTGTTATAAAAGGAAAGTTGATAATGAGTGGACATGGACATTGAAAAGGATTGAGGAATTGGTATTTCTTTGTATTCTATTTTTGTAAAGCTCTATTTGTTGTGAAATAAAAACAAGGTTTACAAGATCACAATGTCTTTTATTTTAAAAAATGGTGATAGCCATTTCATTTTTTTCACACATGAATATTTACAATTTCCACTTTACATTTTTTTACATTCCCCTTGTTTAGTTTAAACATTCTGTGCATTTTTGTTGTTGTGAAATAAAAAACAAGGTTTACCAGATCACAATGTCTTTTAATTCTAAAAATGGTGATAGTCATTTCTTCATTTTCATTTTTTCACACATGAATATTTACAATTTCCACTTTACATTTTTTTACATTCCCCTTGTTTAGTTCACACATTCTGTACATTTTTTTGTGAAATATAAATAAGGTTCACTAAATCACTATATCTTTTAATTTTTAAAAAATGGTGATAGCCATTTCATTTTTCACACATGAATATTTACAATTTCCACTTTTCATTTTTTACATTCCCTTGTTTGGTTTACACATTCTATACATTTTTGTTGTTGTGAAATAAAAAACAAGGTTTACCAGATTACAATGTCTTTTTAATTTTAAAATGGTGATAGCCATTTCACTTTTTCACACATGGATATTTACAATTTCCACTTTACATTTTTTACATACCCCTTGTTTAGTTCACACATTCAGTAAATTTTTAAAAATCTTTTTCGTAATATACAAAAGCAAACATTTTACACTAAAATGTATTACTTATTTTATTTTTACTAAACTACTGTAGCCTAACATTATACATTCTACTTACAGTTTTTACAAAAAAATATTACAATATAAAACACACTACAAATATTACAATATAGTGATCATTAGACTTAAGTAAAGTAATAGTCGTCAATACGACTGTTTCCCCAAGCAAGAGTATTAAATGTGTTGGGTATAATGAATCGTTTGTTGTCTTCATTACTTAAAGCAACTTTGTTCAACAAATTGGTATGTAGCTGATGATTTTTACTTCTAAATACACACATTTTCTTATATAATACAGTGGGTTACTAACTATACAGTTCTTATAATCACTTATATCTAACTCTTTACTAACAACATTCTTTTTCACTCCTTTTAATTTTTTTACTACAACATCATCAATTGTCATATAGCTGTATGATTTAGATTTTGTGCCTACAAAGGTGTCTATAATAACACCAGCACATTCATCCTTAAATTTCCCAAGAACCTTTTTGTTTACTAGAGGTAAATGGTAAATATTATCCTCTGGATAGTCACTTGTATCAAACCTATTTAGCTCAGTTTTGATATCATCATAAAAATCATCAGTTTTAAACTCATAAATAAAAGAATCTTTGTCTGTGTAGAGTAATTTAGCATTATCAAGATAGTTTTTCTTTACATAATCATAGTGAAATTCATACATAAGTGTTTTTGACAATTCCAGAATGGTGTAACCCACATATATGGGTTTGTTGTAAGTTACTTTAAGACGATTCATTTGTATTACAACTAAATCCTCATGAATAATTGAACAGCTATGAAAGTTAGGCTTGCTTTTTAAGTTGCTCGCACCATACCTTTTACCATCATTCTCCCACTTTGTTATCAGCTTTACATCAACTCGTTTATCAACATTCTCCATAGTCTTTCCAAAAACACTATTATTCATGAGTTTATAAAAATCCTTTTCAAACGCGTTTGTTGACTGTGTTCTTAAATTATTGTTTAGATCAATATACGGTTTGAGCCATGCTGACTGATGAAATTGCAATACGCGATGAATTTTAGTTAATTTTAATCCATGCTGTAGACACTGTTTCAAGTTTTGATAATGTATTACATATTTACATTTATCATTTACATTAGCAATTAACATTTTTGTTCGTGATGAGATGTATGGAGATTTCATATTCTCAGGACAAAATGGTAAATCATTATGATCATCATGTAACTCTTTAGGGTACTCAAGATTTACCTCTAAAATATATCCTTTATCATCGTTATCATTAAGAGTGTCAACATGTAAGACATCAATTTCAGGTTGTGTCAGCCAGCGAAAATCTTTCAGTGGTAGATATTGACTCATAGCCCAACCATATTGGTTATTTGCATCGAGGTAGACAATATACTTTGACTCTTCACAAGGGTTGTAGCTAGGCATGTATTTATTATTCGCTTTAGAGTACCGTCCACTACATTGGCTTAATCCACCTCGAATTGATGATTTTATAAAATTGATCATGTCTATATCAGTCATTAATTCTAAATTTACTTTCGTTTTTTTTCAACATTGAACTGAAACTTAACCCAGGAGCAGTGAAATACTGACAAGGATCAAGGTCATAAGTTTTCATACAAACATTTCGAAAATTTTCAAAAACATCTGCTAATAATAACACATCTGTCTTCAAATATATGTCTGAAAATTCTCCTAAAGTTTGAATGTGGAACCTGTGTCCATACACGTTGTGCATTTAAATATTCCTGATCACTGATATGACTTGTGTTTAAGGAACTGTAAAATGCATCTTTCGGTGGTAAACAACACTCCTCAACACGTTCCACACAGTTAATATATTCGTAAGGGAATATACCCTTTTGACGAATCAAATTAAAATCATCTTCTTTAGGAAAGACACGATGAATTTCATGAAACTGATCTGATTTTAAATTACTAGCCAGCTTATCAAGACTACTCGGCATAAAGCGGAATGAATCTAAAAATCGCAGTTTAATGTTTTTTTTATTGCTAGTTTTGATGTATTTTGTGAACGATATGTATTGTTCCTTATTATTCGCAATCACATCAATTTTCACATCTGAAGCTCCAAATTCTTTAACGATAAAGTGGTTATCGTATTTGCTACCGTTGTGTAGAATGACCGGAATGAATTTACTTACTCTATAATTTAAATTACATTCTTGGTGAGCAGCACCACGATATTTTCCTGTTAAATGGTCATGATCGCGAACCCTGTCTGAATATAAACATTCACCACATATAAAACAATTAGTTTCAGTTTCAAAATTCATTTGCTCTGAGGAAGTTAGTGACTCCATTGGAATGATCGTATTTAAAATAGAGGATATACGAATGGCATCTTTCTCAAGCCTTTCCATAAAAACTTTAGGTGCATCAGGTCCTCTATAGAGCTCAAACTTATTTAAAGAGTCATCATAACTACATTTAATATAATATGCAAAGCTAAAAAGTTCATGAATGTGAGTTGTGTTGGTGAAAGGTTGGGCTGGATTTCATGAACATGTATTAAATGGTTTTAGCAAAGCCTCGAAGTCAGCATATATAACAAATGGTACTCGAAGCTGTTTCTCATAATCCTTAAATTTTAGAATGTTATTTTTAGGAGTCGGTAATACCGTACGAACATGATTACACCCCCATTTTTGATGTTGAGTTAGTTGGTCCTCTTTTCTGAAATATAGCAAACAGCCATCACACAACCACTTCTTAGATTCACCTTTTCATAGCTGACTACCAACACGTCTACTGAAATGTTTTATCCAGCAATAGTGAGCATTTTCATCTTCGGTTATGTATAGTAAATTTACATGAGCATCCTATTTTTCCTGAGTATAATATAGAGGACCAACTATACTCTTATTTTCAATTCCATAAACATTAATACTTACATTGTTCAGCTCTTCAAAACGTTGAACGTCTTTTATCGCCATAGGAAATTCTATTTCTTTTAAATCTAACACTGAAGAATAGTGAGGATATGATGACGTTCTCTTTTCATTCATCGCTGCTGGATGGAGAGCTGAGGTTACAGCCCATGCAAAGCATGCGTCATCATTATTCATAACGTTTACACAAGCATTCTTACGTTTAATCCATGCAGGTAAATCAATGTATGATGATGCTCGAAGGGGATTATATTTATTCATGTTGGTTTCTAAATAAAGTACTTCAACCAATGCCCAGCCCGACTCCCTTTCCTGGAACTCTTCACTCTTCACAATGATAGCACTTGAAATATTTTGATATATATCACTAATATTAGTTGATTCACTAACAATTATGTTTTTTGTAATAAAAGATTTGATATCCGTAATTTCATCTTCGCTCCCAGTTTTTACATAGAGGCCAAAAAGTTCAAAATTCATTTTAAATGTTTTATGCTCTAATAGAACATTACCTACCAAGCCAAACACACTAGGTTGAAAATTTTTTAAAAATGATTCAATACTTTGAGTTTTTTCTTCACTAAGAAGTCTATAACTAGCAATTCGACTTTTAAATGCACTACCAATTTGTTGAACATTTCCAGAATTTCTTTCATGGCAAGTGTTATTTTTATGTTGAATACTGCGTAAATGTCCATGAATGATTGAAGAAGGTATATCAATATTACATACATCACAATGTGTTATTGAAGGTTCACCATTCTTCTTTCTTTTTGATGCACAACTATTTTCACAATCTTGAGAACGTTTACGCTTTTGAGCATTACATTCATTTAAAGGTTCCGTGCTAGTTGTTGGTTTTACAGTTTTCAATTCTTGTTGTTCTCCATGCACTTCAACCATGTGGGATTGATATCGCTTTACAGCAGAAAATCCAAGATCGCAAACTGAACACGAAAATGGTGCTGAACTGACATGCTTTAGATTTACATGCCGTCCAAGACTATCTTGTCTGTTAAATGTTGAAGCACAATGACTGCATACAAACATTTTCTGGTTATGTTTTGTACTTGCATGACGTTGAAGGCGGTCAGGTCTTGAGAACTGTTTCTTACAGTCACCACACTTGAACATGATGATTACTTTCCAAGTTATCTATAAAAGAAAGAAATCATAAATGTTAATAAAAAATAAAACAAAGTACAATATAAATAGTTTAATTATATTCCAGTCAATGGTTATCGCAGGGTATTTAAATCGATCATCTGTGAACTCCTAGCAAGTCTAACTTCATGTAGTTCTAACTGGGGGTTACTATATACCACTGTCACTGACACCTAGCGGTGAACATTGGAACTTGATAGAGTGATAGAAAACTGTGATCGCCAGTTAAGTGAGCTAAGTGTGACGTCATAACCAATCTTAAAACAAGTCTAAACTTGTAGAACATGTCACGTGATAGAAACCAGCATCCACCAGTTAAGTGAGCTAAGTGTAATGTCATAGCCAGTCTTAGAACAAGTCTAAACTTGTAGAACATGTTACGTGATAGAAACCAGCAACCACCAGTTAAGTGAGTTAAGTGTGACGTCATAGCCAGTCTTAAAACAAGTCTAAACTTGTAGAACATGTCACGTGATAGAAACCAGCAGCCACCAGTTAAGTGAGCTAAGTGTGACGTCATAGTCAGTTATAAAGCAAGTCTAAACTTGTAAAATATGTCAAGTGATAAGGTTAAGTTAGGTAAAGTTAGGTTATGTTAGGTGAACTGAGGTTAAGACTTTAAATATTCCCTATGTCACTGACACCTAGCAATGAACATTCAGACTTAATGGAGCGGTAATCAAAATCTAACCTACAAAATTAGCTTTACACACCATGGTCAAGTAGTTCCAACTTTTGACTGCCAAATATACCATTTTCACTGACATCTAGTAGTGAACATTGGAAAATATCACTCTAACTGTTTAAAAGTTCTTAGAGGGGCACTTACCTTTTTATAATTTATCAACTGCTGCCACTGAATGAACATATTGTAGGAATCTGGTAGCCTATAGGTACCCAATTATCTGTAAACAAAACAATCAAACAATCAATCAATAACTTCAACATCAATTGGTAATAAAAGACTACAATCCATTAATAATAAGTACTTACCTTGCAAAATAATGTAATGATTTTCTACCAAAACGGCTTTTTTTACAACTCTTGAGCAGTAATAAAGCACTGTTCACTCAAAGCGAGTAATAAAGACTGACAGTAGGGAGATATAGGACACCTCTCTTATATAAACTCTCATCGCTCGTGTCAGCAGTTTTTTGCAGATCATTGCAATTCCTTTCCCAATACAGCTGAGAGTCCAAAGTACACTAGGAACACCTGTGTGGTATCCAATGACTGCTGACTTTGCATGATCATCACCCATTGTCTTAATCAACATATGGGGTTTCAAATTACTGCAGCGTCAGTCATAGCAACAGCAGTGTGCGCTCTCTGGTATGTCAGCAACATGACACCGGAAGGAACACCTGTGTAATATCCAATAACTGCTAACTTTGCATGATCATCATCCATTGTCTTAATGAACACTTGTGGTTTCAAATTACTGCAGTGTTAGTCATAGCAACAGATCTGCGCGCTCTCTGTCATGTCTGTAATATGACACAGGAAGTAACAAGACGTCTTACTGCACATGCCATCTCCTCAGTTTTAACATCTTAAGAACATGTATTATTCTCTTTCAACTACAAATGACTCGTTAGAACACATCCATCCACCAAGTTAGATCCCTTGTATGTTCACATGTATTTCGTCACTTTCCTTTCATATCGTTATCCCATTATAGTAGTGGGGGATTAGTGAACAACGTCAATTCAACACACACACAAATGTAGTTAGGCCCTGTGACATAATTTAAATAAATTCATGGGCTCGTCCGTAGGAACCAGGCCAAAGGGACCCGTCCAAAGGGATCAGTCCAAAGGGACAAGGACTCGTCCACAAGGACTTGTCCACAAGGACTCATCCACACAGACTCGTCCACAATGACCTGTCAACAACGACCTGTCCACAAGGACTTGTCCACAAGGACTCGTCCACAAGGACTCGACAACAATGCCCCCGCCAACAATGACCCGTCAACAATAACCCATCCATAGGGATCCACTCCCCCACCCTCTTACAAAAGCCATGAGTGGGCATGCGTAAAAAACAAAAACAAAAAACATGCATGTTAATTCGTAGTGACTATCGACCGTACACATGCACTTTATGTAGAACAACGTTTAAGTCCATATCGGCATTCAAACTCTCACTTGTTGCAATTGGAAAGAGAGATTTTCTAAAAAATTACAATTTCACCCCCTAGTAGGGGTAGGTTTTATTTTGGGGTTGAAATATGTTGTCCATTGGAAAGGGAGTGTTAGCCCGAGCTCAACAACACCTCATTTTTTAAAATCCAACCATGCGTTCGAGAGATATCACCATTTTAGTATTCCAGCGGTGGAGCGGTGGCGGTGGCTGCGGAACCGAACAAAACACACTACTCATGCGCCTCTGGAGTAGTGGGTGTTTTTGGTGGTGTTGATGACGGGCATTCTGCGCTCTCTCTGACCATTAATGTTGCCTTGGCTGGAGTGTCCCGTTCATCAAGGTTATTTTAGGGCTAAATTTTTTTTTTACTTAGTGAGTGTGAGTGCCTGTTTACTGATTGGTACTCGATATCCTGTGTGGATATTTGGTTTTCTTGTTGAACATTTCGTTCTCTCGTACTAACTGTGGTTGGTATTTGTTAGTATTGTTTGGTGACATGGCTGTATTGAGCAGTGGTGTCTTTTGGGGAATTAGAGTTAGTTAGGGTACTGCTGATGAAGTGATACCAACCTAGCGGAAGTACCCAGTCTCTGTTTGTTATGATTCTGGTGCTTTCAGTGAGGGTTGGTGATGTCGACATTGCTATGCTCTTCTGACTCTTGATGTCGTTCGGGCTGGTGATGGTCGTACATCATACGTTTTAGTGTTTGAGGGTATATTTTGTTTGTTTTTTATTTCAGGTATGTTAAGTGCCTTCTTGGTACTTGGTGCTCGGTGTGAGTACTTGTTGTTAAGTTGGTACTCTGAGTGAGTATTGGCAATTCTTGTTGTTGTAAATTTAGTGTCCTTATTTGGTAAGTACTCTTATGGGTATTTGTGTATCGAGGTGTTGTTCTTCGAATTATGCTTGTCGGTACTACTGTGATGGTACTTGCTAGTGTCTTGTGTTTATTGTCTTGCTTGGTATTTCTGTGGAAATATTAAAGGGTAGTTGGTTAGTGTTTCTTGGTCGGTACTTCTGTGTCGATACTTGAGAAACATTTTGTTGGTACCTAGTAGGTATTTGTTGTTGTTGTTGTTGTTGTTGTATTCCTCGTTGGTTGGTGCTATTTTATGGGAAGTAGTACTAACCAGGCTTGGTCTATTGTTTGGTTCCTCATTGGTTGGTACTGTTTTATGGGGAATAGTGCTAGCTAATCTTGGTCCTTGTTAAGGTTAGGTGGATATGGGAGTGAGAGTTAGTTCGTCGAGTTGGATTCAGGAGGGCGGTTCCCTGAAGTCCAGGATAGTGAATTCCAGGATGATTATTCCCTGATGATGTGAGATGGTTGTCGAGTTGTGCCTATTGATTTTAATTATGATAATTCGTGGAAGGTATATGCAGGTGGGTACTTCGTGTGAAGTATATGCAGGCAGATGTTTTCCTTTCGCTGCGACACGTGGCAGGTGTTAGGCCAGTTTCTGAAGACGACTCGAAGTTTATCTATTCGGAGTTCGAAGGCCGGAATGTTATGAAGTTTAGTATGCTTTCAGTAGTGAACTGTGGATTTGCAGGATGGCTGGAGGAAGTTTAGAGCTCGACGGAAGGTCTGGTTCTGAAATTGATGTTCATTCCCGGAAGATTTTCGTTGCGTAGTGTATGCAGGTGGATACTTCGTGGTGGAGTGTATGCAGGTGGATATTAACGTTGGGAAGTATATGCAGGTGGTTACTTCCTATCGTCGAGGCATGGTGGCAGCTGTTTCAAGCCAGTTTCGTTTTAGCAATTGGAATGATTAGAAGATATTAAGGGGGGTAATTTAATAATTTATTGTCTGCTTTGACGGACGAATTATGGGAACTCCTTACTGAGTAGTTGTTTCTGTTGCGAGGTGATGATGAGATTAGTTGGTTGCCTTGAGTGACCTATTGGGAAGTTGGTAGTAGTCTTGCTGCTATTGGTGCTGATTGGTTGCACTTTGATTGTTAAGGAGTTGACTGTGTGTCAGAATTGGTTACACTAAGGTTCGGTGCATGAAGTGGGTGTGCTGACTGTGGAATAATGGGCTGTGAAGGTTGGTCATGGTGCGGTTATGAGCAGCACTGTGATGTTTAGAAGATGGTTGAGCGGATTGTTGATTGAGTTATTGACTGGGCGTCGAGTGGATTGTTTGGTGTTGAATGAGGATTAGGTTGATAATCGGAGGTTATGGCAGAATTGTTGAATGTTGTCAAGTGTTGTTTGTGAGTGTTGCGTGTTGTCGCAGGGGCTGATGTTGAAAAGTGCATGTGAGGAATGAGAAGTGTTTCGTGACTTGAAAGTGAGGTTATGGCTTATGTGGTCATCTCTTGATTAGAGTTAATGATTGTCTATGCTGACTGAGTGTTGTGATCGTGCCATGGAAGTAGGGTTTCTGGTGTGAGTTGTCCTGGTGAAGTGATGTTTTAATTTTGAAAATTTGTTGCTGGTAAGCTTGTTGAACTGTGTTTGTTCGGTTCTGCGTTTGCTGCGAGTGATCACATGTGAAGTTTAAAGCCATGCTGAAGCCTGTGTATTTGAGCCTATAAGGTCAATCAATTCAATATACCTGTATTGTCTGGGACTTCCCAGAAGGTATTGTGGTACCTTGTACCTTTAATTTATTTATTTATTTTAGAGCCAAAGTCACCATGTCATTAAGAGGTTATATGATTTAAGCACGTTTCGAACCCCATTAATTAATTCATATTAGAATGTGAACGCAGGATTTTGGTGGGAAACTTGATTTTCTTTGCCCGAGCATCGGAATGTGTTGTTCGTTTCCTATGCCCCCTTCTGTTGTTAAAATTTAATTACTTGACTAAAGTCTTCTGACCGAAAGCTCGTACTGGAAGTTGATTACCTGCTCCAGTACCAATTGAAGAGAATACTTGAAATGTGACCAAGTTGTCACGGGAGTAAATTTCGATAAGAAAGTTCTTCGAAGGTATGCGATTGGTGCGTGTTCTAGCGAATGGAATGCGACGACATGGTGACTGGTGATAAGATCTAACCATGGTGCAATGTTTGGTGATGCTCCCTCCTGCTCTGTTGTGGTCGTGTTTCAGTTATTTTCTTCTTGGGTGGCGGTAGCAAAGAGCTCTGGCTGCTGTAACCATACTCGAACTAACATCTGGTGGAGGTGACTGCCATTCTGCTGGTCGGAGTGGAGGTGCCTGCTACCACAACGTGAAGATGCCTAGCTGTGACAGACATGACAGTCTGTCAGTCGGTGAACCCTACCCATGCCTTGCATGCGCCCTGCGGAATCAACTGCTGAACCCCTGGTTGAGCTTTCGCAGAGGGAGAACTGTGCCAATTGAAATTGACACAATATTCAAACCCTCTCCGTGGCCCGTCGGGAGCCCTCGTGTCCTGTCGGCCGTCGTCGTATTTCGTCTAAAAACCTTGTTGCTTACTTCAAGATTTTAATTTTCAAACCCCGTATTAGGAAAAAGAAGAAATAAAAAAATTATTAGCTTCCCCTTAATTGAATTTAAAATGCATTCTAGTAGACACAATTGCTACTGCATGCCACTGAAAATATTTGGAAATGTAATTGAGCATGTCAATACCTGGAATGTTGCATGTAATTGAAAATTATTGTATATTTATTGTGAAGTTCTGTACCTTGTATGTTGCTTGTTATTGTGAAGTGAGCTGTACTGTATGTGGGGAGACCTTGGCTATTGTCAAAGGTAGGTTTTAACCAAAGGCTTCGAAATCCGTTTTTATGTAAATTCATCGCCAACATAAACGTAGTGGGAACAGTTTGTTTTCCGTATTGATACGGCCTTGTCCAGATAAAATGTTTTGGTAACCTGTGAAGACGGGTATGTGTCGCCACTATAAGGTGATTGGTGGTTTCTGGATGATGTGCGCATGCGCGCCCAGGAAATCAGTGTTGTGGGTGGGACAAGAGCTATACGATTGTCATTCCATGATGGGGCTTTAGCACGGGCAGAAGTGTCGAGCCTTGGCTCGTAGAGCCTTGGCTACCAAGACCGAAGGTAATGAAGATTAATACTATTAACTGTATTTTTATTTTGTCGACGCGTCGTTTTATAAATTATTTCATCTAAACTTAAATTAATGTTTTTTCGGCGATTTCTGAGTGCCGATTGGGAATTATGTTTAAGTAACTTCGACGTTAGTTATCGGGCTCCTGTCAATTTGTGGAGATTTAGTGATTTAATTGGATTACAATATTGATATTTTATTGTGGTTTGAAATAGTTTCTCTTGCGCAAGCTACATAAATTCGATTTGGCTTGATTTTGCAATGCACAAATGCACGAAGGACGATCGTACGTTGTTTGTTGGTGATGATTTCTAAACTACCAAAGTAGATAAATGTTTATTATGCGTTGTGATTTGACGCAAAATTGGAGGATACATTTTCAATATCTAAATAGCGTGTTCTACCTAATTTTCGTATTTTCGATAGCCGGAGGTACTCCTAAATCATGTTTGGTTTTGAGTGCAAGATGCCACGCCCACTTCCATTGTTCGCCCGCCATGAATGAATTTTTGATCAACTACTATTTCTGCCTATTGACATCTGTACCTTGAGAATTCTTAGGAATATATTATATATTTTATTTGTTTTGGAAACATTATTTCATTTGATTATCGAAGTTGCATTTCATATACTCGAAGAGGTTACACCTATCCAACTACCATAGTGGACAAGAACGTAAGCTTGGTAGGTCAGCACTCAACAGAGCTGAAATACTCCCCTAAGGAAAGACAGGTTATGTTAATTTCAAAATACACGTAGCAGAGCAAGCAAGGTCTGTCATGTTGTGGACCACATTGGCCGATGAGTACCAAACCCAGCCCTCCACATAACGGGTAATCCGGCAGTAGTCTTATTTAATGGGACAGAAACAATGTGTCCACCCAAGAAATGTTGAATCAAGCTCACGCTCTTGATGAACATGGCAGTAGTCGTTCAGTGAGCAAGAGGTAAACACACATATTTACGTAATTTAACATATATTTCCATCGCACTTGTGATAATGGACCGTAATTTCAATCGTAACCGTTCCCTAGAAAGGTATGGAAATGACGCAATATGAGGCAGTGCAACCCATGTGCATCTTCTGCCCCGCCCTCTGCAATCAATAAATTTCGTCCATACAGTCGTCTTACCTAGTAGCGACCAATGGTTTTACCCCACCCAACTTTAGTACAAAGAGCAATTTTCGTCTAACCCGGCCACAGGGCAGTGTGGTAAAGTTGGCAGTATTGCCTAGTCAAGCCTTATCCAACATGGCAACCTGTTGTATGGTCAGTTTATTACTGGAAAGTTAAAATGTTCATACCTCCCTGATTGAAGTGTGAATGTGGTGTTTCCTAAAAGCAGTTAACTTTTTTATGGTTAATGGTAACAGTTCACGAGTGGTGAACGAGCTACAAAACTACTTAAATTAGCCAAAATACCTTTTGTAATAATAATAATAATAATGTTAATGGTTTTACGTCGCTTTTAACTATGACTTTTAGAGACGCCGGGGTGCCGGAATTTTGCGCCGAAGGGGATCTTTTAGGTGCCAGTAAATCTACCGACACGGCTCCCTCGCATTTGCGCACCCACAAATTCCAACTGACTGCGCCAGGATACGAATTGCAACCTTGGGCCCAGCAAGCAAGAACGTTACCCCTGAGCCACGCAGCCAGTTTCTTTTTTTTATTATTTTTTGTAATAAACGAAATGTATTAATCTCATGTAAAGTAACTGTGCGGTACCGGTTTTCGTCACTGAGCCGATAGTCGTCACTCTCGTATATAAGGACATATAATAAGGATGTCAACGGGTCTTTCTCAACGCACGAAGTCTTACGAGATTCGTCATACCTTCGTTGCCGATAATAAGGAGCAACTTAGCGAAATCATGCGTGCGATGTAATAGGCGATTCCCAGCGCCAAACATCTCGTGGGAATTGAGCTGTCTTGACGCGGCGTATTGCTTCTTGCGTGTGCTAAGCAGGTACGCGAGTTAATTATGTGCATACGTGTTACATTCTGATATTTTAAAATGTTACAAGTGTGAAATATAGTTGGTAATTGTTCCTGTAACATATGCGATTTGCTATTTCGTGCTCACGTTCCTAGTTTGGTTAGTAATGCTGGTGACGAACACTGGATTTAAAAACACGCACTTGACCAATGCTCGTCATTTGTGACGAAAACTGGCACATTGTCATATCTCCTTGTAAGACCTAACTAACAGTGGCAATATACTTATATTATATATATACTTATAGTTCTGAAACACCTTGCATTAATTAAATTGTTGTTTGATCATCGTGTCCAACAGTCGTCATAGCTGACGAACACTAGTGCACGATATTGTTAAAGTTTGCGTTAACATTTCAGAACCAATAAACATTTACAGTGTGCTGTTATTATGTAGCACTGTCTATTTGACAGCCGTAGACCTACGCTGGCTGCGTGGCTCAGTGGTTACGATCTCGCCTGCTGTTGCAGGATCGAATCCTGGCGCAGTCATCTGGAATTTGAGGGTGCGCAAATGCGAGAGAGCCGTGTCAGAAGACTTATTGGCACGTTATAGATCCCCCTTCGGGGGCAAAAATCCAGCACCCCGGGGTCTCTAAAAGCCGCAGTAGTTAAAAGGGAAGTAAAAAAACATTATTATTATCAATAGGTCTAGGCCTAGGGTTTTCAGGTGAGCTAAAGGGGATTCTATTTAAGTTGAGATGAAAAATATATTCTAAGACTAAATCTTTGCTTTCCAGTAATATCTCGAAACGCACATTGCTCAATTAGCCTACGATATTCAGCAAATGGAAGCTGCTATTAAGGTCGTTGAGAAGGATGGCATGAGAATTACAATGGCCGCGGAGAGTAATGGTGTTCCGAGAAAACGCCCTCTCGGACATTATTAAAAGAAAAACTAGAAAGAGAGGAAGATGGGGCCAAGTTCCTTTTTAACAAAGGGTGTTAGAGCTCGAGCCAGCCGGGAAGGCGGTGCGCAGAACACAACGCTAACAATGTCATGCCTCACTTGCATACCACTAATCACAGTCAGTCTGTCTTGAGAATCTGAGCTAGTGTGTTGTTAGGAAAGCTAAGTGTAACGCAGCGTGAAAGAAAAAAGAAGGAAGATTGTAGTTTTACGTGACCGTGAATCTTGTGATTATGAGCCACGGGACCTCCTTTTTACGTGGAATCCGAACCACAGGACAAGGCATTTCACTTCGAAACTCTCACATGAATTGACCGGGAATCGAACCCGGACCGCCTTGGTGAGGGGCATACAGCTGGACCGCTGAGCCACCATGCCCCTGCAGCGTGAAAGAGACAGGCTCGTTGAGGTAAGCGACGGTGTCGTCATACCGCAGGAACTCATGGCAGCAGCCTGCGGTGTGGGAACTCTGACATGATGGACCTGTTGCAACAGTGGAAATGTATTTCTTTCTCTCTCTGCGCAAATCCCACAGAGCCGGCCGCCTTCCGGGCTGACGCGAGCTCTAGTTCAATGGGAAAATCGGGGTTCCCGGGAAAAAAAAGGACAATTTGCAAAATAGCGTCCAGTGACAAAGGAATTGGAGAGGGACTCTCCTTTCAAAGATGGGCGGCCAGGAAGGAAATGGTGTGAATCTTTCCTAAAAAGAAATCCAAGCCTGTCTTTACGAATCCCTCAAAATTTGACAGTATACCGTGCTGCAATATTACAGAACATCAAATTAAAACCTACTGTTATTTGGTGGAAAACGGCTTACAGTCCATCTTGTCAGACCCTCGGCGATTGTTCAACGCAGACGTTATGTTATGCCATGGTCTGGTCTCACGTTTTCTGTGACTACGCCTCCCATCCCCCGGTAAAAAAAAAAAAAAAAAAGATCACGGCATAACAGCCCGGAAAATGACCATTCACGCTTGAACACCGGTCGGGGAAGCCCACGTCAATACATGTTCTTGTGGTTATATTGTTCGCATTTCAATTATTATTAATATTGCACTTTAAGTTAATACAAAAATAACTTATAACAAATGTGTTTAGAGCAGAATTACGATATGTTCATGCCCGTATGTCTTCTACCCACCATTCCGGCTTCAGTCTTTATTTTTCTTTTAATATATAATTTTTTAAAATTAAAGAACATAATTATTGGTACTGTTTTATTCATAAATGTTAGCCTCCAAGTCGATAAATCTGTGTCATACGCAACAATTGACAGAAATGCATTATAAACAGCAGACAAGGAAAACTAACACTGCGACGGCTATTGGTGCAAACGGGTGACGAATATAGGAAATATCCAAATACATCGTGCAAAGGACTAGGGCAAAACACACTTTTAAAAAAAGAAGGTAAATTTCCACAAAAAAAATTTATTTTTATTTTGAGTGTTTCCTAGTGTTTGAGGTTAGGTACAGTGCCTTTGTTTATTAAATTTACTAAAATGTATAAGGTGTATATATTTTCTTGACTAAATCTGTCTTAACATGACGACCATTGGTGCATTTACGGTATGTGTGAACGTATTAGACTGTTAGTGGTTCGAATCCAACTGTGGGCAGTCCTGCAGATGGTTTTCCCTGGTTTCCCATTTGCACACTATGCACCTGCTGGGCAGTACCTTAATACAGGCCACGGCCACATCCTTCCGCATCTAGCCATCTTCTGCCCCATTGTCACCATACGACCGATCTCTGTCGGTGCGACGTACAGTAAATCAAATTGTACCTAGGCTAATAATAATTTTAATAAGATTATTCCCCACCCCCCATCTCTGATACACCTTTGGCTTCTGGGAAGGATGTAATACGTCGAAGATAGGAGCAAACATATGTTCCTGCAACGGAAGAAATTAATCACTTATAGCCTATACACATACTCTTGCCGCATCATTGTACGAAGAACGTGTTGTGACCCGTCAACTTTATTCTGTGAACTCCAACGATGTTCAGTACGCAGTTTGTATAATCTGAGGAGATGTGTGCATCGAATCATCGCACAAGCACAGATTGTGGCTGACTCCACATTACAGATATAGTTTGAAGGGGGTTATATGCTCAAACTATGCAGCAGTGCACAGCAAACACAGCACGAGCCGGTACCGCCTAGCACAATGCTCGAACACAACCTTCTTGAGGTTTCTGGGCTCATAAGAGCATGCCGATAGGCGCGCACAAAAGTTAGAACTCTGACGTGATCTGTTCAAGCAGCTCGAGCCGAGCTCAAGCACATCACTATCTATAACCCACCCGCCATCCCAAATTATAACATGACTTATATAGTAAAAATTCCAGCTGTTTCTGCCATTATCAGCGTTACAACAGTATTGCCAACCCCTTGCATACGGTACTAATTGTATAGGTGGTCTTTCGTCCAGATCAATGTTCTATTTTTTCAACCGCGCCCCGCAAGCTTCCCGCGACCATTCTAACCTTCGTTTAACTTAATCTAATGGTTTTTGACAATGGTTACAGTCTAACATGTCCAGTTCAATGGTTGCAGCCTAATGTGCCCAGATTCTTGTTTCCAGCCGCATACGAATGGGTTTTGCCTAGTGGTGGTGTATTTTATATCTTACATGTTGGGCACACTGCCGAAACATCAATGTCTCGTCATGTGTTGCTCAGCTGGAGTGAGCAACATGGCTCCCATATTTTAAATTTAACGAGAATGAAACATATATAATTACGTAATTTAGCACATATTTCCAGTATATTAGTCATAATGAATGGCAATTTCAATAGGTATTGTCCCCTGGAAACCCTGAAAAGGTAGGAAAATCATATATTATCATTCACCATCTAACTGAAACTGTTCAAGTCAGGTTCCTGTGTCCTGCACTGCAAATCAAACTATTTATTGAGTGTTGCTAACAAAATGACTTAGGCTGATAATTGAAATGCACCACCAAAATCTTCTTTTTTTCAGGTTATAATTTAGGATGTCTCAATAATTGGGAATATAGGCCTATTGTGTTGACAGTCTGAAAATTCGCAATATCAATAGTGCCAACCGGACACTAACAATTTGGGGCGTGATGCTGCAGTGATCAATTGCCTCTCAGCAAGGCAATTCCCGGGCAACGCCTATTCTCAAATGTTATGTTGTATCTTAACAAGTAAAACACATTACTGGTGATTTTTGCATATTCCCATTTTCAGTACCTCGGCTTAATAACATACGCTGGGGACTACTATACATTGCGATACGGCCACGTATGAAATTCCCCTAAAACAAAATGGCGGCTTCCGTGACGTCATCAACGACGTCACGAAATACTCCTCTGGCAAGCCTACGGGAAAAGCCTGGGTAATAGGGGTCTTTTGGGTGGGGAAACACAAAAACCGTCAATTTTTTAATGTATCGAAATCTATAATTGAGCTATATAGTTCAATTAAAGATTCCGATACATTAAAAAAATCGCAAATTCACGTAATAGGAGTTTTTTGGGTGGGAAAACACAAAAACCGTCAATTTTGTTATGTATCGAAATCTATAATTGAGCTAAATAGTTCAAATAAAGATTCCGATACATTAAAAAATTCGCAAATTCACGTAATAGGAGTTTTTTGGGTGGGAAAACACAAAAACCGTCAATTTTAGGTAGATTTCATTAGAAAGCTAACTATTGCAATGGGTCCCATGTTTCGACTTCCGGAAAATTTCGACATATCTTCGCGTTTCACATCCCCCAGACCCCAAAACCACCTTCAGTTCAAAAGTTTATATATAATTTATGTATATATGTATATATATATCAGTTTCTTGTGGACACGATAACTGCCGTAATTTTGCACCAATCACTTTGAATTTTTTACATAATATGTATCCCTATAAAATCTCGTTCGAGTTCGTTAATGGGTAAAATCGGTCGAAGGGGGTGAAAATGGGGGGCTCTTTTCGGAAAAGTGAAATTTCGCTATAACTCTCTTAATACGTGAAATATCGAATCCATTCAAAGTTCTTAACATGTGTCGGATGAGTGCCAAAAATTTATGTCAAATAAGTTTTTTGATAGCACCAACCATTGACCAAAGGGGTGGAAAAAAGTGGGTTTTTCGGGAAACATTAATCATATCTCTCTTAATAGGCACAATATCAAAACCGTACAAAATGGACAATATTCCCCTAATAATTACCTAAAACTTTTGTCTGAAAGAATTTTTGATATGACCCACCATTACGCCAAGGGATGAGAAAAACGATTTCAGAATTAAAGAAAATGCCAATTGCCATCAGAGGTTACCATGACAACGCTTCTAAATTGATGAGGGATGAGATATCAGAGGTTGCCAAGACAACGCCATTGACGAGATCACATTCATTTTTAGCCTACTTTTCACACTTGGCAAAAATGAGGAAAAAGTAGACTTATGAGATCGATCCGGGAAAATGTGTCTGTCTGTCTGTCTGTCTGTCCTTCTGTCTGTCTGGCTGTGTGTGTGCCCCCCCCCCCCCCCTATCCGGATATCAACTCCTAAACGGCTGCAGCAATCAAAACCAAATTTAGTATGAGTAAAGATATATACCGGAATATCTCAAGCCCATATTTGAAAAAGATGTCAGTGCTACCAATTGCTAAAAAAACGCACTAGAAATTTGAGCTCCATGTTAGACATCATGGAAGGCATACATGGGAGCAATCCCAAAATTGGCACACATGTAGATAATACTATTTCAGCTTAATTTCCAGGAGGCCATACATGACAGTGTTGCCAAAATAATTTTAAGCCTTCTGATAAGTCCAATATTTAAATGCACATAACTTCTACACTATCAATTGGATTTCAACCAAATTATGTATGTAATATAAGCACATAAGCAGGTATGACTGAGCGTATTCTTAAGAGCCACGATGGCTGCCAACTGTTAATAATTGCTCTTGATTTCTTTTATCCAAATACCAATATATCAGAAAGTATGCAAACCGACAGCTTTAAACTATGCACACGTATAGTACCTGACATTCTATGTTAATTTGGAGTAACTTATATACGTCAGTACTACCAACATGATTCTAAGCTTGCTGAGAGGTTCAACTTTAAATACATGTAACTTCCATACTGTCAGTTGGATTTCAACCAAATTTCGTATGTGCTATGTGTAATATAACAGATATGACTATAAGTATTCTTATGAGCAATTAGGGCTGCCAACTGTTAAAAATGGTGTCTATATTTTTTACCCTAATATCAATATATCAGAAAGTATGCAAGCCAACAGGTCTATACTTTGCGTATGTATAGCACCTGACATTCTAGATTAATTTGGAGTAATTAATATAAGTCAGTGATGCCAACATGATTCTATGCCTGATGATAGCTCCAATTTTAAAATACAAATAACTTCTATACTAAAAAATGGATTTCATCCAAAATTGGCACAAAAGATATCATAATATTTCCGATTATTTCTGACTAGCATACGCATGACATTGTTGCCAACGTGCTTTTACGTGTGCTGATAGATCCAATGTATAACTCCATGTAACGTCCTTTGGACTTCAACCACATTTTGTATTCTGTACCTTAAGAGATGGAATTAAGAATATATTCAGTCACCAGGGCTGCCAACTGTATTGCTGTATTAGGCTACATTATGCCTAGTATACAGTATTTCGAACTAATTAAGACATTCCGATATTATCAACTTAATTTCGTCATTATTCTAGATAGGTTCATATACTGTAGATTAATCATTGGTATGAATCTTAATTTTAAGAAAAGTAGGCTCTTTTGTTCGTCACGGAACTTCTTGTTCCATCTGACTATGTGGGAAGCGGCTAACTGGTAGCATGCTGAACTTCTATGCCCAAGGTCGCTGGTTCAAAACCGGCCAAAGTCGTCGGATTTTCTAAGAGCGCTAAAAATCCCTCAGCATGCTTTCCTTCGGAGTGGAAGTTCCAACGTTCATTGCAAGTTGCTGGTTGCGGTGGGATCTAGCAGCCAAGTTCACAGTAGGTGTCGATGACGGTAGTATTTGGTACAAAATTAGGTACTACTACTTAAAATTGACCTTCTGCAGACCTTACCTGAATTAGAGACTAATACAGTCATCACAATTAACACCGTTTATCAGACAGATTCTACACACACCCAATGTACACGGGGTTACATGACCACGTTGTCGCAGCCCCTAAACTGATGAACCAACCAACATCTCTGCGGGAGATAAAATTTTGCGTGAAGAAGTAACAGACTGTTAGATAGTTACACATCAGTTCCAAACCTTGCATTAGGACATTGAGATCAAAAGTATAAAAATGAACCCCAAATATGACAATAAAATTACCATCCCCATAAGACAATAAAATGTTAAAAATATGCATAGAAAGACGAAAAAAGGTTAATTAACCTCCAATTGTAAAATACATTTTCGCAATAAATGAGGTCTGATCCACCTACGAAAACCTGCATATTTCGCCAATTTTAGCCTATCCTCTAGTCTGCCCGGTGAAATCTACCTCCGCCTTCCGGCGTGCCGAGAGGATTTTTTTTTTATGTATCGAAATCTACAATCGAGCTAAATAGTTCAAATAAAGATTCCGATACATATAAAAATTCGCAAATTCACGTAATAGGAGTTCTTTGGATGGGAAAACACACAAAAACCGTCAATTTTCTTATGTATCGAAATCTATAATTGAACTATGTAGTTCAATTAAAGATTCCGATACATTGAAAATAAATCGCGAATTCACATCATATATATCCGGGAAAGGCCTGGGTAATAGTTTTTTTTGGTTGGGCAAACACAAAAACCGTCAAATCGACCAATGAATCGAAATCTATAATTGAGCTATATAGTTCAATTAATGATTCCGGTACATTAAAAAATCGCAAATTTACGTCATATATTATAAATTCCCGTATCGAAATATTTAATTGGCTTAAGTAGATCAATTACAGATTCCGATACACATGCTAATTATTTTATTTTCGTAAATAAAAAACATTGTATCGAAATCTATAATTTACCTATATAGCTCAATTAACGATTCCGATGCTGAATAAAATTTCGCAATTTAACGTTATACTTTACAATTTCCGCATCGAATTCTTTAATTGGCCTATATATGTCAATTACAGATTCCGATACTCATCGTAATTTCAATTGATATTTTTAATTTTACGCATCGAATTCTATAATTCGCCTATGTAGATCAATTACAGATGACGATACACATCGTAATTAGTATAATTTCATATTAATAAAATATTTCATCGAAACCTTTAATTGAGCTATATAGGTCAATTACGGCTTTCGATACAATGTCTTATAAATATAAAATTAAATTAATTACGACGCTTAACATCATCTGTAATTCAACTATATAGGCGAATTACATATCCCGAAACGGAATTTTAAAAATATGTCATAAATGTAACCCTAAATTAAAATATTTTCGTGTGTACGGCGTGCCAAATTGAGGTAGGCCGATAAATAAATTACATGTTTTTCCCATAATCTTGCCAGAGAAGCATTTCGTCAAGTGGTTAATAACATCACAAAAACAACCAATTTGTTTATATAATATATTCATGCGCAAACGATCGCGGTCTGTAATAATCGCCGGTTGACATCAATACATTAACCTAGCTGCTGGAACATTGTAATATTCTTATAAAACATTGTGGTCAATAATGTTATTGTGTAGTTTCGTTTTTTTCTTTTCCAAAGTTGGCTGAAAATACACCAAACACAATGCCATTATAAAACATTGTGGTCAATAATGTTGTTTTTGCTGGGGGGGGGGCTGAGCCCCCCCCCCCCCCTCCGATAGGTTGGTATTTTTATGTTTTCCAATATTGGCTGCAAACACGAAAACAAGACCTATAGGCCGATAGGTCTAATACAAAACATTGTCATATCTATTTTGCAGGTGTTCATGTACATGCCAATTTGTCTAAATCCAATACTATTTTAACAGGCGTATTCCCCAACACCGTTCCTGACGTAATATTATCGTTGAGACAACTTTCCTATTAAATGCAACAACCAATATATATATATATATATATGAACAACGTAAAAACTCACCGATATATTCCAAATGCTGTATTATTCCACATGTACAAGCAGAAGCACTGATTTTCCACCACAAGTAACTGATTTTATTTTAATGCAACAACTTCAGGATTTAAACAATTTTAATACAAATCGTCAACACAATCGAGCACACGACACTGCTAATATCAAAATCTTGTTCTTCAGGTTATTGACGGGAATATTTATTTTAATATTACGCTTAGAAAACGCGATCGCGTGACAATACAAAAATGGCGAACCGACTCCAGCAAAATCCCGCGACGAACTGACCACGGAACTGACGTAGTAATCAGCTGACAACCAATCGCGTTACCGATAGCAATACGTCAGCCGTGAGATCACGGTGACGTCACTGATCTCCCTCCCAGACGCCGCTGTATCGCAATGTATAGTTGAACCTAATATTCAACTCCAGCCTTCATTTCCTTCCGCAATGGCGGTCCAACCGCGGCATTTCAAACAAATCTTTAGACTCGAACGGTCACGTGATGTTTGTCACGTACAGGCAGCGGAAAGGAACAGTAAAATACACATGGAACGGGTATATTAAGTGGCCAATCACAAATCAAGGCAATGAGTTTCTTCTGACCAATCAGGTGAAGTATCATTACTGTCTGCAGACGTATGTATTATTTGGCTGCAGAAGTGGAAGTACTGTGGAAGTACTTCCATGTTGACATTGAAGTTGCAAGCAAAATGGCCGCCAACTATGTAGACGATTCAGAAATTGAGCGCTTAATTTTTGACGATTCGTGTGATAGTACGGACAATGACAGTGATTATTGTGTGGATTTGTATGAAAATTAAGATGGTGTAAGTAGTGGCAGTGATACCGGCGAACAGGATGTCACGCAAGTTATGGAAATCCCCATCAATGCAAGCGATGTTTATATCATGTTCCTACAGACCATGGGTGTGTTTCTATCTCCCAAAATTTTAATAATGGCACCCCGTGGCCTTAACGGACAGCTGATTCATCACCACAAGTTAAAACGCAACGAGAGTGAAACGCGAATTATGATCCGCGTCATCCTGGCTTGTTATTATATAATTTAATAAGATGCGCTCGAAAGAGCATTACTTAACCTACATAATACACGAAAATATAATTCTAAATACAATTTGATCTTACAATGCTATTTAGTTTTCACTGTAGTCTCTGATGGATTTAGTTCTTTTTACACACTTGAGGCCAGATTAGTTCCAGACCGTAGGTTAAAATTGGTGCCAGTGTGGAAACAAAGAGCTTCATAGCAGTAACTAAAGATAGTTTACGTAAATGCTGTATGTTGTTCGTAGCTATTATTGCAGCAGTCGCTCTGTTTCTCACATGCATTGTGAAATAAGTTTCCGCCGTCTGGAAAGTTAACCCTAAATAGTTAAAATTCTTGGCTTGTTATTGGCTGGCAACTATTACCGCCCATTGGCTGCCCACTGGTTTGTTAATGTTTACAATTATCACCAACATGGCGGCGAGAGGAATAGATTTCTACATCAATTAAATTGCTAGATATCTATTCCAGTTCATGACAGAATGAAGTGCAAAACATTTATAATAATAATAATAATAGATTTAATGCAGCCAATGGCCAATGAAAAAGTAAAAAAATACAATGCAAGAACTGTCAGTCGCTAAACAATTGCGTCAGGGAAGTCAGTCTTCGTTTACAGTATGCCGCATGATATCAGTCACAGGGCTCGCTACACAATTCACATATGCATGTAGCTGCATTTGGAGTGTGGAAATCTTTTCTTCCGCATATCCTGAAATGAAATCCATGGACTGCGAAACGAGTCACAGTGTGTCGCAAATCGTAGTCTGCTCTCTTCCAGTCAGATGATAACATCGCTTCTGTCCCATAGAAGTCCAACCGTATTTCTTTCTTTTTTAAATGAAATTCCGCAAGAAGTTCCTGATAGGCAGCGCTAGATGGAAGCTGCATTTCTAGTCTGATTTGCTCAATACAGAATGGCTCTGCAGACAGCTCATACATTAGCCGGGACGGAGTAAATTTCGATACACACAATGCTTTCTTTAGGAAGATAGACTTTACTTGCTCTATTTCCTGTAAGTTGGTTTTGGTCAGATGAGGCCAGATTAGTTCCAGACCGTAGGCTAAAATAGGTGCCAGTGTGGAAACAAAGAGCTTCATAGCAGTAACTAAAGATAGTTTACGTAAATGCTGTATGTAATTCATAGCTATTATTTTAGCAGTCGCTCTGTTTCTCACATGCATTGTGAAAGAAGTTCCTGTCGTCTGGAAAGTTAACCCTAAATAGTTAAAATTCTTGACGGTTGTTATCGGTAAATCTCCAGGTCTGTAATAAATCTTATCTCTATTAGAAATCATTCCTCCCTTACGGAAGACCATGTGGCCTGTTTTTTTCTCGTTGATCTGCAATTTGTTCCTCTCGGCCCAGAGAAGCAGACGATCCATACATTCCTGCAGAACTTCCAAACTCTTTGCTCCAATTACTACATCATCTGTGTATATATAAAGAGATATCTTCTCTTCAAAAGACTCGAGGATACCCGTGATGTCAGCAGTTGAGAGAATGAACAGCAGTGGACTGATTGGGTCACCCTGTACGACACCATATATCTGCTCAATAGGCTTTGAGAACTGAAGGCCATCGGAGATAAACACGGTATTGTGATGTAGAATGTTGGCTATTATCAGTGTCAGATAATCAGATTCACCGAGCATAGTCTGAAGTTTCTCGTATTTACTCGAATACGACTCGCCCCCGAATAAGACCCGCACCCTGATTTTGAAGAACAAATTTTAAAAAAATATTTTTTTACTCAAAATTATTTACTATCTTAACTAAATAAACAGAATAGCATTTATCCAAAATAGTTTCCAACAGTTTTGAAGTCGTCCTAAAATAACACACATCAAACGATTAAAAATACAAATAAAATACACAAACACTTCATTCATCGTCATCAGAAGTACCAACTTCGGAACTTTTATCACCATCACTTTCCCACAAAATGTCGTCATCACTGCCATCCATAGCATTCAAAATACTACATTTCTTGAAGCTCTTCCGTATGAGATCTCCAGAGATACGATTTCATGCCGTCAAAATCCACGAACACAGCAGCTGAACTTTCGGGCGCTGAATACGACCAGTTGGAGTCGGTGTGTGCTTATCGGCCGCCATCCGCTCCGTATACAGCTATTTCAAGGCTGCTTTGAACGGGCGGTTCACGCAGCATAGACGTCATCCCACTCAATCACGAATACATTACTCTTCAATATCATATTTCCTACCGGGCCCGATTTCCAATAACTTCAGCTTCCCTCGCAACTTTCAATTTCTCACTCACAGTAAATGACCGCAAACGTTTTGTAGCATTCATGTTTACACTCGGAGAACGTGCGTGTGACTGTATGACGCCGCGTGCTTACGGTAAAACAAAGTTATAGCCGGAAGAAGGCTAGCACCATCTAGCGGATACTCGCAACACCCGATATCGCGCGCGGCGGGCAATTTAGATCTTTCATATTTGGATGACTCAAATAAGACCCGCACCCCAATTTTTCACGTCCGAATTTGTTAAAAAATGTGCGGGTGGTATTCGAGTATATACGGTAGTTCATAGCTATTATTGCAGCAGTCGCTCTGTTTCTCACATGCATTGTGAAAGAAGTTCCTGTCGTCTGGAAAGTTAACCCTAAATAGTTAAAATTCTTGACGGTTGTTATCGGTAAATCTCCAGGTCTGTAATAAATCTTATCTCTATTAGAAATCATTCCTCCCTTACGGAAGACCATGTGGCCTGTTTTATTCTCGTTGATCTGTAATTTGTTCCTCTCGACCCAGAGAAGCAGACGATCCATACATTCCTGCAGAACTTCCAAACTCTTTGCTCCAATTACTACATCATCTGTGTATATATAAAGAGATATCTTCTCTTCAAAAGACTCGAGGATACCCGTGATGTCAGCAGTTGAGAGAATGAACAGCAGTGGACTGATTGGGTCACCCTGTAGGACACCATTTATCTGCTCAATAGGCTTTGAGAACTGAAGGCCATCGGAGATAAACACGGTATTGTGATGTAGAATGTTGGTTATTATCAGTGTCAGATAATCAGATTCACCGAGCATAGTCTGAAGTTTCTCAACTATGACCTGTCGACTTAACAGTTCGAAGGCCTTCTTAAAATCCACAAAGATGACGTGAAATTTACCTCTATGGTGACGAAGTGCCTCATCAATATCTGACAGTAGGTTTCCAATTGCCCGTGGAGTTGATTTACATTTCTGAAAACCAAACTGTTGGTCTGGGATTTTGTCAGAAACTTTTTCTGTCAGTCTGTCCGTCAGAATTCTTGTGAATACTTTGAATATTGTGTTCTCGAGCGCTATTCCTCTATATGAATCTGGAGAGTCTGCACTTCCTTTCCCTTTATAAAGTAGTTTGATAAATGACGTTCTCCAGGATGACGGTATTGTACTGGTTTCAAGACACTTATTGAAAAGTGTAGGTAATATGTCACGAAAGTAAGGCAAAGCCTCTTTCAAGTGTTCATTAAATATTTCATCAGGCCCGGGGGACTTGCCAGCTTTAAGACCGAGTATAGTTTTCACAACCTCCACCTCAGTAATTGGAGGGAAATCAGCTTGTCCATAAAGAGTCGTTACCCTGCAAGAATTACCAGTATTGATAATCTTCTCGAAATGCCTTTCCCAAGTGTCCGTACTGATAGTCTGCAAGAACTTCTGCGTTCTGGGCTGTAGTGCTAGAAAATGATTGTCCATTGCTCTCTTCACTAGTTTATTCCCTTCCTCTTCCAACCAAGCTGCTCTTTTCTCCATAAGGATTTTTTGTAGGATCGTCTTAGGTCGCTGTACCTCTTGAGGTTTTCTTCTGTTTTATAGTATCGAACAATATGAAGCAAATTTAGGACGTCTTTCCTTACCAAAAAACTATGCATCAAACCACGGCTGAGATTTCCTTTCTGTTGGAGGCATCCTAACTTGGGACTCCTTTATAATTTTTTCAAGACTGAATGCTGCAGCATCTATTTCTCCTTGTCTCACCGAATCTAGGATGTGGTCTTTTGAAGTCATTAAAGTTTCTTCTAGGTAGTTGATGTCGAGAGAGTGTTTGATTATTACAGGCTTCCTTATGTTTCTTTCTCATCGTGCATTATCTACTTTAATTTTAGCAACGACTGGTAGGTGCTTCCTTAATGGTATCACAGAATTTGAGGAGAGTATCTTGATATTAATTGTCCTAACGTATGTGTTCGCAAAGATTAAATCCACTGAGCTCATACCGTTATGACATATATATGTTGGTGTTGTCCTGCTGTTTAATAGATAGAAACCTTCTGCCTCCAGAAATTCTACAACCATTTTACTTTTTGTACATTCCTTATCTACACGACAGTTAAAGTCTCCTGCTATGACTGATCCACTGTGGTTTCCAATAATTGACAGCATTTCTGATAGATTGTAAATGATACCCTGAGCGGAGTTTTTTGGGGGGAAATAAGCACAGACAATCGTCAGTCCTTTGGCATATATTGCTAATAGGTTTATGGACCTATATACTAATTCGTGAGGAGTTACCCAGGGTCTAATAAAACACGATATCCCTCCACTTGGTCTCCCTCTATCTCCTTGTAGAGCAAGGTTATGACAGTTGTAATAGTTTTGAACATTAATGTTACTGGTTAAGAAAGTCTCCACTAATACTACTAAATCTGCTTTGAAGAAGTTCGATGTGGCTATTTTCATAATTGTATTGATCCTTTCTACATTCCACAACATAATGTCGATAAGACCCGTCTTTCCTGCTACTAAAAGAGGTCCACTCCTTGATTTCGCACGAATGGTGTGCGAACCCGACGCACAAGGATCCCTTTTGGCCAGAAATGAGCAGTCTCAATGTCTTCAAGGCGATTAAATGGTATCCCAATTTTGAACGCCTTGTTCATTCCGCGTGTTCTCAATTCCTCGCAAGTCATATGTGCTCCTTCAAGCCCTCTCGTCTGGAGGAAATTTCTAATTTTCTCTTCTGTGACACGGGAAGAGAGACGACCTACGTATAGCCACGCTGTTCTCTTCCCCGCTTGCAACAACTCTGTCCCTTCCTCCCCAGTCCCTATTATAACTTGGGAGTGCTGGCGCGGATGTTTCCTCCTTTTCACAACCTGGGTAAAATCTCCAGCGTCCTCATCGTCAAACTCTCTTCCTTCTACGCCAATGAACCCATTGCTGATATTCGGTTCGCCCATTATTCCACCCTTTTCATTTATTGATGTTTATATTTCAATTGCAGCATGACACTGTTCATCAAAATTTGTGAAAATAAAAGTACAAATCAACACTCTTGCTGATCAACTGAAAGTTTCCACTACTTTGGATGTAAATCACCAGTTTTATTCATCAGTTCGAAATACATTCTACATACCTGCCAACCCTTCCGATTTATTCGGAAACTTTCCGAATTTTCACCTAGTCTTCCGATCTTCTTAATTACTATTATTTCTTCCGAATTTCGGGCCCCAGTGATATATTGTAAAAGAAAAAGGAACTGCAAATAATTTCCATTCTCAACAGGGTGTCAACCGGTAACGAAAGTAACGAAAAAGTAATGAATTTCACAAATGGGTAACGAAAGTAACGAAAAAGTAACGAATTTTACATTCGGGTAACGAAAATTTTTTGAAAGCGGATGGAATCGTTTAAACTCGCGCCTCTAGGCTCAGAGATTGAGATGGAGCGAGTTTCACGCAAGCGGCGCCGTTTGCATAAGCTATATTTCCCCGTGCCTGAGCTCAAGGAAATGCATACTGAGGATACCTTGAGTGGTATACATCGTTCAGCGTATATTTTCGGCATCAAGAAGATGTTTTAGTTTTGTGTGTAATATTTATCTGTGTTATTAGGAAACCTGACTTTTCGCGAGACGTTTATTTGCGAAAACTTCTGAAACTAATCAGAAACCTCGCATTTCTCGTATTTATTTGGAGACATGTCAAATTGAAGTCCAGAAATAAGGAAAAATAATTTAATGTCGCAATCTTGCGAAATGTTACCGTTTCGGAAAAGAATTATGAAAAAGCTTCGAAATACGTGGGCTATAACTTATTTTAAAAATCTGTCTCGTAAATTTGCAACATCCAGTATGGTTAATTCGAAATTCCGTTATATGTCGATTTTTCCTTCGAACTTTGGTTCCATCGGATATATTATAATCTAACCGGTTATTTCGTGATTCGCATTCGAAAGAAAAAGTGTCCTCTAGTCATATTATTCGTGCAATCCTCTCAGAATAATTCTTAATATTTGATATCTACTTCGAACACTCATACTCAAGACGGCCGGCTGACCGCACGACTTATCTGCGGGAATCTCGTCAAATGGACCGAAATCGACGTCAGTTACGTAAAATCATAAAACCCGTACCCTAGCGTGAACTTGTGACCACGAGGAATGCGGGAATCCCGTCAAAGGTGATCAGGCACCAATCACGGAACATTCCGAAACCTACTCGCTACTTTCCCCATGACCGTATACTCAAAAGCGTACGGGGAACGAGAAGTGCATTAACCCACTTAGATATGACAGCCTACGTAGCGTCGCGATACTAATTTCTCCTCGTGATCCACCCTAAACTGATGAACTCCCAACCACAGCATAGGGACGGTGGGAATCACGGCGCCGGCCATACAACTTGTCCATAACTACTCGTGAATTTTAACCATGTCCAACCTTGAGCTTGCCTCCACCATTCTGTCAGGACGAATAGGCAATCGTTCAACGGCGGGTGCGGCGCGGTATGCACAATATCGCGAGAACAACGTGAATCTCGTAAAACGGCCGAGAGCGGCAGCGATTGCGGTACATCGCGATATTTATCCGCATTCAATGACGAGGACAACTGGATTATTGTCAAATGGACAGCAAGTGGCGCCGATTGCGTAATAATGCTATATTTTCTCGTGCCCGACCTCAAGGACAATGGAAATCTCGTCGAACGACTAAAAGTAACACCGATTATCTAAATCACGATATTTATCCGTGTTCTATCGCAAAAACTACGGGAATCTCGTCAAACGGGCGAGACCAGCGCCGATCGTGTAACATCTCGAAATTTCTCCGTACCTGACTGCGAAGACAGAATTCGGTTACAATCACGTAACGTCCCATAAATTTCTTCGTGATCTTCCGCGGTGACAAAGGAAATCTCGCCAAACGGTCAAGAGCAGAGCAACCTCTTGGCAATTATAAAAACGCCTTGTGCACAAGACGACATATTATCTGAAACAACTCATTTGATAATAAATATCTAGTATTCATTTATTATTTTTAATTTTTTTGTAACTCCCTAAGTGAATTGTATTTACCGCTTTAAACACAGTTCATTGTTGTTTTTCTTCACCTCGTGATAAGCCCCTTTACATGCAGACCGCAGACGTATCTTGAATTCAAAGGTAACTAAATTTAACTAAAAGGTAGCTAAAAAGTAACTAATTTTTACTTCATCCTTACAGTAGACACCTTGCTCAAGGAGATTCTCTCGTAAGTCGTAATTTCTTTTGTGATTTTCGTAACCTTGGTTTTTTGTGCAAGTTTGTGTAAGTTCCTCGCTTGGCTGTGAGCTCCGTAACTGCGATTTCGGAATGGTGAGTCAGCTGATCGCCGTACCGCATACTGATTGGTGGTATATTACGGACAAACAGTCGTCAAGCCTACGTGAATATGTGGTAATAAACAAATATAGTGCAATATATTTCCGTTTGGTATTGATTGACGGAAATATATTGTCTTATATTGGTTTATAATCTCTAGTCAATACGGACCATGGCGGAATCTAAAGTAGAATGAATATGTGGTAGCGAATTCGACGTGTAATCCATACGAATGATTGTATGCATTTTCTTAAAAAAAAACACACAATTATGTTCTCTTACGTTTAAATATTGGCCAAACATACTACTCGATGATTGATGATTGTTTACTTTTTTGTGAATTTTATGCTGAATTCATACTTTGCCAATAAAGACACGCAGGTCTTTCGTGTACCCTCATTCGCCCTCGCCACGGTATACTGCGCATGATGAAATCTATAATTTAAAAAATCTTCCTATTTTTGACTTTCGAAGGTTGGCAGGTATGCATTCAGAACAATAACCTTTTGTGCACTATAAAACTATATTATTGACCATTGCGTATTGATGTTGCTGTCTGAATATATTTACCAATTTCAATATATATAGTTTGTAGGTTATGCCTAAGGCATATAATTTAAGTGGCCGTTTGTAATGTTAAGTCCTTACTGTATTTATGTACACATATTATGGTTTAACTAATGAAGCAAGGATTAAAAGTGCAGTTTGCACTGCCACCCCCTTTTTAAAAAAAAAATATTGATATGTAGTTTCTCAGGCTGGTAACTTCTTGGATTTGCTTGAGATAGGTTTATAGTAATATTCTACCTTGTTAACCTGCAGGCTGAGTTTTTTTAACATGCCCATGTGCATACAGTAGCATAAGACCTACTGCAAGCTATGTCAATCCTAAATGTAGGCCTATTATAGTGCTCATGTCAAAGGTCGTCCTAAAGTTTTAACTATTGAGACTTGATTTGCATGGAAGATACTTTCAGCTGAGTCTGGCAAGGCTTCGTAAACTTGGGTGCGAATTCACATTTTCATTTTTCCTATACAACTTTTGATACCAACCACTTAAATCACAGTGTTTCAAGATTTACTCTCATTAAACATCACCAACAAGTTTTTTTCCCTGGTGGTAGGCTGTGTTGGAGTCTACAGAAAATAAAGTTGAGAAATAAATGGGTATTGTTATAACTCTTTGTCCTTTTCAAGGAGTATGATCGAATGTTGGTTGTAGTAGCTTGTTGAAATACAACGTGCTATAGGGATATTAAACATGAATATGAGGTGCCCTTTGCTAGTGCTACCTCTGTACCAAATTTCGTTCAATTCGGTTTCACCGTGTTTGAATTGATAGGGGGAATCGATTTGCACACATACTTGGCCACCATCTGCAAACTATTGGGCTGATGTTCTTGCAGTTTGGTCTGAATATGTTTCCCACATAAAGATATGGTGTTGCAAAATTTGGTAGAGACTAGATTATTAGGTTGGTCGTAATTACATTTTAGCTTTTAACATTTGGGTGGCCGCGATTACGTTTCCGTCAAGATAGCGGTGATATAAAACATGACACTGAGGTGCCCTTTGCTAGTGCTACCTCTGTACCAAATTTCGTTCCATTCGGTTTCACCGTGTTCGAATTGATAAGGGGAATCGATTTTCACACAAAGATGGCCGCCATCCGCAAAATATTAGGCTGATGACCTATTAGTTTGGTCAAAGGATGCTCCCTCCATAAAGGTATGTTGTTGCTAAATTTGCTAGAGATCGGATGATTAGGCTAATCGTAATTTGATTTAAGCTTTGAACATTTGTGTGGCCGCCATTGCGTTTCTGTCAATATGGCGGCGATATAAATCATGACACCAAGATGCCCTTTGCTAGTGCTATCTCTGTACCAAATTTCGTTCCATTCGGTTTCATCGTGTTTGAATTAATAGGGAGAATCTATTTTGACACAAAGATGGCCGCCATCCGCAAACTATTAGGCGAATGACCTATTAGATTGGTCAAAGGATGCTCCCTCCATAAAGGTATGTAGTTGCAAAATTTGGTAGAGATCGGATGATTAGGTTAATCGTAATTTGATTTAAGCTTTGAACATTCGTGTGGCCGCCATTACGTTTCAGTCAAGATGGTGGCGATATAAAACATGACACTGAGGTGCCCTTTGCTAGTGCTACCTCTGTACCAAATTTCGTTCCATTTGGTTTCACCGTGTTTGAATTAATAGGAGGAATTGATTTTCACACAAAGATGGCCGCCATCCGCAAACTATTAGGCTAATGACCTAGTTATTTGGTCAAAGGATGCGTCCTCTATAAAGGTATGTTGTTGCAAAATTTGGTAGAGATCGGATGATTAGGTTAATCGTAATTTGATTTAAGCTTTGAACATGTGTGTGGCCGCCATTACGTTTCCGTCAAGATGGCGGCGATATAAAACATGACACTGAGGTGCCTTTTGTTAGTTCTACCTCTGTACCAAATTTCGTTCCATTCGGTTGCACCGTGTTCGAATTAATAGGGGGAATCGATTTTCACACAAAGATGGCCGCCATCCGCAAACTATTACGCTGATGACTTATTAGTTTGGTCAAAGGATGCTCCCCCCATAAAGGTATGTTGTTGCAAAATTTGGTAGAGATCGGATGATTAGGTTAGTCGTAATTTGATTTAAGCTTTGAACATTTGTGTGGCCGCCATTACGTTTCCGTCAAGATGGCGGCGATATAAAACATGACACTGAGGTGTCCTTTGCTAGTGCTACCTTTGTACCAAATTTCGTTCAATTCGCATTCACCGTGTTCGAATTGATAGGGGGGGACAGACATTCAGAGTACACACACTCACACACACACACACACAGACACACAGACACACAGACTCACACACACACATACACACAGACAGACACACTTTTTTCGCCCTGTGTTGATCTCATGAGTCTACTTTCATTTTTTGCAAAAATCGAAAGTAGGCTAATACATCTTAGGTTTCCATGACACAGTTGCATTTTATCCTACTATATCTCCACTCAATATACCAATCCTACCAATGTTTCCTAATTCCTCATGCTGCATAAATAAACGCCGGCCCCGTGGTGTTGGGGTAGCGCGCCTGCCTCTCACCCATAGGCCCCGGGTTCGATCCCCGGCTCCGTCAGGGATTTTAAAACTGACGTGAGGGTTGGAACGGGTTGCACTCAGCCTCGTGATGACAATTGAGTAGCTTTCTGACAGTGAGACAGCGCTCCGATCACGAAAACCAAGATTAAAGGCCGAGGGGACCCGACGCGCTGATCACGGGTCACCCCAATATCTGCAGGCCAAATGGCTGGGCAGCGGTCGATTGGTTGGCCTTAGCCCCTCATGGGCTGGATGGTGCCAGGGGTTGACTGTTTTTTTTTTTCATAAATAAACATGACATTACAGCATTAGCAATGATGACAGTAACTTATGACTTGCTAAAATGGTTTTAAAAGATGCATAGAAAGTGGCTTGATAAACCCTGTATCATCAATCCATTTAAACATTCCCACAGAGCTCTAATCAGAAGCTCATTTTATGTGCAACTGGTAAAAACCTCCCTCTCAATAACTTTTTGGCCTAACCTGAACATAATCCCTGTTAAGAGCTGTTTTTTGGTTCACAGAAAAGCCTACCATTTAAAAACTTGCATATAGGCTACTAATCATATTATGGTGCAATTACCTACAGTAATTTAAAAAATTCTAGCTATCAACTACTGATTTAAATATTCCAGACATATTTCTTAACTCCACTTTTACTAACAGCATGTAAGTCCTTACTACTGTCTTTCAAGCCATTGACCAGTTATTTTTTTCATGAGAAACTATTTTAGTTATTCTTCTCTATGTGAAATACAGTTGATGACAACTGCCTGGAAGACTCAGGTGTTTTTCTTGTGTCGCTTCTCTGGTTACCTACGACACTTCCTAATTATTAACAGAATGTTTCATCGAATTGTTGTATCCAATTGACCAACTGGTAATATATTATGGCTTGCTTTAATATTCCTATGATACACTTTTAGATCCCATACATTAATGAAATATACAACATAGGCTGACATGTTGAACCAATCTCCCATTCCCTAACACTCCCAACTAATGGGACATAAGCTACCTAGTGGTTGGTCTCACATTGCTTCTATCTACATGTACACTGTTCCACGAGGACAATCATGGACAACGTGAACCATTCAAGTGATTTTTCAATTTCATTTTACCAACTAATCAGGTGCCTGGAAATGCTAGTGAAGGAGGGTAGCCTAATGGTATTCACCATTCAGAGAACATTCTCAGCTACTTGTCTATGCATAGGCCGAATAACTTGCCAGTTTTTGATTTGTTCAGACCCCCTGTGGATGGGGAGGGCATAATTCATCCACGGTATCCCCTGCCTGTCGTAATAGGCGCCTTATAAAGGTCGATTTCGGATTTCTGGTCCCAGTTCTGGTTTGACCCATGGAAATAAACATGCATGCTGTTAGGGGAAGGGCCTCCAGCTTGGCCATCTGGCCAGAAAGCCTAGACGGTATGCCCCATCCCGTCAGGTGGGTGCGTCATGTACCCTACAGTAGTATCTGCCTTACAACGAAGGCCCATGCATGGCCGAATACTGGAGCTGCATAAATCACTGTGCATGCCGAGGGGGAAGTGCCTGTTCGAGGCACTGGGACCCCGGGCAATACTTGCTATGCCAGGTAGGTATTGCCTTGGCTGGGTGGCGCCCACAGTGATGGCCCTCGTTCGGAGTGGGCAGTATTCGGGGAGGATTTCGTCCGGGATGCCATCAAAGCGATCATGGACACCTGTACAGGGTGGCACCCTTAAAAAGCCGTCTCTGGAGTGTCGAGCTAATCCCAAGGTGTATACACCTTGGAAGAAGCCTTTAATAAACGATTTGCGACAGATAGCCATTAAAGATCGTTGACGTGCTTTCAAATGGTATCGGAGGCAAAACACTATGGCCAACCTTATCACCTTCAGAAGGATGCGTGCTAGAGCCCGATATCTGATTCGGGAGAGTAAGAAAACGACTTGGGAAAAGTATGTGTCATCTATGACGGCGCATACTCCTTCATCTCAAGTGTGGACTAAGCTTCGCCAGATCTCCGGACTCCCGACATCACCGTCGATACCCGGAGTTTCTATCAATGGAGACATCATTACAGACCATCTCGCCATTGCCAACAGTATTGGCTCGCACTTCTCTGATGTATCCTGTTCTGGGAGTTACGATCCTAAATTTCTGACTCTGAAGCGGGAGGCAGAAGCTCACCGCTTGTCCTTTGCCACTGCTGCTTCGGAGTCCTACAATGTACCATTCTCTGAATGGGAACTGCGCAGTGCGCTTGCACTGTGCAGGGATACGGCTCCTGGATCAGATAACATACCTAATCAAATGTTAAAACATCTGTTCGAATCCAGTATAAAAAAACTGTTGATCCTCTTCAATCGTATATGGATTGAAGGGGAGTTTCCATCTCAATGGCGAGATTGAGATTGTCTGACAAATGGACTATGTAAGTTGCTCGAAAAGATGGTGAACCGCCGACTGGTGTGGTTCTTGGAGGAGAAAGGTCGCCTGTCTGAGTACCAGTGTGGATTTCGCTCTCATAGGTCCACCTCTGACCATCTGGCGCGACTTGAGAGCGCCATACAGGATACTTTTTTCCGAAAGCAGCACCTAGTCACGGTTTTCTTTGACCTTGAGAAAGCCTACGACACCACATGGCGCTACGGGATCCTTTCCACCCTTCACAAGTGGGGACTCCGTGGTAATCTACCGACTTTCATTGCGAATTTCATGTCCGTCCGACTCTTCCGTGTAAGGGTCGGTAGGACATTATCGCAATACTTTACTCAGGAAAATGGAGTTCCTCAGGGATCTGTGCTGAGTGTCACCTTGTTCGCGATTGCCATTAATGGCATTGTTGCCGCCGCCGGGTCCGCGGTAGTTCCATCGCTGTATGTAGACGATTTAGCTCTGCATTACTGCTCTGGAAGTATGGCAGTCGTGGAACGGCAATTGCAGCTAGCTATCAACCGGGTCGACAGGTGGGCGCACGACCGGGTTTTCGTTTTTCAGCAGCGAAAACCTCCGTTGTCCATTTTTGTTGACTCCGGAGGCTACATTTACACCCTGAACTACATCTCAGGGATGCTGCGTTGCCGTTGGTTGACACTTATCGCTTCCTGGGGCTCCATTTTGACAGCAAATTAACTTGGCAGCACCATATACGGCAATTGAAAATGACGTGTCTCAGGAAACTGAACATGCTCAAGTTTCTTAGTGGCACTACGTGGGGGGCTGACGGTGCGGTGCTGCTAAGGTTCTACCAAGCCCTCGTCCTGTCCCGGCTAGACTATGGTTCTGGGGCATACGGTTCAGCAAGGCCGGCAACCTTGATAATGCTGGACAGTATCCACCATAGTGGCGTTAGGCTGGCTACCGGTGCCTTCCGGACCAGCCCGATACCCAGCCTACTCGCCGAATCGGGTGTTCCACCTTTAAATTATAGACGCCAACATATGCTTTTAACATATGCTGCCAATGTGCGTCAAATGCCGCAACACCCGACCTATCAAGCTCTCTTCGGTACCCAAAACCACCAGGGGTACACCAACCGGCCTCATGCCACTCGGCCAGTTGGTATTAGACTTGATAGCTCGTGCACTGAAATAGGAGTGGCTGTAGGTAGCTGTATGATCCGCACACCTAGCGAGCTGCATCCGTGGCAAGTCTCGCGTCTGGAAATTTGGTTAGATCTGCACCTACTGTCGACCAAAGTATTATGTGCACTCGAGTTTGAAGGTTGTTTGTGAAGTAACCAATAGACCTACATAAAATCCAATACCATCAACATTTTCGTCGTTCTATTTTGAGTTAGTTCATGTAGGTTTGGATTTTTTAATTTATATTTTAATTTTTTTATCGCAGTTGGAACACAAGAAGTGCACGTTTTTAATCGTGTTTCAACCATGCGTCACATTTAAGAATTATTATCTCAAAAACCCGTCATCAGATCAAATCCAAATTTTAACTCAATATACATTGGAATGTTGTATAACGGGTTTATTAATTTCACAATTGTGTGTGTCCAAGAAACAAAGTTGTTATCATTTTTGTAAGGTAACTTTTTCTCGGCTCGGGGTGGATGGAAAATGTAGTTCTTGGTTGCGTTGTAATCGTTATACATCAAAAAGTTATGCTGTATGACTGTGAAATACGTAAATTAATTCACTTATTTTATATCGGTTTGTATTTGTACGAGGAAATAAGACATGGTTCACCAGCTAGCCGCTCCGCGAACAGCTGTACAGCGTTGCCGAAATGGTGCCCACACGCATCATGGCGCGTCTCGCTCGGAAGAGATGGGCTCCATCTCAGCAACGATGTACAGCTTTTTCTGGAGCGGCTAGCTGTTGGACCATGTGTTATTTCCTCGTACAAATACAAACCGATATACAATAAGTGAATTAATTTACGTATTTCACAGTCATACAGTATAACTTTTTGATGTATAACGATTACAACGCAACCAAGAACTACATTTTCCAACCACCCCGAGCCGAGAAAAAGTTACCTTACAACAATGATAACAACTTTGTTTCTTAGACACAAAATTGTGAAATTAAGAAACCAGTTATACAACAATGTATATTGTGTTAAAATTTGGTTCGATCTGATGACGGTCTTTTGAGATAATAATTCTTAAATGAGATGCATGGTTGAAACACGCTTAAAAACGTGCACTTTTTGTGTTTCAACTGCGATAAAAAATATTAAAATATAAAATAAAAATCCAAACCTACATGTAAAAAAGCAAAGCCAACTCCGTACAGGCCATGGAGGCCCTGGGAGTAGTGGAAGGTAGAGGCTTCCACTTTTTGTGACATCGGCACTAGATGGGATGGAGTTGTCAGCTCCACGCCCGGCCGCCTTTGCTCCCAGGAATTACCCTGGTACTCATTTCCGGTGTAGGCTGAGTGAACCCCAGGGCTATTTGCGTTTCCGAAAGTGGTAGTTTTGTTTCTAAAATCCACTACCTGGGTGGGGATCGAACCCACTCTCTTTCAGTTAGAAGCTCAGCGCCTCTACCGACTAACGTAAAATAGAACGACGAAAATGTTGATGGTATTGGATTTAATGTAGGTCTATTGGTTAGTTAACAAACAACCTTCAAACTCGAGTACACATAATACTTTGGTCGACAGTAGGTCCTAAGTGATGAAATAGTTTCTTCAAGAAATGGGATGAAAATAACCCGCCTATAATATTCTTCCGGATCGTTAGATGAAACGTTGTTCCTCATCGTTTGTCGAACAACAGTTTGAGGCTGAACTACAGGCACTCCAAATTCTTTGCAGAACTCTAAAACCGAATTATATGCACACAAAAACCTTGCGTCTGCATCTGCCCTCATTTCTTCAAGAGACCTCTTAACATTCATGGAGGAGTTGATTGCTTGACTGAGATCCAAATTTTCAGTTTGAAGGTATTTGCTGAGAGGAAGTGTGATTTGAAATGCTTCATGAATGACAAATACACTTATCAAGAACTCAAATTTGCTGATAGCGCACAGAAGAAGTTGCGCATCTGTAGCTGCCTTCTTATCAACCCATGCTGCTATTTTCTAATGCCAACAATAACGGTTTCAGTAGTTCAATGAATGAACGAACAGACTCGTGCTTTTCAATCCATCTCGTTGCACATAACTCCTTGAGTTTACTCACTTGGGGTTTCTCTTCCATACTTTCAACTTCATTTGTCAACACAGCCTGCCTCTTTGGTGAAGTACTAAAAAAGGCATAAGCTCTTTCAATTGTACCCATACAGTTCCTAATCTCTGCAACACTACACCCTTCAGAAACGGCCAGGTTTAAACAGTGAGCACTACAGTGAACATACTGGGCTTTGGGAAACTGTTTTCGTACAATGGTCTGAGCACCTCTGTAGGATCCACTCATGGCACTAGCTCCATCATAACCTTGGCCTACGAGATATTCTGCATCCAGTCCCACACTTTTCAAACCAGACAATATGCTATTTGCAAGGCCTAACCCAGAAGCATCATTGATAGCAATAAATTGCAGAAACTCCTCATGTACGGAATTTTCTTGAACGAAACGGACACATAGTGACATTTGCTGCACACCGCTGATGTCTGTGGTCTCGTCAGCAAGAACAGAAAAGTATTTAGCTTTTTTCACCTGATCGACTAACCTTTTCAATATAATGTCATTCAAAGATGAAATAATTTCATTCTGAAACCGTGGGATTACGTATGTTGCATTTAAGGATGCTGTCAACAAATGTTCCTTTAGTATTGTATCACCAGCTTCTGCTCGAAACTTGAGAAGAGACCTGAAATTTCCCTCCCCTTTCTTGAGAGGCTCATCTAAATTTACAGGTCCCGAATCCCTGTGACCACGGAAAGCAATGCCCATTCGAGCAAGGAAAATCACAGATTTAATTATTGGTATGAGTTTCTCCCTGTTGCATAATATGTTGGATTGAACACCCCTATCCAAGCTTACGTCAACAGCAGGTTTTGTACCTTTGTATATGGCGAGAAAGTTCGCAGCCTTTTCCGTACATGCCATATGATACTTGGTTTCTTGGTGTTTTTTGAAATCCTCCTTCGCATTTTTCCAGTTCATGTAAGGAAATTTTACTAGTTTACCTGGCGATGAAGATTGTTTCCCAACAACGGTGCAAAACAACGAACAATATTTACAAAAGGCTCCGTTCTTTGAAGGAGAATAAACTAGCCATTTCCACTCTGATAACCAGTTCAACTGAAATTTCAGATTCCTTGGACCCGATAAAGGGAAATTAAAATTGCTTCCAGGTGTCCAGGCATTTTCCAACAGTTCATTTTTCAGATAATCATCAATCTAAAGAAAAAAGTAAATCACAACATTGAAATAATTAACATGTACCGACACATACGTAGGCCAAGGCCATACAAATACCGGTATAACATAATAGGTAAAGCATCGAAATACAAATCAGTTACAGAAATAGCGATTATCATGAATCATAATGTAAACACACCTGTTGGCCAGCATAACCTCCTAAGTCTGTTCGATGTATTTGGTCGGTAGCCGGCTTGGTAGCAGTCGATAATTCTTCAAGTTCATTTTCAATTCTTAAAGATGAACTACTTGCAATGGCAGTGTTGCATGTAACATCTACTCTTGGTTTTTAATAATAAATCGATCCATTACGCATTACAAATAAACTCGAAAAAAAAGTGCGACTCACGATCTGGCAGTTCACAGATATATTACAAAGGAGTGGCCTAAAAAGCCTCACTGGCAGCAATTCAAAACATTTTCCAGGTGATAGATGGGACAATATAAGGAGTCATGTAAACTAATGTCTCTGGGGGGGGGGGGGTTAAACCATACCCCCCCCCCCCCCCCAGTCGGCACGCCACTGTCTGTAGGTGTGATTTCAGTATCTCACATGGTGGAAAGGGAGGCATTTCAAAACATGTGCTCTCAAAGAAACATAAAGACAATGTGCAATGTGTTGGGAAAAACAAGAAACTTGATTATTTCAAGTGTAAGGAGGAAGACACTGACAGAAGTATTGTGCAGAAGTATTGTTTACATCGTTTATTATTGAACATAACCTCCCTGTCAATTGTTCCGATCTCGCTGGTAATTTATTTAGGATGATCCCAGACTCAAAAATTGTCGCGAGATATGGCTCAGCCAGAACTCAAGTTTGACAAATTTTCTAAAGTTATGCTTTCCATTCTGACCATTCCGCATAGTAATGCAGAGTGTGAGAGGATGTTCAGTCTTGTCAGAAAAACAAGAACGCAGTTCAGGTCATCTCTCTCCCACAAGACTTTGGACAAACTTATAACTCTGAAGTCGATTCAGAAAGGGAAGTGTTTTGAGCAAGAATATAGCAAGACCTTTTTGAAGAGGGCAAAATCAGCCACAGTCACCTGCAACAACGACCAATAATATGATCTTCGGTACGTCACTAGTTGTGTATGCCTGAGTGTGGTCGAAAGAAAGGTATGCTTGTTTGATAGACTAGTTTGAATTTAAAATTACTCAGCCTTAAGTACATTTGTAAACTGGAATGTCATATCATGTTAGTCATGCACAGTTTAATAGTGTAACTTATATATTTGCTGAAATGTCTTAGCCTGTGTATGTATTATGTGGCATCCCCCCCGCCCTCCCAATCGCCGCCGCGTCGAATATCCCGATTTTTCATTCTGAGAGGTTGGCAGGTATGCATTTGTCACATCGTTCCACAAGCATTTGAATGCCTAAGTCGTATAACTCGGCCGCCTGCGAAGCTAACCAGTCTTTAACAGCTTCTTTCACTTCATCATCTGTGTCGAACCGCTTGCCGCCATGAAACTCCTTTAGGTGGCGGAACAGGTGGAAATCACTTGGCGCCAAGTCCGGACTGGACGGTTTGCATGTCATTCGCAGTATGGGGTCTGGCATTGTCGTGCAACAACAACACTCCAGACGACAAAAGACCACGTCGCTTATTCTGGATTGCACGTCGAAGTTTAGTCAGGGTAGCGCAGTAGGCGGCTTTATTGATCGTTGTCCCTGAAATAGTGAATCGTCGATCTTCACGAATTTTGTCGTCAACCACATGAACCAACTCGTGTGATATCACTAATGGTCTGCCAGAGCGGGCTTCATCGTGCACATTTTCCCGTCCTTCATTAAAGGCTCGCACCTACTTGCGCACTTTACTGTCACTCATTGTGTTAGGACAGTACACTTCAGTAATCTGCCGATGAATTTCTGCCGCAGAAATGTTTCTTGCAGACAGAAACCGTATCACTGCCCTTACTTCACAATCGGCGGGCCGATTAATTGTCTTAAACATTGTGAACTGACACTATCAACAGCAACAGTAACAATGCTACTGGCGGCTTTTGCCGCGCAAGGCATGCGTGTTTTGCCCTTGGCACCGCTTTCAAATATTTACGGCGAATCGGACCTTACTTTTGGAATTACCCTCGTATATAAATAAATAATTAAACAATCTTTTCGTTAGTCCAATTATTATTGTTATAGAAAGATGAACGAGAAGGGCAATTCAATAACAACCTAGTGGTTCCAGAGGGAGAAGCAGTGAGGACAGATTCCACTGGAGGTACAATTACCAAATTTCTCCCTTGTGTTGGTCCTTTCCTTTCTGGCCTGATAATGGGTTTTTCCGAGAGGACACTGATGAAGGAGGCCCTCGAGAAAATTTTGCAAAATTGCCCAGTGCTTTAAGTTACGTCTTACTGCACTTCTCTGACGAAGCACTTGTTGATGCATTGAGTTGCACGAGCTGATCGCTTATCTCAGCGGCTGATTACTCTGCCTGTCCAGCTCTGGCCTAACTTGTGAAATAAGAGATTCATTTTGAGGGTTTTATTGCACAGGTTAACTGAATTATCGTACACTCGTATCCTTGTCTGGATGTGGTGACCATTTCATTTTTAGTAGTGGTCGAAATGATGGACTGAAGATAAAAATTCCAACCAGCTAGCAGGACTCCAGACTACCGGTACCAGAGGAACATGTGCTCTCAGCATCTCCTGTCGGCTGCTACTGCTAAACTCGCTTCAATGCTGGCCTACTCTGCAATGGAAGGATGCCCTTACATCTGAAGTCTAAAATATACCGCATGGTAGTACGTCCTGTTGCTTTATACGGTGTTGAAAGCAACTATCGGATGAAGCCGCAGAGCACCAATTCTATTCCATAGAAATACGTCCGCATCGATCTCCTTAATCATGTCAAGAACAAGACAGTTCGCCAGCAAATGGGCATTGTAATCATTGCTGAGAAGGCTTCATTGATAATCTGTTTTAGGAATAACGCTCAGAATGATATTTTCTTATCTTTGTCTGAAATTACCTTAATCTCATTCAGTACTGGTATGGACTAAACGGCAGATGGTCCAAAACTTCACACTTGTATTCTTTGTTAAAGTCTATCGTAACGTTGGTACAGTGTGGTCGTGAATGATTTTCACCTTTTTCGAGAATTGAAGGTATGGTTGGGTGGCAACGCCTCGCAAAAAAGGAAAAACTTCAGGAGATTGTCCAGAGGTACCCACCTCAGTGGCGGCAGAATATTTTGCCGAGGGCATTGGAAAGCTGGTGTAACGATACGACAAATGTTTCAATCGTTTTGGCGATTATGTTGAGACATAAGGATAAAACGAGAAAACATTTAGTAGTAAAATCAGTTTGGTATATCAATCTGTTATTTTTATACAGTCCATCGGAACTTGAAATAAAAAAATAAGAAAAAACATCCCTCGTATGAACTATACCAGCGCTTTCAATAGTACAGCAGGGGACCATGGCGCGCCACAAGCTCAGCCAAGGCCACCGCAGCAACGAATAACAAAACCGCCGCTTGCCATTCTTACTTTATATGAAAGACTCTGTACATGGCAGTGCAAATATAAATCTCCAGATCAGTTGTAGTTTGAGCACCAGCCGTCATCATCATCTTCATTTCCCCTTTTCCAGTTGACACTGGGTGGGGGCAAATATGGTTCCTCTCCACTTTGTTCTGTCTTTCCACCATTCCTCTTCCGACACGGTGTTCCAATCCAGGTTCCGTTTTCTAATGCTATTCTCCACCGAGTCCATCCAACACATTCTTGGTCTTCCTCGTCCTTTCTTCCCTGTCATCCGTCGTTCCAGTGCTCGTCTTGGTAGCCTTACTTCATTCATCCGTTTGACATGTCCAAACCATCTCAATCTGTTTTGCTCCAGTTTGTCATTTAGTTTCTGTACTCCCAGTTCTTTCCGTATATCTTCATTTCTCACTCTGTCTCTCCTCGATTTCTGGACCATACTTCTCAGGAATCTCATATCAGCAGCCTGTACTCTCCTCTCATCCCTCTTAGTCACTGTCCAAGTTTCTGCTGCATATGTCATTATAGGAACATAATATGCCATAATCCAGTTAAATAAAAATATTTTTATTATGTGTGCAATGACACATTGATTAGTGTTGTGATTCCAGATTTGGACCAATACGTACCAACTGACACGCTCTGAAATTACTATATCACTTTTTTTTAACACTGAGTGCCTAATAGAACTTATTCATGGTTAGTCACTTTAGTTGGCTGCCTTTGTAGGGAGAGGGGAGACAGAATGAAACTGTTTGCCAGACAAGGTTTTCAGTCCTATGCCATCAAATATTCGGAGGTTTATGAAGCTAGCCAGGCAGTGTCAGTCAACTAACCAAGAAGTTGTGATAAGATTACATTTAAGTAGTTGGATTAGTATTTTGTCATTTAAAAGTTTTTGTTTTTTCTTTCTGCAGAAAATGTATCTGTTTCTTTGTGTACATATTTTAAATTGTAGTTGTATTGTAATATTTCCACAAGGGACCATGTCCCTAATTGCAATTAAAACTATCTAAGAAATCTATATTTGCTTAAAAGGTTTCTGTGTAGCTTTTAAACATGGTGGCTCCAGGGAATTTTAAACTTATAATCTCAGTGAAAGATCTGTGTTTCTAAGGTAGCTTAAAGTTTTTTCACCCCGATTGAGAGTGTTAATTTGTTTTTCAGCATGGTGTACCATTGTGATTATCATTTGGTATGGTACATAGGGCGACCACCTGTTGAAGGGAGGAATGTGGGACAAGACAGTCAAAAATGGGAGACATTCCACAATTTTGGGGGCCAGCTACATTTTTACCTGTAATTTTAAAACCACAACAATTTTAATATTTTCAAAAGCATTGTGTTGCCAGTATCCTTCTTTTTTGACCAAGAGTGCTCTTACTGAAGTAATAACATACAAAAATACATTTCACTCATCTTTATCATATCATTTATTTTTCAGTCCGTGGGTTGAAGACCCTTAATCTAACTGAAAACTTACAAAAGCCAACAAATTCTAAAATAATAAAACAAATATTAAACAATGTATAGCTTAAATGTTAATGATAATTAATGATAACTCGGAAGTTAGAAGGCTCATTCGGAACGTTTCTCTAAAGATACTATAATCATAACCTGCTTCTTTGCAATTTCAAAGATTATACTGTTGGCAACGATTACGCTATGTTTAGTTGAAGCTAGAAGGTAGGACGGTTGCCTATTGCGAAAATTCATATCGATGACAGTAAGACGAAAATTCGTTCAGATAGAAAACAAAACAATTGCGGGACAAATGCCGTCCCGCGCGGGACATTTACAAAATACTTTAAATTCGGGACGTCCTGCAAAATGCGGGACGGGTGGTCACCCTAATGGTACACCTCGCCAAGATACTGGTTAATACATATTGAGAAGGCATTTATAAGCCACGAGCAGTGCCACTGAGGTGAAACGCTGGTAACTGCATTGAATTTTATAATGTTGGTATGAAAAATAATTCTTTATTTTGAAGTGTTATGCCAGAGTAAGATATTATTTTAAGCACGTATCATAGTTGTATGGGGTGTAAATTTTATACTCATGTGATGTTTTATCCTTGCAACTCTCTTCTGTTTCATCACTTTCAGAACTTATTCCAATTGTTAACAAATTGATATGTTTCACTTTGCAATATTTGTCAATTGGTGACGAGAATAATCAAATATATCAGAAGACTGGAATGTGACTATGAACTTATGTGAGCCTTATTTCCTCCAATATCGTGTTAATTTCACCAAACACAGTTCCCAAGCGCGTGTCCACAACGTTGCAACCTTTTCACCGGTCGCCACTGGTGTTTGTGCCGCAGAAGCACATGCTTGCAAAGAGGATAAAGGCTGGTTCACAATTGGCCCGGGAACGAGAACGTAAACGAGAACGCGAAGCTTCCCGAGGCCCCGTTTCACAATATCCCGGGAACGTGAACTAGTGCATGCACGCGCAATCTGCTATAGCGTAATAATATTAAAACAATCAGCAAGCGCCCACTAATAAACACCAATTACACAACTGAAATGCTTCAGAGGGTTATAATAACTTTATTAAACACACATTGTGCGGTTTAGAGAAGCAAGTTTAGAAAGCGCATTCGCAGGTTATGTTTACATCGCTGGCTACTCCTTCCGTACTGCGCATGTTCATGTACGTTTCTGATTGGCTCCAGGAAGCTCCGAGAACGCCATACATGAAACTTGACCATGTTTCCCGTTGGCCTTCCCGGGCTACTTTTAGCTTCTCGTTCCCGGAGATTGGTTGTGAACCGACCTATAAGGTGGTGTGCATTTCAACTTCCTTCTCGTTCTCGTTCCCGGGCTTAAGAGCTGTTTTTAGAGGTTGAATGGACAAGCACAAGCGACTAAGATTTTTTTTTTCGAAAATGTTTCATACAGTATATAAACTGTAGAATAGACAAATAATTCTATCAAGTATATTCGACATAGAGCTACTTTTTCAAGTCCGCTCACACTATTAATATTATTACTGGAGAAAGCTTCGAATCTATTGTTCAGTGTTGCCTTAAAGAATTCGTCAACACGGATTTAAATTCCCCTTGTAATCTATGCAAATATATCATCTGTAGCTTGCCATGGTGGGTGAGTGGATAGCGTGTCGGTCTACTCACCCCAAGATTGCAGGTTCGCTCCTGGCCGTGGTAAGTGATTTTTTGAAAGGCGGCAAAAATACGACACGCATATCATACGATGTTGGCATGTCAAAGAACCCATTTGAATTCAGTAGGCCGTGTTCATAATGGCAAAATTAATCTCGGGAGTTTCCGCCAACACAAAGTTCCTCATTTCTCTACTAGAAAGCGCTATAGTGTTCAAGGAGCTTAGATATCTAACCTCCTTGACTTTCATAGTGATTCAAGGAACAACGAAATTCGACATGCAAGCTACCCTCTGGGTGTCAAATTACAAAGCTTGCACCCGGCACCCGAGGCCATGCGATATTCTATTATTCATCTGTAGATTTTCTACTTCTTGTCCATTTCACCAACTTTTGGGTACGATAGATCAATCAGTGTTTAGTGTGTCGTGTTTTCCTGTTTTCCCAGTATTTTTTCATCCTTTCAGATTTTGCCGTGCTCTCTGCTTTGTTTGGTCTTGACCCTGTCCTGAAACCCCTTCATTATATCTTTGGTTATATTCTTCGCAGATCCATCTGCCAGTATCCCTTTTGTAAAGTGGGACTCTCGTAGGTCCTTCTCAGTCTCCTTAAACCAGTTCAGCTTGGTTTTCTTTTTGCGGAAAGAGTCGAAAATTCTTTTAGTTATCCTTTTTAGGTCCATTCTTAGGATGTGGCCATAGAAATCAATCCTCCTTTTCTTTATTGTGTAGGCGATCTTTTCGGTTCTCCTATACAGGGTTTCTTTGCTGATGTGCGAGAGTTCATTATTATGGAATTTCCTTTCCTTGATCTTCAACATTTCCATGTAGTTATGGACAGCTTGACTACCGTATTATAATGCCTTATCTTGACATTGCATTTCAATTTATTTTTCCCCCCAAGTATTTTCTCATTTTTCCCTCCAAATAGAATTGGGTATAAATTTGTGTTGACAACCTGAAAATAACCATTCTATTAATTATTATTACTGCCAAACATATTTGGCAGCCTTAAGGCTCCTCAAAGCATACAATGATTCATTAGTGTGCTGTGCCCGGTCGCTGTTGTCCACTAAACTAGCAGTGTTGGTGACTGTGAACATGCAAATGTATACAGTACGTTCTCATGCTTTAGAAAATGAAAATCCACAGCCGACCGGGTCAGGAATGGAATGAATGAAGCCCCCATCTAGCGGCGAGGATATGAACGTGCCGGCTGCCGAGGCCTGACGCACTCCTCTGGGGCAATGTTTAAATGCATGACAGATGAAATGAAATGATAGTGGAGAGTGTTGCTGGAATGAAATTGTGACAGGGAAAACCGGAGTACCCGGAGAAAAACCTGTCTGCCTCCGTTTTGTCCAGCACAGATCTCACATGGAGTGACCGGGATTTGAACCACGGACCCAGCGGTGAGAGGCCGGCGTACTGCCGCCTAAGCCACGGAGGCTCCCATGTTCTCATGCTTTAGAATTAATTTAAAATAAAAAAAAGAACACGTTGAATTCATCTAGTCAATACGATTTGTGATGAAATATCCATGTTTTTATAAGGTGCAGGAAATTGATGTGAAAAATGTATTGAAAGTTTGTACTGCAATCCAACAGGTCCTCTTAATTATTAGGCTACAGTGGAGGCTCACTAATTAGAAACCCAGTAATCCAAAGTGGAAGTTGAAAACATTTTATCGTAAAGAATGAAGTTACTCACACAGTAACTGATAATTAGGGCTCGGTGATAAAAATCGGGAAATTGTTTAGTTTTTATGTATTAAAAATACCTGAAATATGTGACAAAAAAGTAAAAATATTTAATTATTATTTAATTTATTAATGTGAATATAAACAATATGCAGTACTCACGAATGCAATGCCTCACTGACTGCTGAAGCATTACAATACACAACGAGATACATCTTCAGGTTGTCCATCACAAATGACCGACGATTATCGCGAAACACTTCTTCTGAAGGCGCGAAACTGCGGCAATATGTTTCTTGCCCTTGAGGTGTTGTGTTACTTGAGATCGCTGTTCAGCCTTGATTGCTTTCCCACATGATTGTCAGAACAGAACGCCCCCATCACAAGTAAAATTATCCTTAAATTCTGCAACAGACGATAACTTGTATTTGTTTTTACTTTAGGCATCGTAGAACTGCCTTACACTTCACAGTGCCAGAAATGAACAGCATGTGAGTGACACTGGTCGCAGGTAGCTGGGGGAGGGGAAGTTCTAGCACTTGGTGCAATATGGCTATGGACAAGGAAATCCCTGGCTTCCACAGTGAGTGGCACGGGGCGACAAGTTAACAATAACACAGTTGCAAGCTGACATACGCTCTGCATGAAGATTAGATAGCTCGCTAGTTTGTCCCTGTTGAAGTAACACAGAACAAAAATGCAATAAACTGAAAGATCTTGCTCACTAATTTTAAAAAAATGTAAATAGTATGTCTTTTTATGTGCTAATAAGTGAAAAGCAGGAATTTATTTCATTATAGAAAACAATCTTAAAAATATGTATTTACATAAAAACATATTTATTTACCTAAAAATCCGAGCCCTACTGATAATAATTAACAATCAGTATGCATCAAAAATATCAGTCACTGATTGATTGGAAACTATCCTTTCAGTCAGTCAACGAGTAAATGTGTCTAATTATACAGGGTGATTCTTTTGCTGGAGCGGGGAAGGCCAACCGAGCTCGCAGCGCGGATTGCGCTCAGGTGGAAACCGTAACAAAGTACATTAATTAATGGTAAATTCACCTGCAAATCATGACTAAAGAACTTACCTATCCACAGGAGATGCTGAGAATGTTCCTCTTTAACTGACCGACAGGCGTTGTACCGTGTAAATAAATTAGCGTTTACACGTTGTAATTCCCTTCTGTTGTGAGGGATATCTGCTGCCGTATATTGTTCCCCAGCTCCACTCGAGTACGGGTAATTGGATTTTGTATTTTAAATTAACCCACATTGAACATTAAACGGGCTCAGGTCCGTGCTTCGATTAATCACAGTAGACACGCAGGGGGGGGGGGGCGCAGGAGTAGCTACATAATGTAACGATGTCTGTCTGTCAGCTGAAGGAGAACATTTTTAGTATCTTTTGTGAACCTAACCTTTAACTGGTATAATAATAATAATATCGTATGGCCTCGGGTTCCGGGTGCAAACTTTGTTATTTGACACCCAGAGGGCAGCTTGCATGTTGAATTTCGTTGTTCCTTGACTATGAAAGTCAAGGAGGTTAGATATCTAACCTTCTTGAACACTATAGCGCTTTCTAGTAGAGAAATTAGGAACTTTGTGTTGGCGGAAACTCCCGAGATTAATTTTGCCATTATGAACTCGGCCTACTGAATTCAAACGGGTTCTTTGACATGCCAACATCGTATGACATGCGTATCGTATTTTTGCTGCCTTTCAAAAATCACTTACCACGCACGGCCAGGAGTGAACCTGCAATCTTGGGGTTAGTAGACCGACACGATATCCACTCACCCACCGTGGCAAGTACCTTTAACTGGTGACGTGAGGTCATCCAGATCCCCAAGAAATAAATAAAAAACATCTGTGCTTCTTTAATTAAATCTTGCAGCTGTTGTTTATATTTCCTTCTTATCTGTGTGCTGACACTTCACACCCTCGTTGATGAAAGTTTGGTGACTTAATGACTTTAATGACCCTGGTTAACTCGCCTCTGCTTTGCGCAACCCTGTGGCCCGAGCTCGGTTGGCTGGCAGAAGGCGCGCGCGCTCGGCAGTCTGTCGCTGGCCCCGCTCGAGCAAAAGAATATCACTGTTTTAGGCAGGAAATATAAGACTGTCTGGAAACAAAATTGTGGTATTGCAGAATCAGAACAAGTACCACCTTTGACTTGTTTTACATCCTCAATCATTCATATGATGTGATAGGATTAAATTAAACAAATGCTATTGGCTTTTGAAATGTGGGAACTATTCAAGCATCATCCGAGAATCCCCCATTTAAGGTCCTCTCACCCTCACATACAGTGTGTATTACACGTGATCTCAACAGCACAAACACTCGTTATCTGATCTTTGTTAAGTGTTTTACTTTATTTAAGATGCCAAATGTTAGCCCCCAAACGGACACAGAATGGGGGATTCGTGGTAGTGTTGACTCGCTGGTTTCTGTTATTTGGTTTGCGTTGCACTCGTGTAACTGCTAGTTTGTTAAGACACAGCCCTCCTGTTGGGTAATGGTGTAGAGTTCAGGGATTTTAGCATTAACACCAAATTCAACACTTGCCCAAACCTCATCAATTTTTGGATCTCTACTTGTTGGATTTAGCAGTTATGTATTTGCATTCCATCACTAATTAAATGCCGCTAAAATCTACTCGTTGTGCTCATAGGACATGCATACCTGCCAAGTTTTCTGGTTTTCCCGGAAGGTCTCCGGATTTTCGGGATGTTTTCCGGTTGTCCGGATTTACGTATGTTTTTTTTTCCGGATTTTCAACTCCCTAGCTTGTTTCCGTTCTCTGCATCCAAATCGCATTTCAGTTTTGATTTTCGATAATAGCTGCTATTCTGAGATGCGAGTGTTTAAATTCGACTGAAAATCGGCTGATAAGACTCAGGGTGTCTACCGGTAACGAAAAGTAACGAAAGTAAAAAAAAGGTAGCAAATTTCACAAATGGATAACGAAAGTAACGAAAAGTAGCTAATTCTTATGTCTGGATAGTTGGAGGTACCGAAATTCGCCGAGGTCTGTTACAAACATTTAAACCCGCGCCGCTAGGCTCGCAGATGCGATGAAGCGAGTTTCACGCAAGCGGCGCCGATTGCGTAAGCTATATTTCCCGGTGCACGACCTCATGGAAATGCATACTGAGGATACCTTCAGTGGTACTGTATACATCGATTCAACGTTTATTTTCGGCATCAAGAAGAGTTTAGTTTTGTGTGAAATATTTTTCTGTATTAATCGGAAACCTGACTTTTTGCGAGACGTTAATTCGCAACAACTTCCGAAACTCAACAGAAACCTCTCAAAAACAAAAGTTTCGTGCTTTTCAGTCGGTCAACACGAATGTACCCTAAAAGAGCTGGGTTGTGCCCTAATCCTGAAATAAATTACATGAGATTAATAAATACATAATAAATAATACATTCGGTGACGATCACGTACCGTTGCATAATATATTTCTTTGTGATCTACCGCGGGGCAAAGGAAATCTCCCCAAACGGCCAAGATCAGAGGAACTTCTTGGTGGTAATCATAACTTCTTGTACACAAGACGGCATATTTTCTGAATCAACTCATTTGGTATTAAATATCCATTATATTTTTATCTAAATTTTTATAACTCCAAAAGTGAATCTTATTCACTGCTTTAAACACAGTTCATTGTTGATTTCCTTCAACGTGCGATGAGCTTCTATGCTTGCCGACCGCAGACGTATCTTGAATTAAAAGGTAACTAAAATTAACTAAAAGGTAGCTAAAAGTAACTAATTTTTACTTCACCCTTACACTGGACACCCTGTAAAAGTTTATCGATAATCCCGTCTCGCAGATTATCGCTGCGCTTTTGTCATAAATTCCTTGCGTTTGACAGTACGCTGAAAGTCGATAGAACTCTCTATCGATATTCACATCTCGCAGATTATCGGTGCATTTATATTACTCTTTGTGCTTCGACTATTTGTTAGCGTTGGTTTTAAAAGGTGCTTGCTGTAGTTCTGGTATTCGTGCAATTGTGTGACAATTCTTTGTGCAATTTAGTGTTTCCGTGATGAATTCAAGTAAGAAACGATATCATCAGTTTTTCACGGAAGCATATTCTTCAGAATTTTTGGAAACTGGCACAATGAATTAGATAGTCTCACATCACCAAGAGTTTGTAATCTCTTTCCCTTAGTCTTATCTCGCTATTTTTAAGACCTTACGACGCATGTAAGCGCTAAATTTTTGCACTTTGGGATCTTTTGGATTTCCATTCTTGAAAGATGGCAGGTATGGGCATGATACATCTCATGAGTTTTCGATTATTTAAATGACTCATGGTGGTTCCGTATTGATATGTTAGAATAGTTATTAACAAGAAATGAACATCTGCCTGAATCAATACTATACAGATACAATTAATTATTGAACTTGTTTACAGTACATGTTTCGGGGATTAATTATATTTTATCCCCTTCATCAGCTGTTGAAAAAACAAAAAACAAAGCGTAGCACAGTAATAAGATACGTATTTAAAACCTAATATGGTGCACCATAAAATTTAGGGTATAAGAATAGAATAAAATGAAGAGAAACAGATGGTGACGGTGATCAGCTGCTCATGACAAATAGTAGTTCCTTGAAATGGTAGATATGTAACACCAATACTTCAGCAATCCGTGTAGCTCTATAACCAATGAAGAGCCTGTATGCTTAAAGATCCAAATATAGAGTTTTCAAAACAAAGCGGCTTTAAGAAACCCGACGTGATGGAAAGTGATCATAGGTTAGTCTAAAGCATATGGTGTATGTGGTTTCACTCTGTTCTTTAACTTTCCTAATGATATCCTCGAGCTCTTCCTTGCTTTCAGCCCATAATAAATTAATCAATAGTATGCTTTGATGACAAGTTATTTTCTGGCAAAAGCTTTTTGTCTAAATCAAAATCTCTAATATTTTTTTTTTATTATGTCTTCAAATTAACCAAGTTTGACTATCTTCAAAACTACCATAGAAAAAGCAACTCTTAGGTGATGATACATGTGATACATGGATATGCAATATATTACATTAAGTCACATATGTTTCCTTGTATTGTACATGTGTAAGATTCTATAATACGGGTGCATGAACTGTTTGTGGTTGTGTGTGAGAATTGAGGGTGATGTACTAGTTTCTCGTAGTGTTGCAATCTTGTGTAGAATTTATAAAATACATTCCATTGTGGAAGAATGTATGTTTATTATAAACAAAAACAGTGCAATAATGTTTTCAAAATTGTGACATTTTGTGGAAGCACATTGTGTAAACTTTGTGTTATGAATAAAAGCCTACAGAATCTGTTATATATTTGTTTTTTTGAATCAATATGAAGATTAAAAATGTATCTATGAAGAATTTTAAGATAATTAAGTACAGGTGTTTAAGATACCCAGATTCAGCCATCTTATCAGTTCACATGACAGTTGCAACATTGCTGCAATGACTGCTATATACATTGTGGCCACTACTCCTGGAAAACTCCTGGATTTTTATTAGGTCTGAAAAACTCCTGGAAAATGACAAAAAATATGAAAACTCCTGGAAAATAGCCACTGTTAATTAATTTTTTAAATCCGCACTGTGGTTTTGGGTGAGCACTCTATTGTTAATGAAAGAAATTTACTCAGGCTACCTGTTTCTTTGTGGGAGAACACGCGATAGTATTTTTGTAAAACATATTGAGTATAGACAACTTCACCGCAATAAAATTACAGGCAGCATTCTTTTCTCTTTTTTTAAAGTGGATATTTGAGTCATAAAGGCTTTTTTAAAACAATTAAATCATTTGTGTGTAGGCTTGTGTTTCAATAATGCAATCACCACTATTTTTTGTCAACATCTGTATAAGTAAACCAAACACAACTGCTATATTTTGGTCTTGAAGTAGGCAACCGATAAAGCACACACACACACCCCCCTCCCCCCTCCGTGGGACTCTCGCTTGTTTTTAAGTCTGGAAAAATGAGAATTACTCTTGGAAAACTCCTGGAAAATCGTTGACCGATTTCAGTGGTCACCATGTATATACTAACAACTGACTCTGATTCATATATTCACATTTTAATTCAGTTCCTGAATCCTTATGGCTTTGTGGCATAGTAGGTAGCATGCTGAACTGCTAAGCTCAAGATCGTGGGTTCAAACCTGGCCGAAGTCGAAGAGCTTTAAAATCCTTCCTTATGTCTTCCTTCGGAGGGGAATTAAAGCCGGCGGGCCCATGTCATAGATTTATGGCATGTAAAAGAACCTACTTCTACAGTTGGTAGTGTGTAGGAATATTTGTAAGTTATTTGGTTAGAAACTTCCTATCAAGTTCCAACGTTCACCGCTTGGTGTCAGTGACAGTAGCCAAAATTGGAACTAGGCTACTTGAAATTGAACTTGATGGGGAGCCTACAATTAAAATACCCCACTATGGCCATTGGCTGCAGTTCAAATATAATTAATGAATCCTCAAGAAATATAAAATAAATGGATTAACACAAAAAGGGATTACATGTCCAGCATAACTCAACACATTGCTAGCGTGCCAATTGCGCTCTTCAGTTGGTAAAGGCACACCTGCCAAGACGCGTAGCAGGCACACACTGAGAAGGCCATGCAAGACGCCTCGCCACATGTGTGGCCACGTCACGAGCATGCCACTGCACCACGGGAGTCAAAAACTCCACTTCCAAAAACAATATACCTTTCTCTGGCATTGAATATAATCAAATGTTCTCGAAAGAGAATCAAAATGAGTATTGTCCGTTGTCTTGCATGGCCTTCTCAGTGTGTACCTGCTACGCGTCTTGGTAGGTGTGCCTTTACCAACTGAAGAGCCCAATTGGCCCACTGGGGCGAAACACTAGCAATGTGTTGAGTTATGCTGGACATGTTATCCCTTTTTGTGTTAATTCTAATGGCTCAACGGACAATACTCATTTTGATTCTCTTTCAAGAACATTTTATTATTAAATAAACGGACTCAACAGACTATATACAACTGTCTCTGAATGTCCAGAGACTGTTCATTGCTTTAAAGTTAATTCTAACTGTGTGAAATATTAAGGTGGCCAGGGTATGCCTATACCAGGTAATACTTATTTCCAGACCCTTCCGTTAGTAGCCACCAAGTCCTAAAAATCATGGATTTAAGGAACATGTTCAAGTGAAAAATAAATGTATTTCAGGACACCCACTTTGTACCTCAACTTAAGAGAATGTAACAAGACGCTAAGTAGTAGTAGTAGCAGACAGTTGATAGTAATTTTGGGAGTAAGAACAAAACAGATATGAGACGAGCTTGAGACAGTAGACTTACGTTGGTGTGAACGAGTATAATTAGCTGCTTTCAATTCACACAGTAAACTAATCGAGGGTGCCAGTGCATGATATGCAGTGGTTATATTGTACTCTGGGTATTGTAAGATTCCTCGTTTTTCCTGACCTAAATTCCCCTCATTCCAAAGTAAAGAAATTAGATTTTTAAAATAATTATTGAAGATAGAGGAACACATCATGTGTAGGTTTATACTCCATTTTGGTTTGCTGCACTTCTAAGCTTTTGTTCATTGTACAGTGGTATACTATGTGGTCAGTTGGTCACTTGATTGTAACTGTTGGTTGGTTCCTCAGTTTAGGTGCTGCGACAACGCAGTCATGTAGCCCCGTGTACTTTGGGTGTGTGTAGAATCTGTCTGATAACCGGTGTTAATTGTGATGACTGTATTAGTGTGTTTTATCTGTTTTCAATTCAAGTAAGGATTGCAGACATTTAATTTTTTCAAGTAGTTCCTACTTTGCCACCAAACACCACCGTCAACGACTACTAGTTCAGAACCTGGTTACCAGACGCCACTGCAGACGGATCCCGGCGACGAACGTTGGAACCTAAGAGTGTTTCTCTAGTGTTTAACCTAACCTAATTTAGCTTCACACAGGTGTAATTAGTGGAAGGTTCTTTAACATGCCATAAATCTATGACAAGGGACCACCGGCTTTACTTCCCCCTCCGAAGGAAGGATTGTAACTGTAACTCGTACAGTGTGGTTAGGCTAGAACAATGGTTCCCAACCTGGGGGCGATCACCCTAAATTGGGCGATTTGAGTAATCAGGGGGGCAATAAATAAGTTAGGGGCGATGAGTATTCATAGGGGGAAAAATTAAAATAGTACTGTTCAGTAAAAGTTGCCGGGTAGTACACGGAAAAAATGTGTCAGGAGCTCCTCCCATTCGCTCATTCATCGCCAATTTTTACATTCACAACGTAAATATTGGCCGTAAAGTGCTGATTCAGTTTCCAACCCTTAAAATGTGTTCAGTGTTAGATATCGAGACTCCTGAACTCCTAGAAGACCAAAATCCTAATTTTTACTGATCACCTTGACCAGTTGAAAATGGACATGGAATGAAGATTTGACCATGTTACAAATTCTGGATTGGATTCTAGATCCATTCTCATTTGAAGCTGTGGATAAGCTTGATGACTCTTTGTAGACGGAGTTTCTAGTATGAATGTGAGCCGAAACTCATTTTCAAGCAGAGCGGTTACGAGTTAGCCTGGGTGAAGCTTATGGGCACTTATGGGGAAAAACTGAACCACTTCTCATATCGTTCCCGTGAACATATTTAGTTAAAATAGGATTTAGTTCTGTAGTCCAGATCCTCAAAAAACAAAGAAATAAGTTGGAAATTCGCTTCAAAGGAGATTTGCACCTGAACTTGACGACCATAAAGCCGGATATTCAAGCTTTAACTGAAATTCAACAAGCACAAGGCAGCCATTAAAAATGTACGTCAATGATCTTAGTTAAATTTTTCACGTCGTTGTCTTTAAAAAATCTGTAAAAATGTATAAGGTGCGTTCTAAAAGTAACGAGCCGGAGGCTGGAATGCGCAAACAGGTGACGACATCGGCTAATCGTGGCGTGTGTAACGAGATGTGGCTCCAACCAGAGCGTGGAAGGTCACAGCCCGTCGCTAGAGGGCATGCGTGCACGTCACGTGACGATACAAAGCGAACAGCAGCATGCATCAATCGTCCAACGCTGCCAGTCGCATTGCTAACAGTAACATGGAGGCGTCAACCGAAGACCAAAGATGTGTTGTTTGGTTTCTGACAGTGGAAGGAGAAGGGGGAACGGACAATCATCGCTGAATGTCACAAGTGTACGGCGAACACTTCATGTCCCTTGCAAGGGTCAAGGCGTGGCACAAGCGCTTCAGGGAAGGACTGGTGTCATTACCGATGATGCCCGGTCTGGGGCACCCCCTGCATTACCGATGACAATGTCCAGCTGGTTGATGCACTCATTACCCAGGACCGCCGAGTGACAGTGAACTCCATAGTCGCCGTGGTCGCTCCACGACAATGCACATCTTCATACGGCCCAACACAGTCGCGGCACTCCTGCAGAAATTGAATGGGAGGGTCTCGGCCACCCTCCATACAGTCCAGACCTCTCTCCCTGTGATTACGCCATGTTTGGTCCCCTGGAAAGGGCTCTGCGGGGCCAACGATTCACCTCGGACGTCCAGCTGTACATGCGGAATTGGTTCACATCTCAGCCCAGGGAATTTTATGAGACAGCCATTCACCGCCTCGTGTCACAATGGGGCAAGTGCCTCAACAGCCAGGGCCAATACTTCTAACATACAGGTACTGGTTTCTGTAATTATGCCTCCGGCTCGTTACTTTTTGAACGCACCTTATACATTTCAATTTTTTTTCTATTTTATTTAAGTGTGACCAGATAAAACTGCTTCGGTTGTTTTTATATACGGTCATAAAATTGTTGAAAATAAAACTGCTTTATTATTTACACTTGATTTCAAATTTAAGTTAGACATACAATGAAAATAAATAGGTGTTAGTCAACCTCCAGAAAGGGGAGATGGGCCTCAATAGGTTGGGAACCACTGGGCTAGAACAATGCAGGCATTGCCTGCGTCAGTGTATTGATACAATTTTCCCTTTTTATCTGGATCCGTATTGACTTACATTTGATATTAAAACACAAGTAATGGTTTTATATTGGTCCGCCTAGTAATTACATTTATTTTTCATGTTACTAATTTAGTACATGTTTCGGGCCAATGACTCTTCTTCAGCTAGGAAATGTTGTACTATACATTTTAAGATACCAAATTCAAATGGGAACATCGTATGTTATTCTACGTTAAAACCAATCACAGAATTTAAATTTATATAATTATATTCTGATCGACATGCATTCAAGTTTAATATTAACTTAAGGAGACACTCCTGAGATAAACAGATATTTTTACCTAGTGCATGGATTTTCACGAAACTATGTGGGAATGTCATCCAAACAAAAGTAGAGATATCACAAACATTTGTTTCATATACAATTAATAGTTTTTCCAAAATAAATCTTTTTTTCTTCAATTTGTTATTCCAATTTTTTTTCATAGATTTTAAATGACATGTTAATGGAAATTTGGAATTAGGTAGATAATACTTCTTTAAAAGGCACTACGTACTGATTTTTCTGTAAATAATTTTTATAGTGAGATATTATCATACTAAATTTGTGTAATGTTTATGTTCTAAAATTTTGGACTTTTAAATCGGCAACCAGGAAATTAGGGAGAAAAAAGGATTCCCAAAGTTACAAGACAAAATCGAGATCAGTAAACTAAAATGGTATGGACATATGATGCGAATGGGAGAAGACCGAGTCCCGAAGCGATTATTTACTGAGAAAGTCACGGGAAGGCGCCAAAGAGGAAGGCCGAGAATGAGGTGGATGGATGCAGTGAGGGAGAGTGTTGAGAAAAGAGGAGTGAAAGTGGAGGATATACTGGAAGAGGGACGAGAGTGGTGGAGAGACAGAAAAGTATGGAGGTCCTTGATTCACACCCCGACCCAGATCACTGGAACCGGGAAATGAAGAAGAAGAAGAAGAAGAAATCCCTACTACTGGGAAAAATTCTGCAATCAAGAATTCCATTCGCAGGTTTCCTAATATAGCTGTGATACAACTATATACCATACACATTTTGTTACATTTGGCAGAATATTATGGGAGAAAAATGGGATTTAAATGTAAAATTACAATTGGCGGGAAAATTAAAGCAAAGTTCAAGTAACGTTATCTTCCCGATCCATTACATAAAAGTCAGCAGAACCGTATGTTTACCTATATTGTTTATTCACTTGAATACAAGCTATCAAATATCATAGCACACTAACTTGTAATAATAATAGTATCTTGATACACAACTATAAAAGAGGTTACTTGCGCGCGCGCGACCTTCACAAAAGTAAACAGACTGACTACCGCCACAGAACTCACAAGAAAGAAGAAAAATACAAGAATAACAAAACTTATAGTTGTCGGCATTATTGTAGTGACATCAGGATACAAGCATACAATGTTGCTCAAAGACAGTAGTCAAGTACTGAAATATTAGTCCTTAGCAGGCTTTATAAATTCATTCAGAAACACGGTAAATCTTACAGCTCGATTCTGTAGAAATATATGTGGAGGGAGGGGTTGTTGACCCTTCTCCTTGATGCATAATTGCAAAGATCAGGGATATTTTATTGATTTGATTGAATGGAAACATGACAATGACATCATAATCTAACAAAGCAGTTCAGCAGATGCCACGCCCATTTCCGCTGTGTGCAGACTGACAAACAAAGCATTATTAAGGTGGTAAATTGTTTGAATTCAAGAGAATAACTTCGTGACAAGAAATAAGAAACCCAATCCTTTCATTTTCAGTCATTAAAAAAATTTCACCAAAATGAACAAATTATCAACTTTTATCTCCGGAGTGTCCCCTTAATTATCAACACTTAAAAATTGACTTTGGCAATCATAGCACATGTTGCATGCGATGTATTGAGAAAATGTCCTTTTGCTACTGTTGTAGCTTCTCTTGTGAGGCATTTAAGACTATTTGATCATTCAGCATAACAGGACCGAGCAGTTTGCAATGCTTTGTTTTCATGAACAGATAAAGTGACAAATACAGTAATATGATAAAAAAATCTAATTTTATTCATTTTATCCAAATGTTACTCAATAATGTACCACAACAGTAACAAGAATGTCATACGACATTTATACAGGGAAGAAATTATGTAAAATAAGGAATGGAGTAACTTTAAATTCTATTATAAATGTTGTTTGTTTTTAATTTTTAACGATTTTTAGGTGTGTTTAGTGTGTTATAATTATGTGTTTTTCGCCTTCGATGAGGAATGTGATGTGTATATTTTACTGATGTGGCTTAACTCTTCGAGTGCCGGGGAGCGCGATGGCGCTCGGTGTTGCAACACAGATAACCTACTACTACAGATAGCCGACAGCCATGCTAATTCTTGGCACCTAAGACTTCAGCGCTGTCTGGTGATTGACTGCGGTACTAGTTGACGTGTAGCACGGCCGTGCGGGTAGCCTACCCCACCCCTTCCCCTCGTTCCGCTAAATATTGTCGTCCTAAATGCTCTGCCCACTTCAATGTTCCGAAAATCACAATCTTTCCAATACTTATAGCACGTTTTTAAGTGTGGAGATAATCATATGATCTACAAGAAATAAATCACATTCAAAATACCAATAACAGTTTTTTTTAAATAATACCAAAGTGGGAAATTGTGAATTCCAGAACTCTGAAATGAACAATCACAGCATTTAGGACATGTTAGTTAGTTATTGTTGTTTTAAGGGGCGGAACTACGAGCTTATCTGCCCCTATTTTAGGACATGATCTCATCAATAATTTACATGTTTACATTTCTTTCAGTTGCAATTGGAGTAGTCTATATTGCATTGGAGACAAGAATTAGGCTACTAAAAGGCCTGCAGCATATTATTACTCACCTTAAAAAAATGATCCCTTCCAATTAACCACAGTAGGCCCAATTAGGCCTATAACCAATTAGTTATTAGAATAAACAACAAAGGAAAAGTACTGGGAAGGAAAAATATTCATAACTTAAAATGCTTGATGCTGTTAGGAATAACAGTAAAATGTTAAGAGAGAATGCTAAGGAAACAGGTGGTGTACCCAGATCACACTAAAATTGTTAGTGCAATCAGTGCCAAATTCATTAGGAGACTGAAATTTCAGAAAAATAATTGGATATTACAAAATTTCTATACAGTAGTTAATTTCATATTCCCTTTAAAATATATCCAGTTCACCAATTTTTGCAGGGTGAAATACAGTAAGTACATCAAAAAAATCATCGCACACTAATACAGTATTTATTTATTTATCTATCTATCTATCTATTTATCGTATGGCTTTTAGTGCCGGGAGTGTCCGAGGACATGTTCGGCTCGCCTGAGTCTGTAGCTGCTTCCAGCGGACACCCTAAAGGGTGAGCTACAAGTTCCGTTCAATTTCAAGTAGTTGCAACTTTCGCCACCAGATATCAATGATACCTAGTGGTGAACGTTGGAACTTTGATAGAGCGTTCTAACGAAATCTAACCTAACAAATTTTGCTTTACACAAGTTTAGTCTGTGAAAGGATCTTTTACATGCCATAAATCAATGACATGGGACCGCCGGCTTTACTTCCCCTCCGAAGGAAGGCATACTGAAGGATTTTCAACGCTCTTAAAAATACAGTAAATTCTATGACATGCTGTGAAGGGGAAAGGAGAAATAGGACTTTCAATGAAAAACAAGAAAAACACTCAATACTGCTAGAAATCATCATGTTTTATTTAAAAAGTTGTCAACGAAGAAAAATAACAGCGAGAAGGAAAAATACAGTAATCAAATCTGGTCCTCCTAAAAGTACGTGTTGAGGCATGTTCCTTTCTTCTTTCTTGCCAAGGCATAACAGTAGGCTATAGCACAGGATAATGAACCTCTTCCCTCCTTTATGCCATGGCTAACACTGATGAACAGCAAATTCCTACAACACATGCAAGTTTGTATGTTGAAACAGTAAACTCAATAAAATATGTAATGCTTCAAATGGAGAACTTCAATTTGCTGATTCATATATGGTTGCATCTACTATAACTACATTTTAAAAGAATCTCCTATTGTACAATCATAGTGTTGTTGATATTAATTCATTTGGGGCTTTTGATAACATTCATTTAGCCCCGTGTACTTGGAAGTGTGTAGGATTTGTATGATAATCTGTGTTATTGTAGTATCTGTAGTAGTGTGTACTGCTCGGGTCTAAGCTGCGTGAACCTAAGAGGAATGTGCATCGCAGACTATGAGAAGTGCTGTTGACGAGTGATGAGGTTCCTCGGTCCGTGCATAGTACATAACCAAATACATTGGTCGGTGACTCACTCATTCGTAACACCACAGTGGTTTGAGCAACGGCCCTATGTAAGCATTATTGGAATAGAAAGGAATACCAGATATCACGGCGGGCTGTTGACAGACCCTTCTCTTCTCGCCTGACCCTTCCTTGCTCTTTCCCTCACCCCGCAAGTTCACAGAGCTTGGACCCGAGCAGTATAGCCTACTTTTGCAATTCAGGTGACGACTGGAAAGGAGGCAGCCATAGTCTTAAGTTAGGATCAATCCCAGCACTAGCTTGGAGTGGAAGTGGGGAAACCACGGAAAATCACTTCTTGGATGGCCGAGGTGAGAATCGAACCTACCCCTTCTCATTTCTGGCTCACGAAACTGATTGTGAGTCGTTCCAACCCTCAGACCATAATTAAATTACTTGCAAACTAGCCCAGGACCTCAGGAGTGGCAGCTACCACACCACAAGATGGTATTATAGTAGCACTGAATGAAAGTATAACGAGTGATAACATTCTCTATAAGGGGCAGATGACCTTGTAGTTCCGCCCCTTGAAACAACAATAACTCACTACCTATAGGTGTATTTTCCAGAGTTGGAATCTGACAGTTCAGCACCACTGGGCAAAAACAGTTGACGACTAGATCGCTCGCATAGCTTGTTGCCATGGAAACTATACAGCGCTGCCAATTTGAGTGATGCTATTTGACCACATGCGTGTCGCCGATCAGTCGCTTGTTTGGTTGCCTCCAGTGCACACTCACCTTGCTGCGTTTCATAATCTGTTGTTTTTGTGAGTTATAAGTGTTTGATTTAATTGGTTAATTACTTTTTCGTGTAGGATTTATAACTTACTTATTTATACTAGACCTCCTATACGGTTACCTAGGCAACAAATATTCATCATCTAGGCCATGGGTTCTCAACCTGTGGTACGCGTACCCCTTAGGGGTATGCGAAACATTTCAGGGGGTACGCGGCAGGCCATCCTTCTACTCGATCCACATGTGCAGTGGTGCCGTGACTACTGTGTGAGTTATTTACGGCGCGTGTATTTGACTTCCACAAAGAATTGCATATTTTCTTTACCGAGCACAATTCTAATTAATCATCAGTACTCAATGACTTTGGTTGCCTTTTAAAATTGGCCTATTTAAGTGATATTTTTGAAAAACTGAACATTTGGAATAAGCGTATGCAAGATAGTGTTTCTGATATGTTCTATGTTGAAATGAAAACTAACGCAATGATTGAAAAAATCACCCTTTGGGAAAAGGAACTGAAAAACAACTATATTTTGTTTTATTAAAATATATTTCCTTATAAAATTACAAAGGTTGAACCATACTAACTAAATACCTTTTACATTTTTAATAACCATTATTACTGCCTAAGAAAGGTTAGTAGGGGTATGCAGGATGTTAATTTTTTTAAAGGGGTACGATGGTTGAAAAAGGTTGAGAACCCCTGATCTAGGCCTAAACACATCATGTTTCTCAGTGAAGCGAACGAACTTCATCTGTATTATGCCTATTATTTGGAATGTTATTCAAAGAGAAAATTCTGTTTATTAAAACTGGTTGAGACGAGAACCTTCATTTGACCCTCACAACTTGGTTAATACGGATGCGTGACTATCCCCACTTTGCGTGACAAAATTCAGGTTTGCATATATGGCTATCACGCTACCTATTAATTAATTATTGTTCCAGGCCAAACCCAATGGTCTAGAGAAAGATTTATTGATGTGTGACTATTCGCATAGGCATAGGCTGCACTATCTAAGTTAGTAATATTTGGTCGAGGCCAATACTTAAAAGTTGTTGCATCTAGACTGTCATTGGAGTTGCGATGGACTGTTGTGAAATCGTTAACATGATAGAGGGAGAGGGATTGGGATTTCTACGTTCAATATCTGCCATTGCTAAAGTATTTGCTGACTTATTCTCGTTGTAGTAGTTTGAATAGCTTCAAAAGAAATATCAATATTCTGCACAAAGTCTTGACATGTTTATCATTTCGTGTAGTTTTAGAAATGATTCCTTGTATCAAGTTTCAATCGAATTAATGCTCTCGTGTCCGGCAGGTTTCATCTGCATCGGAGTTGAAAAATTAAATTGTTCCAACGTTAATTGTATCTTGAGAATCGCCTGTTGCTGGTTGTATTACTATGTATAACGTGGTTGTGACCACTAGGTTATCTAGAAACTTATCATGTTATGTGTACTACTTACAAAGGCACATATTGGTTGAAGCATATGGACATTGTACTGTGATCAGAATGTTGTGAAATTGAATACGAGTATCTAAAAAATAAAGAACACAAATGTTTTCTAGTTATATCTTAATGCTACAACCAATATGTGCATTTGTAAGTGCACATATCATAAGTTCATAGATACTGGTCTCGTAACCATGTTATACGTTGTAATACCACCAGCAATAGGTGATCCAGATACAATTATCGTTGGAACAATTTCATTTTTCAACTCTGATGCAGATGAAACCTGCTGGACACAAGAGAGCATAGCATTAATACGATTAAAACTTTTATACAAGGAATCGTTCATTAAACTACACAAAATGATATAGGCCTACATATTGAGTTAAGAGCTTTGTGGAGTAAATAAATATTTCTTTTGGAGCTATTTGAACAACTACAAAGAGAATAAGCCAGCAAATAATGGTTTGGCAATGGCAGATATCGAACATAGAAATCTCAATTCCTCTGTCGATGTTAACAAAATCACTACAGTCCATCGCAACTCCAATGGCACAGTCTAAATGCAACAACTTCTAAGTATTTTACACTCAAATACTATGGTATATCGCTGATCCAATTTTGAAGAATTTGCTAACACCCAAAATACAAACCAATAAGGAACTTTTAATTAAATTATTAAAGGATATCAATTTCTCTTAACACTTGGTAACCTAGTTCATAATCCATTCACGCTGATGCTGAAGAAGGTACAGTACCGGTAACAATGTAATGCCAAAACATGTAGTCTACATCGTTTAATAAATATTACATCATAGTATTGACAAATGTATCGCCAGCCAATATGGTTAACTATTATCACAATAAAATGGTAAATATATACGCATTCTAATACTGTATTTGTCCATAATTCACACGTAGGCTATAATGGTCGACACAGCAGGAATTTTACTATATAAGTCGTGATCGAATAAAGGGTGCGGTGGGTTATAGATAGCGGAGGAGTAAACTAAGTTACCGTACATAATTTCCAGATTCAATTTGTATCATTACAGAAGGTAGTTATTTTGGCTAATATCCTCCGCAGTCTATAACCCACCCACCTTTATCTTTTTAGATCACAACTTATATATATTCCATCTGTGTCAGCCATTATCCGCATGAATTATGCACAAGTACAGTATTGCCAACCCCACGTATATGGTACCAATAATTACTAGATAGCACGGACTGAGTTAGGCATGTATGCAACCCCGGTTTTTGTCACGCATAATCTTTTCTATTTTTTTATTATTTTTTGTTAATCTTTTTTAGACAATGGGTTTTGCCTGGACCGATAATTACATTGTAGCTGGTTATGATCTGTCAATGCGAGACCTCCTTTTTCGGAAAGGACTAGAAGTGAAGCTTCTAGTCTAATAAGCAAATGAACTTTACTAAGTAGGAACAGATTGAACATTGATGAGTAAATAGCAATGGAAACAGTTTGCCAATAACAGAGGTATTTTATTCATAAACAACTTTCAAAAGATTAAACAATGTAAGTGTGACCTTTGACAGGCCGACAACAAGCGAGCAAGATTTCATAAGCTTTCAAAAGATTAACAATAAATATATAAACATGTAATGGAAATGTGACCTTTGACAGGCCTACAACAAGCGAACAATATTTCATAAGCTTGAATGCCAACAACCCTGAGAATAAGTAACCACTTTGTGGCCAGTTAGTCTGAAGTAGAACTATGCAGGGTAAAATAGTGACTAACTATAGTGCTCAAATGAAGGCTTAAAATTTAGCCTAGGACTGCACACAGAGAGTAGGCTAGTTTATTTACAGAAAAAATAATCAACATTAATTAACATGCCAGTAGGGATAACATCCTGCTAGTTGCTTGATAGTTATAAGACAAAGTTGTTTGCAATTGAAATGGGAGCATTCCCAAAAACACTTTGATAGATTAAATGAAGAAAAAGCCATTCACTTCGTCAGATAGGTGAACTGGTGTTAAGCCCAATAGTTTGTACAAAAATAGAGAAAAGAATGATTTGTTTTGAAGGAAAGTTAACATGCGAAAGAGAGAGAACAGTCGTTTTCTCATAGCCTACAATTTAAAGGCATAATACATGCTTAAACCACTTAATAGAAAGAAATAAGTTGAGTTTGGCATAGTTTGACAAGTTGTTTAAGTCAGGTAACATAACCCTAAAAAGAAAGATACATTTTTAAGGTTTAGAAATTTTTGAGGTTATAATAAACACTTAGCTTGTTGGCGTTGGTGTAGAGGAATTTCCACATAATATCAATAGAGGAAGAGCGTGTTGATCACTTTTTTCCGTCTTGGAAATGTTGAAGACTTCGTGCCCAGCACAAAACTGACGTAGGCCAATCATCGATGTAAACTTATATAGACTTTGTAGAACTCGGTTTTGATCACTTTTTTCCGTCTTGGAAATGTTGAAGACTTCGTGCCCAGCACAGAAGAAAATTTGTTTATCGTTTTTTGCTCAGGACAAACTGACGTAGGCCAAGTATCGATGTTAACTTATCTAGATTTCGTAGATTTTAGAATGCACTGCTGGTTTGACTAGAAGCATTTTGCGATGTATTAGCACACAACGTTGAGGCACATTCAAGCGTTGTGCAAACAGCGTGAAGACAGCTGACGACGAGTGATTGGCATTGTGACTTGCTGGAGACAGACAGTTGATGTAGGCCAGGGCAGGCTATATACCGGAGATCACGCGGGATGCGTGATGCGGACAGGTGGCGACGGCCAATCCGAGAGCACGGAAAATTCTCGAAAATTGCTGAGGCCAATCAGAGCAAGGGGCCAACTGAAAATGAACCTCGTGGCCAACATTAGTTCCGGAAATCATTACAGTGTCATGGAACACGTGCTAGCAAGAACAGATTGAAGAAAAATGGAATGACAAGACAGGTGAGAGGTTATGTTATAATAAAAATAAGTGAACTTTGTAAATTTCACTGAAAAGTGAACATACTGCCAGAGGGGCAACAGAGAAGAAGAAAAATAAAACATGAGAGAGAAGAGCTAGAGTGGCAGAGGGCAAATGACTGAAATGGGACGAACACAGTGTCCTGATGAAGTTTTAAGTTTGACCACTCGAACTCTAGCATCTCTGCCATAATAGCATCTTATAACACGACCAGTTTTCCATACTAGAGGAGGACTTGGGTCTTTGAGAAGAACCAAATCACCCTCCTGAAGGTTAGGCCGAGAGAGCTGCCACTTGTTCCTCCTTTGGAGCGAGTGAAAATACTCAAGTCTCCACCTCTTTCAAAATTGAGCTTTAAGGGATTATATCTTTCTCCACAAGATAGGCAAAGACAGATCAAGTTTACGATCAAGCAACGGAGGAGACGCAGCTATGGAACTGCCCACCAGAAAATGACCTGGAGTCAAAGGAAGGAAATCGCAAGGATCGTTGGAAAGAGGAGAAAGAGGTCGTGAGTTGACAATTCCCTCAATGAGTATAATTAAAGAATTGAATTCTTCGTAAGTTACAATACTAGAGCCAAGAGTTTTCTTTAAATGATTTTTTGTGAGTTTCACACAAGATTCCCATCGTCCGCCATGATGGGGAGCATAAGGAGGGATGAAATGCCATTTGAATTGGTTTAAGTGCGAGTAATTGGAGATTTGTTCTTTCGCACAAGGGGAACAAAGGGCTTTATACCATTGCTGCGAAGCTCCAACAAAGGTTTTGGCATTATCAGAGAAGACTTCTGAAGGAATGCCCCTTCGTGAAATGAATCTAGAGAAAGCGGAAAGAAAATATGAGGTGGAGGCACTAGTTACGAGCTCAAGATGAATAGAGCCAGTGACCATACAGACAAATAGAGAAACGTATAGTTTTCCAAGGATTTTCCTTTTAGCACTGGGGTGATTTTGTTGATACACAAACGGACCGGCGTAATCAATGCCGGTGAAGGAAAAAGGTCTGCAAGGAGCTGAACGAAATGGGGGAAGGTCAGCCATGAGTTGCTGATTAGGTTTAGGCTTAGCTTTGAAACAAGTAATACATTTATGTATAACAGAAGTGACTTCGTGTAAACCATTAATAGGCCAGTATTTTTCCTGTATCAAGCATAGAAGGGTTCTAGAACCAACATGTAAGTTTTGATAATGAAACTGACGAATGATTATCCGAGTGACATGATGTTTAGACGGAAGGATAATAGGGTGCTTTTTTTCATCGGAGAAGTCAGAAAGAGAAAGCCTGCCGCCCACTCTTAACAAACCATCGTCATCTAGAAAAGGGCATAAGGCAAAAAGCCTGCTGTGTTTCTTGAGAGTTTTACCTTTAGCCAATATGTTTATTTCGACTGAGAATGCCTCTCTCTGGGTGAGCCAAAGAACTTTGATGGTGGCAATTTGCAGTTCAACAGCCGAAAGAAAAGGCTGAGGGAATAGAGGTTGATCTAGTACTAAAAATTTCCATCTGAGCACATAAGCAGTGATGCGCACTAGTTTTTGAAAAGAAGAGTAACGTTCCAACAAGGAAGGAGTGTTGGCAGTTACAAAGGCAGAAGCTTTCTTGCTGATTTCAGGAATATCCTCTAACGGGAAATTAGAGTTGGAAGGTCGGTTTTGAATTCTTTCAGAAAGCCATGAAGGGCCGTGCCAGTACAAACAGGATTGAGATAGTGACTTAGGTGAACAACCACGAGAAATGAGGTCGGCGGGGTTGTCTTTGCTAGAAACATGGTTCTATTGTTCTGGTTTAGAAATAGTTTGAATTTTCTCAACTCTGTTAGCTACAAAAGTTTGCCAATTAGAAGGAGGTTTAGAAATCCATGCCAAAGCAATAGAGGAATCTGTCCAAAAATATGTGTGCGAGAACTTACAGTTGAGTGTTTGTTTGAGTTTGTTAGCTAATTCGGCAGCAAGTAGTGCGGCACAGAGTTCAAGACGAGGTAATGAAACGGGTTTCAAAGGCGCAACCTTAGATTTAGCACATATCAAATTGGAGAAAAAGGGGAAGCGGCTTACAATGTAAGCACAACATCCGTATGCTTTGGTCGAACTGTCAGCGAAAAGGTGCAAATCCAGGACAAGAGAGCAAGATAACGGAACTAGCACTCTAGGAATGTCTATTAATGAGAGATCACAAAGACTGTGCCGAAAGGTAAGCCACTTTTGTAAAAGCGAAGGAGGAATGGGATCATCCCAATCAGAGTTCAATGACCATAGCTCTTGCATAAAGATTTTAGCTAGAACAATTACGGGTGCAATGAACTGAAGCGGGTCATATATCTTAGCTATTTCTGATAGCACTTGTCTTTTGGTTTGTGGAGGTGAGGAAGACAAATTTACTTCGTAAAAGAATGAGTCAGCTTTAGGATACCAGTGTATTCCCAAAACTTTAGTAGCATCCTCCAATTTACAAAGCTCTACTGGAGTATCAACAGGACAATGTGGCAAGAGATTGGATAGAAGTTCCTCAGAATTTGAGTTCCAACGATGAAGTAAGAATCCTCCTCTGCTAAGCAAAGTTTTTAAACTTTGAGAGAGTTCGATAGCCTCAGATACATTCTTAAAAGAAAAAAGAAAGTCATCAACGTAGAAGGAATTTTTTAACAAAATAGGAGTTTCAGAAGGAAACAGATGACCATCTTGGTCGGCAAGATGTTTCAAAGTACGAATGGCAAGAAAAGCCGATGGTTTAAGCCCATACGTTACGGTTTTTAATTTAAAGATCTTTATGGTTTTGGTAGGAGCATCACGCCAGAGAATTCGTTGAAGATTTTGTTGTTCGGAATTAATCAGAATTTGTCTATACATTTGTTGTATGTCGGCTATGATTCCAATTGGAAATAGACGAAAATTTAAAAGAATAGACGGGAGATCAGACTGAATGGCAGGTCCAGATAGGAGAGTGTCATTTAAGGAAATGCCATTGGCATCAGGGGCAGAACCATTAAAAACAACTCTTATCTTTTCTTTGGTGGAGGGATTCTTCCAAACGGGATGGTGATTTAAATACACTGAATCTAAAGAAGGGTTGAAATCTTGAACAGTCTCCATATGGTTAGAAGCTTCATAATCCTCCATGAATTCAAGGTATTGTCTGCGAGTGGAAGGATCTTGCTTGAGTTGATTCTCAACTGCAAATAAAGCTTTAAGAGCTTTCGGATAGGAATCACATAAAGGAGGAGGGGAAGAAATGCGTGGCATTGTGACAATAAATCTGCCATCTGGGTTACGAACAGTGGTTTCTAAAAAATGTTGTTCACAAAATTCATCTTCTGATGAAAGAGAAGGAGCAGATTCAATGGACTCGATTTGCCAAAATTTTTCCAGACGCTGATGAAGATCTGCATTAGTGAAATGGCATTGAGAGGAACCTTGAACAGTTTGAAGAGGAATATAACCTGTGATAAGCCAGCCAAATTTAGAATGGTGGGCGTGGATACCAAATGAAATATTAACCCTTGACGGAAGAAGATTTTGCCAAAATGTGTTAGCGCCAAAAAGAATGTCAACGTGAGAGCTTTTATAGAATTGAGGGTCAGCCAGTTTTAGATCAGAGGGAAATTTCCATTCGTCAACAGAAAAAGAGCGACTGGGAGTAGGACTGCCAATACTCGGAATGGACAGACAGTTTAGATGAAAGTTAGTGCCATATTGGACTGAATCTTGCACCTGCAGCTTGACATAATTTAAGGAAGTAGACTTGCTGTTGTTGATACCAGATATTTCAATATTGGTGGAGAGTGGTTTGAGACCTAACCTTTCAACTAATGATGAGGTTATGAAGTCATGAGTTGCCGCATTGTCGAGCAAGGCCCGTACTAAGTGCCAATTGCCGGAAGAATCTTTAACTTGGACCTGGATCGTAGATAACAAAACTTGAGCACTACGCCATGAGGGAGTTGTTTGATTGTAGGATTGGGCAACGGTATTTACAGTAGAAAAAGAAGAGCTAGGCGGAGAAGCATCACCAGTGAGGCTCAGCGCAGGTTGGGCACTAGGATTTGAAACTGTTCCGGGAATAGACCGTGGCTTTTCGAAGCGGTGCAAGGTAGAATGATGTCTTAGCTTGCAATGCATACAAACTCCTTTCGAAGGGCAGTCCGCTAAGATATGCCTTGAAGAAAGGCAGTTAAAACAACATTTGTTTTGCGACACAGCTTTTCTACGATCGTCAACTGAAAGGCCTTTGAAGGTATTGCAGAAATATAAGGGGTGCAAATTATTGCAAAGAATGCATGAGGTTTTGTTACCTTGTATGGAGAAAACATGAGAATGTGAAGCTTTTTCCGAGAAATGCTTGATGGGTTTACTTTTGCCGACATCGGTGGAACCTTCAGCTTTATTGATTAAAGCAGAAAGAATTTGACAACGTTTCTTTATGAAAGAGATCAAAACTTTAAATGTGGGTTCAGGTTTGTCCACTAAATCGGATTCCCATGCTTTACGAGTATTAAGGTCAAATTTGGAGGTAGTGAGATGTATAAGAAAAAGATCCCAATGTTCAACAGGTTGTTTAAGATGTTCTAGGGCTCTTACATGAAGTTCAACGGTGTCTCCCAGACTTCTAAGGGATGATAAATTATCAGGGCGTGAAGCTGGTAAATTAAACAAGGCGTTCATATGGCGTTGAATCCTAAGTTTGGCATTGCCATATCGCTGTTGGATGAGGTCAATAGCTACCGAGTAAATTTCGGTTGTGAGAGGCAAAGCTTCAATTAACTATAAAGGAGGACCCTGAAGAACAGACTTTAAATAATAAAATTTTTGAATCTCAGGGAATGATCTATTATCATGTATTAGCGAAGAAAAAAGTTCAAAAAAGGAATCCCACTGTTTTCTTCCCCTGAAAAGGTAGGAAGTTGGATTTTAGGAAGAAACGGTTTGCTAACTTCGGTGTTTTGATGGGATGCTAATTGCTTAATTAAATCCTTGGCTTCGCCATACATATTGTAATACAGTTCTTCAACAGAACTGCGATCCTGTTCTTGGTCAGGTTCGATTGTTTCAATTTCGGTTTGCAACACATCATACTCTTGAAAATGTTGCTGATAAACGTTAAAACGTTGAACTAGAATGTCATAATTGTGATCATCAAAAGATTTGGAACCTAAAAACTGCTGAAAACGAGTAAGTTTATTTTTACAAGCAGTTCTTTTGGCTACAAGCTCCCTAGGAAGAGACATGGCGGAACTTTGAGTACTTTCACTCACCGATCTGCTAGACTGCCGAGCGTCTGAAGTGGTAGTAGTAGTATTGGTACTGGTAGAGGTGGTAACAAGGGACATCTCCGCTCACCCCAGCACAGCTTTCATAGCGATAGCTGAAAAATACAATTAGCATTAGTGACAGAAGTGAAAAGCTGCAAAGGCTTATCGAATGGCTTGGCAACCTGTTTCATACAATAAACAATTATAAAGGTTATTTAAAGGTCCCGGGTTTCGGCACCAACATGGTTAGGATCTGTCAATGCGAGACCTCCTTTTTCGGAAAGGACTAGAAGTGAAGCTTCTAGTCTAATAAGCAAATGAACTTTACTAAGTAGGAACAGATTGAACATTGATGAGTAAATAGCAATGGAAACAGTTTGCCAATAACAGAGGTATTTTATTCATAAACAACTTTCAAAAGATTAAACAATGTAAGTGTGACCTTTGACAGGCCGACAACAAGCGAGCAAGATTTCATAAGCTTTCAAAAGATTAACAATAAATATATAAACATGTAATGGAAATGTGACCTTTGACAGGCCTACAACAAGCGAACAAGATTTCATAAGCTTGAATGCCAACAACCCTGAGAATAAGTAACCACTTTGTGGCCAGTTAGTCTGAAGTAGAACTATGCAGGGTAAAATAGTGACTAACTATAGTGCTCAAATGAAGGCTTAAAATTTAGCCTAGGACTGCACACAGAGAGTAGGCTAGTTTATTTACAGAAAAAATAATCAACATTAATTAACATGCCAGTAGGGATAACATCCTGCTAGTCGCTTGATAGTTATAAGACAAAGTTGTTTGCAATTGAAATGGGAGCATTCCCAAAAACACTTTGATAGATTAAATGAAGAAAAAGCCATTCACTTCGTCAGATAGGTGAACTGGTGTTAAGCCCAATAGTTTGTACAAAAATAGAGAAAAGAATGATTTGTTTTGAAGGAAAGTTAACATGCGAAAGAGAGAGAACAGTCGTTTTCTCATAGCCTACAATTTAAAGGCATAATACATGCTTAAACCACTTAATAGAAAGAAATAAGTTGAGTTTGGCATAGTTTGACAAGTTGTTTAAGTCAGGTAACATAACCCTAAAAAGAAAGATACATTTTTAAGGTTTAGAAATTTTTGAGGTTATAATAAACACTTAGCTTGTTGGCGTTGGTGTAGAGGAATTTCCACATAATATAAATAGAGGAAGAGCGTGTTGATCACTTTTTTCCGTCTTGGAAATGTTGAAGACTTCGTGCCCAGCACAAAACTGACGTAGGCCAATCATCGATGTAAACTTATATAGACTTTGTAGAACTCGGTTTTGATCACTTTTTTCCGTCTTGGAAATGTTGAAGACTTCGTGCCCAGCACAGAAGAAAATTTGTTTATCGTTTTTTGCTCACGACAAACTGACGTAGGCCAAGTATCGATGTTAACTTATCTAGATTTCGTAGATTTTAGAATCCACTGCTGGTTTGACTCGAAGCATTTTGCGATGTATTAGCACACAGCGTTGAGGCACATTCAAGCGTTGTGCAAACAGCGTGAAGACAGCTGACGACGAGTGATTGGCATTGTGACTTGCTGGAGACAGACAGTTGATGTAGGCCAGGGCAGGCTATATACCGGAGATCACGCGGGATGCGTGATGCGGACAGGTGGCGACGGCCAATCCGAGAGCATGGAAAATTCTCGAAAATTGCTGAGGCCAATCAGAGCAAGGGGCCAACTGAAAATGAACCTCGTGGCCAACATTAGTTCCGGAAATCATTACAGTGTCATGGAACACGTGCTAGCAAGAACAGATTGAAGAAAAATGGAATGACAAGACAGGTGAGAGGTTATGTTATAATAAAAATAAGTGAACTTTGTAAATTTCACTGAAAAGTGAACAGTAGCGCGGGCAGCATTAGCCATATATGCACCACTCGCTTTTGTCACACACAGTGGAATTAGTCAATCCTATGACCGACTTCATGACAGGTGTATTTTGTAGGCCTATCTTACATGTTGGCAACACGAACGTGACGTCAATGTATGCACCTAGGTAACAGTTGAAGAGACCTCATGAGCTTGAGGAACATGGCTGTCATCGTTCAATGGGCAAGAAACAAAAGCACAAATTTACAGCGCACTAGTGATGATGGACAGCAATTTCAATTGGTATTGTCCCCTAGATTATGAATATAAGGTATGAAAATCATGTATTATCCGTATTAACGAACTTGTGAGTTTCATAGAGGCAGGTTCTCATCTCATTCACTATTAATATAATTACTAGGTAGGACTGCGTTAGCCATATATGCTCCCCTGGTATTTGTCACGCACAGTGGGAGAGTCACACAGGCAAAGAAAATTTGCAAATGAAGAGTTAAAAAAATATGTTAAGTGTTATACCGGTATATTTCCACACGATACTGCAATTTTTGTAGCAAGAGTATCCTTACTTCGCTTTTAATATTGCCTAAAGGACGACCTATGTTATCGGTAAGGTTTACATTTCTGGACAGGTGTCTCTGTGTTTAACAGTAGGTCTATTTGGGTGGTGGATTCATATTTTGACAGGAACTGTAGAATTTGTAACAATTTGAAAAGCCACACTGAATGATGCATGCAGGTACACGTGGAAAGTAGCAACCACGTAAGCATAAAATGCTTGTCGATAATATAATCAATGGTACACTGGCATTCATAGGTCCATGGCTTTTGCCAACTTGTGCTAAATTTCAGCATTCCACAGAGCATACGTACAGCTATTGTGAATCACCAGTTACTGTGGTCATGTTTCTCCACTTTGTTATAAATCCAATAAACATGCAATTTTTTAAAAATAAATATAAGCCTACTGTATATATTTTGTGCACTCCTTGTTAAACTGTTATTAATTGTTCACTTTAGACCATCCTCCCTTTTCATCACGTTTAACAACTTTTAACTCCTTAGCTTATTGAAAATATATCATTTATGGTATGCATACCTTTCGGGGAGTTGTTGGGAGTCTTTTCACAATCTCTTCATACTCAATAGCCACTGCTGCACCTTAATAATTGCTATTTCACGGAAAGAATGCAATTTTTCGTCACTTTCTTCACTTACGGACGCATCTTTGACAGTCATGTGACACCCGGAAGTCGATCATGTGACTACGTTACCAACTTGAATAAAGAAATTCACCACACGCCTTCGCTACTAAGTTAGGCACTGTGTTGTGGAAAATTACTGCTAGTACTACAAGCAAGGGGGTCTGGGGCGTCAGCCCCAGGTTAGGTCTGCTTTTTCATGTAAAACATTATTACCATACAATTTATGTCCGCTACTAGGTTAGGTACTGCCTGGTCGAAAATTAATGCTAGTACCACAAGCAAGGGGGTCTGGGGCGTAAGCCCCAGGATAGGTCTGTTTTTGTGCGTAAAACATTATAAATACATAAATAAACTCTGTAATCGAGTTCACTTTATGATTTCATACATCACGTGCGAAATAGTACCAAACGCGTGGGGTTGGCAAAACAGACTCAGCGAGAAAGATGGGGGTGAGAACTTTGATTTCAACTATATAAGTCGTGTCGCTATTTGGGCGGGATGGTGGGTCTATGACAGCGGAGCAGTGAACATCTAATACTCAATTCTCTCCTGATATCCTCCCGACTATTAAATCAGGTAATTTCAGTTTTAAAAAATATTTATACAAAGGATGGTCTAAAGTGAACCGCTACCCATAAGGTTTTGAAATCAATAACATCAAGAGAAGCAAGGCATGCAACACTGTTTAAACTTAAGTTATTGGGGTAACATGGTACAGGCTAGCTCAAATTATCTTGTTTTGCCATTTTCCATACCGTACTCAACAGCAGTGAGTTCCTGAGTTCTTAGCCTCATGTAAAATCTACATTATGTTGCAGATTGCCATCTGCAGTAGGAGTTATTGCACTTGAATTGATGCAACCCAAACATAGACTTCTTACCTCGTCATTTGTCAGGAGAGTAATTGTCACATTCCTCTGCTATTTCGAGAACAGCAATTTAGGATTTGTTCACAGAATGGTAGGCCTACCTATGGGATAAATAATAGTGAAATTTAATTGATATGTCAAGTAGAATGTCACCTGTACACTGCTTCAAATATCAATAGGGATGTAGCCTGAGAAAGTTCGCGCCAGATAGCGCTCGTGTAGTACTGGGTAAGCGCAAGGTGATCGTCCTATGTTTCCCCCAGGCAGCTGCGGGGAATGTATAGATTGTGACCGAGTTTCTAAGCTAAACTAAATTATGTCTTCTCTAATTTTACTCCAAGATTATATTAATTAATTCTATAGCTATATCCTCTAATATAATATGAACGATTTTCAGTGTTTAAGCGTTAAACAGCTGCAAAATGAGCTACGGACTAAAGGTGCTAACACTAGTGGGAAGAAGGAAGAATTAATAGGCTACAGCGGTAATAACAAAATTCTAACACGCTTTATTATTCAAATAATGAATAGGAGTCAGAATGCTAGAGTATTGTAGGCCTATAGCCTATTGATAAATAGCCTATATCTCCATAAGACTTAAATCTTAAATAGAGATTTCCCGGTCAATGCATGTGAGATTTTCAAAGTGAAATGCCATGTCCTGTTGTTCAGATTCCACGTAAAGAGGAGGTCCTGTGGCTCATGATCTCTAGATTAACGGTCACGTAAAACTACAATCTTCCTTTTATAAATAGAGATTTAAATATTCTCTTGCTCCCCTTGCTTATAGACTTCGATTCATGTCTTTTTTGGTTGATAGCTTAAATGAAACAGTCATGTTTTAAGGTAAACATAATCAAAGAAAGTTGTTACCGGTATTGTATACCTCAAAATGCATCGCAACGTTTGGTTCTTATGTAATTTTGTCAATTTCTTAATATGAATCGCTTCCGTGCCTCTTGGAAACGACTTAGGGGTACAGTATTTACAAAGTTTGAGAATCCCTGCTTTTCAAAGTGAAATGCCATGACCTGTTGTTCGGATTCAACGTAAAGAGGAGGTCATGTGGCTCATGATCTCTAGATTAACGGTCACGTAAAACTACAATCTTCCTTTTATAACGAACTGTTTCCATTCATCTGGCTAACTTATGTCTCAAGAATGTAGAAGTCAGTCGCTACCGGTACCACATTCTCCGTCGGGCAGATGGAAGTTGACGATTAATTCTGATTTCAAGAAACCAACCGTAGTACGTTTGTGACTGGTAATGTTGCGATATTTATTCTTGAAGTATTTGTCCGAGTATTGATGTATTTGAGAATGGGAGTCATAAATGTTACATTCACTTCTTCCTGTATATTGACGATTTCTTCCCGTACTTCAATGGAGATAATTTATGCAGATTCAGATATTGTAGGCTTATCGTGGTAAACCGGCAATTTTCTTGTGTATGGCCTCTTCCTTATTTTGGTTGTGCTCGTGGTCCTCGGAAAAAGCGATGGAACAGTGCCCGATTTTAATCTTGCTGTCTCACCTTCAAATACAAACGCATAAATTCAGTGGTTGTTATCGAAATGTCTAATCAGTTTTTAGGTAGGAATTATTTCCCTTTGTAAATCACACTTGCCCAATACAGTTTTCGTGAAGTCATCGAGTTGAAAAGTGATGGGAACACAATTTAATATTTTCGGTCAGATTTTCTTCACCGAAATGTTTCCTTCTAATAGCATGTAACCATTTCTTCCTCATTTCTTTATTTTGTGAAAATTGGTGACAAGAAAACGGGCTTCCCTGACTTTTGCAAAGAGGAACGCTGCAATAGCTCGGCATAGTCACGAAAATAGCAATTTAAACAACTTAAATCCGTGGATATTAGTGAGTGGCATGAGAACACAGGAGACAAATGAAGAGCACCTTGCGCTTACCCAGTACAACAGCAATGCGCTCTATAGGTGCTAGTTCTATACATCCCCATTCAAAACTATATTTTTCACACGCAATACAGAAAAACGTTTTAATTTAAATTCTTAAAATAAGCGTACTTACTTGTCGTAGCGGAAGAAGAGCTGTTCACTTCTCATTACCACGAAGAAGATTTGATGTAAAAAAGATGAGAAAGAACACAACATCAGCTTATTTAGCTTATTTATATACGGCCAATATTACTACATGCAACATATAAACAGAACCGCCATGGCGTGATCAGTGCCACCAACCCAGTAGAAATAATGTTTATTTAATGGTAAGTGCCGTAATTATCGTCTGTGAGCAAGATAATTGCAAGGAAATGTCAATTAGGAATTATGTGTATATTTATTGACTAAATATAGCGATATGTTTGCAATTTAATTACAACGTGTATCATGCATATGTTGGCAAGACGATATACAGCGCTCCATACGACTGGCACGTGCTACTACACCGATGGTGCCAAATGATCCCTACCTGGTTGACACCCCCTGGTTGCAACTTTCCAAATAAGTTGTATTAGTTAGCAAATAATATGACAGATGGCAGTTCCAGTCGGTACCGCACTGTGGAAGAAACTACGTAGTTTCTAAATCTACCACTAGAATCTCTGTTTGGCGTGTTGTGTTTATGTTACGAATTTTTCTATTTCAGTTACAGTTTCACGACAGCTGTGCTCACAGCAACACCTCAAAAGCTTGCGGCTTGCGTGTGTGTGTGTGTGATCCGTTTGAGTGTATTTTTTGTTTTGTGTTTCGTTAGTGCTTGGTGTTGGTGTTTTGTGCCATTGTATTATAGGGCTGTTAATAAGTTTTATATACTAGTTGCGTGAGGTCGCGATGGCGACTCAGAGCGATGGGGCGTTCATGGGACAACCCCCAGGCAGTGCAGGTGGATGGTATTATCCCTATGGAGGATATGTCAATCGTTCATGAGCAACCGATTATTGCATCCCAGGAGACAACGAAACCAATGATGGGATCCTCAACTGACCCAGTACGAACCCCGGCCACGGGCTATCGTTATCCTAGCCATCATACTGGACCATGGGGAAGGGGCTCAGGCGATTGGAAATTTACATCCGATGGCCTTGGGTCGGCTTTTCTATGAAAGAAAAATCCCGGGCATACGAGAAATTCAGAAAAAGGGACGAAATAGAGTACAAATACAATTCATAAATTATCGCGATGCAAATACTTTTTTGGAAAATCCGGTACTATGTGAGAGGAATTTGACAGCTTTTATCCCCTCCTCTAATGTCCAACGGGTTGGACTTGAGCGAGGGGTTGATACTTCTCTTACGAATGAGGAACTACTCAAGTATATAGAGGCTCCTGTCCCCATTTTACGGGTGCAGCGCTTCTTTCGAAACAGAACTGTTGATGGCCAAACGGAACGCATAGCTACGGGGACTGTGAAAATCTTTTCTGAGACTCAGAACTTACGACCTTATGTCAGCACTTTTAATGTTATGCTAGAAGTTAATGTGTATATTTTCTCGCCTCTACGATGCACAAAGTGTCAACGTTACGGACATGTGCAGTTGCATTGCCGGGCTCGAGCCCCTCGCTGTGGCAATTGTGCCGCTGAACACCTCACCTCGGGATGTAAGGAAGTTTTATCTAAATGTGCCAATTGTGCAGAGAATCACCCGGCAGGTGCCATCCGTTGCGAAATACATCAACAGCAAGTTGAAATTAAAAGACGGATGTGTGTGGAAAATAAATCGTATAATGAGATCATGAAAAGTCAAATGGGGCCCACATTCAATCCATTAACTTTACCCCCAACAATTTCCACCCTTAAGTTCAGCTCCAAGTGTCAGGCAGAATGAGCCGGCCCGAAAGCGCAAGTTTACGGAAATCGTTCATACGGCCCCCAAAGTGGTACAACCTCTGGGATATGATAGGAGTGCTTATTGCCAGCTTTTTAACCAACCGAGATTGGAAATGGCCCCACCGGTCTTCTCAGCCAAGACGTCGGAGACAAGTAATCTACACGGTCCCGGGCCTGGTTCAGGGTCGCCTGGATCGAAGCCAACAAAAATTATTTTGGCAGAATTTACTAAACTTATGGAGTTGTTAGGGCATAATGCGCAATGGGCGCATTGCGTTAAAAATTTGTTAGATAGGGTATTACCTTTGCTACCCCCGTTGGAAAAATCAACACAGCATGACAACCAGACCCTGGGTCACTAGTTTCACTGATTTTCTCTTTCCGTTTTTGAAGAGACATGTGGCTCCTCCAATGGAATTGCAGGAGTATAGTCAACAAGAGGCATGAATTACTTAAATTAATTGATGACTTCCATCCGGATGTTATTTTTTTACAAGAAACTTGGCTATCGCCCCAATATCGTTTTACGATCCCAATGTATGATATTGTTAGAGAAGATGGTCCAGGTTATGGCGGTATAAGCACCCTTATTCGAAATGATATCCCTTTTTCAGTGATCCCAATTTCTTACCTTCTACCACGTAGTTTTCATCAGTGTTTTCAGATTGGCAATACTATTTTTAGTAATTTATATTGCCCTCCCCAAGTTCAGGGATCGCAACGCGAATGGTTGATGTATTTCAAATATATTGCACAATTTCCTAAACATATAGTTCTCGGGGATTTTAATGCCCACCATGGACTCTGGAGCAGTGAGCGTGTCAATCCTAAAGGTCGCCATATTATGCATGCACTTCAAAATTATGCTTTGAATATTCTTAATTCTAACACCACCGGGACGTCCAAAGAGTGCGGTAGATTTGACTATTACAACAGCGGATATTGCCCATCAATTGGAATGGCGAACACTTGGGGACACTCATCAGAGCGATCATTTTCCGATTCTTATATATTATGCAAAACCGGGTGAGAAGCTTGAGCGTCCATGTCTTTTTACCATCAAAAGGAATTTACGGCATTTCGACTATGAAATTCTTCAACATTTTATAAATGATGGATTGGGGACTTCGCGAACATCGGCGTATCAACGGTATTATTCTTTATTACAGCTGATAGAACGATTTCTTGATTGTTATCACCCCCAGCGCGCGATATCATCGTATTCGTCTCAACATCCGGGTGCGGTCCATTGGTGGGACGCAGAGTGTGCTTTGCTTGTTCGTCGGAGAAAGGCATGTTTAAAAAGATATCGTGTTCATGGGACTGTTGATAATTATCTACGTTACAAAAGTCTCACTGCCCAGCTTCAGAAGACATTTAATGAAAAACGACGGATGGCGTGGCAAACTCATATTAGTACATTCAATACCCATACTTCTTTGAGCACCTTATGGTCTTTGATAAAACAATTATCGAATACTCGTCGTATTCGTCCTAGTACGGGACTCACGCAGACAGGTTTTCAAATGTTTTATCATTCCCTAACGCCAGATTCAGTATCCGGACACGCATTTGTACCACCTTATTTGACTTCGGATAAGTTTCAGGTTTTACAACAACCAATCACGCGCCATGATATCTCGACTGCGTTGCGTCACACTAAATCCACGAGTCCGGGTATGGATTACATTACTTATGGGATGGTTGCTCATTTCCCGGACCCAGCACTGACGGTCTTGATTGCGCTTTACAATACGGTATTGACAAATGGTACGTATCCTGCGGAATGGAATAATTTTGAAATTCTGCCGATATTAAAACCAATGAAAGATGCCCGAGACCCCCTAAGCTATCGTGGCATCAATCTTGGTTCGTGTCTAAGAAAATTATTTCAAAAATTTTTATTACGTAGATTGCAATGGTGTTTGGAGTACTATAATTTATTTTCGAGGTCACAATTTGCATTCCGTAAACGGTTAGGCACAATCGACGCTCTTACGATTTTATTGACGGATATCTTATTAGCGAAAGCCCGCAAAGAACACACGGTTGCCGTATGTGTGGATATTCAGGGGGCCTATGATGCGGTGGATCCAGTCATATTACAACATCGACTAGGGGAGCTGCTTTTCCCATTACCTTTCATATGTTTAATACGGAATTTCTTACACCATCGTCGACTATTTCTACACACCCCCACTGGTGTACTTGATAACCGTCAGACTTCTCGTGGCTTGCCTCAAGGTGATATTTTAAGTGGTATTCTTTTTTCAATTTATACTCAGACATTAGAATCGGTCATCCTTCCTTATGCACGAATCATTCAATATGCAGATGATTTTCTTATTTATTGTTCGCGTGATACTATCCAGCTCTGTCGTCAGGATATATATGATGCATTGACTGCTGCTCATACATGGTTCCATAATCACGGATTTGACACGTCGACGAGGAAAAATTCTGCCATAATTATTACTCATCAAAGGCAGGTTGATCGCACTCCTATTTTATTTAGACAGGGAGCCATAGAGGTGGTTCGTAGCATCAAATATTTGGGATTACATATTGATGACCAATTACTGTGGTCGCGCCAGGTTCAAACACTCACTGTTCGAATAGAAAAAAGACTACACGTTCTCCGAGCGCTAGCACGCCGGAGGTGGGGGGCGGATCCTCATTTATTACTTACGGTATATAGGAATATTATTCGTTCCCAGATGGATTATGGTTGCTTTTTCTACGATCTGATGGCGAGTAGTCGGTTGGTCACTTTCGACAGGTTGCAGTATCGGGCTTTACGTAGTATTTTGGGGGCGCTTCCGTCCAGTCCCACTTGTGCATTACTAGTTGAATCTGGGGAATTACCTTTACACTTATGACGGAGATTTTTGGCCAGTAAGTACCTGGCTTCTAAAATATCATTGTCGGCGTCACCGATTCTCAGTAAAGTACAGCTGCTTGTGGAGTATTATGCTCAAAATCGATTTGCACGTCCGCAAAAGCCGGCTTTGGTATTGGCATATGAAATCTTGCAAGCATTTCGGTCAGATATGCTGCAAACTCTCAAACCTTTACCATACACGGTTTCATATAGGGTCCTACAATCCCAGCCAAATATATTGCACACTTCCTTACCGGCGCTATTTCGGATGTATCAGCGTTTTCCGCAAGTAATTTCACGATGCTTTCGGGATATTGTCAATTGCTATTCCCATTATACTATCTTTTATACAGATAGCTCAAGGATGTTGTCACCAGATGGAGTGGGGCGGCTTTTTATGCTCCGGATCGACAGATTATACGAACATATAGTTTGCCAAAATATCTAACGATTTTTACAGCTGAAGTATTTGCCATTCGTCAAACTTGTCAGTATATACGTACACACAGAGTTTCCTCGGCAATGATTTGCACGGATTCAATGAGTGTCATCCAGGCTTTATCGAATCCGAGTAGCTCTGACAATTGGTATGTGTATCAAGTTGCGCAAATGCTGTATGATTTTCAGACCATGGCTCAGGAGGTTATGCTCACTTGGATCTCGGGGCATTCGGGTATCCAAGGAAACGAGGATGTTGACCGCATGGCAAAGTGGGCAGCACAGGGATATGGAGTCGTTTATAATATCGCTATACCTTTTACAGACTTCCTGCCTGTTATTTATTCCCAGCTCCTCAATGAATTGCAAAGTGAATGGTCTAATATCGCGCCATTTAAGGCTCGTAATTATTTTCTGGTACAACCCACTATCCGAACAACACCGTAGTTTCGGGTAGGCAGATATACGAGACGCCACATTATTATTATAATGGTGTTACGGCTGTGAGTTTGTGTCATCGCTCGCCGCATGAGTCACAACTGCCCCAGGGCTGGGCTGTGCCCTGCCTCGTGTATTGCGTGCGCCTTATGCAACAGGGCTATTAGGACAAAGGGATGGTCCAGAATATTCGTGACTGAGCCAGCGATGGAAATCTCGAGAAGCCGTGAATCCTGGATGGATCTAGAAGCATTTATTGAGTCACCGGCCTGCTATATAAGTGCGACCTGTCAAGCAGTGGATGTTGTTGTGGTTTACGAGCGAGTGCGAGCGCTTATCCTGAGCGACAGAAGTGTGGAGACTTGCGAAACCCCTAGTGAAGCCGATTCTCTTGACAGCGAAGGGAGTGAGGAGCTTACAGGGGACTGCCTGTGTTTTGAGCGAGTGTGCTTACCTAGTGCGAGACGTCATTGTGGTGAGTTGCAAAACAGTGAGTGACAGACCTAGTGCAGCCATTTTCAGCCAGCGTACGGGACCGGACTCATTAGCGAGAGGATTAACTGTGGTCTGTTGACAAGTGAAAGGGGAAGTATTCTTGACGTGAGGAAACTGGAGTAAGGTAATAATTGCTTGTATTTGCTGTTGAGTAGTGTATCTTTCTGGCCACAATAAAGTTAATTATTTCTTTAAGCAGTAATTGGTGTTGTGCTTTCTACCCACCGTAATCCAGTTAACAAAAGTGCCACTAGGGGGGTGGCACGTAACAACTGGTGTCAGAAGCGGGATTACGAACTCTAGCACAACACCTGACGGTCCTGGTTTCAAAACCCGAGCAGGTCATTTTCTCTAATTTTCCTGTGAGTGCATGCCATTTACAAGACAAACAACTAAAATGGAGGCGCAATTGGCAGCATTGCTAGAAAAGTTAAGTGGCATGGAAGACGGCCAGAAGAAATTAGCCAAGGACCTGAAGGATGACCTGAAGAAGATGGGAGACGGCCAGAAAAGTTTAGCCGAGGACCTAACTTCCAAATTAGAAGACGGTCAGAATAAACTAGCAGAGGACCTGAAGGACGGCCAGAATAAGTTAGCAGAGGACCTAACCGCCAAATTTCTGGATGGCCAGAAAAATCTGGAAGAGTGTCTGCTGACGAAATTAAAGGAGAGCCAAAGGAAATTTGAACAGGGCCTACGTGAGGAAGTCGCAGTAGTGGAAAAGAAGTTCGACGCCTTACAAGTGGAAGTTGCCGAGCTGCGCCAACGCCCGCTGATGGGGGTGGAGGAGAAATTCAACGCCTTGCAAGTGGAAGTTGCCGAGCTGTGCCAACGACCGCTGATGGGGGTGGAGGAGAAATTCAACGCCTTACAAGTGGAAGTTGCCGAGTTGTGCCAACGCCCGCTGATGGGGGTGGAGGAGAAATTCAACGCCTTAGAAAAGGAAGTTGCCGAGCTGCGCCAACGCCCACTGACGGGGGTGGAAGAGAAATTCAACGCTCTACGAGTGGAAGTTGCCGAGCTGCGCCAACGCCCGCCCACCGTTACACCGGGAACATCAGGAACGGGACATAGCAGAGTGACGCCCCCAACCTTCGACGGAAAGGTCCCGTGGAGCACCTACTTACGTCAGTTCAAAGCGGCCTGTTCTATAAATAACTGGAACAACACAGAAAAGGCTACAGCTCTCATTGTAGCGCTGAGAGGTGACGCCCTTAACGTCCTTCAGGCCATCCCGACTGGATCCCAGGACTACGCTTCACTGATCGCCCATATGGAGTCCCAATATGGAGATAGCCATCTTCAGCAGGCCTACCAGATGCAGCTCCGGACCCGGGTACAGAAGAACGCGGAAACCCTGCAGGAGTTCGAGATGGACATAGCACGCCTCGTAAGGCTCGCCGATCCAACAGCGCCGGCCGACTTTCTGGAACAGATTGCGACGCAGACCTTCACCGATGGGCTACGAGACTCGGACACTCAACAGGCGCTGCGACTCGCGCGCAATAAGACCCTGGCAGATGCGCTGAGCCACGCCCTTGAGTTCGAGACGGCAAAACAGGCATCCAGAATGCACGCGCGGGTGCGTCAAGTGGACGTCGACGAACCAGTGAAAACCAACGAGACCAAGCCCCTGGCCGACGAATTAATGGAGGCGCTAAGCCGTTTCTTCGATAGTCGCGGCACCACCAGTAAATACACAGCCGGAAGGCAACCGGAGAGGCGGCCCGGGAGAGGACTACCGACCTGCTGGACCTGCGGTAAGAAAGGCCACCTGAGCAAGGACTGCGGTGATCACCGCCGCCGAGGGTATCCGACGGGAAATCAGTCGTCTGAAAACCGCGCGACCCAGGGAAACGAGTATTAGCCAGCCTTGGGGGGCAAAGGTTGGCTTGTGACAGTCGTCAAGCCCCGGCAGTCCAGGTTCGTGTGACGAAGTTACGGAGGGACAATAGCAGCCTGATGGTCGACGGAGTCGTCAACGGAGAGAGCTGGCCCATGCTAATCGACACGGGAGCATCGAGGACCATCGTCAGTCCCACCGTGATCCCGAAGTGGAGAGTGCAACCCACACAAAGGAACCTCCAGCTAATAACCGCGACCAGAGAGACCGCACCGGTACATGGCGAAGCATTACTGGAGTTCGTCATTGGTCGACGGGCGATAAAGCATCCAGTGCTTGTGGCTGACGTATCAAATGAAGTGATCATCGGACTGGACTTCCTGGACCAGAACAACATCATCTTGGATCTGAGTACCAACACTCTGCACTTCGGAGGTGAGGAACTTGCTTTGCAACCTGCGCACGAGTCCATCACCGCACGACGAGTAAGGCTGAGAGAAGACGTCATCGTTCCCGCCAGGACGGAGGTCAGCGCTGCCGTAATTGTCGACGGAACTGCTGAGGGAGTGGCGGCTGTCGTCGAGCCAAAATATGAGGACATCCAGACAAAAGGATTGCTAGTTGCCAAGACTCTCATCAACACGACGTCTCGGCCGTACGTCCGCCTGTCCAACCTGAACGACTACGACATTACGGTTCACCGGGACACCAACATAGGAGTCTGCGAGCCCGTTACCTGGATTGCCCGCATCACAGATACGACGGATGGACACCTGCAGACGGACAACCGAAGAAGACGCACACTGCCAGAAGAATTACAGAAGCTGTACCAAGGATCCCAGGACCATTTAGACGAGGAACAATCACGCCAACTTCAGGACCTGCTACGCGAATTCCAGGACGTCTTCTCCGTGGGGAGCAAAGACTTCGGCAGGACAAGCTTGGTCCAGCACAGAATCGACGTTGGGGACAGCGCACCGATTAGGGCCCCATTCCGACGTGTCCCGCTCGCCAAGCAAGCCGAAGTCGACCGGATGGTAGAAGAGATGAAGGAGCAAGGGGTGATCGAGCCATCACATAGTCCTTGGAGTCCTCCGGTCGTGCTAGTGAAGAAGAAGGACGGTTCCACCAGGTTCTGCGTGGATTACAGGCGGGTGAATGACGTCACGAAGAAGGACAGCTACTCTCTACCCCGGATCGACGACACCCTGGACACCATATCAGGGTCGAGGTGGTTCTCCACCTTGGATTTGAAGAGTGGCTACTGGCAGGTGGAGGTCCACCCTAAGGACCGTGAGAAAACTGCGTTCTCTGTGGGCAGCGGGCTCTGGCAGTTCACCGTCATGCCATTCGGTCTGTGCAACGCCCCTGCGACCTTCGAAAGGCTAATGCAGTCCATTCTGAGGGGACTACACTGGAAGACCTGCCTGGTCTACCTAGACGACGTCATCGTTCTGGGGAGAAGCTTCGAGGAGCACTACAGCAACCTGAAAGAGATCTTGATGAAGCTACGGGCTGCCCAGCTGAAGTTGAGCCCCAAGAAGTGTCAGCTCTTCCAGAAGCAGGTCCAGTACCTTGGGCATATAGTCTCCGAGGAAGGGGTGCGCACCGACCCAGAAGAGACCGCAGCTGTGAGGGAGTGGCCAGTTCCGAAGGACAAGTCCCAACTACGAAGCTTCCTGGGACTCTGCACTTATTACCGTCGCTTCGTGAGAGGATTCGCCGACATCGTCAAACCTTTACATCGACTGACTGAGAAGGACCAACTCTTCACGTGGACAGCAGAATGCCATAGTGCCTTCGAACAACTCAAGCAGGCTCTGTGCACCGCGCCTATTCTGGCCTACCCCAGACCTGGAACAAGGTTCATCGTCGATACCGATGCCAGCGACTTTGGCATAGGGGGATCCTGTCGCAAGTAGTGGACGGTGAGGAGAGAGTAGTGGCCTACTTCAGCAAGGCCTTGTCAAAGCCAGAAAGGAACTACTGCGTCACCAGGAAGGAGCTGCTCGCCATGGTGAAGACCATTGAACACTTCCACAAGTACCTGTACGGGCAAGAATTTCTCATCAGGACCGACCATGCTTCCCTGCGGTGGCTCCTGAACTTCAAGCAGCCCGAGGGTCAGCTCGCGCGGTGGTTAGAGAGGCTTCAACAGTACAACTTTGAGATTCAGCACAGGAAAGGCCAACTGCATTCTAACGCCGACGCCCTGTCACGAAGACCGTGCCCCGAAGACTGCACCTTCTGTACTAGGAGGGAGGAGAACACCGGGATACAGTGCCGAAGGACTACCGTGGAACTTCAAGGGAGCTGGAGCCGCGAATCTTTCACGCGGGCACAAGCAGAAGATGATGACCTGGCACTGATAGCCGAATGGAAGAGGGCCTGTGTCCCCAGACCCGGGTGGAACATTGTGAGTGACTGCAGCCCAAAGTTTAAGTCCTACTGGGTGCAGTGGGACTCGCTGATTGTAAGGGATGGCCTCATCTGCCGTACCTGGGAGAGCACCGACGGGAAGACATCTCGGGAACAAGTCGTCGTTCCAAAGGCTATGACGGAGGAAGTCCTGAAGGAAGTTCATGGAGGATCATCTGGTGGACACCTAGGGATAAAGAAGACCCTGGAGAAGCTGAGAGAGCCGTTCTACTGGATCGGATGCCGAACAGACGTGGAGAACCACTGCGCGAGGTGCCACGATTGCGCAGCCAGCAAGGGCCCAGGATGAAGACGATGGGGTCCACTGAAGACCTACAACGTGGGCGGCCCCATGGAGAGAGTGGCCATCGATGTTGCTGGGCCATTCCCGTTAAGCGAGGCAGGGAACCGCTACATATTAGTCGTCAGCGACTACTTTACCAAATGGCCGGAGGCGTATGCGCTCCCTAACCAAGAAGCCGCGACGATTGCAGAGACCCTGGTGAAGGAATTCGTCAGCCGGTACGGAGTACCCCTGGAGCTGCACTCCGACCAAGGGAGGAACTTGGAGTCGCAGGTGTTCCAGAACCTATGCCAGCTGCTGGGAATCCGGAAGAAAAGGACAACGCCGCTACACCCTCAGTCCGACGGGATGGTAGAGCGATTCAATCGCACCATCGAGAACCATCTCCGAATAGTCGTCAGCGAGCACCAGAGGGATTGGGACAAACATCTTCCACTATTTCTCCTGGCCTACCGCGCCGCCGTGCATGAAGCCACCGGGTGCACACCAGCCCGGGCCATGTTTGGGAGGGAGCTCCGTCTACCTGTCGATCTTGCCTTCGGCGGACCTGGGAATGATCCGATCCCGGTAAGCCAGTATTGTCAAGAACTGGTCGACCAACTGGAGGACGTGCACGCGTTCGCGAGGAGGAAACTGCGGATCGAGACCGACCGAATGAAGACCCGATACGACCAGCAGACGGATGCCGGCGGATTCCACGAGGACGACCTGGTCTGGCTCTTCAACCCATTACGGAAGAAAGGCCTGTCACCCAAACTGCAGAAGTCCTGGGAGGGCCCGTACCGAGTCGTGAAACGGATCAACAATGTCGTCTACAGGATCCAGCGGAGCCCGAGGGCGAAGATGAAGATCGTGCATCGAGATCGCCTGGCAGCCTACGGAGGGACACAGACGGACCCATGACTGATCGGGACGATCAGCCTTTTTAGGAAGGGGGTGGTGTTACGGCTGTGAGTTTGTGTCATCCCTCGCCGCATGAGTCACAACTGCCCCAGGGGCTGGGCTGTGCCCTGCCTCGTGTATTGCGTGCGCCTTATGCAACAGGGCTATTAGGACAAAGGGATGGTCCAGAATATTCGTGACTGAGCCAGCGATGGAAACCTCGAAAAGCCGTGAACCCTGGATGGATCTAGAAGCATTTATTGAGTCACCGGCCTGCTATATAAGTGCGACCTGTCAAGTAGTGGTTGTTGTGTTTTACGAGCGAGTGCGAGCGCTTATCCTGAGCGACAGAAGTGTGGAGACTTGCGAAACCCCTAGTGAAGCCGATTCTCTTGACAGCGAAGGGAGTGAAGAGCTTACAGGGGACTGCCTGTGTTTTGAGCGAGTGTGCTTACCTAGTGCGAGAGGTCATTGTGGTGAGTTGCAAAACAGTGAGTGACAGACCTAGTGCAGCTATTTTTAGCCAGCGTACGGGACCGGACTCATTAGCGAGAGGATTAACTGTGGTCTGTTGACAAGTGAAAGGGGAAGTATTCTCGACGTGAGGAAACTGGAGTAAGGTAATAATTGCTTGGATTTGCTGTTGAGTAGTGTATCTTTCTGGCCACAATAAAGTTAATTATTTCTTTAAGCAGTAATTGGTGTTGTGCTTTCTACCCACCGTAATCCAGTTAACAAAAAGGCCACTAGGGGGGGGGGGGGGTGGCACGTAACAATACGTTTACGTTTTCAGCATGCTCTGACGCCAGTGTAAATGGCACGCATGAACCTTCGCGAGAATGCTAGATGTGTGTGTGGTCGAATGAGGGGTACACTTAGCCATATTATGTTTCAGTGTGATGTTTTCAATGAACCGAGGATAGTGATGCTCAGAAAGTTAAGATCGTTAGGTTATACATTGCCCTTAAATATGTCCACTATATTGCATCATCCTGTAATTCCATTGGTCGAGGCCATAATGGAGTATTTGGACCATCTCCCTTTTACATTATAATTTCTGGTCCCCTCTTTCGTTTGCTGTATTTTTCTACGTTTTACGATTTGACACGAAGTATGTGTGTGTTGAGTTTTCCTTTACCCTTCTTAGAATATCGTGCATACCTTTGTGCTACGGACCATAGGGATAGATTTTGTAGGCGAATTGTTAGGTTAGTAAATTTCTGTCAGTGTTTACAAACATTACGTGTGACGTGTATGTGATACTGTGGTGCAATCTGCACAGAAGCTATTGGGCGAAGAGGCAACTGTGTCCAGCAATCTTACCAAAACAACAACAATTTCAGTTGTTTGGCGCCTACCTGCAGTCCATGTGTTTCTAATAATGGCGACTAGTTCTCATGTTGTGTTTGAAAATGATGATTTGGTAGAGTATGTTAATTCACTGAGTGATGATTCTGATTATGTCGAATCAGGCGATGATTCAGATTATACTGAGAGTGATAATGATGCCGGTAATAATTCAAATAATGACGACAGTGATGATGTAAACAAACCTACTCGTGCGACAGTGGTTCATGACATTTCTGATTCAGACAGTAATGATAGTGACGGGAATAATGCCAGAGTTGACGGAGATAATTACGATGATGACCAGGTTCCCGATTTTCGTGAAATTAATCTGATCACGACGTCCAATTTCAACCCTCTCTTGTATTTCTCCAGACGCCTGGCCCTAAACGTACATATGATAGGTGTGAGTGGTGATCAGGAAAAGTGTTTTTTTGGAAGAACTATCTATCGCAAGGTAGTGATATTTTGTAAAGTGGTAAACAATAAGTCAATGTGCACAGAAATATAGAAATTTAGGTGAGTACAATCAAAATACTAGGTAGTATAGAGATCCAAATTTGATTTGTTTATTTTTTTCAAAATTGCATGAGAAAATTAATTTTTTTACTTGGCACTGTGAATTATTTTTATGATATTATTACAATGAGTAAAGAATGGCATCACTTAGCTACAAGGAGGTGTAAACTACATTGAAATATCTTGAAAAGTGAGGGTAGTACATGTTATTTTCTTCAGTGCTGCATAATACGCATTTTCTGTCTGGCAATCTTAGCACAAATGAAGATAAGGAGGCCGGCACTAAGAGGGTTAATATTAAGTTGAGTGGGCTGAGGAAGGAATTGTGGTAAATTCCGATAATTGTACCCAGAATAACGATAGTAATAAATTGTGTAGAATAAGGCAGAAAATGTCATATTAACTGTCAGCACGGAACCAGAAATTGATATTTCTTCTAATACTAATACCGGGTCATCGAATAACAAAACCGCCGCTTGCCGTTCTTACTTTATATGAGAGACCCTGTCCTGAGGTTATCAGCTTTCCGATCCTTATCCTTAAGCGCTCCAGGTCTGTAGTAGTAGCCCTATTCATTATCATCCATAAAACAAATAAATCCACCGGGCGAAGCCAGGCACTACTGCCAGTATACTATATTACATTACAGTCCATAACAATTACATATTATTTCAGGTTATTTTTTCACATATTCCAGTAATTGGAATACGCTGATTTGAAATGTTCGCCTTTAGGATAAGATGATGAGCTGAAAGTTAGTATATCATCTTCATAGTTTCTTCGCTCCAGCAAGCCAGGTGCGGTTATAAATGAGCCGTCTCCAATTTGCCCTGTCCATCCATAACTGTTGTTGTATTTGAAGCCAGTTCTTATCTCTAGCTTCAAGGTCCTTATAAATTTGCTTCTCCCACACATGGCGAGGTCTTCCTCTTGGTCTCTTCCCGGGGACACTCTGGCCAAAGTACACTCGAGGTATCCTGTGGGGAGCCATCCTCTTCATATGACCATACCTTCTCAATCTCTTGAGTTCGAGTGTCTCCAGCAGGCTCGTTTCCAATCCCAGTTGTTGTCGGATATCCTCGTTCCTTATTTTGTCCATTTTCGTCTTTTGGAGGCAAGAACGGAGGAACTTCATTTCTACTGCCTGTAGACGACTGTTCGCCGGCCCCGTGGTGTTGGGGTAGCGCGCCTGCCTCTCGCCCGGAGGCCCCGGGTTCGATCCCCGGCTCCATCAGGGATTTTAAAACTGACGTGAGGGTTGGAACGGGGTGAACTCAGCCTCGTGAGGACAATTGAGTAGCTGTCTGACAGTGAGACAGTGCCCCGATCACGAATACCAAGATTAACGGCCGAGGGGACCTGACGCGCTGATCACGCGTCACCCCAATATCTGCAGGCCAAATGGCTGCGCAGCGGTCGCTTGGTCGGCCTTAGCCCGTCATGGGCTGTATAGTGCCAGGGGTTGTTGACTTTGTTTTTGTTGGAGACGACTGTTTGCTGGTCTTGTAAGGGTTGCTGCTAGTATTAGGTACATCTTGAACAAACTAATCTTGGAAGCTTGTGGGAATGTTCCGTCCCAAAGTGGCTGACGCACTGCCTGGTAGCAATTGGAAGCTTTCTGTATTCTGTTGTTAATCTCTTGATGTATGGTATTGTCTGAGGAAAGAATACTACCTAAATACTGGAATTTGTCTACTTATCTACTCATCACCAAACCAACTGTCTTGGTTTATCTGGTTTTAAGACCCATGTTCACAAATTAATTCTGCCAAAGATCTAGTCTAGCTTCCACCTCCCCTCTTCTGACTCGCCCCACACCAAGACATCATCTGTGAAAACTAAGGCATTAGTTAAAATATCAATTAACTAAAGTAGTAACACGAACAATCAAGTATTGACTAGACGGGCCAATATAAAACCATTACCTGTGTTTTAGTATCAAGTGTATTATTACTAAGGTTCGGAAGTTTCCTAAAGAAGTACAAAATATGACCTAAAATTCTATGAAATATGACATGAATATTTGGGATACATAGGGAATCACTAACATACAGTAAACGTCTTAAGTGCCAAAACAATTTTCCAGTGTATCGGACATGTGATATTTCGATTTTACAAGTAATTTTTTTAATGAACTATGTGTATTTGCAATGTATTTTATGCCCATAAGTGTTTATAATGTGGCTGATGAAGAACAACCTTATTGTTCGAAACATGTACCAGTACTAAACAGTGCTAATAATATTACAAGTATTGAAAAGACGGAAATAAGAGTAAGTCATTTAATGGAATTAAAATTCAATACGGACCATTATTGATAAAAACAATTTCCTTGTTTGCTAATTGCTTCTGAGCTAAATATATCTACTGGAGTGACATCATGTTGAAAGGCGGAAGCACACTATCATTATGTTCCGTGACCTCATGCGTACAGTGTCGCAATCTAACTTGTCCAGAAAGATGTGCTAAAAGACATCCGTAGAGGAGCGCCTTCTTGGAATTAGATCTTCTAAACCTCCTATCTACCTGTTCCGGGAAAAGAAAGAAAAATATATCTACTACACTATTCAGAAATCCTGTGTTTGAAACTCGACACAGATAACACGTACCTTGTTAACGACGCCTCAATGCTGAAATGATAACCAAATATGACCTTATATGACCAAAACAATAAAAAATGGCCGAAATATGCATTTATAGGCAACATCTAATTGCTTTAAACGTGGTCAGGGACCCGTCATTCAAACGTATTTTTCAGATTTCGTGTAAAATGAGCTCAGGAAACAAATATGACTTCCTTAACATCTGAACCTTAATTATTACTAACAGAGAATTTCAATTTGCAACCTCCCACTCAACCCCCTAATAACATGTAGTGGGTTCAGTTTTTGTGTACTAACCTTGCCACAGGCGATGCTGAAGATCATGTCCATCTGCAGTTATATCTTTCTTAATGATACTCTAAATCAGTGGTTCCCAACCTTTGTCAGCTGACGCCCCCCTTTTCAGATACGGGAGTTCATCGCGCCCCCCTCCTCCCCCCTCCCCCTCCGCCCCTCCACTCATCGCTTCTATAACCTCTTCGATTGACGCGGAGGATATAGACCTAACCTAATAACACTACATAATGGAATAGGCCTATCTATTACATACTACCTTCATTTTAGCACAATACAAAGAACACACTTTTACAACAAATCCTTAAATTAGTCAACAAATGTTAGTGAGAGGGTTGGCACTGTTTTCTCTTGGTAAGATTCGGTATGTTTGGTTTGATATTTGACAGAGCACAGCGGAGATCACTTGCAATATAAAGCCGACAGCGCTGCTTTGTTTCTATGACACCCAGCGTCGAAAATCCTGACTCACATAAATATGTCTTTGAAAATTGGATAATGACACCCAGTGCAAATTTGGCTATTACAGAATACACCGCAAGACAGTTTACACAAAAGTCACCCTGTCCTCATATTTTAGAATCATCTTTTAGCTTTGATTCACACTTCAAATCTATGGCTTCTTCTTGAAGCTGTGCTGGCAGTGCTTCAATGTCAATGGCAAACGAATTTCTTGTTAATATCCAGGACCATCCTCCCGACGAGATATCAGGAAAGTAGAAGTTGAATTCTTGTGCCAGGGAATCAAATGTGACTGAATTTGCACCCAAGTTTATTATGATCACGTTCATTTTCCGGCAAAATTTCATTAAGGCGGTGAAAGGATGAGAAGTTGTACAACTGAAGCCGGCATTTCCATAACTATATGTTTTCCAGGAATGCATAATATTGAATTTTTTGCCTTGGAGCTTTAAGTTCAAACTGTTCAAAGCTTCAAAGAAATCACAAAGTTATGCCAACAATACGATAAAATTGGCATGCCTTTGCTCCTTACAACACAGCAAATTCCCTCCAACCTCGCGTCTTCGCTGAGGTTTGTGCCGACAGTTGGCAATTACCAGTGCTTTTGAACGATAGACTTGGTGCGACAATCACTTGGAGAGATTCGAAAAATGTTTATTTTACAAAATTGTAATATTCGAGTTTAAAAAACTTAATTCGGAAATCACTTCACGCCCCCCTTGATAAAGCCCCACGCCCCCCAGGTTGGGAACCCCTGCTCTAAATGAATATTTATTTTTTTATTTTATTTTTTGAAACAACAGGTACAGTATTTCCTAACAATCCTTAGATGACACAAAAATATTAATTATTATTTGTCAGTTTGGCTTTCACGGCCAAGTAAGTTTATCAAAATCCAGCAATTCTTTTTACTATGTCTTTTGTGGGTTTTCACCTAAGTGCACCAAGTCAAGCCCTTCAGCAACCATGCAAGATCAAACCTGATAAGGGAAGGACCCCCCCCCCCCCCCTCACTTTGCATGTGTTGAGCTGTATTCACCGTGGCCCACATTCCGACAGAGTGTGTGGATCTTGCTGACCTACGAAGAAACATTGGTTTGCAGAATACACTGGATCTTATATTAGCCAATGACGTGGTGGTCGAAGCTTGCTTGTGTTTTGAAAGCAGTTGATTCATCCACTACTGGCTTGCTAGGCCTATCATAGCTTCACCACAGCCCCGTTAGCCGTCATATTTCAGGGTTCCTGCAAGGCCTCCACAGCTACCGTAGCGGTCCCGGGGCCCACAAAGTCCCCACTGACATCAGCCCTACAGGCAATCCTCTACATCTGGGGTTACCGATAAGCTGACGACAAAGATCCACCGCATGGGGTTACCGATGAGGTGACGACATAAATCCAGTGCATGGGGTTGCCGATAAGCTGAAGACAGATCATCATCAACTATAGCAGTTTCCAACCGCAGGTTGGGTCTGCTTGGAGCACAAGCCTCTCCATCGTTTTCTGTCCATCCACCACTTCTCTTCCCTCACTGTGTTGTCCAATTAACTCCTTTTCTCTCAACACTTTTCTTCACCCCCTTTATCCACCTATCCCGTGGTCTTCCTCTAGGGCCCTTTTTCTTTCACTCCATTTCCAATATTTTCCGTGGTATTCTCTCTTCTCCCATTCTTTTCACGTGTCCATACCACTGTAGCCTTGAATTTTCAATCCTGTCCTGTAGGGGTTCTTCCTTTAATATTTCTCTGACTCTATCATTTCTGACTCTGTCCATTCTCGTTACACCTATAAGACTCCTCTGAAACTTCATTTCCTCTGCTTGTATTCTGCTTTCATCTCTCTCCCTCATCACCCAAGTTTCCGATCCATACGTTAGGATCGGCACAAAGTAAATCTTGTATATGATCCCTTTACAGATATCCTCTCTATTTTGAGCCTGTTCAGGGCTTAATTATCGAGGTACAGATCTACAGCTTCTGTTTGATTTTCCAAGTTTCTTAATCTGGCGATGTATAATAATTTTGATGCACCAAGTTCTTCCGACAGCCTACGAGTACTTCTTTGCAAATTTTCTTCCAAAACTCTGGGTGTATTCTCAATGTCCTATAGTTTAGGTCTTCCAGAACGCGGTAAATATGTAGTGTTTTCTTTCCCAGTGTTGGAACGTTGGAACCATTGTTGTGCCATAAGCTCACTAACGATACCTTCTCCTTCCACTTCACATATTCTTTGAGCCGTAGCAGCAGCTTTGTAATCTTGTTTCCAGTAGTGCTTTAGAAGAACCCTAACCTCGATTTGTGATCGTGTATCAACAACTGACAACCGATACATTCTCGTCATGGCTCCTGTAAATACGCAGGCTGATTTTTAAGTAAGGGCCGTTTCTTTTTTTTTAATTACCGAACATTTTATTTTGAAACCACATTTATTTTTAGGTATAACATACCTTCCTCTATTTTTCTACATAGTTGCCTTGTTTATTTAGGCACTTGTCATACTAAGTTCTGAAATCCCTCTGCATAAAAGTTTGCCGCCTGCTCTGACAACAAATAATTCACGACTGTTTTCACTTCATCGTCGGCGAAGCGCTTCTCACCAAGATGACGAAGGGCTATACGGTGGGTGATCCAAAACTTCCCACCCAAAAGAGTCAATCGGTTCCCGAGTCCGGGCAGCAGTGTGAGGTCTTGCCATGGTCTTGCACTGTGATGTTAAAAGTGCAAAAATGGGTTCGCGAGTTCGAAAGTGACCGTGAAAATATTCATTGAATTATCACCATACACCTCACAAAGCTGACTTGTTTCTTGCACACACAAAAAGTATCACAGATCGTACCTCACACGCGGCGGGACAATCAATAATCTTGAACATTGTTAAGAGGCACAGTTCAGCGTACAGGTTAGCTACACCGCTGCAACTGACACCTTCTTGTTCGCAAAGGATGCCGGGAGGTAGCGTGCGCACTAACTACGGGACTTAAAAAATAAACGGTCCTTACTTATAAAACAGTCTTCGTACAGTGGCAAACCATTTCTATCTTATAAAACACGAAACTTAAAAACTGACATTGCTTATGAGACATCCTAATGGTGGCAGATGTGCGATGGTCGCCTTCCTGAGAAATGTGGTCCTGCATGAAAACCGCTGCCCACTCTGAATTGTGAAGGCCCTAAAGGTTTGGGAACAAGATAAACCCAGAGTATTTAGAAATAAGGTACCCTACACTCCTGTTGTAGGATTAAGTATGGTTTATTTACACTTTAACTTCTTACATAACAAAACAAGAATCACTACAAATTAATCAGAGTATTGCTTGGGAGAGCAATTTGGAGCTTATCCGTCACTACCACCTGAGAAGGAGTGAAGCTCATTTTCCAAATGTCTTCATTGGTCCTGTCTTCGTAAAATAAATTTCAGACAATAGTCAACATTTCTGGAAGAAATATATTAGAGGCTGTGTGTACAATGATACTTCTCCAAAATTATGAGTTTATACAGACATTGCTAATAGGCTAAGTTTAAGTTGAATGTGACTTGGGTGCTCAATGTATTTTAGAAGTCCCTATGGTTGTACCAACTCTCACATGGAAATGAAATGAGCTTCAATCTCTTATCTCCGATTCAGATACTTAATGTACTTAAAAAATCACAGATTATGGCCCTGCAACACGAGAAGGATTGTCATCCTCATGAAGCAAGCTCCCACTTTTCTGATGTCATGATGCACTCAAGAAAGTCGCTGTAACTAATTGAAATGTTGTCGTTATGATATCATGTTGATGAAGTATTTCTAAAAGTGCAAAGAAACCAAAATTGTCTGGAAATTTCATAATTTTAAGCAAGAAAACCTACAATGATTGGTGGTGGGGGAAAATAGAACATGAAAGTGGAATGAAACCCATCGGCAAGTTTGTTGAAACTCATTACTTTTTCTTGATATCGAATCTTGATGAATCTTTTGTTTTGTTGATTTTTACAAATTATGTCATCTCAAATCCAAGAGAATCCCTTCCAAGTAAAATCTCTTGGGAGGGCCTTGCTTTATAAATGAGAAAAGATTTCCTGCAGTTAGAGTCAAAGAGAATACAGTTTATTTCAATTGCACGACATTTCTGAATACAGCTAACAAGTTGGTAACATGTAACATGTCCTTATTCAGACTTACACGGCCCAATGAGCAGAAACCAACAACTACCGACAGAGCTGGTTCCTGCTATTTGAGAATACTAACACTTCATATGACAGAAGGAACAGCACTATCCTCTCTTGAACTTGAGCACCAGAAGACTGGTGGTGAGGAACAGGACGATCCAAACGATGGTCGCAATGAAGCCGTTGTAGACGTCGGATTCCTCTCGTCAGCAGGCTCCTGAGCGAGGTGGTCGCCATCGTCAGTGGTAGACCCAGACTAATGTAGCGAAGCACGCACGGCATTCCTCGACGGACCAGATGACACCTGAAGATATGAAACGTGATGTAACACTTGATTTAGGGGCTTTGTGACATTGGTTAGTTGGTTAAGTTTAAGGGCTGTGACAACGTGGTCATGTACATAAACAGATATGACTGAGCGTATTGTTAAGAGCCACCAGGGCTGCCAACTGTTAATAATTGCTCTCTCTCTATTCTTTTATCCAAATACCAATATATCAGGAAGTATGCAAGCCAACAGCTCTATAATTTGCACACGTATAGCACCTGACACTCTAGATTAATTTGGAATAATAAATATAAGTCAGTACTGCCAACATGAATCTAGGCCTGCTGATCGGTCCAATTTTAAAATACATGTAACTTATATACTAACATAGGGATTTCGTCCAAAATTGGCACAACAAGATATCATAATATTTCAGATTAGTCTATTTCTGACCAGCACAGGCATGACTTTGTTGCCAAAATGCTTTTACACGTGCTGATAGATCCAAAGTCTAATTGCATATAACGTCCATTGTACTGTACCCGATTGGGTGTCTCTAGGCCTTAATAAAAATAAATAATATTAATAATAATAATAATAATAATAATCTCAGGTGTGGACCGTTCGTTGGTATCCAAAAAAAATTGTTTGGCCTAGGTCAATGAAACAGGTATTTCTAACTACGTGAAATGGCGTACACAGGTTACAGAAAATCTGTAATTTATTCATAACCAGGCAATCAGGTTTAGAACAAATACAGTCCCATTACAGAAAGTATACAAAAACTACCTAATAAAAAAAAAACATTTACATTAAACCAAACAAAAAAATCAAATAAAAAGGATCAAAATAGAAATCAAAATTCAAAACATCAGTCGGAGTTGGTATCCCATCGTTCTTCCTTGCTTAATAAGAACTCAAAAGAAAAGAGAACATTACCAAAATCCAGCTGTCAAAACTGCAAACATAAATATTACTTTAAACAGCTGATTTGGGGTGACATTTACATTAGGTGACTGTCAACTGCCTACTTGCAAATATCAAAGGTTCAACTCAATTTGGCAGCTGCCCTTAATCAAAACAAACTAGCTGCAAAGGATCTAATTTTTGTCTCCCACATACACACAAATATACACTAAGGACAACGAGAGTATTCCTTTCTATAATGGAGCATCGAACCGGTGGTCCGTCAGCTCCATTGGGACCACATGAATACTGGTCACCTGGGTTAGCGAGATACACACAAAATAACATTTGGGGAATGCGACAAAAAAAACAATAACGAACCAAAACACAGCTGGTGACAAGCCAGCAACTACTCTACAATAGCCCGTCAAACATAGGCTCACCAAACAATTACTAGGTCAACATGACTAAATATAACTCCCACTCCTACAGGGAAACTACCTACACTCGATCCATTAACCCTAGGGTGACCATTGACAAACGGAAGGAACCCCGCTGTGCAGTCATTAGCACGGGTCCAGCCAGTCTGCCAGAAATACCGCACTTCTACAGTGGGCTTAGCTCTGAGATGCTCGAACAGCAATACTAAATGTGACATAAATTAAATATGGAATAAACGTTAATTTCCAGACCTTGGTCGCGTAGAAATATGGCCAGGGTAAGCTGCATCCTCCACTGCGCTGTGGAAATAAAGACATAATGTGTGTGTGCGCGCATAAAAAAACACAAATAACTAATGACCTACCGGTATCGTACCATATTTGCGTTATCACCAAAATACCTCAGGATCGCCGCCTGGAAAAAAAAATCAACATACTCCTCGGCTTCATGGCCGGAAACAACACGAAAATTCTCAGGGTAAACACCTGGATACACTTACTCATCGGCCACACTGGCAAAAAAAAAATCACTTACCACTTTGGTACGAAAATCAACGACTCCACAGCCGGAAACAAACTGCACACACACACATAAATATACACCATCACAGGCGTAAGCCACGCCTCCACGAATCTGGATCACTGACCATAATGTCGACCGGTCTGGCGAAAATAAAAGGATGATGATGATAATTGGTGTTTTAAGGGGCCTAACATTGAGGTTATCGGCCCAAAAAAAGGGGCAGGGATCCTAATGCCCTAATCTAACCAGAAAAATGAAATGGCTCAAAAGAAAAATCAAACTAGCTCGACTCGAAAATGTCACATCAAAAACAAACAAAAAAAATTATTTCCTTGCTAAATGGTCACTCCAAAAGTATACATCACACTACAATTCTACAAAAAAGAATAGCCATCAAATCTAACCTATGCGCGACATATTTACAGTTACAAAGTCCGGGCTCAAACTCAATTACGGACTTCCTTGTCAGAGGCCCACAAACATGCATTATTTTTACAGTCTGACAAGTCACAACACAAACCTTAACATGTTGACCCGAAAAAAAAATAATTCGCTCCCCAGCTACAAAGAAAATGGTGACAAATGCCACAAAAAAAATCTAAATACCACTGTACAAGCTATCTCGCTACCCGATATCTGCATTCATGCTCCCTCTAATGAAAAGTTAATACTCATCGTTTCCTGGGGATGACAAATCCATGACAGCTTCCTGGGATGACCACGTTCGACTCCCGATCTGATGCCTTCTAGCTTCTCATGGCTTCTATGCTGAGTCCAAGCATAGTGTTCAACTTCGTGATCTTGTCACACATGAAATACTCAGTCTAGGTACGACCTTAGCAACACAGGGCATACACACATAAGTATTCACGAAACACAAATATATAACACTCAATTAATAAGTTATTCACACCAATAAAAAACACGCAATGGCATTTCCCGTCGTTTTGACCGTCCGACGATAAGGTCACTGGCGTACACAGCTCGCACGCGCTCGTACAGTTCGAAGTATGTTCCACGAATGGACTACCCGTTCGATCCTCGACACGACTGTTTTGGCTTAGGCTCGTGACCGTTTCAAATATTCAGAACTTGGCCACAAATCTTTGTCAGCAAATGGCAACTAGTTTATGTCCTCCGAAGCATAGCATAAAATATAAATTAAGCTACTTCGATTCGCCTGCATCTCGCGCCCCGTATGATTAAATTTGGTATGGACGGGTTAGCGCTTATATGAATACAGTCTCGGGTCACCAACCCGTTTGATACTCTAAAACTACTATTTCTGTCTCGGCTACCCGAGTTGATATTTTGGATAATTAATTCACACAGTTCAACTAATTCAAAGATATATCACGTTTTATTTACTTATATGCGGCACTCGGCTACGCAACCACGAACTAAGTCTCTGTGGACGTTACACTAACACGCTGCTTCACTTTTCAGAGCAGCACCGAACAGCCTTCCGGCTCCAAGATCTCATGTTGACTACCCCTTCCTAGTCCGGGGCAAGTGCCTATATGGTCCTGTTACTTCACTACAATGGGCAGATTTCACTGTATGGTTGCGATTCTAGGGAAATTGTCACATCGCTGTGATCTTAAGTTCTCCTTAAAGCTCTGATTTGGGACGGCTTCAAATCTTCTTTTATTTTGAAAAACGATCGGCAGATATTTTATAATTGATGATGGCATCATGACGCGTCTACGTAGTTCCAACTCCCGCGCCAATGCCGTCATGTTGGAGGGGGTTAGGAAGTATCACTCCGCGGTTTAGCTCAAGTCGCCATAACTCCGGCCATTCTCAACACTTAGCCGAGATTAAAATTTCTAAATTATCAACTCGGTCACAGCTCTGATATGGCTTCTTAACAAAATATCCGGATATGTGGATCAAGAATTAGGTCATCATGCGCTATTTTCTCATTGTTCTGGGACTCTGGCCTCGCCCATGCTCGGCGTGGGGGAGATTAGCTCGGGTCCAGGATCGTAAATATTACTTGAAATGTTCACAATAACTCGGCGGAGGAAACAATGACCACTCCTGTCACTCAGCTTCTCGGAAACGCTCGCATTGTCTTGGCTGCACGTAGACCAATGCCACTTGAACTCTGTCAGTGCTTTCTCCCAGCAAATAGTATTATTATTAAAACCCTCTTGGTTTCGTAGCATCAATGTCTAAATAAGTACGATTCAGAATCCATCATTCCTTCCGTCCGTCGTTCCAATAAAATTCTCGGCACTGGAAACACAGTAAATGTTATGCATGCTCTGTATGCGATTTATCCCAGGTCTTAGATGACTCGGCATGCTATCAATACTCAGCCCCCTGATCGGTTACAGTACATCAACCATTTTTTTTACTCTGTACCTTAAAGATGGAACTAAGAATATATTCAGTCACCAGGGCTGCCAACTGTAATGTTCTATTAGGCTACATTATACCAGGTATATTTCGAACTAATTAGACATTTCGATATTACCAACTTAATTTCGTCATTTTTCTAGATAGGTTCATATACTGTAGAATAATCATTGGCATGAAAAGTAGGCTCTTCTTGTTATCAACTGTGATTTGAATTTTAAATAGTAATCTATTAGTCCACTTGATGATGACTTGAATCTGCTGTTAGTTAATTATTGTTGTTTTAACCTGTTGAGTCCTTAACCTTTAAAAATTGGTAAATAATGTAATTTTAAAGCTTCATAAGCCTTTATATGCTTCAGTTTGAACACATAATTTTTTTCAAAACTCTTTTAGGTGGTACTTACAAGTACCGTCAGTCCTCTACAGGCAACAGGGAATTTACTGAATTCGTGTTTAGAAAAGGACACAAATCCTTATTCTTTTGTAGATATTTACCAAAGTTAAGAAATATGTTGGTTCTGTGGGTGATAGCTGCCTCCGTGGTGTATTGGTCTGCGTGCTTAGCCCTCCCCCACCGGAGGTCCGAGGTTCGATTCCTGGCTCTGCCACGAGATTTGAAAAGTGGTATGAGGACTGGAACGGGGTCTACTCAGCCTCGGGTGGTCCAGCCATCCTCGAAGTGGTTATCCGTGGTTTCCCACTTCGTCTTCGGGCAAATGCCAGGATAGTAACTGCCGTCAGGCAATAGCCGCCTCCTTCCCTCTTCCTTGTCTATCCCTTCCATTCTTCCCCTTCCCGTCCCATCCCTCATAAGGCCCCTGTTCGAGTTACAGGTGCGGCCACCTGGACGAGGTGCTAGTCCCGCCTCCCCAGTTGATCCCCCGTCTCGATGTCAAGCTCCAGGACACTGCCCATAGAGGCGGTAAAGGTGGGATTCCTCGACGAGTCCGTGGGAAAAACTTTCGTGGAGGGTAAACTGACTACGAAAACGAAACTGTTACATACAATAAATTTATTTTTGTCAGAAATAAATAGGCCTACCAAGAAATATACACATTGCATAAATATGAAAAGTAGAAAATTAATATACTCTGAAACCAGAAGGGAAGTTAGATTCAGAAGTGTTTGAGCCCAAGAAGTCATTGCTACACGTGTATCTCATGGTACCGGTATTCAACAAAGCAGTTTTTACTTTCGTTGACAGGCGTCTTCGGTGGCGTAGTTGGTAGCATACTGAGCATTTATGACCTCTTGTTGGATTTAGGGTTCTCCATGGCCACAGGTCCTTGAGCTACCGACCTTCTGTATTCTAACACTGAAATTGTTCCAAAGAGTTCACAATAAATAATGTAAGAATTTAAGAACAGGATATCTAACATTCCCCAGAAATGTCTCAGCATTCGCCTTTTGGACTTGCGATCAACATTGTACAGAGCTCGGAATCTATCCGAAATGTCTACATCAGGTAGGCTATTTCCTCTAAAAGAACATTATTTATATCTTCTAATGTTAAAACCTTGTGGGCATTCATATCTCACACTTTATCATGCAAATAATGCTAGAAGTACTACATATACACACTTTGGAATACCTCCGTGATGAACTTCCCGCCTAAACACTACCTCAACAATTGTTTCCTTGCCAACTTCCCATAGAGCCCTGACGGTACTTAGGAGTACCAAGTAGTTTATTGGTTCTGAAAATAAACATCAGTGTTTGAGGCAAGATTTGAGATGATGTACTTGCTTTCATGACAATAACACACATTAGGGATCGAATAAATGTTTGCTTCATTGCAGAATAACACACAGAAATATGTCTTAGTTTGTGCACCTGAAACATGACCAAAGAATGTGTGCATGAAATATTTCAGTGCTGCGTTCTGAAGGCAGTTCTGGGAAACAGTGTATGTAACATATTTGGGATGCTTCGGCAAGGTACTGAGAAGTACCGCCAGGCCATAAGTGGTTCATATTAGCAACCACTACTTTTAAATACGACTCCAAATGTTATGGTACTTTAAAGTACCGTCAGTGCTCAAAGGGTTAAGGGGCGGAACTACGAGGTCATCTGCTGTACCATGCCAGGAAATCACTTTTCTCTCCTATTTATTTCCTTCCCGGATTGTGAGCAAGAAGCTTACCTGCAACCCAGCTTCTGTCTAGCAGACCTTCCATGCGCTCTATGATGAGAACGGAGGAGTTGAGGGCCACGGCCAAGAAGAACACGATCCTGAAAGCTGCAAGAACACTGTCATAATACCGACACTTAACGGTCCACCACAATCCATGAGAGTGCAGCTGGACTCTCGTTAGAATGACGCCCGGTGCCACAAAGTCTGTGAAGCTTGGCTCGTTGCTGCCGTAGATGGGCTCCTTGAACTGTGAACAGACACACAGAATATTCAACCAAGGTTCCAAAGCCCCTAAAAGGATTGCTGGGTGGGCCCTGAACATCTTCAAAGCAGACAGCGTATCACCGATATAACACAGTCCAATTTATAGAGCATGATTTTTTTGCACTAATGTTTGAACAATTTCGCGAGAAGGATACTAATTTTCGTATTACTTGCGAAATAGGTATTGCTGTATCGCTTTAATCAAATTCTCAAATGGATCATTAAAAATGTCATTACTGTGGTTCTGAATTACTTATATGAATGGTAGATGTATAAATTACTCGTAAGCATCCAATATTATTTTATTATATTCCTGATTTTGCATTAATTTTAATGCTAGCAGTATTTAGCGTATGGCTTTTAGTGCCGGGAGTGTGTGAGGACACGTTCGGCTCGCCAGAGGCTGTAGCTGCTTCAAGCGGAAACCCATGGGGTGAGCTACAAGTTCAGTTCAATTTCAAGTAGTCCCAACTTTAATTACCAGATGTCACCGACACCTAGTGGTGAACGTTGGAACTTTGATAGAGCATAACAACAAAATCTAACCTAGAAATTTATCTTCACACAAGTTTAGTTAGTGGAAGGATCTTTTTCAAGCAATAAAGCTATGAAATGGGCCCGCCGGCTTTATTTCCCCTCTGAAGTAAGGCATACTGAAGGATTTTAACGCTCTTAAAAAATGAGACGACTTCGGTGATTTGGGCACAGCAGTTCCAACTACGCCACCGAAGCTACAGTCACTGAATTATTTCAACTTGTTGAATTTTTGTTCGTCTTTCTTTTCATACATAATCTTGACACAAAATTTCAAGCACGTTATTCACTACAGATTGCACTGTAATATTATGCTTATCGCAAAATAATTGAATTTCACTTTTAAAATGACCTTATAGCTTTAATTCGCGAACATAATATCCCGATTTTCTTAACCAGAAACATATGATTCGTAAAGACATCGCAAAATCACTTCAAAATATCTATTGTCGCATTTATCGTTAATACGAACAAATCATGCCTCTACCCATGTAGCAAATGCAGTCTCCGACTCAATAAATATGGTATGTCCCTAAAAACACAAGGAAGTTAGACACAAATTTACTCTTTACAGCTTTTACGCAAATGTTAGAATCAAAACGACTACATCACGATTTGAAAATTACCAGTAAAGTTAATGTAGGCTGTAAGTAACGTTACCTGAATCGGTACATCTGCCGTTTCGGGTTTCCGCAGTTAGTCAGCAGATCTTGAACAAAGTCTCGATAAGAAAACTGAAGATCCCGATTCAGCATCAGTCCAATTTGCTGGTCTAAAATTCAGAAATTTGAAATGACTGATTGAAGAAAGATGGTTCACAAGTCTTTGAGGGCCAAATAACACTGTGCTTGCAGCAGAATCAGCTAAGTACTGATTCATGCAACACCCATGTTGTATGATGTCCATCATTTCACAGCATTGATCTATATTTGACAATGTTATGTTTTTGGACTGGGATTACCGTGGACTATTTTGTACATTGCAATGACGCTATTAAACTTACAACAAGATCTGTGTTCACAAATTTATTAGTGTATATTTATTCAGAGACTTGAGTAAGGCGTGAACTGATTTATACTCGGAAACCTTAACTTCTAGCATCTGACGGGAAATACCTTTATACTCTCATTTGTACAGTGTTAATAAATCTACCAATTAGATACCGTATTTTGATTCCCACGATGATAATGTCGTCGTCCAAAGAAAGCATAAAAAGAGAGAGTCGAGATGTTCCTAAAAGTTGAGTTTGCTTTTTCATAAGAAATTGTCAAAAACAGAAGCTATAATTTAAGGTTTAAAAATCAACAGCAACTTTCGTTTACCTGAATAAGGCCACAAGTACCGTATTAGTGTGTGTTATCTGTTTTTAATTCAAGGAAGGACTGTACAAACATCACTCTGAATGGTACAAAGTTAGAACAAGTACATCAGTTCTGTTACCTTGGCAGTGTAGTGTCCACAGATAACCAACCATCTGTAGAAATCACTAGTAGAGTTCAACATGGAGCACAATTATATCAACTCGTGAGAAGGCTTCTTTGGGATAAGCAAGTTCCTTTAAGATCAAAACCAATTCTCTACAAGAGCTTCTTTTACTACATATAGCTTAGAAACCTGTACCCAATCCAAGAGAAATACCAGCAAAGTTTTTAAGAAATATGATTCAAAAGACAAGGAGGGACAAAATAAAAAATGATAGGATATGCCATACGAGATCTGTGTTGAAGCCAGGCTGAAATGGTTCGGTCATCTCAAAAGAATGCACACACAAAGAACAGCTAGAGTGTGGTTTGAGGAAGAACTGAAAGGTAAGAGAACAAGAGGTCGACCGAGGAAGAGATGGATCGACCAGGTTAGAAATGATGTTGCAGGGAGAGGTCTGGATTTGCAGCAGGTCGTGGAGGGGGAGTCATTCTTGGAGAGAAACTGGAGCCGGTTCATGATGATGATGATGAAGGACTGCAGACATTCAATTTTCAAGTATTTCCTACACTGTCAACAACAACTAGTCCTGAACTTGTTTACTAAATGCCTCCGCAGTCGGCTCCTGGTGACGAACGTTGGAACCTAAGAGCGTAAGTCAAATATAACCTATAATTTAGCTTCACACAAGTGCCACACATGCCATAAATCTATGACTTGGGACCACCGGCTTTACTTCCCCTCGGAAGGAAATTATACCGAGGGATTGTTAACGCTCTTAAAAAATCCGACGCTTTCGGCCTGGTTTGAACCAGAGACCTTGGGCATAGAAGCTCAGCATGCTACTAACTACGGCACCGAAGCTGCCTTTGCGACATTGTGGTCATCTAGCCCTGTGTGATAACCTGTGTTATTGTGCACATTCACCACTCAGAAGTAATGTGGGGTAGAAACTGCCAAGCTCCAACTGGATAGCATTCCTCTCCAGCTCGCAAATAGCAGAGATGACGAAACCTGAAAATATGGCGAACATACGTTGAGCTCGAGAGCAACACTTACGAAACTGACAACCGGTATGTAAATACCGTATTGAGATTGTGAACCTACCAAAGCTCAGGTGAGCGTCACCACCAAGCCGACTGGACTCCGAACACATCACCAAGAGCTGCATCACCTTGGAATAAAAACATTGATTTTCATTCTAAATTTCTGCATATCTATTCGGAATGGGAGAACATTCTTTCACAAATCTATGACATGGGACCGCCGGCTTTACTTCCCCTCGGAAGGAAGGCATGCCAAGGGATTTTTAACGCTCTTAAAAAATTCAACGACTTCGGCCGGATTTGAACTCGCGATCTTGGGCATAGAAGCTCAGCATTCTACCGACTACGCCACCGAAGCCGCCAACACAATCGTAGGACTGCTGTATCATCATGTAGTGCTTGTCGTAGGATTTGCAGGTTTTTCTAGCCGGTGACTTTCGAGATTCTACGATCTAGTCGATCTTAGGATAACAACAAGTGCATTCTCATGATAATAATAATAATATCGTATGGCCTCGGGTGCCTGGTGCAAGCTTTGTTAATTGACACCCGGAGGGTAGCTTGCATGTCGAATTTCGTCGTTCCTTTGAACGCTATGAAAGTCAAAGAGGTTAGATATCTAAACTCCTTGACAGTACAGCGCTTTCAAGTAAAGAATGGAGGAACTTTGTGTTGGCGGAAAATCCCGAGATTAATTTTGTATTGAACACGGCCTACTGAATTCAAATGGGTTCTTTAACATACCAACAACGTATGACATGAGTATCGTGATTTTTGTCGCCTTCAAAAATCACTTATCATGGCCAGGGGCAAACCTGCAATCTTGGGGTTAGTAGTCCGACACTATAACCACTCACCCACCGTGGCAAGCTATTCTCATGATTAAACGGGTACAGTACCATTAATGTAATTGTTATAGCGTTGCATTTCTTGAGCCTCATACGGCATTCTTGAGGCATTTTGCCCAGTTTCAACACAGTCCTATGGTGTAAGGATGGCCTTAAGTCGAGAGAAATCTGTGAAAACAGTTACCATGGTGGAAGATGGGTGGCGTATGCGATATGTGCTACCAGTCAAGAGTCTCCACTGTCCAAAGGAATACCAAAGGTTCAGGGAAATTGGTCCCTATGAAGAAGCCCTGGTTAAGGCCACAGAAGAGTAACATTTACCAGAGACGATCAGTATATACGGCTGGAGGTTTTCGTGACAATCACATAACAGCCGTAGAAGCTCGAAATCGATTGGAACAGGCATCTAGGATGAATGTCAGCGTGAGGTCGGTGAGAAGAGAATTTGGAGAAGCACATCTCGTGTCCAGGAGATCAGCCACGGGCCCCTTGATAACCCTCTTCGCTCGTTAGCATCTGAAGTTGACGAAGGAGCAATGGAAAGCTGTTCTCTTCATGGAGGAGTCGTAAGATTATGTGATGGCACAGGACGGAGGAGTGTGAGAAGCATGTTATGGAGCAAAGATGTCCCTCGGAACAGCAAAAAGATAATATATCAGACGCACTATGTCCCTATCCTGACGTATGCCTCGGAGACCTGGGTTATGAAAGGAAGGGAGAAGAGCAAAATACAGGCCAGTGAGAGGAGGTTCTTGAGAAGCAGTATTGGAGCTACAAAGAGGGACATAATACGAAATGAGAGGACCAGAGAATTAATGAAGGAGGAACCATTACAGGATGGTACAGAGAAATCTAGACTTAGATGGTATGGGCATGTAAAACGAATGGAGGAGAAGAGGATACCCAGGAGGATACACGACGAAGTGGGAAAGAAAGAGACCAAGAGGGAGACCGAGAGGCAGGTGGCTGAAGGGGGTGGAAGAGAGGAGAAGACTGGACAAGTGTGGAGGCTGAGAGATGGTGGGAAGATAGATGGCGTTGGAGAGGCTTGTGTTCCAAACAGACCCGGCCAGTGGCTGGAAACTGTGCAAGATGATGATGATGACTTACAGACTTGGTTTATATGTTATTATATTGCAAAACACTTCAAGTTTTGACTCAAGTAGTTTTTGGTTGCACAGTTGTCCGCCACGCGCGCCACCTGTCACGTGTTGGAAATGGCGTCTTTTACTGGAGCGGAAAGAGCAAAGAGCGCGTTCTGAAGAAAGCAAGTCAGCAACGAGTGTACAGCGGAGGTTTCACACAGAATTCTGCAAAGACCCACCCAGCAGACCAACAGTGTACAAATGGCACCAGACATTTACCGAAACAGGTTGTTCTGTGCTACAAACAAAGGCGCCAGGCCGCGCACCTGTGACTCGCGATGTGTTGGAAACAGTTAGGGAGAGGTTCGTCCGCAGTCCGGAAATATAGAAACTTGTATCCCTCAGACCACTGTTTGGCGGGTGTTGCGTCGACATTTGTCCATGAAGGCATACTGATTGCCCTTGGTTCAAGCACTCAGTGAGGCGGATAAACATACCCGACATGAATTCTGTGTTGAAATGTTGGATCGCATCAGCCGTGATGGGTCATTCTTGAACAATGTGGTCTTCAGCGATGAATCAACGTTCCACCTTTCTGGCCGAGTCAACACAATTGTCGTTTTTGGGGCACGGAAAAACCGCATGGGCTCTACGTACAGTTGGTTTGTGATAGCCCAAAAGTGAACGTTTTCTGCGAGAACCATCACCGGTATCATTTATCTGGATATGCTACACAACTTCCTTATTCCACAGTTGGATGAAGATGACCACGATGGGCGCATGTGTTGGCAACAATATGGTGCCCCGCCATACTAACTGTCAGACGAGAGGGAATTCCTTGATCAACGTTTCCCAGATAAGTGGATAGGTCGTGGTGGAACAATTACCTGGCCGCCACGGTCCCCAGATTACACACCACTGGACTTCTTTCTGTGGGGCTTTGTGAAAGATAGGGTGTACATCCCTCCCCTGACTGCAAATCTTGATGAACGGAGACATCGCATCACAACAGCCATCGCCTCTGTTACCCCGGAAATGCTGGTTCATACGTGGCAGGAAATCTACTTCCGTTGTGATGTGTCCAGGATGACAAATGGTGCACACATTGAGCCGTAATGGATTTGTCAAAAAAAAACTTGAAGTGTTTGGCTATGTAATGACATGTAAACCAAGTCTGTAAGTGGTTCCAATACATAATTACACATTATTGAAGTTGTAAACTACATAGAGAATCACCCTGTAGAGTGTTTCTTACTTGTTGCTTTATGAAACCCCAGAGAGCATTGTCGTCAGATCAGGACTTCTTGGAGGCCAGGCAAAGGAAGCTGGTAAAGATGCAGAACTTCTTCCAATCCACCGGCCAGGAAAGGTCTGATTCAGGTAATTGCGCACGTAAATCGCGAAGTTTGCTGGTGCTCCATCCTGTTGTAAGACAACAGTGTCTTCGATACAATTTTTCTTGCAATTGTGGCACCAACCACTCATGAAGCATCTCCTGGTAAGAATGTCCATTAACATTGTCTTCGAAGAAGAAAGGCCGGCCAGTGGATTGGAAGAAGTTCTGCATCTTTACCAGCTCCCTTTGCCTGGCCTCCAAGAAGTCCCGATCTGACGACAATGCTCTCTGGGGTTTCATAAAGCAACAAGTAAGAAACACTCGATATCACACAACCCAGGAATTACGAGCATCTGTGGAATACACCTACACCCTCGTGACTCCGGAGTATCTCCGCAAAAGATCTGCGAGAACATGGCACAGAATTCAGCTGTGTTACGACAAGGATGGTGCTCACACCGATGTTTATGACTCTTAGGACTTCAAAGTAACTGTGTATAACAAACTTTCAACCATAACTAGCCTATCATAATGTTGAAAATAAAGGGGGGTACTCCCACTTCCGGATCACCCTGTAGAATTACAGGTTTGTCCACCATTACGCGCGTGATTTCTGGGACAAATAGAATATTGCCAAACCCGCGCATACAGTACTAGAGTACTAAAATTAGCCAAAATGTGAGTTTTGTCTAGACCAACAATTACTAGGTAGCCATATATCCACCTGTTTTTTGTCGAGCACAGAGGAAATAGTCAGACATATGACCGATCTCATGTGGTGATGTGGTCAACACTAACGTGATGTCAATGTGTTCACCTTGCAGAGGTAACAGTTGAAGAGACCTCGTGCGCTTGAGGAACATGGCTGCCGTCATTCAATGAGCAAGAAACAAACACACACATTTACACATATTTCCAGTGCACTAGTGATAGTGGACGCCAATTGGTATTGTCCCCTAGATTATGAATAAAAGGTATCCGTATTAACAAAGTTGTGAGTGTCAAAGGCAGGATCTCGTCTCCTCCACTGTTAATGAAATGATTAGCCTAACCATGATCACTGCTGCACGGCAAATATGTGGTAAATTACGTAAATATGGTTTTTTATTTTGGTCTGAGGGTTGGAACGGAGTACACTCGGCTTCAGGAGGCAAAACTGAGAAGTGGTAGTCACACTGAATGTCGTACGGTATCACTTGTTCATAACATTTTCTAAAGTACTGAAATTAGCCAAAATACCTCTTCTAATGATGAAGAAGAAATCAGGCAATGATGTAGTACAGTAATGAATGTTTACTCCTCCGCAGTTCATAACCCACCCGCCATTTCTTAGTTAGATCATGACTTATATAGTAAAAATCCAGGTGTGTCCGCCATTTTGTGCGTGAGTTACCGTCAAGTATAGTATTGCCAACCCCGCGCTTACGGTACTATTGTGTATATTTTTTCTAATACTAAAATTTGTTGAATCCAGACCAATCGGTTTTGCCAATGGTTACAGCCTAAAACGTCCAATCCAATGGTTTTTGACAGTGCTTACAGCCTAATTCATCCAGATCAATGGTTTTTGACAATGGTTACAGCCTAACTCGTCCAGATCAATGGTTTTTGACAATGGTTACAGCCTAACACATCCAGGTCAATGGTTTTTGCCAATGGTTACAGCCTAACACATCCAATCCAATGGTTACAGACTAACTCGTCCAGATCAATGGTTGTTTTAACACTGGTTTCAGCCTAACACATCCAATCCAATAGTTACAGCCTAACTCGTCCAGATCAATGGTTTTTGACAATGGTTACAGCCTAACACATCCAGGTCAATGGTTTTTGCCAATGGTTACAGCCTAACACATCCAATCCAATAGTTACAGCCTAACTCGTCCAGATCAATGGTTTTTGCCAATGGTTACAGCCTAACACATCCAATCCAATGGTTACAGACTAACTCGTCCAGATCAATGGTTGTTTTAACACTGGTTACAGCCTAACACATCCAATCCAATAGTTACAGCCTAACTCGTCCAGATCAATGGTTTTTGACAATGGTTACAGCCTAACTCGTCAAGATCAATGGTTGTTTTGACACTGGTTACAGCCTAACACATCCAATCCAATGGTTACAGCCTAACTCGCCCAGATCAATGGTTTTTGGCGATGGTTACAGCCTAACTCGTCCAGATCAATGGTTTTTGACAATGGTTACAGCCTAACGTGTCGTCAACAGTGCCCCGCTAGCTTCCCGCGGTCAAGGCTGCTCCTCAACCCAGCCAGTCTAACCTTCGTTTTGTCCAATCCAATGGTTTCAGCCTGCGGGCCGCTTTAGCCATATATACACCCCTGGTTTTAGTCACGCACATAGGGGAAATAGTGGTGTATTTTGTATCTCAGATGTTGGCAACTAGCGACATCAATGTGTGCGCCTCGTTATGTGCGTTTTGGCGGCAGTTTAACGTACTAAGTACGTTGTCGAAAATGGCTGCCGTTGCTAAATGAGCAATAAATCATCATCTTCTTTGCATTTTCCCATTTATGTGGGGTTTGCCTTCCTGCAATGATTCTCCCACTTCAATCGATCCATAGCGTCCCGAGGGGAGTTTAGCGAGCTGCATGTCATCTCTCACCCTATCCAGCCAGCGTGTTTGAGGTCGCCCTCGAGGTCGACGACCCTCCACATTCAGTTGAAGGGCACTCTTAGCAACTGAGGTTTCACTGGTACGGAGCACATGTCCATACTACCGCAATAAATTTTAAACAAATATTTACGTGATTTAGTCGAAGCCTCCGTGGCTTAGGCGGCAGCACGCCGGCCTCTCACCGCTGGGCCCGTGGTTCAAATCCCGGTCACTCCATGTGAGATCTGTGCTGGACAAAACGGAGGCAGACAGGTTTTTCTCCGGGTACTCGGGTTTTCCCTGTCAAAATTTCATTCCAGCAACACTCTCCACTATCATTTCATCTGTCATTCATTTAATCATTGCCCCAGAGGAGTGCGTCAGGCCTCGGCAGCCGGCACAGTTCATATCCTCGCAGCTAGCTAGGGGCTTCATTTATTCCATTCCTGACCCGGTCGGAGACTGGAAGCAGGCTGTGGATTTTCATTTCATTTAGGTGACTTAGTCAATATACAGCAGAGCAATGCATTCTATCAAAGTGTAAGAAAACTTGTTTGGGATAAGGAAGTACCAAGGAAAAGCAAGGAGGTAATGTATAAAGTGTACTATGTACCCATATTGACCTATGCAGCTGAGACTTGGACCCTGACAAGCAGGCAAGAGAGTAGAATTCAAAGGAAAGGAAGGAAGATTGTAGTTTTTCGTGACCGTGAATCTGGTGATTATGAGCCACGGGACCTCCTTTTTACGTGGAATCCGAACCACAGGACATGGCATTTCACTTCGAAAATCTCACATGCATTGACCGGGAATCGAACCCGGACCGCCTTGGTGAGAGGCATACAGCTAGACCGCTGAGCCACCACGCCCCTTAGTAGAATTCAAGCCAGCGGAATGAAATTCCTAAGAATTATGATAAGAAAGACAAGGAAAGACAGAGTGAGAAATGAAGATGTTAGGAAGGAAGTTGGGATGGGAAAACTAAATGAGAGAATTGAGAAGAATAAACTATGGTGGTTTGGACATGTAAAGAGGATGGAACAAGGTGGATTGATTCAGTGAAGAACAGCATAAGAAAAAGAAATCTGGACTGGGACAAGATCACGGAAGGAAAGAGGAAAGTGGAGAAGTGCCATAAACACCCCGACCCGGCAGGAGCTGGATAAGGGGGAATGATGATGATGAGTCAATATATCCGGTGCAGTCGTTACTGACGTGACCAATGTCAGTAATTACCAGGGACCGGACATTAAAATATGCACTTAACAATAAGGCAATCTTATTCACTCACTTTATACAACATGTATCATTCACTGCAGAAAGAAGCAGCACAATAGTTACATATGCAAGTTTTTCAATGTTTTCAAGAGACAAATTACGTCTCTCTTAATCATTTTCAGTGCATAAATGTCCGGTCCCTAGCCACAGTGGTGGCTATGCTCGCTAAAGCGCAGCGTTAGGTCATGGGACCAAGCTCTATGCTGACTCGGTAGACGCGTGGGTTCAAGCCACACCGTTGGCCGTCCTTGAAATGGTTTTCCGTGGTTTTCCATTTTCACAACAGGAAAATGCTGGGACGGTACCTTCTGACAGGCCACGGCCGCTTCCTTCCACATCCTTGCCCAGTTTCATTCATCTTCATCCCTTCCATCTCTCATCCTGACGCGCAGGTCGCCTACGGGCGTCGACTAGAAAGACCTGCACTCGGCCTCTCAGGAGGTCACACGAAAAAAAGAAAGAAAAAAAGTTGAATAATCACTATTATCCGACACCCACCGTTTTAATAAATACTTTCTGCTGCTCTTCTCTTTAGGCATTTTAAGTTAAGGATATGCAGTCTCAGAATAAAGTAACACACTAACTGAAGAAACTCCTCACAAAACTAACCCCGGGCTACTGACTGTGGCTGTCTACATGTTGAAAGCAATGTCCCACTCCATTCCCTTCTTGAAATAACCAGGCAGAATGCTTGCGTAAAATATTAGTTATTAATGTGTTGCTCAGAAAGTTGCCTACAAGGGATGTCCAGCATGCAGGTGAAACCTATTTTGTTCAAGATGTTTTAAATTATACTTAATTTCAATAGTATATGCTAGAAAAATGGACTGTAAGGAGGATAAAGGAGATGTACAAGGGAAGCGTGAGCTGTGTGAAAGTGGGAGGAGAGAGATCGGACTGGTTGGAACAGAGAAACGGCCTGAAACAAGGAAGTGCACTGTCACCGTTACTTTTCATTGTGGTGATGGATGACATAACGACCCGAGTGGCACAAGGAATTGGGGAAGGAAAGATGAAAGCAATGGTGTTAGCAGATGATTTGATGATTTGGGGAAACAAGGAGGAGGAGGTACAGGAACAGTTGGACATGTGGGAAGGAATAATACAAGGATATGGGATGAAATTTAGCATAAATAAGAGTGAGATGGTGATCACAACAAGAAGGAAAGAACCACAACGGGAATAACAATTGGTGGGGAACAGCTGAAGAAAGTGGAGAGTTTCAAGTATCTGGGAAGCCTGATACAAGATAATGGAAGAAACGATAGAGAAATAAATGAGTGGGGGAGACAGGCAGAAGCATTCCGGTGGAGTGTGAGAAGCATGTTAAGGAGCAAGGATGACCCTCACAACAGCAAAAAGACCATATATCGGACGTACTATGTCCCTATCCTGACGTATGCCTCGGAGACCTGGGTTATGAAAGGAAGGGAGAAGAGCAAAATACAGGCCAGTGAGATGAGGTTCTTGAGAAGCAGTATTGGAGCTACAAAGATGGACAGAATAAGAAATGAGAGGACCAGAGAATTAATGAAGGAGGAACCATTACAGGATGGTATAGGGAAATCCAGACTTAGATGGTATGGACATGTAAAATGAATGGAGGAGAAGAGGATACCCAGGAGGATACACGAAACGAAGTGGGAAGGAAAGAGACCGAGAGACAGGTGGCTGAAAGGGGTGGAAGAAAGCGTGAAGAAGAGAGGAGAAGACTGGACAAGGGTGGAGGCTGAGTGATGGTGGGAAGACAGAAGACGTTGGAGAGGCTTGTGTTCCAAACAGACCCGGCCAGTGGCTGGGAACTGTGCAAGATGATGATGATGATGACTTACAGACTTGCTTGGTTTATATGTTATTATATTGCAAAACACTTCAAATTAATATCGGGGAATCTTGTGGCAACATCAGGGAAATTTGACAGGCTAAGTCTGTCGCCTCCATGAATTGTAAACACTCGTAGAGTGGTGTTTTAAAGACAAAGTGGCATATTTACTCTCAAACACAAGAAACAGGAGAGAAGAAAGCAATCTTGAAGCTACGGAAATAAATTGTAACGTATCAACCCCACGTTTTGTGCCAATTGTAACGTATCAGTCCCACTTGGGCGACCAATTGGACGGTGTTATGCATCATGCGGCTATGCGCCAATTCTTAGTTTTGAGAAAAAACGCATTCGAAAATTTTTATACTTAATACCATCTAAGAAGATGCATTTTAGTCCAGATAAATCAATTTCTGGCACAGTTACGTATTGTATTGCGCGTAATGTGGTTATTCACACAAAAACTCACCTGGTGTAATATTTTCTTTGTTTTTCTCAAATGTAACTTGCCGTATTTGCAGTTTGCAGACCGCAGATACGCATCGAGCGGCTTAGCACCAATCTGTGGCGGTTAACGTGTTGATGCTCAGGGCTCAGGGTTTATGTAGTTATGTAACAATAAGTTAAGTGCTACTTTGTGAGTTTTGTTAATAACCAAGAACCAGTACACACATTTGATTTTCAATAGTCGACGTATTACCATTGCATTACATAAAAATTTCGTAGAAACATACAGTACATTAATATGACTCTATCAATAGTGGAAAATGTTAACACTCAGATTTTAAATGCAATACAATCTACTTGTAAGCGGCTGCTGTGGGGTAGTCGGTAGCATGCTGAGCTTCTATGCCCAATATCGCGGGTTCAAACCCGGATTTTTTAAGAGCGTTAAAATCCCTCACTATGCCTTCCTTCGGAGGGGAAGTAAAGCTGGCGGTCCCATGTCATAGATTTATGGCATGTTATAGAACCTTCCACTAATTACACCTGTGTGAAACTAAATTGCATAGGTTAAGAATGTAAACAACGCTGTTAGGTTTCTACGTTGGTTGCCAAGAGCCGACTGCGGTGGCGTCTAGTAGCTAAGTTCTGAACTAGGCCTAGTAGTCATTGACGGTGGCGTTTGACGGCAAAAGTAGGAACTATTTGAAAAATTCAAAGTTGCAGTCCATACTTGAATTAAAAAAACAGATACACACACTAATACAGTCATCACAATTAACACCGGTTATCAGAGAGATTCTACACACACGCAAAGTACACGGGGCTACATGACCACGTTGTTGCAGCCCCTAAAATAAGGAACCAACCAACCAACCAAAAGAGAAAACTATTGGTTAAAATATTGAAATCTATTTTATGAACATGCAAAAAAACATTACAATACTTGGTAACATAGTGGTTTATACCAATATTAAAAACTAAGAAAATGTCTGTCATCACTTTTTGTTTGTTAGATTTTTTCTAATTTTAGATTGTACAATTCTGAAGAAAACAAAATTCATCTCGATTTTCTATATAAGAGAAGGTGTGACTATAGACACATTCGGGATTTCCGTTGCATCACTCCTGTACTCTATATGTACTGGATCTCAGTTGACCTCACCGACAGTCACATTCCGTACATTATCTCATCGATTTCATGTCTGAAACCATGATTGCCTTTATCGAAGTCTAACTACTGGATGTCACTTTCCTCTGCATCTTTACGTTCATCCAGGTTTTGTCCTAATGTCATCGTAGAGAGACCACCTTGCCCGTTTAAAATATCGTCGTCACAGAAGCTGACAAACGCTTGTTTTTGTACGAGTGGAGTAGCGGTAATCTTCTCCCATAACTTGACTGCATGGAGAGCATCCAACAAACACGGAAAGATTGGAAATAATGCCAATGAACATCAATGAAGACATTGCAAAGAAAGTTAAGAAGTTGCCATTCTGTGGAACGCTGGAAGAAAGTGAGGTGATAAGACAAGATGATACAAAGAACTGCAAACTTTAATCAAGAAGCAGATGCAAGACAGGACCAAGAAAACATTGTTGCAGTTTTGCGAGGAATGACATGTGTATTTCCAAAGTTTTCAGAATCTGGGTTAAAAACCATTTGGATACCCTGTTCAAACGCTGTGAACTTTCGTTTTTCAGCTTACACTAGCAAGTTAAGTGATATGCGTCACAGTTTGTCACAAGAGAATTTGGATCTCTTCACTGAAGTGTACATTGAAGGATGACTGAAATGTGTTATGCTATGCATGTTATCCATGATATTAAATAATCCCGCCTAAAATTTATGATTTCGAAAGTACCGATAAGTGCACTTGAAACCACCGAATTTGCCACTTTAAAATACCTCTTTCTTCACTCTGAAATCACCAAAAAATTCCAATCTCTAACTGTAGGTAATAAAATGAAAAATATTACTTGTATCCCCCCTAGAAAAAATCCTGCGGGTGCCCATGTACCACCCCTCCCCCATTCCCTTAATGAAAATAGTCAACACCCAGAACAATTATTCTCCAGCCACCACTGCTTAGAGTAGAACTGGGGAAACCATGGAAAACCACTTCCAAGATGTCTCAGATGGGAATCGAACCCTCCTCTTCCCAGTTTTGCCTCACGAGGCTTAATGTACTTCATTTTAGTTCTCAGAACACAATTAGTAGAACTAACAATGCGAACAATTACGTACTCTACAAAAAGTGTAACCTTGGTTATGATACCGTAATCATTTGGCTTCAAGTTAGAAAGACGGGTTGTTTCGAAATTTTCCGTCGAATCAGAAGAATTTTCAAAAGAAAAAAGGTAAGACATTTCTAGCAACGAGCTAGAGAAAGGTATATAGAGTGGAAATGGCGCCGCTACTTTGGAAGCAGGTTGAACTGGCAGCCGCCATGATATACTCTGTCAAGAGGGTGGGAGGGAGAGGCGTGACTAACGAGGCGTAATTTAAGATTAGGCCTACGCAATACCTGACAATTTAATTTGTACATTGAACGAAAACTAACACAATCATCTTACAAGACAATACGCTACGTTGCTTATGCACAGTACATTGCATGATTTCATTGTCCTTTGAAAAGAATAAGTTTTGTGGACAACTGACGGACCTGTTGACCTCTCTCACGTTGAGCTGTTTTTCTGCAGAAGTGGTGAAGCCTGCATTTATAATTAATACGGTACTGTTTCACAATTCGCTCGATGAGTGAAGCATAGTGAGACTTTTCCCCAGGTTCAGTGGCTGTAAATAGATGGTCAGATTTCTGAAACAGATAACCCGGCAGCATAGCATAGACATCTGTCTGCAACTTCAGCATGAGATCCTTCGTGTTCTTTCGCAACATACTGTCCTTATTCCTGATGACAATCTCAGCTGTTTTACATAATTTCACTACATCATTTGATGGATTCAAAAGGCCATCTTTCACGTCTTTCTCTTTAATCAGTCCTTCTTTATGAACATCTTGACCCGATAAAAGCACTTCTAGGCATTCAATACAAGTTAATTTTTTTAGATACTTGGCGAACGACACTTCCTGCTCTGTAGGCCTACTGAACAAAATTTTCTACATATATATCGTTCATTGGCATACCCCGCCCAGGGGCTCACAACTTGTGGGACGTGGATTGGCGGCCACGGGACCTCAGCTGTGACTGGCATTGCTTGCAAATCCACTCGTCAACCTTCCTTAGTCACCTCTCGTTCTCTTCCGGCACTAACGGTATCCGAGACCTGGAGAGTCTTTCAAATTCATGTCTTATTTGGCCCTTGTCTCATATTTCCTGATACCCTCATTTTTCGAGGGATTAGACCTGTTCTTTTCATTGTATCTTCTGCCTTGTGCACAAGACCCTAATGGAGGCACAGCGTGAGCAGCCTCTTGAGAATTAGGCATCGTAACCAACGAGCTACAGAAAGGTATATAGAGTAGAAATGTTAGTTCCTCCTTCTGCAAAGGGAATCTGAAATGTAAATATCACACAAACTTAAACTGCTGCATCACGCTTTCGTAAAGAGTCTACCTCATTAATTTATGAATTTGGATGACATTTCTTACCTGAAATACGACACTCCTGTTGTCTTATTACTTCTATTCGTACAATTGAATGACGAACACACTGACGGCATAGCCTATGTATTTTTAAATAAATTTCATTCAACGCATGTTCCTGCACAGCCCGAATAATCGTAACAAGAACTTGTCAGACGACGTTTTGAATCATGGCCGCCGTAACTCAGGTTGCCTCCGCCCAGAGCGCTGCTACGCGGCTCCTTGCTTCTCTCTATACCTTTCTCTAGCTCGTTGATGTTTAGCCTATTTTCATTTTATGAAAAAATTGGCATATGAGATCACCTTTTGCCCGTGTGTGTGTGTGTGTGTGTCCCTAATAAATTCTAAATGGCTGGAGCGATTTCAACAAAACTCGTTAAGGTCACAGCAACATTTCGGCCGACCCCAACCGTGCCCTTCAAATTTTATTAGGTGTCACCAATCCAACATGGTGGCTGTGCGAAATATTTCACCAGCATTCAATATCTCCGAAACTATTACCGATCTCACCCTGAACTTTTGTACGGTGATAATGGGCACTACTAGAAGTTCACCTGCGAGACTTTTAAAAACCTGGTAACTACAAAACCAACATGGCGGCCAAGCGAAGTTGAGACTTTTAAATAGACTTTTCTCGCGATTTAACCATCCAAACGTAATGAAACTTGGTACAGCAAATGTTTATACACATTGTAATGCACCGGCGTCTAATTTAGTTCAATTGTTTACATGACGTCTAAATGGCGGCTGTGCGAAATATTACACTGGCATTCTATATCTCCGAAACTATTACTGATATCACCTTGAAACTTCGAGCGATGATAAAGGGCACTGCTACAAGTTTATCTATGTAACTTTCAAAAACCTGTAAAGTACGAAAAGAACATGGCGGCCAAGCGAATTTGAAACATTTTAATATACTTTTCTCGAGATTTAACGATCTGAGCGCAGTGAAGTGTGGTACAGTAAATGAATATACATATTGGAATGCACTGGCATATAATTTAGTGTTCAATTCTTTATATAACCTCAAGATGGTTGCTGTGCGAAATTTTAAAATTAAGATATTATTTATTGTGTCGTAATCATGCGCTCGAAGTGAAAGTTTGAATAATGAAGCTACGCAATAATTTTCCTTTAATGGTACATAACTTTATGGACTATACATATAAAAATCCAAAATGGCGACCATCCAATATATTTAGACGGTTCTCAATATCTACGAATCGTTTACAGCAATATAACTGAAATTTTTATGTTCATAGAGGCTATGAACATAAGTTCACCTATAGGACTTTTAGTAACCTGGTGAGCACAAATCCAACATGGCGGCGACGCGAAGTATAAACATTTAAATGGACGTTTCTCGCTATTTAACCATCCGAGTGCAGTGAAACTGTGTACGGTAAATGCTTATACAAAAGTTAATCCACTGACATCTAATTTATTTCAATTGTTTTCATAACCACAAGATGGCCGCTGAGCGAAATTTTAAAATCTCGTTTTTACTTCTTGTGTCCTAATCATGCGATTGAAGTTTGAATACCTCACGTACACAATAATCTCCAAGTAATAGTACATACATAAAAATCCAACATGGCGACCATCTGAAATATTTAGACGGTGCTCAATATCTACGAATCTATAAGGTATTACAACAATGAAACTGATATTTTGTATGTTGATAGAGGCAATTAACATGAGTAGGATATATGAAAATAGGCTGTACAGTTCTTCATGGAACTACTTGTTTATCCGTCGACTTGAGCCCATCTATCAGCGTATTCTTCCGCTCTTCTGTTGAAGGGCCTCTGCGTCTTCTGGGTTCTGCCTCCACCATAAAACCCTGATAGCTTTTCACCGTCCTTGTGAAACTACAGTATTCCTGTCTTTGATTTCATCCTCCGTAATGCCCACCTGGCTCATATCTTTCTCACATTCTTGGAACCATTTCAACTCGGAGTTAGTTATTGTTATTTTAAGGGGCGGAACTACGAGGTCATCTGTCCCTATTCAACTTGGAGATCTTTGGTGTAAGAAAATTCCAGATTTTCTTTGTGAGCCGGTCATTATTAATACGGAAGATGTGCCCAATAAACATGCTTTCTAATTGTTGTTGTTATCGGTTTCATCTTGCTGTCTTTTGGAAGACAACACCATCTGCCCAATATAAAGTTCTGCGGCGATCAACAAGTTGTGACGGGGGCAGGATAGTGTAATCTGGAAGCTCCTAGTGACGAATCGGCACGTAGGCGGCGAGTGTATGATCGCCGTTTTGCTCGAGGACAGACTGTAGAGCAACTCGTGTGCTACTCCCGTGACTGATCAGTCCTGTTTAGGATCCCCTCTGCTCACACTGAATGGGGAGGGGATATAAAAGGTGCCCTAAACATAGGCAGTCTTAACTTCTCACCTGTCTGGATTACCGCGTTCGGTGGGTACACCAATATGCGGTAGAAATAAGAGAAAGATAGCTACCTGGAATATTCGTACTCTGACGGATACTGATGTCAATGAGTGGCGTACAGCAATAATAAGTCGTGAGTAGACGATATTGCTGCTCTTAGTGAAATCGGTCAACTCGAGGAGCATGGCGGTGGGTATACGTTTTTCTGGAAAGGAAAAGGTGAATACGAACTAAGAATTCAAGGGGTAGGATTTGCAATAAAGAATGAACTTACTCATACTCTTGATGAGTTCCCATATGGAATAAATGAAAGACTCATGACACTACGTCTGAAACTCAACAACAACTAAAGAGCTACGGTAATCAGTGCATATGCCCCAACTTTGAAGTCAGAAGATGACCAAAAGAAAGCGTTCTATAACCAACTTGACGAAGTCCTGTCGAATGTACCCAAGTCAGATAAAATTATTTTGCTAGGTGACTTTAATGCTCGGGTTGGCAGAGAATCGTCACTCTGGCCTGGAACTATTGGTAAAGAGGGCGTAGGCAAAGTCAACTCGAATGGAACACTCCTAATCACGAAGTGCTCCGAATATGATCTTGTCATTACAAATACACTCTTCCGCCAGAAAGATAAATTTAAAACAGCATGGCAACACCCCAGATCAAAGCACTGGCACTTAATCGACTACATTATTGTCAACGCTAGAGTTCACCGTGATGTTCATATAACTAAAGTTATGACTGGTGCTGATAATTGTTGGACTAACCACCGCTTAGTTCGATCTGTCATGGCAATACAAGTTCATCCAAAACTACGGATTCAGGGGAAGGCGATAAAACACAAACTAAATACTGAACAACTTAAGAACGACAGTACCAAATCTGCCTATCAGATACTATTGGCTGATAAACTTCAAAATGATTACCCAGAAGATATTGAGCAGCACTGGTCGTTATTCAAATCAGCCGTTGTTATAGGAGCTGGTGAAGAAGCAGTTGGTTTTAAAAAGAGAAAACATCAGGACTGGTTTGACGAGAACGACAAAGAAATATGTGACCTAATTGATGTAAAGCGGAAAGCCTACAACGCTTGGCAAAATGATTGAAATTCAATTCCCAAGAAAAAGAGATATCAACAAGCCAAATCGGAAGTTCAGTAAAGATGCAGGATGATCAAGAATAAATGGTGGATATACAAACCTGTGGAAATGGAGAATTTAATCGCCTCTAAAAACACTAGTGCCTTCTTTAGTGCTTCCAAAGCTATTTATGGTCCCTCCACCAAAGGTCTTAATTGTCTAAAATCCAAAGATGGTACTGAAGTTCTTAAAGATCCTGACTCGATAGCTTCCCGTTGGAAAGAACATTTTCAAGACCTCCTGAACAGAAACTCGCAAGTCAAGAATGATGTGTTTGCCTATATTCCACAACAACCAATTCAAGATCACTTAGGTGATGTCCCTTCTCTTCAAGAAATCGAGAAGGCCATTCAACAGCTGAAGAATAGAAAGGCACCCGGACAACATGGAATCCCAGCTGAGCTCTTCAAGGAGGGTGGTCCTTTGCTAATTGAGCATACACACATGTTGATTGTGAAAATATGGAACATAGGAACAATCCCTGCTGAACAATTGTGTGTGAGTAGGGAACGAGCCTACCTGCGGAGTTAGCTGTTCTGCCGGCTAGAGGGATTTCTGCGGAGCTAGTACAATGGAAATCCCTTACGGTGCACTGCTCTGGTTGACGGTCATGGGCAATTAGGAATGACAGGCTGGGAGTGCAGATGTGAAGGCAAGTGTAAATAATGACAAATGTGTAGGTTACTGATCAAGGGTTTATTTGATCAGTGTTTGTGAATTGTGATATCCCTTTTAGTATGGGATCGTGTAACAGTATGGTTATAAGTACAGTATAAAATTTAATGTGGGTGTGAAGTCGAGGGAATTACAATTATGTATAAGGATTTCTGAGCACACTCTTACCTGTGGTGATGACTCGGATCGGGAACCAAACGAACAGAGCCGAGGGCGGCAATAGACGTTCAGCTTCGTTGGGCCTTCCTTCTTATGGATTTGGTAGTTGCTTGCTCAGCATTTCCCAATGTGCGGTGTGCTACATCCAGGCTTTGTGTAACTTGTTGTGATATGTCGTAAGCTTTGGTCAACAGCGGTGATACTGTGCCTGCTTGGTGTAAAAGAAATGTACTCATGGAGGCTCATGGTTTAGCCTTAGGTTGTTGTTAGATGAAAGTGTGTGTTGACGTTTGGATAGAAGTATGGTCGTGTAGATTGGATTCGTGATAGATGTATGTGGCTGTGCAGCCATCTGTGGATTCAGGGGCGTATGTTGATAATCCCTTCGGGGGTGCGTGGATGTCTGAGGTCCTAGAGTCGTGTCGACCCTAGGGGCTCAACAGTACCTTGATACTTTTCTGGAAGCTCGATGTATAAGTCGCAAAACACGCCTTTCAATGTGTACGAATATTTTTGATGCGCTAAACGCATCAAATTTCTATCCATGTAGCTTGCAACCATGTCTTAATTCCCCTTACAAATACAAACCGATATAAAATAAGTGAATTAATTTACGTATTTCACAGTCATACAGCATACCTTTTTGATGTATAAGGATTACATCGCAACCAAGAACTACATTTTCCAACCACCCCGAGCCGAGAAAAAGTTACGTTACAAAAATGATAACAACTTTCTTTCTTGGCTACACAAAATTTTGAAATTAGTAAACCAGTAATACAACATTCCAATGTATATTGTGTTAAAATTTGGATTCGATCTGATGACGGGTTTGCGAGATAATAATTCTTAAATGTGTCGCATGGTTGAAACACGCTTAAAAACGGGCACTTTTTGTGTTCCAACTGCGATAAAAAGTATTAAAATATAAATTAAAAATTCCAAACCTACCTGAACTAACGTAAAAATAGAACGACGAAAATGATGATGTTATTGGATTTTATTTAGGCCTATTGGTTACTTCACAAACAACCTTCAAACTCGAGTACACATAATTTGGTCGACAGTAGGCTTACCTCACTCCGCGTTACAGTAGATGCTGTGACCATTCGTAGATTCTCACAGGATAAAGAACAACGTTTGGCCATTTTAAATACACTCCAAATGACAATCACGGCCGATAACACAAATCCACTTAGCTCATGTATGGCTGCACTGTGGTAGCCTACTTCACCAGACTGGCATTACTGGGCCTACTGCTGTCTGTCTTTTTATCCCCCTCGATTTCAACATCGCTTCCAGATTAGTTGCAAGCACAGTGCAATGTGGATATTGCAACAAAGAAGGGTTGATCGAAGTTGTGAAGATTCTCATGTCTTCGTATTCATCCTCACTTGCAGTTCCGTTAATATCCAGTGGCGTAGGCTGGATTTCCTTCTGGGGGCGGGGTTCCATTACTAAGAAAGGGAAATTGTGTAGGCTTACACTCAGTGGCGGATCCAGGCCTTGCGGGGCCCGGGGCGATATGATAAGGTGGGGCCCACAACAATAGGAAATAAATAAAAAAGATACGAGCCATACAGTAGTCGCATATGATGTGTAACATCTGACATGTTATCCTACTCGTATACTACACAGCTTGGACATTCTAAAAAGTTAATTTACACTCCATTTTCATACTGGTACTATGATGAATGTATAGATTGAATTGGAGATATGCTACTGTCACATTTGTGGCGCAGCGGTCAAGCTGTTAGTCTCTCACCAAGGTAGACTGGGTTTGATTCCCGGTCAATACATGTGAGATTTTCGAATTGAAATGCCATGTCCTGTGGTTCGCATTCCACGTAAAAGGGAGGTACCGTGGATCATGATCGTGAGATTAACGGACACGCAATACTACAAGCTTCCTTCCTTCTTTTTACATTCATAATTCATAATAACAAAGTGACACACAACGTCGACTATACTCTCAAATACTGTGAGCACATTCCTCAGTAACTATAACATTCATTATTCTCAAGGCTCTCATACAGTTCGTCGTAAACAATCAAAACATGGCTTCCTACAATCATGAAATGACCTAGTCTCACATATGATGAAAATACAGCTTTTATTCCACTCATATAACAACATTCTGTTATGCATTTAATATTTGACTACTCACCCACTGCTTGACAATAATGCCGCTTACTTAAATGTCATTTGTCGTCTTTGTCCTACCCCATGTGATATTCAACCTTGAACGCGAAGCATCATTAACTGCTCAATGACAAATGAAAGTCGGTGAAACATTTTCCACTCTGCTCGTCAAATCAGTACCTGCTAAATGCACAACCTACTGTATTGCCATAACATTCTCGCGCTACAGAGCACACACTGCCTTGTTTCCAACACACACATCTTCAATTGTACATCCAGCTGGCAGTGCGTCTTCACTTCCGTCCGATCCACTTCCGCCCGATTCCCTTCCGTCCCATTTTTCTGGCAGTGCGTCTTCACTTCCGTCCGATCCACTTCCGCCCGATTCACTTCCGTCCCATTTTTCTGGCAGTGCGTCTTCACTTCCGTTCGATCCACTTCCGCCCGATTCACTTCCGTCCCCAATTTTCAAATTCACTCCCACAAAACTATCCAGCAACCGAGCGGAACGATGTTACACATCAAAAAATATCAAAATAATAATAAAATAAAGAATAGTTACAATATTTTGAATACACTACAGTACATTTTTTTAATAATATGAAAGAAACCTTTAAGTCCCCTTGAAGAAGATTATGTAAACTATGAAATATTAAAATATTACTTTGCACTTTTTTCCGGCTGAAGTCTTCTATTATTTCTCTGAAATCTAAACTAGCAAAACGGTCGAGGGAGGTCATAGCTGCACTGACAAAAATATATATAGCTATATATAAATTAGTTTGAAATGTATAATTAATTAATTAATTAATTAAATTTAAAAGATCCATGGCGCAGGGCCCTCCAGATCGCGGGGCCCTGGGCGGTCGTCCCTCCTCGCCCTCCCCTAGATCCGCCCCTGCTTACACTATTAAAGGACAGATGACCTTGCTGTTCCGCCCCTAAAACGAGTTCTCATCATATATTATTAAAATATTTCGATAAATGTAAATAAACATTCTCTTTGGATGAAAACTATTTTGGATTTCATTATATTTCCAGCACAATAAAAACAAGAAGTTCCGTGAAGAACTATACAGCCTACTTTTCATGCAATGATTATTCTACAGAATATGAACCTATCTAGAATAATGACGAAATTAAGTTGCTAATATCGAAATTTCCAATTAGTTCGAAATACTGTATACCTGGCATAATGTATCCTAATAGAGCACTACAGTTGGCTGCCCTGATGACTGAATATATTTTTAGTTCCGTCCCTTAAGGTACCAAATACAAAATTTGGTTGAAGTCCAATGAATAGCATGGACGTTACATGCAGTTAAACATTGGATCTAACAGCGCGCGTAAAATCATGTTGGCAACAATGTCATGCATGTATTGGTCAGAAATAATCTGAAATAATATGATCTATTGTTGTGCCAATTTTGAATGAAATCCATTAGTTAGTATAGAAGTTACATGCATTTTAAAATTGGACCTATTGTAACGTTAATTAGTTCCCCATGTTGGTAGCGACAAATGAAACGTTTTGGCTGCCCCTACTGTTGGGTGATAAATGTAACTGTTTACCTCTGCCTAAGCTATGTTGTTTTAATGGGCGCCAAGACTTCAACGCAATGCTGAAATCTAAATTTGTATTTAACAACGTCTAGCTCTGGCAGAACACCTTCAAGACTCTACTCACTCAGATCGTGGTATGATTTGATCATTAACCCAACAAACAATTGTATCAGGAGAAGGAATTGGTCTATATCTAATGCTACCTACTGAAAGCAAAGATTGCATTGTAAAAGAAATGAATTTATTATATAAGACAAGTATAGCAAAATTAATAATAATAATAAGTATAAAATTTAAATTGGAGCGTTGCGATTTTAATATTACCGATAGAAAATTACGTGAAAACGGAGTCTGATAAATTGATTTTACTCTTATTTCCAAGCTATGAAGTTACTGAATTATGAAATATAAAACAAAGAAAAATGAGAGATTGCGTATTTCTGCGTCATTAGCGCTTACCCCTGGAAATTGCCAAAGCATTTCCCTCGTTCTTGATGATGCTGTGTGCTTCCCACAGTCTCCTGGACGTCGTCATCTCCGTCGAAATTTGATGATATTCTGGTAGATTAGATAATTCTATGGTCCGTACATCGGACCCAAACTCTCGTAAAACCGCACTGGTTACGTTTTACAAAAGTTCGTCGCTAACTCCACTGAACATCGGAGCGACACGCACTTGCGACCGTACACTGCAAGTTCTACACAGATTGTCCGTTCCACGGAACATCGGAGCGTCCCCCGCGTATAACCATACTCCGCAAGTATTTCACAGATTGTCCACGTTTCACGGCGCGTCGAACGATATATCCACACGCCGGCTCCCCACTCTTCAGTCCCAACTAGCTTACGTCGTCTCTCCTGATTGGCTGAGCACGCCGCCACTTCCCCTCCTCCGGTTCATTACACTCCGCGGGCGAGAGGGAGAAGTCGTTTTCCGTTTCAACAATTCGCCTCTTCTTGACGATGCGACCCAAGATTGCGTAATTCTTCTCGACAGGAATCAGCTTGCATTTGAATTCCCAGTGAGTCATGTTTCTCAAATACCCTAACTGACAAACTCCGTAAAATTCCGTAATCAGATAATTTTCTATAATATCGTCGTTCGTAATAATTTGCTTGATAGCGTTTTCTAAGACATAGAAAACCTATCTGTATGCTTATAATTTTTATAAAATGCTCCGAAAATATCTAAATAATAATTATACTAAATTAATAATAATAATAAATTAACATGAAAAATTATCTTGGCTGAACAATTTGCCGCGTAAATAAATATAGAATGGCTTCCTACTGACTTATGCCAGTTGCATAAAACCCCTCGAAAAACACGTTACATATTCGCCTCGGATCATCGGATGATTTACCGTGACGACGGTCCATTATCCGATTATCCCAGACACGTTAATAAACCCCATCCAAAATACATATTACATAAATGAAATCACCCTAAATTACAGATATATACACTCATATTTTTTCTTCACGCACTTTGCGTCAAAGTTTGTTGTCACTATGGATTGCACTTTGCAACCAGTCCAATGTTTTACATATGGAATAGTGTTCCACGGATATTTCCGCCTCTCAAATTTCTCTATGTTGGAGAAATAGACATACTTAATGTGTGAGCACTATGTATTTATGTCATATCACACGCATTGAAGGTGTTCTGATATATTTATATCACCATAGAACTTCCTAATTTCACTGGAGGTCCCCTCCTTATGGTGACATTTAATTCCACTTATCACCGAGCACACGATCACACTATTGTGGCAGCGCCTCGTGACCATAATACTTAATCTCTCTTTAAAGTAGATTACATTAATATTGACTTCAGAAAAAAAAAAACAGTAAATGCGCATTACATATAACACCAAATATTTCTGTGCCGTAATCGCCCTGTCTTCTTAAGTTCCCGTAGACCATATTCTACTTAATACTAGTTCTCAACACAGACCAGTTCTCCTCACACAAATAATACCTTTGTACAAATTACCTAAATTACACACTTACAAATCTTACATGGCGAGGCCGTAAACAGAAATCACGTGTGCTGATATGTATGAGTTTCATGAAGGACTGTCTCGCATTCTGATGGCCCATCTTTTATCTCGTGGACGCCTTAAGCAAAAATACCCTGTTCAAGCGCTCACCCATCTCTTGGAGATAAATGGGAACCCATCAGCGCTGCCAAAATGGCCTTGGTGCATCGAGACAATTTAGTGCTCAACAGCATCCGACAATCCCGTCATATTTCCCTGTACCTTAAAAACTCTCATTTACTTACATACTACCCCCCTGTGTGACTTCTGATACGCCTGCCTGGAAGACCATCTCCTCCCACGCACCAAATACCACACTTACTCATTTGATAGGCTGGCTCGCCAGCTAAACACACTCACTTTATGACACATATTTTCGCAGACTATGTATATTATACGTCCCGTATAATCTGTTTCCCTCACTATTCTCCAGCACATATGCTGTTTTGCCAATACGTTAGGAAACTATAAATGTTTCTGCGTCACCTGCTTCCAACCTTGCAAGTGGCTCCCTTTAAATGAACGTCAATGCTCTACTAGCATATTTCTCAGTGTCTGTAACGATGCCCTGTTGCTACTGTCCACACATGCACATATTAAAATACCGTCCTCTGCTTTAACCACAGGATAATCCCTACATAAATTAGTGTCCCTCGATAGCATGTCTGCAAGAATGTTATCTTTACCTTTAATATATTTTACTGTGAATTCGTATTCCTGCAGAGCAAGAATCCACCTACTAACTCTGTTAGAAATGAGTTTACAAGTTCTCATATACAGTAATGCATGGTGATCTGTGTGGATCTCAAATTTCCCCCCTACTAAATACATTCTAAATTTCCCTAAACTGAAAACAATACCTAAAAGCTCTGACTCAGTAATCGTGTATCTTTTCTCTGCTGCAGTCAGTCCTCGCGAGGCTAAAGATACTATGCACAGATTACCCTCATCATCTTTCTGACATAGTACTCCAGCAATGCCTATATGTGAAGCATCTGTCATAACCACATATTCCTTATCTTTTAACGGATATTTCAGCACTACAGCTTTCTCAAAACCTTCCTTCAGCGCTCTAAAAGCCTGTTCATGCTTGGACTCCCATCTCCACCGAGTCCCACTTTTAAGCAATTCCCTGAATGGTTCTACCAACCCTGAGTATTTAAGAACGAACCTCCTGAAAAAGTTGCAAATTCCCAGGTAAGTTTTTAACTGTTTAACATTCTGTGGCACCTCTGCGTTAAGTATCTTATTAACCCTACTTTCTTCTGGTGTTACACCTCTACTCGACACTCTATGACCTAAAATGTCACTTCTGACTGACAGAATGACGACTTAGACAGCTTCAAAGTGAACCCTGCCTGATCTAACTTCTGAAAAACTATATCTAAATGACCTCGATGCTCCTCAAAACTGCGTGAACTAATTACCATATCATCAATGTAAATGGTTACAAACTCTCCTGTGTCATCCCCTAATGCGATGTTTAAAGCCCTAATTAAAGCTGCTGAACTACTCTTTAACCCATAAGGTGTTCTACAAAATTGATAAAGGTTATATTTATGACTAAAAGCTGTAAATGGTCTATCTTCGTACATAAGTGGCACTTGCCAAAAACTGGAACTCAAATCTACACAAGTGAAATACTTCTTCCCCTCAAATGTTTGCATTAATTCCTCTATTGACATAGATTTCAGCTGATCTGAACTAATTCTACTGTTAACCAAACGAGCGTCTAAACAAATACGAACAGTGCCGTCGGTCTTGGGTACCGTGATCAAAGAATTAACATATGGACTGTTAGAATGCTCAATAATCCCATCTTCAAGCATCTGATTAATTTGTGCCTCAACTGCACTCTGATAAGCGAAAGGTACAGGATATCTATGTCCTGTGAATACTGACCTATCAATAACGTTCAATGAATGTGTATAGCAATTGGCCATACCAATGCGATCCTCAAAAACTCTCCTATTACACCATAACACATCATAGAGCCGAACACACTGTTCATCCTCTATATTTCCCTGAAATGCAGCCTCACGTAACGAGTCCTCTAGACTTCCGTTCGTAATCACACTGCCCACAAAACATGGAGAACCCCGCTCTACGGCTGGCGATATCTCATTTAAAGTACAAATCACACCTACAATACTACTTCTCTGAATATGGTCATTGAACGCTACTTCTACTTCAGAATCTCCCCATTTAAATTTCAAACTCCCTACATCATAACATAAGTTACCAGACACTCTACTTAGCCACTCTGAACCCAAGATAACACTGAATACTAAATTTGGAATTACAAGACAAATCTGCTTCTCTACATGATTATTAATTTTAATGTCTACTAAAACTTGCTTAGAAATTACTTTAGACCTCTTCCCAACAGCTGTGATAACAAAAGTGCTTTTAATTGGCATCTCCTCAAAATTTACTCCAGTTCCTTTCATTTTATCATAAAATGCACTACTTATGCAACTCTTCATACAACCACTATCAATTAAAACATCTGTGTACGCCTCGGACACGTTAAATTTAACTATGGGGCTCTTACTAACCACTTCCTGAATAATACCTTCATCATTTAGTTCATGTAATAATTCATTTCTTACATTTAGGTCATAGGGTTCCTGTATAATTGTATGGACAGGGCATGCTACAGACTGAGATTCTGACCTTACTTCGCAGCCTGGTTCGCGTTTAAAGAACCGCTACAGCTGGCCGTAGTACTACTAAATACTGAACTGGTCTGGATGTTCTGGGCTGTGTTGTCATTGTTTGGCTGTATATTACTACCACTAGGCTGTCCTCTTCCTTGACCCCTATTCTGGTTGTAATTGAAAATCCACAGCCTGCTTCCAGTCTCCGACCGGGTCAGGAATGGAATGAATGAAGCCCCCAATCTAGCGGCGAGGATATGGACTGTGCCGGCTGCCGAGGCCTGACGCACTCCTCTGGGGCAACGATTAAATGAATGACAGATGAAATGAAATGAGAGTGGAGAGTGTTGCTGGAATGAAATTTTGACAGGGAAAACCGGAGTACCCGGAGAAAAACCTGTCTGCCTCCGTTTTGTCCAGCACAGATCTCACATGGAGTGACCGGGATTTGAACCACGGACCCAGCGGTGAGAGGCCGGCGCGCTGCCGCCTAAGCCACGGAGGCTTCATTCTGGTTGTAATTATTGTCATTATAATTTCTCCCTTGATTTCCCCTGAAATCATTGTTTCTCCCTTGATTTCCCCTGTAATCATTGTTCCTCCCTTGATTTCCCCTGAAATCATTGTTCCTCCCTTGATACTGGCTACCATAGCCATTTCCTCTGTTCTGATTTAGCTGATTATTATTATTTCTATTTTGAGCGTTGGCCCCTTCGCCACCGTTCCCTTGAACTTCCTGATGCCTGGCTTCATTAGGTCTATTATTATTATTACCCTGGTTCCGATTGAAATTGTCCTCATAACCCCCTCTCCCTAGTGCATCAAATGTGCTTAACAGATTTTCTACTTGTGATATAGTCTTTACATTCTGGATACAAGCAGCCTCCTTGATCCTATAGGGAAAGTGCCTAAGTAGCAACCTCACCACATCACTTTCCTCCTTCAAGCCATCCAGATATTTACACACTAATACCTGCCCTAAAAAGTATTCGGTCATGGTGGAGCTTCCTTTAGGGTTATATTTACCACACACTACTCCCTCACGATGCTGCGACTGAATAACCTCATTCCAGAACTTTTCACAGAATTTCATTTTAAAATCATTAATATCAGTAAACTTGTCTCTGTAGACAGCAAACCAATTCCTTGTTTCCCCCACAAACACTTGTTCTAAAATTTCAACTACCTGGCACCACTCAATACTACCATTTTCCAACCTTTCCCCGAATTTATTTTCTATAGTGTTCATGAACTCCAATGGGCACCCCTGTCGATTGCTGAACTTACCCAGTTCTACCTCCCTGTGTGTGCTATTCACAAAAACTGGCCTATTCTGGCTATTTTCTTGCCTGATCCTAGCTTTTAATTTTAACTCTAATTCTGCGATTTTCTCCTCAGCCTTCCTCTCAATACTGTTTACTGTTAATTTAATGTTTCCTTCTGATTCTTCTACTTTATCATATAGCTTTGCTTGTTTCTCCTCAATTTTGCTAATGCTCTCTCTATTACTCTCTCTTAAATCATTTACTTCTGCAACTATTTGCGAGTGGACTTTCTCAATTCTACCCCCCAGCTGTTCCTTAACCTCTTTAGTAGCTACCTGAATTTTGTCAATTTCTCCCCCCAATTGCTTTTTGACCTGCTGTGTTTCCAGTTGCACTAGTTCTTTTAAATTTTCAGCCTGTGTACTGATTCTAATTTCCAACTCCTCCTGTACTTTTCCTAATTTTCTGTCTACATCTGCAATAATCTCTTTAGCCTTTTCTTCCATCACCCCCCTGATCTCACCTCTAATCAGTTCAAATTTGTCACTCATTTCCTTACTGTTTTGTTCTAATCTGGCGTTTAAAGTTTCATTACTCTCTCTATTTTCCCTATTGTTTTGTTCTAATTTAGCATTTAAAGTTTCAGTACTCTCTCTATTTTCCTTACTGTTTTGTTCTAATCTGGCGTTTAAAGTTTCATTACTCTCTCTATTTTCCCTACTGTTTTGTTCTAATTTAGCGTTTAAAGTTTCATTACTCTCTCTATTTTCCCTACTGTTTTGTTCTAATTTAGCGTTGTTTTGTTCCAGTTTTGCGTTGTTTTGTTCTAATTTAGCATTTAAGGCATCTGTACTTTCTTTATTTTCCCTACTGTTTTGTTCTAATTTTGCATTTAAGGCATCACTACTAACTTTGTTCTGATACATGAACTCGAGAAGTAAAGTTTTTAATTCTGGTTGGCCGCCTACACTCCCTGTTTCAGTATCGGGATTTACCTCCGCTACCCCGGTACTACCATCACTCGACATACTGCTCGTATCATCACTCTCCAGTTGATGACCACTACGTAACCTCATCTGTCTTTCTTTCTCATCCCCCATAATGATATACACTGATACAGACAAATAACCCCCAAAATACAGGCACAGAAATATATATCCTTCTCCTTCCACAAATGTTATTAGGTTTTCAGCCCCAAGTTGTCGGCGACAAATGAAACGTTAATTAGTGCCCCATGTTGGTAGCGACAAATGAAACGTTTTGGCTGCCCCTACTGTTGGGTGATAAATGTAACTGTTTACCTTTGCCTAAGCTATGTTGTTTTAATGGGCGCCAAGACCTCAATGCAATGCTGAAATCTAAATTTGTATTTAACAACGTCTAGCTCTGGCAGAACACCTTCAAGACTCTACTCACTCAGATCGTGGTATGATTTGATCATTAACCCAACAAACAATTGTATCAGGAGAAGGAATTGGTCTATATCTAATGCTACCTACTGAAAGCAAAGATTGCATTGTAAAAGAAATGAATTTATTATATAAGACAAGTATAGCAAAATTAATAATAATAATAAGTATAAAATTTAAATTGGAGCGTTGCGATTTTAATATTACCGATAGAAAATTACGTGAAAACGGAGTCTGATAAATTGATTTTACTCTTATTTCCAAGCTATGAAGTTACTGAATTATGAAATATAAAACAAAGAAAAATGAGAGATTGCGTATTTCTGCGTCATTAGCGCTTACCCCTGGAAATTGCCAAAGCATTTCCCTCGTTCTTGATGATGCTGTGTGCTTCCCACAGTCTCCTGGACGTCGTCATCTCCGTCGAAATTTGATGATATTCTGGTAGATTAGATAATTCTATGGTCCGTACATCGGACCCAAACTCTCGTAAAACCGCACTGGTTACGTTTTACAAAAGTTCGTCGCTAACTCCACTGAACATCGGAGCGACACGCACTTGCGACCGTACACTGCAAGTTCTACACAGATTGTCCGTTCCACGGAACATCGGAGCGTCCCCCGCGTATAACCATACTCCGCAAGTATTTCACAGATTGTCCACGTTTCACGGCGCGTCGAACGATATATCCACACGCCGGCTCCCCACTCTTCAGTCCCAACTAGCTTACGTCGTCTCTCCTGATTGGCTGAGCACGCCGCCACTTCCCCTCCTCCGGTTCATTACACTCCGCGGGCGAGAGGGAGAAGTCGTTTTCCGTTTCAACAATTCGCCTCTTCTTGACGATGCGACCCAAGATTGCGTAATTCTTCTCGACAGGAATCAGCTTGCATTTGAATTCCCAGTGAGTCATGTTTCTCAAATACCCTAACTGACAAACTCCGTAAAATTCCGTAATCAGATAATTTTCTATAATATCGTCGTTCGTAATAATTTGCTTGATAGCGTTTTCTAAGACATAGAAAACCTATCTGTATGCTTATAATTTTTATAAAATGCTCCGAAAATATCTAAATAATAATTATACTAAATTAATAATAATAATAAATTAACATGAAAAATTATCTTGGCTGAACAATTTGCCGCGTAAATAAATATAGAATGGCTTCCTACTGACTTATGCCAGTTGCATAAAACCCCTCGAAAAACACGTTACACTATCAGCAGGCTTAGAATCATGTTGGCAGCACTGACGTATATTAGTTACTCCAAATTCTTCTAGAATGTCAGGTACTATACGTGTGCAAAGTTTAGAGCTATTGGCTTGCATACTTTCTGATATATTGATATTAGGGTAACAAAAATAGGGACAGCACATATTAACAGTTGGCAGCACTGGTTGCTCCTTAGAATACGCATAGTCATATCTGTTATGGTACACATAGCACATACGAAATTTGGTTGAAATCCAAATGATAGTATGGAAGTTACATGTATTTAAAGTTGGACCTGTCAGCAGGCTTAGAATCATGTTGGTAGCACTGACGTATATAAGTTACTCCAAATTAATATAGAATGTCAGGGACTATACGTGTGCATAGTTTAAAGCTGTCGGCTTGCATACTTTCTGATATATTGGTATTTGGATAAAATAAATTAGGAGCATTTATTAACAGCTGGCAGCCCTGGTAGGTCTGAAGAATACGCTCAGTCATATCTGGTTATGTACACATACAACATACGAAATTTGGTTGAATTCCAATTGATAGTATAGAAGTTATATGCATTTAAAAATTGGACCTATCAGGAGGCTTATAATCATTTTGGCAACACTGCCATGTTTAGCCTCCTGGAAATTAAACTGAAATATTATGATCTGTACGTGTGCCAATTTTGAAATAGCTCCCATTCATACTTTCCAAGATATCCAACATGGAGCTCAAATTTCAATTGCGATTTTTTAGCAGTTGGTAGCACTGACATCATTTTCAAATATGGCCGTGAGATATTCAGGTATAGATCTTTACTCCTACCAAATTTTGTTTCGATTGCTGCAGCGTTTAGGAGTTCATAGGGGGGGACACACACACAGCCAGACAGACAGACAGAAGGACAGACAGACAGACAGACAGACAGACACACATTTGCCCGATCTCATAAGTCTACTTTTTCCTCATTTTTGCAAAATGTGAAAAGTAGGCTAAAAATGACAAAGAAAGATTTTTTTTTGTATGGAAAACAGTATGTAAATATTAAAACTGAAATGATGCAGTGGTATTGCTCTCCGCCATTACTACTGACTCTCAAAATGTGCCTATCTTGATGACTTTATCTGCATCATTGATAGCAATACATTGCGGAAAGGCGGCTTCGGTGGCGTAGTCGGTAGCATGCTGAACTTCTATACCCAAGATAGCGGGTTCAAACCCGGCCGAAGCCGTCGGATTTTTTAAGAGCGTTAAAAATCCCTCATTATGCCTTCCTTCGGAGGGGAAGTAAAGCCAGCGGTCCCATGTCATAGATTTATGGCATGTTAAAGAACCTTCCACTAATTGCACCTGTGTGAAGCTAAATTGGATAGGTTAAGAATGTAAACAACGCTCTTAGGTTTCTACGTTCGTTGCTAAGAGCCGACTGCCGTGGCATCTAGTAGCTAAGTTCCGAACTTGGCCTAGTAGTCGTTGACGGTGGCGCTTGGCGGCAAAAGTAGGAACTATTTGAAAAATTCTAAGTTGCAGTACTTAAATTAAAAAATAGATAACACACACTAATACAGTTATCACGGTCCACACCGGTTATCAGACAGATTCAACACACACCCACAGTACACGGGGCTACATGACAGCGTTGTCGCAGCCCCTAAACTGAGGAACCAACCAACATTGCGGAAACTCCTCATGTACCGAATTATCAATAACGAAACGGGCACACAATTAAAGCGATGTGATTAAAGTTACCGATCGCACATTTCACCAGCAAAACTGATCCATGGCTCGCTCCAATTCTGCAGGAGGAGTCTCGCTGCGAGTAGAGCGCAGGACATTTACCAGTGACGAACATACTGTATATACAGGAGTAAACAAGATGGTAATGTGATGATGATGATGATGATGATGATAGTTGTGATAAGGGGCCTAACATCTAGGTTATCGGCCCCTAAAGGTTTGGGTGATGGTGAAGATGAAATTGAAATGTAAACTTATAACTAAAACTAACTACTAACTTATATACTAGAAGAAGAAATGGAAAACAAAAGGAGAATAAGGCAAATAAAGGAAAATTAAGGCGGGAAAGGAAGAGACTCCATAGGCCTCGGATACCCTAATACCGTCGGGGTCGTAAGTGAACAAGAGTTGACCAAGTGAGTTCGACAGGAAAGAAGACGGAGAGGAGCCCGGCAAAAGTAAGTGGAAGCAATGCCGGACTCAGCTGCGGCCCCGTGGTCGTCAACCCACGTCCCACTAGATGCGAGCCCCTGGGGGAGGGTAGTAATGTAAAACAGGCGATAGATGGGACAATATATGGATTCAAGCAAACAAATGTCTCTGGGAGGGGGTTTAAACCCTAACCAGTGGCGTCACTAGGGGGGGTGCGGGGGGTGCGGGGGGTGCGGGGGGTGACACCAAAATTAGGACGGTTCGTAAACATTTCAATTTGAAACAAATTTACCACAGCAGAGCATCGTACTAAGTATCTGTCTTGTGTGCCTTCCCTTCATTGGTTATAAAGAATTGTAAATTTATCATTTAGCCCATGTATGTTGCTTACGTTATTATTGGATTCCATCAAGTACATAAATGTGAGTATTTTTGCATTTTATTCAATTTTATTTTATATGTATGTTTCGTTTCAAACTAAATATAACTGTCTATGATTCTCTGTCCCTCCATGAAATTGCTCTTATTAAAGGACGTTGTTCAACAAATAAAAGATTTTCAAATATAATTTGTTTTGTCAATTAAACCAAATCATCATATATGCAGTACCAGTTTGGCTTTCTTCTCCACATTCCAAAGAGGTGGATATAGCTCTGAATGTGACTTCCAGGATTGTATCTGGGTGTCTTAGACCAACACCACTTCAGAAGATCTACCCTCTTATAGGAATTTCTCCACCTCATGTCCGAAGAATGGTAGCAGCAGCATCTGAGAAGAAACTCCCAAGAAACCGATTCAAGGCATCCACTTTTCGGCCAACAACCAGCCCGACAGAGACTTAAGTCCAGAAACAGCTTTTTGAGGGGAGTAACAGCCCTCGAAGGCTCACAAGAAGCTGCCCGTGTGAAGATATGAAAGACCCAACTATTCCTCTATCAGAAAAAATGGCACCTGGTCACAACTTGCCATATGGAATTTGGAAATCATTGAACAGGCTGAGGACGGGGGTTTCACGCTGCAAGAACAATCTCAAGAAATGGAACATGCTCGCCAACAATGATGAGTTCTGTGACTGCAGCATTTTACAAGACCCAGAACACCTGCTGATCTGCCCCTTGATGGAGGACATATGTTCAAAAGACGATCTTTTGGCTGCAAATGCTAATGCTATAACTGTTGCAACTTACTGGCAAAATCTAATTTGATTCGGACACGGAAAATAAATAAATCATATATATATATTATTTCAGTGGCTAGATCCCTCCTGCGGCGCTCACAAACGACCGATGGTGAAAAATGAAAGAGAATATATATTACCAGTGAAGAATAGCACTCCAATTTCATAAATATCTATAATTTCTTTAAAAAATGACTTTTAGAAAACTGGACGAAGTGTGCTATTTGCAGAAACTGTTGCTGCAGGTAGATACGCTCCATTATTGCTGTCTACTTATCATTTTGGCCTATGTTTATAAACGTTACAAAGGATTTTGTATGTTTCCGTTATTTGGCGGACTCGGAGGAGGTCTATGGGGTGTCGTGACACCAAACCTAGTGACACCACTGACCCTAACCCCCCACCCGTCGGTACGCCACTGTTAATATCCAGTACCATACGCAAAACATTCATCATAAACCATAAAAAAAATCTGAGAAAATGACTCAAAAAGTACGAAATATTCTAAGTTCCAATAAAATGACGTAACAATGACGCGAAAAGCGAGAAATGACCTAAAAATAAAATACTTAGAAAAATATACAGTCAGTCTGAGAGACTAGACTTTATATCATTTCAAATGACGCATGCTACAAATGCTGCACATGTTAGAAATGCTCAGGAAGGCATCTCACTTCGCTCGAAGCCCCAAGCCTCTTTCAACAGACTCCATTACCCATTAACTTAGGCTTCCCGCGCGGGCACCTCTTTTAAGGGTCACCCTGTATTTGAGTCTGACATCTTTCACAACTCTTTAAGGGTCACCCTGTATTTGAATTGAATCTAACATACTGTACACCTCGTTAAGTGTCACCCTGTATTTTGCACTGACATCCTGCACACCTCTTTAGGAGGCACCCTGTATTCTTATCTGGCATCTTGTATATCTCTTTAGAAGTCACCCTGTATTCTTCTGTGACATCTTGTACATCTCTTTAGGAGTCACCCTGTATTCTTGTCTGACATCTTGCACACCTCGTTAAGGGTCACCCTGTATTGTTATCTGACATCGTGTACATCACTTTAGGAGTCACCCTGTATTCTTGCCTGACATCTTGTATACCTCGTTAAGGGTCACCCTGTATTGTTATCTGACATCGTGTACATCTCCTTAGGAGTCACCCTGTATTCCTGTCTGACATCTTGCACACCTCGTTAAGGGTCACCCTGTATTCTTATCTGACATCGTGTACATCTCTTTAGGAGTCACCCTGTAATCTTATCCGACGTCTTGTATATCTCTTTAGGAGTCACCCTGTATTCTTATCTGACATCTTGTACACCTCTTAAGGAGTCACCCTGTATTCTTATCTGACATCTTGTACACCTCTTTAGGAGTCACCCTGTATTCTTATCTGACATCTTGTACACCTCTTTAGGAGTCAGCCTGTAATCTTATCAGACGTCTTGTATATATGTTTAGGAGTCACCCAGTATTCTTATCTGACATCTTGTACACCTCTTTAGGAGTCACCCTGTATTCTTATCTGACATCTTGTACACCTCTTTAGGAGTCAGCCTGTAATCTTATCAGACGTCTTGTATATATGTTTAGGAGTCACCCAGTATTCTTATCTGACATCTTGTACACCTCTTTAGGAGTCACCCTGTATTCTTATCTGACATCTTGTACACCTCTTTAGGAGTCAGCCTGTAATCTTATCAGACATCTTGTATATATGTTTAGGAGTCACCCAGTATTCTTATCTGGCATCTTGTACACCTCTTAAGGAGTCTCCCTGTATTCTTATCTGACGTCTTGTATATCTCTTTAGGAGTCACCCTGTATTCCTGTCTAGAATAATTTGAATGTTCGAATACTTTCAATATTCGATTATTGGAATAATTTGAATAGTCGAACTATTCATATGTTTGAATCAAATATTCGCATTCGAAATTATTCAATTCGATGTTGGAATATGTACAGCCCTAGTTCTCACCTGGCATGCCCACCTGGATATTGTGGGATTAAATCCCCCATGACATCTTCTACACCTCGTTAAGGGTCACCCTGTATACTTATCTGACATCCTGTACATCACTTTAGGAGTCACCCTGTATTCCTGTCTGACATCTTGTACACCTCGTTAAGGGTCACCCTGTATTCTTATCTGACATGTACATCTCCTTAGGAGTCACCCTGTATTCCTGTATGACATCTTGCACACCTCGTTAAGGGTCACCCTGTATTGCTATCTGACGTCGTGTATATCTTTTTAGGAGTCACCCTGTATTCTTGTCTGAATACCTGTTTTGGAGTCACCCTGTAATCTTATCTGACATCGTGTACATCTCTTTAGGAGTCATCCTGTATTCTTATCTCACATCTTGTACACCCCTTTAGGAGTCATCCTGTATTTTTATCTGACATCTTGTACACCTCTTTAGGAGTCATCCTGTATTCTTATCTGACATCTTGTACACCTCTTTAGGAGTCATCCTGTATTCTTATCTGACATCTTGTACACCTCTTTAGGAGTCATCCTGTATTCTTATCTGACATCTTGTACACCTCTTTAGGAGTCATCCAGTATTCTTATCTGACATCTTGTACACCTCTTTAGGAGTCATCCTGTATTCTTATCTGACATCTTGTACACCTCTTTAGGAGTCATCCTGTATTCTTATCTGACATCTTGTACACCTCTTTAGGAGTCATCCTGTATTCTTATCTGACATCTTGTACACCTCTTTAGGAGTCATCCTGTATTCTTATCTGACATCTTGTACACCTCTTTAGGAGTCATCCTGTATTCTTATCTGACATCTTGTACACCTCTTTAGGAGTCATCCTGTATTCTTATCTGACATCTTGTACACCTCTTTAGGAGTCATCCTGTATTCTTATCTGACATCTTGTACACCTCTTTAGGAGTCACGCACTCGCCGTAACCGTAACGCATAACGTTAGACCCAAGCATAACGACGAAGTCGACAAGATCATTTAATAAATATGCCCTTGTGTAATGTGGGAACCATGAACAGGATTTGTATGTACGTTGGCAATGTCTGTGGTCATCAGACTTCGGGCCCTGCTTATAACCATCATACTGTATATTTCACTAAACTCAAGCTCTTAAAAGAGGCGGTATCACTACCACCTCGACCAATGGAGGTACCCGCTAGATATATTCACTCTCAGTTAAGCCTACAAGTTCTGGCTTTTTGGGAGAGTCAGTGGCTAGCTGACCCACTGCCCAGTAAACTAAGGGCGATTAAGGGAACTACTCGCGTGTGGCGGAGCTCTTTCCGGTCACGGAGAGAGTCCGTCATTTTGTGTAGGCTAAGGATAGGTCATACAAGATCCACCCACTCATACCTAATGAGAAGGGAAGACCCCCCACTTTGTACCTGTGGAGCCACTTTTACCGTGGCCCACATTTTAACCGAGTGTGTGGATCTTGCTGACTTACGAAGAAACCTTGGTTTGCAGATGACACTCAAACTTATATTAGCCGATGACGCGGTGGCTGCTGACCGCGTTATCCGCTTTATAAGTGAGAGTGAGTTAGGGGCAGCAATCTAAATTTTCCAGTGAACATTGACTCAACGATTTGTTCGTTTTTGAATGATAATTATTTGTTTTTCCGTAATTTTTGTTGATTTTTATAATAATTATTTTAATTTAATTTTTTGTTTTATTAGTTTTAGGTCTTTTCAAATTTAGGTGTCCACCTCAAAATTTTAAATTCAATTCCAAATTTGTATTCTTTAATGTGTGTTGGGAGGGGCAGATGACCTTGTGGTTCTGCCCCTTAAAACAACAATAACTAACTAACTCAAGCTCTTAAACCAGAGGGAGTTAGAACTGCTGAGTTTTAATTCACCGGCCATGAAAGCCAATTTAACCTCTTTTTGGAAGCCTTCATAGGGAGGTTAAGGCTGCTTGAGCTTTTAGTTCTCGCAGTCAAGTGGTGCAGTTGCACCTAATATAAAGGGAGGTGGCGCGCAGTTCGTCACTCCTGTGGGGGTCCGGGCGGGGACAGCAAGAGCCCGCCGATGAGCCAGCTTGGTGTCCAAGGCGAAACCTCACACCAGACACGGCACAAACCTAGAAGAATTGCAGAGTTTTAATTCACCGGCCGTGAAAGCCAATATACCATCTTTTTGGAAGCCTTCATAGGGAGGTTAAGGCTGCTTGAGCTTTTAGTTCTCGCAGTCAACTGGTGCAGTTGCACCTTATATAAAGGGAGGTGGCGCGCAGTTCGTCACTCCTGTGGGGGTCCGGGCGGGGACACCAAGAGCCCGCCGATGAGCCTAGCTTGGTGTCCTAGGCGAAACCCCACACAAGACACGGCACAAACCTAGAAGAATTGCTGAGTTTTAATTCACCGGCCGTGAAAGCCAATATACCATCTTTTTGGAAGCCTTCATAGGGAGGTTAAGGCTGCTTGAGCTTTTAGTTCTCGCAGTCAACTGGTGCAGTTGCACCTTATATAAAGGGAGGTGGCGCGCAGTTCGTCACTCCTGTGGGGGTCCGGGCGGGGACACCAAGAGCCCGCCGATGAGCCTAGCTTGGTGTCCTAGGCGAAACCCCACACAAGACACGGCACAAACCTAGAAGAATTGCTGAGTTTTAGTTGACTGAGTATTCGCTGATCTTGGCGAGAGCACGGAGAAGTAGCTTGTGTCTTGCTCAGAAGCTAGCTAGCGAATGACTGCACAGGAAACAACCAAGTACTCGCTCCGTCTATATATAGCCATCTACAGCAAGGCCTCCTAGTGCTTTCCATTTGCGTATCTAGCTCCATGGGTCGTGAACCAAGGAATGTACTTGCTCTTGTTATATCTTTCTCTCATGTCGTCTTTGGCGCATCTGTTGACGGACCTAGGACCAAGCCTAGGACCATTGATTGATGATGTTTCCTTTCTGGGGTAGTGTGGAATTTCTGCTCTAGTATATAAGATTTAACTAATTTGTTCGTATTCTTCAGATTTTTCGTTATACTTTCCCGTTCCTTTATCAAAATGCAGTCAGTGCGAAGATTAAAATCTTAAAAACGGTGTTTTGAGGTGAAAATCGGTGTTTCTGTGGTTGGATGCAAATTTTTGCGCACATTGAAGTCATTCTTCGATCTCGGCCGGGGATCGTATCTCTCGTATCTCATTTTGTGACATCACGACAAAATTACAGTACTCTTGGATGACAGTGGTAGCGAAAAGTCAGATTTGGAGAATCATCATCTTTCAGTCTTTGGTTGGTTCCTCAGTTTAGGGGCTGCGACAACGCGGTCATGTAGCCCGTGTACTTTGGGTGTGTGTAGAATCTGTCTGATAACCGGTGTTAATTGTGATGACTGTATTAGTGTGTGTTATCTGGTTTGTTTTTTTATTTAAGTACTGCAACTTAGAATTTTTCAAATGTTTCCTACTTTTGCCGCCAAGCGCCACCGTCAACGACTACTAGATGAAGTTCAGAACTTAGCTACTAGACGCCACCGCAGTCGGCTCTTGGCAACGACATAGAAACCTAAGAGCGTTGTTTACATTCCTAACCTATCCAATTTAGCTTCACACAGGTGCAATTAGTGGAAGGTTCTTTAACATGCCATAAATCTATGACATGGGACCGCCGGCTTTACTTCCCCTCCGAAGGAAGGCATACTGAGGGATTTTTAACGCTCTTAAAAAATCCGACGGCTTCGGCCGGGTTTGAACCCGCTATCTTGGGCATAGAAGCTCAGCATGCTACCGACTACGTTTCAGTCTTTCAACAATGAGTTTTCTCCATTCATTATTATAATAATAAAATAATGGTTTTACGTTTTTAACTACTGCGGCTCTCTTTGTTATCCGCTGTTGCAGCTGTCTTCGGCGAGCGTTTGGCGTGCCACGGCCCCTCCTACTTCAACTGCTGTTCCACCACACGATGCTGGTGAAGCCACGGGACCTCTACTCTCAGGTGCATAGCTTCATTGTCCCACTACCGTATGTCCTCAGATGTGGGAGATCGGGCATGTTTTGGGCAACTAACGCCATGCCGTCTGCAAATGCCAAGCAGCCCAATTCTGTCGGGTACGTCCAAGCAATCGCGCCAAGATATAGACAAATTTCGAATACCTCAGATTTCTCAACGGATTTCATTTCAATACATATGTTTCTTGATATTCAGTGGTGGGAAAGTGCCCTATTCGAAATTTGTCTATATCTTGGCGCGATTGCTTGGACGTACCCGTTTTTTCTTGTCTGTTTTACCTGTGCAAGAGCTGAGTAAGGACTCCAGAGAATACTCCCCAGGTTAGTGTTTAAATACAAGCTGATGCAATGTGATTATGTTATTGGTATTCTGTTTGTTTATTTACAGTTTCAGAAATGCCACAAGTGACGGATTATGCGCAGAGAAATATTTTCCTCCTCCCCCCTTAATTAGTCGAGAAATCTGTATAATTGTTATTTGGATATATTCCAGAGTGTTCTTAAGCGTAATTTGTTTTGTCATTCCCAGTGTTATATTTTTGTTTATATTTATGGTGAAAACTGGATATGTGGAAGAAGTCTAGATAGGGTGGAGATAAGAATCTCCCCAGAAATAAGGAATTTGTGCGAGCAGGGGCTTACTTGACTTTGAAAGTAGAACAGGAAACAGATTGAGGTCAGGACAAAAACATTATGTTGAAATTTGAGGTTGGTGGAGAGCCTTAAAACCGTAGAATCCTTCTGTTAACTTGATCAAACTCGTTTGTTCTCAAATTTGTATTGTTGATTGGCTGTTTGTGTGGCATGGTTGCCAAGGCTCTCGCCTGCTATGCTCACGATAGCAGGATCGAGCCTGGAATGGTCAGCTGGCAGTGAAGGGGATGTATGGGAGAGGCACATTGTGCCCGTTTAGACCGGAGTCCGCACGACCACATATGCATTTTACCAATAATCAGTCAGCACGAGAATCAAAATATCCCGGAGCGCCAGATGGGTTAAAGCAAATCGCAAAAACGACATCAAATTTATAAAAATGCTTTACTGACTTTTGGCTCAATGCAACAATAAGGATAGAAGGAGATTTAATTGGGTGAAACACATCTGGTAAAATTATCTCAGTTTATTTAAAGTTAAAATCTGACTGCAAGAATGCTCAAAGCAGCATCATCCATGTGTGGCGATCCACACTCTTATTTACACACAATATACAGAAATCTTCCAAACACATTTGACAATCTTCTTGGAAACACAAGTCCGATTGATAGTCCTGTGGACTGTGTTCCAAAATTATTAATCTTTAATTCCATCTCAAAATTAATTGTTCATACTGGAAATAACGTAGATCACTGTTTGACTATTTACATGATATTAACACTCGTAGAATAAATGTTTATAGAATTTCTTAAACTTTCACTTGTTTTCCAGTTTCAAAAAAATATCTCGTCGAAAATATTATCATCATTGAAGCAACACAAATTATGAACACATATTAATAACATTTGAAAAGTATTTGACCATTGAGCATAGCATCGAAGAACTGTGCGAAGCACAACAACAATTAATTGTTCTTCTGACATTAAACAGTTCGAGAAGTGACTCGATTATGAACTTCAAGTTCCAAACAAAATACATGATTTCTGAATCATCAACTTGATCAATAAATGGTTGAACCATTCAACTATTCAATTATCCACTTGGAATCATTATTACAAAAATATTTATATTTATGGCCATTTCTAGCAACTTTCACAACTTGCAATTCTTCGACAGAATGCGGAAATAAGAATTGTAATTTTATAATGAATTCATTTAGTTCATGGCACTAGGATTGAAAATATCCTTCAAATTATTCGTGGTTAAAGAATTATTTTAAATTGGCAGTGGCCCATTCTACTATTTGTGTCAGAACACAATATTATAACAACAACGGCAAAGGTCTTCCTCTGAAGAAGAATAAACTACTATCATGACAAATCCGGGTTCTAGCAAAATCAAAGTCTAAATGGAATTCGTGAACAAGGTTGAAATAAGAACTGATGGTTTCAAAGAAATAACCTTCGGGTTATTCATACGACGAAATGTGTGGCTCCAATACTCCTACTATAAACCTGAGCCATCGAACCTGCTATTTGATTGATGCTCGAAAAAACCTTCGTTCCTGCGACTTAAACATGCGCACCTGGGAATGGCATTTCAACTACTCCACACACATAAATTATCTTCCCAAAATGTATACAATAAATCAAGCCTCTGCTTGTTATCAACACTGGAGGATTAATAATCTTACAAGTTTATTTTATTTTACCATTCAGTTCAACCCGTGACTTTACCATACTTATGAAAATCTTTATTTCACTTTCGAAGTGTATTTACGTCATGATTTTATATAAATACAAAAATATCCTATTTGATACAAATATCAATTGCTTCCCGTTTCATGCCTCTCCGTGTTATATGAAACATATACTTTGCTCATAGCAAATATCAACTGTTCAACCAGAACTGACATGTTGGTTGAATGCGGGCTTGCGCTAACCACTCTCCTTCGGAAAATCTCCTGTTCCAAACTAGAAATGTTTCAACTACTTCATAGGCTCTTTCTCAATACATATGATTATTAGAAAATATAATATCCAAGAATTATTTAGAAAAATTATGAAAATTATTATTATTATTATTAGTGGATTATTATTATTATTATTATTATTTCAAATATGTTTAATTATCATCTCATTATGTGAGAATCCACATGTTCGAACCTTCGAATATGGAAAAAATATCCATTCCTCAACAAAAATAAATTATTAACTTTTACAGTTACATCGGCTGATTACCGTGATTTCCCAAAAATATGAAAAATTCAAATAAATGCTCAAAATGCTCGGTCATCGATCCTAAACTGTTCTGAGTGCTGAAAATGCTCAGAATAACTCTAACAAGTCTTGCGTAAATCATTACAAGCTTTAAATACGACGAAAAAAATGTGTTGGTCATCTGCAGAAAAATAGTTTGTTCCAATTAGCTAGGCATAAAATAATTCAAATGTGGCTTACATTTCTTGATGGTCTTGAAGTGTAGTAAACCTGGTCTATACCAGATTTATCCGTAGACATGCCCTATCGGACAAGCACGTATAATCCTTGTATCGGCCGCCATTGTAGACCCACAAATCGTCTAGTCAGACATAGTGGTAGTATCTTTCGACGTTTTAATAAACTGTTGCTCCATTTTAATATGTGCTTCTAACAAAGCCATAACAGTTTGTTTGAAAAGGGTCAGATCTAAGTGATCTCTTCTTAAATGTGTCAGTTGTAACATAACTCACTGTAATCTCATCAGTACAAGAAAAACGTTGACAGTCTAAGCAATTAACGGCTGTTCTGAAGATCGTTCCCTGGGCATGGTTTATTAATATCACCATCTGCCATGCGCTAGACAACTTGCAGTTTCCCTTGCGTAGACTAACGAACGCCACCGTTATAGACTAGTCTTCAGTGTACTGACAGATCGAAGTGGTTAAATAGTTACAAAAATGAAAACTGACTTGCAATTGGATTTAAACATCCAAGTATTAAGTTACTATTGGACTGTGACAAAATACTATTTTCTAGACAGAGTCTAGCATATGTCCTTTTAGAAATATAAATATTTCCACCAATGTCTGTAGAAATCAATCACCTCAGTGATTCTCCTCACCAGAAACTTACTAAGTTCCAACTCGTTTGCGCAGCACTTCTCGTGACTATCACGATTTGAAAAGTACTTCTGCGTAAATACGGCAACCATGTGCCTTGGCTCAGCGTAGACGCAACTTGCGCTGCAAGTGCTTGTGATGAAGTGAGCTGAACATGCCTCGTCCAGCTGGCTTTTATTCAAAACCGTCAGGGTCACGCGTCATCACCTGATATCTAGAAATCCTCATATCTCTTGAATCCCTGGACCGATTTACTTGATACTAATTGCATTCTCTTTCATTTGGCCGTGCCAGTAATCTGATCCCAGTATCAAGTCTCTGCTCCATAGTTAACTATTTAATCAATAAATAGCCTCAACCTCTGCTATGACTCGCTACGTCATTTACCATCCAACTATCGGTAAAATCCTTCGAAAGGCTTCGAGAAGCAATGTAGCGCGATATTCAAATATCTGAACTTTCAAAAGCGGCTACAGCCTTTCCCTTGATATCTAGGTGTCGGAAACTTGGAATACCCATTCCTAGAGTTGGGGCACATCCACCCCACACCTAGCAAAAAATAAAAATTGAAAAATTTTTATTTTTCCTATCTACACATTAAATTATCTGGTTCTTGAATAATAGATCTTCAGATTTGATGCATTATAAGTTCCCACGATGTTACCAGTTCGTGTATTAGCTACTTCATAGCTTCCATTATTGTTTACTTCCACAATACGATAGGGTCCAGCGTAAAGGCTTGCAAATTTCGAGTACACTCGATTTTGCACGTCAGAGGGTGTAGGTCTTTTCACTAAAACAAGAGTTCCTACGCGCAAGGGTCTGCGAAAACGCTTTCCTCTCACTCTGCGCTCTCTCTTCTCAGCTTGACTCCTCAACTTGTCTAAAGCTAGAGTTTCCCTCATCTGACGACTTGGTTCAATCTCAGGTGGAATAGAGATGATTCGATCCCATAATCGTGTTGGTTTAATTCCATGATGTAGCAACATAGGAATCTGTCCAGTACTCTCATGAATAGTAGAGTTGATGGATTCGGATGCTAAAGAAAGAACATCCATCCATTTCCAATGCTCATTTGGACAATAGAGGCGGCAAAATTTTGCTATCTCAGCCATCACGCGTTCCGCTGGATTGCTCTCTGGATGTCTAATAGAACAAAACAATTGTCTAATTCCAAGATTATTCATGATGGTTCGAAATTCTAATGATGTGAATTGAGGTCCACGATCTGATAAAAGGAATTCCGGTTTGCCTGCTTCCGGAATCACGCTGTCTCTAATTCTCTTCGCACAATACTTTGCGTTTGCCTTCTGAATTGGATGTAACATGGTGTATTTACTGAAAACATCCATAGTCACCAAAATATATCGGTTACCTCTTTTAGACTTTGGGAGAGGACCATACAAATCAGTCGCGAAGATTTCGCAAGGCTTAGAAGGAATAATAGGCCTTGGTAATTCTCTCAGTAACCTAGAATTATGTTTACTCCTTTGGCATAAGTCGCATTCTCGAATAGTGTTTCTGACAGTTTGTCGCATTCGCTCCCACGAAAATTTCTCTTGAATCATGTTGACTGTCTTATCTACTCCAGCATGACCTGCGATTCTATGTGCCATCCAAATAATGGGTTTTTGCAATCGTGGAGGTATCACTACTCTCAGCTTCGTATGGTCGGGATCTGCAAACTTGTAGATTAAACCATCTAACATCATAAAATCTCTTGAAATTCTTTCAGTTTCCACAAAATCATCATCATTTGGATCCATGTTTCCTTGTAGAAAACGAAAAATGTTCCTAAGACGTCGGTCTCTCCTCTGGGATAAATGCAATAACCTTAACCTTCTCAAGGTATCTTCATCTTCCTGCGTCAGGTTAACTTGAAAAACCTTAGATGTAGACTCCACTGCTCTACTCAACAAATCAGCTCCCACATTCAACTTTCCAGGAGTGTGTTCAATAACTAGGTTGAATTGCTGAATAAAAAGTGACCATCTAGTTATTCTATCGCTGGCAAAGTTTGTTCTCAAAATGAACTCCAATGCGTGGTGATCAGTCCTCACAATGACTGAATGTCCAATCAACATTTTCTTCCACGACTCCAAAGCGAATATTACAGCAAGTGCTTCTAACTCTGTGGTGTAATAATTCCTCTCTGATGGACGAAGTTTCCTGCTAATGAACGCCAGGTAATGTCTCTTGTGGTCTTCATCTTCTTGAAGTAGAATAGCTCCAATCCCTACGGTGGATGCATCAGATTCTATGATGAAATTCTTGGTAAAGTCAGGATACTCCAATTTCACACTGTTTACCAATAACCTCTTGGCATCTTGAAATGATTTTTCACAATCTTTATCCCATTTCCATTTATTTCCTTTCTTTAACAACTCCTGCAATGGCGCAACTGTCTTGGTGAAGTTCGGACAATGCCCTGCAAAGAATTGGCATGTCCCGAGAAAACTGCGGACATTCTTCACTCTAGTAGGTCTAGGGAAATTTGCAATTGCTTGTATCTTCGTCTCATTGGGACGGTATCCTTCTCCATCCAAAATGTGACCCAAAAATTTTATTTCCTTTCGAAAGAACTGACATTTTCGAAGGTTTACTTTGAAGTTCGCTTTTCTCAAATCTGCGAATAACATTTGAAGATGTAGCAAATGTTCCTCCTTAGTCTCGGATGCAATTAAGATATCATCAATATAACGAATTGCTATCTCTTTCACTTCAGGACTCAAATTTTGTTCTAGGGCTCTGATCAAAACGGATCCAGATGTTTTAACTCCAAATGGTAAACGGCGGAATACATATGTCTGCTGGTCAAAGATAAATCCTGTAAACTTCTTAGAATCTTCACTAAGCCTAATATGATGGTAGGAAGAAGTGAGATCAATATTAGAGAACCAGACCTTGCCTTGGAATTTCCTCAACAGTTCCCTAATGATTGGTGGTCTGTCATACTCTGGCAGTAATCTCGAATTCAAATTTCGCGCGTCTAAACATAGTCTCAGACTTCCATCTTGCTTAGACACTACTGCTAATGGATTGACATAAGATGTAGTATACTTTTCAATCACATTGTTGTTTTCCATTTCCTTGATAAGCACTTTTACTCTTTCCCGATGCTTTTCTGCTACTGGATACAATTTAGCATGAAAAGGTGCATCATCATTTACACGAATACGATATTCAAAATCCTTAATTTCACCAGGTTTAATGTCAAAAATATATTGATAGTCTTCCAAAATTTTCCCTAGCTCTGGGGACTCCTTCTCAGTGTAGACTTCTCTTCCTTCAGCTTCATGAAAAATCAGAGACCATTGAGCATCTCCCTCGATGTCTTCTTCTTCTTTTCCCTCGAAGTTAATCTCTTCGGTATTCTTGAATTTAATCGTCTCTGTCTTCATATCTATCACTGCTTGATATTTCTGAATGAAATCTGCTCCCAATATCATGTCAAAAGCCATGTCCTTCATTACAACAAATACATGTCGAAAATCATGTCCTCCAATCGTAATACATAAGTATAATTGTGTTTTACACAGAGATATTTTATTGGGTATTATTCCTTGGATCTTAATTCCTGATACTGGAATTTCCTCTAAATTCTCTTTGAGCTTCCACAGAATATAAAGCTTCTCACTCACCAGACAAAGCATAGCCCCAGTATCGATCAAAGTATCGACAGGCATACCAAATACTTCGCATGAAATGATTGGCATTCTAATTCTGGTACCCATTTCTTTTCGTTCGTCATTCTGTTGAATTAAGTCATCATCCTCTGCTTGCCATTTAATTATTCTGGAAGTGAAAGTATTCAAAATTCTATCTTCTACTGTGAATTCGAAGTTTTTTTTTCATTACCATTCCCCCGGGATTGTTGTGTTCCCGATGTACCTGGATTATTGGGCCTCTGCTCCACAAATTGCAAGTTATCTTGGTGTCTTGCTTCCAAATTTTTCCTTGTGTCCTTGTTAAACTCTTCATTGGACTGACGAGTATCTACATTCCCTCTGTTATTATAATTATTTCTACCAAAGGATCTTCTTTCCTGGTACCTTCCTTGAGTATCACGTGGTCTTCTCCATCGAGTGTTGTATCGATTACCACCATCCGGTCTCGCATATGGTTGGTAACTGTATCTGTTACTGTATTGGTTCCATCCTCTTTTATTGGAATCTTCCCTCGGCGATTTCTCTTCTCGCTCCTCTCGAATCTCTCGAGGTGTCTGAGAATAACTGTCAGCCATAACAGCATACACAGCGTTGTTATTCTTTGCTCCCTTCTGATGGAAGAATTGAGCGTTTGTATGATCCAGCTTCTGTAATACTTCATCAAACTGTTCCATATTGTAGATATCAGCAGCGATCAAAGTCCTCTGGACGTCTGCTGGAAATTGACGTATCAATGCAGTAATCAACTCGTTATCTGGCATCGGCGGATCTAAATGATGGAGTTTAGACAGCTGTCCAGAAAAGTACGTAGAGTATCGAGTAGGTTGTGACGTCGAGAATCTCTTCGAATACAACTCTGCTCTAACTTGCTGTTGGGTTTCAGGGGACCAAAACTTCTTCAATAGCCCACGAGAAAACTCCTCAAAAGTGTTTAGAGTGGATCTAAATGCTCTAAACCACAAAAGTGTGGGACCTTCCAAGAACTTCCCTATCACTCGGATCTGTCTTTCTTTAGGGATCTTAGAATCTTTCAGGTAATCACCTGCTTCTCTCAAAAATTCCACGGGTGTTACAGAATCTCGCCCTGAAAATTTAGAAGGCTTATCTTCTATATTCTTAAATACAGTTATGGGGTTGGATTGAAATACTGTCCTGACCTCATCCTGTCTATCAGTCTCTCTAGCTGCTCCTAGATTTATCTGTATCTGTTCCTTTCCCCTTACATTCGGCATTTTCAACAGATGATCAGACTGTTTCTCATCCTTTATTTGAGTTTTCATAGCCTCAAGTTCCTTCTGGTTTTCTTCTGCCATCTTCTTGATTGCTTCAGTCTCTCTACAATTGTCTTTAACATCAACGGATATCTGGTTCATAACAGCTTCATGACTTTTCAATGACCCTGTCATATCTGATATGTCCTTCTGAGTTGCTTGGATATCCCTGGCAATTACTTCAATATGGGATGACAAAGATTCCCTAATCTCCTTGATTCCCTCTTGGTTCTCCAACTTGAGTGTGTCTTTAATTTCATTGACAACTGTGGTCTTGATTTCAGTTTGCAATTCACTAATCACACCTTCTCTTATTTCTCCCATGACAAGTTCCTTGAATTGTTCCGTTAAACGTTGAACAACTAGAATTCCCATCTCGTTACTCTCCTTCTTCACTCTGACTTCCAGGTTGACCATGTCTTCACCAACTTTCCTAAGACCATGTTCTATCCTATCAGCTAAGCTTTGGGATCGAAGATCGGCATCGCGAAATTTATCGTCCATTAAACTAGCGTTAGTAGCTAATGAAGTTTCGAGCTCATGTGTTTTATCGCATAATTTATTCATTTTACTTTCAAGTGTCATTTTCAAAATGTCAGAATTCTCTTTAAATTTACTTTCCATTGAATTAAATTTACTGTTTAAATTTTCTTTCAAGTTCCCTTTTAACCTGCTTTCTAAAGAATCAGAATTTTCTTTAAGTTTATTTTCCAAAGAATCAGAATTTTCTTTAAGTTTACTTTCCAAAGAATCAGAATTTTCTTTAAGTTTATCATTCAAACTTTCTTTAAGTTTATTCTCTAAAGAATCAGAATTTTCTTTAAGTTTATCATTTAAATTTTCTTTAAGTATATTTTCTAAAGAATCAGAATTTTCTTTAAGCTTTTCATCTAAACTTTCTTTCAAGTTATTTTTTAATTTATTTTCTAAAGAATCAGAATTTTCTTTAAGTTTCTTTTCTAAAGCCTCAGTATTTTCTTTCATAATGGCTGCTACACGCAGTCCAGCCTCTTTCGAACTCTCCTCCAAACTCCTCATCATCCTCATCATTTCTTCCATAATTTCAATTATTATTCAAAACTTAGGGGTATACAACAGTGGCAAACACAAGCTTATAACTAGAACAAGAAATATGAATAGCTAATTGGAACACTATAATAAAATGAGATTTGTCCTAATATCGACGTGATGGAAAAACGAAATTCTCTACTTTTACGAATTACATTTACCATAATATCACAAGAAAAATATGCAAGTTCTCAAATATCCTCCACCTGGATTCTAATAATGTGTATATCCAGTCATCGAACGTTTACTACTGAATTTACTTGACGCCCTAATGGTTAAGCCATTATCAAAAATAATCAAACCCATTCTAATTATTAACCAAGTTAAATTTTTAAGTTTCCCCACTAATTGGGTTTCCTACTAATTTATTCATCCAAACCAGACATCTCTCAACTCCCAAAATATTTCTATAAAAATTATCACAATTTCAAATCGGCATGCGATTGACCATGTCTAAATCGGGACCCACGTTCGAAGCCATTTCTCTCTCTATCTTATTTTATGTGCCCGTTTAGACCGGAGTCCGCACGACCACATATGCATTTTACCAATAATCAGTCAGCACGAGAATCAAAATATCCCGGAGCGCCAGATGGGTTAAAGCAAATCGCAAAAACGACATCAAATTTATAAAAATGCTTTACTGATTTTTGGCTCAATGCAACAATAAGGATAGAAGGAGATTTAATTGGGTGAAACACATCTGGTAAAATTATCTCAGTTTATTTAAAGTTAAAATCTGACTGCAAGAATGCTCAAAGCAGCATCATCCATGTGTGGCGATCCACACTCTTATTTACACACAATATACAGAAATCTTCCAAACACATTTGACAATCTTTTTGGAAACACAAGTCCGATTGATAGTCCTGTGGACTGTGTTCCAAAATTATTAATCTTTAATTCCATCTCAACATTAATTGTTCATACTGGAAATAACGTAGATCACTGTTTGACTATTTACATGATATTAACACTCGTAGAATAAATGTTTATAGAATTTCTTAAACTTTCACTTGTTTTCCAGTTTCAAAAAATATCTCGTCGAAAATATTATCATCATTGAAGCAACACAAATTATGAACACATATTAATAAAATTTGAAAAGTATTTGACCATTGAGCATAGCATCGAAGAACTGTGCGAAGCACAACAACAATTAATTGTTCTTCTGACATTAAACAGTTCGAGAAGTGACTCGATTATGAACTTCAAGTTCCAAACAAAATACATGATTTCTGAATCATCAACTTGATTGTGGTGTTTGAAGCCATATTTTCAGTGTTGCCTTAGTAAACAAGAGTTTAGTGCTTTTCAGTCGGTCAACACGAATGTACCCAAAAGAGATGGGTTATGCCCTAATCCTGAAATAAATTACATGAGATTAATAAAACACTAGGATGACCAGTTTCGATCGTCAAGCGATCATCATCAGATCCAATACACTTAGGCTATAAAATCTATGTTTGAAATACAGGTGAAAATATTTACAATATGTACAATTATTTAGTTGCAGTATTGGTACTGCAACTGTCAGTGTATGCTAAATGCAGTATATATGTTAGGTGAAATGCTAAATGGTGATGGCTATCCGGAGATTGTACTTTAGAGAGATTATATGGTTGTAAACTATGGTTAAACTATACAATTTTAGGCTAACTACTTATCTGATTGTCTTCCGTACTACAGCTATTCGCAGTTTCCGTGCTCACTTGAACTCGCTGTGCGGCCGACTGCGGTGGTTATCTTAACGACTGGTTTTTCCCTGCCTTCCCCCCTGTCCCTACGTGCTGTGGGGAGTGATCGCGATGTGTTTATGTGAGGTGTTGCCAACCTAGATACGATGTATGTTATTGAATGAGGTGGATCTACAACTATTAAAGACCGTGGATTAGTCCTCGCCACGCGTGGAGCATAACCCATTCGAACTAAGCGTTGACGGTCTTATGAGGACGTCCCGGCACCTTTAATACTGCCTCTAATATGGGCCTTGGTTTATTGCAGAAGAAAAAGTACATCGTACACCTGATCCAGATAACATTTACCTATTAAAAACCCCCTAATTTCCCCCCTTTTTTTATCTAGCTTGGCTGTGTCGCTAAATTGAGTTTTGTTTCCGACAGGGTGTGTTTTTTAGTAGCGTGAAGAGGGGTGAGCTCTCCATGAACGTGTGTTCATTTAGATTGTTGGGATTGTTTCGTTTGGCTAGGTGTATCTCGATTGCTTCCTTTATGTCAAGAGCTCTGCCTTTCGATTCGTGATGGATTATTTTAAGGTCCGACTCTATGTTGGTAAAGCTATGCCCTGCGTCACACATATGTTCGCACACGGCTGAATGTGTTCCGTATCTTATCGCATTTCTATGTTCATTATAACGTGTGTCTACTCGCCTTCCACTCTGCCCGATGTAATTAGCTTGACAATCGGTGTCTTGGCACGTTATAGAATATACCCCTGACCTTGAATACGGGTCACGTTTATTTAGATTACTATTTAGGAGGTGCCTAGCGGTTGTGTTTTTCGTTGTGAAAGCTATCTTTATGCCTTGCTTTTTGAATAGGTTAGTGATTTTATATGTATTCGCATTCACATAGTTGAAACGCGCAAATTTTTTCTCATTACTGTCCGGTTTGGGAATCGTTTTATCTTTATTTTTATGTTTGGCTATAATTTGATTTATTTTGCTTGGCGAGAAGTTGTTTTCCCTTGCTATTTGCATAATAGTTCTTATTTCCTTATTATAGTTGTCTTTTGACATGGGTATGTTTAAAGCCCTGTGCACCATTGAATTGAAACCCGCTAGTTTGTGCGTACTGGGGTGATTAGACTGATTGTCGATTGCATGCGAGGTTTGTGTTGCTTTCCGGAATATGGAATATGAAAGGTCGTTGTCTTTACGTTCAATAGTTATATCGAGATAATTTATTTTCCGGTCTATTTCGGATTCCTTAGTGAATTTGATAGAATGGTGAAGGCTATTAATGGATTGGAGAATTGTTTCTTCGCTAGTTAGTTCAGTATCGTAGATGCAAATTACATCATCTACGTATCTTTTCCATATTACTATTCCCTTTGTTGAAGTCTTTTCTAAGAACGCATTTTCTAGTGCATTGATGAAGATGTCAGCGATTAAACCACTTAGTGGCGATCCCATTGCTAGGCCTTCTCTCTGTGTGTATATTTTATTGTCGAATTGAAACACGTTTTGGGTGAGAACGACCCTCAGTAATCTCACAATCTCTTCAATTTCTTTTGCCGAATTGTTGGATTTTAAGTTGTTTTCGATAGTGTTGATTGCTTCAATAATCGGAATATTGGTGTACATGTTAGTTACGTCGAAGGATACTAGCCTGAAGCTAGGTTTCATTTGTAGGGTGTTCAATGCTGTTACTAGTTCTGTTGTGTTCTTTACAGAGTTGTTTTTGTCGTTGGAAAGACGGCATTTTAAGATTTTTAGTAACTCTTTGCTGATTTTGTAATTAGGGGCATTCCTACAATTGACTATTGGTCTCATTGGGCATTCCTTTTTGTGTATTTTTGGTTGTCCCCTCAATGACGGTATTTTCGGGTTCATGTTTATTAGTTTTGATTTTTCGGCTTTGGTCAGTATGTATTCTGTTTCTTTTAGCGCACTTTTTATTTGTTTTTGGAATTTGTTGGTGGGGTCTTTTGTTAATTCCTTGATTTCGTTGTTGTTTAGGAATTCGACTGTTTTTTCAATGTATTCTGTTTTGTTCAAAATTACTGTAGTGTTTCCCTTATCTGCTTTTGTGATGATTAAGTCATGTTCTTTTATTTTTTGTTTCAACGACTTTATTTCTTTGATTTGTTTGTTGTTTTGAATGTTATTGCTATCGCCCTCTCGTTTGAGGATTTTCTTGGCTTCGTTGGTGGCGAGATTTTTGGTTAATTCCCTGTCTTCTGCTGGGAGCTTGTGACTGGCTATCTCAATATCTGTGATTAACTGTTTTATATTGTGGTTCGTGTGTGCGTCTGTGCAGTTGTATTTCAAACCTTTGTCTAACATATTCATTTCACCTTGAGAAAAGGTTACGTTCGTTCTGTTGTTTACTCTGCTGTGGAAATTGAATTCATTGTTATTCGTGTGTTGTTCGTTAGATTGATGGTTCTGTGTTTCTCCTAGTTTTCTTAATTTATTTTCTAGCGTTTCATGCTTCCTCGTTGCTCTGATTTTGATGGTGTCATGTAGGTGTTCGGTGAAGCTGTCCCATTGGGCTGCGTGCCAGAAATTACTTAGTTGCAATTGAATGTCGTATAATTGTTGGTTAATTTTTTGCTTTCTTATGTATGCAAATCTTAATTCGTTTTTTATCCAAAGCGCTTTGGCTTGTTTAGTTGAAATGATCGAGGCTGGTGTGTTCGGTACGGTTTTAATTGGTACGTATTTAGGGGTGAGGTTTAGTTCTATACATTTTTTGTTGAACCAAATTGACTTGTCTAAATTCATGAGTTTAAGCCTGAGTGATTTGAATTTCTTGGCTTCACGATTTGCCTGACTAGCCGTGAACATTGTGGTGTTTGAAGCCATATTTTCAGTGTTGCCTTAGTAAACAAGAGTTTAGTGCTTTTCAGTCGGTCAACACGAATGTACCCAAAAGAGATGGGTTATGCCCTAATCCTGAAATAAATTACATGAGATTAATAAAACACTAGGATGACCAGTTTCGATCGTCAAGCGATCATCATCAGATCCAATACACTTAGGCTATAAAATCTATGTTTGAAATACAGGTGAAAATATTTACAATATGTACAATTATTTAGTTGCAGTATTGGTACTGCAACTGTCAGTGTATGCTAAATGCAGTATATATGTTAGGTGAAATGCTAAATGGTGATGGCTATCCGGAGATTGTACTTTAGAGAGATTATATGGTTGTAAACTATGGTTAAACTATACAATTTTAGGCTAACTACTTATCTGATTGTCTTCCGTACTACAGCTATTCGCAGTTTCCGTGCTCACTTGAACTCGCTGTGCGGGACGTCCTCATAAGACCGTCAACGCTTAGTTCGAATGGGTTATGCTCCACGCGTGGCGAGGACTAATCCACGGTCTTTAATAGTTGTAGATCCACCTCATTCAATAACATACATCGTATCTAGGTTGGCAACACCTCACATAAACACATCGCGATCACTCCCCACAGCACGTAGGGACAGGGGGGAAGGCAGGGAAAAACCAGTCGTTAAGATAACCACCGCAGTCGGCCGCACAGCGAGTTCAAGTGAGCACGGAAACTGCGAATAGCTGTAGTACGGAAGACAATCAGATAAGTAGTTAGCCTAAAATTGTATAGTTTAACCATAGTTTACAACCATATAATCTCTCTAAAGTACAATCTCCGGATAGCCATCACCATTTAGCATTTCACCTAACATATATACTGCATTTAGCATACACTGACAGTTGCAGTACCAATACTGCAACTAAATAATTGTACATATTGTAAATATTTTCACCTGTATTTCAAACATAGATTTTATAGCCTAAGTGTATTGGATCTGATGATGATCGCTTGACGATCGAAACTGGTCATCCTAGTGTTTTATTAATCTCATGTAATTTATTTCAGGATTAGGGCATAACCCATCTCTTTTGGGTACATTCGTGTTGACCGACTGAAAAGCACTAAACTCTTGTTTACTAAGGCAACACTGAAAATATGGCTTCAAACACCACAATGTTCACGGCTAGTCAGGCAAATCGTGAAGCCAAGAAATTCAAATCACTCAGGCTTAAACTCATGAATTTAGACAAGTCAATTTGGTTCAACAAAAAATGTATAGAACTAAACCTCACCCCTAAATACGTACCAATTAAAACCGTACCGAACACACCAGCCTCGATCATTTCAACTAAACAAGCCAAAGCGCTTTGGATAAAAAACGAATTAAGATTTGCATACATAAGAAAGCAAAAAATTAACCAACAATTATACGACATTCAATTGCAACTAAGTAATTTCTGGCACGCAGCCCAATGGGACAGCTTCACCGAACACCTACATGACACCATCAAAATCAGAGCAACGAGGAAGCATGAAACGCTAGAAAATAAATTAAGAAAACTAGGAGAAACACAGAACCATCAATCTAACGAACAACACACGAATAACAATGAATTCAATTTCCACAGCAGAGTAAACAACAGAACGAACGTAACCTTTTCTCAAGGTGAAATGAATATGTTAGACAAAGGTTTGAAATACAACTGCACAGACGCACACACGAACCACAATATAAAACAGTTAATCACAGATATTGAGATAGCCAGTCACAAGCTCCCAGCAGAAGACAGGGAATTAACCAAAAATCTCGCCACCAACGAAGCCAAGAAAATCCTCAAACGAGAGGGCGATAGCAATAACATTCAAAACAACAAACAAATCAAAGAAATAAAGTCGTTGAAACAAAAAATAAAAGAACATGACTTAATCATCACAAAAGCAGATAAGGGAAACACTACAGTAATTTTGAACAAAACAGAATACATTGAAAAAACAGTCGAATTCCTAAACAACAACGAAATCAAGGAATTAACAAAAGACCCCACCAACAAATTCCAAAAACAAATAAAAAGTGCGCTAAAAGAAACAGAATACATACTGACCAAAGCCGAAAAATCAAAACTAATAAACATGAACCCGAAAATACCGTCATTGAGGGGACAACCAAAAATACACAAAAAGGAATGCCCAATGAGATCAATAGTCAATTGTAGGAATGCCCCTAATTACAAAATCAGCAAAGAGTTACTAAAAATCTTAAAATGCCGTCTTTCCAACGACAAAAACAACTCTGTAAAGAACACAACAGAACTAGTAACAGCATTGAACACCCTACAAATGAAACCTAGCTTCAGGCTAGTATCCTTCGACGTAACTAACATGTACACCAATATTCCGATTATTGAAGCAATCAACACTATCGAAAACAACTTAAAATCCAACAATTCGGCAAAAGAAATTGAAGAGATTGTGAGATTACTGAGGGTCGTTCTCACCCAAAACGTGTTTCAATTCGACAATAAAATATACACACAGAGAGAAGGCCTAGCAATGGGATCGCCACTAAGTGGTTTAATCGCTGACATCTTCATCAATGCACTAGAAAATGCGTTCTTAGAAAAGACTTCAACAAAGGGAATAGTAATATGGAAAAGATACGTAGATGATGTAATTTGCATCTACGATACTGAACTAACTAGCGAAGAAACAATTCTCCAATCCATTAATAGCCTTCACCATTCTATCAAATTCACTAAGGAATCCGAAATAGACCGGAAAATAAATTATCTCGATATAACTATTGAACGTAAAGACAACGACCTTTCATATTCCATATTCCGGAAAGCAACACAAACCTCGCATGCAATCGACAATCAGTCTAATCACCCCAGTACGCACAAACTAGCGGGTTTCAATTCAATGGTGCACAGGGCTTTAAACATACCCATGTCAAAAGACAACTATAATAAGGAAATAAGAACTATTATGCAAATAGCAAGGGAAAACAACTTCTCGCCAAGCAAAATAAATCAAATTATAGCCAAACATAAAAATAAAGATAAAACGATTCCCAAACCGGACAGTAATGAGAAAAAATTTGCGCGTTTCAACTATGTGAATGCGAATACATATAAAATCACTAACCTATTCAAAAAGCAAGGCATAAAGATAGCTTTCACAACGAAAAACACAACCGCTAGGCACCTCCTAAATAGTAATCTAAATAAACGTGACCCGTATTCAAGGTCAGGGGTATATTCTATAACGTGCCAAGACACCGATTGTCAAGCTAATTACATCGGGCAGAGTGGAAGGCGAGTAGACACACGTTATAATGAACATAGAAATGCGATAAGATACGGAACACATTCAGCCGTGTGCGAACATATGTGTGACGCAGGGCATAGCTTTACCAACATAGAGTCGGACCTTAAAATAATCCATCACGAATCGAAAGGCAGAGCTCTTGACATAAAGGAAGCAATCGAGATACACCTAGCCAAACGAAACAATCCCAACAATCTAAATGAACACACGTTCATGGAGAGCTCACCCCTCTTCACGCTACTAAAAAACACACCCTGTCGGAAACAAAACTCAATTTAGCGACACAGCCAAGCTAGATAAAAAAAGGGGGGAAATTAGGGGGTTTTTAATAGGTAAATGTTATCTGGATCAGGTGTACGATGTACTTTTTCTTCTGCAATAAACCAAGGCCCATATTAGAGGCAGTATTAAAGGTGCCGGGACGTCCTCATAAGACCGTCAACGCTTAGTTCGAATGGGTTATGCTCCACGCGTGGCGAGGACTAATCCACGGTCTTTAATAGTTGTAGATCCACCTCATTCAATAACATACATCGTATCTAGGTTGGCAACACCTCACATAAACACATCGCGATCACTCCCCACAGCACGTAGGGACAGGGGGGAAGGCAGGGAAAAACCAGTCGTTAAGATAACCACCGCAGTCGGCCGCACAGCGAGTTCAAGTGAGCACGGAAACTGCGAATAGCTGTAGTACGGAAGACAATCAGATAAGTAGTTAGCCTAAAATTGTATAGTTTAACCATAGTTTACAACCATATAATCTCTCTAAAGTACAATCTCCGGATAGCCATCACCATTTAGCATTTCACCTAACATATATACTGCATTTAGCATACACTGACAGTTGCAGTACCAATACTGCAACTAAATAATTGTACATATTGTAAATATTTTCACCTGTATTTCAAACATAGATTTTATAGCCTAAGTGTATTGGATCTGATGATGATCGCTTGACGATCGAAACTGGTCATCCTAGTGTTTTATTAATCTCATGTAATTTATTTCAGGATTAGGGCATAACCCATCTCTTTTGGGTACATTCGTGTTGACCGACTGAAAAGCACTAAACTCTTGTCATCAACTTGATCAATAAATGGTTGAACCATTCAACTATTCAATTATCCACTTGGAATCATTATTACAAAAATATTTATATTTATGGCCATTTCTAGCAACTTTCACAACTTGCAATTCTTCGACAGAATGCGGAAATAAGAATTGTAATTTTATAATGAATTCATTTAGTTCATGGCACTAGGATTGAAAATATCCTTCAAATTATTCGTGGTTAAAGAATTATTTTAAATTGGCAGTGGCCCATTCTACTATTTGTGTCAGAACACAATATTATAACAACAACGGCAAAGGTCTTCCTCTGAAGAAGAATAAACTACTATCATGACAAATCCGGGTTCTAGCAAAATCAAAGTCTAAATGGAATTCGTGAACAAGGTTGAAATAAGAACTGATGGTTTCAAAGAAATAACCTTCGGGTTATTCATACGACGAAATGTGTGGCTCCAATACTCCTACTATAAACCTGAGCCATCGAACCTGCTATTTGATTGATGCTCGAAAAAACCTTCGTTCCTGCGACTTAAACATGCGCACCTGGGAATGGCATTTCAACTACTCCACACACATAAATTATCTTCCCAAAATGTATACAATAAATCAAGCCTCTGCTTGTTATCAACACTGGAGGATTAATAAACTTACAAGTTTATTTTATTTTACCATTCAGTTCAACCCGTGACTTTACCATACTTATGAAAATCTTTATTTCACTTTCGAAGTGTATTTACGTCATGATTTTATATAAATACAAAAATATCCTATTTGATACAAATATCAATTGCTTCCCGTTTCATGCCTCTCCGTGTTATATGAAACATATACTTTGCTCATAGCAAATATCAACTGTTCAACCAGAACTGACATGTTGGTTGAATGCGGGCTTGCGCTAACCACTCTCCTTCGGAAAATCTCCTGTTCCAAACTAGAAATGTTTCAACTACTTCATAGGCTCTTTCTCAATACATATGATTATTAGAAAATATAATATCCAAGAATTATTTAGAAAAATTATGAAAATTATTATTATTATTATTAGTGGATTATTATTATTATTATTATTATTTCAAATATGTTTAATTATCATCTCATTATGTGAGAATCCACATGTTCGAACCTTCGAATATGGAAAAAATATCCATTCCTCAACAAAAATAAATTATTAACTTTTACAGTTACATCGGCTGATTACCGTGATTTCCCAAGAATATGAAAAATTCAAATAAATGCTCAAAATGCTCGGTCATCGATCCTAAACTGTTCTGAGTGCTGAAAATGCTCAGAATAACTCTAACAAGTCTTGCGTAAATCATTACAAGCTTTAAATACGACGAAAAAAATGTGTTGGTCATCTGCAGAAAAATAGTTTGTTCCAATTAGCTAGGCATAAAATAATTCAAATGTGGCTTACATTTCTTGATGGTCTTGAAGTGTAGTAAACCTGGTCTATACCAGATTTATCCGTAGACATGCCCTATCGGACAAGCACGTATAATCCTTGTATCGGCCGCCATTGTAGACCCACAAATCGTCTAGTCAGACATAGTGGTAGTATCTTTCGACGTTTTAATAAACTGTTGCTCCATTTTAATATGTGCTTCTAACAAAGCCATAACAGTTTGTTTGAAAAGGGTCAGATCTAAGTGATCTCTTCTTAAATGTGTCAGTTGTAACATAACTCACTGTAATCTCATCAGTACAAGAAAAACGTTGACAGTCTAAGCAATTAACGGCTGTTCTGAAGATCGTTCCCTGGGCATGGTTTATTAATATCACCATCTGCCATGCGCTAGACAACTTGCAGTTTCCCTTGCGTAGACTAACGAACGCCACCGTTATAGACTAGTCTTCAGTGTACTGACAGATCGAAGTGGTTAAATAGTTACAAAAATGAAAACTGACTTGCAATTGGATTTAAACATCCAAGTATTAAGTTACTATTGGACTGTGACAAAATACTATTTTCTAGACAGAGTCTAGCATATGTCCTTTTAGAAATATAAATATTTCCACCAATGTCTGTAGAAATCAATCACCTCAGTGATTCTCCTCACCAGAAACTTACTAAGTTCCAACTCGTTTGCGCAGCACTTCTCGTGACTATCACGATTTGAAAAGTACTTCTGCGTAAATACGGCAACCATGTGCCTTGGCTCAGCGTAGACGCAACTTGCGCTGCAAGTGCTTGTGATGAAGTGAGCTGAACATGCCTCGTCCAGCTGGCTTTTATTCAAAACCGTCAGGGTCACGCGTCATCACCTGATATCTAGAAATCCTCATATCTCTTGAATCCCTGGACCGATTTACTTGATACTAATTGCATTCTCTTTCATTTGGCCGTGCCAGTAATCTGATCCCAGTATCAAGTCTCTGCTCCATAGTTAACTATTTAATCAATAAATAGCCTCAACCTCTGCTATGACTCGCTACGTCATTTACCATCCAACTATCGGTAAAATCCTTCGAAAGGCTTCGAGAAGCAATGTAGCGCGATATTCAAATATCTGAACTTTCAAAAGCGGCTACAGCCTTTCCCTTGATATCTAGGTGTCGGAAACTTGGAATACCCATTCCTAGAGTTGGGGCACATCCACCCCACACCTAGCAAAAAATAAAAATTGAAAAATTTTTATTTTTCCTATCTACACATTAAATTATCTGGTTCTTGAATAATAGATCTTCAGATTTGATGCATTATAAGTTCCCACGATGTTACCAGTTCGTGTATTAGCTACTTCATAGCTTCCATTATTGTTTACTTCCACAATACGATAGGGTCCAGCGTAAAGGCTTGCAAATTTCGAGTACACTCGATTTTGCACGTCAGAGGGTGTAGGTCTTTTCACTAAAACAAGAGTTCCTACGCGCAAGGGTCTGCGAAAACGCTTTCCTCTCACTCTGCGCTCTCTCTTCTCAGCTTGACTCCTCAACTTGTCTAAAGCTAGAGTTTCCCTCATCTGACGACTTGGTTCAATCTCAGGTGGAATAGAGATGATTCGATCCCATAATCGTGTTGGTTTAATTCCATGATGTAGCAACATAGGAATCTGTCCAGTACTCTCATGAATAGTAGAGTTGATGGATTCGGATGCTAAAGAAAGAACATCCATCCATTTCCAATGCTCATTTGGACAATAGAGGCGGCAAAATTTTGCTATCTCAGCCATCACGCGTTCCGCTGGATTGCTCTCTGGATGTCTAATAGAACAAAACAATTGTCTAATTCCAAGATTATTCATGATGGTTCGAAATTCTAATGATGTGAATTGAGGTCCACGATCTGATAAAAGGAATTCCGGTTTGCCTGCTTCCGGAATCACGCTGTCTCTAATTCTCTTCGCACAATACTTTGCGTTTGCCTTCTGAATTGGATGTAACATGGTGTATTTACTGAAAACATCCATAGTCACCAAAATATATCGGTTACCTCTTTTAGACTTTGGGAGAGGACCATACAAATCAGTCGCGAAGATTTCGCAAGGCTTAGAAGGAATAATAGGCCTTGGTAATTCTCTCAGTAACCTAGAATTATGTTTACTCCTTTGGCATAAGTCGCATTCTCGAATAGTGTTTCTGACAGTTTGTCGCATTCGCTCCCACGAAAATTTCTCTTGAATCATGTTGACTCCAGCATGACCTGCGATTCTATGTGCCATCCAAATAATGGGTTTTTGCAATCGTGGAGGTATCACTACTCTCAGCTTCGTATGGTCGGGATCTGCAAACTTGTAGATTAAACCATCTAACATCATAAAATCTCTTGAAATTCTTTCAGTTTCCACAAAATCATCATCATTTGGATCCATGTTTCCTTGTAGAAAACGAAAAATGTTCCTAAGACGTCGGTCTCTCCTCTGGGATAAATGCAATAACCTTAACCTTCTCAAGGTATCTTCATCTTCCTGCGTCAGGTTAACTTGAAAAACCTTAGATGTAGACTCCACTGCTCTACTCAACAAATCAGCTCCCACATTCAACTTTCCAGGAGTGTGTTCAATAACTAGGTTGAATTGCTGAATAAAAAGTGACCATCTAGTTATTCTATCGCTGGCAAAGTTTGTTCTCAAAATGAACTCCAATGCGTGGTGATCAGTCCTCACAATGACTGAATGTCCAATCAACATTTTCTTCCACGACTCCAAAGCGAATATTACAGCAAGTGCTTCTAACTCTGTGGTGTAATAATTCCTCTCTGATGGACGAAGTTTCCTGCTAATGAACGCCAGGTAATGTCTCTTGTGGTCTTCATCTTCTTGAAGTAGAATAGCTCCAATCCCTACGGTGGATGCATCAGATTCTATGATGAAATTCTTGGTAAAGTCAGGATACTCCAATTTCACACTGTTTACCAATAACCTCTTGGCATCTTGAAATGATTTTTCACAATCTTTATCCCATTTCCATTTATTTCCTTTCTTTAACAACTCCTGCAATGGCGCAACTGTCTTGGTGAAGTTCGGACAATGCCCTGCAAAGAATTGGCATGTCCCGAGAAAACTGCGGACATTCTTCACTCTAGTAGGTCTAGGGAAATTTGCAATTGCTTGTATCTTCGTCTCATTGGGACGGTATCCTTCTCCATCCAAAATGTGACCCAAAAATTTTATTTCCTTTCGAAAGAACTGACATTTTCGAAGGTTTACTTTGAAGTTCGCTTTTCTCAAATCTGCGAATAACATTTGAAGATGTAGCAAATGTTCCTCCTTAGTCTCGGATGCAATTAAGATATCATCAATATAACGAATTGCTATCTCTTTCACTTCAGGACTCAAATTTTGTTCTAGGGCTCTGATCAAAACGGATCCAGATGTTTTAACTCCAAATGGTAAACGGCGGAATACATATGTCTGCTGGTCAAAGATAAATCCTGTAAACTTCTTAGAATCTTCACTAAGCCTAATATGATGGTAGGAAGAAGTGAGATCAATATTAGAGAACCAGACCTTGCCTTGGAATTTCCTCAACAGTTCCCTAATGATTGGTGGTCTGTCATACTCTGGCAGTAATCTCGAATTCAAATTTCGCGCGTCTAAACATAGTCTCAGACTTCCATCTTGCTTAGACACTACTGCTAATGGATTGACATAAGATGTAGTATACTTTTCAATCACATTGTTGTTTTCCATTTCCTTGATAAGCACTTTTACTCTTTCCCGATGCTTTTCTGCTACTGGATACAATTTAGCATGAAAAGGTGCATCATCATTTACACGAATACGATATTCAAAATCCTTAATTTCACCAGGTTTAATGTCAAAAATATATTGATAGTCTTCCAAAATTTTCCCTAGCTCTGGGGACTCCTTCTCAGTGTAGACTTCTCTTCCTTCAGCTTCATGAAAAATCAGAGACCATTGAGCATCTCCCTCGATGTCTTCTTCTTCTTTTCCCTCGAAGTTAATCTCTTCGGTATTCTTGAATTTAATCGTCTCTGTCTTCATATCTATCACTGCTTGATATTTCTGAATGAAATCTGCTCCCAATATCATGTCAAAAGCCATGTCCTTCATTACAACAAATACATGTCGAAAATCATGTCCTCCAATCGTAATACATAAGTATAATTGTGTTTTACACAGAGATATTTTATTGGGTATTATTCCTTGGATCTTAATTCCTGATACTGGAATTTCCTCTAAATTCTCTTTGAGCTTCCACAGAATATAAAGCTTCTCACTCACCAGACAAAGCATAGCCCCAGTATCGATCAAAGTATCGACAGGCATACCAAATACTTCGCATGAAATGATTGGCATTCTAATTCTGGTACCCATTTCTTTTCGTTCGTCATTCTGTTGAATTAAGTCATCATCCTCTGCTTGCCATTTAATTATTCTGGAAGTGAAAGTATTCAAAATTCTATCTTCTACTGTGAATTCGAAGTTTTTTTTTCATTACCATTCCCCCGGGATTGTTGTGTTCCCGATGTACCTGGATTATTGGGCCTCTGCTCCACAAATTGCAAGTTATCTTGGTGTCTTGCTTCCAAATTTTTCCTTGTGTCCTTGTTAAACTCTTCATTGGACTGACGAGTATCTACATTCCCTCTGTTATTATAATTATTTCTACCAAAGGATCTTCTTTCCTGGTACCTTCCTTGAGTATCACGTGGTCTTCTCCATCGAGTGTTGTATCGATTACCACCATCCGGTCTCGCATATGGTTGGTAACTGTATCTGTTACTGTATTGGTTCCATCCTCTTTTATTGGAATCTTCCCTCGGCGATTTCTCTTCTCGCTCCTCTCGAATCTCTCGAGGTGTCTGAGAATAACTGTCAGCCATAACAGCATACACAGCGTTGTTATTCTTTGCTCCCTTCTGATGGAAGAATTGAGCGTTTGTATGATCCAGCTTCTGTAATACTTCATCAAACTGTTCCATATTGTAGATATCAGCAGCGATCAAAGTCCTCTGGACGTCTGCTGGAAATTGACGTATCAATGCAGTAATCAACTCGTTATCTGGCATCGGCGGATCTAAATGTTGGAGTTTAGACAGCTGTCCAGAAAAGTACGTAGAGTATCGAGTAGGTTGTGACGTCGAGAATCTCTTCGAATACAACTCTGCTCTAACTTGCTGTTGGGTTTCAGGGGACCAAAACTTCTTCAATAGCCCACGAGAAAACTCCTCAAAAGTGTTTAGAGTGGATCTAAATGCTCTAAACCACAAAAGTGTGGGACCTTCCAAGAACTTCCCTATCACTCGGATCTGTCTTTCTTTAGGGATCTTAGAATCTTTCAGGTAATCACCTGCTTCTCTCAAAAATTCCACGGGTGTTACAGAATCTCGCCCTGAAAATTTAGAAGGCTTATCTTCTATATTCTTAAATACAGTTATGGGGTTGGATTGAAATACTGTCCTGACCTCATCCTGTCTATCAGTCTCTCTAGCTGCTCCTAGATTTATCTGTATCTGTTCCTTTCCCCTTACATTCGGCATTTTCAACAGATGATCAGACTGTTTCTCATCCTTTATTTGAGTTTTCATAGCCTCAAGTTCCTTCTGGTTTTCTTCTGCCATCTTCTTGATTGCTTCAGTCTCTCTACAATTGTCTTTAACATCAACGGATATCTGGTTCATAACAGCTTCATGACTTTTCAATGACCCTGTCATATCTGATATGTCCTTCTGAGTTGCTTGGATATCCCTGGCAATTACTTCAATATGGGATGACAAAGATTCCCTAATCTCCTTGATTCCCTCTTGGTTCTCCAACTTGAGTGTGTCTTTAATTTCATTGACAACTGTGGTCTTGATTTCAGTTTGCAATTCACTAATCACACCTTCTCTTATTTCTCCCATGACAAGTTCCTTGAATTGTTCCGTTAAACGTTGAACAACTAGAATTCCCATCTCGTTACTCTCCTTCTTCACTCTGACTTCCAGGTTGACCATGTCTTCACCAACTTTCCTAAGACCATGTTCTATCCTATCAGCTAAGCTTTGGGATCGAAGATCGGCATCGCGAAATTTATCGTCCATTAAACTAGCGTTAGTAGCTAATGAAGTTTCGAGCTCATGTGTTTTATCGCATAATTTATTCATTTTACTTTCAAGTGTCATTTTCAAAATGTCAGAATTCTCTTTAAATTTACTTTCCATTGAATTAAATTTACTGTTTAAATTTTCTTTCAAGTTCCCTTTTAACCTGCTTTCTAAAGAATCAGAATTTTCTTTAAGTTTATTTTCCAAAGAATCAGAATTTTCTTTAAGTTTACTTTCCAAAGAATCAGAATTTTCTTTAAGTTTATCATTCAAACTTTCTTTAAGTTTATTCTCTAAAGAATCAGAATTTTCTTTAAGTTTATCATTTAAATTTTCTTTAAGTATATTTTCTAAAGAATCAGAATTTTCTTTAAGCTTTTCATCTAAACTTTCTTTCAAGTTATTTTTTAATTTATTTTCTAAAGAATCAGAATTTTCTTTAAGTTTCTTTTCTAAAGCCTCAGTATTTTCTTTCATAATGGCTGCTACACGCAGTCCAGCCTCTTTCGAACTCTCCTCCAAACTCCTCATCATCCTCATCATTTCTTCCATAATTTCAATTATTATTCAAAACTTAGGGGTATACAACAGTGGCAAACACAAGCTTATAACTAGAACAAGAAATATGAATAGCTAATTGGAACACTATAATAAAATGAGATTTGTCCTAATATCGACGTGATGGAAAAACGAAATTCTCTACTTTTACGAATTACATTTACCATAATATCACAAGAAAAATATGCAAGTTCTCAAATATCCTCCACCTGGATTCTAATAATGTGTATATCCAGTCATCGAACGTTTACTACTGAATTTACTTGACGCCCTAATGGTTAAGCCATTATCAAAAATAATCAAACCCATTCTAATTATTAACCAAGTTAAATTTTTAAGTTTCCCCACTAATTGGGTTTCCTACTAATTTATTCATCCAAACCAGACATCTCTCAACTCCCAAAATATTTCTATAAAAATTATCACAATTTCAAATCGGCATGCGATTGACCATGTCTAAATCGGGACCCACGTTCGAAGCCATTTCTCTCTCTATCTTATTTTATGTGCCCGTTTAGACCGGAGTCCGCACGACCACATATGCATTTTACCAATAATCAGTCAGCACGAGAATCAAAATATCCCGGAGCGCCAGATGGGTTAAAGCAAATCGCAAAAACGACATCAAATTTATAAAAATGCTTTACTGATTTTTGGCTCAATGCAACAATAAGGATAGAAGGAGATTTAATTGGGTGAAACACATCTGGTAAAATTATCTCAGTTTATTTAAAGTTAAAATCTGACTGCAAGAATGCTCAAAGCAGCATCATCCATGTGTGGCGATCCACACTCTTATTTACACACAATATACAGAAATCTTCCAAACACATTTGACAATCTTTTTGGAAACACAAGTCCGATTGATAGTCCTGTGGACTGTGTTCCAAAATTATTAATCTTTAATTCCATCTCAACATTAATTGTTCATACTGGAAATAACGTAGATCACTGTTTGACTATTTACATGATATTAACACTCGTAGAATAAATGTTTATAGAATTTCTTAAACTTTCACTTGTTTTCCAGTTTCAAAAAATATCTCGTCGAAAATATTATCATCATTGAAGCAACACAAATTATGAACACATATTAATAAAATTTGAAAAGTATTTGACCATTGAGCATAGCATCGAAGAACTGTGCGAAGCACAACAACAATTAATTGTTCTTCTGACATTAAACAGTTCGAGAAGTGACTCGATTATGAACTTCAAGTTCCAAACAAAATACATGATTTCTGAATCATCAACTTGATCAATAAATGGTTGAACCATTCAACTATTCAATTATCCACTTGGAATCATTATTACAAAAATATTTATATTTATGGCCATTTCTAGCAACTTTCACAACTTGCAATTCTTCGACAGAATGCGGAAATAAGAATTGTAATTTTATAATGAATTCATTTAGTTCATGGCACTAGGATTGAAAATATCCTTCAAATTATTCGTGGTTAAAGAATTATTTTAAATTGGCAGTGGCCCATTCTACTATTTGTGTCAGAACACAATATTATAACAACAACGGCAAAGGTCTTCCTCTGAAGAAGAATAAACTACTATCATGACAAATCCGGGTTCTAGCAAAATCAAAGTCTAAATGGAATTCGTAAACAAGGTTGAAATAAGAACTGATGGTTTCAAAGAAATAACCTTCGGGTTATTCATACGACGAAATGTGTGGCTCCAATACTCCTACTATAAACCTGAGCCATCGAACCTGCTATTTGATTGATGCTCGAAAAAACCTTCATTCCTGCGACTTAAACATGCGCACCTGGGAATGGCATTTCAACTACTCCACACACATAAATTATCTTCCCAAAATGTATACAATAAATCAAGCCTCTGCTTGTTATCAACACTGGAAGATTAATAAACTTACAAGTTTATTTTATTTTACCATTCAGTTCAACCCGTGACTTTACCATACTTATGAAAATCTTTATTTCACTTTCGAAGTGTATTTACGTCATGATTTTATATAAATACAAAAATATCCTATTTGATACAAATATCAATTGCTTCCCGTTTCATGCCTCTCCGTGTTATATGAAACATATACTTTGCTCATAGCAAATATCAACTGTTCAACCAGAACTGACATGTTGGTTGAATGCGGGCTTGCGCTAACCACTCTCCTTCGGAAAATCTCCTGTTCCAAACTAGAAATGTTTCAACTACTTCATAGGCTCTTTCTCAATACATATGATTATTAGAAAATATAATATCCAAGAATTATTTAGAAAAATTATGAAAATTATTATTATTATTATTATTAGTGGATTATTATTATTATTATTATTATTATTTCAAATATGTTTAATTATCATCTCATTATGTGAGAATCCACATGTTCGAACCTTCGAATATGGAAAAAATATCCATTCCTCAACAAAAATAAATTATTAACTTTTACAGTTACATCGGCTGATTACCGTGATTTCCCCAAAATATGAAAAATTCAAATAAATGCTCAAAATGCTCGGTCATCGATCCTAAACTGTTCTGAGTGCTGAAAATGCTCAGAATAACTCTAACAAGTCTTGCGTAAATCATTACAAGGTTTAAATACGACGAAAAAAATGTGTTGGTCATCTGCAGAAAAATAGTTTGTTCCAATTAGCTAGGCATAAAATAATTCAAATGTGGCTTACATTTCTTGATGGTCTTGAAGTGTAGTAAACCTGGTCTATACCAGATTTATCCGTAGACATGCCCTATCGGACAAGCACGTATAATCCTTGTATCGGCCGCCATTGTAGACCCACAAATCGTCTAGTCAGACATAGTGGTAGTATCTTTCGACGTTTTAATAAACTGTTGCTCCATTTTAATATGTGCTTCTAACAAAGCCATAACAGTTTGTTTGAAAAGGGTCAGATCTAAGTGATCTCTTCTTAAATGTGTCAGTTGTAACATAACTCACTGTAATCTCATCAGTACAAGAAAAACGTTGACAGTCTAAGCAATTAACGGCTGTTCTGAAGATCGTTCCCTGGGCATGGTTTATTAATATCACCATCTGCCATGCGCTAGACAACTTGCAGTTTCCCTTGCGTAGACTAATGAACGCCACCGTTATAGACTAGTCTTCAGTGTACTGACAGATCGAAGTGGTTAAATAGTTACAAAAATGAAAACTGACTTGCAATTGGATTTAAACATCCAAGTATTAAGTTACTATTGGACTGTGACAAAATACTATTTTCTAGACAGAGTCTAGCATATGTCCTTTTAGAAATATAAATATTTCCACCAATGTCTGTAGAAATCAATCACCTCAGTGATTCTCCTCACCAGAAACTTACTAAGTTCCAACTCGTTTGCGCAGCACTTCTCGTGACTATCACGATTTGAAAAGTACTTCTGCGTAGATACGGCAACCATGTGCCTTGGCTCAGCGTAGACGCAACTTGCGCTGCAAGTGCTTGTGATGAAGTGAGCTGAACATGCCTCGTCCAGCTGGCTTTTATTCAAAACCGTCAGGGTCACACGTCATCACCTGATATCTAGAAATCCTCATATCTCTTGAATCCCTTGACCGATTTACTTGATACTAATTGCATTCTCTTTCATTTGGCCGTGCCAGTAATCTGATCCCAGTCTCAAGTCTCTGCTCCATAGTTAACCATTTAATCAATAAATAGCCTCAACCTCTGCTATGACTCGCTACGTCATTTACCATCCAACTATCGGTAAAATCCTTCGAAAGGCTTCGAGAAGCAATGTAGCGCGATATTCAAATATCTGAACTTTCAAAAGCGGCTACAGCCTTTCCCTTGATATCTAGGTGTCTGAAACGTGGAATACCCATTCCTAGAGTTGGGCACAACATGTCAGTAGATCTTATAATGAAACTCTATTGTATCCAAATGGTCTTACATAAATTACATTAAACTATTAAATACTGTTCCTCGCTGTACTCCACTAACGACTTGGCACGTTTTGCACAAACATCACCTTTCACATAGCTTATATTTACAGTAATCCCAGAATTCGTGAGACCTTGGTTTCATACATACCGGTAGTTTGTAATGAAAACCATGAACAGTCAATTTGTTCAGGGCACTGTGGTGTACTGCTTAGTTAGCCGTCCAGGTCCTGCCTGTCATAGCGTCAAGTAGAAGTAATCTCTCTTCCTGCGTAGATCCATTACAAGCCTTTCCATCTCTCTCGTAGATGGTAATAAGAATTATGTTCTTATGTCCTCTGGTTGCTTCTTTAGTTTAGGGGCTGCGACAACGCGGTCATGTAGCCCCGTGTACTTTGGATGTGTGTAGAATTTGTCTGATAATCGGTGTTAATTGTGATGACTGTATTAGTGTGTGTTATCTGTAATTCAGGTAAGGATTGCAGACAATCAATTTTCAAGTAGTTCCTACTTTTGCTACCAAATGCTACGGTCCATGATGCCTACTAGATGTCATTACAACCAACACCTGGCGGCGAACGTTGGAACTAATATAGCGTTAATCAAATCTAACCTACAAATTTTAGCTTCCCACAAGTGTAGTTAGTGAAAGGTTATTTTACATGCCATAAATCTATAACATGGACCCGCCGGCTTGACTTCCCCTCCGAAGGAAGGCTTACTGAGGTATTTTTTAATACTCTTAAAAAATCCGACAACTTCGGCTGGGTTTGACCCTGCAATCTTGGGCATAGAAGCTCAGCATGCTACCAACCAGGCCACCAAGCCGCCTCTACCTTAACAGTTCATAAACCAGATGTGTGTGTGGAGAGATCCCCAACAATCTTGCTTTGACTAATTCTATGTTACGTAGGCTATGCTTTCTGAGACAGGAGTTAGCATGTCAATTGGGTGGCATAGGTGAGAATTGTGGTTATATTGGCTCTGAACAACAACAACAACATATTTAGTATCTCAATTCAAAATACAGCATACAGTATTATATTTTCTTTCGGCTTAGTCTATACTTTCTAATTCAAGTTATCACTGTGTATAATTGTTTCAAGTTCAATTTCGAATCCTTCTTTAGCAGAAACAAGAAGTAAATCAAACACTAGATCGTGCTATTAAGAATAAGAACAATATTAATTTTATTAATGCAGCCAATGGCCATGTACTTGTCTTTTCAGGACGGGTCAGGGAAGGGATATTGGAAGGAACCGTCCCGGCATTTGCCTGGTGGTGAAAATGGGAAACCATGAATACCATTTTCAGGATGGCCGAGGTGGGATTCGAACCCACACTCTCCCAATGCCAGCGAGGCACGAGGTAGCGCGTTAGCGCTCTCGGCCACCGTGGCCGGTAATTAGAACAACATAAGAAACAGCTAAATAATAACATAGGTCAAATGTCAACTGTCATGGGTAACTTTCATTGAGATGAACACACTTCTCGCTTAATTTGCATCATCATCATCATCATCATCTTCAATTCCCCATGTCCAGCTCCTGCCAGGTCGGGGTGTTAATGCTACTCCTCCACCGTCGCCTCTCCTTTCACCATTCCTCTTTAATAATTGAAGACCTTCCCGGAATAAGGATGTAGCCAACAAATATTTGAAAAGTGATATTTCAGAGGAATTACGGTGTACCATCATATCCCTATGCTGTGATGCCATCTCCTGAAAAATTATTAATTTGTTGGTTACATCCTCATTCCGGGGAGGTACACACAGGGTCATTACCTACGTGTGCCCGATAAACACGGTAAGCTAAGCCGGCTGTGACTGGTGCAGATCGCGGGCGCGTGTACACGGTTCAGCCGGTGGTTGGCGCGCTCCGCTCACTCTTATCGTTAGTTCATACGTGTTTTGTCATGCATATGGACGTGTATCTGCAAAGCTTAGATGTTAGTGTTGCACGTTTAGTGAGTATTGCGATTGTTGGTCATGCCTAGACACCAATTCACCAACTTGTGTATGTACATAATTCATGTATGAAAAGCAGAATATCTTGTTCTGGAATAAGACGAAAATTTTGAATCTAGTTTCCAGGAAGACCTGTGCCTAATGCCAGTACAATTAGGACGCTCGCTAAACGATTCAAGGAAACAGTGCTCCGTAAATAATAAAAGAGTTGACAGACAATGTTGTGTTCTTACAGAACAAAAATTAGACGATATTTGCGAAAGATTGGAACATGCTCCTATAAAATCTTTAAAACGTTTGGTACAAGAAACGGGCGTATCTTTCATCAGAAGATGTCAGGTGTGTGTTACATGAGAGGGAGGATATTTTCAGCATCGGGTAAGTTATGAGCACTGTTAAGTACACTTTATTGAACATGTTTGGTAAAAGTGCGTGCCACCACCGGCTGAACCATGTAAACGCGATCTGCGCCGGCTTATTTCTGGGCGCGCATAGATAATGACCCTGTACATATCCAAATCCCGTTCCAGCTATTTCCAGGTCTGGGTGTTAATGAGACCTCTCCATCTTATTCTATCTTCCCATCACTTTCCTTCCTCCACTTGATACCACATAACTCCTCTTCTCTCTATACAGACTCGCACTCCTGTACTCCAGCGCATTCTTGGACCTCGAGGTCTTCTTCCATCGATCTTATGTTCTTCCATTATTTTTGGTAACCTTTTCCCGTTCATCCTCTAACATGTGTAGTCTCTTTTTCTCCATCCCCTCTCTCATACTTTTCTAATTTAGTTGTTTTCTAATTTCTAAATTTCATATTCTCTTTAACTGCTTGGAGAAACCTCATTTCACGTGCTTGCAGTCTGCTCCAGTCCTTTTCCGTCCCCTCAGTATGCTTTCCTTCGGAGGGGAATTAAAGCCGGCGGTCCCATGTCATAGATTTATGGCATGAAAAAGAACCCTCCAGTAACTACACTCGTGTGAAGTCAAAATTTGTAGTTAAGAATTAATAACGCTGTATTAGTTCCAACGTTTGCCGCCAAGACTAGTAGCCAAGTCCACAAGCTAGGTGTCATGGACAGTAGCATTTGGTAGCAAAAGTAGGAACTACTTGAAATTATTGTCTTCAGTCCTTACTTGAATTAAAACAGATAACACACACTAATACAGCCATCTCAATTAACACCGGTTATCAGACAGATTCTATACACACCCAAAGTACACGGGGCTACATGACCCTAAACTGAGGAACCAGATCCTTTCCGTCATTGTTCATGTTTCTGCTCCATACAGCTAGACCGCGAACTTTCCTTTCCTTTCCTTCCAAACTAGATCTTTTATTGTTTGATAGAAATTTCCCCCTTTCAGCCTCGTGGTAATCTCATTGGTGGTTGGTTCTTATGTTTAGGGGCTGCGACAACGCGGTCATGTAGCCCAGTGTACTTTGGGTGTGTGTAGAATCTGTCTGATAACCGGTGTTAATTGTGATAGTCGTATTAGTGTGTGTATCTGTTTTAATTCAAGTAAGGACTGCAGACGATCAATTTTCAAGTAGTTTCTACTTTTGCCGCCAAACGCCACCGTCAACGACTACTAGTTCAGAACTTAGCTTCAAGATTATTTGGAAAGTTTTCCATATTTGAGGTCCGTATTGACGTTTACAACTATCGAATGGGGTTGTTGATTCTCCGCCCAATCAATACAATTTATTACTAAAATTTTCACAGTTTTCTTATTTCGGGGACATGTTTCGGGCCATACCTGGGCCCCTCTTCAGCCTTGATTAGTTTCCTAAAACATCCATTAAAAGACATGCATTTATTAAAGAACAACACTCTTACCGTTAAACTTTTTAAGAGTGTTGTTCTTTTATAAATGCATGTCTTTTAATGGATGTTTTTGGAAACTAATCAAGGCTGAAGAAGGGCCCAGGTATGGCCCGAAACATGTCCCAGAAATAATAAAACTGTGAAAATTTTAGTAATAAAATATATTGATTGGGCGGAGAATCAACAACCCCATTCGATAGTCAGAACTTAGCTACCAGACGTCACCGCAGTCGGCTCTTGGCAACGAACGCAGGAACCTAAGAGCGTTGTTTATATTCTTAACCTATACAATTTAGCTTCACACAGGTGTAATTAGTGGAAGGTTCTTTAACGTGCCATAAATCTATGACATGGGACCGCCGGCTTTACTTCCCCTCCGCATACTGAGGGATTTTTAACGCTCTTAAAACATCCGACGACTTTGGCCGGATTTGAACCCGTGATCTTGGGCATAGAAGCTCAGCATGCTACCAACTACGCCATCGAAGCCGCCCGTGGTAATCTCATCTGTTATCCTAACACAGCATACTTTCACTTAAGTGAAACTGTCTACCACTCTGAGGGGTGCACCATCCAACACAATATTCCCATTTATCTTTCTATATTTTCTCACAGCTCACGCTTCCCTTGTACATCTCCTTTATCCTCTTTATAGTCCATTTCTCTACTCCTCTATCCTCCAGGGACTTCCATACTTTGTTTCTGCATACACTGTCATATGCTTTCTCAATGTCCAGGAAGGCCATCAGTAGATCTGTTCCATACTCATAGTGCTGTTCTTGTAACTGCCTTACAACAAAAATCAAATCCACTGTGGACCTTCCTGCTCTGAAGCCATGTTGTTCTTCCCTCATCCCTCCTTCTACCCTTGTCCTAATTCTCTTTTCCAAAACTTTCTCGAAGATCTTGGCACAATGACTCATCAGTGTTATTCCCCGAGAGTTTCTGCAATCTGTTCTACTACCTTTCGTGAAGATCGGGACAATTATTCTTTTTTTCCAGTCCTCTGGGGTCTTCCTTTCCTTCCATGCTGTCCTCATCACTCGGTACAACCACTGTACCCCCACCTCTCCTGCTGCTCTCACCATCTCCACACTCAACTCATCCACATCCGGTGCCTTCCCTCCTTTCATCTTGTTCACTGCATCTTCCACTTCTTTCCATGTTAAGTCCCTTTCTGTTTGCAGTTCATCTTCCTCTTCCCCGATTTCTTCCTCCTCACCATCTTTTCCATTTGGGTTCAGAAGTTCTTCAAAATATTCTTTCCACAATTTCTTCAGTTCTTCCCTATTTTCTATCTCTTGTCCCCTTTTGCTCACCATTCTAACATAATCCGTAGGATCCTTCCGCCTCTTATTTTTTACCATCCCATACAGGACCTTTTTTGTACCTTCACTATCCTCCTTCATCAACTTTGTCCACTCTTCCATCCACTTTCTTCTCTCCTCAGCCACGACTCTCTTCGCCTCCTTCTTTCTTTCCTGGTACTCTTCCCTTGTCTTCTCGTCCTATTTTGATACCACCTCCTAAAGGCTCTATTCTTTTCCCTTACTATATATTTTGTCTTCTCATTCCACCATGGTGTTTCCTTCCACCTCTTCTTACTACTTGTCCTCCCACATACTGCTTCTGCTGCACCTACTAGTGTCTTCTTAAATCTAGCCCATTCCTCTTCCACCCCTCTTTCATCACCTGTTGGAATTCCTTCCATTACCATTTTGAGGTACTCGACCTTTCTATCCCCTTCTTTCAGTTTCCATATCCTTATACGTCTTTCCTGGTTCTCAGTCCCTTTCTTCTCCTTACTTCCTCTCAGGTTCATTACCAGCAATCGATGGTCGCTATCCAGGTTCTCCGATAGTATAACCTTGATGTCCGTGATGTTCTTATTTAGTTCTTTCTCATACAATATATAGTCGACCACCGACTTCCTGGTCAAGTCATCACTGTACCATGTGAATGTGTGGCTCTCTCTTTTCTTAAACCAGGAGTTCCCAACTAGCAGGCTGTTCCTCTGGCAGAAGTCCAACAGTCTCTTTCCTTCCTCATTTCTTCCGCCCCAACCCTCTGGTCCTAGAACACTCTCATAACCTTGTCTTTCACTTCCTACATGGGCATTGAGATCCCCCATAACAATCATATTTCTTCCTACCAGCTGCTTCTGAAATTCCTCTTCAAACTCCTCCTTCTCTTCAGAGGCGCAGCCTACTTGTGGAGCATACACTTGCACTATTCCTACGGTCTCTCCCCTCAGTGCTACTTTCACTTTCATCATCCTATCACTTATTCTCCTCACTTCTTCTTTTAAACCATCTCGTACTACTACTCCCACTCCATTCCTCTTTCCCTCTTCGTTCCCACTCCAGTACAGTCTATAGCCTTTTCTCAGTTCTCTCCTTCCTTCCCCTTTCCACTTTGTTTCTGCCAATCCCAATAAATCCAACTTCCTTCTTTCCATCATATCCACTATCTCCTCCACCTTCCCCGTCAGCGTTCTTAGGTTTAAAGTTCCAAATCTTAGTTCGTGTGTACAGGCGTGTCGTCTATTAAATCCATCATGTCCGAGGCTCGTTCCATTTTTGAAAGCATTTGGTTTCATCCACTACTGGCTTGCAGGGCCTATCGTAGCTTCACCAGAGCCCCGTTAGCCGTCACTTTTCAGGGTTCCGGTAGGACCTTCACAGCTACCGTAACGGTCCCGGGGCACACGAAGTCCCCACTGTACTTCGCCCCTACAGGCAATCCCCTACTTTGTGCCGTTGCCCGTCTCCCACGACGTGGACGAGGGGTTGGACTTATGGGAGAGAAGAGAGATCAGACTGGTTGGAACAGAGAAACGGCCTGAAACAAGGAAGTGCACTGTCACCGTTACTTTTCATTGTGGTGATGGATGACATAATGACCCGAGTGGCACAAGTAATTGGGGAAGGAAAGATGAATGCAATGGTGTTTGGAACAGTTGAACGTGTGGGAAGGAATAATACAAGGATATGGGATGAAATTTAGCATAAATAAGAGTGAGATGGTGATCACAACAAGGAAGAAGGAAAGAACCACAACGGGTATAACAATTGATGGGGAACAGCTGAAGAAAGTGGAGAGTTTCAAGTATCTGGGAAGCCTGATACAAGATAATGGAAGAAACGATAGAGAAATAAATGAGCGGGGAGGCAGGCAGAAGCATTTCGGAGGAGTGTGAGAAGCATGTTATGGAGCAAGGATGTCCCTCAGAACAGCAAAAAGATCATATATCGGACGTACTATGTCCCTATCCTGACGTATGCCTCGGAGACTTGGGTTATGAAGGGAAGGGAGAATAGCAAAATACAGGCCAGTGAGATGAGGTTCTTGAGAAGCAGTATTGGAGCTACAAAGATGGTCAGAATAAGAAATGAGAGGACCAGAGAATTAATGAAGGAGAAACCATTACAGGATGGTATAGAGAAATCTAGACTTAGATGGTATGGACATGTGAAACGAATGGAGGAGAAGAGGATACCCAGGAGAGTACACGAGACGAAGTGGGAAGGAAAGAGACCGAGAGGAAGACCGAGAGACAGGTGGCTGAAGGGGGTGGAAGAAAGTGTGAAGAAGAGAGGAGAAGACTGGACAAGGGTGGAGGCTGAGAGATGGTGGGAAGACAGAAGACGTTGGAGAGGCTTGTGTTCCAAACAGACCCGGCCAGTGGCTGGAAACTGTGCAAGATGATGATGATGATCTTTCTATCTTTTCTGAATATCATAACTTTACTCTTATCTTTATTTATTTTTAATCCATACCTTTCCGGGGCGGTCAGTCCAGTCTTCTATTTTTTATACTGTTCTTTACGGAGTCTAACCATCTTGCTCTGGGCCTTCTCCTTGTCCTCTTTCCCTCAATCTTAGCCTCCAACACTTGTTATGTTATTCTTCCCTCCTCCATGCTCATAACATGACCAAACCATCTCAATTTATTCTTCTCCATCCTATCATTCAATTTTTCTATCCCCTATTTCTTTTCTGACCTCATTATTTCTTACTCTCTCTCCCCTTGTCTTTCCTACCACACTCCTCAGGAACTTCATCTTACTGGCCTGAATTTTACTTTCTTTTGGTCTATGTCCAGGTCTCTTATGCATGGAACCGGGACGTGTGGTAGGCTAAAAAATGTCAATTTTTATTTTTTGGCTTAAATAATCTCCCATTATACAACAGTGATCGGGCACGAAAACTCTACGCTTCAGAAACTCTCACTCTTCAACATAGAACACTTCGAGATCAGTTGGACGTGAAGGAACGTAAAATAATGAGGAAAATCTTAGGGCCGAGAATCTAAGATGGTGTTCATCTTCCAAAGCCAAATGCTGAAATATATAAAACCATCTCCAAAATCACAGGCAAAATGCGTATGCGACGAATCCAATTCTTGGGGCACCTGGAAAGAATGGACCCAAATAGACTAACTCAAAAAATTCACACATACTTGAAAAACAAAACAACTAGATCAAATTGGTACAAACAAACTGAAAAAGACTTGCAAGAATTAGGATCGCCAAATCTCCTAGACCGAAATGTCATCAGAACACTTGCACTCACACGGGGTTTCGAGGAGGAAGAAAGACGGCCATACCACCATATCTGGTCTGCACAACGGAAGCAAACCCATTCGTTGCGTATGAAGGAGTACTGGGCTGCAAGAAAGGCTAACCATTGTTGATTCCGCGTGGTCCTAAGAGACCCATTCGTTGCGTATGAAGGAGTACTGGGCTGTAAGAAAGGCTAACCATTGTTGATTCCGCGTGGTCCTAAGAGACCCATTCGCGACGAAGAAGAAGAATCTCCCATCTTTCCTGAAGAATTTGGTGTATCAATTATTGTGCTGAAGTGATATTTGATGCAATAAAATTAGGTTTAATCATAAAGACTATACTGTAGCTACTAGTCAAACATTCTTTTAGTGTTTTCCGTAAGTCATATTTTTTGGAACTTCATGTAACTTATCATTTTCTCAGAAACTATCTGATCAATGTATTTGAAACTTGATAGTCTCTGAGACACTATATATAGCCCAGTCAAATGGTAGTTTTGACAAAAAAAAATAGGGTAGAAGGTTTCTCGACGGATTCTTATGTTTTTCGGTGTGCTGAATCCGAATCTGAAGTTTGCCAACAAAAAAAATGACGGCTTCTCAGTGAAAATAGCAACAACAACAACAACAAAAAACGGACTATTTTCACAAAATCGCTTGTAAGTTGAAAAGTATGCATCCTAGTGAATTTCTCACTATTTACAAAATTAAAGTAGCCAAAATTTCCTTCAAAATTCACAGGTCACTTTTAATTTTCGAGTGCAGGGCACCGCCGCTAGAGCGTGCTGAGAAGAGCAACTTTTTAGTATTTAGGCAAAAACGAGAGGAACTCACCCATAACTAGCCCCAGACGCTTTATTATCGTGTTTCCTCCATGAATACGTGTTTTATTCATGTTCTATGGTGGTTACAAGATTACGGAGCCCTTGAAAAACATAGCCCACGGAATGGTAGGAATTCATAAAGGACCGATCAAGCCGTTTTATTATTTATTTCTAAAATTAAATGAAATGAATATAATGCAAAGTAATGCAATAGCAATTAATTATTAATACATTACTATTAATTTCAATTCTTTAATTGATCTTCCTCCTTTTTGGCCACAGTGGAGCAGCCTCCGGTTGCCGAGCCGAAGGCCCCGGTTGATCGCTATCGGTCGGTAACTCCACTGGAAAAGAAATTGTACATATAATTGTACACAATACTTTCAGGTGTCTAGTTGGAAAACTGTTCGAACCCCAGTGAAATAGGGTGTATTACAAACATGCAGTTTACCTTCTGCTGAAGTCTCCGCTATCGTCGTTGGTGATTCGACCGGGATGGAATCGTCAGGATTCTCGAACACCTCTAAAAAAGAAATCGTACGAATACATTAGAGGGTGAAGTAAGCAAACCCTTTGGAATAAAGTGGTGTTCAAACATGCTATTTACCTTGTGCTGATGTCTCCAGGATTGTAGGAGGTGACTCATCCGGAGGAGGGTCATCAGGGTCACCTTCATTGTCGATGTCGCATGAGTTGTCAACGTTCAGACAGTTTCCCTCGCAGATGGTACAAAGCCTAGAGCAATATAGACCCACACGTCGACAACCGCAGCTTCCTCGACAGTCGCCTTTGCATTTGCAAGAGACCTTGCGGAGAAGCTTGTCAGGAGCTGGGGCCTTAGCTGTTCTCGTGGGGATGAGGCCGTTCCTCGACGACTTCCACCCCCACTATTCTGGGTTGAGCTGATTGTCGAGCCACTGCTGGATCTGGTGGTAAACTCGCAGAAAGTGCTCACGGGCTGCAGCTTCAGTGGGAGGGATCGAGGCCATGTTTCCGGTGACTTTATATGCTGTACTGAGGTACAGCTTGTATCTCAGTTCGTTTAGACGAGTGGTATGGTGGTCACCACCATATAAGGCCACTAGAAATTTTTCGCCAGCATTCACTAGCTCCTCGACTTGTGCTGTGGGGTCCATGTAATGCTCAAGGTAGTTAACGAGATCTGGGTTCTTCTTGAGGGTCTTCAAGAATTTCATCTTACCCTGGTTGAACATGGCGGATGTGGAGTCACAACCACTGACAGCATGGAGGAATAACATATGGTGGCTCAGGGGCTCCTCTAGCGAGCTGCCAGGGCTATATAGCGTCAGTGGTACTTTTCCTTTTCCTGGTTTCAGGAAGAACACGTTAGGAGAAGTGCGGATGCCTATCATGATGACGAGAAGGTCAACATCTTCTCCCACCACTGCAACTGTGTCATGCGTGGAAGCTATGGATTGAGCCGTTCTTACAATTAGGGCATCAGCATCCTCAATGGCTTGTCGTGATTCAATCCCTGCCTCACTCAGTCTACTCCTGAGGAGCTCTATGAATCTACTCTTGTTCTTGTCGTTTGAAAGAAAGTTTTCCTGCGAAATTGTTGGCGCCATAGTTGGTGAAAACTGAACTTCCAATGAGTGCTTCACTTTCGACCTTCTTAACCTCTCCATTGATTTAGTGCCGTCCGGGCCTTCTGGATACCCGTCGAAAACAACTACACAGCCTCCACCGTACTTGGTCTGAACAAAGCGGATGTAGGCATTGCAGATGTCTGTGAATGATTGCCCCTTTGTCCAGACAACCCGATGCAGCAGAAACCCACCATCTATAACGTATCTTGTATTTTTGTCCAATTTGGCGTCGGCCATTGGCTGAAACGTCTTGTATAAGGTCGATTTGGTTCCTTTTCTTAGCATCCCGTAGTCATCAAAGAGAGCCAGGGGATATGGTGATAGCTCATACGTCAGAAATTCTTTCAGTTCGTCTTCTGACTGTTTTGCAACGCACATCCTCTGGAACAGTGTGTCCGGGTTAATCATTACTGGCTCATCATTAACAACTATGGCTGAGGTCATAGTTGCAAGAGGCAAGACTCTGTCTTTCCGTTTGAATTTGACTGTTTTGAAGTCGCCGCCAACGATGTTTGCGATGCCCTCACTTCCAACTTCCCAGGCAAGGTGGCAGTTGACTATTTCATTTCCCACTATTCCTTTACTGATAGAAATGAGCTCTTGAATTGAGGGGAAAGGTGGGTGTTGGTTGAACCAGTTTAACATTTTATTTGAGTCCTCCTTATCTCGACGTACTCTTGCATCTCTGCAGTCGACGTGCTGTTCTGATGTTGAGAAGTTCGTACCACAGAAATCGTCCATAGCATCAGTAATATGTTGAAGTGATGCCATCCCCAGTGTCCATCTTGCTAAAATTCCTTCACTGAACCCACGAGCTCGACTCAATCCTCCTTCAACCTTCATCTGTTTCATTAGGGACTGCTCTATCGCCATGTCACTCCACGTTCCACACCAACATTTCTCACTCCGCCGAACAGTAAAGGAACCTTGTGCAGTGAAAGCAAGGAACTCATTAGGTAGCATTGTTTCTTCAAGTTTCAACATGTCCTGCAGGTACATGTGCCCACACTTGGCGTATAAGAAGTGACCACTAGCGTGGAAATACGGGAGCATGTCATAGGTAGTTTGCAGGTGGAGCGTCCAGTTTCCCATCCTTTCTGATTCAATGAACCTGAAGATGACCATTTTAAAATATTGAACCCACAACTTTGCAGTGGGACCCAGGTTTTCTAGTTCATGAAGCTTAGCTGTAAACGCTGTTGTAAGTTCCTTCAAGCTGTCGTGTTCATGCGCAGTTAGAATCTCTGTTCTGTCGCCACCAAACAGCAGCTGCTCTACTTCGAAGAGAACTGAGGAGGACAAGTCCAGGGACTGAAGAATAATTTTCGCTAGAGTGGTGTACGCCAGAAGATGTGCTCGGACGGCCCTGGCATAGGCGTGGCCATTCATAATTTTGTCTGTGCTGTTACCAGCGTACACAGTGCTGAAAAGTTCTCGTAGGCCACTTCCTTCCATTATGAACCCCACTGCCCCCATAAAAGACATTAACATATGAAATCCCCCGAGCCTTATAACCACATTTGACAGTTTTGGGTCGTCCGGCCGACTCGCCATGATTTCACGAGATTTCAAATATAATGGCTGGTCAAAAGTCACAATAGTAGTTTCTTGTCCCAATGACCATGTCTTTTCTAATGCATACAACAATGCAGTATAGAGTGTGTTCAAGTCGCTCGGATTAGCATTTATAAATGGCAGGCATTCAATGAATGTCGTTTGGTATGGAACTTCTCGGGTCACTTCTCCCATGAATGCATTCCAACCAGCTATCCCTGATATTTCTTTGAATTTACTGTACAGCCACAAAAGGTTGGGTGTTGATGGAACAATCATTTTGTCATGAGAGAACCTTGCACTAAGGTCATCAATTTTTATTGCACCTAAGCCGTTGGTATTGGTGCATTCAAAAACTTTTAGTTGGATGGCTGCGATATTTCCAACCGTTTGGGCTTTAGGTATCTCTTTCAACCGAGCAATCTGCTGTCCTGAGATAATGGCACTTTTGGGGGTAACGCACTGAATTGACCCCAATGAGTGAAAAGTTTGGTGTCCATCGAGAGTATGGATGTTGTAGTCTGCGTTGTCACACACTATCTGACAAAGAGCTTGTTGTTTTATGGTCAGAGGGGGGCTCATTATTGATGATACTTCCAAACGTACTGCTTCTGTGTAAGAGACGCAAAATCCCAGGCTGGAGAGGAGATCAAGTAATTTCCGGGAACCAAATCTCTTATATACAAAGACGGCCAAACCAATGAGCAATGGAGACAGGAATGAGTTTGGACGTACCGCGAGCATTATAGCATGAGCAATCGCAAAGGACTTCCTTTGCCATTTGTCTAGATCTCCTCTCTTCTTGCTCAAGACCACTGTGTCAGTGAAAAGACGGAGAGTATCCGGAATGAGATTCTCATGGCCATCCAGGAAACTTGCCGATGGGGGGTAATGACTTATATCGTTTACTTGTGATCGTATATCTTCATCGATTATGGTATCTGCTGCTTGAACAATACGACGCCTTTCTTCTCTTTCCGGTAATTTCTGCACCTCTCGAAACCATAGCTCGTTAATTGCTCGGTGGCCAGTGGCCTTGAAACACACGATATAAGGTTTGGTAGTTGTGATTAGTATGTCATCACCATACTGAGCAAGGAGACGACTTCTTACTGTTGCTGGCTGTGGGCGAAAGTCATCTGATACTGCCTCAAGTAATTCTTCAATGGTAAATTGACATTCCTCGTCGCTCTTTTCAAGGAAAGTGAATATTGAGTTCATGGCTGCATCAACGTTATCATCGAGAGGTCTGCCTGGTGCGTGTTGCTTCGTTTCGGGCTTGTGTAACATTTGCATGCATCGCAAATGGTACTGAGCATCAGCAGCTACCAAGTCATTCACTCGTTCAACACGACGTATAATAGCATATCCAAATTCATCCTTACGATTTTTCGCGAGTTTTAGAACTGATTCCCTCACTCCCAACGTTCTCACAGGGTACACTGGATTGCGTTTTGGTGGAGCCTTCTTCACTTGCTTTTGAGCATGGTCTAGTGGCACAAGTTCTCCACACAGAAAACAGTGAGTTTGGAATGAAAAGGACGGTGAACACGAACGAACGCGATGTGCTTCTGGTACTGACTCTTGAGATTTCTTCAAGTAAGCCGCAATCATTCTTTCATTCACGTACTGTTTCCTACATTTATCGTGAACTTCAACTTCTGTGTTCCTCTTGAAAAAAAAAAAACAACCTTACCATCCTGTCGTTTTTTACTTGCTTCAATGAACGAGTTCAGTCCCCTCTCTTTCACAACAGCAGTTCGAGTCTGATCATCCAGAGGCTCCTCACAAATTGCACATTCACGTTGCGACATTTTCGTCCCTCACATGTTCACTAATAACAACAACATTTGTTCACTTGAAAATACTGAACGAACGGCACAAACCCGAAGAAGAACGCTTAGCTGTCCCATACAACAATATACGAGAACGGTAACTGAGGCTTTAAATTCGATTCCGATTACAACTGCCAGGATGACGTCATCCGCCGGCTCAGCCCACTACCTGTCGGCGGCTCAGTGTACTAAATTTCAAACGCGGGCGATTTGAAACCTGTACTGTGCAGCCATCCCCCTCCCCCCGAGGGGGACCTGTCAAGGACAGATGTGTCGGCAAAAAAGGGACCCTTCCTATTGAGGGGTTGAGGGTAAACATTTCACACAAAGGGGAAACGACTCCGGTTTCACAATATATCTCTTTAGGAATGTGTGAGATATGTGTGACATGGTGAGATGTTGAGTGAAAAATCACAAAAACTGTTTTACATTACTCACCTCATCACTTTCACACTTTACCATTAGGTGGATAAGTACAGATGGACATACTCCACCTTAACTTGAATATATTAATTTACGGTATCAATTTTTTTTTCAACGAACTTTCAATCATGTTACCACCATAGAACATGAATAAAACACGTATTCATGGAGTTAACACGATTAGAAAGTGTCTGGGGCTAGTTAGGACGGAGTTTCTCTCGATTTTGCCTAAGTGCCAAAACGTCGCTCTTTTTAAGCGCGCTCTAGCGGTGGCACCCTGCACTCAAAAACTAAAAGTGCTTAGTGCATTTTGAAAGAAATTTTGTCTACTTTAATTTTGTAAATAATGAGAAATTCACTAGGTTGCATATTTTTCAACTTATAAGCAATTTTGTGAAAAAAGTCTGAAATATTTAGCTTTTTTTGCGATTTTCACTGTGAAGCCGTAATTTTTTTTGTTGGCAAACTTCAGATTCGGATTTAGCACACCGAAAAACATAAGAATCAGTCGAGAAACCTTCTACCCTAATTTTTTTTTGAAACAGGCACTTCTAAGCACCAAATGACTGGGCTAATAGATCTACCAGTGGAAGTAAATTTATTCAGGTATCTTGATTAGTTCATGGAGCCCAGCTTGTAAAACACTGACAAATTTACAGAAAATTTCAGTTTTCAACTAAGATGTAAAAGAAAACTCCTGTAAACAATAGGACAATACTTTTACTTCAGTAGCTCAAAAATGGTCTAAATATTATGCATGCAAAGTTTGTTGGCTCTGGTTTGAGTATTTGCTCGGAAAAAGGGACATGAGTTAAGGGCATTTTTAACATTTTTTAAAAAAAGATTGGTTTTGTAATACTCTCTCTGACACAAAATAGCCTATTCAACATAAAAGTTTCAAATTCTACCCAAATAATGATGAATGTACTCTGAATATACCAAAAGAACATTCAAGGAGATATCTATTGTAGTTTCCGAGTTATGTAACTAAAAATCGGAAGCTACATTTTTCCATCGATTCACAAATCCCGGTTCCCTTATAGTACATCTCGTACGTTATCTCTTTACATTTCATGGGGACTTCACTGTTCCACAGCATACTGCCTGAAATGCATACTTCTTTTATGGGAAAAAAATCACTTGCAATGAGCATATTTCCTCATAGGGCCAAATTCTGGTTCTCTGGTGTCTGAAACGTTAGGAATTCAAAGGGAATTCATCCAGATAATCCTATTGTCCTATATGTAGGACTGTGAGAGTTTCTGATTCTGTTACTGATATCAATAATGCTCCGTAGGTAGGCCTACCGTAGTAGATTGTTACGTGGGTTCTCAAGAATGTGCATTTGAAGTCTGCAACAGTTATTCTTTGTTGGAGTTGGATGGAAGGCAGAAAGAAGCAGTAGCTGCTGGCAGATTTTTTTCAGTTACCAGTATCTTAAAACATGTAAGTAATAGATTGTTGTTTCTATTTACTTTGACCAAATTGTTATAACACATTCTTAAGGGATAAACTCGGTACACTCTATCTGCAATTAGATGCTGTACTCCTAAAATCCGGATTTGTTAACAACCAAATATTGGTGTCCTATATGTAGGTCAATAGGATAATACAGTACAAAAACTCTTATTCATTTACAGAATATATATTATGATAAAGAGGACGAGAACACTAAAGTTAGACCTCTACTTATGCTGCTGAATGAAAAGTTTCTACCATTCGCTCCTCATTCAGAGAATCACAGACTGGATGAAGCTATGATACCTTATCACGGTCGTCATGGCTGTAAAAAAATCATCAGAAACAAACCCACTTGTTATGGATTCAAATTTTGTGTAGGGACATAATCTGGTTTGAACCATACCAAGGTGCTTCAACACCAGTAGAAGTGAAATATCGAGAATATGACCCGGGGGGAGTGTAATTCTACAGTACTGTGATGTGCTTCGAGCCCTAAATACTTATGCCATGTATCATTTGTATTTTGATAACTTTCTTACCAATGTACCATTGTTGCTTGAGCTAACAAATAGGAATTTTAAGGCTACTGGTACAGTCCGCGACAACAGGGTTCTCGATTGTCCCATAGATAGTACAGACTTCTCAAGAAGATGACGAGAGTTTCCTTCGATTATAAGACAGCAGAGGGAAAGATGGCGGTGTGCAAATGGAATGATGACTTCGTGTCTGGGTGTTCAAATGCATTTCCCGTTCTTCCATGTCACAGTGTCGCCAGGTTCTTCTGGCAAGACAAAAAATTGATTCGGGTAAAGCAGTCTGGACTCTTCTCTGCTTACAGCAAACACATGGGTGGTTTAGATTGCTCAGATCACCTCTCTGTATTGACTTGTTGTTAGAGGGAAAAATTGGTACTATCCTGTACTAATGCACTGCATTGACAGTACGGTCGAAATAAATGTTTGGCTCCTTCACAGGAAGAATTGGGGTAAGCTGGATCATCTTGCTTTCAGGAGGCGAGTAGCAATATCACTCGTAGAAACTAACAAACGCACAACCAAAAAAGGAAGACCCTCTAAGATTGAACATATTGACTCAAAATTTAACAGACTAGATTACTTAGTCATTCCGCAAGATATTCAAACAAGATTCGGTTATTGCCACCAAAAGACAACCACTCGCTGCAGAAAATGTGATGTTGGGTTACACGTGAAGTGTTTTGTAGTTTAACACACTGAGGAGCGAATGAGATAATGAATGCTGTATATTAGGAAGTGATAATGTTGTTTACTCAAGTTAGTAGCCTATAATGACTGTAAATTGTTAATTAAAATGCTTTATGTTCGACCCTGACAATTATGTGTCTGAAAACTGTATCATAATGATGGTCATTATAACAGTATTTTTCAATATGAAACAGTTTCTCCCACCAATCACAGCTCAAGAAACAGTTGTTTGACCAATTAGATAAGGATACATTGGCGCATGCGCTCAAAATCCATCATGTCTATATAAATTACCGAAAGTGCACCGTCCATATGTTCGCGTAAATGAACTGGTGAATATGAGACACTGTACCTTAATATCCCCAAATCCAATTTCTACACAGCGGGTTGTTTTCAAACGATTTCGGTGACATATTTTACTGAATATTTGTGCTCAATCTGCACATATGGCACTGAAGCACACAGAGCGCATGCGTCGGTCGGACAGAGAGCTTGGAAATCAGAGATATCCTACCCTGCGCAGCACCCGATCACAACATTCTAGTGACAATCTCAACAGATATGTATGAATATTTATGTTAAACATATAATAAAGTTATAATTATCGTCGAACATAAACAGTCGTATGCAACTCGCCTATAATGGTAATTAAGACACTCGTATGGATATTATAAAACTCACATACGCTCGTTTTATAAAAAATACTCGTGACTTAATTATAGCCATTATAGGCTCGTTGCATAATGTACTATTCATCCATCTTCGGTTTTCAGTACCAAGTAGTACCTGTATTATCCTATCGTCCTATATATAGGTCGGCACATTGTGTGCAAACTAACAACAGGATAATAATAAATCCTTATGCACATCAATATTTACCGGTGACTCAGAGGAAATATGTCGGCAAACTCAGATTTTCCAAAATAAAATAATTCAGGATTATCCTGGATAACCCTTGTTTGGTCGCGTGAAAAATGAAACGTATTTGGTCGCGCACGGTCAAAAAGACCGGGCATCATTAAAAGCAGGATGGAGTTACTGAATTTTACTTTTTAGCCATGTTTGACTGCATAATAACAAATGAGAAAATTAAGTCTAGTTATGATAGACTGTCTTCTGCAGAATGTTCGCGGTCTGAATGAGATTCCAAAAGTACAGTGACCGGCAAAAAAAAAGTGGAACAGTTAAAAAAAGTAATATAAATAGCATAAAATTAGCCATGAAAAAGATTTAATCACATTTTAAATGCTTTACACGCATTAGAACAAACATCTGAAACATCCGTGAATAGAAATTGATAATATGACATTTCTTAGGGTGGTTTATTACCACCAATTACCCCCGATCTTCGATGAGCCTATCCTAATGGTTTTGTGGTGTGAAGTGCACTGTAAGCGTTTTCAGTTTATGAGTGTTGCCGCTCGCTTATTGTTGTTCTAGGGATAACAACTGGCATTTGTTGAACACATGTGAACCATTGTCATCCATTTTAGCAAGTTATCCATGTGCAGTTTACACTAAAACGTGCCTCTTAGCCGTGAAGGAGCTGCAGAGGCAGTTGCATTGGTGGAGGATAGCTGCAGCTTCCGTTTGTTGCTGAGGTCATCGGATCATCCCTCGGTAGCATTCACCGTGTAGTGCAACGATACAGAGAACTCCAAACTTACGACAGTAGACGAGGGTCAGGCCGTAGAAGATGCACAAGTGCCAGGGATGACAGATTTCTCACCCTGCAAGTTCTGCGTGATCACCATACCACAGCAGTCCAGGCACGAAATCAACTGGAAAATGTCAGAAATGTGAGAGTGAGTGAGCGAACAGTAAGAAGAAGGTTTGAAGAAGTTCATCTTTCGTCCAGGAGACCTGCACGTGGACCCGCACTCGAACGACATCACAGAGAGGCGCGTCTTCGCTTCGCAAGGCAGCACCTGGGATGGACCCACGAGCAGTGGGCCTCTGTTCTCTTCACTGACGAGAGTCGCTTTAATCTTAGATCTCCTGATGGAAGAGAAAGAGTGTGGAGAAGGCGCGGAGAGAGGTACACCCCTGTTGCTTTCTCCTCCAGGACTACATTTGGAGGTGGCTCGGTTATGGTGTGGGGTGGCATCAACGTTTTGGCCCGCAGTGAATTGATGTGCATCGATCACGCGACGCTCATTTCCCAAAGGTACATCGAAGAGATCCTGATGAACCATGTGATGCCCTTTGCGCCTTTCATAGGTCAGAATTTCAAGATGATGCAGGATAATGCCGGCCCTCATACTGCTCGCTGTGTTGTACAATATCTTCAGGAAGTGGGGATTCAAACCCTGGACTGGCCAGCTCGTAGTCCTGACTTGAACCCCATCGAACATGTGTGGGATATGCTTGGAAGGGACGTCAGACAGCGGGACCACACCACCTTGACACAACTGAGAACATCGCTGCTGGAGGAATGGGATCGCATCCCGGCAGATGCCATTCGACAAGTTGTGAACAGTATGCCTGAGCGTTTACAAGCTGGCATAGACGCTGAGGGTGGAAACACTTGTTTTTAGTGATCAGTGTTCTCGTGCATTGCAGTGCAAACATTAATATTGTTCTGTTTGGCAATACGTTTGATAAAAAACAGCCAAGAAGAACATTACTAAAAAATAGAAAATTGTAAGATTTGCAAAATGTAATGAAATTTGTTAGTTTAAGCGTGTTGTAAAACATGTTTCGGTATTTTATGTAGCCAACCATCTAAAATTCACATGAATAATTCAAATATTGGAAAACCGATACATTTTAGTGGAATAAATTAAGAAATTACATAAAAAATTGAAGTGTCCCACTTTTTTGCCGGTCAGTGTAGTTCCCTGATCCACTCTTCTTCTCTCTTGTCCATTTTACCACAAATAATAGTCAAAAGATGCAAACAAATACAAAACTGCACGCAAATTATACAATCTTAATTAGTCGCGTATAAGTGATGCTCGCCCTTGGTCGCTCAACGGAACTTGAGACCGGGTGGCGAAGGTAGATTTCACCGGACAAACTTGGGGATAGGCGAAAATAGGCAGAATATGCAGGTTTTCGTAGAAGGATCAGACCTCATTTATTGCGAGAAGGTATTTTATAATTGGAGCTTAATTAACTTTAAAACTCAGCAATTCTTCTAGGTTTGTGCCGTGTCTTGTGTGGGGTTTCGCCCAGGACACCAAGCTAGGCTCATCGGCGGGCTCTTGGTGTCCCCGCCCGGACCCCCACAGGAGTGACGAACTGCGCGCCACCTCCCTTTATATAAGGTGCAACTGCACCACTTGACTACGAGAACTAAATTTCAAGCAGCCTTAACCTCCGTGTCTTGTGTGGGGTTTCGCCTAGGACACCAAGCTAGGCTCATCGGCGGGCTCTTGGTGTCCCCGCCCGGACCCCCACAGGAGTGACGAACTGCGCGCCACCTCCCTTTATATAAGGTGCAACTGCACCACTTGACTACGAGAACTAAATTTCAAGCAGCCTTAACCTCCCTATGAAGGCTTCCAAAAAGATGGTATATTGGCTTTCACGGCCGGTGAATTAAAACTCAGCAATTCTTCTAGGTTTGTGCCGTGTCTTGTGTGGGGTTTCGCCCAGGACACCAAGCTAGGCTCATCGGCGGGCTCTTGGTGTCCCCGCCCGGACCCCCACAGGAGTGACGAACTGCGCGCCACCTCCCTTTATATAAGGTGCAACTGCACCACTTGACTACGAGAACTAAAAGCTCAAGCAGCCTTAACCTCCCTATGAAGGCTTCCAAAAAGATGGTATATTGGCTTTCACGGCCGGTGAATTAAAACTCAGCAATTCTTCTAGGTTTGTGCCGTGTCTTGTGTGGGGTTTCGCCCAGGACACCAAGCTAGGCTCATCGGCGGGCTCTTGGTGTCCCCGCCCGGACCCCCACAGGAGTGACGAACTGCGCGCCACCTCCCTTTATATAAGGTGCAACTGCACCACTTGACTACGAGAACTAAATTTCAAGCAGCCTTAACCTCCGTGTCTTGTGTGGGGTTTCGCCTAGGACACCAAGCTAGGCTCATCGGCGGGCTCTTGGTGTCCCCGCCCGGACCCCCACAGGAGTGACGAACTGCACGCCACCTCCCTTTATATAAGGTGCAACTGCACCACTTGACTACGAGAACTAAATTTCAAGCAGCCTTAACCTCCCTATGAAGGCTTCCAAAAAGATGGTATATTGGCTTTCACGGCCGGTGAATTAAAACTCAGCAATTCTTCTAGGTTTGTGCCGTGTCTTGTGTGGGGTTTCGCCCAGGACACCAAGCTAGGCTCATCGGCGGGCTCTTGGTGTCCCCGCCCGGACCCCCACAGGAGTGACGAACTGCGCGCCACCTCCCTTTATATAAGGTGCAACTGCACCACTTGATTACGAGAACTAAAAGCTCAAGCAGCCTTAACCTCCCTATGAAGGCTTCCAAAAAGATGGTATATTGGCTTTCACGGCCAGTGAATTAAAACTCAGCAATTCTTCTAGGTTTGTGCCGTGTCTTGTGTGGGGTTTCGCCCAGGACACCAAGCAAACTCATCGGCGGGCTCTTGGTGTCCCCGCCCGGACCCCCACAGGAGTGACGAACTGCGCGCCACCTCCCTTTATATAAGGTGCAACTGCACCACTTGACTACGAGAACTAAATTTCAAGCAGCCTTAACCTCCGCGTCTTGTGTGGGGTTTCGCCTAGGACACCAAGCTAGGCTCATCGGCGGGCTCTTGGTGTCCCCGCCCGGACCCCCACAGGAGTGACGAACTGCGCGCCACCTCCCTTTATATAAGGTGCAACTGCACCACTTGACTACGAGAACTAAATTTCAAGCAGCCTTAACCTCCGTGTCTTGTGTGGGGTTTCGCCTAGGACACCAAGCTAGGCTCATCGGCGGGCTCTTGGTGTCCCCGCCCGGACCCCAACAGGAGTGACGAACTGCGCGCCACCTCCCTTTATATAAGGTGCAACTGCACCACTTGACTACGAGAACTAAATTTCAAGCAGCCTTAACCTCCCTATGAAGGCTTCCAAAAAGATGGTATATTGGCTTTCACGGCCGGTGAATTAAAACTCAGCAATTCTTCTAGGTTTGTGCCGTGTCTTGTGTGGGGTTTCGCCTAGGACACCAAGCTAGGCTCATCGGCGGGCTCTTGGTGTCCCCGCCCGGACCCCCACAGGAGTGACGAACTGCGCGCCACCTCCCTTTATATAAGGTGCAACTGCACCACTTGACTACGAGAACTAAATTTCAAGCAGCCTTAACCTTCCTATGAAGGCTTCCAAAAAGATGGTATATTGGCTTTCACGGCCGGTGAATTAAAACTCAGCAATTCTTCTAGGTTTGTGCCGTGTCTTGTGTGGGGTTTCGCCTAGGACACCAAGCTAGGCTCATCGGCGGGCTCTTGGTGTCCCCGCCCGGACCCCCACAGGAGTGACGAACTGCGCGCCACCTCCCTTTATATAAGGTGCAACTGCACCACTTGACTACGAGAACTAAATTTCAAGCAGCCTTAACCTCCCTATGAAGGCTTCCAAAAAGATGGTATATTGGCTTTCACGGCCGGTGAAATAAAACTCAGCAATTCTTCTAGGTTTGTGCCGTGTCTTGTGTGGGGTTTCGCCTAGGACACCAAGCTAGGCTCATCGGCGGGCTCTTGATGTCCCCGCCCGGACCCCCACAGGAGTGACGAACTGCACGCCACCTCCCTTTATATAAGGTGCAACTGCACCACTTGACTACGAGAACTAAATTTCAAGCAGCCTTAACCTCCCTATGAAGGCTTCCAAAAAGATGGTATATTGGCTTTCACGGCCGGTGAATTAAAACTCAGCAATTCTTCTAGGTTTGTGCCGTGTCTTGTGTGGGGTTTCGCCTAGGACACCAAGCTAGGCTCATCGGCGGGCTCTTGGTGTCCCCGCCCGGACCCCCACAGGAGTGACGAACTGCGCGCCACCTCCCTTTATATAAGGTGCAACTGCACCACTTGACTACGAGAACTAAATTTCAAGCAGCCTTAACCTCCCTATGAAGGCTTCCAAAAAGATGGTATATTGGCTTTCACGGCCGGTGAATTAAAACTCAGCAATTCTTCTAGGTTTGTGCCGTGTCTTGTGTGGGGTTTCGCCTAGGACACCAAGCTAGGCTCATCGGCGGGCTCTTGGTGTCCCCGCCCGGACCCCCACAGGAGTGACGAACTGCGCGCCACCTCCCTTTATATAAGGTGCAACTGCACCACTTGACTACGAGAACTAAATTTCAAGCAGCCTTAACCTCCGTGTCTTGTGTGGGGTTTCGCCTAGGACACCAAGCTAGGCTCATCGGCGGGCTCTTGGTGTCCCCGCCCGGACCCCCACAGGAGTGACGAACTGCGCGCCACCTCCCTTTATATAAGGTGCAACTGCACCACTTGACTACGAGAACTAAATTTCAAGCAGCCTTAACCTCCCTATGAAGGCTTCCAAAAAGATGGTATATTGGCTTTCACGGCCGGTGAATTAAAACTCAGCAATTCTTCTAGGTTTGTGCCGTGTCTTGTGTGGGGTTTCGCCTAGGACACCAAGCTAGGCTCATCGGCGGGCTCTTGGTGTCCCCGCCCGGACCCCCACAGGAGTGACGAACTGCGCGCCACCTCCCTTTATATAAGGTGCAACTGCACCACTTGACTACGAGAACTAAATTTCAAGCAGCCTTAACCTCCCTATGAAGGCTTCCAAAAAGATGGTATATTGGCTTTCACGGCCGGTGAATTAAAACTCAGCAATTCTTCTAGGTTTGTGCCGTGTCTTGTGTGGGGTTTCGCCTAGGACACCAAGCTAGGCTCATCGGCGGGCTCTTAGTGTCCCCGCCCGGACCCCCACAGGAGTGACGAACTGCGCGCCACCTCCCTTTATATAAGGTGCAACTGCACCACTTGACTACGAGAACTAAATTTCAAGCAGCCTTAACCTCCCTATGAAGGCTTCCAAAAAGATGGTATATTGGCTTTCACGGGCGGTGAATTAAAACTCAGCAATTCTTCTAGGTTTGTGCCGTGTCTTGTGTGGGGTTTCGCCTAGGACACCAAGCTAGGCTCATCGGCGGGCTCTTGGTGTCCCCGCCCGGACCCCCACAGGAGTGACGAACTGCGCGCCACCTCCCTTTATATAAGGTGCAACTGCACCACTTGACTACGAGAACTAAAAGCTCAAGCAGCCTTAACCTCCCTATGAAGGCTTCCGAAAAGATGGTATATTGGCTTTCACGGCCGGTGAATTAAAACTCAGCAATTCTTCTAGGTTTGTGCCGTGTCTTGTGTGGGGTTTCGCCCAGGACACCAAGCTAGGCTCATCGGCGGGCTCTTGGTGTCCCCGCCCGGACCCCCACAGGAGTGACGAACTGCGCGCCACCTCCCTTTATATAAGGTGCAACTGCACCACTTGACTACGAGAACTAAATTTCAAGCAGCCTTAACCTCCGTGTCTTGTGTGGGGTTTCGCCTAGGACACCAAGCTAGGCTCATCGGCGGGCTCTTGGTGTCCCCGCCCGGACCCCCACAGGAGTGACGAACTGCGCGCCACCTCCCTTTATATAAGGTGCAACTGCACCACTTGACTACGAGAACTAAATTTCAAGCAGCCTTAACCTCCCTATGAAGGCTTCCAAAAAGATGGTATATTGGCTTTCACGGCCGGTGAATTAAAACTCAGCAATTCTTCTAGGTTTGTGCCGTGTCTTGTGTGGGGTTTCGCCCAGGACACCAAGCTAGGCTCATCGGCGGGCTCTTGGTGTCCCCGCCCGGACCCCCACAGGAGTGACGAACTGCGCGCCACCTCCCTTTATATAAGGTGCAACTGCACCACTTGACTACGAGAACTAAAAGCTCAAGCAGCCTTAACCTCCCTATGAAGGCTTCCAAAAAGATGGTATATTGGCTTTCACGGCCGGTGAATTAAAACTCAGCAATTCTTCAAGGTTTGTGCCGTGTCTTGTGTGGGGTTTCGCCCAGGACACCAAGCTAGGCTCATCGGCGGGCTCTTGGTGTCCCCGCCCGGACCCCCACAGGAGTGACGAACTGCGCGCCACCTCCCTTTATATAAGGTGCAACTGCACCACTTGACTACGAGAACTAAATTTCAAGCAGCCTTAACCTCCCTATGAAGGCTTCCAAAAAGATGGTATATTGGCTTTCACGGCCGGTGAATTAAAACTCAGCAATTCTTCTAGGTTTGTGCCGTGTCTTGTGTGGGGTTTCACCCAGGACACCAAGCTAGGCTCATCGGCGGGCTCTTGGTGTCCCCGCCCGGACCCCCACAGGAGTGACGAACTGCGCGCCACCTCCCTTTATATAAGGTGCAACTGCACCACTTGACTACGAGAACTAAATTTCAAGCAGCCTTAACCTCCGTGTCTTGTGTGGGGTTTCGCCTAGGACACCAAGCTAGGCTCATCGGCGGGCTCTTGGTGTCCCCGCCCGGACCCCCACAGGAGTGACGAACTGCGCGCCACCTCCCTTTATATAAGGTGCAACTGCACCACTTGACTACGAGAACTAAATTTCATGCAGCCTTAACCTCCCTATGAAGGCTTCCAAAAAGATGGTATATTGGCTTTCACGGCCGGTGAATTAAAACTCAGCAATTCTTCTAGGTTTGTGCCGTGTCTTGTGTGGGGTTTCGCCTAGGACACCAAGCTAGGCTCATCGGCGGGCTCTTGGTGTCCCCGCCCGGACCCCCACAGGAGTGACGAACTGCGCGCCACCTCCCTTTATATAAGGTGCAACTGCACCACTTGACTACGAGAACTAAATTTCAAGCAGCCTTAACCTCCCTATGAAGGCTTCCAAAAAGATGGTATATTGGCTTTCACGGCCGGTGAAATAAAACTCAGCAATTCTTCTAGGTTTGTGCCGTGTCTTGTGTGGGGTTTCGCCTAGGACACCAAGCTAGGCTCATCGGCGGGCTCTTGGTGTCCCCGCCCGGACCCCCACAGGAGTGACGAACTGCACGCCACCTCCCTTTATATAAGGTTCAACTGCACCACCTGACTACGAGAACTAAATTTCAAGCAGCCTTAACCTCCCTATGAAGGCTTCCAAAAAGATGGTATATTGGCTTTCACGGCCGGTGAATTAAAACTCAGCAATTCTTCTAGGTTTGTGCCGTGTCTTGTGTGGGGTTTCGCCTAGGACACCAAGCTAGGCTCATCGGCGGGCTCTTGGTGTCCCCGCCCGGACCCCCACAGGAGTGACGAACTGCGCGCCACCTCCCTTTATATAAGGTGCAACTGCACCACTTGACTACGAGAACTAAATTTCAAGCAGCCTTAACCTCCGTGTCTTGTGTGGGGTTTCGCCTAGGACACCAAGCTAGGCTCATCGGCGGGCTCTTGGTGTCCCCGCCCGGACCCCCACAGGAGTGACGAACTGCGCGCCACCTCCCTTTATATAAGGTGCAACTGCACCACTTGACTACGAGAACTAAATTTCAAGCAGCCTTAACCTCCCTATGAAGGCTTCCAAAAAGATGGTATATTGGCTTTCACGGCCGGTGAATTAAAACTCAGCAATTCTTCTAGGTTTGTGCCGTGTCTTGTGTGGGGTTTCGCCTAGGACACCAAGCTAGGCTCATCGGCGGGCTCTTGGTGTCCCCGCCCGGACCCCCACAGGAGTGACGAACTGCGCGCCACCTCCCTTTATATAAGGTGCAACTGCACCACTTGACTACGAGAACTAAATTTCAAGCAGCCTTAACCTCCCTATGAAGGCTTCCAAAAAGATGGTATATTGGCTTTCACGGCCGGTGAATTAAAATTCAGGAATTCTTCTAGGTTTGTGCCGTGTCTTGTGTGGGGTTTCGCCTAGGACACCAAGCTAGGCTCATCGGCGGGCTCTTGGTGTCCCCGCCCGGACCCCCACAGGAGTGACGAACTGCGCGCCACCTCCCTTTATATAAGGTGCAACTGCACCACTTGACTACGAGAACTTAATTTCAAGCAGCCTTAACCTCCCTATGAAGGCTTCCAAAAAGATGGTATATTGGCTTTCACGGCCGGTGAATTAAAACTCAGCAATTCTTCTAGGTTTGTGCCGTGTCTTGTGTGGGGTTTCGCCTAGGACACCAAGCTAGGCTCATCGGCGGGCTCTTGGTGTCCCCGCCCGGACCCCCCCAGGAGTGACGAACTGCGCGCCACCTCCCTTTATATAAGGTGCAACTGCACCACTTGACTACGAGAACTAAATTTCAAGCAGCCTTAACCTCCCTATGAAGGCTTCCAAAATGATGGTATATTGGCTTTCACGGCCGGTGAATTAAAACTCAGCAATTCTTCTAGGTTTGTGCCGTGTCTTGTGTGGGGTTTCGCCTAGGACACCAAGCTAGGCTCATCGGCGGGCTCTTGGTGTCCCCGCCCGGACCCCCACAGGAGTGACGAACTGCGCGCCACCTCCCTTTATATAAGGTGCAACTGCACCACTTGACTACGAGAACTAAATTTCAAGCAGCCTTAACCTCCCTATGAAGGCTTCCAAAATGATGGTATATTGGCTTTCACGGCCGGTGAATTAAAACTCAGCAATTCTTCTAGGTTTGTGCCGTGTCTTGTGTGGGGTTTCGCCTAGGACACCAAGCTAGGCTCATCGGCGGGCTCTTGGTGTCCCCGCCCGGACCCCCACAGGAGTGACGAACTGCGCGCCACCTCCCTTTATATAAGGTGCAACTGCACCACTTGACTACGAGAACTAAATTTCAAGCAGCCTTAACCTCCGTGTCTTGTGTGGGGTTTCGCCTAGGACACCAAGCTAGGCTCATCGGCGGGCTCTTGGTGTCCCCGCCCGGACCCCCACAGGAGTGACGAACTGCGCGCCACCTCCCTTTATATAAGGTGCAACTGCACCACTTGACTACGAGAACTAAATTTCAAGCAGCCTTAACCTCCCTATGAAGGCTTCCAAAAAGATGGTATATTGGCTTTCACGGCCGGTGAATTAAAACTCAGCAATTCTTCTAGGTTTGTGCCGTGTCTTGTGTGGGGTTTCACCCAGGACACCAAGCTAGGCTCATCGGCGGGCTCTTGGTGTCCCCGCCCGGACCCCCACAGGAGTGACGAACTGCGCGCCACCTCCCTTCATATAAGGTGCAACTGCACCACTTGACTACGAGAACTAAATTTCAAGCAGCCTTAACCTCCGTGTCTTGTGTGGGGTTTCGCCTAGGACACCAAGCTAGGCTCATCGGCGGGCTCTTGGTGTCCCCGCCCGGACCCCCACAGGAGTGACGAATTGCGCGCCACCTCCCTTTATATAAGGTGCAACTGCACCACTTGACTACGAGAACTAAATTTCATGCAGCCTTAACCTCCCTATGAAGGCTTCCAAAAAGATGGTATATTGGCTTTCACGGCCGGTGAATTAAAACTCAGCAATTCTTCTAGGTTTGTGCCGTGTCTTGTGTGGGGTTTCGCCTAGGACACCAAGCTAGGCTCATCGGCGGGCTCTTGGTGTCCCCGCCCGGACCCCCACAGGAGTGACGAACTGCGCGCCACCTCCCTTTATATAAGGTGCAACTGCACCACTTGACTACGAGAACTAAATTTCAAGCAGCCTTAACCTCCCTATGAAGGCTTCCAAAAAGATGGTATATTGGCTTTCACGGCCGGTGAAATAAAACTCAGCAATTCTTCTAGGTTTGTGCCGTGTCTTGTGTGGGGTTTCGCCTAGGACACCAAGCTAGGCTCATCGGCGGGCTCTTGGTGTCCCCGCCCAGACCCCCACAGGAGTGACGAACTGCACGCCACCTCCCTTTATATAAGGTTCAACTGCACCACTTGACTACGAGAACTAAATTTCAAGCAGCCTTAACCTCCCTATGAAGGCTTCCAAAAAGATGGTATATTGGCTTTCACGGCCGGTGAATTAAAACTCAGCAATTCTTCTAGGTTTGTGCCGTGTCTTGTGTGGGGTTTCGCCTAGGACACCAAGCTAGGCTCATCGGCGGGCTCTTGGTGTCCCCGCCCGGACCCCCACAGGAGTGACGAACTGCGCGCCACCTCCCTTTATATAAGGTGCAACTGCACCACTTGACTACGAGAACTAAATTTCAAGCAGCCTTAACCTCCCTATGAAGGCTTCCAAAAAGATGGTATATTGGCTTTCACGGCCGGTGAATTAAAACTCAGCAATTCTTCTAGGTTTGTGCCGTGTCTTGTGTGGGGTTTCGCCTAGGACACCAAGCTAGGCTCATCGGCGGGCTCTTGGTGTCCCCGCCCGGACCCCCACAGGAGTGACGAACTGCGCGCCACCTCCCTTTATATAAGGTGCAACTGCACCACTTGACTACGAGAACTAAATTTCAAGCAGCCTTAACCTCCGTGTCTTGTGTGGGGTTTCGCCTAGGACACCAAGCTAGGCTCATCGGCGGGCTCTTGGTGTCCCCGCCCGGACCCCCACAGGAGTGACGAACTGCGCGCCACCTCCCTTTATATAAGGTGCAACTGCACCACTTGACTACGAGAACTAAATTTCAAGCAGCCTTAACCTCCCTATGAAGGCTTCCAAAAAGATGGTATATTGGCTTTCACGGCCGGTGAATTAAAACTCAGCAATTCTTCTAGGTTTGTGCCGTGTCTTGTGTGGGGTTTCGCCTAGGACACCAAGCTAGGCTCATCGGCGGGCTCTTGGTGTCCCCGCCCGGACCCCCACAGGAGTGACGAACTGCGCGCCACCTCCCTTTATATAAGGTGCAACTGCACCACTTGACTACGAGAACTAAATTTCAAGCAGCCTTAACCTCCCTATGAAGGCTTCCAAAAAGATGGTATATTGGCTTTCACGGCCGGAGAATTAAAATTCAGGAATTCTTCTAGGTTTGTGCCGTGTCTTGTGTGGGGTTTCGCCTAGGACACCAAGCTAGGCTCATCGGCGGGCTCTTGGTGTCCCCGCCCGGACCCCCACAGGAGTGACGAACTGCGCGCCACCTCCCTTTATATAAGGTGCAACTGCACCACTTGACTACGAGAACTTAATTTCAAGCAGCCTTAACCTCCCTATGAAGGCTTCCAAAAAGATGGTATATTGGATTTCACGGCCGGTGAATTAAAACTCAGCAATTCTTCTAGGTTTGTGCCGTGTCTTGTGTGGGGTTTCGCCTAGGACACCAAGCTAGGCTCATCGGCGGGCTCTTGGTGTCCCCGCCCGGACCCCCCCAGGAGTGACGAACTGCGCGCCACCTCCCTTTATATAAGGTGCAACTGCACCACTTGACTACGAGAACTAAATTTCAAGCAGCCTTAACCTCCCTATGAAGGCTTCCAAAATGATGGTATATTGGCTTTCACGGCCGGTGAATTAAAACTCAGCAATTCTTCTAGGTTTGTGCCGTGTCTTGTGTGGGGTTTCGCCTAGGACACCAAGCTAGGCTCATCGGCGGGCTCTTGGTGTCCCCGCCCGGACCCCCACAGGAGTGACGAACTGCGCGCCACCTCCCTTTATATAAGGTGCAACTGCACCACTTGACTACGAGAACTAAATTTCAAGCAGCCTTAACCTCCCTATGAAGGCTTCCAAAAAGATGGTATATTGGCTTTCACGGCCGGTGAATTAAAACTCAGCAATTCTCCTAGGTTTGTGCCGTGTCTTGTGTGGGGTTTCGCCTAGGACACCAAGCTAGGCTCATCGGCGGGCTCTTGGTGTCCCCGCCCGGACCCCCACAGGAGTGACGAACTGCGCGCCACCTCCCTTTATATAAGGTGCAACTGCACCACTTGACTACGAGAACTAAATTTGAAGCAGCCTTAACCTCCCTATGAAGGCTTCCAAAAAGATGGTATATTGGCTTTCACGGCCGGTGAATTAAAACTCAGCAATTCTTCTAGGTTTGTGCCGTGTCTTGTGTGGGGTTTCGCCTAGGACACCAAGCTAGGCTCATCGGCGGGCTCTTGGTGTCCCCGCCCGGACCCCCACAGGAGTGACGAACTGCGCGCCACCTCCCTTTATATAAGGTGCAACTGCACCACTTGACTACGAGAACTAAATTTCAAGCAGCCTTAACCTCCGTGTCTTGTGTGGGGTTTCGCCTAGGACACCAAGCTAGGCTCATCGGCGGGCTCTTGGTGTCCCCGCCCGGACCCCCACAGGAGTGACGAACTGCGCGCCACCTCCCTTTATATAAGGTGCAACTGCACCACTTGACTACGAGAACTAAATTTCAAGCAGCCTTAACCTCCCTATGAAGGCTTCCAAAAAGATGGTATATTGGCTTTCACGGCCGGTGAATTAAAACTCAGCAATTCTTCTAGGTTTGTGCCGTGTCTTGTGTGGGGTTTCACCCAGGACACCAAGCTAGGCTCATCGGCGGGCTCTTGGTGTCCCCGCCCGGACCCCCACAGGAGTGACGAACTGCGCGCCACCTCCCTTTATATAAGGTGCAACTGCACCACTTGACTACGAGAACTAAATTTCAAGCAGCCTTAACCTCCGTGTCTTGTGTGGGGTTTCGCCTAGGACACCAAGCTAGGCTCATCGGCGGGCTCTTGGTGTCCCCGCCCGGACCCCCACAGGAGTGACGAACTGCGCGCCACCTCCCTTTATATAAGGTGCAACTGCACCACTTGACTACGAGAACTAAATTTCATGCAGCCTTAACCTCCCTATGAAGGCTTCCAAAAAGATGGTATATTGGCTTTCACGGCCGGTGAATTAAAACTCAGCAATTCTTCTAGGTTTGTGCCGTGTCTTGTGTGGGGTTTCGCCTAGGACACCAAGCTAGGCTCATCGGCGGGCTCTTGGTGTCCCCGCCCGGACCCCCACAGGAGTGACGAACTGCGCGCCACCTCCCTTTATATAAGGTGCAACTGCACCACTTGACTACGAGAACTAAATTTCAAGCAGCCTTAACCTCCCTATGAAGGCTTCCAAAAAGATGGTATATTGGCTTTCACGGCCGGTGAAATAAAACTCAGCAATTCTTCTAGGTTTGTGCCGTGTCTTGTGTGGGGTTTCGCCTAGGACACCAAGCTAGGCTCATCGGCGGGCTCTTGGTGTCCCCGCCCTGACCCCCACAGGAGTGACGAACTGCACGCCACCTCCCTTTATATAAGGTTCAACTGCACCACCTGACTACGAGAACTAAATTTCAAACAGCCTTAACCTCCCTATGAAGGCTTCCAAAAAGATGGTATATTGGCTTTCACGGCCGGTGAATTAAAACTCAGCAATTCTTCTAGGTTTGTGCCGTGTCTTGTGTGGGGTTTCGCCTAGGACACCAAGCTAGGCTCATCGGCGGGCTCTTGGTGTCCCCGCCCGGACCCCCACAGGAGTGACGAACTGCGCGCCACCTCCCTTTATATAAGGTGCAACTGCACCACTTGACTACGAGAACTAAATTTCAAGCAGCCTTAACCTCCGTGTCTTGTGTGGGGTTTCGCCTAGGACACCAAGCTAGGCTCATCGGCGGGCTCTTGGTGTCCCCGCCCGGACCCCCACAGGAGTGACGAACTGCGCGCCACCTCCCTTTATATAAGGTGCAACTGCACCACTTGACTACGAGAACTAAATTTCAAGCAGCCTTAACCTCCCTATGAAGGCTTCCAAAAAGATGGTATATTGGCTTTCACGGCCGGTGAATTAAAACTCAGCAATTCTTCTAGGTTTGTGCCGTGTCTTGTGTGGGGTTTCGCCTAGGACACCAAGCTAGGCTCATCGGCGGGCTCTTGGTGTCCCCGCCCGGACCCCCACAGGAGTGACGAACTGCGCGCCACCTCCCTTTATATAAGGTGCAACTGCACCACTTGACTACGAGAACTAAATTTCAAGCAGCCTTAACCTCCCTATGAAGGCTTCCAAAAAGATGGTATATTGGCTTTCACGGCCGGTGAATTAAAATTCAGGAATTCTTCTAGGTTTGTGCCGTGTCTTGTGTGGGGTTTCGCCTAGGACACCAAGCTAGGCTCATCGGCGGGCTCTTGGTGTCCCCGCCCGGACCCCCACAGGAGTGACGAACTGCGCGCCACCTCCCTTTATATAAGGTGCAACTGCACCACTTGACTACGAGAACTTAATTTCAAGCAGCCTTAACCTCCCTATGAAGGCTTCCAAAAAGATGGTATATTGGCTTTCACGGCCGGTGAATTAAAACTCAGCAATTCTTCTAGGTTTGTGCCGTGTCTTGTGTGGGGTTTCGCCTAGGACACCAAGCTAGGCTCATCGGCGGGCTCTTGGTGTCCCCGCCCGGACCCCCCCAGGAGTGACGAACTGCGCGCCACCTCCCTTTATATAAGGTGCAACTGCACCACTTGACTACGAGAACTAAATTTCAAGCAGCCTTAACCTCCCTATGAAGGCTTCCAAAATGATGGTATATTGGCTTTCACGGCCGGTGAATTAAAACTCAGCAATTCTTCTAGGTTTGTGCCGTGTCTTGTGTGGGGTTTCGCCTAGGACACCAAGCTAGGCTCATCGGCGGGCTCTTGGTGTCCCCGCCCGGACCCCCACAGGAGTGACGAACTGCGCGCCACCTCCCTTTATATAAGGTGCAACTGCACCACTTGACTACGAGAACTAAATTTCAAGCAGCCTTAACCTCCCTATGAAGGCTTCCAAAATGATGGTATATTGGCTTTCACGGCCGGTGAATTAAAACTCAGCAATTCTTCTAGGTTTGTGCCGTGTCTTGTGTGGGGTTTCGCCTAGGACACCAAGCTAGGCTCATCGGCGGGCTCTTGGTGTCCCCGCCCGGACCCCCACAGGAGTGACGAACTGCGCGCCACCTCCCTTTATATAAGGTGCAACTGCACCACTTGACTACGAGAACTAAATTTCAAGCAGCCTTAACCTCCGTGTCTTGTGTGGGGTTTCGCCTAGGACACCAAGCTAGGCTCATCGGCGGGCTCTTGGTGTCCCCGCCCGGACCCCCACAGGAGTGACGAACTGCGCGCCACCTCCCTTTATATAAGGTGCAACTGCACCACTTGACTACGAGAACTAAATTTCAAGCAGCCTTAACCTCCCTATGAAGGCTTCCAAAAAGATGGTATATTGGCTTTCACGGCCGGTGAATTAAAACTCAGCAATTCTTCTAGGTTTGTGCCGTGTCTTGTGTGGGGTTTCACCCAGGACACCAAGCTAGGCTCATCGGCGGGCTCTTGGTGTCCCCGCCCGGACCCCCACAGGAGTGACGAACTGCGCGCCACCTCCCTTTATATAAGGTGCAACTGCACCACTTGACTACGAGAACTAAATTTCAAGCAGCCTTAACCTCCGTGTCTTGTGTGGGGTTTCGCCTAGGACACCAAGCTAGGCTCATCGGCGGGCTCTTGGTGTCCCCGCCCGGACCCCCACAGGAGTGACGAATTGCGCGCCACCTCCCTTTATATAAGGTGCAACTGCACCACTTGACTACGAGAACTAAATTTCATGCAGCCTTAACCTCCCTATGAAGGCTTCCAAAAAGATGGTATATTGGCTTTCACGGCCGGTGAATTAAAACTCAGCAATTCTTCTAGGTTTGTGCCGTGTCTTGTGTGGGGTTTCGCCTAGGACACCAAGCTAGGCTCATCGGCGGGCTCTTGGTGTCCCCGCCCGGACCCCCACAGGAGTGACGAACTGCGCGCCACCTCCCTTTATATAAGGTGCAACTGCACCACTTGACTACGAGAACTAAATTTCAAGCAGCCTTAACCTCCCTATGAAGGCTTCCAAAAAGATGGTATATTGGCTTTCACGGCCGGTGAAATAAAACTCAGCAATTCTTCTAGGTTTGTGCCGTGTCTTGTGTGGGGTTTCGCCTAGGACACCAAGCTAGGCTCATCGGCGGGCTCTTGGTGTCCCCGCCCAGACCCCCACAGGAGTGACGAACTGCACGCCACCTCCCTTTATATAAGGTTCAACTGCACCACTTGACTACGAGAACTAAATTTCAAGCAGCCTTAACCTCCCTATGAAGGCTTCCAAAAAGATGGTATATTGGCTTTCACGGCCGGTGAATTAAAACTCAGCAATTCTTCTAGGTTTGTGCCGTGTCTTGTGTGGGGTTTCGCCTAGGACACCAAGCTAGGCTCATCGGCGGGCTCTTGGTGTCCCCGCCCGGACCCCCACAGGAGTGACGAACTGCGCGCCACCTCCCTTTATATAAGGTGCAACTGCACCACTTGACTACGAGAACTAAATTTCAAGCAGCCTTAACCTCCCTATGAAGGCTTCCAAAAAGATGGTATATTGGCTTTCACGGCCGGTGAATTAAAACTCAGCAATTCTTCTAGGTTTGTGCCGTGTCTTGTGTGGGGTTTCGCCTAGGACACCAAGCTAGGCTCATCGGCGGGCTCTTGGTGTCCCCGCCCGGACCCCCACAGGAGTGACGAACTGCGCGCCACCTCCCTTTATATAAGGTGCAACTGCACCACTTGACTACGAGAACTAAATTTCAAGCAGCCTTAACCTCCGTGTCTTGTGTGGGGTTTCGCCTAGGACACCAAGCTAGGCTCATCGGCGGGCTCTTGGTGTCCCCGCCCGGACCCCCACAGGAGTGACGAACTGCGCGCCACCTCCCTTTATATAAGGTGCAACTGCACCACTTGACTACGAGAACTAAATTTCAAGCAGCCTTAACCTCCCTATGAAGGCTTCCAAAAAGATGGTATATTGGCTTTCACGGCCGGTGAATTAAAACTCAGCAATTCTTCTAGGTTTGTGCCGTGTCTTGTGTGGGGTTTCGCCTAGGACACCAAGCTAGGCTCATCGGCGGGCTCTTGGTGTCCCCGCCCGGACCCCCACAGGAGTGACGAACTGCGCGCCACCTCCCTTTATATAAGGTGCAACTGCACCACTTGACTACGAGAACTAAATTTCAAGCAGCCTTAACCTCCCTATGAAGGCTTCCAAAAAGATGGTATATTGGCTTTCACGGCCGGTGAATTAAAATTCAGGAATTCTTCTAGGTTTGTGCCGTGTCTTGTGTGGGGTTTCGCCTAGGACACCAAGCTAGGCTCATCGGCGGGCTCTTGGTGTCCCCGCCCGGACCCCCACAGGAGTGACGAACTGCGCGCCACCTCCCTTTATATAAGGTGCAACTGCACCACTTGACTACGAGAACTTAATTTCAAGCAGCCTTAACCTCCCTATGAAGGCTTCCAAAAAGATGGTATATTGGCTTTCACGGCCGGTGAATTAAAACTCAGCAATTCTTCTAGGTTTGTGCCGTGTCTTGTGTGGGGTTTCGCCTAGGACACCAAGCTAGGCTCATCGGCGGGCTCTTGGTGTCCCCGCCCGGACCCCCCCAGGAGTGACGAACTGCGCGCCACCTCCCTTTATATAAGGTGCAACTGCACCACTTGACTACGAGAACTAAATTTCAAGCAGCCTTAACCTCCCTATGAAGGCTTCCAAAATGATGGTATATTGGCTTTCACGGCCGGTGAATTAAAACTCAGCAATTCTTCTAGGTTTGTGCCGTGTCTTGTGTGGGGTTTCGCCTAGGACACCAAGCTAGGCTCATCGGCGGGCTCTTGGTGTCCCCGCCCGGACCCCCACAGGAGTGACGAACTGCGCGCCACCTCCCTTTATATAAGGTGCAACTGCACCACTTGACTACGAGAACTAAATTTCAAGCAGCCTTAACCTCCCTATGAAGGCTTCCAAAAAGATGGTATATTGGCTTTCACGGCCGGTGAATTAAAACTCAGCAATTCTTCTAGGTTTGTGCCGTGTCTTGTGTGGGGTTTCGCCTAGGACACCAAGCTAGGCTCATCGGCGGGCTCTTGGTGTCCCCGCCCGGACCCCCACAGGAGTGACGAACTGCGCGCCACCTCCCTTTATATAAGGTGCAACTGCACCACTTGACTACGAGAACTAAATTTGAAGCAGCCTTAACCTCCCTATGAAGGCTTCCAAAAAGATGGTATATTGGCTTTCACGGCCGGTGAATTAAAACTCAGCAATTCTTCTAGGTTTGTGCCGTGTCTTGTGTGGGGTTTCGCCTAGGACACCAAGCTAGGCTCATCGGCGGGCTCTTGGTGTCCCCGCCCGGACCCCCACAGGAGTGACGAACTGCGCGCCACCTCCCTTTATATAAGGTGCAACTGCACCACTTGACTACGAGAACTAAATTTCAAGCAGCCTTAACCTCCGTGTCTTGTGTGGGGTTTCGCCTAGGACACCAAGCTAGGCTCATCGGCGGGCTCTTGGTGTCCCCGCCCGGACCCCCACAGGAGTGACGAACTGCGCGCCACCTCCCTTTATATAAGGTGCAACTGCACCACTTGACTACGAGAACTAAATTTCAAGCAGCCTTAACCTCCCTATGAAGGCTTCCAAAAAGATGGTATATTGGCTTTCACGGCCGGTGAATTAAAACTCAGCAATTCTTCTAGGTTTGTGCCGTGTCTTGTGTGGGGTTTCACCCAGGACACCAAGCTAGGCTCATCGGCGGGCTCTTGGTGTCCCCGCCCGGACCCCCACAGGAGTGACGAACTGCGCGCCACCTCCCTTTATATAAGGTGCAACTGCACCACTTGACTACGAGAACTAAATTTCAAGCAGCCTTAACCTCCGTGTCTTGTGTGGGGTTTCGCCTAGGACACCAAGCTAGGCTCATCGGCGGGCTCTTGGTGTCCCCGCCCGGACCCCCACAGGAGTGACGAATTGCGCGCCACCTCCCTTTATATAAGGTGCAACTGCACCACTTGACTACGAGAACTAAATTTCATGCAGCCTTAACCTCCCTATGAAGGCTTCCAAAAAGATGGTATATTGGCTTTCACGGCCGGTGAATTAAAACTCAGCAATTCTTCTAGGTTTGTGCCGTGTCTTGTGTGGGGTTTCGCCTAGGACACCAAGCTAGGCTCATCGGCGGGCTCTTGGTGTCCCCGCCCGGACCCCCACAGGAGTGACGAACTGCGCGCCACCTCCCTTTATATAAGGTGCAACTGCACCACTTGACTACGAGAACTAAATTTCAAGCAGCCTTAACCTCCCTATGAAGGCTTCCAAAAAGATGGTATATTGGCTTTCACGGCCGGTGAAATAAAACTCAGCAATTCTTCTAGGTTTGTGCCGTGTCTTGTGTGGGGTTTCGCCTAGGACACCAAGCTAGGCTCATCGGCGGGCTCTTGGTGTCCCCGCCCAGACCCCCACAGGAGTGACGAACTGCACGCCACCTCCCTTTATATAAGGTTCAACTGCACCACTTGACTACGAGAACTAAATTTCAAGCAGCCTTAACCTCCCTATGAAGGCTTCCAAAAAGATGGTATATTGGCTTTCACGGCCGGTGAATTAAAACTCAGCAATTCTTCTAGGTTTGTGCCGTGTCTTGTGTGGGGTTTCGCCTAGGACACCAAGCTAGGCTCATCGGCGGGCTCTTGGTGTCCCCGCCCGGACCCCCACAGGAGTGACGAACTGCGCGCCACCTCCCTTTATATAAGGTGCAACTGCACCACTTGACTACGAGAACTAAATTTCAAGCAGCCTTAACCTCCCTATGAAGGCTTCCAAAAAGATGGTATATTGGCTTTCACGGCCGGTGAATTAAAACTCAGCAATTCTTCTAGGTTTGTGCCGTGTCTTGTGTGGGGTTTCGCCTAGGACACCAAGCTAGGCTCATCGGCGGGCTCTTGGTGTCCCCGCCCGGACCCCCACAGGAGTGACGAACTGCGCGCCACCTCCCTTTATATAAGGTGCAACTGCACCACTTGACTACGAGAACTAAATTTCAAGCAGCCTTAACCTCCGTGTCTTGTGTGGGGTTTCGCCTAGGACACCAAGCTAGGCTCATCGGCGGGCTCTTGGTGTCCCCGCCCGGACCCCCACAGGAGTGACGAACTGCGCGCCACCTCCCTTTATATAAGGTGCAACTGCACCACTTGACTACGAGAACTAAATTTCAAGCAGCCTTAACCTCCCTATGAAGGCTTCCAAAAAGATGGTATATTGGCTTTCACGGCCGGTGAATTAAAACTCAGCAATTCTTCTAGGTTTGTGCCGTGTCTTGTGTGGGGTTTCGCCTAGGACACCAAGCTAGGCTCATCGGCGGGCTCTTGGTGTCCCCGCCCGGACCCCCACAGGAGTGACGAACTGCGCGCCACCTCCCTTTATATAAGGTGCAACTGCACCACTTGACTACGAGAACTAAATTTCAAGCAGCCTTAACCTCCCTATGAAGGCTTCCAAAAAGATGGTATATTGGCTTTCACGGCCGGTGAATTAAAATTCAGGAATTCTTCTAGGTTTGTGCCGTGTCTTGTGTGGGGTTTCGCCTAGGACACCAAGCTAGGCTCATCGGCGGGCTCTTGGTGTCCCCGCCCGGACCCCCATAGGAGTGACGAACTGCGCGCCACCTCCCTTTATATAAGGTGCAACTGCACCACTTGACTACGAGAACTTAATTTCAAGCAGCCTTAACCTCCCTATGAAGGCTTCCAAAAAGATGGTATATTGGCTTTCACGGCCGGTGAATTAAAACTCAGCAATTCTTCTAGGTTTGTGCCGTGTCTTGTGTGGGGTTTCGCCTAGGACACCAAGCTAGGCTCATCGGCGGGCTCTTGGTGTCCCCGCCCGGACCCCCCCAGGAGTGACGAACTGCGCGCCACCTCCCTTTATATAAGGTGCAACTGCACCACTTGACTACGAGAACTAAATTTCAAGCAGCCTTAACCTCCCTATGAAGGCTTCCAAAATGATGGTATATTGGCTTTCACGGCCGGTGAATTAAAACTCAGCAATTCTTCTAGGTTTGTGCCGTGTCTTGTGTGGGGTTTCGCCTAGGACACCAAGCTAGGCTCATCGGCGGGCTCTTGGTGTCCCCGCCCGGACCCCCACAGGAGTGACGAACTGCGCGCCACCTCCCTTTATATAAGGTGCAACTGCACCACTTGACTACGAGAACTAAATTTCAAGCAGCCTTAACCTCCGTGTCTTGTGTGGGGTTTCGCCTAGGACACCAAGCTAGGCTCATCGGCGGGCTCTTGGTGTCCCCGCCCGGACCCCCACAGGAGTGACGAACTGCGCGCCACCTCCCTTTATATAAGGTGCAACTGCACCACTTGACTACGAGAACTAAATTTCAAGCAGCCTTAACCTCCCTATGAAGGCTTCCAAAAAGATGGTATATTGGCTTTCACGGCCGGTGAATTAAAACTCAGCAATTCTTCTAGGTTTGTGCCGTGTCTTGTGTGGGGTTTCGCCTAGGACACCAAGCTAGGCTCATCGGCGGGCTCTTGGTGTCCCCGCCCGGACCCCCACAGGAGTGACGAACTGCGCGCCACCTCCCTTTATATAAGGTGCAACTGCACCACTTGACTACGAGAACTAAATTTCAAGCAGCCTTAACCTCCCTATGAAGGCTTCCAAAAAGATGGTATATTGGCTTTCACGGCCGGTGAATTAAAATTCAGGAATTCTTCTAGGTTTGTGCCGTGTCTTGTGTGGGGTTTCGCCTAGGACACCAAGCTAGGCTCATCGGCGGGCTCTTGGTGTCCCCGCCCGGACCCCCACAGGAGTGACGAACTGCGCGCCACCTCCCTTTATATAAGGTGCAACTGCACCACTTGACTACGAGAACTTAATTTCAAGCAGCCTTAACCTCCCTATGAAGGCTTCCAAAAAGATGGTATATTGGCTTTCACGGCCGGTGAATTAAAACTCAGCAATTCTTCTAGGTTTGTGCCGTGTCTTGTGTGGGGTTTCGCCTAGGACACCAAGCTAGGCTCATCGGCGGGCTCTTGGTGTCCCCGCCCGGACCCCCCCAGGAGTGACGAACTGCGCGCCACCTCCCTTTATATAAGGTGCAACTGCACCACTTGACTACGAGAACTAAATTTCAAGCAGCCTTAACCTCCCTATGAAGGCTTCCAAAATGATGGTATATTGGCTTTCACGGCCGGTGAATTAAAACTCAGCAATTCTTCTAGGTTTGTGCCGTGTCTTGTGTGGGGTTTCGCCTAGGACACCAAGCTAGGCTCATCGGCGGGCTCTTGGTGTCCCCGCCCGGACCCCCACAGGAGTGACGAACTGCGCGCCACCTCCCTTTATATAAGGTGCAACTGCACCACTTGACTACGAGAACTAAATTTCAAGCAGCCTTAACCTCCCTATGAAGGCTTCCAAAAAGATGGTATATTGGCTTTCACGGCCGGTGAATTAAAACTCAGCAATTCTTCTAGGTTTGTGCCGTGTCTTGTGTGGGGTTTCGCCTAGGACACCAAGCTAGGCTCATCGGCGGGCTCTTGGTGTCCCCGCCCGGACCCCCACAGGAGTGACGAACTGCGCGCCACCTCCCTTTATATAAGGTGCAACTGCACCACTTGACTACGAGAACTAAATTTGAAGCAGCCTTAACCTCCCTATGAAGGCTTCCAAAAAGATGGTATATTGGCTTTCACGGCCGGTGAATTAAAACTCAGCAATTCTTCTAGGTTTGTGCCGTGTCTTGTGTGGGGTTTCGCCTAGGACACCAAGCTAGGCTCATCGGCGGGCTCTTGGTGTCCCCGCCCGGACCCCCACAGGAGTGACGAACTGCGCGCCACCTCCCTTTATATAAGGTGCAACTGCACCACTTGACTACGAGAACTAAATTTCAAGCAGCCTTAACCTCCGTGTCTTGTGTGGGGTTTCGCCTAGGACACCAAGCTAGGCTCATCGGCGGGCTCTTGGTGTCCCCGCCCGGACCCCCACAGGAGTGACGAACTGCGCGCCACCTCCCTTTATATAAGGTGCAACTGCACCACTTGACTACGAGAACTAAATTTCAAGCAGCCTTAACCTCCCTATGAAGGCTTCCAAAAAGATGGTATATTGGCTTTCACGGCCGGTGAATTAAAACTCAGCAATTCTTCTAGGTTTGTGCCGTGTCTTGTGTGGGGTTTCGCCTAGGACACCAAGCTAGGCTCATCGGCGGGCTCTTGGTGTCCCCGCCCGGACCCCCACAGGAGTGACGAACTGCGCGCCACCTCCCTTTATATAAGGTGCAACTGCACCACTTGACTACGAGAACTAAATTTCAAGCAGCCTTAACCTCCCTATGAAGGCTTCCAAAAAGATGGTATATTGGCTTTCACGGCCGGTGAAATAAAACTCAGCAATTCTTCTAGGTTTGTGCCGTGTCTTGTGTGGGGTTTCGCCTAGGACACCAAGCTAGGCTCATCGGCGGGCTCTTGGTGTCCCCGCCCAGACCCCCACAGGAGTGACGAACTGCACGCCACCTCCCTTTATATAAGGTTCAACTGCACCACTTGACTACGAGAACTAAATTTCAAGCAGCCTTAACCTCCCTATGAAGGCTTCCAAAAAGATGGTATATTGGCTTTCACGGCCGGTGAATTAAAACTCAGCAATTCTTCTAGGTTTGTGCCGTGTCTTGTGTGGGGTTTCGCCTAGGACACCAAGCTAGGCTCATCGGCGGGCTCTTGGTGTCCCCGCCCGGACCCCCACAGGAGTGACGAACTGCGCGCCACCTCCCTTTATATAAGGTGCAACTGCACCACTTGACTACGAGAACTAAATTTCAAGCAGCCTTAACCTCCCTATGAAGGCTTCCAAAAAGATGGTATATTGGCTTTCACGGCCGGTGAATTAAAACTCAGCAATTCTTCTAGGTTTGTGCCGTGTCTTGTGTGGGGTTTCGCCTAGGACACCAAGCTAGGCTCATCGGCGGGCTCTTGGTGTCCCCGCCCGGACCCCCACAGGAGTGACGAACTGCGCGCCACCTCCCTTTATATAAGGTGCAACTGCACCACTTGACTACGAGAACTAAATTTCAAGCAGCCTTAACCTCCGTGTCTTGTGTGGGGTTTCGCCTAGGACACCAAGCTAGGCTCATCGGCGGGCTCTTGGTGTCCCCGCCCGGACCCCCACAGGAGTGACGAACTGCGCGCCACCTCCCTTTATATAAGGTGCAACTGCACCACTTGACTACGAGAACTAAATTTCAAGCAGCCTTAACCTCCCTATGAAGGCTTCCAAAAAGATGGTATATTGGCTTTCACGGCCGGTGAATTAAAACTCAGCAATTCTTCTAGGTTTGTGCCGTGTCTTGTGTGGGGTTTCGCCTAGGACACCAAGCTAGGCTCATCGGCGGGCTCTTGGTGTCCCCGCCCGGACCCCCACAGGAGTGACGAACTGCGCGCCACCTCCCTTTATATAAGGTGCAACTGCACCACTTGACTACGAGAACTAAATTTCAAGCAGCCTTAACCTCCCTATGAAGGCTTCCAAAAAGATGGTATATTGGCTTTCACGGCCGGTGAATTAAAATTCAGGAATTCTTCTAGGTTTGTGCCGTGTCTTGTGTGGGGTTTCGCCTAGGACACCAAGCTAGGCTCATCGGCGGGCTCTTGGTGTCCCCGCCCGGACCCCCACAGGAGTGACGAACTGCGCGCCACCTCCCTTTATATAAGGTGCAACTGCACCACTTGACTACGAGAACTTAATTTCAAGCAGCCTTAACCTCCCTATGAAGGCTTCCAAAAAGATGGTATATTGGCTTTCACGGCCGGTGAATTAAAACTCAGCAATTCTTCTAGGTTTGTGCCGTGTCTTGTGTGGGGTTTCGCCTAGGACACCAAGCTAGGCTCATCGGCGGGCTCTTGGTGTCCCCGCCCGGACCCCCCCAGGAGTGACGAACTGCGCGCCACCTCCCTTTATATAAGGTGCAACTGCACCACTTGACTACGAGAACTAAATTTCAAGCAGCCTTAACCTCCCTATGAAGGCTTCCAAAATGATGGTATATTGGCTTTCACGGCCGGTGAATTAAAACTCAGCAATTCTTCTAGGTTTGTGCCGTGTCTTGTGTGGGGTTTCGCCTAGGACACCAAGCTAGGCTCATCGGCGGGCTCTTGGTGTCCCCGCCCGGACCCCCACAGGAGTGACGAACTGCGCGCCACCTCCCTTTATATAAGGTGCAACTGCACCACTTGACTACGAGAACTAAATTTCAAGCAGCCTTAACCTCCCTATGAAGGCTTCCAAAAAGATGGTATATTGGCTTTCACGGCCGGTGAATTAAAACTCAGCAATTCTTCTAGGTTTGTGCCGTGTCTTGTGTGGGGTTTCGCCTAGGACACCAAGCTAGGCTCATCGGCGGGCTCTTGGTGTCCCCGCCCGGACCCCCACAGGAGTGACGAACTGCGCGCCACCTCCCTTTATATAAGGTGCAACTGCACCACTTGACTACGAGAACTAAATTTGAAGCAGCCTTAACCTCCCTATGAAGGCTTCCAAAAAGATGGTATATTGGCTTTCACGGCCGGTGAATTAAAACTCAGCAATTCTTCTAGGTTTTTGCCGTGTCTTGTGTGGGGTTTCGCCTAGGACACAAAGCTAGGCTCATCGGCGGGCTCTTGGTGTCCCCGCCCGGACCCCCACAGGAGTGACGAACTGCGCGCCACCTCCCTTTATATAAGGTGCAACTGCACCACTTGACTACGAGAACTAAATTTCAAGCAGCCTTAACCTCCGTGTCTTGTGTGGGGTTTCGCCTAGGACACCAAGCTAGGCTCATCGGCGGGCTCTTGGTGTCCCCGCCCGGACCCCAATAGGAGTGACGAACTGCGCGCCACCTCCCTTTATATAAGGTGCAACTGCACCACTTGACTACGAGAACTAAATTTCAAGCAGCCTTAACCTCCCTATGAAGGCTTCCAAAAAGATGGTATATTGGCTTTCACGGCCGGTGAATTAAAACTCAGCAATTCTTCTAGGTTTGTGCCGTGTCTTGTGTGGGGTTTCGCCTAGGACACCAAGCTAGGCTCATCGGCGGGCTCTTGGTGTCCCCGCCCGGACCCCCACAGGAGTGACGAACTGCGCGCCACCTCCCTTTATATAAGGTGCAACTGCACCACTTGACTACGAGAACTAAATTTCAAGCAGCCTTAACCTCCCTATGAAGGCTTCCAAAAAGATGGTATATTGGCTTTCACGGCCGGTGAATTAAAACTCAGCAATTCTTCTAGGTTTGTGCCGTGTCTTGTGTGGGGTTTCGCCTAGGACACCAAGCTAGGCTCATCGGCGGGCTCTTGGTGTCCCCGCCCGGACCCCCACAGGAGTGACGAACTGCGCGCCACCTCCCTTTATATAAGGTGCAACTGCACCACTTGACTACGAGAACTAAATTTCAAGCAGCCTTAACCTCCCTATGAAGGCTTCCAAAAAGATGGTATATTGGCTTTCACGGCCGGTGAAATATAACTCAGCAATTCTTCTAGGTTTGTGCCGTGCCTTGTGTGGGGTTTCGCCTAGGACACCAAGCTAGGCTCATCGGCGGGCTCTTGGTGTCCCCGCCCGGACCCCCACAGGAGTGACGAACTGCACGCCACCTCCCTTTATATAAGGTGCAACTGCACCACTTGACTACGAGAACTAAATTTCAAGCAGCCTTAACCTCCCTATGAAGGCTTCCAAAAAGATGGTATATTGGCTTTCACGGCCGGTGAATTAAAACTCAGCAATTCTTCTAGGTTTGTGCCGTGTCTTGTGTGGGGTTTCGCCTAGGACACCAAGCTAGGATCATCGGCGGGCTCTTGGTGTCCCCGCCCGGACCCCCACAGGAGTGACGAACTGCGCGCCACCTCCCTTTATATAAGGTGCAACTGCACCACTTGACTACGAGAACTAAATTTCAAGCAGCCTTAACCTCCCTATGAAGGCTTCCAAAAAGATGGTATATTGGCTTTCACGGCCGGTGAATTAAAACTCAGCAATTCTTCTAGGTTTGTGCCGTGTCTTGTGTGGGGTTTCGCCTAGGACACCAAGCTAGGCTCATCGGCGGGCTCTTGGTGTCCCCGCCCGGACCCCCACAGGAGTGACGAACTGCGCGCCACTTCCCTTTATATAAGGTGCAACTGCACCACTTGACTACGAGAACTAAATTTCAAGCAGCCTTAACCTCCGTGTCTTGTGTGGGGTTTCGCCTAGGACACCAAGCTAGGCTCATCGGCGGGCTCTTGGTGTCCCCGCCCGGACCCCCACAGGAGTGACGAACTGCGCGCCACCTCCCTTTATATAAGGTGCAACTGCACCACTTGACTACGAGAACTAAATTTGAAGCAGCCTTAAGCTCCCTATGAAGGCTTCCAAAAAGATGGTATATTGGCTTTCACGGCCGGTGAATTAAAACTCAGCAATTCTTCTAGGTTTGTGCCGTGTCTTGTGTGGGGTTTCGCCTAGGACACCAAGCTAGGCTCATCGGCGGGCTCTTGGTGTCCCCGCCCGGACCCCCACAGGAGTGACGAACTGCGCGCCACCTCCCTTTATATAAGGTGCAACTGCACCACTTGACTACGAGAACTAAATTTCAAGCAGCCTTAACCTCCCTATGAAGGCTTCCAAAAAGATGGTATATTGGCTTTCACGGCCGGTGAATTAAAACTCAGCAATTCTTCTAGGTTTGTGCCGTGTCTTGTGTGGGGTTTCGCCTAGGACACCAAGCTAGGCTCATCGGCGGGCTCTTGGTGTCCCCGCCCGGACCCCAATAGGAGTGACGAACTGCGCGCCACCTCCCTTTATATAAGGTGCAACTGCACCACTTGACTACGAGAACTAAATTTCAAGCAGCCTTAACCTCCCTATGAAGGCTTCCAAAAAGATGGTATATTGGCTTTCACGGCCGGTGAATTAAAACTCAGCAATTCTTCTAGGTTTGTGCCGTGTCTTGTGTGGGGTTTCGCCTAGGACACCAAGCTAGGCTCATCGGCGGGCTCTTGGTGTCCCCGCCCGGACCCCCACAGGAGTGACGAACTGCGCGCCACCTCCCTTTATATAAGGTGCAACTGCACCACTTGACTACGAGAACTAAATTTCAAGCAGCCTTAACCTCCCTATGAAGGCTTCCAAAAAGATGGTATATTGGCTTTCACGGCCGGTGAATTAAAACTCAGCAATTCTTCTAGGTTTGTGCCGTGTCTTGTGTGGGGTTTCGCCTAGGACACCAAGCTAGGCTCATCGGCGGGCTCTTGGTGTCCCCGCCCGGACCCCCACAGGAGTGACGAACTGCGCGCCACCTCCCTTTATATAAGGTGCAACTGCACCACTTGACTACGAGAACTAAATTTCAAGCAGCCTTAACCTCCCTATGAAGGCTTCCAAAAAGATGGTATATTGGCTTTCACGGCCGGTGAAATAAAACTCAGCAATTCTTCTAGGTTTGTGCCGTGCCTTGTGTGGGGTTTCGCCTAGGACACCAAGCTAGGCTCATCGGCGGGCTCTTGGTGTCCCCGCCCGGACCCCCACAGGAGTGACGAACTGCACGCCACCTCCCTTTATATAAGGTGCAACTGCACCACTTGACTACGAGAACTAAATTTCAAGCAGCCTTAACCTCCCTATGAAGGCTTCCAAAAAGATGGTATATTGGCTTTCACGGCCGGTGAATTAAAACTCAGCAATTCTTCTAGGTTTGTGCCGTGTCTTGTGTGGGGTTTCGCCTAGGACACCAAGCTAGGATCATCGGCGGGCTCTTGGTGTCCCCGCCCGGACCCCCACAGGAGTGACGAACTGCGCGCCACCTCCCTTTATATAAGGTGCAACTGCACCACTTGACTACGAGAACTAAATTTCAAGCAGCCTTAACCTCCCTATGAAGGCTTCCAAAAAGATGGTATATTGGCTTTCACGGCCGGTGAATTAAAACTCAGCAATTCTTCTAGGTTTGTGCCGTGTCTTGTGTGGGGTTTCGCCTAGGACACCAAGCTAGGCTCATCGGCGGGCTCTTGGTGTCCCCGCCCGGACCCCCACAGGAGTGACGAACTGCGCGCCACTTCCCTTTATATAAGGTGCAACTGCACCACTTGACTACAAGAACTAAATTTCAAGCAGCCTTAACCTCCGTGTCTTGTGTGGGGTTTCGCCTAGGACACCAAGCTAGGCTCATCGGCGGGCTCTTGGTGTCCCCGCCCGGACCCCCACAGGAGTGACGAACTGCGCGCCACCTCCCTTTATATAAGGTGCAACTGCACCACTTGACTACGAGAACTAAATTTGAAGCAGCCTTATGCTCCCTATGAAGGCTTCCAAAAAGATGGTATATTGGCTTTCACGGCCGGTGAATTAAAACTCAGCAATTCTTCTAGGTTTGTGCCGTGTCTTGTGTGGGGTTTCGCCTAGGACACCAAGCTAGGCTCATCGGCGGGCTCTTGGTGTCCCCGCCCGGACCCCCACAGGAGTGACGAACTGCGCGCCACCTCCCTTTATATAAGGTGCAACTGCACCACTTGACTACGAGAACTAAATTTCAAGCAGCCTTAACCTCCCTATGAAGGCTTCCAAAAAGATGGTATATTGGCTTTCACGGCCGGTGAATTAAAACTCAGCAATTCTTCTAGGTTTGTGCCGTGTCTTGTGTGGGGTTTCGCCTAGGACACCAAGCTAGGCTCATCGGCGGGCTCTTGGTGTCCCCGCCCGGACCCCCACAGGAGTGACGAACTGCGCGCCACCTCCCTTTATATAAGGTGCAACTGCACCACTTGACTACGAGAACTAAATTTCAAGCAGCCTTAACCTCCCTATGAAGGCTTCCAAAAAGATGGTATATTGGCTTTCACGGCCGGTGAATTAAATCTCAGCAATTCTTCTAGGTTTGTGCCGTGTCTTGTGTGGGGTTTCGCCTAGGACACCAAGCTAGGCTCATCGGCGGGCTCTTGGTGTCCCCGCCCGGACCCCCACAGGAGTGACGAACTGCGCGCCACCTCCCTTTATATAAGGTGCAACTGCACCACTTGACTACGAGAACTAAATTTCAAGCAGCCTTAACCTCCCTATGAAGGCTTCCAAAAAGATGGTATATTGGCTTTCACGGCCGGTGAATTAAAACTCAGCAATTCTTCTAGGTTTGTGCCGTGTCTTGTGTGGGGTTTCGCCTAGGACACCAAGCTAGGCTCATCGGCGGGCTCTTGGTGTCCCCGCCCCGACCCCCACAGGAGTGACGAACTGCGCGCCACCTCCCTTTATATAAGGTGCAACTGCACCACTTGACTACGAGAACTAAATTTCAAGCAGCCTTAAACTCCCTATGAAGGCTTCCAAAAAGATGGTATATTGGCTTTCACGGCCGGTGAATTAAAACTCAGCAATTCTTCTAGGTTTGTGCCGTGTCTTGTGTGGGGTTTCGCCTAGGACACCAAGCTAGGCTCATCGGCGGGCTCTTGGTGTCCCCGCCCGGACCCCCACAGGAGTGACGAACTGCGCGCCACCTCCCTTTATATAAGGTGCAACTGCACCACTTGACTACGAGAACTAAATTTCAAGCAGCCTTAACCTCCCTATGAAGGCTTCCAAAAAGATGGTATATTGGCTTTCACGGCCGGTGAATTAAAACTCAGCAATTCTTCTAGGTTTGTGCCGTGTCTTGTGTGGGGTTTCGCCTAGGACACCAAGCTAGGCTCATCGGCGGGCTCTTGGTGTCCCCGCCCGGACCCCCACAGGAGTGACGAACTGCGCGCCACCTCCCTTTATATAAGGTGCAACTGCACCACTTGACTACGAGAACTAAATTTCAAGCAGCCTTAACCTCCCTATGAAGGCTTCCAAAAAGATGGTATATTGGCTTTCACGGCCGGTGAATTAAAACTCAGCAATTCTTCTAGGTTTGTGCCGTGTCTTGTGTGGGGTTTCGCCTAGGACACCAAGCTAGGCTCATCGGCGGGCTCTTGGTGTCCCCGCCCGGACCTCCACAGGAGTGACGAACTGCGCGCCACCTCCCTTTATATAAGGTGCAACTGCACCACTTGACTACGAGAAATAAATTTCAAGCAGCCTTAACCTCCATGTCTTGTGTGGGGTTTCGCCTAGGACACCAAGCTAGGCTCATCGGCGGGCTCTTGGTGTCCCCGCCCGGACCCCCACAGGAGTGACGAACTGCGCGCCACCTCCCTTTATATAAGGTGCAACTGCACCACTTGACTACGAGAACTAAATTTCAAGCAGCCTTAACCTCCCTATGAAGGCTTCCAAAAAGATGGTATATTGGCTTTCACGGCCGGTGAATTAAAACTCAGCAATTCTTCTAGGTTTGTGCCGTGTCTTGTGTGGGGTTTCGCCTAGGACACCAAGCTAGGCTCATCGGCGGGCTCTTGGTGTCCCCGCCTGGACCCCCACAGGAGTGACGAACTGCGCGCCACCTCCCTTTATATAAGGTGCAACTGCACCACTTGACTACGAGAACTAAATTTCAAGCAGCCTTAACCTCCCTATGAAGGCTTCCAAAAAGATGGTATATTGGCTTTCACGGCCGGTGAATTAAAACTCAGCAATTCTTCTAGGTTTGTGCCGTGTCTTGTGTGGGGTTTCGCCTAGGACACCAAGCTAGGCTCATCGGCGGGCTCTTGGTGTCCCCGCCCGGACCCCCACAGGAGTGACGAACTGCGCGCCACCTCCCTTTATATAAGGTGCAACTGCACCACTTGACTACGAGAACTAAATTTCAAGCAGCCTTAACCTCCCTATGAAGGCTTCCAAAAAGATGGTATATTGGCTTTCATGGCCGGTGAAATAAAACTCAGCAATTCTTCTAGGTTTGTTCCGTGTCTTGTGTGGGGTTTCGCCTAGGACACCAAGCTAGGCTCATCGGCGGGCTCTTGGTGTCCCCGCCCGGACCCCCACAGGAGTGACGAACTGCACGCCACCTCCCTTTATATAAGGTGCAACTGCACCACTTGACTACGAGAACTAAATTTCAAGCAGCCTTAACCTCCCTATGAAGGCTTCCAAAAAGATGGTATATTGGCTTTCACGGCCGGTGAATTAAAACTCAGCAATTCTTCTAGGTTTGTGCCGTGTCTTGTGTGGGGTTTCGCCTAGGACACCAAGCTAGGCTCATCGGCGGGCTCTTGGTGTCCCCGCCCGGACCCCCACAGGAGTGACGAACTGCGCGCCACCTCCCTTTATATAAGGTGCAACTGCACCACTTGACTACGAGAACTAAATTTCAAGCAGCCTTAACCTCCCTATGAAGGCTTCCAAAAAGATGGTATATTGGCTTTCACGGCCGGTGAATTAAAACTCAGCAATTCTTCTAGGTTTGTGCCGTGTCTTGTGTGGGGTTTCGCCTAGGACACCAAGCTAGGCTCATCGGCGGGCTCTTGGTGTCCCCGCCCGGACCCCCACAGGAGTGACGAACTGCGCGCCACCTCCCTTTATATAAGGTGCAACTGCACCACTTGACTACGAGAACTAAATTTCAAGCAGCCTTAACCTCCGTGTCTTGTGTGGGGTTTCGCCTAGGACACCAAGCTAGGCTCATCGGCGGGCTCTTGGTGTCCCCGCCCGGACCCCCACAGGAGTGAAGAACTGCGCGCCACCTCCCTTTATATAAGGTGCAACTGCACCACTTGACTACGAGAACTAAATTTCAAGCAGCCTTAACCTCCCTATGAAGGCTTCCAAAAAGATGGTATATTGGCTTTCACGGCCGGTGAATTAAAACTCAGCAATTCTTCTAGGTTTGTGCCGTGTCTTGTGTGGGGTTTCGCCTAGGACACCAAGCTAGGCTCATCGGCGGGCTCTTGGTGTCCCCGCCCGGACCCCCACAGGAGTGACGAACTGCGCGCCACCTCCCTTTATATAAGGTGCAACTGCACCACTTGACTACGAGAACTAAATTTCAAGCAGCCTTACCCTCCCTATGAAGGCTTCCAAAAAGATGGTATATTGGCTTTCACGGCCGGTGAATTAAAACTCAGCAATTCTTCTAGGTTTGTGCCGTGTCTTGTGTGGGGTTTCGCCTAGGACACCAAGCTAGGCTCATCGGCGGGCTCTTGGTGTCCCCGCCCGGACCCCCACAGGAGTGACGAACTGCGCGCCACCTCCCTTTATATAAGGTGCAACTGCACCACTTGACTACGAGAACTAAATTTCAAGCAGCCTTAACCTCCCTATGAAGGCTTCCAAAAAGATGGTATATTGGCTTTCACGGCCGGTGAATTAAAACTCAGCAATTCTTCTAGGTTTGTGCCGTGTCTTGTGTGGGGTTTCGCCTAGGACACCAAGCTAGGCTCATCGGCGGGCTCTTGGTGTCCCCGCCCGGACCCCCACAGGAGTGACGAACTGCGCGCCACCTCCCTTTATATAAGGTGCAACTGCACCACTTGACTACGAGAACTAAATTTCAAGCAGCCTTAACCTCCCTATGAAGGCTTCCAAAAAAGATGGTATATTGGCTTTCACGGCCGGTGAATTAAAACTCAGCAATTCTTCTAGGTTTGTGCCGTGTCTTGTGTGGGGTTTCGCCTAGGACACCAAGCTAGGCTCATCGGCGGGCTCTTGGTGTCCCCGCCCGGACCCCCACAGGAGTGACGAACTGCGCGCCACCTCCCTTTATATAAGGTGCAACTGAACCAATTGACTACGAGAACTAAATTTCAAGCAGCCTTAACCTCCCTATAAAGGCTTCCAAAAAGATGGTATATTGGCTTTCACGGCCGGTGAATTAAAACTCAGCAATTCTTCTAGGTTTGTGCCGTGTCTTGTGTGGGGTTTCGCCTAGGACACCAAGCTAGGCTCATCGGCGGGCTCTTGGTGTCCCCGCCCGGACCCCCACAGGAGTGACGAATTGCGCGCCACCTCCCTTTATATAAGGTGCAACTGCACCACTTGACTACGAGAACTAAATTTCAAGCAGCCTTAACCTCCCTATGAAGGCTTCCAAAAAGATGGTATATTGGCTTTCACGGCCGGTGAATTAAAACTCAGCAATTCTTCTAGGTTTGTGCCGTGTCTTGTGTGGGGTTTCGCCTAGGACACCAAGCTAGGCTCATCGGCGGGCTCTTGGTGTCCCCGCCCGGACCCCCACAGGAGTGACGAACTGCGCGCCACCTCCCTTTATATAAGGTGCAACTGCACCACTTGACTACGAGAACTAAATTTCAAGCAGCCTTAACCTCCGTGTCTTGTGTGGGGTTTCGCCTAGGACACCAAGCTAGGCTCATCGGCGGGCTCTTGGTGTCCCCGCCCGGACCCCCACAGGAGTGACGAACTGCGCGCCACCTCCCTTTATATAAGGTGCAACTGCACCACTTGACTACGAGAACTAAATTTCAAGCAGCCTTAACCTCCCTATGAAGGCTTCCAAAAAGATGGTATATAGGCTTTCACGAACGGTGAATTAAAACTCAGCAATTCTTCTAGGTTTGTGCCGTGTCTTGTGTGGGGTATCGCCTAGGACACCAAGCTAGGCTCATCGGCGGGCTCTTGGTGTCCCCGCCCGGACCCCCACAGGAGTGACGAACTGCGCGCCACCTCCCTTTATATAAGGTGCAACTGCACCACTTGACTACGAGAACTAAATTTCAAGCAGCCTTAACCTCCCTATGAAGGCTTCCAAAAAGATGGTATATTGGCTTTCACGGCCGGTGAATTAAAACTCAGCAATTCTTCTAGGTTTGTGCCGTGTCTTGTGTGGGGTTTCGCCCAGGACACCAAGCTAGGCTCATCGGCGGGCTCTTGGTGTCCCCGCCCGGACCCCCACAGGAGTGACGAACTGCGCGCCACCTCCCTTTATATAAGGTGCAACTGCACCACTTGACTACGAGAACTAAATTTCAAGCAGCCTTAACCTCCGTGTCTTGTGTGGGGTTTCGCCTAGGACACCAAGCTAGGCTCATCGGCGGGCTCTTGGTGTCCCCGCCCGGACCCCCACAGGAGTGACGAACTGCGCGCCACCTCCCTTTATATAAGGTGCAACTGCACCACTTGACTACGAGAACTAAATTTCAAGCAGCCTTAACCTCCCTATGAAGGCTTCCAAAAAGATGGTATATTGGCTTTCACGGCCGGTGAATTAAAACTCAGCAATTCTTCTAGGTTTGTGCCGTGTCTTGTGTGGGGTTTCGCCCAGGACACCAAGCTAGGCTCATCGGCGGGCTCTTGGTGTCCCCGCCCGGACCCCCACAGGAGTGACGAACTGCGCGCCTACTCCCTTTATATAAGGTGCAACTGCACCACTTGACTACGAGAACTAAAAGCTCAAGCAGCCTTAACCTCCCTATGAAGGCTTCCAAAAAGATGGTATATTGGCTTTCACGGCCGGTGAATTAAAACTCAGCAATTCTTCTAGGTTTGTGCCGTGTCTTGTTTGGGGTTTCGCCCAGGACACCAAGCTAGGCTCATCGGCGGGCTCTTGGTGTCCCCGCCCGGACCCCCACAGGAGTGACGAACTGCGCGCCACCTCCCTTTATATAAGGTGCAACTGCACCACTTGACTACGAGAACTAAAAGCTCAAGCAGCCTTAACCTCCCTATGAAGGCTTCCAAAAAGATGGTATATTGGCTTTCACGGCCGGTGAATTAAAACTCAGCAATTCTTCTAGGTTTGTGCCGTGTCTTGTGTGGGGTTTCGCCCAGGACACCAAGCTAGGCTCATCGGCGGGCTCTTGGTGTCCCCGCCCGGACCCCCACAGGAGTGACGAACTGCGCGCCACCTCCCTTTATATAAGGTGCAACTGCACCACTTGACTACGAGAACTAAATTTCAAGCAGCCTTAACCTCCGTGTCTTGTGTGGGGTTTCGCCTAGGACACCAAGCTAGGCTCATCGGCGGGCTCTTGGTGTCCCCGCCCGGACCCCCACAGGAGTGACGAACTGCGCGCCACCTCCCTTTATATAAGGTGCAACTGCACCACTTGACTACGAGAACTAAATTTCAAGCAGCCTTAACCTCCCTATGAAGGCTTCCAAAAAGATGGTATATTGGCTTTCACGGCCGGTGAATTAAAACTCAGCAATTCTTCTAGGTTTGTGCCGTGTCTTGTGTGGGGTTTCGCCCAGGACACCAAGCTAGGCTCATCGGCGGGCTCTTGGTGTCCCCGCCCGGACCCCCACAGGAGTGACGAACTGCGCGCCACCTCCCTTTATATAAGGTGCAACTGCACCACTTGACTACGAGAACTAAAAGCTCAAGCAGCCTTAACCTCCCTATGAAGGCTTCCAAAAAGATGGTATATTGGCTTTCACGGCCGGTGAATTAAAACTCAGCAATTCTTCTAGGTTTGTGCCATGTCTTGTGTGGGGTTTCGCCCAGGACACCAAGCTAGGCTCATCGGCGGGCTCTTGGTGTCCCCGCCCGGACCCCCACAGGAGTGACGAACTGCGCGCCACCTCCCTTTATATAAGGTGCAACTGCACCACTTGACTACGAGAACTAAATTTCAAGCAGCCTTAACCTTCGTGTCTTGTGTGTGGTTTCGCCTAGGACACCAAGCTAGGCTCATCGGCGGGCTCTTGGTGTCCCCGCCCGGACCCCCACAGGAGTGACGAACTGCGCGCCACCTCCCTTTATATAAGGTGCAACTGCACCACTTGACTACGAGAACTAAATTTCAAGCAGCCTTAACCTCCCTATGAAGGCTTCCAAAAAGATGGTATATTGGCTTTCACGGCCGGTGAATTAAAACTCAGCAATTCTTCTAGGTTTGTGCCGTGTCTTGTGTGGGGTTTCGCCCAGGACACCAAGCTAGGCTCATCGGCGGGCTCTTGGTGTCCCCGCCCGGACCCCCACAGGAGTGACGAACTGCGCGCCACCTCCTTTTATATAAGGTGCAACTGCACCACTTGACTACGAGAACTAAATTTCAAGCAGCCTTAACCTCCGTGTCTTGTGTGGGGTTTCGCCTAGGACACCAAGCTAGGCTCATCGGCGGGCTCTTGGTGTCCCCGCCCGGACCCCCACAGGAGTGACGAACTGCGCGCCACCTCCCTTTATATAAGGTGCAACTGCACCACTTGACTACGAGAACTAAATTTCAAGCAGCCTTAACCTCCCTATGAAGGCTTCCAAAAAGATGGTATATTGGCTTTCACGGCCGGTGAATTAAAACTCAGCAATTCTTCTAGGTTTGTGCCGTGTCTTGTGTGGGGTTTCGCCTAGGACACCAAGCTAGGCTCATCGGCGGGCTCTTGGTGTCCCCGCCCGGACCCCCACAGGAGTGACGAACTGCGCGCCACCTCCCTTTATATAAGGTGCAACTGCACCACTTGACTACGAGAACTAAATTTCAAGCAGCCTTAACCTCCCTATGAAGGCTTCCAAAAAGATGGTATATTGGCTTTCACGGCCGGTGAAATAAAACTCAGCAATTCTTCTAGGTTTGTGCCGTGTCTTGTGTGGGGTTTCGCCTAGGACACCAAGCTAGTCTCATCGGCGGGCTCTTGGTGTCCCCGCCCGGACCCCCACAGGAGTGACGAACTGCACGCCACCTCCCTTTATATAAGGTGCAACAGCACCACTTGACTACGAGAACTAAATTTCAAGCAGCCTTAACCTCCCTATGAAGGCTTCCAAAAAGATGGTATATTGGCTTTCACGGCCGGTGAATTAAAACTCAGCAATTCTTCTAGGTTTGTGCCGTGTCTTGTGTGGGGTTTCGCCTAGGACACCAAGCTAGGCTCATCGGCGGGCTCTTGGTGTCCCCGCCCGGACCCCCACAGGAGTGACGAACTGCGCGCCACCTCCTTTTATATAAGGTGCAACTGCACCACTTGACTACGAGAACTAAATTTCAAGCAGCCTTAACCTCCCTATGAAGGCTTCCAAAAAGATGGTATATTGGCTTTCACGGCCGGTGAATTAAAACTCAGCAATTCTTCTAGGTTTGTGCCGTGTCTTGTGTGGGGTTTCGCCTAGGACACCAAGCTAGGCTCATCGGCGGGCTCTTGGTGTCCCCGCCCGGACCCCCACAGGAGTGACGAACTGCGCGCCACCTCCCTTTATATAAGGTGCAACTGCACCACTTGACTACGAGAACTAAATTTCAAGCAGCCTTAACCTCCGTGTCTTGTGTGGGGTTTCGCCTAGGACACCAAGCTAGGCTCATCGGCGGGCTCTTGGTGTCCCCGCCCGGACCCCCACAGGAGTGACGAACTGCGCGCCACCTCCCTTTATATAAGGTGCAACTGCACCACTTGACTACGAGAACTAAATTTCAAGCAGCCTTAACCTCCCTATGAAGGCTTCCAAAAAGATGGTATATTGGCTTTCACGGCCGGTGAATTAAAACTCAGCAATTCTTCTAGGTTTGTGCCGTGTCTTGTGTGGGGTTTCGCCTAGGACACCAAGCTAGGCTCATCGGCGGGCTCTTGGTGTCCCCGCCCGGAATCCCCACAGGAGTGACGAACTGCGCGCCACCTCCCTTTATATAAGGTGCAACTGCACCACTTGACTACGAGAACTAAATTTCAAGCAGCCTTAACCTCCCTATGAAGGCTTCCAAAAAGATGGTATATTGGCTTTCACGGCCGGTGAATTAAAACTCAGCAATTCTTCTAGGTTTGTGCCGTGTCTTGTGTGGGGTTTCGCCTAGGACACCAAGCTAGGCTCATCGGCGGGCTCTTGGTGTCCCCGCCCGGACCCCCACAGGAGTGACGAACTGCGCGCCACCTCCCTTTATATAAGGTGCAACTGCACCACTTGACTACGAGAACTAAATTTCAAGCAGCCTTAACCTCCCTATGAAGGCTTCCAAAAAGATGGTATATTGGCTTTCACGGCCGGTGAATTAAAACTCAGCAATTCTTCTAGGTTTGTGCCGTGTCTTGTGTGGGGTTTCGCCCAGGACACCAAGCTAGGCTCATCGGCGGGCTCTTGGTGTCCCCGCCCGGACCCCCACAGGAGTGACAAACTGCGCGCCACCTCCCTTTATATAAGGTGCAACTGCACCACTTGACTACGAGAACTAAATTTCAAGCAGCCTTAACCTCCGTGTCTTGTGTGGGGTTTCGCCTAGGACACCAAGCTAGGCTCATCGGCGGGCTCTTGGTGTCCCCGCCCGGACCCCCACAGGAGTGACGAACTGCGCGCCACCTCCCTTTATATAAGGTGCAACTGCACCACTTGACTACGAGAACTAAATTTCAAGCAGCCTTAACCTCCCTATGAAGGCTTCCAAAAAGATGGTATATTGGCTTTCACGGCCGGTGAATTAAAACTCAGCAATTCTTCTAGGTTTGTGCCGTGTCTTGTGTGGGGTTTCGCCCAGGACACCAAGCTAGGCTCATCGGCGGGCTCTTGGTGGCCCCGCCCGGACCCCCACAGGAGTGACGAACTGCGCGCCACCTCCCTTTATATAAGGTGCAACTGCACCACTTGACTACGAGAACTAAAAGCTCAAGCAGCCTTAACCTCCCTATGAAGGCTTCCAAAAAGATGGTATATTGGCTTTCACGGCCGGTGAATTAAAACTCAGCAATTCTTCTAGGTTTGTGCCGTGTCTTGTGTGGGGTTTCGCCCAGGACACCAAGCTAGGCTCATCGGCGGGCTCTTGGTGTCCCCGCCCGGACCCCCACAGGAGTGACGAACTGCGCGCCACCTCCCTTTATATAAGGTGCAACTGCACCACTTGACTACGAGAACTAAAAGCTCAAGCAGCCTTAACCTCCCTATGAAGGCTTCCAAAAAGATGGTATATTGGCTTTCACGGCCGGTGAATTAAAACTCAGCAATTCTTCTAGGTTTGTGCCGTGTCTTGTGTGGGGTTTCGCCCAGGACACCAAGCTAGGCTCATCGGCGGGCTCTTGGTGTCCCCGCCCGGACCCCCACAGGAGTGACGAACTGCGCGCCACCTCCCTTTATATAAGGTGCAACTGCACCACTTGACTACGAGAACTAAATTTCAAGCAGCCTTAACCTCCGTGTCTTGTGTGGGGTTTCGCCTAGGACACCAAGCTAGGCTCATCGGCGGGCTCTTGGTGTCCCCGCCCGGACCCCCACAGGAGTGACGAACTGCGCGCCACCTCCCTTTATATAAGGTGCAACTGCACCACTTGACTACGAGAACTAAATTTCAAGCAGCCTTAACCTCCCTATGAAGGCTTCCAAAAAGATGGTATATTGGCTTTCACGGCCGGTGAATTAAAACTCAGCAATTCTTCTAGGTTTGTGCCGTGTCTTGTGTGGGGTTTCGCCCAGGACACCAAGCTAGGCTCATCGGCGGGCTCTTGGTGTCCCCGCCCGGACCCCCACAGGAGTGACGAACTGCGCGCCACCTCCCTTTATATAAGGTGCAACTGCACCACTTGACTACGAGAACTAAAAGCTCAAGCAGCCTTAACCTCCCTATGAAGGCTTCCAAAAAGATGGTATATTGGCTTTCACGGCCGGTGAATTAAAACTCAGCAATTCTTCTAGGTTTGTGCCATGTCTTGTGTGGGGTTTCGCCCAGGACACCAAGCTAGGCTCATCGGCGGGCTCTTGGTGTCCCCGCCCTGACCCCCACAGGAGTGACGAACTGCGCGCCACCTCCCTTTATATAAGGTGCAACTGCACCACTTGACTACGAGAACTAAATTTCAAGCAGCCTTAACCTCCGTGTCTTGTGTGTGGTTTCGCCTAGGACACCAAGCTAGGCTCATCGGCGGGCTCTTGGTGTCCCCGCCCGGACCCCCACAGGAGTGACGAACTGCGCGCCACCTCCCTTTATATAAGGTGCAACTGCACCACTTGACTACGAGAACTAAATTTCAAGCAGCCTTAACCTCCCTATGAAGGCTTCCAAAAAGATGGTATATTGGCTTTCACGGCCGGTGAATTAAAACTCAGCAATTCTTCTAGGTTTGTGCCGTGTCTTGTGTGGGGTTTCGCCTAGGACACCAAGCTAGGCTCATCGGCGGGCTCTTGGTGTCCCCGCCCGGACCCCCACAGGAGTGACGAACTGCGCGCCACCTCCCTTTATATAAGGTGCAACTGCACCACTTGACTACGAGAACTAAATTTCAAGCAGCCTTAACCTCCCTATGAAGGCTTCCAAAAAGATGGTATATTGGCTTTCACGGCCGGTGAAATAAAACTCAGCAATTCTTCTAGGTTTGTGCCGTGTCTTGTGTGGGGTTTCGCCTAGGACACCAAGCTAGTCTCATCGGCGGGCTCTTGGTGTCCCCGCCCGGACCCCCACAGGAGTGACGAACTGCACGCCACCTCCCTTTATATAAGGTGCAACAGCACCACTTGACTACGAGAACTAAATTTCAAGCAGCCTTAACCTCCCTATGAAGGCTTCCAAAAAGATGGTATATTGGCTTTCACGGCCGGTGAATTAAAACTCAGCAATTCTTCTAGGTTTGTGCCGTGTCTTGTGTGGGGTTTCGCCTAGGACACCAAGCTAGGCTCATCGGCGGGCTCTTGGTGTCCCCGCCCGGACCCCCACAGGAGTGACGAACTGCGCGCCACCTCCCTTTATATAAGGTGCAACTGCACCACTTGACTACGAGAACTAAATTTCAAGCAGCCTTAACCTCCCTATGAAGGCTTCCAAAAAGATGGTATATTGGCTTTCACGGCCGGTGAATTAAAACTCAGCAATTCTTCTAGGTTTGTGCCGTGTCTTGTGTGGGGTTTCGCCTAGGACACCAAGCTAGGCTCATCGGCGGGCTCTTGGTGTCCCCGCCCGGACCCCCACAGGAGTGACGAACTGCGCGCCACCTCCCTTTATATAAGGTGCAACTGCACCACTTGACTACGAGAACTAAATTTCAAGCAGCCTTAACCTCCGTGTCTTGTGTGGGGTTTCGCCTAGGACACCAAGCTAGGCTCATCGGCGGGCTCTTGGTGTCCCCGCCCGGACCCCCACAGGAGTGACGAACTGCGCGCCACCTCCCTTTATATAAGGTGCAACTGCACCACTTGACTACGAGAACTAAATTTCAAGCAGCCTTAACCTCCCTATGAAGGCTTCCAAAAAGATGGTATATTGGCTTTCACGGCCGGTGAATTAAAACTCAGCAATTCTTCTAGGTTTGTGCCGTGTCTTGTGTGGGGTTTCGCCTAGGACACCAAGCTAGGCTCATCGGCGGGCTCTTGGTGTCCCCGCCCGGAATCCCCACAGGAGTGACGAACTGCGCGCCACCTCCCTTTATATAAGGTGCAACTGCACCACTTGACTACGAGAACTAAATTTCAAGCAGCCTTAACCTCCCTATGAAGGCTTCCAAAAAGATGGTATATTGGCTTTCACGGCCGGTGAATTAAAACTCAGCAATTCTTCTAGGTTTGTGCCGTGTCTTGTGTGGGGTTTCGCCTAGGACACCAAGCTAGGCTCATCGGCGGGCTCTTGGTGTCCCCGCCCGGACCCCCACAGGAGTGACGAACTGCGCGCCACCTCCCTTTATATAAGGTGCAACTGCACCACTTGACTACGAGAACTAAATTTCAAGCAGCCTTAACCTCCCTATGAAGGCTTCCAAAAAGATGGTATATTGGCTTTCACGGCCGGTGAATTAAAACTCAGCAATTCTTCTAGGTTTGTGCCGTGTCTTGTGTGGGGTTTCGCCCAGGACACCAAGCTAGGCTCATCGGCGGGCTCTTGGTGTCCCCGCCCGGACCCCCACAGGAGTGACAAACTGCGCGCCACCTCCCTTTATATAAGGTGCAACTGCACCACTTGACTACGAGAACTAAATTTCAAGCAGCCTTAACCTCCGTGTCTTGTGTGGGGTTTCGCCTAGGACACCAAGCTAGGCTCATCGGCGGGCTCTTGGTGTCCCCGCCCGGACCCCCACAGGAGTGACGAACTGCGCGCCACCTCCCTTTATATAAGGTGCAACTGCACCACTTGACTACGAGAACTAAATTTCAAGCAGCCTTAACCTCCCTATGAAGGCTTCCAAAAAGATGGTATATTGGCTTTCACGGCCGGTGAATTAAAACTCAGCAATTCTTCTAGGTTTGTGCCGTGTCTTGTGTGGGGTTTCGCCCAGGACACCAAGCTAGGCTCATCGGCGGGCTCTTGGTGGCCCCGCCCGGACCCCCACAGGAGTGACGAACTGCGCGCCACCTCCCTTTATATAAGGTGCAACTGCACCACTTGACTACGAGAACTAAAAGCTCAAGCAGCCTTAACCTCCCTATGAAGGCTTCCAAAAAGATGGTATATTGGCTTTCACGGCCGGTGAATTAAAACTCAGCAATTCTTCTAGGTTTGTGCCGTGTCTTGTGTGGGGTTTCGCCCAGGACACCAAGCTAGGCTCATCGGCGGGCTCTTGGTGTCCCCGCCCGGACCCCCACAGGAGTGACGAACTGCGCGCCACCTCCCTTTATATAAGGTGCAACTGCACCACTTGACTACGAGAACTAAAAGCTCAAGCAGCCTTAACCTCCCTATGAAGGCTTCCAAAAAGATGGTATATTGGCTTTCACGGCCGGTGAATTAAAACTCAGCAATTCTTCTAGGTTTGTGCCGTGTCTTGTGTGGGGTTTCGCCCAGGACACCAAGCTAGGCTCATCGGCGGGCTCTTGGTGTCCCCGCCCGGACCCCCACAGGAGTGACGAACTGCGCGCCACCTCCCTTTATATAAGGTGCAACTGCACCACTTGACTACGAGAACTAAATTTCAAGCAGCCTTAACCTCCGTGTCTTGTGTGGGGTTTCGCCTAGGACACCAAGCTAGGCTCATCGGCGGGCTCTTGGTGTCCCCGCCCGGACCCCCACAGGAGTGACGAACTGCGCGCCACCTCCCTTTATATAAGGTGCAACTGCACCACTTGACTACGAGAACTAAATTTCAAGCAGCCTTAACCTCCCTATGAAGGCTTCCAAAAAGATGGTATATTGGCTTTCACGGCCGGTGAATTAAAACTCAGCAATTCTTCTAGGTTTGTGCCGTGTCTTGTGTGGGGTTTCGCCCAGGACACCAAGCTAGGCTCATCGGCGGGCTCTTGGTGTCCCCGCCCGGACCCCCACAGGAGTGACGAACTGCGCGCCACCTCCCTTTATATAAGGTGCAACTGCACCACTTGACTACGAGAACTAAAAGCTCAAGCAGCCTTAACCTCCCTATGAAGGCTTCCAAAAAGATGGTATATTGGCTTTCACGGCCGGTGAATTAAAACTCAGCAATTCTTCTAGGTTTGTGCCATGTCTTGTGTGGGGTTTCGCCCAGGACACCAAGCTAGGCTCATCGGCGGGCTCTTGGTGTCCCCGCCCTGACCCCCACAGGAGTGACGAACTGCGCGCCACCTCCCTTTATATAAGGTGCAACTGCACCACTTGACTACGAGAACTAAATTTCAAGCAGCCTTAACCTCCGTGTCTTGTGTGTGGTTTCGCCTAGGACACCAAGCTAGGCTCATCGGCGGGCTCTTGGTGTCCCCGTCCGGACCCCCACAGGAGTGACGAACTGCGCGCCACCTCCCTTTATATAAGGTGCAACTGCACCACTTGACTACGAGAACTAAATTTCAAGCAGCCTTAACCTCCCTATGAAGGCTTCCAAAAAGATGGTATATTGGCTTTCACGGCCGGTGAATTAAAACTCAGCAATTCTTCTAGGTTTGTGCCGTGTCTTGTGTGGGGTTTCGCCCAGGACACCAAGCTAGGCTCATCGGCGGGCTCTTGGTGTCCCCGCCCGGACCCCCACAGGAGTGACGAACTGCGCGCCACCTCCCTTTATATAAGGTGCAACTGCACCACTTGACTACGAGAACTAAATTTCAAGCAGCCTTAACCTCCGTGTCTTGTGTGGGGTTTCGCCTAGGACACCAAGCTAGGCTCATCGGCGGGCTCTTGGTGTCCCCGCCCGGACCCCCACAGGAGTGACGAACTGCGCGCCACCTCCCTTTATATAAGGTGCAACTGCACCACTTGACTACGAGAACTAAATTTCAAGCAGCCTTAACCTCCCTATGAAGGCTTCCAAAAGATGGTATATTGGCTTTCACGGCCGGTGAAATAAAACTCAGCAATTCTTCTAGGTTTGTGCCGTGTCTTGTGTGGGGTTTCGCCTAGGACACCAAGCTAGTCTCATCGGCGGGCTCTTGGTGTCCCCGCCCGGACCCCCACAGGAGTGACGAACTGCACGGCACCTCCCTTTATATAAGGTGCAACAGCACCACTTGACTACGAGAACTAAATTTCAAGCAGCCTTAACCTCCCTATGAAGGCTTCCAAAAAGATGGTATATTGGCTTTCACGGCCGGTGAATTAAAACTCAGCAATTCTTCTAGGTTTGTGCCGTGTCTTGTGTGGGGTTTCGCCTAGGACACCAAGCTAGGCTCATCGGCGGGCTCTTGGTGTCCCCGCCCGGACCCCCACAGGAGTGACGAACTGCGCGCCACCTCCCTTTATATAAGGTGCAACTGCACCACTTGACTACGAGAACTAAATTTCAAGCAGCCTTAACCTCCCTATGAAGGCTTCCAAAAAGATGGTATATTGGCTTTCACGGCCGGTGAATTAAAACTCAGCAATTCTTCTAGGTTTGTGCCGTGTCTTGTGAGGGGTTTCGCCTAGGACACCAAGCTAGGTCCATCGGCGGGCTCTTGGTGTCCCCGCCCGGACCCCCACAGGAGTGACGAACTGCGCGCCACCTCCCTTTATATAAGGTGCAACTGCACCACTTGACTACGAGAACTAAATTTCAAGCAGCCTTAACCTCCGTGTCTTGTGTGGGGTTTCGCCTAGGACACCAAGCTAGGCTCATCGGCGGGCTCTTGGTGTCCCCGCCCGGACCCCCACAGGAGTGACGAACCGCGCGCCACCTCCCTTTATATAAGGTGCAACTGCACCACTTGACTACGAGAACTAAATTTCAAGCAGCCTTAACCTCCCTATGAAGGCTTCCAAAAAGATGGTATATTGGCTTTCACGGCCGGTGAATTAAAACTCAGCAATTCTTCTAGGTTTGTGCCGTGTCTTGTGTGGGGTTTCGCCTAGGACACCAAGCTAGGCTCATCGGCGGGCTCTTGGTGTCCCCGCCCGGAATCCCCACAGGAGTGACGAACTGCGCGCCACCTCCCTTTATATAAGGTGCAACTGCACCACTTGACTACGAGAACTAAATTTCAAGCAGCCTTAACCTCCCTATGAAGGCTTCCAAAAAGATGGTATATTGGCTTTCACGGCCGGTGAATTAAAACTCAGCAATTCTTCTAGGTTTGTGCCGTGTCTTGTGTGGGGTTTCGCCTAGGACACCAAGCTAGGCTCATCGGCGGGCTCTTGGTGTCCCCGCCCGGACCCCCACAGGAGTGACGAACTGCGCGCCACCTCCCTTTATATAAGGTGCAACTGCACCACTTGACTACGAGAACTAAATTTCAAGCAGCCTTAACCTCCCTATGAAGGCTTCCAAAAAGATGGTATATTGGCTTTCACGGCCGGTGAATTAAAACTCAGCAATTCTTCTAGGTTTGTGCCGTGTCTTGTGTGGGGTTTCGCCCAGGACACCAAGCTAGGCTCATCGGCGGGCTCTTGGTGTCCCCGCCCGGACCCCCACAGGAGTGACGAACTGCGCGCCACCTCCCTTTATATAAGGTGCAACTGCACCACTTGACTACGAGAACTAAATTTCAAGCAGCCTTAACCTCCGTGTCTTGTGTGGGGTTTCGCCTAGGACACCAATCTAGGCTCATCGGCGGGCTCTTGGTGTCCCCGCCCGGACCCCCACAGGAGTGACGAACTGCGCGCCACCTCCCTTTATATAAGGTGCAACTGCACCACTTGACTACGAGAACTAAATTTCAAGCAGCCTTAACCTCCCTATGAAGGCTTCCAAAAAGATGGTATATTGGCTTTCACGGCCGGTGAATTAAAACTCAGCAATTCTTCTAGGTTTGTGCCGTGTCTTGTGTGGGGTTTCGCCCAGGACACCAAGCTAGGCTCATCGGCGGGCTCTTGGTGTCCCCGCCCGGACCCCCACAGGAGTGACGAACTGCGCGCCACTTCCCTTTATATAAGGTGTAACTGCACCACTTGACTACGAGAACTAAAAGCTCAAGCAGCCTTAACCTCCCTATGAAGGCTTCCAAAAAGATGGTATATTGGCTTTCACGGCCGGTGAATTGAAACTCAGCAATTCTTCTAGGTTTGTGCCATGTCTTGTGTGGGGTTTCGCCCAGGACACCAAGCTAGGCTCATCGGCGGGCTCTAGGTGTCCCCGCCCTGACCCCCACAGGAGTGACGAACTGCGCGCCACCTCCCTTTATATAAGGTGCAACTGCACCACTTGACTACGAGAACTAAATTTCAAGCAGCCTTAACCTCCGTGTCTTGTGTGTGGTTTCGCCTAGGACACCAAGCTAGGCTCATCGGCGGGCTCTTGGTGTCCCCGTCCGGACCCCCACAGGAGTGACGAACTGCGCGCCACCTCCCTTTATATAAGGTGCAACTGCACCACTTGACTACGAGAACTAAATTTCAAGCAGCCTTAACCTCCCTATGAAGGCTTCCAAAAAGATGGTATATTGGCTTTCACGGCCGGTGAATTAAAACTCAGCAATTCTTCTAGGTTTGTGCCGTGTCTTGTGTGGGGTTTCGCCCAGGACACCAAGCTAGGCTCATCGGCGGGCTCTTGGTGTCCCCGCCCGGACCCCCACAGGAGTGACGAACTGCGCGCCACCTCCCTTTATATAAGGTGCAACTGCACCACTTGACTACGAGAACTAAATTTCAAGCAGCCTTAACCTCCGTGTCTTGTGTGGGGTTTCGCCTAGGACACCAAGCTAGGCTCATCGGCGGGCTCTTGGTGTCCCCGCCCGGACCCCCACAGGAGTGACGAACTGCGCGCCACCTCCCTTTATATAAGGTGCAACTGCACCACTTGACTACGAGAACTAAATTTCAAGCAGCCTTAACCTCCCTATGAAGGCTTCCAAAAAGATGGTATATTGGCTTTCACGGCCGGTGAATTAAAACTCAGCAATTCTTCTAGGTTTGTGCCGTGTCTTGTGTGGGGTTTCGCCCAGGACACCAAGCTAGGCTCATCGGCGGGCTCTTGGTGTCCCCGCCCGGACCCCCACAGGAGTGACGAACTGCGCGCCACCTCCCTTTATATAAGGTGCAACTGCACCACTTGACTACGAGAACTAAAAGCTCAAGCAGCCTTAACCTCCCTATGAAGGCTTCCAAAAAGATGGTATATTGGCTTTCACGGCCGGTGAATTAAAACTCAGCAATTCTTCTAGGTTTGTGCCATGTCTTGTGTGGGGTTTCGCCCAGGACACCAAGCTAGGCTCATCGGCGGGCTCTTGGTGTCCCCGCCCTGACCCCCACAGGAGTGACGAACTGCGCGCCACCTCCCTTTATATAAGGTGCAACTGCACCACTTGACTACGAGAACTAAATTTCAAGCAGCCTTAACCTCCGTGTCTTGTGTGTGGTTTCGCCTAGGACACCAAGCTAGGCTCATCGGCGGGCTCTTGGTGTCCCCGTCCGGACCCCCACAGGAGTGACGAACTGCGCGCCACCTCCCTTTATATAAGGTGCAACTGCACCACTTGACTACGAGAACTAAATTTCAAGCAGCCTTAACCTCCCTATGAAGGCTTCCAAAAAGATGGTATATTGGCTTTCACGGCCGGTGAATTAAAACTCAGCAATTCTTCTAGGTTTGTGCCGTGTCTTGTGTGGGGTTTCGCCCAGGACACCAAGCTAGGCTCATCGGCGGGCTCTTGGTGTCCCCGCCCGGACCCCCACAGGAGTGACGAACTGCGCGCCACCTCCCTTTATATAAGGTGCAACTGCACCACTTGACTACGAGAACTAAATTTCAAGCAGCCTTAACCTCCGTGTCTTGTGTGGGGTTTCGCCTAGGACACCAAGCTAGGCTCATCGGCGGGCTCTTGGTGTCCCCGCCCGGACCCCCACAGGAGTGACGAACTGCGCGCCACCTCCCTTTATATAAGGTGCAACTGCACCACTTGACTACGAGAACTAAATTTCAAGCAGCCTTAACCTCCCTATGAAGGCTTCCAAAAGATGGTATATTGGCTTTCACGGCCGGTGAAATAAAACTCAGCAATTCTTCTAGGTTTGTGCCGTGTCTTGTGTGGGGTTTCGCCTAGGACACCAAGCTAGTCTCATCGGCGGGCTCTTGGTGTCCCCGCCCGGACCCCCACAGGAGTGACGAACTGCACGGCACCTCCCTTTATATAAGGTGCAACAGCACCACTTGACTACGAGAACTAAATTTCAAGCAGCCTTAACCTCCCTATGAAGGCTTCCAAAAAGATGGTATATTGGCTTTCACGGCCGGTGAATTAAAACTCAGCAATTCTTCTAGGTTTGTGCCGTGTCTTGTGTGGGGTTTCGCCTAGGACACCAAGCTAGGCTCATCGGCGGGCTCTTGGTGTCCCCGCCCGGACCCCCACAGGAGTGACGAACTGCGCGCCACCTCCCTTTATATAAGGTGCAACTGCACCACTTGACTACGAGAACTAAATTTCAAGCAGCCTTAACCTCCCTATGAAGGCTTCCAAAAAGATGGTATATTGGCTTTCACGGCCGGTGAATTAAAACTCAGCAATTCTTCTAGGTTTGTGCCGTGTCTTGTGAGGGGTTTCGCCTAGGACACCAAGCTAGGTCCATCGGCGGGCTCTTGGTGTCCCCGCCCGGACCCCCACAGGAGTGACGAACTGCGCGCCACCTCCCTTTATATAAGGTGCAACTGCACCACTTGACTACGAGAACTAAATTTCAAGCAGCCTTAACCTCCGTGTCTTGTGTGGGGTTTCGCCTAGGACACCAAGCTAGGCTCATCGGCGGGCTCTTGGTGTCCCCGCCCGGACCCCCACAGGAGTGACGAACCGCGCGCCACCTCCCTTTATATAAGGTGCAACTGCACCACTTGACTACGAGAACTAAATTTCAAGCAGCCTTAACCTCCCTATGAAGGCTTCCAAAAAGATGGTATATTGGCTTTCACGGCCGGTGAATTAAAACTCAGCAATTCTTCTAGGTTTGTGCCGTGTCTTGTGTGGGGTTTCGCCTAGGACACCAAGCTAGGCTCATCGGCGGGCTCTTGGTGTCCCCGCCCGGAATCCCCACAGGAGTGACGAACTGCGCGCCACCTCCCTTTATATAAGGTGCAACTGCACCACTTGACTACGAGAACTAAATTTCAAGCAGCCTTAACCTCCCTATGAAGGCTTCCAAAAAGATGGTATATTGGCTTTCACGGCCGGTGAATTAAAACTCAGCAATTCTTCTAGGTTTGTGCCGTGTCTTGTGTGGGGTTTCGCCTAGGACACCAAGCTAGGCTCATCGGCGGGCTCTTGGTGTCCCCGCCCGGACCCCCACAGGAGTGACGAACTGCGCGCCACCTCCCTTTATATAAGGTGCAACTGCACCACTTGACTACGAGAACTAAATTTCAAGCAGCCTTAACCTCCCTATGAAGGCTTCCAAAAAGATGGTATATTGGCTTTCACGGCCGGTGAATTAAAACTCAGCAATTCTTCTAGGTTTGTGCCGTGTCTTGTGTGGGGTTTCGCCCAGGACACCAAGCTAGGCTCATCGGCGGGCTCTTGGTGTCCCCGCCCGGACCCCCACAGGAGTGACGAACTGCGCGCCACCTCCCTTTATATAAGGTGCAACTGCACCACTTGACTACGAGAACTAAATTTCAAGCAGCCTTAACCTCCGTGTCTTGTGTGGGGTTTCGCCTAGGACACCAATCTAGGCTCATCGGCGGGCTCTTGGTGTCCCCGCCCGGACCCCCACAGGAGTGACGAACTGCGCGCCACCTCCCTTTATATAAGGTGCAACTGCACCACTTGACTACGAGAACTAAATTTCAAGCAGCCTTAACCTCCCTATGAAGGCTTCCAAAAAGATGGTATATTGGCTTTCACGGCCGGTGAATTAAAACTCAGCAATTCTTCTAGGTTTGTGCCGTGTCTTGTGTGGGGTTTCGCCCAGGACACCAAGCTAGGCTCATCGGCGGGCTCTTGGTGTCCCCGCCCGGACCCCCACAGGAGTGACGAACTGCGCGCCACTTCCCTTTATATAAGGTGTAACTGCACCACTTGACTACGAGAACTAAAAGCTCAAGCAGCCTTAACCTCCCTATGAAGGCTTCCAAAAAGATGGTATATTGGCTTTCACGGCCGGTGAATTGAAACTCAGCAATTCTTCTAGGTTTGTGCCATGTCTTGTGTGGGGTTTCGCCCAGGACACCAAGCTAGGCTCATCGGCGGGCTCTTGGTGTCCCCGCCCGGACCCCCACAGGAGTGACGAACTGCGCGCCACCTCCCTTTATATAAGGTGCAACTGCACCACTTGACTACGAGAACTAAATTTCAAGCAGCCTTAACCTCCGTGTCTTGTGTGGGGTTTCGCCTAGGACACCAAGCTAGGCTCATCGGCGGGCTCTTGGTGTCCCCGCCCGGACCCCCACAGGAGTGACGAACTGCGCGCCACCTCCCTTTATATAAGGTGCAACTGCACCACTTGACTACGAGAACTAAATTTCAAGCAGCCTTAACCTCCCTATGAAGGCTTCCAAAAAGATGGTATATTGGCTTTCACGGCCGGTGAATTAAAACTCAGCAATTCTTCTAGGTTTGTGCCGTGTCTTGTGTGGGGTTTCGCCTAGGACACCAAGCTAGGCTCATCGGCGGGCTCTTGGTGTCCCCGCCCGGACCCCCACAGGAGTGACGAACTGCGCGCCACCTCCCTTTATATAAGGTGCAACTGCACCACTTGACTACGAGAACTAAATTTCAAGCAGCCTTAACCTCCCTATGAAGGCTTCCAAAAAGATGGTATATTGGCTTTCACGGCCGGTGAATTAAAACTCAGCAATTCTTCTAGGTTTGTGCCGTGTCTTGTGTGGGGTTTCGCCTAGGACACCAAGCTAGGCTCATCGGCGGGCTCTTGGTGTCCCCGCCCGGACCCCCACAGGAGTGACGAACTGCGCGCCACCTCCCTTTATATAAGGTGCAACTGCACCACTTGACTACGAGAACTAAATTTCAAGCAGCCTTAACCTCCGTGTCTTGTGTGGGGTTTCGCCTAGGACACCAAGCTAGGCTCATCGGCGGGCTCTTGGTGTCCCCGCCCGGACCCCCACAGGAGTGACGAACTGCGCGCCACCTCCCTTTATATAAGGTGCAACTGCACCACTTGACTACGAGAACTAAATTTCAAGCAGCCTTAACCTCCCTATGAAGGCTTCCAAAAAGATGGTATATTGGCTTTCACGGCCGGTGAATTAAAACTCAGCAATTCTTCTAGGTTTGTGCCGTGTCTTGTGTGGGGTTTCGCCTAGGACACCAAGCTAGGCTCATCGGCGGGCTCTTGGTGTCCCCGCCCGGAATCCCCACAGGAGTGACGAACTGCGCGCCACCTCCCTTTATATAAGGTGCAACTGCACCACTTGACTACGAGAACTAAATTTCAAGCAGCCTTAACCTCCCTATGAAGGCTTCCAAAAAGATGGTATATTGGCTTTCACGGCCGGTGAATTAAAACTCAGCAATTCTTCTAGGTTTGTGCCGTGTCTTGTGTGGGGTTTCGCCTAGGACACCAAGCTAGGCTCATCGGCGGGCTCTTGGTGTCCCCGCCCGGACCCCCACAGGAGTGACGAACTGCGCGCCACCTCCCTTTATATAAGGTGCAACTGCACCACTTGACTACGAGAACTAAATTTCAAGCAGCCTTAACCTCCCTATGAAGGCTTCCAAAAAGATGGTATATTGGCTTTCACGGCCGGTGAATTAAAACTCAGCAATTCTTCTAGGTTTGTGCCGGGTCTTGTGTGGGGTTTCGCCCAGGACACCAAGCTAGGCTCATCGGCGGGCTCTTGGTGTCCCCGCCCGGACCCCCACAGGAGTGACGAACTGCGCGCCACCTCCCTTTATATAAGGTGCAACTGCACCACTTGACTACGAGAACTAAATTTCAAGCAGCCTTAACCTCCGTGTCTTGTGTGGGGTTTCGCCTAGGACACCAAGCTAGGCTCATCGGCGGGCTCTTGGTGTCCCCGCCCGGACCCCCACAGGAGTGACGAACTGCGCGCCACCTCCCTTTATATAAGGTGCAACTGCACCACTTGACTACGAGAACTAAATTTCAAGCAGCCTTAACCTCCCTATGAAGGCTTCCAAAAAGATGGTATATTGGCTTTCACGGCCGGTGAATTAAAACTCAGCAATTCTTCTAGGTTTGTGCCGTGTCTTGTGTGGGGTTTCGCCCAGGACACCAAGCTAGGCTCATCGGCGGGCTCTTGGTGTCCCCGCCCGGACCCCCACAGGAGTGACGAACTGCGCGCCACCTCCCTTTATATAAGGTGCAACTGCACCACTTGACTACGAAAACTAAAAGCTCAAGCAGCCTTAACCTCCCTATGAAGGCTTCCAAAAAGATGGTATATTGGCTTTCACGGCCGGTGAATTAAAACTCAGCAATTCTTCTAGGTTTGTGCCGTGTCTTGTGTGGGGTTTCGCCCAGGACACCAAGCTAGGCTCATCGGCGGGCTCTTGGTGTCCCCGCCCGGACCCCCACAGGAGTGACGAACTGCGCGCCACCTCCCTTTATATAAGGTGCAACTGCACCACTTGACTACGAGAACTAAAAGCTCAAGCAGCCTTAACCTCCCTATGAAGGCTTCCAAAAAGATGGTATATTGGCTTTCACGGCCGGTGAATTAAAACTCAGCAATTCTTCTAGGTTTGTGCCGTGTCTTGTGTGGGGTTTCGCCCAGGACACCAAGCTAGGCTCATCGGCGGGCTCTTGGTGTCCCCGCCCGGACCCCCACAGGAGTGACGAACTGCGCGCCACCTCCCTTTATATAAGGTGCAACTGCACCACTTGACTACGAGAACTAAATTTCAAGCAGCCTTAACCTCCGTGTCTTGTGTGGGGTTTCGCCTAGGACACCAAGCTAGGCTCATCGGCGGGCTCTTGGTGTCCCCGCCCGGACCCCCACAGGAGTGACGAACTGCGCGCCACCTCCCTTTATATAAGGTGCAACTGCACCACTTGACTACGAGAACTAAATTTCAAGCAGCCTTAACCTCCCTATGAAGGCTTCCAAAAAGATGGTATATTGGCTTTCACGGCCGGTGAATTAAAACTCAGCAATTCTTCTAGGTTTGTGCCGTGTCTTGTGTGGGGTTTCGCCCAGGACACCAAGCTAGGCTCATCGGCGGGCTCTTGGTGTCCCCGCCCGGACCCCCACAGGAGTGACGAACTGCGCGCCACCTCCCTTTATATAAGGTGCAACTGCACCACTTGACTACGAGAACTAAAAGCTCAAGCAGCCTTAACCTCCCTATGAAGGCTTCCAAAAAGATGGTATATTGGCTTTCACGGCCGGTGAATTAAAACTCAGCAATTCTTCTAGGTTTGTGCCATGTCTTGTGTGGGGTTTCGCCCAGGACACCAAGCTAGGCTCATCGGCGGGCTCTTGGTGTCCCCGCCCGGACCCCCACAGGAGTGACGAACTGCGCGCCACCTCCCTTTATATAAGGTGCAACTGCACCACTTGACTACGAGAACTAAATTTCAAGCAGCCTTAACCTCCGTGTCTTGTGTGTGGTTTCGCCTAGGACACCAAGCTAGGCTCATCGGCGGGCTCTTGGTGTCCCCGTCCGGACCCCCACAGGAGTGACGAACTGCGCGCCACCTCCCTTTATATAAGGTGCAACTGCACCACTTGACTACGAGAACTAAATTTCAAGCAGCCTTAACCTCCCTATGAAGGCTTCCAAAAAGATGGTATATTGGCTTTCACGGCCGGTGAATTAAAACCCAGCAATTCTTCTAGGTTTGTGCCGTGTCTTGTGTGGGGTTTCGCCCAGGACACCAAGCTAGGCTCATCGGCGGGCTCTTGGTGTCCCCGCCCGGACCCCCACAGGAGTGACGAACTGCGCGCCACCTCCCTTTATATAAGGTGCAACTGCACCACTTGACTACGAGAACTAAATTTCAAGCAGCCTTAACCTCCGTGTCTTGTGTGGGGTTTCGCCTAGGACACCAAGCTAGGCTCATCGGCGGGCTCTTGGTGTCCCCGCCCGGACCCCCACAGGAGTGACGAACTGCGTGCCACCTCCCTTTATATAAGGTGCAACTGCACCACTTGACTACGAGAACTAAATTTCAAGCAGCCTTAACCTCCCTATGAAGGCTTCCAAAAAGATGGTATATTGGCTTTCACGGCCGGTGAATTAAAACTCAGCAATTCTTCTAGGTTTGTGCCGTGTCTTGTGTGGGGTTTCGCCTAGGACACCAAGCTAGGCTCATCGGCGGGCTCTTGGTGTCCCCGCCCGGACCCCCACAGGAGTGACGAACTGCGCGCCACCTCCCTTTATATAAGGTGCAACTGCACCACTTGACTACGAGAACTAAATTTCAAGCAGCCTTAACCTCCCTAAGAAGGCTTCCAAAAAGATGGTATATTGGCTTTCACGGCCGGTGAAATAAAACTCAGCAATTCTTCTAGGTTTGTGCCGTGTCTTGTGTGGGGTTTCGCCTAGGACACCAAGCTAGTCTCATCGGCGGGCTCTTGGTGTCCCCGCCCGGACTCCCACAGGAGTGACGAGTTGCACGCCACCTCCCTTTATATAAGGTGCAACAGCACCACTTGACTACGAGAACTAAATTTCAAGCAGCCTTAACCTCCCTATGAAGGCTTCCAAAAAGATGGTATATTGGCTTTCACGGCCGGTGAATTAAAACTCAGCAATTCTTCTAGGTTTGTGCCGTGTCTTGTGTGGGGTTTCGCCTAGGACACCAAGCTAGGCTCATCGGCGGGCTCTTGGTGTCCCCGCCCGGACCCCCACAGGAGTGACGAACTGCGCGCCACCTCCCTTTATATAAGGTGCAACTGCACCACTTGACTACGAGAACTAAATTTCAAGCAGCCTTAACCTCCCTATGAAGGCTTCCAAAAAGATGGTATATTGGCTTTCACGGCCGGTGAATTAAAACTCAGCAATTCTTCTAGGTTTGTGCCGTGTCTTGTGTGGGGTTTCGCCTAGGACACCAAGCTAGGTTCATCGGCGGGCTCTTGGTGTCCACGCCCGGACCCCCACAGGAGTGACGAACTGCGCGCCACCTCCCTTTATATAAGGTGCAACTGCACCACTTGACTACGAGAACTAAATTTCAAGCAGCCTTAACCTCCGTGTCTTGTGTGGGGTTTCGCCTAGGACACCAAGCTAGGCTCATCGGCGGGCTCTTGGTGTCCCCGCCCGGACCCCCACAGGAGTGACGAACCGCGCGCCACCTCCCTTTATATAAGGTGCAACTGCACCACTTGACTACGAGAACTAAATTTCAAGCAGCCTTAACCTCCCTATGAAGGCTTCCAAAAAGATGGTATATTGGCTTTCACGGCCGGTGAATTAAAACTCAGCAATTCTTCTAGGTTTGTGCCGTGTCTTGTGTGGGGTTTCGCCTAGGACACCAAGCTAGGCTCATCGGCGGGCTCTTGGTGTCCCCGCCCGGAATCCCCACAGGAGTGACGAACTGCGCGCCACCTCCCTTTATATAAGGTGCAACTGCACCACTTGACTACGAGAACTAAATTTCAAGCAGCCTTAACCTCCCTATGAAGGCTTCCAAAAAGATGGTATATTGGCTTTCACGGCCGGTGAATTAAAACTCAGCAATTCTTCTAGGTTTGTGCCGTGTCTTGTGTGGGGTTTCGCCTAGGACACCAAGCTAGGCTCATCGGCGGGCTCTTGGTGTCCCCGCCCGGACCCCCACAGGAGTGACGAACTGCGCGCCACCTCCCTTTATATAAGGTGCAACTGCACCACTTGACTACGAGAACTAAATTTCAAGCAGCCTTAACCTCCCTATGAAGGCTTCCAAAAAGATGGTATATTGGCTTTCACGGCCGGTGAATTAAAACTCAGCAATTCTTCTAGGTTTGTGCCGTGTCTTGTGTGGGGTTTCGCCCAGGACACCAAGCTAGGCTCATCGGCGGGCTCTTGGTGTCCCCGCCCGGACCCCCACAGGAGTGACGAACTGCGCGCCACCTCCCTTTATATAAGGTGCAACTGCACCACTTGACTACGAGAACTAAATTTCAAGCAGCCTTAACCTCCGTGTCTTGTGTGGGGTTTCGCCTAGGACACCAAGCTAGGCTCATCGGCGGGCTCTTGGTGTCCCCGCCCGGACCCCCACAGGAGTGACGAACTGCGCGCCACCTCCCTTTATATAAGGTGCAACTGCACCACTTGACTACGAGAACTAAATTTCAAGCAGCCTTAACCTCCCTATGAAGGCTTCCAAAAAGATGGTATATTGGCTTTCACGGCCGGTGAATTAAAACTCAGCAATTCTTCTAGGTTTGTGCCGTGTCTTGTGTGGGGTTTCGCCCAGGACACCAAGCTAGGCTCATCGGCGGGCTCTTGGTGTCCCCGCCCGGACCCCCACAGGAGTGACGAACTGCGCGCCACCTCCCTTTATATAAGGTGTAACTGCACCACTTGACTACGAGAACTAAAAGCTCAAGCAGCCTTAACCTCCCTATGAAGGCTTCCAAAAAGATGGTATATTGGCTTTCACGGCCGGTGAATTGAAACTCAGCAATTCTTCTAGGTTTGTGCCATGTCTTGTGTGGGGTTTCGCCCAGGACACCAAGCTAGGCTCATCGGCGGGCTCTTGGTGTCCCCGCCCGGACCCCCACAGGAGTGACGAACTGCGCGCCACCTCCCTTTATATAAGGTGCAACTGCACCACTTGACTACGAGAACTAAATTTCAAGCAGCCTTAACCTCCGTGTCTTGTGTGGGGTTTCGCCTAGGACACCAAGCTAGGCTCATCGGCGGACTCTTGGTGTCCCCGCCCGGACCCCCACAGGAGTGACGAACTGCGCGCCACCTCCCTTTATATAAGGTGCAACTGCACCACTTGACTACCAGAACTAAATTTCAAGCAGCCTTAACCTCCCTATGAAGGCTTCCAAAAAGATGGTATATTGGCTTTCACGGCCGGTGAATTAAAACTCAGCAATTCTTCTAGGTTTGTGCCGTGTCTTGTGTGGGGTTTCGCCTAGGACACCAAGCTAGGCTCATCGGCGGGCTCTTGGTGTCCCCGCCCGGACCCCCACAGGAGTGACGAACTGCGCGCCACCTCCCTTTATATAAGGTGCAACTGCACCACTTGACTACGAGAACTAAATTTCAAGCAGCCTTAACCTCCCTATGAAGGCTTCCAAAAAGATGGTATATTGGCTTTCACGGCCGGTGAATTAAAACTCAGCAATTCTTCTAGGTTTGTGCCGTGTCTTGTGTGGGGTTTCGCCTAGGACACCAAGCTAGGCTCATCGGCGGGCTCTTGGTGTCCCCGCCCGGACCCCCACAGGAGTGACGAACTGCGCGCCACCTCCCTTTATATAAGGTGCAACTGCACCACTTGACTACGAGAACTAAATTTCAAGCAGCCTTAACCTCCCTATGAAGGCTTCCAAAAAGATGGTATATTGGCTTTCACGGCCGGTGAATTAAAACTCAGCAATTCTTCTAGGTTTGTGCCGTGTCTTGTGTGGGGTTTCGCCTAGGACACCAAGCTAGGCTCATCGGCGGGCTCTTGGTGTCCCCGCCCGGACCCCCACAGGAGTGACGAACTGCGCACCACCTCCCTTTATATAAGGTGCAACTGCACCACTTGACTACGAGAACTAAATTTCAAGCAGCCTTAACCTCCCTATGAAGGCTTCCAAAAAGATGGTATATTGGCTTTCACGGCCGGTGAATTAAACTCAGCAATTCTTCTAGGTTTGTGCCGTGTCTTGTGTGGGGTTTCGCCTAGGACACCAAGCTAGGCTCATCGGCGGGCTCTTGGTGTCCCCGCCCGGACCCCCACAGGAGTGACGAACTGCGCGCCACCTCCCTTTATATAAGGTGCAACTGCACCACTTGACTACGAGAACTAAATTTCAAGCAGCCTTAACCTCCGTGTCTTGTGTGGGGTTTCGCCTAGGACACCAAGCTAGGCTCATCGGCGGGCTCTTGGTGTCCCCGCCCGGACCCCCACAGGAGTGACGAACTGCGCGCCACCTCCCTTTATATAAGGTGCAACTGCACCACTTGACTACGAGAACTAAATTTCAAGCAGCCTTAACCTCCCTATGTAGGCTTCCGAAAAGATGGTATATTGGCTTTCACGGCCGGTGAATTAAAACTCAGCAATTCTTCTAGGTTTGTGCCGTGTCTTGTGTGGGGTTTCGCCTAGGACACCAAGCTAGGCTCATCGGCGGGCTCATGGTGTCCCCGCCCGGACCCCCACAGGAGTGACGAACTGCGCGCCACCTCCCTTTATATAAGGTGCAACTGCACCACTTGACTACGAGAACTAAATTTCAAGCAGCCTTAACCTCCCTATGAAGGCTTCCAAAAAGATGGTATATTGGCTTTCACGGCCGGTGAATTAAAACTCAGCAATTCTTCTAGGTTTGTGCCGTGTCTTGTGTGGGGTTTCGCCTAGGACACCAAGCTAGGCTCATCGGCGGGCTCTTGGTGTCCCCGCCCGGACCCCCACAGGAGTGACGAACTGCGCGCCACCTCCCTTTATATAAGGTGCAACTGCACCACTTGACTACGAGAACTAAATTTCAAGCAGCCTTAACCTCCCTATGAAGGCTTCCAAAAAGATGGTATATTGGGTTTCACGGCCGGTGAATTAAAACTCAGCAATTCTTCTAGGTTTGTGCCGTGTCTTGTGTGGGGTTTCGCCTAGGACACCAAGCTAGGCTCATCGGCGGGCTCTTGGTGTCCCCGCCCGGACCCCCACAGGAGTGACGAACTGCGCGCCACCTCCCTTTATATAAGGTGCAACTGCACCACTTGACTACGAGAACTAAATTTCAAGCAGCCTTAACCTCCCTATGAAGGCTTCCAAAAAGATGGTATATTGGCTTTCACGGCCGGTGAATTAAAACTCAGCAATTCTTCTAAGTTTGTGCCGTGTCTTGTGTGGGGTTTCGCCTAGGACACCAAGCTAGGCTCATCGGCGGGCTCTTGGTGTCCCCGCCCGGACCCCCACAGGAGTGACGAACTGCGCGCCACCTCCCTTTATATAAGGTGCAACTGCACCACTTGACTACGAGAACTAAATTTCAAGCAGCCTTAACCTCCCTATGAAGGCTTCCAAAAAGATGGTATATTGGCTTTCACGGCCGGTGAATTAAAACTCAGCAATTCTTCTAGGTTTGTGCCGTGTCTTGTGTGGGGTTTCGCCTAGGACACCAAGCTAGGCTCATCGGCGGGCTCTTGGTGTCCCCGCCCGGACCCCCACAGGAGTGACGAACTGCGCGCCACCTCCCTTTATATAAGGTGCAACTGCACCACTTGACTACGAGAACTAAATTTCAAGCAGCCTTAACCTCCGTGTCTTGTGTGGGGTTTCGCCTAGGACACCAAGCTAGGCTCATCGGCGGGCTCTTGGTGTCCCCGCCCGGACCCCCACAGGAGTGACGAACTGCGCGCCACCTCCCTTTATATAAGGTGCAACTGCACCACTTGACTACGAGAACTAAATTTCAAGCAGCCTTAACCTCCCTATGAAGGCTTCCAAAAAGATGGTATATTGGCTTTCACGGCCGGTGAATTAAAACTCAGCAATTCTTCTAGGTTTGTGCCGTGTCTTGTGTGGGGTTTCGCCTAGGACACCAAGCTAGGCTCATCGGCGGGCTCTTGGTGTCCCCACCCGGACCCCCACAGGAGTGACGAACTGCGCGCCACCTCCCTTTATATAAGGTGCAACTGCACCACTTGACTACGAGAACTAAATTTCAAGCAGCCTTAACCTCCCTATGAAGGCTTCCAAAAAGATGGTATATTGGCTTTCACGGCCGGTGAATTAAAACTCAGCAATTCTTCTAGGTTTGTGCCGTGTCTTGTGTGGGGTTTCGCCTAGGACACCAAGCTAGGCTCATCGGCGGGCTCTTGGTGTCCCCACCCGGACCCCCAAAGGAGTGACGAACTGCGCGCCACCTCCCTTTATATAAGGTGTAACTGCACCACTTGACTACGAGAACTAAATTTCAAGCAGCCTTAACCTCCCTATGAAGGCTTCCAAAAAGATGGTATATTGGCTTTCACGGCCAGTGAATTAAAACTCAGCAATTCTTCTAGGTTTGTGCCGTGTCTTGTGTGGGGTTTCGCCTAGGACACCAAGCTAGGCTCATCGGCGGGCTCTTGGTGTCCCCGCCCGGACCCCCACAGGAGTGACGAACTGCGCGCCACCTCCCTTTATATAAGGTGCAACTGCACCACTTGACTACGAGAACTAAATTTCAAGCAGCTTTAACCTCCCTATGAAGGCTTCCAAAAAGATGGTATATTGGCTTTCACGGCCGGTGAATTAAAACTCAGCAATTCTTCTAGGTTTGTGCCGTGTCTTGTGTGGGGTTTCGCCTAGGACACCAAGCTAGGCTCATCGGCGGGCTCTTGGTGTCCCCGCCCGGACCCCCACAGGAGTGACGAACTGCGCGCCACCTCCCTTTATATAAGGTGCAACTGCACCACTTGACTACGAGAACTAAATTTCAAGCAGCCTTAACCTCCCTATGAAGGCTTCCAAAAAGATGGTATATTGGCTTTCACGGCCGGTGAATTAAAACTCAGCAATTCTTCTAGGTTTGTGCCGTGTCTTGTGTGGGGTTTCGCCTAGGACACCAAGCTAGGCTCATCGGCGGGCTCTTGGTGTCCCCGCCCGGACCCCCACAGGAGTGACGAACTGCGCGCCACCTCCCTTTATATAAGGTGCAACTGCACCACTTGACTACGAGAACTAAATTTCAAGCAGCCTTAACCTCCGTGTCTTGTGTGGGGTTTCGCCTAGGACACCAAGCTAGGCTCATCGGCGGGCTCTTGGTGTCCCCGCCCGGACCCCCACAGGAGTGACGAACTGCGCGCCACCTCCCTTTATATAAGGTGCAACTGCACCACTTGACTACGAGAACTAAATTTCAAGCAGCCTTAACCTCCCTATGAAGGCTTCCAAAAAGATGGTATATTGGCTTTCACGGCCGGTGAATTAAAACTCAGCAATTCTTCTAGGTTTGTGCCGTGTCTTGTGTGGGGTTTCGCCTAGGACACCAAGCTAGGCTCATAGGCGGGCTCTTGGTGTCCCCGCCCGGACCCCCACAGGAGTGACGAACTGCGCGCCACCTCCCTTTATATAAGGTGCAACTGCACCACTTGACTACGAGAACTAAATTTCATGCAGCCTTAACCTCCCTATGAAGGCTTCCAAAAAGATGGTATATTGGCTTTCACGGCCGGTGAATTAAAACTCAGCAATTCTTCAAGGTTTGTGCCGTGTCTTGTGTGGGGTTTCGCCTAGGACACCAAGCTAGGCTCATCGGCGGGCTCTTGGTGTCCCCACCCGGACCCCCACAGGAGTGACGAACTGCGCGCCACCTACCTTTATATAAGATGCAACTGCACCACTTGACTACGAGAACTAAATTTCAAGCAGCCTTAACCTCCCTATGAAGGCTTCCAAAAAGATGGTATATTGGCTTTCACGGCCGGTGAAATAAAACTCAGCAATTCTTCTAGGTTTGTGCCGTGTCTTGTGTGGGGTTTCGCCTAGGACACCAAGCTAGGCTCATCGGCGGGCTCTTGGTGTCCCCGCCCGGACCCCCACAGGAGTGACGAACTGCACGCCACCTCCCTTTATATAAGGTGCAACTGCACCACTTGACTACGAGAACTAAATTTCAAGCAGCCTTAACCTCCCTATGAAGGCTTCCAAAAAGATGGTATATTGGCTTTCACGGCCGGTGAATTAAAACTCAGCAATTCTTCTAGGTTTGTGCCGTGTCTTGTGTGGGGTTTCGCCTAGGACACCAAGCTAGGCTCATCGGCGGGCTCTTGGTGTCCCCGCCCGGACCCCCACAGGAGTGACGAACTGCGCGCCACCTCCCTTTATATAAGGTGCAACTGCACCACTTGACTACGAGAACTAAATTTCAAGCAGCCTTAACCTCCCTATGAAGGCTTCCAAAAAGATGGTATATTGGCTTTCACGGCCGGTGAATTAAAACTCAGCAATTCTTCTAGGTTTGTGCCGTGTCTTGTGTGGGGTTTCGCCTAGGACACCAAGCTAGGCTCATCGGCGGGCTCTTGGTGTCCCCGCCCGGACCCCCACAGGAGTGACGAACTGCGCGCCACCTCCCTTTATATAAGGTGCAACTGCACCACTTGACTACGAGAACTAAATTTCAAGCAGCCTTAACCTCCGTGTCTTGTGTGGGGTTTCGCCTAGGACACCAAGCTAGGCTCATCGGCGGGCTCTTGGTGTCCCCGCCCGGACCCCCACAGGAGTGACGAACTGCGCGCCACCTCCCTTTATATAAGGTGCAACTGCACCACTTGACTACGAGAACTAAATTTCAACCAGCCTTAACCTCCCTATGAAGGCTTCCAAAAAGATGGTATATTGGCTTTCACGGCCGGTGAATTAAAACTCAGCAATTCTTCTAGGTTTGTGCCGTGTCTTGTGTGGGGTTTCGCCTAGGTACACCAAGCTAGGCTCATCGGCGGGCTCTTGGTGTCCCCGCCCGGACCCCCACAGGAGTGACGAACTGCGCGCCACCTCCCTTTATATAAGGTGCAACTGCACCACTTGACTACTAGAACTAAATTTCAAGCAGCCTTAACCTCCCTATGAAGGCTTCCAAAAAGATGGTATATTGGCTTTCACGGCCGGTGAATTAAAACTCAGCAATTCTTCTAGGTTTGTGCCGTGTCTTGTGTGGGGTTTCGCCTAGGACACCAAGCTAGGCTCATCGGCGGGCTCTTGGTGTCCCCGCCCGGACCCCCACAGGAGTGACGAACTGCGCGCCACCTCCCTTTATATAAGGTGCAACTGCACCACTTGACTACGAGAACTAAATTTCAAGCAGCCTTAACCTCCCTATGAAGGCTTCCAAAAAGATGGTATATTGGCTTTCACGGCCGGTGAATTAAAACTCAGCAATTCTTCTAGGTTTGTGCCGTGTCTTGTGTGGGGTTTCGCCTAGGACACCAAGCTAGGCTCATCGGCGGGCTCTTGGTGTCCCCGCCCGGACCCCCACAGGAGTGACGAACTGCGCGCCACCTCCCTTTATATAAGGTGCAACTGCACCACTTGACTACGAGAACTAAATTTCAAGCAGCCTTAACCTCCCTATGAAGGCTTCCAAAAAGATGGTATATTGGCTTTCACGGCCGGTGAATTAAAACTCAGCAATTCTTCTAGGTTTGTGCCGTGTCTTGTGTGGGGTTTCGCCTAGGACACCAAGCTAGGCTCATCGGCGGGCTCTTGGTGTCCCCGCCCGGACACCCACAGGAGTGACGAACTGCGCGCCACCTCCCTTTATATAAGGTGCAACTGCACCACTTGACTACGAGAACTAAATTTCAAGCAGCCTTAACCTCCGTGTCTTGTGTGGGGTTTCGCCTAGGACACCAAGCTAGGCTCATCGGCGGGCTCTTGGTGTCCCCGCCCGGACCCCCACAGGAGTGACGAACTGCGCGCCACCTCCCTTTATATAAGGTGCAACTGCACCACTTGACTACGAGAACTAAATTTCAAGCAGCCTTAACCTCCCTATGAAGGCTTCCAAAAAGATGGTATATTGGCTTTCACGGCCGGTGAATTAAAACTCAGCAATTCTTCTAGGTTTGTGCCGTGTCTTGTGTGGGGTTTCGCCTAGGACACCAAGTTAGGCTCATCGGCGGGCTCTTGGTGTCCCCGCCCGGACCCCCACAGGAGTGACGAACTGCGCGCCACCTCCCTTTATATAAGGTGCAACTGCACCACTTGACTACGAGAAATAAATTCAAGCAGCCTTTACCTCCCTATGAAGGCTTCCAAAAAGATGGTATATTGGCTTTCACGGCCGGTGAATTAAAACTCAGCAATTCTTCTAGGTTTGTGCCGTGTCTTGTGTGGGGTTTCGCCTAGGACACCAAGCTAGGCTCATCGGCGGGCTCTTGGTGTCCCCGCCCGGACCCCCACAGGAGTGACGAACTGCGCGCCACCTCCCTTTATATAAGGTGCAACTGCACCACTTGACTACGAGAACTAAAAGCTCAAGCAGCCTTAACCTCCCTATGAAGGCTTCCAAAAAGATGGTATATTGGCTTTCACGGCCGGTGAATTAAAACTCAGCAATTCTTCTAGGTTTGTGCCGTGTCTTGTGTGGGGTTTCGCCCAGGACACCAAGCTAGGCTCATCGGCGGGCTCTTGGTGTCCCCGCCCGGACCCCCACAGGAGTGACGAACTGCGCGCCACCTCCCTTTATATAAGGTGCAACTGCACCACTTGACTACGAGAACTAAATTTCAAGCAGCCTTAACCCCCGTGTCTTGTGTGGGGTTTCGCCTAGGACACCAAGCTAGGCTCATCGGCGGGCTCTTGGTGTCCCCGCCCGGACCCCCACAGGAGTGACGAACTGCGCGCCACCTCCCTTTATATAAGGTGCAACTGCACCACTTGACTACGAGAACTAAATTTCAAGCAGCCTTAACCTCCCTATGAAGGCTTCCAAAAAGATGGTATATTGGCTTTCACGGCCGGTGAATTAAAACTCAGCAATTCTTCTAGGTTTGTGCCGTGTCTTGTGTGGGGTTTCGCCCAGGACACCAAGCTAGGCTCATCGGCGGGCTCTTGGTGTCCCCGCCCGGACCCCCACAGGAGTGACGAACTGCGCGCCACCTCCCTTTATATAAGGTGCAACTGCACCACTTGACTACGAGAACTAAAAGCTCAAGCAGCCTTAACCTCCCTATGAAGGCTTCCAAAAAGATGGTATATTGGCTTTCACGGCCGGTGAATTAAAACTCAGCAATTCTTATAGGTTTGTGCCGTGTCTTGTGTGGGGTTTCGCCCAGGACACCAAGCTAGGCTCATCGGCGGGCTCTTGGTGTCCCCGCCCGGACCCCCACAGGAGTGACGAACTGCGCGCCACCTCCCTTTATATAAGGTGCAACTGCACCACTTGACTACGAGAACTAAAAGCTCAAGCAGCCTTAACCTCCCTATGAAGGCTTCCAAAAAGATGGTATATTGGCTTTCACGGCCGGTGAATTAAAACTCAGCAATTCTTCTAGGTTTGTGCCGTGTCTTGTGTGGGGTTTCGCCCAGGACACCAAGCTAGGCTCATCGGCGGGCTCTTGGTGTCCCCGCCCGGACCCCCACAGGAGTGACGAACTGCGCGCCACCTCCCTTTATATAAGGTGCAACTGCACCACTTGACTACGAGAACTAAATTTCAAGCAGCCTTAACCTCCGTGTCTTGTGTGGGGTTTCGCCTAGGACACCAAGCTAGGCTCATCGGCGGGCTCTTGGTGTCCCCGCCCGGACCCCCACAGGAGTGACGAACTGCGTGCCACCTCCCTTTATATAAGGTGCAACTGCACCACTTGACTACGAGAACTAAATTTCAAGCAGCCTTAACCTCCCTATGAAGGCTTCCAAAAAGATGGTATATTGGCTTTCACGGCCGGTGAATTAAAACGCAGGAATTCTTCTAGGTTTGTGCCGTGTCTTGTGTGGGGTTTCGCCCAGGACACCAAGCTAGGCTCATCGGCGGGCTCTTGGTGTCCCCGCCCGGACCCCCTCAGGAGTGACGAACTGCGCGCCACCTCCCTTTATATAAGGTGCAACTGCACCACTTGACTACGAGAACTAAAAGCTCAAGCAGCCTTAACCTCCCTATGAAGGCTTCCAAAAAGATGGTATATTGGCTTTCACGGCCGGTGAATTAAAACTCAGCAATTCTTCTAGGTTTGTGCCGTGTCTTGTGTGGGGTTTCGCCCAGGACACCAAGCTAGGCTCATCGGCGGGCTCTTGGTGTCCCCGCCCGGACCCCCACAGGAGTGACGAACTGCGCGCCACCTCCCTTTATATAAGGTGCAACTGCACCACTTGACTACGAGAACTAAATTTCAAGCAGCCTTAACCTCCGTGTCTTGTGTGGGGTTTCGCCTAGGACACCAAGCTAGGCTCATCGGCGGGCTCTTGGTGTCCCCGCCCGGACCCCCACAGGAGTGACGAACAGCGGGCCACCTCCCTTTATATAAGGTGCAACTGCACCACTTGACTACGAGAACTAAATTTCAAGCAGCCTTAACCTCCCTATGAAGGCTTCCAAAAAGATGGTATATTGGCTTTCACGGCCGGTGAATTAAAACTCAGCAATTCTTCTAGGTTTGTGCCGTGTCTTGTGTGGGGTTTCGCCCAGGACACCAAGCTAGGCTCATCGGCGGGCTCTTGGTGTCCCCGCCCGGACCCCCACAGGAGTGACGAACTGCGCGCCACCTCCCTTTATATAAGGTGCAACTGCACCACTTGACTACGAGAACTAAATTTCAAGCAGCCTTAACCTCCGTGTCTTGTGTGGGGTTTCGCCTAGGACACCAAGCTAGGCTCATCGGCGGGCTCTTGGTGTCCCCGCCCGGACCCCCACAGGAGTGACGAACTGCGCGCCACCTCCCTTTATATAAGGTGCAACTGCACCACTTGACTACGAGAACTAAATTTCAAGCAGCCTTAACCTCCCTATGAAGGCTTCCAAAAAGATGGTATATTGGCTTTCACGGCCGGTGAATTAAAACTCAGCAATTCTTCTAGGTTTGTGCCGTGTCTTGTGTGGGGTTTCGCCTAGGACACCAAGCTAGGCTCATCGGCGGGCTCTTGGTGTCCCCGCCCGGACCCCCACAGGAGTGACGAACTGCGCGCCACCTCCCTTTATATAAGGTGCAACTGCACCACTTGACTACGAGAACCAAATTTCAAGCAGCCTTAACCTCCCTATGAAGGCTTCCAAAAAGATGGTATATTGGCTTTCACGGCCGGTGAATTAAAACTCAGCAATTCTTCTAGGTTTGTGCCGTGTCTTGTGTGGGGTTTCGCCTAGGACACCAAGCTAGGCTCATCGGCGGGCTCTTGGTGTCCCCGCCCGGACACCCACAGGAGTGACGAACTGCGCGCCACCTCCCTTTATATAAGGTGCAACTGCACCACTTGACTACGAGAACTAAATTTCAAGCAGCCTTAACCTCCGTGTCTTGTGTGGGGTTTCGCCTAGGACACCAAGCTAGGCTCATCGGCGGGCTCTTGGTGTCCCCGCCCGGACCCCCACAGGAGTGACGAACTGCGCGCCACCTCCCTTTATATAAGGTGCAACTGCACCACTTGACTACGAGAACTAAATTTCAAGCAGCCTTAACCTCCCTATGAAGGCTTCCAAAAAGATGGTATATTGGCTTTCACGGCCGGTGAATTAAAACTCAGCAATTCTTCTAGGTTTGTGCCGTGTCTTGTGTGGGGTTTCGCCTAGGACACCAAGTTAGGCTCATCGGCGGGCTCTTGGTGTCCCCGCCCGGACCCCCACAGGAGTGACGAACTGCGCGCCACCTCCCTTTATATAAGGTGCAACTGCACCACTTGACTACGAGAAATAAATTCAAGCAGCCTTTACCTCCCTATGAAGGCTTCCAAAAAGATGGTATATTGGCTTTCACGGCCGGTGAATTAAAACTCAGCAATTCTTCTAGGTTTGTGCCGTGTCTTGTGTGGGGTTTCGCCTAGGACACCAAGCTAGGCTCATCGGCGGGCTCTTGGTGTCCCCGCCCGGACCCCCACAGGAGTGACGAACTGCGCGCCACCTCCCTTTATATAAGGTGCAACTGCACCACTTGACTACGAGAACTAAAAGCTCAAGCAGCCTTAACCTCCCTATGAAGGCTTCCAAAAAGATGGTATATTGGCTTTCACGGCCGGTGAATTAAAACTCAGCAATTCTTCTAGGTTTGTGCCGTGTCTTGTGTGGGGTTTCGCCCAGGACACCAAGCTAGGCTCATCGGCGGGCTCTTGGTGTCCCCGCCCGGACCCCCACAGGAGTGACGAACTGCGCGCCACCTCCCTTTATATAAGGTGCAACTGCACCACTTGACTACGAGAACTAAATTTCAAGCAGCCTTAACCCCCGTGTCTTGTGTGGGGTTTCGCCTAGGACACCAAGCTAGGCTCATCGGCGGGCTCTTGGTGTCCCCGCCCGGACCCCCACAGGAGTGACGAACTGCGCGCCACCTCCCTTTATATAAGGTGCAACTGCACCACTTGACTACGAGAACTAAATTTCAAGCAGCCTTAACCTCCCTATGAAGGCTTCCAAAAAGATGGTATATTGGCTTTCACGGCCGGTGAATTAAAACTCAGCAATTCTTCTAGGTTTGTGCCGTGTCTTGTGTGGGGTTTCGCCCAGGACACCAAGCTAGGCTCATCGGCGGGCTCTTGGTGTCCCCGCCCGGACCCCCACAGGAGTGACGAACTGCGCGCCACCTCCCTTTATATAAGGTGCAACTGCACCACTTGACTACGAGAACTAAAAGCTCAAGCAGCCTTAACCTCCCTATGAAGGCTTCCAAAAAGATGGTATATTGGCTTTCACGGCCGGTGAATTAAAACTCAGCAATTCTTATAGGTTTGTGCCGTGTCTTGTGTGGGGTTTCGCCCAGGACACCAAGCTAGGCTCATCGGCGGGCTCTTGGTGTCCCCGCCCGGACCCCCACAGGAGTGACGAACTGCGCGCCACCTCCCTTTATATAAGGTGCAACTGCACCACTTGACTACGAGAACTAAAAGCTCAAGCAGCCTTAACCTCCCTATGAAGGCTTCCAAAAAGATGGTATATTGGCTTTCACGGCCGGTGAATTAAAACTCAGCAATTCTTCTAGGTTTGTGCCGTGTCTTGTGTGGGGTTTCGCCCAGGACACCAAGCTAGGCTCATCGGCGGGCTCTTGGTGTCCCCGCCCGGACCCCCACAGGAGTGACGAACTGCGCGCCACCTCCCTTTATATAAGGTGCAACTGCACCACTTGACTACGAGAACTAAATTTCAAGCAGCCTTAACCTCCGTGTCTTGTGTGGGGTTTCGCCTAGGACACCAAGCTAGGCTCATCGGCGGGCTCTTGGTGTCCCCGCCCGGACCCCCACAGGAGTGACGAACTGCGTGCCACCTCCCTTTATATAAGGTGCAACTGCACCACTTGACTACGAGAACTAAATTTCAAGCAGCCTTAACCTCCCTATGAAGGCTTCCAAAAAGATGGTATATTGGCTTTCACGGCCGGTGAATTAAAACGCAGGAATTCTTCTAGGTTTGTGCCGTGTCTTGTGTGGGGTTTCGCCCAGGACACCAAGCTAGGCTCATCGGCGGGCTCTTGGTGTCCCCGCCCGGACCCCCTCAGGAGTGACGAACTGCGCGCCACCTCCCTTTATATAAGGTGCAACTGCACCACTTGACTACGAGAACTAAAAGCTCAAGCAGCCTTAACCTCCCTATGAAGGCTTCCAAAAAGATGGTATATTGGCTTTCACGGCCGGTGAATTAAAACTCAGCAATTCTTCTAGGTTTGTGCCGTGTCTTGTGTGGGGTTTCGCCCAGGACACCAAGCTAGGCTCATCGGCGGGCTCTTGGTGTCCCCGCCCGGACCCCCACAGGAGTGACGAACTGCGCGCCACCTCCCTTTATATAAGGTGCAACTGCACCACTTGACTACGAGAACTAAATTTCAAGCAGCCTTAACCTCCGTGTCTTGTGTGGGGTTTCGCCTAGGACACCAAGCTAGGCTCATCGGCGGGCTCTTGGTGTCCCCGCCCGGACCCCCACAGGAGTGACGAACAGCGGGCCACCTCCCTTTATATAAGGTGCAACTGCACCACTTGACTACGAGAACTAAATTTCAAGCAGCCTTAACCTCCCTATGAAGGCTTCCAAAAAGATGGTATATTGGCTTTCACGGCCGGTGAATTAAAACTCAGCAATTCTTCTAGGTTTGTGCCGTGTCTTGTGTGGGGTTTCGCCCAGGACACCAAGCTAGGCTCATCGGCGGGCTCTTGGTGTCCCCGCCCGGACCCCCACAGGAGTGACGAACTGCGCGCCACCTCCCTTTATATAAGGTGCAACTGCACCACTTGACTACGAGAACTAAATTTCAAGCAGCCTTAACCTCCGTGTCTTGTGTGGGGTTTCGCCTAGGACACCAAGCTAGGCTCATCGGCGGGCTCTTGGTGTCCCCGCCCGGACCCCCACAGGAGTGACGAACTGCGCGCCACCTCCCTTTATATAAGGTGCAACTGCACCACTTGACTACGAGAACTAAATTTCAAGCAGCCTTAACCTCCCTATGAAGGCTTCCAAAAAGATGGTATATTGGCATTCACGGCCGGTGAATTAAAACTCAGCAATTCTTCTAGGTTTGTGCCGTGTCTTGTGTGGGGTTTCGCCTAGGACACCAAGCTAGGCTCATCGGCGGGCTCTTGGTGTCCCCGCCCGGACCCCCACAGGAGTGACGAACTGCGCGCCACCTCCCTTTATATAAGGTGCAACTGCACCACTTGACTACGAGAACTAAATTTCAACCAGCCTTAACCTCCCTATGAAGGCTTCCAAAAAGATGGTATATTGGCTTTCACGGCCGGTGAATTAAAACTCAGCAATTCTTCTAGGTTTGTGCCGTGTCTTGTGTGGGGTTTCGCCTAGGACACCAAGCTAGGCTCATCGGCGGGCTCTTGGTGTCCCCGCCCGGACCCCCACAGGAGTGACGAACTGCGCGCCACCTCCCTTTATATAAGGTGCAACTGCACCACTTGACTACGAGAACTAAATTTCAAGCAGCCTTAACCTCCCTATGAAGGCTTCCAAAAAGATGGTATATTGGCTTTCACGGCCGGTGAATTAAAACTCAGCAATTCTTCTAGGTTTGTGCCGTGTCTTGTGTGGGGTTTCGCCTAGGACACCAAGCTAGGCTCATCGGCGGGCTCTTGGTGTCCCCGCCCGGACCCCCACAGGAGTGACGAACTGCGCGCCACCTCCCTTTATATAAGGTGCAACTGCACCACTTGACTACGAGAACTAAATTTCAAGCAGCCTTAACCTCCGTGTCTTGTGTGGGGTTTCGCCTAGGACACCAAGCTAGGCTCATCGGCGGGCTCTTGGTGTCCCCGCCCGGACCCCCACAGGAATGACGAACTGCGCGCCACCTCCATTTATATAAGGTGCAACTGCACCACTTGACTACGAGAACTAAATTTCAAGCAGCCTTAACCTCCCTATGAAGGCTTCCAAAAAGATGGTATATTGGCTTTCACGGCCGGTGAATTAAAACTCAGCAATTCTTCTAGGTTTGTGCCGTGTCTTGTGTGGGGTTTCGCCTAGGACACCAAGCTAGGCTCATCGGCGGGCTCTTGGTGTCCCCGCCCGGACCCCCACAGGAGTGCCGAACTGCGCGCCACCTCCCTTTATATAAGGTGCAACTGCACCACTTGACTACGAGAACTAAATTTCAAGCAGCCTTAACCTCCCTATGAAGGCTTCCAAAAAGATGGTATATTGGCTTTCACGGCCGGTGAATTAAAACTCAGCAATTCTTCTAGGTTTGTGCCGTGTCTTGTGTGGGGTTTCGCCTAGGACACCAAGCTAGGCTCGTCGGCGGGCTCTTGGTGTCCCCGCCCGGACCCCCACAGGAGTGACGAACTGCGCGCCACCTCCCTTTATATAAGGTGCAACTGCACCACTTGACTACGAGAACTAAATTTCAAGCAGCCTTAACCTCCCTATGAAGGCTTCCAAAAAGTTGGTATATTGGCTTTCACGGCCGGTGAATTAAAACTCAGCAATTCTTCTAGGTTTGTGCCGTGTCTTGTGTGGGGTTTCGCCTAGGACACCAAGCTAGGCTCATCGGCGGGCTCTTGGTGTCCCCGCCCGGACCCCCACAGGAGTGACGAACTGCGCGCCACCTCCCTTTATATAAGGTGCAACTGCACCACTTGACTACGAGAACTAAATTTCAAGCAGCCTTAACCTCCCTATGAAGGCTTCCAAAAAGATGGTATATTGGCTTTCACGGCCGGTGAATTAAAACTCAGCAATTCTTCTAGGTTTGTGCCGTGTCTTGTGTGGGGTTTCGCCTAGGACACCAAGCTAGGCTCATCGGCGGGCTCTTGGTGTCCCCGCCCGGACCCCCACAGGAGTGACGAACTGCGCGCCACCTCCCTTTATATAAGGTGCAACTGCACCACTTGACTACGAGAACTAAATTTCAAGCAGCCTTAACCTCCGTGTCTTGTGTGGGGTTTCGCCTAGGACACCAAGCTAGGCTCATCGGCGGGCTCTTGGTGTCCCCGCCCGGACCCCAACAGGAGTGACGAACTGCGCGCCACCTCCCTTTATATAAGGTGCAACTGCACCACTTGACTACGAGAACTAAATTTCAAGCAGCCTTAACCTCCCTATGAAGGCTTCCAAAAAGATGTTATATTGGCTTTCACGGCCGGTGAATTAAAACTCAGCAATTCTTCTAGGTTTGTGCCGTGTCTTGTGTGGGGTTTCGCCTAGGACACCAAGCTAGGCTCATCGGCGGGCTCTTGGTGTCCCCGCCCGGACCCCCACAGGAGTGACGAACTGCGCGCCACCTCCCTTTATATAAGGTACAACTGCACCACTTGACTACGAGAACTAAATTTCAAGCAGCCTTAACCTCCCTATGAAGGCTTCCAAAAAGATGGTATATTGGCTTTCACGGCCGGTGAATTAAAACTCAGCAATTCTTCTAGGTTTGTGCCGTGTCTTGTGTGGGGTTTCGCCTAGGACACCAAGCTAGGCTCATCGGCGGGCTCTTGGTGTCCCCGCCCGGACCCCCACAGGAGTGACGAACTGCGCGCCACCTCCCTTTATATAAGGTGCAACTGCACCACTTGACTACGAGAACTAAATTTCAAGCAGCCTTAACCTCCCTATGAAGGCTTCCAAAAAGATGGTATATTGGCTTTCACGGCCGGTGAATTAAAACTCAGCAATTCTTCTAGGTTTGTGCCGTGTCTTGTGTGGGGTTTCGCCTAGGACACCAAGTTAGGCTCATCGGCGGGCTCTTGGTGTCCCCGCCCGGACCCCCACAGGAGTGACGAACTGCGCGCCACCTCCCTTTATATAAGGTGCAACTGCACCACTTGACTACGAGAAATAAATTCAAGCAGCCTTTACCTCCCTATGAAGGCTTCCAAAAAGATGGTATATTGGCTTTCACGGCCGGTGAATTAAAACTCAGCAATTCTTCTAGGTTTGTGCCGTGTCTTGTGTGGGGTTTCGCCTAGGACACCAAGCTAGGCTCATCGGCGGGCTCTTGGTGTCCCCGCCCGGACCCCCACAGGAGTGACGAACTGCGCGCCACCTCCCTTTATATAAGGTGCAACTGCACCACTTGACTACGAGAACTAAAAGCTCAAGCAGCCTTAACCTCCCTATGAAGGCTTCCAAAAAGATGGTATATTGGCTTTCACGGCCGGTGAATTAAAACTCAGCAATTCTTCTAGGTTTGTGCCGTGTCTTGTGTGGGGTTTCGCCCAGGACACCAAGCTAGGCTCATCGGCGGGCTCTTGGTGTCCCCGCCCGGACCCCCACAGGAGTGACGAACTGCGCGCCACCTCCCTTTATATAAGGTGCAACTGCACCACTTGACTACGAGAACTAAATTTCAAGCAGCCTTAACCCCCGTGTCTTGTGTGGGGTTTCGCCTAGGACACCAAGCTAGGCTCATCGGCGGGCTCTTGGTGTCCCCGCCCGGACCCCCACAGGAGTGACGAACTGCGCGCCACCTCCCTTTATATAAGGTGCAACTGCACCACTTGACTACGAGAACTAAATTTCAAGCAGCCTTAACCTCCCTATGAAGGCTTCCAAAAAGATGGTATATTGGCTTTCACGGCCGGTGAATTAAAACTCAGCAATTCTTCTAGGTTTGTGCCGTGTCTTGTGTGGGGTTTCGCCCAGGACACCAAGCTAGGCTCATCGGCGGGCTCTTGGTGTCCCCGCCCGGACCCCCACAGGAGTGACGAACTGCGCGCCACCTCCCTTTATATAAGGTGCAACTGCACCACTTGACTACGAGAACTAAAAGCTCAAGCAGCCTTAACCTCCCTATGAAGGCTTCCAAAAAGATGGTATATTGGCTTTCACGGCCGGTGAATTAAAACTCAGCAATTCTTATAGGTTTGTGCCGTGTCTTGTGTGGGGTTTCGCCCAGGACACCAAGCTAGGCTCATCGGCGGGCTCTTGGTGTCCCCGCCCGGACCCCCACAGGAGTGACGAACTGCGCGCCACCTCCCTTTATATAAGGTGCAACTGCACCACTTGACTACGAGAACTAAAAGCTCAAGCAGCCTTAACCTCCCTATGAAGGCTTCCAAAAAGATGGTATATTGGCTTTCACGGCCGGTGAATTAAAACTCAGCAATTCTTCTAGGTTTGTGCCGTGTCTTGTGTGGGGTTTCGCCCAGGACACCAAGCTAGGCTCATCGGCGGGCTCTTGGTGTCCCCGCCCGGACCCCCACAGGAGTGACGAACTGCGCGCCACCTCCCTTTATATAAGGTGCAACTGCACCACTTGACTACGAGAACTAAATTTCAAGCAGCCTTAACCTCCGTGTCTTGTGTGGGGTTTCGCCTAGGACACCAAGCTAGGCTCATCGGCGGGCTCTTGGTGTCCCCGCCCGGACCCCCACAGGAGTGACGAACTGCGTGCCACCTCCCTTTATATAAGGTGCAACTGCACCACTTGACTACGAGAACTAAATTTCAAGCAGCCTTAACCTCCCTATGAAGGCTTCCAAAAAGATGGTATATTGGCTTTCACGGCCGGTGAATTAAAACGCAGGAATTCTTCTAGGTTTGTGCCGTGTCTTGTGTGGGGTTTCGCCCAGGACACCAAGCTAGGCTCATCGGCGGGCTCTTGGTGTCCCCGCCCGGACCCCCTCAGGAGTGACGAACTGCGCGCCACCTCCCTTTATATAAGGTGCAACTGCACCACTTGTCTACGAGAACTAAAAGCTCAAGCAGCCTTAACCTCCCTATGAAGGCTTCCAAAAAGATGGTATATTGGCTTTCACGGCCGGTGAATTAAAACTCAGCAATTCTTCTAGGTTTGTGCCGTGTCTTGTGTGGGGTTTCGCCCAGGACACCAAGCTAGGCTCATCGGCGGGCTCTTGGTGTCCCCGCCCGGACCCCCACAGGAGTGACGAACTGCGCGCCACCTCCCTTTATATAAGGTGCAACTGCACCACTTGACTACGAGAACTAAATTTCAAGCAGCCTTAACCTCCGTGTCTTGTGTGGGGTTTCGCCTAGGACACCAAGCTAGGCTCATCGGCGGGCTCTTGGTGTCCCCGCCCGGACCCCCACAGGAGTGACGAACAGCGCGCCACCTCCCTTTATATAAGGTGCAACTGCACCACTTGACTACGAGAACTAAATTTCAAGCAGCCTTAACCTCCCTATGAAGGCTTCCAAAAAGATGGTATATTGGCTTTCACGGCCGGTGAATTAAAACTCAGCAATTCTTCTAGGTTTGTGCCGTGTCTTGTGTGGGGTTTCGCCCAGGACACCAAGCTAGGCTCATCGGCGGGCTCTTGGTGTCCCCGCCCGGACCCCCACAGGAGTGACGAACTGCGCGCCACCTCCCTTTATATAAGGTGCAACTGCACCACTTGACTACGAGAACTAAATTTCAAGCAGCCTTAACCTCCGTGTCTTGTGTGGGGTTTCGCCTAGGACACCAAGCTAGGCTCATCGGCGGGCTCTTGGTGTCCCCGCCCGGACCCCCACAGGAGTGACGAACTGCGCGCCACCTCCCTTTATATAAGGTGCAACTGCACCACTTGACTACGAGAACTAAATTTCAAGCAGCCTTAACCTCCCTATGAAGGCTTCCAAAAAGATGGTATATTGGCATTCACGGCCGGTGAATTAAAACTCAGCAATTCTTCTAGGTTTGTGCCGTGTCTTGTGTGGGGTTTCGCCTAGGACACCAAGCTAGGCTCATCGGCGGGCTCTTGGTGTCCCCGCCCGGACCCCCACAGGAGTGACGAACTGCGCGCCACCTCCCTTTATATAAGGTGCAACTGCACCACTTGACTACGAGAACTAAATTTCAACCAGCCTTAACCTCCCTATGAAGGCTTCCAAAAAGATGGTATATTGGCTTTCACGGCCGGTGAATTAAAACTCAGCAATTCTTCTAGGTTTGTGCCGTGTCTTGTGTGGGGTTTCGCCTAGGACACCAAGCTAGGCTCATCGGCGGGCTCTTGGTGTCCCCGCCCGGACCCCCACAGGAGTGACGAACTGCGCGCCACCTCCCTTTATATAAGGTGCAACTGCACCACTTGACTACGAGAACTAAATTTCAAGCAGCCTTAACCTCCCTATGAAGGCTTCCAAAAAGATGGTATATTGGCTTTCACGGCCGGTGAATTAAAACTCAGCAATTCTTCTAGGTTTGTGCCGTGTCTTGTGTGGGGTTTCGCCTAGGACACCAAGCTAGGCTCATCGGCGGGCTCTTGGTGTCCCCGCCCGGACCCCCACAGGAGTGACGAACTGCGCGCCACCTCCCTTTATATAAGGTGCAACTGCACCACTTGACTACGAGAACTAAATTTCAAGCAGCCTTAACCTCCGTGTCTTGTGTGGGGTTTCGCCTAGGACACCAAGCTAGGCTCATCGGCGGGCTCTTGGTGTCCCCGCCCGGACCCCCACAGGAATGACGAACTGCGCGCCACCTCCATTTATATAAGGTGCAACTGCACCACTTGACTACGAGAACTAAATTTCAAGCAGCCTTAACCTCCCTATGAAGGCTTCCAAAAAGATGGTATATTGGCTTTCACGGCCGGTGAATTAAAACTCAGCAATTCTTCTAGGTTTGTGCCGTGTCTTGTGTGGGGTTTCGCCTAGGACACCAAGCTAGGCTCATCGGCGGGCTCTTGGTGTCCCCGCCCGGACCCCCACAGGAGTGCCGAACTGCGCGCCACCTCCCTTTATATAAGGTGCAACTGCACCACTTGACTACGAGAACTAAATTTCAAGCAGCCTTAACCTCCCTATGAAGGCTTCCAAAAAGATGGTATATTGGCTTTCACGGCCGGTGAATTAAAACTCAGCAATTCTTCTAGGTTTGTGCCGTGTCTTGTGTGGGGTTTCGCCTAGGACACCAAGCTAGGCTCGTCGGCGGGCTCTTGGTGTCCCCGCCCGGACCCCCACAGGAGTGACGAACTGCGCGCCACCTCCCTTTATATAAGGTGCAACTGCACCACTTGACTACGAGAACTAAATTTCAAGCAGCCTTAACCTCCCTATGAAGGCTTCCAAAAAGTTGGTATATTGGCTTTCACGGCCGGTGAATTAAAACTCAGCAATTCTTCTAGGTTTGTGCCGTGTCTTGTGTGGGGTTTCGCCTAGGACACCAAGCTAGGCTCATCGGCGGGCTCTTGGTGTCCCCGCCCGGACCCCCACAGGAGTGACGAACTGCGCGCCACCTCCCTTTATATAAGGTGCAACTGCACCACTTGACTACGAGAACTAAATTTCAAGCAGCCTTAACCTCCCTATGAAGGCTTCCAAAAAGATGGTATATTGGCTTTCACGGCCGGTGAATTAAAACTCAGCAATTCTTCTAGGTTTGTGCCGTGTCTTGTGTGGGGTTTCGCCTAGGACACCAAGCTAGGCTCATCGGCGGGCTCTTGGTGTCCCCGCCCGGACCCCCACAGGAGTGACGAATTGCGCGCCACCTCCCTTTATATAAGGTGCAACTGCACCACTTGACTACGAGAACTAAATTTCAAGCAGCCTTAACCTCCGTGTCTTGTGTGGGGTTTCGCCTAGGACACCAAGCTAGGCTCATCGGCGGGCTCTTGGTGTCCCCGCCCGGACCCCAACAGGAGTGACGAACTGCGCGCCACCTCCCTTTATATAAGGTGCAACTGCACCACTTGACTACGAGAACTAAATTTCAAGCAGCCTTAACCTCCCTATGAAGGCTTCCAAAAAGATGTTATATTGGCTTTCACGGCCGGTGAATTAAAACTCAGCAATTCTTCTAGGTTTGTGCCGTGTCTTGTGTGGGGTTTCGCCTAGGACACCAAGCTAGGCTCATCGGCGGGCTCTTGGTGTCCCCGCCCGGACCCCCACAGGAGTGACGAACTGCGCGCCACCTCCCTTTATATAAGGTGCAACTGCACCACTTGACTACGAGAACTAAATTTCAAGCAGCCTTAACCTCCCTATGAAGGCTTCCAAAAAGATGGTATATTGGCTTTCACGGCCGGTGAATTAAAACTCAGCAATTCTTCTAGGTTTGTGCCGTGTCTTGTGTGGGGTTTCGCCTAGGACACCAAGCTAGGCTCATCGGCGGGCTCTTGGTGTCCCCGCCCGGACCCCCACAGGAGTGACGAACTGCGCGCCACCTCCCTTTATATAAGGTGCAACTGCACCACTTGACTACGAGAACTAAATTTCAAGCAGCCTTAACCTCCCTATGAAGGCTTCCAAAAAGATGTTATATTGGCTTTCACGGCCGGTGAAATAAAACTCAGCAATTCTTCTAGGTTTGTGCCGTGTCTTGTGTGGGGTTTCGCCTAGGACACCAAGCTAGGCTCATCGGCGGGCTCTTGGTGTCCCCGCCCGGACCCCCACAGGAGTGACGAACTGCACGCCACCTCCCTTTATATAAGGTGCAACAGCACCACTTGACTACGAGAACTAAATTTCAAGCAGCCTTAACCTCCCTATGAAGGCTTCCAAAAAGATGGTATATTGGCTTTCACGGCCGGTGAATTAAAACTCAGCAATTCTTCTAGGTTTGTGCCGTGTCTTGTGTGGGGTTTCGCCTAGGACACCAAGCTAGGCTCATCGGCGGGCTCTTGGTGTCCCCGCCCGGACCCCCACAGGAGTGACGAACTGCGCGCCACCTCCCTTTATATAAGGTGCAACTGCACCACTTGACTACGAGAACTAAATTTCAAGCAGCCTTAACCTCCCTATGAAGGCTTCCAAAAAGATGGTATATTGGCTTTCACGGCCGGTGAATTAAAACTCAGCAATTCTTCTAGGTTTGTGCCGTGTCTTGTGTGGGGTTTCGCCTAGGACACCAAGCTAGGCTCATCGGCGGGCTCTTGGTGTCCCCGCCCGGACCCCCACAGGAGTGACGAACTGCGCGCCACCTCCCTTTATATAAGGTGCAACTGCACCACTTGACTACGAGAACTAAATTTCAAGCAGCCTTAACCTCCGTGTCTTGTGTGGGGTTTCGCCTAGGACACCAAGCTAGGCTCATCGGCGGGCTCTTGGTGTCCCCGCCCGGACCCCCACAGGAGTGACAAACTGCGCGCCACCTCCCTTTATATAAGGTGCAACTGCACCACTTGACTACGAGAACTAAATTTCAAGCAGCCTTAACCTCCCTATGAAGGCTTCCAAAAAGATGGTATATTGGCTTTCACGGCCGGTGAATTAAAACTCAGCAATTCTTCTAGGTTTGTGCCGTGTCTTGTGTGGGGTTTCGCCTAGGACACCAAGCTAGGCTCATCGGCGGGCTCTTGGTGTCCCCGCCCGGACCCCCACAGGAGTGACGAACTGCGCGCCACCTCCCTTTATATAAGGTGCAACTGCACCACATGACTACGAGAACTAAATTTCAAGCAGCCTTAACCTCCCTATGAAGGCTTCCAAAAAGATGGTATATTGGCTTTCACGGCCGGTGAATTAAAACTCAGCAATTCTTCTAGGTTTGTGCCGTGTCTTGTGTGGGGTTTCGCCTAGGACACCAAGCTAGGCTCATCGGCGGACTCTTGGTGTCCCCGCCCGGACCCCCACAGGAGTGACGAACTGCGCGCCACCTCCCTTTATATAAGGTGCAACTGCACCACTTGACTACGAGAACTAAATTTCAAGCAGCCTTAACCTCCCTATGAAGGCTTCCAAAAAGATGGTATATTGGCTTTCACGGCCGGTGAATTAAAACTCAGCAATTCTTCTAGGTTTGTGCCGTGTCTTGTGTGGGGTTTCGCCTAGGACACCAAGCTAGGCTCATCGGCGGGCTCTTGGTGTCCCCGCCCGGACCCCCACAGGAGTGACGAACTGCGCGCCACCTCCCTTTATATAAGGTGCAACTGCACCACTTGACTACGAGAACTAAATTTCAAGCAGCCTTAACCTCCCTATGAAGGCTTCCAAAAAGATGGTATATTGGCTTTCACGGCCGGTGAATTAAAACTCAGCAATTCTTCTAGGTTTGTGCCGTGTCTTGTGTGGGGTTTCGCCTAGGACACCAAGCTAGGCTCATCGGCGGGCTCTTGGTGTCCCCGCCCGGACCCCCACAGGAGTGACGAACTGCGCGCCACCTCCCTTTATATAAGGTGCAACTGCACCACTTGACTACGAGAACTAAATTTCAAGCAGCCTTAACCTCCCTATGAAGGCTTCCAAAAAGATGGTATATTGGCTTTCACGGCCGGTGAATTAAAACTCAGCAATTCTTCTAGGTTTGTGCCGTGTCTTGTGTGGGGTTTCGCCTAGGACACCAAGCTAGGCTCATCGGCGGGCTCTTGGTGTCCCCGCCCGGACCCCCACAGGAGTGACGAACTGCGCGCCACCTCCCTTTATATAAGGTGCAACTGCACCACTTGACTACGAGAACTAAATTTCAAGCAGCCTTAACCTCCCTATGAAGGCTTCCAAAAAGATGGTATATTGGCTTTCACGGCCGGTGAATTAAAACTCAGCAATTCTTCTAGGTTTGTGCCGTGTCTTGTGTGGGGTTTCGCCTAGGACACCAAGCTAGGCTCATCGGCGGGCTCTTGGTGTCCCCGCCCGGACCCCCACAGGAGTGACGAACTGCGCGCCACCTCCCTTTATATAAGGTGCAACTGCACCACTTGACTACGAGAACTAAATTTCAAGCAGCCTTAACCTCCCTATGAAGGCTTCCAAAAAGATGGTATATTGGCTTTCACGGCCGGTGAATTAAAACTCAGCAATTCTTCTAGGTTTGTGCCGTGTCTTGTGTGGGGTTTCGCCTAGGACACCAAGCTAGGCTCATCGGCGGGCTCTTGGTGTCCCCGCCCGGACCCCCACAGGAGTGACGAACTGCGCGCCACCTCCCTTTATATAAGGTGCAACTGCACCACTTGACTACGAGAACTAAATTTCAAGCAGCCTTAACCTCCCTATGAAGGCTTCCAAAAAGATGGTATATTGGCTTTCACGGCCGGTGAATTAAAACTCAGCAATTCTTCTAGGTTTGTGCCGTGTCTTGTGTGGGGTTTCGCCTAGGACACCAAGCTAGGCTCATCGGCGGGCTCTTGGTGTCCCCGCCCGGACCCTCACAGGAGTGACGAACTGCGCGCCACCTCCCTTTATATAAGGTGCAACTGCACCACTTGACTACGAGAACTAAATTTCAAGCAGCCTTAACCTCCGTGTCTTGTGTGGGGTTTCGCCTAGGACACCAAGCTAGGCTAATCGGCGGGCTCTTGGTGTCCCCGCCCGGACCCCCACAGGAGTGACGAACTGCGCGCCACCTCCCTTTATATAAGGTGCAACTGCACCACTTGACTACGAGAACTAAATTTCAAGCAGCCTTAACCTCCCTATGAAGGCTTCCAAAAAGATGGTATATTGGCTTTCACGGCCGGTGAATTAAAACTCAGCAATTCTTCTAGGTTTGTGCCGTGTCTTGTGTGGGGTTTCGCCTAGGACACCAAGCTAGGCTCATCGGCGGGCTCTTGGTGTCCCCGCCCGGACCCCCACAGGAGTGACGAACTGCGCGCCACCTCCCTTTATATAAGGTGCAACTGCACCACTTGACTACGAGAACTAAATTTCAAGCAGCCTTAACCTCCCTATGAAGGCTTCCAAAAAGATGGTATATTGGCTTTCACGGCCGGTGAATTAAAACTCAGCAATTCTTCTAGGTTTGTGCCGTGTCTTTTGTGGGGTTTCGCCTAGGACACCAAGCTAGGCTCATCGGCGGGCTCTTGGTGTCCCCGCCCGGACCCCCACAGGAGTGACGAACTGCGCGCCACCTCCCTTTATATAAGGTGCAACTGCACCACTTGACTACGAGAACTAAATTTCAAGCAGCCTTAACCTCCCTATGAAGGCTTCCAAAAAGATGGTATATTGGCTTTCACGGCCGGTGAAATAAAACTCAGCAATTCTTCTAGGTTTGTGCCGTGTCTTGTGTGGGGTTTCGCCTAGGACACCAAGCTAGGCTCATCGGCGGGCTCTTGGTGTCCCCGCCCGGACCCCCACAGGAGTGACGAACTGCACGCCACCTCCCTTTATATAAGGTGCAACTGCACCACTTGACTACGAGAACTAAATTTCAAGCAGCCTTAACCTCCCTATGAAGGCTTCCAAAAAGATGGTATATTGGCTTTCACGGCCGGTGAATTAAAACTCAGCAATTCTTCTAGGTTTGTGCCGTGTCTTGTGTGGGGTTTCGCCTAGGACACCAAGCTAGGCTCATCGGCGGGCTCTTGGTGTCCCCGCCCGGACCCCCACAGGAGTGACGAACTGCGCGCCACCTCCCTTTATATAAGGTGCAACTGCACCACTTGACTACGAGAACTAAATTTCAAGCAGCCTTAACCTCCCTATGAAGGCTTCCAAAAAGATGGTATATTGGCTTTCACGGCCGGTGAATTAAAACTCAGCAATTCTTCTAGGTTTGTGCCGTGTCTTGTGTGGGGTTTCGCCTAGGACACCAAGCTAGGCTCATCGGCGGGCTCTTGGTGTCCCCGCCCGGACCCCCACAGGAGTGACGAACTGCGCGCCACCTCCCTTTATATAAGGTGCAACTGCACCACTTGACTACGAGAACTAAATTTCAAGCAGCCTTAACCTCCCTATGAAGGCTTCCAAAAAGATGGTATATTGGCTTTCACGGCCGGTGAATTAAAACTCAGCAATTCTTCTAGGTTTGCGCCGTGTCTTGTGTGGGGTTTCGCCTAGGACACCAAGCTAGGCTCATCGGCGGGCTCTTGGTGTCCCCGCCCGGACCCCCACAGGAGTGACGAACTGCGCGCCACCTCCCTTTATATAAGGTGCAACTGCACCACTTGACTACGAGAACTAAATTTCAAGCAGCCTTAACCTCCCTATGAAGGCTTCCAAAAAGATGGTATATTGGCTTTCACGGCCGGTGAATTAAAACTCAGCAATTCTTCTAGGTTTGTGCCGTGTCTTGTGTGGGGTTTCGCCTAGGACACCAAGCTAGGCTCATCGGCGGGCTCTTGGTGTCCCCGCCCGGACCCCCACAGGAGTGACGAACTGCGCGCCACCTCCCTTTATATAAGGTGCAACTGCACCACTTGACTACGAGAACTAAATTTCAAGCAGCCTTAACCTCCCTATGAAGGCTTCCAAAAAGATGGTATATTGGCTTTCACGGCCGGTGAATTAAAACTCAGCAATTCTTCTAGGTTTGTGCCGTGTCTTGTGTGGGGTTTCGCCTAGGACACCAAGCTAGGCTCATCGGCGGGCTCTTGGTGTCCCCGCCCGGACCCCCACAGGAGTGACGAACTGCGCGCCACCTCCCTTTATATAAGGTGCAACTGCACCACTTGACTACGAGAACTAAATTTCAAGCAGCCTTAACCTCCCTATGAAGGCTTCCAAAAAGATGGTATATTGGCTTTCACGGCCGGTGAATTAAAACTCAGCAATTCTTCTAGGTTTGTGCCGTGTCTTGTGTGGGGTTTCGCCTAGGACACCAAGCTAGGCTCATCGGCGGGCTCTTGGTGTCCCCGCCCGGACCCCCACAGGAGTGACGATCTGCGCGCCACCTCCCTTTATATAAGGTGCAACTGCACCACTTGACTACGAGAACTAAATTTCAAGCAGCTTTAACCTCCCTATGAAGGCTTCCAAAAAGATGGTATATTGGCTTTCACGGCCGGTGAATTAAAACTCAGCAATTCTTCTAGGTTTGTGCCGTGTCTTGTGTGGGGTTTCGCCTAGGACACCAAGCTAGGCTCATCGGCGGGCTCTTGGTGTCCCCGCCTGGACCCCCACAGGAGTGACGAACTGCGCGCCACCTCCCTTTATATAAGGTGCAACTGCACCACTTGACTACGAGAACTAAATTTCAAGCAGCCTTAACCTCCCTATGAAGGCTTCCAAAAAGATGGTATATTGGCTTTCACGGCCGGTGAATTAAAACTCAGCAATTCTTCTAGGTTTGTGCCGTGTCTTGTGTGGGGTTTCGCCTAGGACACCAAGCTAGGCTCATCGGCGGGCTCTTGGTGTCCCCGCCCGGACCCCCACAGGAGTGACGAACTGCGCGCCACCTCCCTTTATATAAGGTGCAACTGCACCACTTGACTACGAGAACTAAATTTCAAGCAGCCTTAACCTCCGTGTCTTGTGTGGGGTTTCGCCTAGGACACCAAGCTAGGCTCATCGGCGGGCTCTTGGTGTCCCCGCCCGGACCCCCACAGGAGTGACGAACTGCGCGCCACCTCCCTTTATATAAGGTGCAACTGCACCACTTGACTACGAGAACTAAATTTCAAGCAGCCTTAACCTCCGTGTCTTGTGTGGGGTTTCGCCTAGGACACCAAGCTAGGCTCATCGGCGGGCTCTTGGTGTCCCCGCCCGGACCCCCACAGGAGTGACGAACTGCGCGCCACCTCCCTTTATATAAGGTGCAACTGCACCACTTGACTACGAGAACTAAATTTCAAGCAGCCTTAACCTCCCTATGAAGGCTTCCAAAAAGATGTTATATTGGCTTTCACGGCCGGTGAATTAAAACTCAGCAATTCTTCTAGGTTTGTGCCGTGTCTTGTGTGGGGTTTCGCCTAGGACACCAAGCTAGGCTCATCGGCGGGCTCTTGGTGTCCCCGCCCGGACCCCCACAGGAGTGACGAACTGCGCGCCACCTCCCTTTATATAAGGTGCAACTGCACCACTTGACTACGAGAACTAAATTTCAAGCAGCCTTAACCTCCCTATGAAGGCTTCCAAAAAGATGGTATATTGGCTTTCACGGCCGGTGAATTAAAACTCAGCAATTCTTCTAGGTTTGTGCCGTGTCTTGTGTGGGGTTTCGCCTAGGACACCAAGCTAGGCTCATCGGCGGGCTCTTGGTGTCCCCGCCCGGACCCCCACAGGAGTGACGAACTGCGCGCCACCTCCCTTTATATAAGGTGCAACTGCACCACTTGACTACGAGAACTAAATTTCAAGCAGCCTTAACCTCCCTATGAAGGCTTCCAAAAAGATGTTATATTGGCTTTCACGGCCGGTGAAATAAAACTCAGCAATTCTTCTAGGTTTGTGCCGTGTCTTGTGTGGGGTTTCGCCTAGGACACCAAGCTAGGCTCATCGGCGGGCTCTTGGTGTCCCCGCCCGGACCCCCACAGGAGTGACGAACTGCACGCCACCTCCCTTTATATAAGGTGCAACAGCACCACTTGACTACGAGAACTAAATTTCAAGCAGCCTTAACCTCCCTATGAAGGCTTCCAAAAAGATGGTATATTGGCTTTCACGGCCGGTGAATTAAAACTCAGCAATTCTTCTAGGTTTGTGCCGTGTCTTGTGTGGGGTTTCGCCTAGGACACCAAGCTAGGCTCATCGGCGGGCTCTTGGTGTCCCCGCCCGGACCCCCACAGGAGTGACGAACTGCGCGCCACCTCCCTTTATATAAGGTGCAACTGCACCACTTGACTACGAGAACTAAATTTCAAGCAGCCTTAACCTCCCTATGAAGGCTTCCAAAAAGATGGTATATTGGCTTTCACGGCCGGTGAATTAAAACTCAGCAATTCTTCTAGGTTTGTGCCGTGTCTTGTGTGGGGTTTCGCCTAGGACACCAAGCTAGGCTCATCGGCGGGCTCTTGGTGTCCCCGCCCGGACCCCCACAGGAGTGACGAACTGCGCGCCACCTCCCTTTATATAAGGTGCAACTGCACCACTTGACTACGAGAACTAAATTTCAAGCAGCCTTAACCTCCGTGTCTTGTGTGGGGTTTCGCCTAGGACACCAAGCTAGGCTCATCGGCGGGCTCTTGGTGTCCCCGCCCGGACCCCCACAGGAGTGACAAACTGAGCGCCACCTCCCTTTATATAAGGTGCAACTGCACCACTTGACTACGAGAACTAAATTTCAAGCAGCCTTAACCTCCCTATGAAGGCTTCCAAAAAGAAGGTATATTGGCTTTCACGGCCGGTGAATTAAAACTCAGCAATTCTTCTAGGTTTGTGCCGTGTCTTGTGTGGGGTTTCGCCTAGGACACCAAGCTAGGCTCATCGGCGGGCTCTTGGTGTCCCCGCCCGGACCCCCACAGGAGTGACGAACTGCGCGCCACCTCCCTTTATATAAGGTGCAACTGCACCACATGACTACGAGAACTAAATTTCAAGCAGCCTTAACCTCCCTATGAAGGCTTCCAAAAAGATGGTATATTGGCTTTCACGGCCGGTGAATTAAAACTCAGCAATTCTTCTAGGTTTGTGCCGTGTCTTGTGTGGGGTTTCGCCTAGGACACCAAGCTAGGCTCATCGGCGGACTCTTGGTGTCCCCGCCCGGACCCCCACAGGAGTGACGAACTGCGCGCCACCTCCCTTTATATAAGGTGCAACTGCACCACTTGACTACGAGAACTAAATTTCAAGCAGCCTTAACCTCCCTATGAAGGCTTCCAAAAAGATGGTATATTGGCTTTCACGGCCGGTGAATTAAAACTCAGCAATTCCTCTAGGTTTGTGCCGTGTCTTGTGTGGGGTTTCGCCTAGGACACCAAGCTAGGCTCATCGGCGGGCTCTTGGTGTCCCCGCCCGGACCCCCACAGGAGTGACGAACTGCGCGCCACCTCCCTTTATATAAGGTGCAACTGCACCACTTGACTACGAGAACTAAATTTCAAGCAGCCTTAACCTCCCTATGAAGGCTTCCAAAAAGATGGTATATTGGCTTTCACGGCCGGTGAATTAAAACTCAGCAATTCTTCTAGGTTTGTGCCGTGTCTTGTGTGGGGTTTCGCCTAGGACACCAAGCTAGGCTCATCGGCGGGCTCTTGGTGTCCCCGCCCGGACCCCCACAGGAGTGACGAACTGCGCGCCACCTCCCTTTATATAAGGTGCAACTGCACCACTTGACTACGAGAACTAAATTTCAAGCAGCCTTAACCTCCCTATGAAGGCTTCCAAAAAGATGGTATATTGGCTTTCACGGCCGGTGAATTAAAACTCAGCAATTCTTCTAGGTTTGTGCCGTGTCTTGTGTGGGGTTTCGCCTAGGACACCAAGCTAGGCTCATCGGCGGGCTCTTGGTGTCCCCGCCCGGACCCCCACAGGAGTGACGAACTGCGCGCCACCTCCCTTTATATAAGGTGCAACTGCACCACTTGACTACGAGAACTAAATTTCAAGCAGCCTTAACCTCCCTATGAAGGCTTCCAAAAAGATGGTATATTGGCTTTCACGGCCGGTGAATTAAAACTCAGCAATTCTTCTAGGTTTGTGCCGTGTCTTGTGTGGGGTTTCGCCTAGGACACCAAGCTAGGCTCATCGGCGGGCTCTTGGTGTCCCCGCCCGGACCCCCACAGGAGTGACGAACTGCGCGCCACCTCCCTTTATATAAGGTGCAACTGCACCACTTGACTACGAGAACTAAATTTCAAGCAGCCTTAACCTCCCTATGAAGGCATCCAAAAAGATGGTATATTGGCTTTCACGGCCGGTGAATTAAAACTCAGCAATTCTTCTAGGTTTGTGCCGTGTCTTGTGTGGGGTTTCGCCTAGGACACCAAGCTAGGCTCATCGGCGGGCTCTTGGTGTCCCCGCCCGGACCCCCACAGGAGTGACGAACTGCGCGCCACCTCCCTTTATATAAGGTGCAACTGCACCACTTGACTACGAGAACTAAATTTCAAGCAGCCTTAACCTCCCTATGAAGGCTTCCAAAAAGATGGTATATTGGCTTTCACGGCCGGTGAATTAAAACTCAGCAATTCTTCTAGGTTTGTGCCGTGTCTTGTGTGGGGTTTCGCCTAGGACACCAAGCTAGGCTCATCGGCGGGCTCTTGGTGTCCCCGCCCGGACCCTCACAGGAGTGACGAACTGCGCGCCACCTCCCTTTATATAAGGTGCAACTGCACCACTTGACTACGAGAACTAAATTTCAAGCAGCCTTAACCTCCGTGTCTTGTGTGGGGTTTCGCCTAGGACACCAAGCTAGGCTAATCGGCGGGCTCTTGGTGTCCCCGCCCGGACCCCCACAGGAGTGACGAACTGCGCGCCACCTCCCTTTATATAAGGTGCAACTGCACCACTTGACTACGAGAACTAAATTTCAAGCAGCCTTAACCTCCCTATGAAGGCTTCCAAAAAGATGGTATATTGGCTTTCACGGCCGGTGAATTAAAACTCAGCAATTCTTCTAGGTTTGTGCCGTGTCTTGTGTGGGGTTTCGCCTAGGACACCAAGCTAGGCTCAACGGCGGGCTCTTGGTGTCCCCGCCCGGACCCCCACAGGAGTGACGAACTGCGCGCCACCTCCCTTTATATAAGGTGCAACTGCACCACTTGACTACGAGAACTAAATTTCAAGCAGCCTTAACCTCCCTATGAAGGCTTCCAAAAAGATGGTATATTGGCTTTCACGGCCGGTGAATTAAAACTCAGCAATTCTTCTAGGTTTGTGCCGTGTCTTTTGTGGGGTTTCGCCTAGGACACCAAGCTAGGCTCATCGGCGGGCTCTTGGTGTCCCCGCCCGGACCCCCACAGGAGTGACGAACTGCGCGCCACCTCCCTTTATATAAGGTGCAACTGCACCACTTGACTACGAGAACTAAATTTCAAGCAGCCTTAACCTCCCTATGAAGGCTTCCAAAAAGATGGTATATTGGCTTTCACGGCCGGTGAAATAAAACTCAGCAATTCTTCTAGGTTTGTGCCGTGTCTTGTGTGGGGTTTCGCCTAGGACACCAAGCTAGGCTCATCGGCGGGCTCTTGGTGTCCCCGCCCGGACCCCCACAGGAGTGACGAACTGCACGCCACCTCCCTTTATATAAGGTGCAACTGCACCACTTGACTACGAGAACTAAATTTCAAGCAGCCTTAACCTCCCTATGAAGGCTTCCAAAAAGATGGTATATTGGCTTTCACGGCCGGTGAATTAAAACTCAGCAATTCTTCTAGGTTTGTGCCGTGTCTTGTGTGGGGTTTCGCCTAGGACACCAAGCTAGGCTCATCGGCGGGCTCTTGGTGTCCCCGCCCGGACCCCCACTGGAGTGACGAACTGCGCGCCACCTCCCTTTATATAAGGTGCAACTGCACCACTTGACTACGAGAACTAAATTTCAAGCAGCCTTAACCTCCCTATGAAGGCTTCCAAAAAGATGGTATATTGGCTTTCACGGCCGGTGAATTAAAACTCAGCAATTCTTCTAGGTTTGTGCCGTGTCTTGTGTGGGGTTTCGCCTAGGACACCAAGCTAGGCTCATCGGCGGGCTCTTGGTGTCCCCGCCCGGACCCCCACAGGAGTGACGAACTGCGCGCCACCTCCCTTTATATAAGGTGCAACTGCACCACTTGACTACGAGAACTAAATTTCAAGCAGCCTTAACCTCCCTATGAAGGCTTCCAAAAAGATGGTATATTGGCTTTCACGGCCGGTGAATTAAAACTCAGCAATTCTTCTAGGTTTGTGCCGTGTCTTGTGTGGGGTTTCGCCTAGGACACCAAGCTAGGCTCATCGGCGGGCTCTTGGTGTCCCCGCCCGGACCCCCACAGGAGTGACGAACTGCGCGCCACCTCCCTTTATATAAGGTGCAACTGCACCACTTGACTACGAGAACTAAATTTCAAGCAGCCTTAACCTCCCTATGAAGGCTTCCAAAAAGATGGTATATTGGCTTTCACGGCCGGTGAATTAAAACTCAGCAATTCTTCTAGGTTTGTGCCGTGTCTTGTGTGGGGTTTCGCCTAGGACACCAAGCTAGGCTCATCGGCGGGCTCTTGGTGTCCCCGCCCGGACCCCCACAGGAGTGACGAACTGCGCGCCACCTCCCTTTATATAAGGTGCAACTGCACCACTTGACTACGAGAACTAAATTTCAAGCAGCCTTAACCTCCCTATGAAGGCTTCCAAAAAGATGGTATATTGGCTTTCACGGCCGGTGAATTAAAACTCAGCAATTCTTCTAGGTTTGTGCCGTGTCTTGTGTGGGGTTTCGCCTAGGACACCAAGCTAGGCTCATCGGCGGGCTCTTGGTGTCCCCGCCCGGACCCCCACAGGAGTGACGAACTGCGCGCCACATCCCTTTATATAAGGTGCAACTGCACCACTTGACTACGAGAACTAAATTTCAAGCAGCCTTAACCTCCCTATGAAGGCTTCCAAAAAGATGGTGTATTGGCTTTCACGGCCGGTGAATTAAAACTCAGCAATTCTTCTAGGTTTGTGCCGTGTCTTGTGTGGGGTTTCGCCTAGGACACCAAGCTAGGCTCATCGGCGGGCTCTTGGTGTCCCCGCCCGGACCCCCACAGGAGTGACGAACTGCGCGCCACCTCCCTTTATATAAGGTGCAACTGCACCACTTGACTACGAGAACTAAATTTCAAGCAGCCTTAACCTCCCTATGAAGGCTTCCAAAAAGATGGTATATTGGCTTTCACGGCCGGTGAATTAAAACTCAGCAATTCTTCTAGGTTTGTGCCGTGTCTTGTGTGGGGTTTCGCCTAGGACACCAAGCTAGGCTCATCGGCGGGCTCTTGGTGTCCCCGCCTGGACCCCCACAGGAGTGACGAACTGCGCGCCACCTCCCTTTATATAAGGTGCAACTGCACCACTTGACTACGAGAACTAAATTTCAAGCAGCCTTAACCTCCCTATGAAGGCTTCCAAAAAGATGGTATATTGGCTTTCACGGCCGGTGAATTAAAACTCAGCAATTCTTCTAGGTTTGTGCCGTGTCTTGTGTGGGGTTTCGCCTAGGACACCAAGCTAGGCTCATCGGCGGGCTCTTGGTGTCCCCGCCCGGGCCCCCACAGGAGTGACGAACTGCGCGCCACCTCCCTTTATATAAGGTGCAACTGCACCACTTGACTACGAGAACTAAATTTCAAGCAGACTTAACCTCCCTATGAAGGCTTCCAAAAAGATGGTATATTGGCTTTCACGGCCGGTGAATTAAAACTCAGCAATTCTTCTAGGTTTGTGCCGTGTCTTGTGTGGGGTTTCGCCTAGGACACCAAGCTAGGCTCATCGGCGGGCTCTTGGTGTCCCCGCCCGGACCCCCACAGGAGTGACGAACTGCGCGCCACCTCCCTTTATATAAGGTGCAACTGCACCACTTGACTACGAGAACTAAATTTCAAGCAGCCTTAACCTCCGTGTCTTGTGTGGGGTTTCGCCTAGGACACCAAGCTAGGCTCATCGGCGGGCTCTTGGTGTCCCCGCCCGGACCCCCACAGGAGTGACGAATTGCGCGCCACCTCCCTTTATATAAGGTGCAACTGCACCACTTGACTACGAGAACTAAATTTCAAGCAGCCTTAACCTCCCTATGTAGGCTTCCGAAAATATGGTATATTGGCTTTCACGGCCGGTGAATTAAAACTCAGCAATTCTTCTAGGTTTGTGCCGTGTCTTGTGTGGGGTTTCGCCTAGGACACCAAGCTAGGCTCATCGGCGGGCTCTTGGTGTCCCCGCCCGGACCCCCACAGGAGTGACGAACTGCGCGCCACCTCCCTTTATATAAGGTGCAACTGCACCACTTGACTACGAGAACTAAATTTCAAGCAGCCTTAACCTCCCTATGAAGGCTTCCAAAAAGATGGTATATTGGCTTTCACGGCCGGTGAATTAAAACTCAGCAATTCTTCTAGGTTTGTGCCGTGTCTTGTGTGGGGTTTCGCCTAGGACACCAAGCTAGGCTCATCGGCGGGCTCTTGGTGTCCCCGCCCGGACCCCCACAGGAGTGACGAACTGCGCGCCACCTCCCTTTATATAAGGTGCAACTGCACCACTTGACTACGAGAACTAAATTTCAAGCAGCCTTAACCTCCCTATGAAGGCTTCCAAAAAGATGGTATATTGGCTTTCACGGCCGGTGAATTAAAACTCAGCAATTCTTCTAGGTTTGTGCCGTGTCTTGTGTGGGGTTTCGCCTAGGACACCAAGCTAGGCTCATCGGCGGGCTCTTGGTGTCCCCGCCCGGACCCCCACAGGAGTGACGAACTGCGCGCCACCTCCCTTTATATAAGGTGCAACTGCACCACTTGACTACGAGAACTAAATTTCAAGCAGCCTTAACCTCCCTATGAAGGCTTCCAAAAAGATGGTATACTGGCTTTCACGGCCGGTGAATTAAAACTCAGCAATTCTTCTAGGTTTGTGCCGTGTCTTGTGTGGGGTTTCGCCTAGGACACCAAGCTAGGCTCATCGGCGGGCTCTTGGTGTCCCCGCCCGGACCCCCACAGGAGTGACGAACTGCGCGCCACCTCCCTTTATATAAGGTGCAACTGCACCACTTGACTACGAGAACTAAATTTCAAGCAGCCTTCACCTCCCTATGAAGGCTTCCAAAAAGATGGTATATTGGCTTTCACGGCCGTTGAATTAAAACTCAGCAATTCTTCTAGGTTTGTGCCGTGTCTTGTGTGGGGTTTCGCCTAGGACACCAAGCTAGGCTCATCGGCGGGCTCTTGGTGTCCCCGCCCGGACCCCCACAGGAGTGACGAACTGCGCGCCACCTCCCTTTATATAAGGTGCAACTGCACCACTTGACTACGAGAACTAAATTTCAAGCAGCCTTAACCTCCCTATGAAGGCTTCCAAAAAGATGGTATATTGGCTTTCACGGCCGGTGAATTAAAACTCAGCAATTCTTCTAGGTTTGTGCCGTGTCTTGTGTGGGGTTTCGCCTAGGACACCAAGCTAAGCTCATCGGCGGGCTCTTGGTGTCCCCGCCCGGACCCCCACAGGAGTGACGACCTGCGCGCCACCTCCCTTTATATAAGGTGCAACTGCACCACTTGACTACGAGAACTAAATTTCAAGCAGCCTTAACCTCCCTATGAAGGCTTCCAAAAAGATGGTATATTGGCTTTCACGGCCGGTGAATTAAAACTCAGCAATTCTTCTAGGTTTGTGCCGTGTCTTGTGTGGGGTTTCGCCTAGGACACCAAGCTAGGCTCATCGGCGGGCTCTTGGTGTCCCCGCCCGGACCCCCACAGGAGTGACGAACTGCGCGCCACCTCCCTTTATATAAGGTGCAACTGCACCACTTGACTACGAGAACTAAATTTCAAGCAGCCTTAACCTCCCTATGAAGGCTTCCAAAAAGATGGTATATTGGCTTTCACGGCCGGTGAATTAAAACTCAGCAATTCTTCTAGGTTTGTGCGGTGTCTTGTGTGGGGTTTCGCCTAGGACACCAAGCTAGGCTCATCGGCGGGCTCTTGGTGTCCCCGCCCGGACCCCCACAGGAGTGACGAACTGCGCGCCACCTCCCTTTATATAAGGTGCAACTGCTCCACTTGACTACGAGAACTAAATTTCAAGCAGCCTTAACCTCCGTGTCTTGTGTGGGGTTTCGCCTAGAACACCAAGCTAGGCTCATCGGCGGGCTCTTGGTGTCCCCGCCCGGACCCCCACAGGAGTGACGAACTGCGCGCCACCTCCCTTTATATAAGGTGCAACTGCACCACTTGACTACGAGAACTAAATTTCAAGCAGCCTTAACCTCCCTATGTAGGCTTCCGAAAAGATGGTATATTGGCTTTCACGGCCGGTGAATTAAAACTCAGCAATTCTTCTAGGTTTGTGCCGTGTCTTGTGTGGGGTTTCGCCTAGGACACCAAGCTAGGCTCATCGGCGGGCTCTTGGTGTCCCCGCCCGGACCCCCACAGGAGTGACGAACTGCGCGCCACCTCCCTTTATATAAGGTGCAACTGCACCACTTGACTACGAGAACTAAATTTCAAGCAGCCTTAACCTCCCTATGAAGGCTTCCAAAAAGATGGTATATTGGCTTTCACGGCCGGTGAATTAAAACTCAGCAATTCTTCTAGGTTTGTGCCGTGTCTTGTGTGGGGTTTCGCCTAGGACACCAAGCTAGGCTCATCGGCGGGCTCTTGGTGTCCCCGCCCGGACCCCCACAGGAGTGACGAACTGCGCGCCACCTCCCTTTATATAAGGTGCAACTGCACCACTTGACTACGAGAACTAAATTTCAAGCAGCCTTAACCTCCCTATGAAGGCTTCCAAAAAGATGGTATATTGGCTTTCACGGCCGGTGAATTATAACTCAGCAATTCTTCTAGGTTTGTGCCGTGTCTTGTGTGGGGTTTCGCCTAGGACACCAAGCTAGGCTCATCGGCGGGCTCTTGGTGTCCCCGCCCGGACCCCCACAGGAGTGACGAACTGCGCGCCACCTCCCTTTATATAAGGTGCAACTGCACCACTTGACTACGAGAACTAAATTTCAAGCAGCCTTAACCTCCCTATGAAGGCTTCCAAAAAGATGGTATATTGGCTTTCACGGCCGGTGAATTAAAACTCAGCAATTCTTCTAGGTTTGTGCCGTGTCTTGTGTGGGGTTTCGCCTAGGACACCAAGCTAGGCTCATCGGCGGGCTCTTGGTGTCCCCGCCCGGACCCCCACAGGAGTGACGAACTGCGCGCCACCTCCCTTTATATAAGGTGCAACTGCACCACTTGACTACGAGAACTAAATTTCAAGCAGCCTTAACCTCCCTATGAAGGCTTCCAAAAAGATGGTATATTGGCTTTCACGGCCGGTGAATTAAAACTCAGCAATTCTTCTAGGTTTGTGCCGTGTCTTGTGTGGGGTTTCGCCTAGGACACCAAGCTAGGCTCATCGGCGGGCTCTTGGTGTCCCCGCCCGGACCCCCACAGGAGTGACGAACTGCGCGCCACCTCCCTTTATATAAGGTGCAACTGCACCACTTGACTACGAGAACTAAATTTCAAGCAGCCTTAACCTCCCTATGAAGGCTTCCAAAAAGATGGTATATTGGCTTTCACGGCCGGTGAATTAAAACTCAGCAATTCTTCTAGGTTTGTGCCGTGTCTTGTGTGGGGTTTCGCCTAGGACACCAAGCTAGGCTCATCGGCGGGCTCTCGGTGTCCCCGCCCGGACCCCCACAGGAGTGACGAACTGCGCGCCACCTCCCTTTATATAAGGTGCAACTGCACCACTTGACTACGAGAACTAAATTTCAAGCAGCCTTAACCTCCCTATGAAGGCTTCCAAAAAGATGGTATATTGGCTTTCACGGCCGGTGAATTAAAACTCAGCAATTCTTCTAGGTTTGTGCGGTGTCTTGTGTGGGGTTTCGCCTAGGACACCAAGCTAGGCTCATCGGCGGGCTCTTGGTGTCCCCGCCCGGACCCCCACAGGAGTGACGAACTGCGCGCCACCTCCCTTTATATAAGGTGCAACTGCACCACTTGACTACGAGAACTAAATTTCAAGCAGCCTTAACCACCCTATGTAGGCTTCCGAAAAGATGGTATATTGGCTTTCACGGCCGGTGAATTAAAACTCAGCAATTCTTCTAGGTTTGTGCCGTGTCTTGTGTGGGGTTTCGCCTAGGACACCAAGCTAGGCTCATCGGCGGGCTCTTGGTGTCCCCGCCCGGACCCCCACAGGAGTGACGAACTGCGCGCCACCTCCCTTTATATAAGGTGCAACTGCACCACTTGACTACGAGAACTAAATTTCAAGCAGCCTTAACCTCCCTATGAAGGCTTCCAAAAAGATGGTATATTGGCTTTCACGGCCGGTGAATTAAAATTTAGCAATTCTTCTAGGTTTGTGCCGTGTCTTGTGTGGGGTTTCGCCTAGGACACCAAGCTAGGCTCATCGGCGGGCTCTTGGTGTCCCCGCCCGGACCCCCACAGGAGTGACGAACTGCGCGCCACCTCCCTTTATATAAGGTGCAACTGCACCACTTGACTACGAGAACTAAATTTCAAGCAGCCTTAACCTCCCTATGAAGGCTTCCAAAAAGATGGTATATTGGCTTTCACGGCCGGTGAATTAAAACTCAGCAATTCTTCTAGGTTTGTGCCGTGTCTTGTGTGGGGTTTCGCCTAGGACACCAAGCTAGGCTCATCGGCGGGCTCTTGGTGTCCCCGCCCGGACCCCCACAGGAGTGACGAACTGCGCGCCACCTCCCTTTATATAAGGTGCAACTGCACCACTTGACTACGAGAACTAAATTTCAAGCAGCCTTAACCTCCCTATGAAGGCTTCCAAAAAGATGGTATATTGGCTTTCACGGCCGGTGAATTAAAACTCAGCAATTCTTCTAGGTTTGTGCCGTGTCTTGTGTGGGGTTTCGCCTAGGACACCAAGCTAGGCTCATCGGCGGGCTCTTGGTGTCCCCGCCCGGACCCCCACAGGAGTGACGAACTGCGCGCCACCTCCCTTTATATAAGGTGCAACTGCACCACTTGACTACGAGAACTAAATTTCAAGCAGCCTTAACCTCCCTATGAAGGCTTCCAAAAAGATGGTATATTGGCTTTCACGGCCGGTGAATTAAAACTCAGCAATTCTTCTAGGTTTGTGCCGTGTCTTGTGTGGGGTTTCGCCTAGGACACCAAGCTAGGCTCATCGGCGGGCTCTTGGTGTCCCCGCCCGGACCCCCACAGGAGTGACGAACTGCGCGCCACCTCCCTTTATATAAGGTGCAACTGCACCACTTGACTACGAGAACTAAATTTCAAGCAGCCTTAACCTCCCTATGAAGGCTTCCAAAAAGATGGTATATTGGCTTTCACGGCCGGTGAATTAAAACTCAGCAATTCTTCTAGGTTTGTGCCGTGTCTTGTGTGGGGTTTCGCCTAGGACACCAAGCTAGGCTCATCGGCGGGCGCTTGGTGTCCCCGCCCGGACCCCCACAGGAGTGACGAACTGCGCGCCACCTCCCTTTATATAAGGTGCAACTGCACCACTTGACTACGAGAACTAAATTTCAAGCAGCCTTAACCTCCCTATGAAGGCTTCCAAAAAGATGGTATATTGGCTTTCACGGCCGGTGAATTAAAACTCAGCAATTCTTCTAGGTTTGTGCCGTGTCTTGTGTGGGGTTTCGCCTAGGACACCAAGCTAGGCTCATCGGCGGGCTCTTGGTGTCCCCGCCCGGACCCCCACAGGAGTGACGAACTGCGCGCCACCTCCCTTTATATAAGGTGCAACTGCACCACTTGACTACGAGAACTAAATTTCAAGCAGCCTTAACCTCCGTGTCTTGTGTGGGGTTTCGCCTAGGACACCAAGCTAGGCTCATCGGCGGGCTCTTGGTGTCCCCGCCCGGACCCCCACAGGAGTGACGAACTGCGCGCCACCTCCCTTTATATAAGGTGCAACTGCACCACTTGACTACGAGAACTAAATTTCAAGCAGCCTTAACCACCCTATGTAGGCTTCCGAAAAGATGGTATATTGGCTTTCACGGCCGGTGAATTAAAACTCAGCAATTCTTCTAGGTTTGTGCCGTGTCTTGTGTGGGGTTTCGCCTAGGACACCAAGCTAGGCTCATCGGCGGGCTCTTGGTGTCCCCGCCCGGACCCCCACAGGAGTGACGAACTGCGCGCCACCTCCCTTTATATAAGGTGCAACTGCACCACTTGACTACGAGAACTAAATTTCAAGCAGCCTTAACCTCCCTATGAAGGCTTCCAAAAAGATGGTATATTGGCTTTCACGGCCGGTGAATTAAAACTTAGCAATTCTTCTAGGTTTGTGCCGTGTCTTGTGTGGGGTTTCGCCTAGGACACCAAGCTAGGCTCATCGGCGGGCTCTTGGTGTCCCCGCCCGGACCCCCACAGGAGTGACGAACTGCGCGCCACCTCCCTTTATATAAGGTGCAACTGCACCACTTGACTACGAGAACTAAATTTCAAGCAGCCTTAACCTCCCTATGAAGGCTTCCAAAAAGATGGTATATTGGCTTTCACGGCCGGTGAATTAAAACTCAGCAATTCTTCTAGGTTTGTGCCGTGTCTTGTGTGGGGTTTCGCCTAGGACACCAAGCTAGGCTCATCGGCGGGCTCTTGGTGTCCCCGCCCGGACCCCCACAGGAGTGACGAACTGCGCGCCACCTCCCTTTATATAAGGTGCAACTGCACCACTTGACTACGAGAACTAAATTTCAAGCAGCCTTAACCTCCCTATGAAGGCTTCCAAAAAGATGGTATATTGGCTTTCACGGCCGGTGAATTAAAACTCAGCAATTCTTCTAGGTTTGTGCCGTGTCTTGTGTGGGGTTTCGCCTAGGACACCAAGCTAGGCTCATCGGCGGGCTCTTGGTGTCCCCGCCCGGACCCCCACAGGAGTGACGAACTGCGCGCCACCTCCCTTTATATAAGGTGCAACTGCACCACTTGACTACGAGAACTAAATTTCAAGCAGCCTTAACCTCCCTATGAAGGCTTCCAAAAAGATGGTATATTGGCTTTCACGGCCGGTGAATTAAAACTCAGCAATTCTTCTAGGTTTGTGCCGTGTCTTGTGTGGGGTTTCGCCTAGGACACCAAGCTAGGCTCATCGGCGGGCTCTTGGTGTCCCCGCCCGGACCCCCACAGGAGTGACGAACTGCGCGCCACCTCCCTTTATATAAGGTGCAACTGCACCACTTGACTACGAGAACTAAATTTCAAGCAGCCTTAACCTCCCTATGAAGGCTTCCAAAAAGATGGTATATTGGCTTTCACGGCCGGTGAATTAAAACTCAGCAATTCTTCTAGGTTTGTGCCGTGTCTTGTGTGGGGTTTCGCCTAGGACACCAAGCTAGGCTCATCGGCGGGCGCTTGGTGTCCCCGCCCGGACCCCCACAGGAGTGACGAACTGCGCGCCACCTCCCTTTATATAAGGTGCAACTGCACCACTTGACTACGAGAACTAAATTTCAAGCAGCCTTAACCTCCCTATGAAGGCTTCCAAAAAGATGGTATATTGGCTTTCACGGCCGGTGAATTAAAACTCAGCAATTCTTCTAGGTTTGTGCCGTGTCTTGTGTGGGGTTTCGCCTAGGACACCAAGCTAGGCTCATCGGCGGGCTCTTGGTGTCCCCGCCCGGACCCCCACAGGAGTGACGAACTGCGCGCCACCTCCCTTTATATAAGGTGCAACTGCACCACTTGACTACGAGAACTAAATTTCAAGCAGCCTTAACCTCCCTATGAAGGCTTCCAAAAAGATGGTATATTGGCTTTCACGGCCGGTGAATTAAAACTCAGCAATTCTTCTAGGTTTGTGCCGTGTCTTGTGTGGGGTTTCGCCTAGGACACCAAGCTAGGCTCATCGGCGGGCTCTTGGTGTCCCCGCCCGGACCCCCACAGGAGTGACGATCTGCGCGCCACCTCCCTTTATATAAGGTGCAACTGCACCACTTGACTACGAGAACTAAATTTCAAGCAGCCTTAACCTCCCTATGAAGGCTTCCAAAAAGATGGTATATTGGCTTTCACGGCCGGTGAATTAAAACTCAGCAATTCTTCTAGGTTTGTGCCGTGTCTTGTGTGGGGTTTCGCCTAGGACACCAAGCTAGGCTCATCGGCGGGCTCTTGGTGTCCCCGCCCGGACCCCCACAGGAGTGACGAACTGCGCGCCACCTCCCTTTATATAAGGTGCAACTGCACCACTTGACTACGAGAACTAAAACTCAAGCAGCCTTAACCTCCCTATGAAGGCTTCCAAAAAGACGGTATATTGGCTTTCACGGCCGGTGAATTAAAACTCAGCAATTCTTCTAGGTTTGTGCCGTGTCTTGTGTGGGGTTTCGCCTAGGACACAAAGCTAGGCTCATCGGCGGGCTCTTGGTGTCCCCGCCCGGACCCCCACAGGAGTGACGAACTGCGCGCCACCTCCCTTTATATAAGGTGCAACTGCACCACTTGACTACGAGAACTAAATTTCAAGCAGCCTTAACCTCCCTATGAAGGCTTCCAAAAAGATGGTATATTGGCTTTCACGGCCGGTGAATTAAAACTCAGCAATTCTTCTAGGTTTGTGCCGTGTCTTGTGTGGGGTTTCGCCTAGGACACCAAGCTAGGCTCATCGGCGGGCTCTTGGTGTCCCCGCCCGGAACCCCACAGGAGTGACGAACTGCTTGCCACCTCCCTTTATATAAGGTGCAACTGCACCACTTGACTACGAGAACTAAATTTCAAGCAGCCTTAACCTCCGTGTCTTGTGTGGGGTTTCGCCTAGGACACCTAGCTAGGCTCATCGGCGGGCTCTTGGTGTCCCCGCCAGGACCCCCACAGGAGTGACGAACTGCGCGCCACCTCCCTTTATATAAGGTGCAACTGTACCACTTGACTACGAGAACTAAATTTCAAGCAGCCTTAACACGGCACAAACCTAGAAGAATTGCTGAGTTTTAATTCACCGGCCCTGAAAGCCAATATACCATCTTTTTGGAAGCCTTCATAGGGAGGTTAAGGCTGCTTGAAATTTAGTTCTCGTAGTCAAGTGGTGCAGTTGCACCTTATATAAAGGGAGGTGGCGCGCAGTTCGTCACTCCTGTGGGGGTCCGGACGGGGACACCAAGAGCCCGCCGATGAGCCTAGCTTGGTGTCCTAGGCGAAACCCCACACAAGACACGGCCCAAACCTAGAAGAATTGCTGAGTTTTAATTCACCGGCCGTGAAAGCCAATATACCATCTTTTTGGAAGCCTTCATAGGGAGGTTAAGGCTGCTTGAAATTTAGTTCTCGTAGTCAAGTGGTGCAGTTGCACCTTATATAAAGGGAGGTGGCGCGCAGTTCGTCACTCCTGTGGGGGTCCGGGTGGGGACACCAAGAGCCCGCCGATGAGCCTAGCTTGGTGTCCTAGGCGAAACCCCACACAAGACACGGCACAAACCTAGAAGAATTGCTGAGTTTTAATTCACCGGCCGTGAAAGCCAATATACCATCTTTTTGGAAGCCTTCATAGGGAGGTTACGGCTGCTTGAAATTTAGTTCTCGTAGTCAAGTGGTGCAGTTGCACCTTATATAAAGGGAGGTGGCGCGCAGTTCGTCACTCCTGTGGGGGTCCGGGCGGGGACACCAAGAGCCCGCCGATGAGCCTAGCTTGGTGTCCTAGGCGAAACCCCACACAAGAAACGGCACAAACCTAGAAGAATTGCTGAGTTTTAATTCACCGGCCGTGAAAGCCAATATACCATCTTTTTGGAAGCCTTCATAGGGAGGTTAAGGCTGCTTGAAATTTAGTTCTCGCAGTCAAGTGGTGCAGTTGCACCTTATATAAAGGGAGGTGGCGCGCAGTTCGTCACTCCTGTGGGGGTCCGGGCGTGGACACCAAGAGCCCGCCGATGAGCCTAGCTTGGTGTCCTAGGCGAAACCCCACACAAGACACGGCACAAACCTAGAAGAATTGCTGAGTTTTGATTCACCGGCCGTGAAAGCCAATATACCATCTTTTTGGAAGCCTTCATAGGGAGGTTAAGGCTGCTTGAAATTTAGTTCTCTTAGTCAAGTGGTGCAGTTGCACCTTATATAAAGGGAGGGGGCGCGCAGTTCGTCACTCCTGTGGGGGTCCGGGTGGGGACACCAAGAGCCCGCCGATGAGCCTAGCTTGGTGTCCTAGGCGAAAACCCACACAAGACACGGCACAAACCTAGAAGAATTGCTGAGTTTTAATTCACCGGCCGTGAAAGCCAATATACCATCTTTTTGGAAGCCTTCATAGGGAGGTTAAGGCTGCTTGAAATTTAGTTCTCGTAGTCAGGTGGTGCAGTTGCACCTTATATAAAGGGAGGTGGCGCGCAGTTCGTCACTCCTGTGGGGGTCCGGACGGGGACACCAAGAGCCCGCCGATGAGCCTAGCTTGGTGTCCTAGGCGAAACCCCACACAAGACACGGCACAAACCTAGAAGAATTGCTGAGTTTTAATTCACCGGCCGTGAAAGCCAATATACCATCTTTTTTAATTAACTTTGTTTTTCGTCATTTTATGCTTCTTTTAAACATTTTATTGTCTTATGGGAACGGTAACCTTCTTGTCATTTGGGGTTCATTTTTAGCCTATTTTCAATTTTGAAAAAATAGGCTTATGAGATCACCTTTTGTCCGTGTGTGTGTGCGTGTGTGTGTTTGTGTGTGTATGTGTGTGAGGTGTGTGTGTGTGTGTCCCCCTAATAAAATCTAAACGGCTGGAGCGATTTCAGTGAAACTCAGTAAGTTCATAGCACTATTACCGGTGACCTCGACCGTGCCCTTCAAATCTTGTTGCGTCTCAACAATCCAAAATGGCGGCTGTGCGAAATATTTCACTTGCATTCAATATCTCTGAAACTATTACCGATATCGCCCTGAAATTGTGTACGGTGATAAAGGGAACTACTAGAAGTTCACATATGAGACTTTCAAAAACCTGGTGACTACAAAACCAACATGGCGGCAAAGCGAATTTGAGACTTTTAAATAGACTCTTCTCGCGATTTAATTATCCAAACGTAATGAAACTTGGTACAGCAAATATTTATACACATTGCAATGCACTGGAGTCTAATTTAGTTCAATTGTTTACATAACCTCAAAATGGCGGCTGTGCGAAATATTTCACTGATATTCTATATCTCTGAAACTATTACAGATATCACCCTGCAATTTTGTACGGTGATAAACGGTACTGATACAAGTTTACCTATATATATTTCATAAACCTGTCAAGTACAAAACGAACATGGCGACCAAGCGAATTTGAAATATTTTAATAGACTTTTCTCGTGAGTTAACTCTCTGAGCGCAGTGAAATGTGGTACAGTAAATGATTTTGCAGATTGTAATGCACTGCCATGTAATTTAATTCAATTGTTTAAATAACCTCAAGATGGCGGCTGTGCGAAATTTTAAAATTAGGTTTTTATTTCTTGTGTCGTAATCATGCGATCGAAGTGAAAGTTTGAATAATGAACCTCGGCAATAATTGTCCTTGAATGGTACATAACTCTATGGCCTATACATATAACAATCCTAATTGGCGAGGTTCCGAATTATTTAGACGGTTCTCAATATCTATGAATCATTTACAGCAACCAAACTGATTTTTTTAATGTTCATAGAGACTATGAACATATGTTCACCTATAGGACTTTCAGCAACCTGGTGAGCACAAATCCAACATGGCGGCGACGCGAAGTATAAATATTTAAATGGACGTTTCTCGCGAATTAACTATCCGAGTGCCGTGAAACTTTGCACGTTAAATGCTTAAACAAATGTTGATCCACTGGCATCTAATTTATTTCGATTGTTTGCATAATCACAAGATGGCTGCTGTGCGTAATTTTAAAATCTCGTTTTAATTTCTTGTGTTCTAATCATCCAATTGAAGTTTGAATACCACACGTACACAATAATCTAAATGTTATAGTACAAAAATAAAAATCCAACCTGGCGACAATCTGAAATATTTAGACGGTTCTCAATATCTACGAATCTGTTACAGCAATTAAACTGAAATTTTGTATGTTGATAGCGGCAATTAACATGAGCAGGATATATGAAAATAGGCTGTATAGTTCTTCACGGAACTACTTGTTATACTTGTGGTCACATTGTCCTTATGCAAGGTTTCGACACTGATGTGTAACTATGTAACGGTCTGTTACTTCTTCACGCAAAATTATATCTCCCGCAGAGATTTTGGTTGGTTCCTCAGTTTAGGGGCTGCGACAACGCGGTCATGTAAACTCGTGTACTTAAGGATGGCTGTATTAGTCTGTAATTCAGGTAAGGACTGCAGACGGTCAATTTCAAGCAGTAGTTCCTAATGTTGCTACCAGGTACTACCGTCAACGACACCTACCTGTGAACTTGGCTACTAGATGCCACCGCAGCCAGCAACTCGCAACGAACGTTGGAACTTCCCCTCCAAAGGAAAGCATACTGAGGGATTTTTAGCGCTCTTAGAAAATCCGACGACTACGGCCGGCTTTGAACTCGCGACCTTAGGCATAGACATTCAGCATGCTACCAGTTACGTCATCGAAGTCGCTTTACACTTAGATGGAAATCTGAATCTGATCTCGTGCAAGTGCGTTATCTTGGCAACGTCTGATGGCTCATCCCTCATCAATTTAGTAGTGTTGCCATGGCAACCACTGATAGCTCTTGGCATTTTCTTATAATTCCGAAATCATTTTTCTCATCCCTTGGCATAATGGTGGGTCATATCAAAAATTCTTTCAGACAAAATTTTAGGTAATTATTAGGGGAATATTGTCCATTTTGTACGGTTTTGATATTGTGCCTATTAAGAGATATATTTAATGTTTCCCGAAAAACCCACTTTGGTCAATGGATGGTGCTATAAAAAAACTCTTCAAACATAAATATTTGGGCTTTATCCGACACATAGTATGAACGTTGAACGGATTCGATATTTCACATATAAAGAGCAATAGCAATATTTCACTTTTTCTAAAAAGGCCCCCCCATTTTCACCCCCTTCGACCGATTTAGCCTAGTAACGAACTCGACCGAGATTTTATAGGTATACATATTCGGTAAAATATTCAAAGTGATTGGTGAAAAATTACGGCAGTTATCGTGTCCACAAGAAACTGATATGCATATATATATATATATATATACACATATACATACATAAATTATATATAAACTTTTGAACTGACGGTGGTTTTGGGGTCTAGGGGATGTGAAACGCGAAGATATGTCGAAATTTTCCGGAAGTCGAAACATGGTACCCATTGCAATAGTTAGCTTTCTAATGAAATCTACCTCTGGTTGGTTCCTCAGTTTAGGGGCTGCGACAACGCGGTCATCTAACCCCGTGTACTTAGGGAGAGTGTAGAATCTGTCTGATAAACGGTGTGAATTGTAATGGCTGTAGTAGTCTTAATTCAGGTAAGGACCGCAGACGGTCAATTTCAAGCAGTAGTTCCTAATGTTGCTATCAGGTACTACCGTCAATGACACCTAGCTGTGAACTTGGCTACTAGATGCCACCCCAACCAGCAACTAGTAACGAACGTTGGAACTTCCCCTCCAAAGGAAAGCATACTGAGGGATTTTAGCGCTCTTAGAAAATCCGACGACTTCGGCCGGCTTTGAAACCGCGACCATGGGCATAGACTTTCTGCATGCTACCAGTTACGTCACCGAAGCCGCTTCCAACTTACTAATCGGATTTTTTATTATGGATACTCGAGTTTAGGCCTTAATTACAACCAAACCAACAGACCTATTGAAAAGCGAGTTATACCAATATTTTCCTTGTTTAATTCTGCGTTAGACTATATAAGCCAATTATTTTAAAGTTTGTGAATTATTTATTTATATGTGGTTGTATGAAAAATTGTCCGTGTTTTTGACGTCTTTTCTAGGAACCGCTCACTTAAAACTATATACATGGAAAACTACTTTGCTGAGGGTAATGCAATTTTTATATGTGATAGGCACAAGTATTGGTAGTGCGAATCTCAAGTTTCAATTTTTTTACAACTTGCCAATAAAAAGTTCTTATACTTTTTCTGACGTAACGTTTTCTCAGCCCAGGATAAACGTACAGCAGGAAACTTGGTCTCATTTTGGAGCTCTCATTCGTGATTATCGGAAACTACGACCACTGTAAACGTACAGTGTGATGACGAATTTATGAAGAGTAATATTAATGGGAGGTTTTGTGCGTTGTAGCCCGAGCGAGTAAAAGCGAGCGGGCTTGTGAAATCCGATGCAGCGTTGCCGCGTTAAGGGCAGTGTCGCGGCTGGCAACAAACGAACACTGCTTTAAGTTTACTTTCAACCTTTGATTTTGTTTCCTCGTACAAATTTCATTTTCCATCACCTTTTTCACATAAGGGCTTTGGACCTTCAATGGCAGGTTTAAAAATGGTTTGCTTCCTAATTTGGAAATGTCATACTAGGCCTACACAATTTTTACATGGGTTATTTACATTATTTACATATCTATACAATATTAAATTCAATCAGTATTCTTCGTCTGAAGAATCACTCTGTTCGGATGAATCAGAACTGCTGTCATTCATGTTAATTATGACTGGCTCGAAATGAGGGACATTTTCAGACAGTCCATCTTTCTCCCAGTAGTGGTCTTCAATTCTTTTAGCGTGTTTAATACATTGTTTCCAGAGTTCGGGAGTAACGGTACGCAAGGCTTCTCGGCATAAAACATTCATTGCTTCCATACTTCTACCATTTTGTAATATGTTAGCCATATTTGTTTTTGCTATTTTTCCTTTAACGTAAGCCCAAATAAGTTCAATTGGATTGAGCTCGCATTGAGCCACTGGTAACCAAACAAGCTTTACATCCGGTCGAAGTCGTTTCGTCAGTTGTTCCAGCTTCTTCACTGGAGTTTGAAAATAAGGCCTGGCAAGGACAATTAGCTCTGATTTAGTCAGCTTGTTGTAATTGACAACTCCAAGTGGTAGCGATATATTCTTTGATGTTATCCAGGTTATAATGTCAGGTTTCAGCCACGACATGTTCGGGTTTTTAGTTGCAGGATCGACCATCGTATGATATGGGGCTTGATCTATAATAACTGCCGACCTTTGAGGCAATAAACTCAGCACTTTCGTGAACCATTCTTCGTAATGAGTCGAGTTCATTTCGTTGTGGTAATCACCGCTCCCTTTCTTGCCGATAAAACAAAGTTCTGCACCGTCTAGAAATCCTTCTTCACTTCCTATATGTAAAATTATGATGCGTTTCCCAGCTCCAGACGGTGTCTTGAAACCTCCACGCCATCCATAAATTTCCTGAATGTACCCTCTGTATTGATCATAATTAACGAAGTTCTTTTCCAAAGCATCAACCACGTTTTCTTGCCACCCATATTTCATAGTGTGGTTCTGTCCGCACCAGGTCTCGGCTGTAAAGAAGATCTTGTAGCCCTGTGCTCGAAGTTCTCTCATTCTTCTCAGGAATGTATGTCGGAATGCAGCAACCGTCACGGATTCCATTAGCACTGGTTTCCTGTTCAGTTTTTGGCCTACTTTCGATTTTTGCAAAAAATGAAAGTAGACTTATGAGATCAACACAGGGCGAAAAAAGTGTGTCTGTCAGTGTGTGTGTATGTGTGTGTGTGAGTCTGTGTGTGTGTGTGTATGTGTGTGTGTGAGTCTGTGTGTGTGTGTGTGTGTGTGTGTGTGTCTGTGTGTGTGTGAGTGTGTGTACTCTGAATGTCTGTCCCCCCCTATCAATTCGAACACGGTGAAACCGAATTGAACGAAATTTGGTACAGAGGTAGCACTAGTAAAGGACACCTCAGTGTCATACTTTATATCGCCGCCATCTTTACCAAAACAGAATGGCGGCCACTCAAATGTTCAAAACGTAAAATCAAATTACGGCTAAACTAATCATCCGATCTCTACCAAATTTGGTGACAACATACCTTTATATAGGACGCGTCTTTCACCCAAAATTCAAGGTCATCGGCCATGCCATTTCAGGATGGCGGCCGTGTGAATTATGCAACCATTGTAATAAATAGCTTAAGACCCACCAATTCCGATTATCGAGCCTAGGGGGGTTTAAGCTATCCTGAAGGTCGTGATCCGTTATTTATTATAATTTAATATTATAATATTATACAGTACGAGTGGCTTAAAAGAGCTGAGCTGTTTGTGTCACACGACAAGATGGCAGCTGTCCTCATGTGCCTGTCTTATATTTCAGTAGTTTTAGTATGTTGTATGTGATATACCGTACTGATACAATAATATAAACTTTGTATGAAATGATCTTTAATGAAGATGTACTGCAGTGAAGAAATCGTTTATTTAAAGTCATTATTTGCCAACAGTTTGTATCTAATATGTCAGTTAAGAACAACTGACGTCAGGGATACGGTTAGCTCTGGGCTAGCATGTTAGTCTGACACGCAGTTGACTGGGGATCGAGTACTGGTACAGTTAGGTTTTTTTTTTTCTTGAATTCTTTTACAAATGATGTGCACGAGCTTTTCCCACAGATACTGAATAAAATGTCATTTAGCTCAAAGGAGAGGATAAAGTATACACTCGTATATTAATAAAATCACAGTCCCAGCATCGCACATAAACAGAAGACATTAGAAAAAGGAGAATAGAAGAACTAGATACACGTTGTCATTAACCACAGCCTTCTTAATGCCTCTGTACGGTGCTGTCCTCTTGTGGGTTATGTGGGTAATATTGTTCCAAACATAACGCTGTGTAAATGCCTGAGCTGGCCTCCTGAAGTATGGCAATTTTGTAATACTGGTAGTTCAACTATTAGCCACGATCGCGCTCCGAATACCTTTAAACACTGCCAGCTGGATCGCCTCCCTCTTGGCTACTTTAAACTGCCTACTCATTCAACACCCATAGAACACTGCCATCGTAGTACATTACGATGGCAGTGCATAGGCGTACAAGATAAAGATTAATTCACTGATAGGTCGCAGCACCACCTACTGTGATTGGGGCGGAAGATTCTTAATTTTGCAGGCTGGCTTAATATAGAGATTAACGGACGTGAATGCATTACAATAAGTTAGTAGTTTTGTTATTCAATCATCATAAAGTATATAATATTGATCTTGACACTTACTGGCTTATTATCAATATAAAAGAAAACAAACAATACATTGTGGTTGGGGTGATTGTTTTAGGGATGAGGACAAAGAGTCATAAAGATACCCATACATTTAGGAGAAAGTAGGCTATATGTTCTTTGCTGAACATCTTGTTTGAATCGGAATCTCAAGCCTTTGACTACTTTCAAAAGCGTAGAAATTGACATTTCAGGAAAATCGTTTATATTTTCGGACAGTTTCTCGCGGAGGTTTTTAATTGTGGGAAATACTTTATTCATGTAAAAATCATGTATAGTTCTTCTTATTGCGCCCAAAGTAAAATCGAGTTCGATTTTCGGACGACCTGGCCCGGGCCTCACACACTGCTTCTTTCTTGACCTAGATGATATATTTTCATCATTCTCCCTTGAAGTGGATCCTATTCTCTTCACTGATGACACTGATAATCCAAGACAATCTGCCACTTTCCGATACACAGGAAACCTCTTGTCCCCTAATTTTTCCCCCTCATTTCGAAAGAAACAAATAGCACTGAGAACTAGCGCAAGTTCGCCCTCAGACAATGGTGGTCTCGGAGGCATCTGGAAGTTATGTGGCCAATATTCAGTAAACAGGAAGACTGAAATAGCATGAGGACTTAGCCAGCCAGGTCACTCGCTTTCCATTCACAACTGCCCGGGGCGAGGGTAGCCGGCAACGCTGCTCTCGAATTCACCACCTCGCCCGCTTATAATCGCTCGGGCTACAACGCACAAAACCTCCCATTAATATTACTCTTCATAAATTCGTCATCACACTGTACGTTTACAGTGGTCGTAGTTTCCGATAATCACGAATGAGAGCTTCAAAATGAGACAAAGTTTCCTGCTGTACTTTTATCCTGGGCTGAGAAAACGTTACGTCAGAAAAAGAAAAAGAACTTTTTATCGGGTCGTTGAAAAACATTGAAACTTTAGATTTGCACTACCAATACTTGTGCCTATCACATATAAAAATTGCATTACCCTCAGCGAAGTAGTTTTCCATGTATATAGTTTTAAGTGAGCAGTTCCTAGAAAAGACGTCAAAAACACGGACAATTTTTCATACAACCACAAATAAATAAATAATTAATAAACTTGAAAATAATTGGCTTATATAGTCTAACGCAGAATTAAACAAGGAAAATATTGGTATAACTCGTTTTTCTATAGGTCTCTTGGTTTGGTTGTAATTAAGGCCTAAACTCGAGTATCCATAATAAAAAATCCGATTTCAGATGTCAGAGTCAACCCCTGGCACCATCCAGCCCATGACGGGCTAAGGCCGACCAAGCGACCGCTGCCCAGCCATTTGGCCTGCAGATATTGGGGTGACGCGTGATCTGCGCATCGGGTCCCCTCGGCCGTTAATATTGGTATTCGTGATCGGGGTGCTGTCTCACTGTCAGACAGCTACTCAATTGTCCTCACGAGGCTGAGTGCACCCCGTTCCAACCCTCACGTCAGTTTTAAAATCCCTGACGGAGCCGAGGATCAAACCCGGGGCCTCCGGGTGAGAGGCAGGCGCGCTACCCCAACACCACGGGGCCGGCTTAGTCAGATGGAAATACTGAATCTGATCTCGTACAAGTGCGTTGTCATGGCAACGGCTCATCCCTCATCAATTTAGTAGTGTTACCATGGCAACCTCTGATAGCTCTTGGCATTTTCTTATAATTCCGAATTCATTTTTCTCATCCCTTGGCGTAATGGTGGGTCATATCAAAAATTCTTTCAGACAAAAGTTTTAGGTAATTATTAGGGGAATATTGTCCATTTTGTACGGTTTTGTTATTGTGCCTATTATGAGGGATATTATTAATGTTTCCCGAAAAACCCACTTTTTTCCACCCCTTTGGTCAATGGTTGGTGCTATCAAAAATCTTATTTGACATAAATTGTTGGTACTTATCCGACACATATTATGAACTTTGAATGGATTCGATATTTCACGTATTAAGAGAGTTATAGCGAAATTTCAATTTTTCGAAAAAAGCCCCCCATTTTCACCCCCTTCGACCGATTTTGCCCATTAACAAACACGACCGAGATTTTATAGGGATACATATTATGTAAAAAATTCAAAGTGATTGGTGCAAAATTACGGCAGTTATCGTGTCCACAAGAAACTGATATATATATATATATATACATACCTCTCGGGGGAACCTGTAACCTCTAGAGAGCGCGTCCCCAGGTGGCGGATAGGGGGCCCCTACAGTTTGTAGGGTTGGTTCAAATACCCCCCAATAGAACCCGCGGACCAACAGGTAGCCCAACTCCTGGGGGCTTTATAATGCTGGGACACCCTCTCTCCAGGGGTTACAAATATGGAGGGCCCAAGCTCAGGGTTAGTAGTGAAGACCTCAACGGCGAATACGGTGGAGAAGATGGACTTCAGTACAGCGTATGAGGCGGAGGAGGCACCCCAGTGCTCGGGGTTGATAAGAGTAAAAGGTATATGGATGTCCATATATCCAACTCACTAGTGTCTGTTCTGGCATCCAGCGGCTAGTGAGCAGCGTCTGTTCACCTAGTTGGTGCGGCTGTTCGAAGTACGGCTTAATCTCAACAATTAAGTCTTAAAATCTTGTGATCTCCATCGGAGATCACCACAAACAATCTTCAACTTGAAGCAACCATGGCAGAACGACAGGAAAAGATTCCACTACCCCAGGCCCCAGTCAATAGATTGGATCCCTGTTCTGGTCATAGGATTCTGGGGGACCAGACATGTCATGTAGAGAAGGATCGGAGCTTCTCAAAACCTCTTCGACCTAAACGAAAGTGTTTCATAGGTACACTTAATGTGAACACTTTGCTTAAGCCTGGGAAACTCAAACATCTAACGAACACGCTTGATAAATTCAGCATCAAAATTTTGGCATTGCAGGAAACACGATTTACAGATGAAAATCACTTTGATTCTGAGAATTACAGGCTCTATAAAGGAAAACCTGCAGTGCAGATCAACACAGGACCAAGACAATTTGGCACAGGTTTTGCGGTTAGCAAGTCCGTTACAGATTCAGTAATTGATTTTACTTCACCATCAGAAAGACTCTCAACACTCTCAATAAAATCGGGAAACAAGGTATACACACTGATTAACGTGCATGCACCAACGAATGACTACAACAGGAAAGACCCTCAGGTAATAGAAGACTTCTGGGAACTTCTGGAGGAAATCACGAACAAAATTCCCAAACATCATGTCAAGATTCTACTGGGGGATTTTAATGGTCAGTTAGGAAAAGAAAAGAAATATAGGGGAATTACAGGACCATACACTGCTCATAGCAGAACCAATAAAAATGGTGAACACCTTATAAGCTTCTGTCAAAATTTCAATCTCCAAATTATGTCAACACAATTCCAGAAGCCTACGCGTAAATTAACAACATGGATATCCCCCAATGAAACACTTGGAGAATTCCAGATTGACCACGTTGCTATCTCTAGAAGGAACGCTAAAGAAGTCCTTAATGTGAAAACCAGGAGAGGATTCTTTGACTCAGATCATCATTTACTACAAATCAAGGTAAAATTTCAACCCAACAGACAAAGGATAAGGGGAACCCAGCTTTTCCGAACTGATCCAGAATACCTTGAATTCAACAAGATGAACATCATTGTAGAAATCCGTCAAATGGATACCACGAGCTGGTGTGAACTTGCAGAGAAAATGAAACAAGCAATAAAATTCGGTCAACCTCCGAGAAAGAGAAAACATAGGTGGTGGAACATCACATGCGATCATGCTATTGAATATAGGTTTAAAGCATGGAATAATTTCAATAGCCATAAAACAACAGAAAAATGGCAAGAATTTGTGCAGGTTCGGAAAAACACTTCTAAAATTATTCGCCGAGAAAAGCGCAATTATGATAATAATAGGCTAAATGAAATAGAACAGGACTTCACTAAGAACAACACCAGAAATTTTTACAAGACCTTTAGAGAAAATATAGCAGGCTTTCAACCCCCTAGTTTATGCTTCCAACGACCTGATGGATCTCTGGAAACAAATACGAGCAATAATTGTGAAATTCTAGCTAAATATTTCAGTACACTCCTTAATTGCGAAGCACCTTCTGAACAACTTCAATTTGCAAAACCAGTGCCCAACCTTGATTCACTTCCACCATCACATGAAGAAATAGTGGACATAATCAAGTCATTAAAAAACAATAGAGCCCCTGGTGAAGATGGACTTATTGCAGAAGTTTGGAAATTGGATCATGAACACATAACACCAAAAATTCACAGAATAATATCAGATGTCTGGAAAACAGAGAAAATCCCAAAAGAATGGAAGAGTGCTTTGATACACCCACTCCATAAGAAGGGAAGCAAAACTGATCCGAATAATTATAGAGGAATTTCGCTTCTTCCAGTCGCTTATAAAATTCTCTCTAAAGCTTTGCTGAATCGACTCGAGCCACAGGTGGACCACCATATTGGAGAATATCAGGCAGGTTTCAGGAAGGGAAGGTCCTGTATTGAGCAGATCTGGAACCTCAAGACCATACTGCACATCCGACGATGCAGGAACACTACAGTCACATTTGTGGATTTCAAAAAGGCTTACGATTCGGTTGACAGACAAACCTTGTTTAACAGACTAGAAGAATTAGGAGTTGACAGGAAGACGAGGGCCATCATCCAGGAAACATTATTGAAAACTACCTCAAAGGTGAAATTCATGGGAGAAATCTCTAACTCTTTTGCAATACATACTGGAGTTCGACAAGGGGATGGTTTATCACCACTCTTGTTCAACATCGTACTGGACAAAATCATCACAGAATGGGAAAAGCATGTGAAAGGTATCCAAATTGGAAAGGAGAAAGGGAAAAGAGTCACTGTGAAATGCTTGGCCTTTGCAGATGATCTGGCCATCTTAACAAACAACAAGGATGAAGCCATATTAGCGCTAGAGAAACTACATGAAATCTCCAGTAAAACGGGACTTGATATTTCCTATGAAAAAACACAGTATATGGATACCAAATCAACAGGAAACATCACCTTGCGAACGCAATATGGAAAAATCTCGCAGGTCACTCACTTCAAATATTTAGGAGAAGCCATCCAACCCACAGGATTGAACACAATTTCTAATGCAGATAGAATAGTAAAATTGCAGAAGGCGTACAAGCTGACATGGAATCATTATAACAAAAGAGCAGTATCTCGCAATGCAAAATTGCGCCATTATAACACAGTTGTCTTGCCTGAAGCCTTGTACGCGGCAGAAACAACCGTCATTAGAGGAATGACAAGAATTCATGATATTGAGAAACAGGAACGAAAAATTCTTAGAAAAATCCATGGCGCTGTTTTCCGTAATGGAATTTGGGTCAGGAGACCAACAAAGGAACTTTATGAAAATACAGACACCATTGTAGATAAATTTAGGAAGAGACGTCTGCAGTTCTATGGACACATATATAGGATGGATGAGAACAGACTCACTAAGAAGATTTTCAATATCGTGAATGCAAGTAAATTAAAGACCAGTTGGATTAAAGAAGTACATGAAGACATGGAATTACTTAAAATCTCTGAAGACGACATTAAGGACAGAGAACAATTTAGAAATAAAATCAGAAACACGAAAATTGTACAAGTTTCAAGGAAAGATACATCAGGGAAAAAATGGACAGAGGAAAGGAAGAAAAAGCACAGTGAACTAATGAAGAGGTTTTGGGAAGAAAAGAAGAGAGGAAAAGGAAGTGAAGCTGTGATTGGCTCAAGTTCTCACGCTCTCCTGAAGGGGAATAATCGGAAATAATATATACATACATAAATTATATATACACATTAGAACTGACGGTGGTTTTGGGGTCTGGGGGATGTGAAACGCGAAGATATGTCGAAATTTTCCGGAAGTCGAAACATGGGACCCATTGCAATAGTTAGCTTTCTAATGAAATCTACCTAAAACGATTACTAAGGCAACATGGAAAAGCACGATAATAGAAGTAAACTTACAGTCGGTAAGGTAGTATATTCAAAATGTTGCCTAAACCTGAAAAAAAAGTCCTCTCGGCACGCCGGAAGGCGGAGGTAGATTTCACCGGACAAACTTGGAGATAGGCGAAAATAGACAGAATATGCAGGTTTTCGTAGAAGGATCAGACCTCATTTATCGCGTGAAAGTATTTTATAATTGGAGATTAATTAACTTTGTTTTTCTTCATTTTAAACATATTTTTAACATTTTATTGTCTTACGGGGACGGTAACCTTCTTGTCATTTGGAGTCCATTTTTAGCCTATTTTCAATTTTGAAAAAATAGGCTTATGAGATCACCTTTTTTCCATGTGTGTGTGCGTGTGTGTGTGTGTGTGTGTGTGTGAGGTGTGTGTGTGGCCCCCCTAATAAAATCTAAACGGCTGGAGCGATTTCAGTGAAACTCGGTAAGTTCATAGCACTATTCCCGGCGACGTCGACCGTGCCCATCGAATTTTGTTACGTCTCACCAATCCAACATGGCGGCTGTGCGAAATATTTCACTAGCATTCAGTATCTCCGAAACTATAACGGATATCGCCCTGAAATTGTGTACGGTGATAACGGGTACTACTAGAAGTTCACCTATGAATCTTTCAAAAACCTGGTTACTACATAACCAACATGGCGGCCAAGCGAAGTGGAGACTTTTAAATAGACTTTTCTCGCGATTTAACTATCCAAACGTAATGAAACTTGGTACAGCAAATATTTATACACATTGCAAAGCACTGGAGTCTAATTTAGTTCAATTGTTTACATAACCTCAAAATGGCGGCTGTGCGAAATATTTCACTGACATTCTATATCCCCGAAACTATTACAGATATCACCCTGCAATTTTGTACAGTGATAAAGGGTACTGATACAAGTTTACCTATGTATAATTCATAAACCTGTAAAGTACAAAACGAACATGGTGACCAAGCGAATTTGAAATATTTTAATAGACTTTTCCCGTGAGTTAACTCTCTGAGCGCAGTGAAATGTGGTACAGTAAATGATTTTGCAGATTGTAATGTACTGCCATCTAATTTCATTCAATTGTTTACATAACCTCAAGATGGCGCCTGTGCGAAATTTTAAAATTAAGTTTTTATTTCTTGTGTCGTAATCATGCGATCGAAGTGAAAGTTTGAATAATGAACCTAGGCAATAAGTGACCTTGAATGGTACATAACTCTATGGCCTATACATATAACAATCCTAAATAGCAAGCTTCCGTAATATTTAGACGGTCCTCAATATATATGAATCTTTTACAGCAACCAAACTGAAATTTTTATGTTCATAGAGACTATGAACATATGTTCACCTATAGGACTTTCAGTAACCTGGTGAGCACGAATCCAACATGGCGGCGACGCGAAGTATAAATATTTAAATGGACGTTTCTCGCGAATTAACTATCCGAGTGCCGTGAAACGTTGCACGTTTTAAATGCTTACACAAATGTTGATCCACTGGCATCTAATTTATTTCAATTGTTTGCATAATCACAAGATGGCTGCTGTGCGTAATTTTAAAATCTCGTTTTTACTTCTTGTGTTCTAATCATGCGATTGAAGTTTGAATACCACACTTACACAATAATCTTAATATAATAGTACAAAAATAAAAATCCAACCTGGCGACCATCTGAAATATTTAGGCGGTTCTCAATATCTACGAATCTGTTACAGCAATTAAACTGAAATTTTGTATGTTGATAGAGGCAATTAACATGAGCAGGATATATGAAAATAGGCTGTACAGTTCTTCACGGAACTACTTGTTATACTTGTGGTCACACTGTCCTTATGCAAGGTTTCGACACTGATGTGTAACTATGTAACGGTCTGTTACTTCTTCACGCAAAATTATATCTCCCGCAGAGATGTTGGTTGGTTCCTCAGTTTAGGGGCTGCGACAACGCGGTCATATAACCCCGTGTACTTTGGGTGAGTGTAGAATCTGTCTGATAAACGGTGTGAATTGTGATAGCTGTATTAGTCTGTAATTCAGGTAAGGAATGCAGACGCTAAATTTCAAGCAGTAGTTCCTAATGTTGCTACCAGATACTAACGTTAACGCCATCCAGCTGTGAACTTGGCTACTAGATGCCACCTCAATCAGCAACTCGCAACGAACGTTGAAACTTCCCCTCCAAAGGAAAGCTTACTGAGGGATTTTTAGCGCTCTTAGAAAATCCGACGACTTTGGCCGGCTTTGAACCCGCGACCTTGGGCATAGAAGTTCAGCATGCTACCAGTTACGTCACCGAAGCCGCTTCACACTTAGTCAGATGTCATGGCAACGTCTGATGGCTCATCCCTCATCAATTTAGTAGTGTTGCCATGTCAACCACTGATAGCTCTTGGCATTTTCTTATAATTCCGAAATCATTTTTCTCATCCCTTGGCGCAATGGTGGCTCATATCAAAAATTCTTTCAGACAAACGTTTTAGGTAATTATTAGGGGAATATTGTCAATTTTGTATGGTTTTGATATTGTGCCTATTAACAGAGATATGATTAATGTTTCCCGAAAAAACCACTTTTTCCCACCCCTTTGGTCAATGGTTGGTGCTATCAAAAAACGTTTCAAACATACATTTCTGAGCTTTATCCGACACATAGTATGGACTTTGAACGGATTCGATATTTCACATATTAAGAGAGTTATAGCAATATTTCATTTTTCGAAAAAAAGTCCCCCATTTTCATCCCCTTCGACCGATTTAGCCCAGTAACGAACTCGTCCGAGATTTTATGGTTATACATATTCGGTAAAAAATTCAAAGTGATTGGTGCAAAATTACGGCAGTTATCGTGTCCACAAGAAACTGATATACATATATACATATATTACATATAAATTATATATAAACTTTTGAACTGAGGGTGGTTTTGGGGTCTGGGGGATGTGACACGCGAAGATATGTCGAAATTTTCCGGAAATTGAAACATGGTACCCATTGCAATAGTTAGCTTTCTAATGAAATCTACCTAAAATACTGCCGTCAACGACACCTAGCTGTGAACTTGGCTACTAGATGCCACCTCAATCAGCAACTCGCAACGAACGTTGGAACTTCCCCTCCGAAGGAAAGCAAACTCAGGTTTTTTAGCGCTCTTAGTAAATCCGACGACTTCAGCCGGGTTTGAACCCGCGACCTTGGGCATAGAGGTTCAGCATGCTACCAGTTCCGATACCGAAGTCGCTTCCCACTGACATATGAAAACTGAATGTGATCTCGTGCAGTGGCGTTGTCATAGCAACTGCTGATGGTCATCCTTATCAATTAAAAGTAAAGTTGTCATGGCAACCTCTCTTGGCACTTGGCATTTTCTTATAATTTAAATCATTTTGTTCACCCCGTGGCGTAATGGTGGGTCATATCAAAAATTCTTTCAGACAAAAGTTTTAGGTAATTATTGGAGGAATATTGTCCATTTTGTGCGGTTTTGATATTGTGCCTATTAACAGAGATATGATTAATGTTTCCCGAAAAACCCACTTTTTCCCACCCCTTTGGTCAATGGTTGGTGCTATCAAAAAACTTATTTGACATAAATTTTTGGCACTTATCCGACACATATTATGAACTTTGAAGGGATTCGATATTTCATGTATTAAGAGAGTTATAGCGATATTTCACTTTTTCGAAAAAAAGCCCCCCATTTTTACCCCCTTTGACCGATTTTGCTCGAACTCGACCGAGATTTTATAGGGATACATATTTTGTAAAAAATTCAAGGTGATTGGTGCAAAATTACGGCAGTTATCGTGTCCACAAGAAACTGATATATATATATATACATATATATACATATATACATAAATTATATATAAACTTTTGAACTGACGGTGGTTTTGGGGTCTGGGGGATGTGAAACGCGAAGATATGTCGAAATTTTCCGGAAGTCGAAACATGGGACCCATTGCAATAGTTAGCTTTCTAAAGAAATCTACCTAAAAAAATATCTTCTTATTCTTCTTCTGCTTCTTTTTCTTCTTTAACGGCCTCATGGGACCACTTCAGTCAATCATTTCTTGGTCCTTTTCTTCAGTAAGTTTTCTTTCCGAGTCGCCCAGTAGCTTTTTATACGCTCAGATCTTCTCAGGCGTTCCTCATCTGTAAATACCCTTTTTACTGTATGACATTTGTCTATTTTTGCTTGAAATCTCATTTTTATATCTTTCAGTTCTTTTTTATTTTTTTTGATTTGTTTTGAGAGTCATCCAAGGTTATTTCAAATTATTTCATAAATAGTATCTTCTATGATGACAACAAATGTATTAAGTTGTATGTTATGTCTTCACCACGCAGAAGGAGGTCACAATATGACCGAAACCGGTACGGTATCACTCTACTAAATATTGACTTAAGGTAATAAATAGTTTATTATAATAAGTAATTTAATTTAAAATATTACCGTGTCATGAATTCAAATTTCTGAAACATGTTTACTCTAATTCATTTCTAGTGATGGCTCGACCAGAACCCAGTGAACCTTCAGGTGTGCAGGTTATACGCTCTGGCGGATTCTTTCCTGTTTTAAGATACCAGCGACCAAATCAATATGGCCTTCTAATGACCCACACTGTCATAGGTTAGTGCATTATTATTTTACAAGTTATGAAACAAATTCAACTTATACTCAAGTACTGTCTGTGGGGCTGATGACAAAGTTGTCGTAGCCTCTAGAGTGAATTCATAACAAAACAACTACCAGTACTGAGAGGCAGATCTAACCCAGTAGTGACAATAGTTTCCACCATACAGTTATCTAACTCAGTGGCAGCCAATAGTTCCCACCAGACAGTTATCAAACTCAGTGGCAGCCAATAGTTCCCACCAGACAGTTATCTAACTCAGTAGTAGCCAATGGTTCCCACCAGACAGTTATCTAACTCAGTGGCAGCCAATGGTTTCCACCAGACAGTTATCTAACTCAGTGGCGGTCAATGGTTCCCACCAGAGAGTTATCTAACCCAATGGCAGCCAATGGTACCCACCAGACAGTTATCTAACTCAGTGGCAGTCAATGGTTCCCACCAGACAGTTATCAAACTCAGTGGCGGCCAATGGTTCCCACCAGACAGTTTTCTAACTCAGTGGCAGCCAATGGTTCCCAACAGACAGTTATCTAACTCAGTGGCAGACAATGGTTCCCACCAGACAGTTATCTAACTCAGTGGCAGACAATGGTTCCCACCAGACAGTTATCTTACTCAGTGGCGGCCAATGGTTCCCACCAGACAGTTATCTAACTCAGTGGGAGCAAATGGTTTCCACAGTTATCTAACCCAGGGGTGGCCAATGGTTTCCACCAGACAGTTATCTAACCCAGTGGTGGCAATGGTTACCACCAGAGAATATTTTAACTCAGTGGTGGCCAATGTTTTCCACCAGACAGTTATCTAACCCAGTGGTGGCCAATGGTTTCCACCAGACAGTTATCTAACCCAGTAGTGGCCAATGGTTTCCACGAGACAGTTATCTAACCCAGTGGTGGCCAATTGTTTCCACCAGACAGTTATCTAACACAGTAGTGGCAATGGTTTCCACCAGACAGTTATCGAACCCAGTGGTGGCCAATGGTTCCCACCAGACAGTTATCTAGCACAGTAGTGGCCATGGTTTCCACCAGACAGTTATGTAACCCTGTGGTGCCAATGGTTTCCACCAGACAGTTACCTAACCCAGTGGTGGCAATGGTTTCCACCAGACAGTTATCTAGCAAATTGGGAATGGTTCCCAACAGACAGTTATCTAACCCAGTAGTGGCAATGGTATCCACCAGACAGTTATCTAACCCAGTGGGGGCAATGGTTTCCACCAGACAGTTATCTAACCCTGCAGTGGCCAATGGTTTCCACCAGACAGTTATATAACCCAGTGGAGGCAATGGTTTCCACCAGACAGTTATCTAGCACAGCAATGGCAACGGTTCCCACCAAACAGTTATCTAACCCAGTAGTGGCAATGGTTTCCATCAGACTGTTATCTAACCCAGTGGTGGCCAATGGTTTCCATCAGACAGTTACCTAATCTCGTAGTGGCCAGTGGTTTCCACCAGACAGTTATCTAACCCAGTAGTGGCAATGGTTTCCACCAGACAGTTATCTAACCCAGTAGTGGCCAATGGTTTCCACCAGACAGTTATCTAACCCAGTGGTGGCAATGGTTTTCACCAGACAGTTATCTAACCCAGTAGTGGCAATTGTTTCCACCAGACAGTTATCCAACCCAGTAGTGGCCAATGGCTTGCACCAGAGAGTTATCAAACCCAATGGTGTCAATGGTTTCCACCAGACATTTATCTACCCCAGTGGTGGCAATGGTTTCCACCAGGCAGTTATCTGACCCAGTAGTGGCAATGGTTTCCATCAGACTGTTATCTAACCCAGTAGTGGCAATAGTTTCCATCAGATTGTTATCTAACCCAGTAGTGGCAATAGTTTCCAGCAGACAGTTATCTAACCCAGCAGTGGCAATGGTTTCCGGCAGACAGTTATCTAACCCAGTAGTGGCAATGGTTTCCACCAGGCAGTTATTTAACCCAGTGGTGGCCAATGGTTACCACCAGACAGTTATCTAACCAAAGGTGGCAATTGGTTTCCATCAGACTGTTATCCAACCCAGTAGTGGCAATGGTTTCCACCAGACAGTTATCTAGCCCAGTAGTGGCAATGGTTTCCACCAGACAGTTATCCAACCCAGTAGTGGCAATGGTTTCCATCAGACTGTTATCTATCCCAGTAGTGGCAATGGTTTCCATCAGACTGTTATCTAACCCAGTAGTGGCAATGGTTCCCTCCGGACAGTTATCTAACCCAGTGGTGGCCAATTGTTTCCACCAGACAGTTATCTAACCCAGTGGTGGCAATGGTTTCCACCAGACAGTTATCTAGCACAGTAGTGACAATGGTTACCATCAGACTGTTATCTAACCCAGTGGTGTGCAATGGATTCCACCAGATAGTTATCTAACCCAGTGGTGGCCAATTGTTTCCACCAGACAGTTATCTAACCCAGTGGTGGCAATGGTTTCCACCAGACAGTTATCTAACCCAGTAGTGGCAATGGTTACCATCAGACTGTTATCTAACCCAGTGGTGTGCAATGGATTCCACCAGATAGTTATCTAACCCAGTGGTGGGCAATGGATTCCATCAGACAGTTATCTCACCCAGTAGTGGCAATGGTTACCACCAGACAGTTATCTAACCCAAGGTGGCAATTGGTTTCCATCAGACTGTTATCCAACCCAGTAGTGGCAATGGTTTCCACCAGACAGTTATCTAGCCCAGTAGTGGCAATGGTTTCCACCAGACAGTTATCCAACCCAGTAGTGGCAATGGTTTCCATCAGACTGTTATCTATCCCAGTAGTGGCAATGGTTTCCATCAGACTGTTATCTAACCCAGTAGTGGCAATGGTTTCCTCCGGACAGTTATCTAACCCAGTGGTGGCCAATTGTTTCCACCAGACAGTTATCTAACCCAGTGGTGGCAATGGTTTCCACCAGACAGTTATCTAACCCAGTAGTGGCAATGGTTACCATCAGACTGTTATCTAACCCAGTGGTGTGCAATGGATTCCACCAGATAGTTATCTAACCCAGTGGTGGGCAATGGATTCCATCAGACAGTTATCTCACCCAGTAGTGGCAATGGTTACCACCAGACAGTTATCTAGCACAGTAGTGGCAATGGGTCCCACCAGACAGTTATCTAACCCAGTAGTGACCAATGGTTTCCACCAGACAGTTATCAAACCCAGTAATGACCAATGGTTTTCCCCAGACAGTTATCTAGCACAGTAGTGGCAATGGTTCTCACCAGACAGTTATCTAACCCAGTAGTGACAATGGTTTCCATCAGACTGTTATCTAACCCAGTCATGGCAATGGTTACCACCAGACAGTTATCTAACCCAGTGGTGGCCAATGGCTTCCTCCAAACAGTTATCTAACATAGTAGTTGCCAATGGTTTCCACCAGACAGTTATCCAACCCACCGGTGGCCAATGGTTTCCACCAGACATCTATCTAACCCAGTGGTGGCCAATGGCTTCCACCAGACAGTTATATAACCCAGTAGTGGCAATGGTTTCCCCCAGACAGTTATTTAACCCAGTAGTGGCCAATGGCTTCCTCCAGACAGTTATCCAACCCACCGGTGGCCAATGGTTTCCACCAGACATTTATCTAACCCAGTGGTGGCCAATGGTTTCCACCAGACAGTTATATAACCCAGTAGTGGCAATGGTTTCCACCAGACAGTTATTTAACCCAGTAGTGGCCAATGGTTTCCACCAGACAGTTATCTAACCTAGTAGTGGCCAATGGTTTCCACCAGACAGTTATCCAACCCACCGGTGGCCAATGGTTTCCACCAGACATCTATCTAACCCAGTGGTGGCCAATGGTTTCCACCAGACAGTTATCCAACCCACCGGTGGCCAATGGTTTCCACCAGACATCTATCTAACCCAGTGGTCTCCAATGGCTTCCACCAGACAGTTATATAATCCAGTAGTGGCAATGGTTTCCACCAGACAGTTATTTAACCCAGTAGTGGCCAATGGGTTCCACCAGACAGTTATCTATCCTAGTAGTGGCCAATGGTTGTCACCAGACAGTTATCCAACCCACCGGTGGCAAATGGTTTCCACCAGACAGTTATCCAACCCACCGGTGGCAAATGGTTTCCACCAGACATCTATCTAACCCAGTGGTGGCCAATGGTTTCCACCAGACAGTTATATAACCCAGTAGTGGCAATGGTTTCCACCAGACAGTTATTTAACCCAGTAGTGGCCAATGGCTTCCTCCAGACAGTTATAAAACCCAGTAGTGGCCGATGGTTTCCACCGGACGGTTATCAAACCTAGTAGCGGCCAATGGCTTGCACCAGTCATTTATCTAACCCAGTAGTGGCCAATGGCTTCCTCCAGACAGTTATCTAACCCAGTAGTGGCCGATCGTTTCCACCAGACGGTTATCTAACCTAGTAGCGGCCAATGGCTTGCACCAGACAGTTATCTAACCCAGTAGTGGCCAATGGCTTCCTCCAGACAGTTATATAACCCAGTAGTGGCCGATGGTTTCCACCAGACGGTTATCTAACCTAGTAGTGGCCAATGGCTTGTACCAGACAGTTATATAACCCAGTAGTGGCCAATGGCTTCCTCCAGACAGTTATAAAACCCAGTAGTGGCCGATGGTTTCCACCGGACGGTTATCAAACCTAGTAGCGGCCAATGGCTTGCACCAGTCATTTATCTAACCCAGTAGTGGCCAATGGCTTCCTCCAGACAGTTATCTAACCCAGTAGTGGCCGATCGTTTCCACCAGACGGTTATCTAACCTAGTAGCGGCCAATGGCTTGCACCAGACAGTTATCTAACACAGTAGTGGCCAATGGCTTGCACCAGACAGTTATCTAATCCAGTGGTGGCAATGGTTTCCACAGACAGTTATCTGGCACAGTAAAGGCAACCGTTCCCACCAGACAGTTATCTACCCAGAAGTGGCAATGGTTTCCATCAGACTGTTACCTAACCCAGTGGTGGCCAATGGTTTCCATCAGACAGTTATCTAACCTCGTAGTGGCCAATGGTTTCCACCAGACAGTTATCTAACCCAGTAGTGGCAATGGTTTCCACCAGACAGTTATCCAACCCAGTAGTGGCCAATGGCTTGCACCAGACAGTTATCTAACCCAATGGTGGCAATGGTTTCCACCAGACATTTATCTACCCTAGTGGTGGCAATGGTTTCCACCAGCCTGTTATCTAACCCATTGGTGGCAATTGTTTCCAACAGACTGTTATCTAACCCAGTGGTGGCAATGGTTTCCATCAGTCTGTTATTTAACCCAGTGGTGGCAATGGATTCCATCAGACGTTATCTAACCCAGTAGTGGCAATGGTTTCCATCAGACTGTTATCTAACCCAGTAGTGGCAATGGTTTCCATCAGACTGTTATCTAACCCAGTAGTGGCAATGGTTTCCAGCAGACAGTTATCTAACCCAGTAGTGGCAACGGTTTCCAGCAGACAGTTATCTAACCCAGTAGTGGCAATGGTTTCCACCAGACAGTTATCTAACCGAGTGGTGGCCAATGGTTCCCACAAGACAGTTATCTAACCCAAGGTGGCCAATGGTTTCCATCAGACTGTTATCCAACCCAGTAGTGGCAATGGTTTCCACCAGACAGTTATCTAGCCCAGTAGTGGCAACGGTTTCCACCAGACAGTTATCCAACCCAGTAGTGGCAATGGTTTCCATCTGACTGTTATCTATCCCAGTTGTGGCAATGGTTTCCATCAGACTGTTATCTAACCCAGTGGTGGCCAATGGTTTCGACCAGACAGTTATCTAACCCAGTGGTGGCAATGGTTTCCACCAGGCAGTTATCTAGAACAGTAATGACAATGGTTCCCACCAGACTGTTATCTAACCCAGTAGTGGCAATGGTTTCCATCAGACTGTTATCTAACCCAGTGGTGGGCAATGGTTTCCACCAGAGTGTTATCTAGCCCAGTGGGTGGCAATGGTTTCCACCAGCCATTTATCTAGCACAGTAGTGGCAATGGTTCTCACCAGACTGTTATCTAACCCAGTAGTGGCAATGGTTTCCATCAGACTGTTATCTAACCCAGTAGTGGCAATGGTTACCACCAGACAGTTATCTAACCCACTGGTGGCGAATGGCTTCCTCCAAATAGTTATCTAACCTAGTAGTGGCCAATGGTTTCCACCGGACAGTTATCTAACCCACCGGTGGCCAATGGTTTCACCAGACATCTATCTAACCCAGTGGTGGCCAATGGTTTCCACCAGACAGTTATATATCCCAGTAGTGGCAATGGTTTCCACCAGATATTTATCTAACCCAGCAGTGGCCAATGGCTTCCTCCAGACAGTTATACAACCCAGTAGTGGCCGATGGTTTCCACCAGACGGTTATCTAACCTAGTAGCGGCCAATGGCTTGCACCAGTCAGTTATCCAACCCAGTAGTGGCAATGGTTTCCATCTGACTGTTATCTATCCCAGTTGTGGCAATGGTTTCCATCAGACTGTTATCTAACCCAGTGGTGGCCAATGGTTTCGACCAGACAGTTATCTAACTCAGTGGTGGCAATGGTTTCCACCAGACAGTTATCCAACCCAGTAGTGGCAATGGTTTCCATCTGACTGTTATCTATCCCAGTTGTGGCAATGGTTTCCATCAGACTGTTATCTAACCCAGAGGTGGCCAATGGTTTCGACCAGACAGTTATCTAACCCAGTGGTGGCAATGGTTTTCACCAGGCAGTTATCTAGCACAGTAATGACAATGGTTCCCACCAGACTGTTATCTAACCCATTGGTGGCAATTGTTTCCAACAGACTGTTATCTAACCCAGTGGTGGCAATGGTTTCCATCAGTCTTTTATTTAACCCAGTGGTGGCAATGGATTCCATCAGACTGTTATCTAACCCAGTAGTGGCAATGGTTTCCACCAGACAGTTATCTAACCCAGTAGTGGCAATGGTTTCCATCAGACTGTTATCTAACCCAGTAGTGGCAATGGTTTCCATCAGACTGTTATCTAACCCACTAGTGGACAATGGCTTCCTCCAAACAGTTATCTAACCCAGTAGTGGCCGATGGTGTCCACCAGACGGTTATCTAACCTAGTAGCGGCCAATGGCTTGCACCAGACAGTTGTCTAACCCAGTAGTGGCAATGGTTTCCACCAGACAGTTATCTAACCCAGTAGTGGCCAATGGCTTCCTCCAGACAGTTATATAACACAGTAGTGGCCGATGGTTTCCACCAGACGGTTATCTAACCTAGTAGTGGCCAATGGCTTGCACCAGACAGTTATCTAACCCAGTAGTGGCCAATGGTTTCGACCAGACAAATGTCTATCTCCGTGGTGACCAAGGGTTTCGTCTAGACCGTCGTATAACCCACTAGTGCCCCGTGGCTTTAAGGGAGTACCGTGCAATCTTTCATTTAAATTGCACAATAAAAAGTGGTTTTTAAAGCATTCATAACTCGCCACAACACTCGCACACCGATGGACTTAACATAAGTGACTATCCGTATCTAACCACTGCACTGATTTAAACCTCATACCAAAAAAAAAAAAAAAAAAACAACAAGATTTACGTAATGGCAATTGGAGGTAACTCATGAAACCAATGAACATCAACATCTGTCAACATCGACTACACTAAAAAAATCCCCTCGACATGTAACAAATAGCTGAACTAAGCATACAATATTGGCTGAACAGTTTGGAATAGCCTTGTAGGCAATGCATGCGGTTGAAATGTGTGGTGATGTTTTCAGTGACATATTAATGATATATTAAGTTATATACAGTGTATTATATCCATACCCTAAAGGTGCGTGACCCTACTCCTCCTACAGTTAATGTTCTGTGTATTAGGGATTTTTACATCATTGGTGAAGAAGTTCTCCAAAAAATGTGACTTTACCTCCCCCACCTGAGTCATTTGTATTGATGGCTGTTGTCTGTATTTAGCCCTTTCAGTGCCACGCCCCAATCAGATCGGCTCTCACTGCTCGCGCCAAAAGTGCCAAAGCCGATTCAATCTGCGCGCTGTTTATCTTATACAGTATTTATAGATTTCTGTAGGCATATGTCCGTGATTATTTCATACTGTTGGAAAGGTGAGGTTCCAGGCTTGCCTGTGCGGTGTTTATTTTTTTCCTTCGAAGTCCGCTATGCGATAGGTTTGAGTTTGTATTCACGCCCTCCTTTTGCGCTCCCCAATCACGCGCGTTCCTGCCAAAATTGCAGTGCAGTTGTTTTCTTCTTGTAGAATTTTTGTGTCTACATATGTATCTAAGAACTATCTACAGCTGGAAACGTAGTGTTTCTACGAATATGATCCTTAGGTGTCCTTAATTTGGGCTAAAAACTGTTTTTTTTCCAAAAAAAAGAAACAATTATCAGAAATAACCTCAATAAAAAAGGTTTAGATGCCGTATTTACTGTCATGAACATAATGTACAGTGAGTCCGGGAATGTTCTTTGCAGCGCCTACATGCGTCTGCGAGAGCTATCTACAGCAGTTACGTTGGTAGCACGGCTGGCGCTTGCATCATAACAAATAAACAGTAAACTTGGTACTCACCACAGCCATTCATAGCAGATGCTGGAACCATTCACAGTACATCATTCTTTTTCCGTAATCAAGTTTGTTTTAATTCATGAACCACGGTAACTTTATAAGGGAACAAACAACTGAAGCTTGTATCTTACAGCTTTATGTGCTGTCGACTTAGAGATTCCTGTTTGTTGAGCTAATTTTCGTGTTGATTTACTTGGACTACGCAGCATTATATCGGAGATTTCATCAAGTTTTTCATCTGTTAAAAGCGTAGGCCTTCCTGATACCAGTACATCGTGAACTGAGCCAGTCACACGAATTTTACCTACCGAATCCTGAACGGTATCACGGTTTGGATACTTTGAATTTGGAAACCGCGCCTGAAATCTTAATTTTACATTTTCTGTACACCAATCGCCTTTGCGAAAAACGTATTCCATCAAAAAAACTCTCTCTTCAGTAGTAAACATTACCGCCTGTATACTGTTGCACTCTTCCAATCTATCTGAACGCTCGCTTACTGCAATACACACTGAAGTCATACAGGCTCGCACGCTTATCGCAATACACACTGACAGCCCACACGCGGGAGTCCTCCATTCAAGGACACAGTGCAGCCAACTAAACTTATGACTCAACCACTCGCAGCTGCACGTACCCACTGCGGAGTACATTCTCTGGCGCCCTGTAAGAAAGAATGAGGTATTGGCTATGTCGCTAAGCAAAAATAATGATTCTGTCGTTGGAAATGTGGTATTTATGATTTTTTCGAATAGTCTGCATGACCATTGAAAGTGGCTTGGCATTCTTGGCAAGTATTTCAGGAAATGCCTTGGCACTCAGATTTTCCAAAATAAAATAATTCAGGATTATCCTGGATAACCCTGGTTTGGTCACGTGAAAAATGAAACGTATTTGGTCGCGCACGGTCAAAAAGACCGGGCATCATTAAAAGCAGGATGGAGTTATTGAATCTTACTTTTTAGGCATGTTTGACTGCATAATAACAAATGAGAAAATTAAGTCTTGTTATGATAGACTGTCTTCTGCAGTATGTTCGTGGTCTGAATGAGATTCCAAAAGTACAGTGACCGGCAAAAAAAGTGGAACAGTTAAAAAAAGTAATATAAATAGCATTAAATTAGCCATGAAAAAGATTTAATCACATTTTAAATGCTTTACACGCATTAGAACAAACATCTGAAACATCCGTGAATAGAAATTGATAATATGACATTTCTTAGGGTGGTTTATTACCACCAATTACCCCCGATCTTCGATGAGCCTATCTTAATGGTTTTGTGGCGGGAAGTGCACAGTAAGCGTTTACAGTTTATGAGTGTTACCGCTCGCTTATTGTTGTTCTAGGGATAACAACTGGCATTTGTTGAACACATGTAAACCATTGTCATCCATTTTAGCAAGTTATCCATGTGCAGTTTACACTAAAACGTGCCTCTTAGCCGTGAAGGAGCTGCAGAGGCAGTTGCATTGGTGGAGGATAGCTGCAGCTTCCGTTTGTTGCTGAGGTCATCGGATCATCTCTCGGTAGCATTCACCGTGCAGTGCAACGATACAGAGAACTCCAAACTTACGACAGGAGACGAGGGTCAGGCCGTAGAAGATGCACAAGTGCCAGGGATGACAGATTTCTCACCCTGCAAGTTCTGCGTGATCGCCATACCACAGCAGTCCAGGGACGAAATCAACTGGAAAATGTCAGAAATGTGAGAGTGAGTGAGCGAACAGTAAGAAGAAGGTTTGAAGAAGTTCATCTCTCGTCCAGGAGACCTGCACGTGGACCGCACTCGAACGACATCACAGAGAGGCGCGTCTTCGCTTCGCAAGGCAGCATCTGGGATGGACCCACGAGCAGTGGGCCTCTGTTCTCTTCACTGACGAGAGTCGCTTTAATCTTAGATCTCTTGATGGAAGAGAAAGAGTGTGGAGAAGGCGCGGAGAGAGGTACACCCCTGTTTCTTTCTCCTCCAGGATTCCATTTGGAGGTAGCTCGGTTATGGTGTGGGGTGGCATCAACGTTTTGGCCCGCACTGAATTGATGTGCATCGATCACGCGACGCTCAATTCCCAGAGGTACATCGAAGAGATCCTGATGAACCATGTGATGCCCTTTGCGCCTTTCATAGGTCAGAATTTCATGCTGATGCAGGATAATGCCTGCCCTCATACTGCTCGCTGTGTTGTACAATATCTGCAGGAAGTGGGGATTCAAACCCTGGACTGCCCAGCTCGTAGTCCTGACTTGAACCCCATCGAAAATGTGTGGGATGTGCTTTTAAGGAACGTCAGACAGCGTGACCACACCACCTTGACACAACTGAGAACATCGCTGCTAGAGGAATGGGATCGCATCCCGGCATATGCCATTCGACAAGTTGTGAACAGTATGCCTGAGCGTTTACAAGCTGTCATAGACGCTGAGGGTGGAAACACTTGTTTTTAGTGACCAGTGTTCTCGAGCATTGCAGTGCAAACATTAATACTGTTCTGTTTGGCAATACGTTTGATAAAAAACAGCCAAAAAGAACATTACTAAAAAATAGAAAATTGTAAGATTTGCAAAATGTAATGAAATTTGTTAGTTTAAGCGTGTTGTAAAACATGTTTCGGTATTTTATGTAGCCAACCATCTAAAATTTACATGAATAATGCAAATATTGGAAAACCGGTACATTTTAGTGGAATAAATTAAGAAATTACATAAAAAATTGAAGTGTTCCACTTTTTTGCCGGTCAGTGTAGTTCCCTGATCCACTCTTCTTCTCTCTTGTCCATTTTACCACAAATAATAGTCAAAAGATGCAAACAAATACAAAACTGCACGCAAATTATACAATCTTAATTAGTCGCGTATAAGTGATGCTTGCCCTTGGTCGCTCAACGGAACTTGAGACCGGGTGGCGAAGCTTTTGCTTGTAACAATGGAGGAATGGAGTGACACTGATAAGGGATGCGTGGTGTTGTAGGGTGAGGGGCAGGGGGAAGGTACTAGCAAGTGGAAAAACTTGGCGCTAAACCGAGTACACACAGAAGAAATAAACAATAGGCCCGGTCTAAATGACCGTGGCGTGACCCATTGAGGGTTAAAGCCCATTGTCTCTCCTTCATTTCCCTACTAAATGAAGTGTTCAATGTTCATAGATCTGATCTATTTGGCCCAACTAATACAGTAGTTAGGTAAATTAAAATGACATAAAAATAACCATGATAGCCAGTTTCCTTGTTGACGTATTAATTATTTATTCGTTAATTCCCCATAAGGAGAGTGATACAACACAATCAATGTTCATGTTTTATTCTGGCCCTTTCTTCTTTTTTCCCAAAAATCTCTCGTACAGGCATCACACTATGCTTCCTCTTTCTCCCCTCAGTCCACTTCTTTCCCGGTTGTCTACTTTTGGAGTTTGCTCAAACTTATGTTGTCTAAGTTTTATCATTTCGACTTCATCGTTATGCTTTGGTCTACCGTTATGCATTACGGTTACGTAGAGGAAATCTACTAAGGTTGCACTTGAGCGTATGACGTCATCATGTTGTTCAGTGCATATGCACCGAGTCTTAGTTTACTCCTGGGCTATGGCGTTATGCGATACGTAGATGGAGAGCGTATGACGTCATCATGTTGTTCAGTGCATAAGCACCGAGTCTTAGTTTACTCCTGGGCTATGGCGTTATGCGATACGGAGACGGAGAGCGTATGACTTTATCATGTTGTTCAGTGCATGTGCACCGAGTCTGAGTTTACTCCTGGGCTATGGCGTTATGCGAAACGTAGACGGAGAGCGCGTGACGTCATGCAGCAGAGTGCACCTCCCGCTCTCCGTTCCCCGCGCGGGAAGCCTAAGTTAAAAGGTAATGGAGTCTGTTGAAATAGTCCTGCCTTTCTAACATGTGTAGCATTTGTAGCATGAGTCATTTGAAATGATATAAAGTCTAGTCTTTCAGACTGGCTGTAACTTTTTTTTTCTCTGTATGTGCTCCTGTCTGTCATGACTTCTGTAGATATGTTTAGTTTCTTGAGGTCTTCCACGGTTTTCTTTACCCAATTGGTTTTTAGTGTACTATTCGTCACTATATTAAAAATGTTCGTGGTCAGTCTGTCTTCGGTCACCCTATGTATATGTCCATAAAATATTGCCCTCCTTTCCCTTATGTTGTTTGTAATCGTCTCTGTCTGTTTGTACAGTTCTATTGTCGGTCTCTTTATCCATATTCCCTCTTTCTGAACTGGCCCGTAAGGTAGATCTTTCTCAGAAATTTTCTTTCTTGTTTTTCTAATTCCTTGATTGCTGTTCGTCCCTTGATTGCTGTCGTTTCTGAAGCGTATAAGGCCTCTGGTAAGACTACTGTACGATAATGTCATAATTTGGCATTGATGGAAATACTGTTTTTATTGGGTTCCGTGTAAGTCGGTGTTATGGAACCATACCGGTTTCGGTCACATTGTGGTAACTGTGCAGTAACATACAGCTTAATAACATTTTTGTCGTAATAGACGATACTGAAAATATTTTTGTTCCAAAAGCTCACAGAGTAAAATTTCAAAAAAACAGATTTACAATTTATTTTTTACAAATTTGGTTTTTGAAATATTACTCTGTGATCTTTTGGAACGAAAAAAATTATATATCTTCTTATTCTTCTTCTTCTTCTGCTTCTTCTTCTTCTTCTTTTACGGCCTCATGGGACCACTTCAGTCAATCGTTTCTTGGTCCTTTTCTTCAGTAAGTTTTCTTTCCGAGACGCCCTGTAGCTCTTCATTCGCTCTGATCTTCTCAGGCGTTCCTCATCTGTAATTACCCTTTTTACTGTATGACGTTTGTCTATTTTTGCTTGAAATCTTATTTTTATATCCTTCAGTTTTTTTAAATACTTTGTTTTGTTTTGCAAGTCATCCAAGGTTATTCCTAATTCTTTCATAAATAGTATCTTCTATGATGACAACAAATGTATTAAGTTGTATGTTATGTCTTCACCACGCAGAAGGAGGTACTATATGACCGAAATAGGTACGGTATCAATCTACTAAATATTGACTTAAGGTAATAAATAGTTTATTATAATAGGTAACTTAATTTAAACTATTACTGTGTCATGAATTCATATTTCTAAAACATGTTTATTCGAATTCATTTCTAGTGATGGCTCGACCAGAACCCAGTGAACGTTCAGGTGTGCAGGTTATTCGCACTGGCGGATTCTTTCCTGTTTTAAGTTACCACCGACCAAATCAAAATGGCCTTCTAATGACCCACACGGTCACAAGATCCATAGGTTTGTGCATTATTATTTTACAAGTTATGAAACACATTCAAATTATACTCAAGTACTGTCTGTGGGGCTGATGACAAAGTTGTCGTAGCCTCTAGAGCGAATTCATAACAAAACAACTACCAGTACTGAGAGGCAGATCTAACCCAGTAGTAACAATAGTTTCCACCAGACAGTTATCTAACTCAGTGGCAGCCAATGGTTCCCACCAGACAGTTATCTAACTCAGTGGCAGCCAATAGTTCCCACCAGACAGTTATCTAACTCAGAGGCAGCCAATGGTTTCCACCAGACAGTAATCTAACTCAGTGGCGGCCAATGGTTCCCACCAGACATTTATCTAACCCAGTGGCAGACAGTGGTTCCCACCATACAGTTATCTAACTAAGTGGCAGCCAATGGTTCCCACCAGACAGTTATCTAACTCAGTGGCGGCCAATGGCTCTCACCAGACAGTTATCTAACTCAGTGGCAGCCAATGGTTCCCACCAGACAGTTATCTAACTCAGTGGCAGCCAATGGTTCCAACCAGACAGTTACCTAACTCAGTGGCAGCCAATGGTTCCCACCAGACAGTTATCTAACTCAGTGGCGGCCAATGGTTCCCACCAGACAGTTATCTAACTCAGTGGGAGCAAAGGATTCCACAGTTATCTAACCCAGTGATGGCCAATGGTTTCCACCAGACAGTTATCTAACCCAGAGGTGGCAATGGTTACCACCAGACATTTATTTAACTCAGTGGTGGCCAATGAATTCCACCAGACAGTTATCTAACCCAGTGGTGGCCAATGGTTCCCACCAGACAGTTATCTAAGCCAGTGGTGGCCTATGGTTCCCACTAGACAGTTATCTAACCCAGTGGAGGCAGAGTTTTCCACCAGACAGTTATCTAACACAGTGGTGGCCAATGGTTTCTACCAGACAGTTATCCAACCCAGTAGTGGCAATGGTTTCCACCAGACAGTTATCTAACCCAGTGGTGGCCAATTGTTTCCACCAGACAGTTATCTATCACAGTAGTGGCAATGGTTTCCATAAGACAGTTATCCAACCCAGTGGTGGACAATGGTTCCCACCAGACAGTTATCTAGCACAGTAGTGGCCATGGCTTCCACCAGACAATTATCTAACCCAGTGGTGGCAATGGTTTCCACCAGACAGTTACCTAACCCAGTGGTGGCAATGGTTTCCACCAGACAATTATCTAGCAAATTGGGAATGGTTCCCTACAGACAGTTATCTAACCCAGTAGTGGCAATGGTTTCCACCAGACAGTTATCTATCCCAGTGGTGGCAATGGATTCCGCCAGACAGTTATCTAAACCTGCAGTGGCCAATGGTTTCCACCAGACAGTTATCTAACCCAGTGGTGGCCAATGGTTTCCATCAGACTATTATCTAACCCAGTGGTGGACAATGGTTCCCACCAGACAGTTATCTAGCACAGTAGAGGCCATGGTTTCCACCAGACAGTTATCTAACCCATTGGTGGCAATGGTTTCCACCAGACAGTTACCTAACCCAGTGGTGGCAATGGTTTCCACCAGACAGAGTTCTAGCAAATTGGGAATGGTTCCCAACAGACAGTTATCTAACCCAGTAGTGGTAATGGTTTCCACCAGACAGTTATCTAATCCAGTGGTGGCAATGGTTAGCACCAGACAGTTATTTAACACAGTAGTGGCAATGGTTTCCACCAGACAGTTATCTAACCCAGTGGTGGCCAATGGTTTCCATCAGACTATTATCTAACCCAGTAGTGGCAATGGTTTCCACCAGACAGTTATCTAACCCAGTAGTGGCCAATGGCTTGCACCAGCCATTTATCTAACCCAGTGGTGGCAATTGTTTCCACCAGACAGTTATCTAACCCAGTAGTGGCCAATGGCTTGCACCAGACAGTTATCTAACCCAGTAGTGGCAATGGTTTTCACCAGACAGTTATCTAACCCAGTAGTGGCAATTGTTTCCACCAGAGAGTTATCTAACCCAGTAGTGGCCAATGGTTTCCACCAGACAGTTATCTAAACCAGTGATGGCAATGGTTTTCACCAGACAGTTATCTAACCCAGTAGTGGCAATTGTTTCCACCAGACAGTTATCCAACACAGTAGAGGCCAATGGTTTCCACCAGACAGTTATCTAAACCAGTGATGGCAATGGTTTTCACCAGACAGTAATCTAACCCAGTAGTGGCAATTGTTTCCACCAGACAGTTATCCAACACAGTAGAGGCCAATGGTTTCCACCAGACAGTTATCTAAACCAGTGATGGCAATGGTTTTCACCAGACAGTTATCTAACCCAGTGGTGGCCAATGGTTTCCATCAGACAGTTATCTAACCTCGTAGTGGCCAATGGTTTCCACCAGACAGTTATCTAACCCAGTAGTGGCAATGGTTTCCACCAGAGAGTTATCTAACCCAGTAGTGGCCAATGGTTTCCACCAGACAGTTATCTAAACCAGTGATGGCAATGGTTTTCACCAGACAGTTATCTAACCCAGTAGTGGCAATTGTTTCCACCAGACAGTTATCCAACAAAGTAGAGGCCAATGGCTTGCACCAGACTGTTATCTAACCCAATGTTGGCAATGGTTTCCGCCAGACATTTATCTACCCCAGTGGTGGCAATGGTTTCCACCAGCCTGTTACCTAACCCATTGGTGGCAATGGTTCCATCAGAGTGTAAACTAACCCAGTGGTGGCAATGGTTTCCATCAGACTGTTATCTAACCAAGTGGTGGCAATGGTTTCCATCAGACTGTTATCTAACCCAGTAGTGGCAATGGTTTCCACCAGACAGTTATCTAACCCAGTAGTGGCAATGGTTTCCATCAGACTGTTATCTAACCCAGTGGTGGGCAATGGTTTCCATCAGACTAAAGTGGCAATGGTTTCCACCAGACAGTTATCTAACCCAGTAGTGGCAATGGTGTCCAGCGGACAGTTATCTAACCCAGTAGTGGCAATGGTTTCCACCAGACAGTTATCTAACCCAGTGGTGGCCAATGGTTCCCACCAGTCAGTTATCTAACCGAAGGTGGCCAATGGTTTCCATCAGACTGTTATCCAAGCCAGTAGTGTCAATGGTTTCCACAGACAGTTATCTAGTCTAGTAGTGGCAATGGTTTCCATCAGACAGTTATCTAACCCAGTAGTGGCAATGGTTTCCACCAGACAGTTATCTAGCACAGTAGTGACAATGGTTTCCACCAGACAGTTATCTAGCACAGTAGTGACAATGGTTTCCATGAGACTGTTATCTAACCCAGTGGTGGCAATGGTTTCCACCAGACAGTTATCTAACCCAGTAGTGGCAATGGTTTCCACCAGACATCTATCTAACCTCGTAGTGGCCAATGGTTTCCACCAGACAGTTATCTAACCCAGTAGTGGCAATGGTTTCCACCAGACAGTTATCTAACCCAGTAGTGGCCAATGGTTTCCACCAGACAGTTATCTAACCCAGTGATGGCAATGGTTTTCACCAGACAGTTATCTAACCCAGTAGTGGCAATTGTTTCCACCAGACAGTTATCCAACCCAGTAGAGGCCAATGGCTTGCACCAGACTGTTATCTAACCCAATGTTGGCAATGGTTTCCGCCAGACATTTATCTACCCCAGTGGTGGCAATGGTTTCCACCAGCCTGTTACCTAACCCATTGGTGGCAATGGTTCCATCAGACTGTTAACTAACCCAGAGGTGGCAATGGTTTCCATCAGTCTGATATCTAACCCAGTGGTGGCAATGGTTTCCATCAGACTGTTATCTAACCCAGTAGTGGCATTGGTTTCCACCAGACAGTTATCTAACCCAGTAGTGGCAATGGTTTCCATCAGACTGTTATCTAACCCAGTAGTGGCAATGGTTTCCATCAGAATGTTATCTAACCCTGTAGTGGCAATGGTTTCCACCAGACAGTTATCTAACCCAGTAGTGGCAATGGTGTCCAGCAGACAGTTATCTAACCCAGTAGTGGCAATGGTTTCCACCAGACAGTTATCTATCACAGTAGTGGCAAAGGTTTCCACAAGACAGTTATCCAACCCAGTGGTGGACAATGGTTCCCACCAGACAGTTATCTAGCACAGTAGTGGCCATGGCTTCCACCAGACAGTTATCTAACCCAGTGGTGGCAATGGTTTCCACAAGACAGTTACCTAACCCAGTGGTGGCAATGGTTTCCACCAGACAATTATCTAGCAAATTGAGAATGGTTTTCTACAGACAGTTATCTAACCCAGTAGTGGCAATGGTTTCCACCAGACAGTTATCTAACCCAGTGGTGGCAATGGATTCCGCCAGAGAGTTATCTAAACCTGCAGTGGCCAATGGTTTCCACCAGACAGTTATCTAACCCAGTGGTGGCCAATGGTTTCCATCAGACTATTATCTAACCCAGTGGTGGACAATGGTTCCCACCAGACAGTTATCTAGCACAGTAGAGGCCATGGTTTCCACCAGACAGTTATCTAACCCATTGGTGGCAATGGTTTCCACCAGACAGTTACCTAATCCAGTGTTGGCAATGGTTTCCACCAGACAGAGTTCTAGCAAATTGGGAATGGTTCCCAACAGACAGTTATCTAACCCAGTAGTGGCAATGGTTTCCACCAGACAGTTATCTAACCCATTGGTGGCAATGGTTTCCACCAGACAGTTACCTAATCCAGTGTTGGCAATGGTTTCCACCAGACAGAGTTCTAGCAAATTGGGAATGGTTCCCAACAGACAGTTATCTAACCCAGTAGTGGCAATGGTTTCCACCAGACAGTTATCTAATCCAGTGGTGGCAATGGTTAGCACCAGAGAGTGTTTTAACCCAGTTGTGGCAATGGTTTCCACCAGACAGTTATCTAACCCAGTGGTTGCCAATTGTTTCCACCAGACAGTTATCTATCACAGTAGTGGCAATGGTTTCCACAAGACAGTTATCCAACTCAGTGGCGGCCAATGGTTCCCACCAGACAGTTATCTAACTCAGTGGGAGCAAAGGATTCCACAGTTATCTAACCCAGTGATGGCCAATGGTTTCCACCAGACAGTTATCTAACCCAGAGGTGGCAATGGTTACCACCAGACATTTATTTAACTCAGTGGTGGCCAATGAATTCCACCAGACAGTTATCTAACCCAGTGGTGGCCAATGGTTCCCACCAGACAGTTATCTAAGCCAGTGGTGGCCTATGGTTCCCACTAGACAGTTATCTAACCCAGTGGAGGCAGAGTTTTCCACCAGACAGTTATCTAACACAGTGGTGGCCAATGGTTTCTACCAGACAGTTATCCAACCCAGTAGTGGCAATGGTTTCCACCAGACAGTTATCTAACCCAGTGGTGGCCAATTGTTTCCACCAGACAGTTATCTATCACAGTAGTGGCAATGGTTTCCACAAGACAGTTATCCAACCCAGTGGTGGACAATGGTTCCCACCAGACAGTTATCTAGCACAGTAGTGGCCATGGCTTCCACCAGACAATTATCTAACCCAGTGGTGGCAATGGTTTCCACCAGACAGTTACCTAACCCAGTGGTGGCAATGGTTTCCACCAGACAATTATCTAGCAAATTGGGAATGGTTCCCTACAGACAGTTATCTAACCCAGTAGTGGCAATGGTTTCCACCAGACAGTTATCTATCCCAGTGGTGGCAATGGATTCCGCCAGACAGTTATCAAAACCTGCAGTGGCCAATGGTTTCCACCAGACAGTTATCTAACCCAGTGGTGGCCAATGGTTTCCATCAGACTATTATCTAACCCAGTGGTGGACAATGGTTCCCACCAGACAGTTATCTAGCACAGTAGAGGCCATGGTTTCCACCAGACAGTTATCTAACCCATTGGTGGCAATGGTTTCCACCAGACAGTTACCTAACCCAGTGGTGGCAATGGTTTCCACCAGACAGAGTTCTAGCAAATTGGGAATGGTTCCCAACAAACAGTTATCTAACCCAGTAGTGGTAATGGTTTCCACCAGACAGTTATCTAATCCAGTGGTGGCAATGGTTAGCACCAGACAGTTATTTAACCCAGTAGTGGCAATGGTTTCCACCAGACAGTTATCTAACCCAGTGGTGGCCAATGGTTTCCATCAGATTATTTGCTAACCCAGTAGTGGCAATGGTTTCCACCAGACAGTTATCTAACCCAGTAGTGGCCAATGGCTTGCACCAGCCATTTATCTAACCCAGTGGTGGCAATTGTTTCCACCAGACAGTTATCTAACCCAGTAGTGGCCAATGGCTTGCACCAGACAGTTATCTAACCAAGTAGTGGCAATGGTTTTCACCAGACAGTAATCTAACCCAGTAGTGGCCAATGGCTTGCACCAGACACTTATCTAACCCAGTAGTCGCAATGGTTCCCACCAGACAGTTATCTAACCCAGTATTGGCAATGGTTTCCATCAGACTGTTATCTATCCCAGTGGTGGCAATGGTTTCCACCAGACAGTTATCTAACCCAGTAGTGGCCAATGGCTTGCACCAGACAGTTATCTAACCCAGTGGTGGCAATGGTTTCCACCAGACAGTTATCTAACCCAGTAGTGCCAATGGTTTCCATCAGACTGTTATCTAACCCAGTGGTGGCAATGGTTTCCTCCAGACGGTTATCTAACCCAGTAGTGGCCAATGGCTGCACCAGACAGTTATCTAACCCAGTGGTGGCCAATGGCTTGCACCAGACAGTTATCTAACCCAGTGGTGGCAAATGGTTTCCACCAGACAGTTATCTCGCACAGTAGTGGCAATGGTTCCCATCAGACTGTTATCTAACCCAGTGGTGGCCAATGGTTTCCATCAGACAGTTATCTAACCTCGTAGTGGCCAATGGTTTCCACCAGACAGTTATCTAACCCAGTGGTGGCCAATGGTTTCCACCAGACAGTTATCTAACCTCGTAGTGGCCAATGGTTTCCACCAGACAGTTATCTAACCCAGTAGTGGCAATGGTTTCCACCAGACAGTTATCTAACCCAGTAGTGGCCAATGGTTTCCACCAGACAGTTATCTAAACCAGTGATGGCAATGGTTTTCACCAGACAGTTATCTAACCCAGTAGTGGCAATTGTTTCCACCAGACAGTTATCCAACCCAGTAGAGGCCATTGGCTTGCACCAGACTGTTATCTAACCCAATGTTGGCAATTGTTTCCGCCAGACATTTATCTACCCCAGTGGTGGCAATGGTTTCCACCAGCCTGTTACCTAACCCATTGGTGGCAATGGTTCCATCAGAGTGTTAACTAACCCAGTGGTGGCAATGGTTTCCATCAGTCTGTTATCTAACCCAGTGGTGGCAATGGTTTCCATCAGACTGTTATCTAACCCAGTAGTGGCAATGGTTTCCACCAGACAGTTATCTAACCCAGTAGTGGCCAATGGTTTCCATCAGACTGTTATCTAACCCAGTAGTGGCAATGGTTTCCACCAGACAGTTATCTAACCCAGTATTGGCAATGGTTTCCATCAGACTGTTATCTAACATAGTAGTGGCAATGGTTTCCATCAGACTGTTATCTAACCCTGTAGTGGCAATGGTTTCCACCAGACAGTTATCTCACCCAGTAGTGGCAATGGTGTCCAGCAGACAGTTATCTAACCCAGTAGTGGCAATGGTTTCCACCAGACAGTTATCTAACCCAGTGGTGGCCAATGGTTCCCACCAGTCCGTTATCTAACCGAAGGTGGCCAATGGTTTCCATCAGACTGTTATCCAACCCAGTAGTGTCAATGGTTTCCACAGACAGTTATCTAGTCTAGTAGTGGCAATGGTTTCCATCAGACAGTTATCTAACCCAGTAGTGGCAATGGTTTCCACCAGACTGTTATCTAACCCAGTAGTGGCAATGGTTTCCACCAGACAGTTATCTAACCCAGTAGTGGCCAATGGTTTCCACCAGACAGTTATCTAACCCAGTGATGGCAATGGTTTTCACCAGACAGTTATCTAACCCAGTAGTGGCAATTGTTTCCACCAGACAGTTATCCAACCCAGTAGAGGCCAATGGTTTGCACCAGACTGTTATCTAACCCAATGTTGGCAATGGTTTCCGCCAGACATTTGTCTACCCCAGTGGTGGCAATGGTTTCCACCAGCCTGTTACCTAACCCATTGGTGGCAATGGTTCCATCAGACTGCTAACTTACCCAGTGGTGGCAATGGTTTCCATCAGTCTGATATCTAACCCAGTGGTGGCAATGGTTTCCATCAGACTGTTATCTAACCCAGTAGTGGCATTGGTTTCCACCAGACAGTTATCTAACCTAGTAGTGGCAATGGTTTCCATCAGACTGTTATCTATCCCAGTAGTGGCAATGGTTTCCATCAGACTGTTATCTAACCCTGTAGTGGCAATGGTTTCCACCAGACAGTTATCTAACCCAGTAGTGGCAATGGTGTCCAGCAGACAGTTATCTAACCCAGTAGTGGCAATGGTTTCCACCAGACAGTTATCTATCACAGTAGTGGCAATGGTTTCCACAAGACAGTTATCCAACCCAGTGGTGGACAATGGTTCCCACCAGACAGTTATCTAGCACAGTAGTGGCCGTGGCTTCCACCAGACAGTTATCAAACCCAGTGGTGGCAATGGTTTCCACAAGACAGTTACCTAACCCAGTGGTGGCAATGGTTTCCACCAGACAATTATCTAGCAAATTGGGAACGGTTCCCTACAGACAGTTATCTAACCCAGTAGTGGCAATGGTTTCCACCAGACAGTTATCTAACCCAGTGGTGGCAATGGATTCCGCCAGACGGTTATCTAAACCTGCAGTGGCCAATGGTTTCCACCAGACAGTTATCTAACCCAGTGGTGGCCAATGGTTTCCATCAGACTATTATCTAACCCAGCGGTGGACAATGGTTCCCACCAGACAGTTATCTAGCACAGTAGAGGCCATGGTTTCCACCAGACAGTTATCTAACCCATTGGTGGCAATGGTTTCCACCAGACAGTTACCTAATCCAGTGTTGGCAATGGTTTCCACCAGACAGAGTTCTAGCAAATTGGGAATGGTTCCCAACAGACAGTTATCTAACCCAGTAGTGGCAATGGTTTCCACCGGACAGTTATCTAATCCAGTGGTGGCAATGGTTAGCACCAGACAGTTTTTTAACCCAGTAGTGGCAATGGTTTCCACCAGACAGTTATCTAACCCAGTGGTGGCCAATGGTTTCCATCAGACTATTATCTAACCCAGTAGTGGCAATGGTTTCCACCAGACAGTTATCTAACCCAGTAGTGGCCAATGGCTTGCACCAGACATTTATCTAACCCAGTGGTGGCAATTGTTTCCACCAGACAGTTATCTAACCCAGTAGTGGCCAATGGCTTGCACCAGACAGTTATCTAACCAAGTAGTGGCAATGGTTTCCACCAGACAGTAATCTAACCCAGTAGTGGCCAATGGCTTGCACCAGACAGTTATCTAACCCAGTAGTGGCCAATGGTTTCCATCAGACTGTTATCTAACCCAGTAGTGGCAATGGTTTCCACCAGACAGTTATCTAACCCAGTAGTGGCAATGGTTTCCACCAGACAGTTATCGAACCCAGTAGTGGCAATGGTTTTCACCAGACAGTTATCTAACCCAGTAGTGGCAATTGTTTCCACCAGACAGTTATCTAACCCAGTAGTGGCCGATGGCTTCCTCCAGACAGTTATATAACCCAGTAGTGGCCGATGGTTTCCACCAGACAGTTATCTAACCTAGTAGCGGCCAATGGTTTCCACCAGACAGTTATATAACCCAGTAGTGGCAATGGTTTCCACCAGTCAGTTATCTAACCCAGTAGTGGCCAATGGCTTGCACCAGACAGTTATCTAACCCAGTAGTGGCCAATGGCTTGCACCAGACAGTTATCTAACCCAGTAGTGGCCAATGGTTTCCATCAGACTGTTATCTAACCCAGTAGTGGCAATGGTTTCCACCAGACAGTTATCTAACCCAGTAGTGGCAATGGTTTCCACCAGACAGTTATCGAACCCAGTAGTGGCAATGGTTTTCACCAGACAGTTATCTAACCCAGTAGTGGCAATTGTTTCCACCAGACAGTTATCTAACCCAGTAGTGGCCGATGGCTTCCTCCAGACAGTTATATAACCCAGTAGTGGCCGATGGTTTCCACCAGACAGTTATCTAACCTAGTAGCGGCCAATGGTTTCCACCAGACAGTTATATAACCCAGTAGTGGCAATGGTTTCCACCAGTCAGTTATCTAACCCAGTAGTGGCCGATGGCTTCCTCCAGACAGTTATATAACCCAGTAGTGGCCGATGGTTTCCACCAGACAGTTATCTAACCTAGTAGCGGCCAATGGCTTTCGCCAGACAATTTTCTAACCCAGTAGTGGCCAATGGTTTCGACCAGACAACTGTCTATCTCAGTGGTGACCAAGGGTTTCGTCTAGACAGTCGTATAACTGACTTGTGCCCCGTGGCTTTAAGGGAGTACCGTGCAAACTTTCATTTAAATTGCACAATGAAAAGTGGTTTTTAAAGCATTCATAACTCGCCACCTAACCTCGCACATCGATGGACTTAACATAAGTGACTATCCGTATCTAACCACTGCACTGATTTAAACCTCATACCAACCAAAAAAAAAAAATCAACAAGATTTACGTAGTGGCAATTGGTGGTAATTCGTCAAACAAATGAACATCAACATCTGTCAACATCGACTACACTAAAAAATCCCCTCGACATGTAACAAATAGCTGAACTGAGCATACAATATTGGCTGAACAGTTTGGAATAGCCTTGTAGGCAATGCATGCGGTTGAAATGTGTGGTGATGTTTTCAGTGACATATTAATGATATATTAAGTTATATACAGTGTATTATATCCATACCCTAAAGGTGCGTGACCCTACTCCTCCTACAGTTAATGTTCTGTGTATTAGGGATTTTTACATCATTGGTGAAGAAGTTCTCCAAGAAATGTGACTTTACCTCCCCCACGTGAGTCATTTGTATTGATGGCTGTTGTCTGTATTTAACCCTCTCAGTGCCACGCCCCAATCAGATCGGCTCTCACTGCTCGCGCCAAAAGTGCCAAAGCCGATTCAATCTGCGCGCTGTTTATCTTATACAGTATTTGTAGATTTCTGTAGGCATATTTCCGTGATTATTTCATACTGTTGGAAAGGTGAGGTTCCAGGCTTGCCTGTGCGGTGTTTATTTTTTTCCTTCGAAGTCCGCTATGCGAGAGGTTTGAGTTTGTATTCACGCCGTCCCTTTGCGCTCCCCCAATCACAAGCGTTCCTGCCAAAATTGCAGTGCAGTTGTTTTCTTCTTGTTGAATTTTTGTGTCTACATATGTATCTAAGAACTATCTACAGCTGGAAACGTAGTGTTTTTACGAATATGACTCTTAGGTGTCCTTAATTTGGGTTCAAAACTGTTTTTCTTTTACAAAGAAAAGAAATGAAAGAAATGAAAAATTGAACAATTATCAGAAATAACCTCAATTAAAAAGGTTTAGATGCCGTATTTACTGTTATGAACATAATGTACAGTGAGTCCGGGAATGTTCTTTGCAGCGCCTACATGCGTCTGCGAGAGCTATCTACAGCAGTTACGTTGGTAGCACGGCTGCCGCTTGCATCATAACTAATAAACAGTAAACTTGGTACTCACAACAGCCATTCATAGCAGATGCTGGACCCATTCACAGTACATCATTCTTTTTCCGCAATCAAGTTTGTTTTAATTCATGAACCACGGTAATTTTATAAGGGAACAAACAACTGAAGCTTGTATCTTAAAGCTTTATGTGCTGTTGACTTAGAGATTCCTGTTTGTTGAGCCAATTTTTCGTGTTGATTTACTTGGACTACGCAGCATTATATCGGAGATTTCATCAAGTTTTTCATCTGTTAAAAGCGTAGGCCTTCCTGATACCAGTACATCGTGAACTGAGCCAGTCACACGAATTTTACTTACCAAATCCTGAACGGTATCACGGTTTGGATACTTTGAATTAGGAAACCGCGCCTGAAATCTTAATTTTAAATTTTCTGTAAACCAATCGCCTTTGCGAAAAACGTATTCCATCAAAAAATAAATTCCTCTCGGCACGCCGGAAGGCGGAGGTAGATTTCACCGGGCAAACTAGGGGATAGGCTATAATAGGCAAAATATGCAGGTTTTCGTAGTAGGATCAGACTTCATTTATTGCGAGAAAGTATTTTACAATTGGAGGTAAGTTAACATTTTTTCGTCATTCAATGCATACTTTTAAGATTTTACTGTCTTATGGGGATGGTAACCTTCTTGTCATTTGGGGTTAATTTTTATACTTGTGATCACACTGTCCTTATGCAAGGTTTGGAACTAATGTGTAACTATCTAACAGTCTGTTACTTCTTCACGCAAAATTTTATCTCCCGCAGAGATGTTGGTTGGTTCCTCAGTTTAGGGGCTGCGACAAGGTGGTCATGTAACACGTGTACATTGGGTGTGTGTAGAATCTGTCTGATAAACGGTGTTATTTGTGATGACTGTATTAGTCTGTAATTCAGGTAAGGTCTGCAGACGGTCAATTTTAAGTAGTAGTACCTAATTTTGTACCAAATACTAACGTCAACGACACCTAGCTGTGTACTTGGCTGCTAGATGCCACCGCAACCAGCAAATTGCAACGAACGTTGTAACTTCCCCTCCGAAGGAAAGCATGCTGACGGATTTTTAGCGCTCTTAGAAAATCCGGCGACTTTGTCCGGCTTTGAACCAGCACCTTGGGCATAGAAGTTCAGCATGCTACCAGTTAGCCGCTTCCCTCATAGTCAGATGGAACAAGAAGTTCCGTGACGAACTATAGAGCCTACTTTTCTTAAAATTAAGATTCATGCCATAGATTAATCTACAGTATATGAACCTATCTAGAATAATGACGAAATTAAGTGGGTAATATCGAAATGTTTTAATTAGTTCGAAATAAGGTATACTAGGCATAATGTAGCCTAATAGAGCAATACAGTTGGCAGCTCTGGTGACTGAATATATTCTTACTTCCATCTCCTAAGGTACAGAATACAAAATGTGGTTGAAGTCCAAAGGACGTTACAAGGATTTAGACATTGGATCTATTAGTACACGTAAAACCATGTTGGCAACAATGTCATGCGAGTGCTGGTCAGAAATAATCTGAAATATTATATATTTTTGAGCCAATTTTGGATGAAATCCATTTGTTGGTATAGAAGTTACATGAATTAAAAAATTGGTCCTATCAGCAGGCTTAGAATCATGTTGGTAGAACTGACGTATATAAGTTACTCCAAATTAATGTAAAATGTCGGGTAATTTATGTGTGCATAGTTTAAGGCTGTCGGCTTGCATACTTTCTGATATATTTGGATACAAAATAGAGAGCAATTATTAACAGTTGGCAGCCCTGGTGGCTCTTAAGAATACACTCAGTCATATATGTTTATGTACACATATTACATACAAAATTTGGTTGAAATCCAATTGATAGAGTAGAAGTTATATGCATTTAAAAATTGGACTTATCAGAAGGCTTACAATTATTTTGGCAACGCTGTCATGTATGGCCACCTGGATATTAAACTGAAATAGTATTATCTACATGTGGGCCAATTTTAGAATAGCTCCCATGTATACCTTCCAAGATATCCAACATGGAGCTCAAATTTCTAGTGCGTTTTTTTAGCAATTGGTAGCACTGGCATCTTTTTCAAATATGGGCCTGAGATATTCCGGTATACATCTTTACTCATACTAAATTTGGTTTCGATTGCTACAGCCGTTTAGGAGTTGATAGGGGGGGGGGCACACACACACAGCCAGACAGACAGAAGGACAGACACATTTTCCCGGATATATTTTATAAGTCTACTTTTTCCTAATTTTTGAAAAGTGTGAAAAGTAGGCTAAAAATGAATGTGATCTCGTCAATGGCGTTGTCTTGGCAACCACTGATAGCATGAAGTATAACATAAATTTCTCGCCAAATCAATACTTTTTACTTACATGAAATTTCTATAGGTACATGTTTCGAAAACACACAATGTTTTCTTCCTCAGCCCACTTATTGGTGTTAAACATCATATAACATGTAGTGAGGTTATCGATGTTATATAATGTTTAACACCAATAAGTGGGCTGAGGAAGAAAACGTGTGTTTTCGAAACATGTACCTATAGAATTTTTATGTAAGTAAAAAGTATTGATTTGGCAAGAAATTTATGTTATACTTCATGTTAACATGGTCAATACGGAACCTGGAATGAGAGCAATTAACCTCTGATAGATCATCCCTTATCAATTTAAAAGCGTTGTTATGGTAACCTCTGATGGCACTTGGCATTTTTTAAAATTCCGAAATCATTTTTCTCGTCCCTTGGCGTAATGGTGGGTCATATCAAAAATTCTTTCAGACAAAAGTTTTAGGTAATTATTAGGGGAATATTTTCCATTTTGTACGGTTTTGATATTGTGCCTATTAAGTGAGATATGATTAATGTTTCCCGAAAAACCCACTTTTTTCCACCCCTTTGGTCAATGGTTGGTGCTATCAAAAAACTTATTCGACATACATTTTTGGCACTTATCCGACACATATTATGAACTTTGAATGGATTCGATATTTCACGTATTAAGAGAGTTATAGCGAAATTTCACTTTTTCGAAAAAAGCCCCCCATTTTCACCCCCTTCGACCGATTTTGCCCATTAACGAACTCAACCGAGATTTTATAGGGATACATATTATGTAAAACATTCAAAGTGATTGGTGCAAAATTACGGCAGTTATCGTGTCCACAAAAACTGATATATATATATATATATATATATATATATATATATATATAGATACATATATACATAAATTATATATAAACTTTTGAACTGACGGTGGTTTTGGGGTCTGGGGGATGTGAAACGCGAAGATATGTCGAAAATTTCCGGAAGTCGAAACATGGTACCCATTGCAATAGTTAGCTTTCTAATGAAATCCACCTAAAACTCTCTCTTCAGTAGTAAACATTACCGCCTGTATACTGTTGCACTCTTCCAATCTATCTGAACGCTCGCTTACTGCAATACACACTGAGGTCATACAGGCTCGCACGCTTATCGCAATACACACTGACAGCCCACACGCGGGAGTCCTCCATTCAAGGACACAGTGCAGCCAACTAAACTTATGACTCAACCACTCGCAGCTGCACGTACCCACTGCGGAGTACATTCTCTGGCGTCCTGTAAGAAAGAATGAGGTATTGGCTATGACGAAAAGCAAAAATAATGATTCTGTCGTTGGAAATGTGGTATTTATGATTTTTTAGAATAGTCTGCATGACCATTGAAAGTGGCTTGGCATTCTTAGCAAGTATTTCAGGAAATGCCTTGGCACTCAGATTTTCCAAAATAAAATAATTCAGGATTATCCTGGTTAACCCTTGTTTGGTCGCGTGAAAAATGAAACGTATTTGGTCGCGCACGGTCAAAAAGACCGGGTATCATTAAAAACAGGATGGAGTTACTGAATCTTACTTTTTAGCCATGTTTGACTGCATAATAACAAATGAGAAAATTAAGTCTTGTTATGATAGACTGTCTTCTGCAGAAAGTTCGGGGTCTGAATGAGATTCCAAAAGTACAGTGACCGGCAAAAAAAAGTGGAACAGTTAAAAAAGTAATATAAATAGCATAAAATTAGCCACGAAAAAGATTTAATCACATTTTAAATGCTTTACACGCATTAGAACAAACATCTGAAACATCCGTGAATAGAAATTGATAATATGACATTTCTTAGGGTGGTTTATTACCACCAATTACCCCCGATCTTCGATGAGCCTATCTTAATGGTTTTGTGGCGGGAAGTGCACTGTAAGCGTTTACAGTTTATGAGTGTTGCCGCTCGCTTATTGTTGTTCTAGGGATAACAACTGGCATTTGTTGAACACATGTAAACCATTGTTATCCATTTTAGCAAGTTATCCATGTGCAGTTTACACTAAAACGTGCCTCTTAGCCGTGAAGGAGCTGCAGAGGCAGCTGCATTGGTGGAGGACAGCTGCAGCTTCCGTTTGTTGCTGAGGTCATCGGATCATCTCTCGGTAGCATTCACCGTGCAGTGCAATGATACAGAGAACTCCAAACTTACGACAGGAGACGAGGGTCAGGCCGTAGAAGATGCACATGTGCCAGGGCTGACAGATTTCTCACCCTGCAAGTTCTGCGTGATCGCCATACCACAGCAGTCCAGGGACGAAATCAACTGGAAAATGTCAGAAATGTGAGAGGGAGTGAGCGAACAGTAAGAAGAAGGTTTGAAGAAGTTCATCTTTCGCCCAGGAGACCTGCACGTGAATCACAGAGAGGCGCGTCTTCGCTTCGCAAGGCAGCATCTGGGATGGACCCACGAGCAGTGGGCCTCTGTTCTCTTCACTGACGAGAGTCGCTTTAATCTTAGATCTCCTGATGGAAGAGAAAGAGTGTGGAGAAGGCGCGGAGAGAGGTACACCCCTGTTGCTTTCTCCTCCAGGACTCGATTTGGAGGTGGCTCGGTTATGGTGTGGGGTGGCATCAACGTTTTGGCCCGCACTGAATTGATGTGCATCGATCACGCGACGCTCATTTCCCAAAGGTACATCGAAGAGATCCTGATGAACCATGTGATGCCCTTTGCGCCTTTCATAGGTCAGAATTTCATGCTGATGCAGGATAATGCCCGCCCTCATACTGCTCGCTGTGTTGTAAATATATGCAGGAAGTGGGGATTCAAACCCTGGACTGGCCAGCTCCTAGTCCTGACTTGAACCCCATCGAACATGTGTGGGATATGCTTGGAAGGAACGTCAGACAGTGTGACCCCACCACCTTGACACAACTGAGAACATCGCTGCTAGAGGAATGGGATCGCATCCCGGCAGATGCCATTCGACAAGTTGTGAACAGTATGTTTGAGCGTTTACAAGCTGTCATAGACGCTGAGGGTGGAAACACTTGTTTTTAGTGACCAGTGTTCTCGAGCATTGCAGTGCAAACATTAATACTGTTCTGTTTGGCAATACGTTTGATAAAAAAACAGCCAAAAAGAACATTACTAAAAAATAGAAAATTGTAAGATTTGCAAAATGTAATGAAATTTGTTAGTTTAAGCGTGTTGTGAAACATGTTTCGGTATTTTATGTAGCCAACCATCTAAAATTCACATGAATAATGCAAATATTGGAAAACCGATACATTTTAGTGGGATAAATTAAGAAATTACATAAAAAATTGAAGTGTTCCACTTTTTTTGCCGGTCAGTGTAGTTCCCTGATCCACTCTTCTTCTCTCTTGTCCATTTTACCACAAATAATAGTCAAAAGATGCAAACAAATACAAAACTGCACGCAAATTATACAATCTTAATTAGTCGCGTATAAGTGATGCTCGCCCTTGGTCGCTCAACGGAACTTGAGACCGGGTGGCGAAGCTTTTGCTTGTAACAATGGAGTGAATGGAGTGACACTGATAAGGGATGCGTGGTGTTGTAGGGTGAGGGGCAGGGGGAAGGTACTAGCAAGTGGAAAAACTTGGCGCTAAACCGAGTACATACAGAAGAAATAAACAATAGGCCCGGTCTAAAAGACCGTGGCGTGACCCATTGAGGATTAAAGCCCATTGTTTCTCCTTCATTTCCCTACTAAATGAAGTGTTCAATGTTCATAGATCTGATCTATTTGGCCCAACTAATACAGTAGTTAGGTAACTTAAAATGACATAAAAATGACCATGATAGCCAGATTCCTTGTTGACGTATTAATTATTTATTTGTTAATTCCCCATAAGGAGAGTGTTACAACACAATCAATGTTCATGTTTTATTCTGGCCCTTTCTTCTTTTTTCCCAAAAATCTCTCGTATAGGCTACACACTAAGCTTTCCATTTCTTTCCCGGTTGTCTACTTTTGGAGTTTGCTCAAACTTATGTTGTCTAAGTTTTACCATTTCGACTTCATCGTTATGCTTTGGTCTACCGTTATGCATTACGGTTACGTAGAGGAAATGTACTAAGGTTGCACTTGAGCGTATGACGTCATAATGTTGTTCAGTGCATATGCACCGCGTCTTAGTTTACTCCTGGGCTATGGCGTTATGCGATACGGAGACGGAGAGCGTACGACGTCATCATGTTGTTCAGTGCATGTGCACCGAGTCTGAGTTTACTCCTGGGCTATGGCGTTATGCGATACGTAGACGGAGAGCGCGTGACGTCATGCAGCAGAGTGCACCTCCCGCTCTCCGTTCCCCGCGCGGGAAGCCTAAGTTAAAGGGTAATGGAGTCTGTTGAAATAGTCCTGCCTTTCTAACATGTGTAGCATTTGTAGCATGAGTCATTTGAAATGATATAAAGTCTAGTCTTTCAGACTGGCAGTAATTTTTTTTTCTCTGTATGTGCTCCTGTCTGTCATGTCTTCTGTAGATATGTTTAGTTTCTTGAGGTCTTCCACGGTTTTCTTTACCCAATTGGTTTTTAGTGTACTATTCGTCACTATATTAAAAATGTTCGTGGTCAGTCTGTCTTCGGTCACCCTATGTATATGTCCATAAAATATTGCCCTCCTTTTCCTTATGATGTTTGTAATCGTCTCTGTCTGTTTGTACAGTTCTATTGTCGGTCTCTGTCGAATACATAGAATACGATGTGGTGGACTGTATAAAGAAATATATTTTACACTGTATGTACATGATTAAACACTGAACAAGTACAGAAGATATTACATGCGTGCTATGACACCATGTCCGGTAGCCACTGCTACCTGCTTGCAAGTGAGTCCTGCTTGACGCAGGTAAGAAAACGACCCTTCCTCTTAATGGGTCAACAACCCTCCAGCAGGGGGACCAACTGTCATTAGAGTATGTACAGTGCCAGAGTTGCCAACATACTCCCCCCCTTGAAATAGCAAATATTTCAAACAACAATTAAATACTGTCACTTTGTTCTATTAACTGGAATAAGAGTTGAAATAAACACTATGTACACAAACATTTAAACAATTCACTTCTCTTCACTCAACAATGGGCAAAGTCTTGACACTGCTCTTTTCAAAAGAGCTCCGCTGGGTGTTTTGATGGTAACAACCCTCGTAACTCCGTCGGTTCCTGGATGCACTGCTGCGACACGGCCCAGTTTCCAATGAGGTGGAGGCACGCCCTCTTCCTTCAGAACAACCAGAGTGTCGATTTGTGGGGATTGTCCGGGCGACCGCCATTTACAACGCTGTTGGAGTTGTCCGAGATATTCCTTGGACCATCGACGCCAAAATTGCTGGAACATAGCCTGAAGCAGTTGCCAGCGCTTCAGACTATTCAAGGGAGTCTGAGACACATCTTCTTCCACAGGAAGATGAAATGAGCCACCGATCAGGAGGTGGGATGGGGTTAATACTTCCGGATCATTGGGATCAGAGGATAGTGGGCAGAGGGGGCGCGAATTCAAAACTGCCTCTATCTGTACAAGCACTGTAGTCATTTCTTCAAACGACAATGCAGCATTTCCTACTATTCTCTTAAGGTGATACTTAGCAGATTTAACTGCAGCCTCCCACAACCCTCCGAAGTGAGGTGAGCCAGGAGGACTAAAATGCCACTGAATCCCCTTCTCAGTAGCAAAGCTTATGAGTGACTGCTTGGTATTCATATCATTAAAGAATTTCTTTAGCTCACGTGATGCACCTACGAAATTAGTTGCGTTGTCAGTGAATATGTGGGTGCAAGTTCCTCGTCTAGCCATGAATCTTTTCAGTGATGCTAAAAAAGCAGCTGTAGACAGATCGCTTACAAGTTCAATATGTACAGCCTTTGTGGCAAAACAAACAAACATAGCTATATATGCCTTAATCCGAGCGCCCTTCCTGGAGGAAGGCCGTAAATATACTGGGCCACAGAAATCTATTCCTGAAGATGCAAATGGTCGACTGGGAACTACTCTCCTTTCAGGTAGCGATCCCATTATCGGTTGATACGGCCGAGACGAGAATTGAAAACACGTCTTACATCGATACACTGCTTTTCGAGCACCGTTCCTCCCACATAGAGGCCAGTATTGCTGTCGCATCATTGTCAATAAAGTCTGAGCTCCAGCATGAAGAAAAACAAAATGAAAATGATCAAATAACATTATTGTAATGCGATGATTGCCAGGTAATAAAATAGGATGTCTTCTGTTGACCGATAGTTTAGTATTTTGCAGACGGCCTCCTACCCGTAACAGACCCTGCTCATCCAAATACGGTGCTAATCCATGTAATTTGCTTCCCTTGGGTAGTGGCAAATTTTGTTTGAGAGCCTTTATGTCTTGTGAAAATTCAGAATCTTGCGCAATTTTACACCATAAATACTTAGCCTGCTCTAGTTCTACCGGATTAAGAGCACCTGTTTGTCTGTCTGTTTTAGTTTTAAGATTTTTGATAAATCTGAGCACGAGAGCTGTTATTCTAATCAGCTTGCTCCAGGAAGAGTATCTGTTAATCAGATTCGATCCAAGGGATTCTGTAGATGACACTAGAACGATTTTAGTTTTCCTAACTTCAGGTAATTCTTGAGAGCTATGCCTCTGCTGTGAACGCCATTCGTCTTTATTATCTGAAAGCCAAGATGGTCCCGATAACCAAAATGATGAATTTAACAGCTTCTCCGCGGTAACTCCTCTCGAGATCATATCTGCTGGGTTATGATGAGTAGAGACGTGCTGCCAACAATCAATATTTGTCAACTGTTGAATCTGCGACACTCGATTAGCGACGTATGTTTTCCACTGGTGTGGATGGCCCGAAATCCATGCTAATGCTATTGTGGAGTCAGTCCAACAAAAACACTTGTCTTTAGTTACGTTTATGGATCTCATGACTCTTTCGACCAACTGAGCAAGTAATACAGCACTGCATAGTTCTAATCTTGGTAAAGTTACTGAGCCTAATGACGCAACGCGAGACTTGGAACACAATAAGTGAACTGTTATTTTACCATCTCCTGTCTGAGATCTTACATAAACACAAGCGCCGTAAGCAATCTGAGACGCGTCACAAAATCCATGAATTTCATACTCCACAAATTCTACTGCCCTAACATGACGAGGCACTTTGAACTCCTTCAATTTAGCAATATCCTGCATATAACGAATCCATTTAATTTGAAGTTCTATTGTGAGAACGTCGTCCCAATTTAGGTTCATTTGCCACAGTTGCTGGACGAAAATCTTACCCTTAATCAATACTGGGGCCAAAAGCCCTAAGGGGTCAAATATTTTAGCCAGGTCTGATAGAATTATTCTTTTGTTTATCTGTGTCGAACTGAAATCACTTCTCAACTCAAACTGAAAAGTGTCTGTGATGGGTTTCCAAGATAGCCCCAACAACTTCAAGTCTTCACCCTCATCTACCTTAATAATGTACTTGGGATCTGTTTCGTGGTTAGAAATGCTCGATAGTACATTGGGCTCATTCGAACACCATTTTCTTAAGGTAAAACCCGCACTGGATAAAATATCTGAAACACACTTGTGAGTGGTTCTTAAGCCGTCAGTTGATTCACAACCTGTCATTAAATAGTCAACATAAAAATCCCGCCGTATTACATTCGAAGCTTCAGGAAATTCCTCCTTAGTGTCATTCGCCAATTGAGAGAGGCATCTCGTGGCCAGGAAGGGTGCACATGACGTGCCATATGTGACTGTTTTGAGACGATAATGTTTAAGCTCGTCCTTAGGGGACTCCCTCCACACGATACGCTGAAAGTCAGTATGTGCAGGTTCTATGAGGACCTGCCGATACATTTTTTCTATGTCAGCGGTCAATACATAGCGATGCAAGCGAAATCTAGCCAATATTGAAAATAAATCATCTTGAACGATCGGTCCTACTAATAACAAATCATTGAGGGATAATACAGAATCGCCCTTCGAGCTGCCATCAAATACCACGCGAGTGCGCGTTGTCAATGAATTACCCTTAAATACACAATGATGCGGAAGGTAGTACTGTAATGGTTTGTTTATCTCATTACTGGGAATTTCCTCCATATGATCCAGGTCAGTGTACTCTCTCATAAACTGTACGTACTCCGACTTGACTTGGGGCTGCCTTTCAAAACGCTTCTCTAGGCTGTGAAACCGTCTAATTGCCTCATTAACATTGCTACCTAGCTGACTCGGGTCCTCTTTAAGGAGTAGTGGGACTATGAACCTACCCTGAGGATTCCTTCTGTGACCGTCAGTAAATAGCCTCTCACTAATCTCTTGCTCAGAATGTCCTTGGCCAAGCAGTGCTTTCCCCGGCTCATTGAATATCTTACCTGACACAAAGAGGCAGGAAGAACTGTTATCTGCGTGCTTTTCAGACAAACCAACACTACCTGCTGCTACCCAGCCAAGAGCCGTGTTGCGAAACAACGGTAGTTTGTTTGAGAAACTGTCGAGCTGAAATTGTTCTGCGCCGATAAGATCGTAAAAGAATTCTGCTCCAATGAGAATGTCTATGGATGATGACACATTAAATTGAGGATCCGCAAGGTTTTCTAATATAAACTCTGGAATACTCCAATCTGTGATGTTGATATTTTTAGTGGGTAAGCACTGACCAGTAATTGAAGGTATTACGTGAAATGTCATGATTCGTTCAAAGGAACCGAACCGCGAAGAAATCTTTGTTCTTACCACCGACCCCACCTTGATGGTAGTGTTATGCAACCCATGTATCGGAATATTAGTCATTGTCTTTAACAATCGTAATTGATGAGCTAATTCCCTGGTTATGAAGTTGAGTTGCGAGCCGCTGTCTAACACTACCCGAGCATGACGGGTTTTTCCCTCTGAATTGTTGACATTCACTACTGCTGTCGACAACAATACATGAGAGGAAACATCATTGTTGTGATTGTGCAATGAAACAGCATTACTACTATGTTGCTCATTAAGGGGAGACAATGAAGTATTATTGGACACAATACTCTTGTTTGAAGTTTGACTATTATTGTGGTTCGGTGACCCTTGGTCCCTGTGAAGCAAGGTGTTGTGTTTATCCTTGCACAGCTTACAACATGAACGAGTGCACTCGTAAGCGAAGTGATTTCCAGACAGGCAATTAACACAGAGCTTATGCTTCTTGATCACCCGCCATCTGTCATAAACACCCATAGAAGTGAAGGTTCTGCATCTAAATATGGGATGTTCCTCCGTGCAAAGCGGGCATTTCTGATTTTTCTGTGAAAGGAAACAATTTTTTCTTGGGTTCGTGAATGGCCTCGGTTTGAAACCAGATGCATTCGGTTTAGATGAAACGCCTACCTGCTTCAGCTGTTTTGTGCGATCACAATTCTTAGTTTCGATCGATTCCAATGCATTACATGTTTCGAGTAGAAATTTGTCCAGTGTCTGATACGATGGAAGATCAAAGGTTGGTAACGAGGTCTCCCATTTTTTTAATGTTTCAGCGTCAAATCTGCTTGTTATTAAATGTATCAAAATGGCATCTAATTGTTCTTCACAAGACAGACCAAGCGCTGATAGCGACTGTATGTGCCTTCTGAAGCCGTCATACAAGTCTCTTAATGCCTTGGAAGATTCTACTTCTATTTTGTTAATCTGAAGGACCGAATTAATGTGGGAGGAAACAATTGCTCGCCGGTTATTGAACCTTTCATTTAACAGGTTCCACGCTATGTCGTAATTCGCTGCAGATATTTCTAGAGACTGTAACACGTCTGCCGCCCTGCCTGATACCACTGATTTTAGGTAGTGAAATTTCTGTATTTTTGACAGATTTGCATCTTCATGAATGAGATTCTTAAAGGTATCGGCAAAATTGGGCCATTCTAAATAATCACCTGCGAATGTAGGTAAACTTATTTGAGGCAGTTTAACTGAACGTGTTTGCGAACTGGAAGTTGATTCACCAATAGAATCACTTAGCGAAGTTGCTGACTTGGAAATTGCACTGTTTATGGATCTTATAAGACCAGATGTTTTGAAGTATTGCTCCTCAAAGTCGGAGCGATAAGATTCTTGTTCTGCTTGAAATGATTCATCCTCTTTCAAATCCTCTTTTTGTGATTGAACTGTTTCACATTCTTCCCAGATTTTTGATAAGTGAGCCCGTCGATCTTCCAACTGATCTACGTCCTTAGATTGAGAATCTAATTTCTCTACGAAGCCTTGTATGCGAGATAAGCTAGCCTTTAACCTACCCCTTTTGCTACACAGTGATTTTATCTTTTGTTCCATTTTTCACTAGCAATTCCCAATAAACTGCTGAATGATATAAAATCACAATAGACCAAATGCATGTACGTAAAAGAATGACAAAACGAAAAGACAAATACCTAACATATTTACATAATACAAAGATGAACTCCTGGTTTTGTTTCAAAGAGTTGCGGGAAAACTGCGTACAAATAACATACAGTATTACGGGTGAAATCATGTGTGATCACTAGCAATACCAATACATTGCAAGTACAAACGAACAGTTTTGAATGGAGAAACAAAGGAATGCATATGAGTCACAAGGAATAATTAAGGATGATCGGTGACTTACCAGGATGATGAATTCTGTTGTCCAGTAGTCGCCATGCCGCCAGCAACCCACGGCATTCGTGCGAAGCCATGCTGTCTTGGGATCACAGAGTTCAATTTTCACTGTTTTCCTTGCCATCTAATCGTGCCCGGAGGACCAAAACTTATTTCGAATACATAGAATACGATGTGGTGGACTGTATAAAGAAATATATTTTACACTGTATGTACATGATTAAACACTGAACAAGTACAGAAGATATTACATGCGTGCTATGACACCATGTCCGGTAGCCACTGCTACCTGCTTGCAAGTGAGTCCTGCTTGACGCAGGTAAGAAAACGACCCTTCCTCTTAATGGGTCAACAACCCTCCAGCAGGGGGACCAACTGTCATTAGAGTATGTACAGTGCCAGAGTTGCCAGAAGTCTCTTTATCCATATTCCCTCTTTCTGAACTGGCCCGTAAGGTAGATCTTTCTCAGAAAATTTCTTTCTTGTTTTTCTAATTCCTTATTGCTGTTCGTCCCTTGATTGCTGTTGTTTCTGAAGCGTATAAGGCCTCTGGTAAGACTACTGTACGATAATGTCATAATTTGGCATTGATGGAAATACTGTTTTTATTGGGTTCCGTGTAAGTCGGTGTTATGGAACCATACCGGTTTCGGTCACATTGTGGTAACTGTGCAGTAACATACAGCTTAATAACATTTTTGTCCTAATAGACGATACTGAAAATATTTTTGTTCCAAAAGCTCACAGAGTAAAATTTCAAAAAAACAGATTTACAATTTATTTTTTACAAATTTGGTTTTTGAAATATTACTCTGTGAGCTTTTGGAACAAAAAAATTATATATCTTCTTATTCTTCTTCTTCTGCTTCTTCTTCTTTTACGGCCTCATGGGACCACTTCAGTCAATCATTTCTTGGTCCTTTTCTTCAGTAAGTTTTCTTTCCGAGTCGCCCAGTAGCTTTTCATTCGCTCTGATCTTCTCAGGCGTTCCTCATCTGTAAATACCCTTTTTACTGTATGACGTTTGTCTATTTTTGCTTGAAATCTTACTTTTATATCTTTCATTTTTATTTAAAATTTTTTGTTTTGTTTTGCAAGTCATCCAAGGTTATTTCTAATTCTTTCATAAATATTATCTTCTATGATGACAACAAATGTATTAAGTTGTATGTTATGTCTTCATCACGCAGAAGGAGGTACAATATGACCGAAATAGGTACGGTATCAATCTACTAAATATCGACTTAAGGTAATAAATAGTTTATTATAATAGGTGATTTAATTTAAAATATTACTGTGTCATGAATTCAAATTTCTAAAACATGTTTATTCTAATTCATTTCTAGTGATGGCTCGACCAGAACCCAGTGAACCTTCAGGTGTGCAGGTTATTCGCTCTGGCGGATTCTTTCCTGTTTTAAGTTACCAGCGACCAAATCAACATGGCCTTCTAATGACCCACACGGTCACAACATCCATTGGTTAGTGCATTATTATTTTACAAGTTATGAAACAAATTCAACTTATACTCAAGTACTGTCTATGGGGTTGATGGCAAAGTTGTCGTAGCCTCTAGAGTGAATTCATAACAAAACAACTACCAGTACTGAGAATCAGATCTAACCCAGTAGTGACAATAGTTTCCACCAGACAGTTATCTAACTCAGTGGCAGCCAATGGTTCCCACCAGACAGTTATCTAACTCAGTGGCAGCCAATAGTTCCCACCAGACAGTTATCTAACTCAGAGGCAGCCAATGGTTCCCACCAGACAGTTATCTAACTCAGTGGCAGCCAATGGTTCCCACCAGACAGTTATCCAGCACAGTAGTGGCCAATGGTTCCCACCAGACAGTTATCCAGCACAGTAGTGGCCAATGGTTACCACCAGTCAGTTATCTAACTCAGTGGTGGCCCAATGGTTTCCACCAGACAGTTATCTAACCCAGTAGTGGCCAATGGTTTCCACCAGACAGTTATCTAACCCAGTGGTGGCCAATGGTTTCCATCAGACAGTTATCTAACCCAGTAATGGCAATGGTTTCCACCAGACAGTTATCTAACCCAGTGGTGGCCAATGGTTCCCACCAGACATTTATCAAGCACAGTTGGCCATGGTTTCCACCAGACAGTTATCTAACCCAGTGGTGGCCAGGGTTTCCACCAGACAGTTACCTAACCCTGTGGAGACAATGGGTTCCACCAGACAGATATCTAGCAAATTGGGAATGGTTCCCAACAGACAGTTATCTAACCCAGTAGTGGCAATGGTTTCCACCAGACAGTTATCTAACACAGTGGTGGCAATGGTTTGCACCAGACAGTTATCTAACCCAGCAGTGGCCAATGGTTTCCACCAGACAGTTATCTAACCCAGTAGTGGCAATGGTTTCCATCAGACTGTTATCGAACCCAGTAATGGCAATGGTTTCCACCAGACAGTTATCTAACCCAGTGGTGGCCAATGGTTCCCACCAGACATTTATCAAGCACAGTTGGCCATGGTTTCCACCAGACAGTTATCTAACCCAGTGGTGGCCAGGGTTTCCACCAGACAGTTACCTAACCCTGTGGAGACAATGGGTTCCACCAGACAGATATCTAGCAAATTGGGAATGGTTCCCAACAGACAGTTATCTAACCCAGTAGTGGCAATGGTTTCCACCAGACAGTTATCTAACACAGTGGTGGCAATGGTTTGCACCAGACAGTTATCTAACCCAGCAGTGGCCAATGGTTTCCACCAGACAGTTATCTAACCCAGTAGTGGCAATGGTTTCCATCAGACTGTTATCGAACCCAGTAGTGGCAATGGTTTCCACCAGACAGTTATCTAACCCAGTATTGGCAATGGTTGCCATCAGACAGTTATCTAACCCTGTGGTTGTCAATGGCTTCCTCCAAACAGTTATCTAAGCTAGTAGTGGCTAATGGTTTCCACCAGACAGTTATCTAACCCAGTGGTGGCCAATGGCTTCCTCCAGACAGTTATATAACCCAGTAGTGGCCGATGGCTTCCACCAGACGGTTATCTAACCTAGTAGCGGCCAATGGCTTGCACCAGACAGTTATCTAACCCAGTAGTGGCCAATGGTTTCGACCCGACAACTGTGTATCTCAGTAGTGACCAAGGGTTTCGTCTAGACCGTCGTATAACTCACTTGTGCCCCGTGGCTTTAAGGGAGTACCGTGCAAACTTTCATTTAAATTGCACAATGAAAAGTGGTTTTTAAAGCATTCATAACTCGCCACCTAACCTCGCACACCGATGGACTTAACATAAGTGACTATCAGTATCTAACCACTGCACTGATTTAAACCTCATACCAACAGAAAAAAAACAACAAGTGGCAATTGGTGGTAACTCATCAAACAAATGAACATCAACATCTGTCAACATCGACTACACTAAAAAAATCCCCTCGACATGTAACAAATAGCTGAACTAAGCATACAATATTGGCTGAACAGTTTGGAATAGCCTTGTAGGCAATGCATGCGGTTGAAATGTGTGGTGATGTTTTCAGTGACATATTAATGATATATTAAGTTATATACAGTGTATTATATCCATACCCTAAAGTTGCGTGACCCAACTCCTCCTTCAGTTAATGTTCTGTGTATTAGGGATTTTTACATCATTGGTGAAGAAGTTCTCCAAAAAATGTGACTTTGCCTCCCCCACGTGAGTCATTTGTATTGATGGCTGTTGTCTGTATTTAACCCTCTCACTGCTCGCGCCAAAAGTGCCAAAGCCGATTCAATCTGCGCGCTGTTTATCTTATACAGTATTTGTAGATTTCTGTAGGCATATGTCCGTGATTATTTCATACTGTTGGAAAGGTGAGGTTCCAGGCTTGCCTGTGCGGTGTTTATTTTTTTCCTTCGAAGTCCGCTATGCGATAGGTTTGAGTTTGAATTCACGCCCCCCCTTTGCGCTCCCCGATCACGCGCGTTCCTGCCAAAATTGCAGTGCAGTTGTTTTCTTCTTGTAGAATTTTTGTGTCTACATATGTATCTAAGAACTATCTACAGCTGGAAACGTAGTGTTTCTACGAATATGACTCTTAGGTGTCCTTAATTTCGGCTCAAAACTGTTTTTTTTTACAAAAAAAAAAGAAATGAATAATTGAACAATTATCAGAAATAACCTCAATTAAAAAGGTTTAGATGCCGTATTTACTGTTATGAACATAATGTACAGTGAGTCCGGGAATGTTCTTTGCAGCGCCTACATGCGTCTGCGAGAGCTATCTACAGCAGTTACGTTGGTAGCACGGCTGCCGCTTGCATCATAACTAATAAACAGTAAACTTGGTACTCACAATAGCCATTCATAGCAGATGCTGGACCCATTCACAGTACATCATTCTTTTTCCGCAATCAAGTTTGTTTTAATTCATGAACCACGGTAACTTTATAAGGGAACAAACAACTGAAGCTTGTATCTTACAGCTTTATGTGCTGTCGACTTAGAGATTCCTGTTTGTTGAGCTAATTTTCGTGTTGATTTACTTGGACTACGCAGCATTATATCGGAGATTTCATCAAGTTTTTCATCTGTTAAAAGCGTAGGCCTTCCTGATACCAGTACATCGTGAGCCTGTCACACGAATTTTACTTACCAAATCCTGAACGGTATCATGGTTTGGATACTTTGAATTAGGAAACCGCGCCTGAAATTTTAATTTTACATTTTCTGTAAACCAATCGCCTTTGCGAAAAACGTATTCCACCAAAAAAACTCTCTCTTCAGTAGTAAACATTACCGCCTGTATACTGTTGCACTCTTCCAATCTATCTGAACAGTCGCTTACTGCAATACACACTGAAGTCATACAGGCTCGCTCGCTTATCGCAATACACACTGACAGCCCACACGCGGGAGTCCTCCATTCAAGGACACAGTGCAGCCTACTAAACTTATGACTCAACCACTCGCAGCTGCACGTACCCACTGCGGAGTACATTCTCTGGCTCCCTGTAAGATAGAATGAGGTATTGGCTATGACGCAAAGCAAAAATAATGATTCTGTCGTTGGAAATGTGGTATTTATGATTTTTTCGAATAGTCTGCATGACCATTGAAAAAGGCTTGGCATTCTTGGCAAGTATTTCAGGAAATGCCTTGGCACTCAGATTTTCCAAAATAAAATAATTCAGGATTATCCTGGATAACCCTTGTTTGGTCGCGTGAAAAATGAAACATATTTGGTCGCGCATGGTTAAAAAGACCGGGCATCATCAAAAGCAGGATTGAGTTACTGAATCTTACTTTTTAGCCATGTTTGACTGCATAATAACAAATGAGAAAATTAAGTCTAGCTATGGTAGACTGTTTTCTGCAGAATGTTCGGGGTCTGAATGAGATTCCAAAAGTACAGTGACCGGCAAAAATGTGGAACAGTTAAAGAAAGTAATATAAATAGCATAAAATTAGCCATGAAAAAGATTTAATCACATTTTAAATGCTTTACACGCATTAGAACAAACATCTGAAACATCCGTGAATAGAAATTGATAATATGACATTTCTTAGGGTGGTTTATTACCACCAATTACCCCCGATCTTCGATGAGCCTATCTTAATGGTTTTGTGGCGGGAAGTGCACAGTAAGCGTTTACAGTTTATGAGAGTTGCCGCTCGCTTATTGTTGTTCTAGGGATAACAACTGGCATTTGTAGAACACATGTAAACCATTGTCATCCATTTTAGCAAGTTATCCATGTGCAGTTTACACTAAAACGTGCCTCTTAGCCGTGAAGGAGCTGCAGAGGCAGTTGCATTGGTGGAGGATAGCTGCAGCTTCCGTTTGTTGCTGAGGTCATCGGATCATCTCTCGGTAGCATTCACCGTGCAGTGCAACGATACAGAGAACTCCAAACTTACGACAGGAGACGAGGGTCAGGCCATAGAAGATGCACAAGTGCCAGGGATGACAGATTTCTCACCCTGCAAGTTCTGCGTGATCGCCATACCACAGCAGTCCAGGCACGAAATCAACTGGAAAATGTCAGAAATGTGAGAGTGAGTGAGCGAACAGTAAGAAGAAGGTTTGAAGAAGTTCATCTTTTGTCCAGGAGACCTGGACGTGGACCCCCACTCGAACGACATCACAGAGAGGCGCGTCTTCGCTTCCCAAGGCAGCATCTGGGATGGACCCACGAGCAGTGGGCCTCTGTTCTCTTCACTGACGAGAGTCGCTTTAATCTTAGATCTCCTGATGGAAGAGAAAGAGTGTGGAGAAGGCGCGGAGAGAGGTACTGCCCTGTTGCTTTCCCCTCCAGGACTCCATTTGGAGGTAGCTCGGTTATGGTGTGGGGTGGCATCAACGTTTTGGCCCGCAGTGAATTGATGTGCATCAATCACGCGACGCTCATTTCCCAAAGGTGCATCGAAGAGATCCTGATGAACCATGTGATGCCCTTTGCGCCTTTCATAGGTCAGAATTTCATGCTGATGCAGGATAATGCCCGCCCTCATACTGCTCGCTGTGTTGTACAATATCTTCAGGAAGTGGGGATTCAAACCCTGGACTGGCCAGCTCGTAGTCCTGACTTGAACCCCATCGAACATGTGTGGGATATGCTTGGAAGGAACGTCAGACAGTGTGACCCCACCACCTTGACACAACTGAGAACATCGCTGCTGGAGGAATGGGATCGCATCCCGGCAGATGCCATTCGACAAGTTGTGAACAGTATGCCTGAGCATTTACAAGCTGTCATAGACGCTGAGGGTGGAAACACTTGTTTTAGTGTCACCAGTGTTCTCGTGCATTGCAGTGCAAATATTAATACTGTTCGGTTTGGCAATACGTTTGATAAAAAAAACAGCCAAAAAGAACATTACTAAAAAATAGAAAATTGTAAGATTTGCAAAATGTAATGGAATTTGTTAGTTTAAGCGTGTTGTCAGACATGTTTCGGTATTTTATGTAGCCAACCATCTAAAATTCACATGAATAATTCAAATATTGGAAAACCGATACATTTTAGTGGAATAAATTAAGAAATTACATAAAAAATTGAAGTGTTCCACTTTTTTTTGCCGGTCAGTGTAGTTCCCTGATCCACTCTTCTTCTCTCTTGTCCATTTTACCACAAATAATAGTCAAAAGATGCAAACAAATACAAAACTGCACGCAAATTATACAATCTTAATTAGTCGCGTATAAGTGATGCTCGCCCTTGGTCGCTCAACGGAACTTGAGACCGGATGGCGAAGCTTTTGCTTGTAACAATGGAGTGAATGGAGTGACACTGATAAGGGATGCGTGGTGTTGTAGGGTGAGGGGCAGGGGGAAGGTACTAGCAAGTGGAAAAACTTGGCGCTAAACCGAGTACACACAGAAGAAATAAACAATAGGCCCGGTCTAAAAGACCGTGGCGTGACCCATTGAGGGTTAAAGCCCATTGTTTCTCCTTCATTTCCCTACTAAATGAAGTGTTCAATGTTCATAGATCTGATCTATTGGCCCAACTAATACAGTAGTTAGGTAACTTAAAATGACATAAAAATGACCATGATAGCCAGATTCCTTGTTGACGTATTAATTATTTATTTGTTAATTCCCCATAAGGAGAGTGATACAACACAATCAATGTTCATGTCTTATTCTGGCCCTTTCTTCTTTTTTCCCAAAAATCTCTCGTACAGGCAACACACTATGCTTCCTCTTTCTCCCCTCAGTCCACTTCTTTCCCGGTTGTCTACTTTTGGAGTTTCCTCAAACTTATGTTGTCTAAGTTTTATCATTTCGACTTCATCGTTATGCTTTGGTCTACCGTTATGCATTACGGTTACGTAGAGGAAATGTACTAAGGTTGCACTTGAGCGTATGACGTCATCATGTTGTTCAGTGCATAAGCACCGAGTCTTAGTTTACTCCTGGGCTATGGCGTTATGCGATACGGAGACGGAGAGCGTATGACGTTATCATGTTGTTCAGTGCATGTGCACCGAGTCTGAGTTTACTCCTGGGCTATGGCGTTATGCGATACGCAGACGGAGAGCGCGTGACGTCATGCAGCAGAGTGCACCTCCCGCTCTCCGTTCCCCGCGCGGGAAGCCTAAGTTAAAAGGTAATGGAGTCTGTTGAAATAGTCCTGCCTTTCTAACATGTGTAGCATTTGTAGCATGAGTCATTTGAAATGATATAAAATCTAGTCTTTCAGACTGGCTATAACTTTTTTTTCTCTGTATGTGCTCCTGTCTGTCATGTCTTCTGTAGATATGTTTAGTTTCTTGAGGTCTTCCACGGTTTTCTTTACCCAATTGGTTTTTAGTGTACTATTCGTCACTATATTAAAAATGTTCGTGGTCAGTCTGTCTTCGGTCACCCTATGTATATGTCCATAAAATATTGCCCTCCTTTTCCTTATGTTGTTTGTAATCGTCTCTGTCTGTTTGTACAGTTCTATTGTCGGTCTCTTTATCCATATTCCCTCTTTCTGAACTGGCCCGTAAGGTAGATCTTTCTCAGGAATTTTCTTTCTTGTTTTTCTAATTCCTTGATTGCTGTTCGTCCCTTGATTGCTGTCGTTTCTGAAGCGTATAAGGCCTCTGGTAAGACTACTGTACGATAATGTCATAATTTGGCATTGATGGAAATACTGTTTTTATTGGGTTCCGTGTAAGTCGGTGTTATGGAACCATACCGGTTTCGGTCACATTGTGGTAACTGTGCAGTAACATACAGCTTAATAACATTTTTGTCCTAATATACGATACTAAAAATATTTTTGTTCCAAAAGCTCACAAAGTAAAATTTCAAAAAAACAGATTTACAATTTATTTTTTACATATTTGGTTTTTGAAATATTACTCTGTGAGCTTTTGGAACGAAAAAAATTATATATCTTCTTATTCTCCTTCTTCTGCTTCTTCTTCTTCTTTTACGGCCTCATGGGACCACTTCAGTCAATCGTTTCTTGGTCCTTTTCTTCAGTAAGTTTTCTTTCCGAGTCGCCCTGTAGCTCTTCATTCGCTCTGATCTTCTCAGGCGTTCCTCATCTGTAATTACCCTTTTTACTGTATGATGTTTGTCTATTTTTGCTTGAAATCTTATTTTTATATCCTTCAGTTTTTTAAATACTTTGTTTTGTTTTGCAAGTCATCCAAGGTTATTTCTAATTCTTTCATAAATAGTATCTTCTATGATGACAACAAATGTATTAAGTTGTATGTTATGTCTTCACCACGCAGAAGGATGTCACAATATGACCGAAACCAGTACGGTATCAATCTACTAAATATTGACCTAAGGTAATAAGTAGTTTATTATAATAGGTAACTTAATTCAAACTATTACTGTGTCATGAATTCATATTTCTAAAACATGTTTATTCGAATTCATTTCTAGTGATGGCTCGACCAGAACCCAGTGAACGTTCAGGTGTGCAGGTTATTCGCACTGGCGGATTCTTTCCTGTTTTAAGTTACCACCGACCAAATCAACATGGCCTTCTAATGACCCACACGGTCACAAGATCCATAGGTTAGTGCATTATTATTTTACAAGTTATGAAACACATTCAAATTATACTCAAGTATTGTCTGTGGGGCTGATGACAAAGTTGTCGTAGCCTCTAGAGCGAATTCATAACAAAACAACTACCAGTACTGAGAGGCAGATCTAACCCAGTAGTGACAATAGCTTCCACCAGACAGTTATCTAACTCAGTGGCAGCCAATGGTTCCCACCAGACAGTTATCTAACTCAGTGGCAGCCAATAGTTCCCACCAGACAGTTATCTAACTCAGTGGCAGCCAATGGTTTCCACCAGACAGTAATCTAACTCAGTGGCGGCCAATGGTTCCCACCAGACATTTATCTAACCCAGTGGCAGACAGTGGTTCCCACCATACAGTTATCTAACTAAGTGGCAGCCAATGGTTCCCACCAGACAGTTATCTAACTCAGTGGCGGCCAATGGCTCTCACCAGACAGTTATCTAACTCAGTGGCAGCCAATGGTTCCCACCAGACAGTTATCTAACTCAGTGGCAGCCAATGGTTCCAACCAGACAGTTACCTAACTCAGTGGCAGCCAATGGTTCCCACCAGACAGTTATCTAACTCAGTGGCGGCCAATGGTTCCCACCAGACAGTTATCTAACTCAGTGGGAGCAAAGGATTCCACAGTTATCTAACCCAGTGATGGCCAATGGTTTCCACCAGACAGTTATCTAACCCAGAGGTGGCAATGGTTACCACCAGACATTTATTTAACTCAGTGGTGGCCAATGAATTCCACCAGACAGTTATCTAACCCAGTGGTGGCCAATGGTTCCCACCAGACAGTTATCTAAGCCAGTGGTGGCCTATGGTTCCCACTAGACAGTTATCTAACCCAGTGGAGGCAGAGTTTTCCACCAGACAGTTATCTAACACAGTGGTGGCCAATGGTTTCTACCAGACAGTTATCCAACCCAGTAGTGGCAATGGTTTCCACCAGACAGTTATCTAATCCAGTGGTGGCCAATTGTTTCCACCAGACAGTTATCTAGCACAGTAGTGGCCATGGCTACAACCAGACAATTATCTAACCCAGTGGTGGCAATGGTTTCCACCAGACAGTTACCTAACCCAGTGGTGGCAATGGTTTCCACCAGAAAATTATCTAGCAAATTGGGAATGGTTCCCTACAGACAGTTATCAAACCCAGTAGTGGCAATGGTTTCCACATGACAGTTATCTATCCCAGTGGTGGCAATGGATTCCGCCAGACAGTTATCTAAACCTGCAGTGGCCAATGGGTTCCACCAGACAGTTATCTAACCCAGTGGTGGCCAATGGTTTCCATCAGACTATTATCTAACCCAGTGGTGGACAATGGTTCCCACCAGACAGTTATCTAGCACAGTAGAGGCCATGGTTTCCACCAGACAGTTAACTAACCCTTTGGTGGCAATGGTTTCCACCAGACAGTTACCTAACCCAGTGGTGGCAATGGTTTCCACCAGACAGAGTTCTAGCAAATTGGGAATGGTTCCCAACAGACAGTTATCTAACCCAGTAGTGGTAATGGTTTCCACCAGACAGTTATCTAATCCAGTGGTGGCTATGGTTAGCACCAGACAGTTATTTAACCCAGTAGTGGCAATGGTTTCCACCAGACAGTTATCTAACCCAGTGGTGGCCAATGGTTTCCATCACACTATTATCTAACCCAGTAGTGGCAATGGTTTCCACCAGACAGTTATCTAACCCAGTAGTGGCCAATGGCTTGCACCAGCCATTTATCTAACCCAGTGGTGGCAATTGTTTCCCCCAGACAGTTATCTAACCCAGTAGTGGCCAATGGCTTGCACCAGACAGTTATCTAACCAAGTAGTGGCAATGGTTTCCACCAGACAGTAATCTAACCCAGTAGTGGCCAATGGCTTGCACCAGACACTTATCTAACCCAGTAGTCGCAATGGTTCCCACCAGACAGTTATCTAACCCAGTAGTGGCAATGGTTTCCATCAGACTGTTATCTATCCCAGTGGTGGCAATTGTTTCCACCAGACAGTTATCTAACCCAGTAGTGGCCAATGGCTTGCACCAGACAGTTATCTAACCCAGTGGTGGCAATGGTTTCCACCAGACAGTTATCTAACCCAGTAGTGGCCAATGGCTTGCACCAGACAGTTATCTAACCAAGTAGTGGCAATGGTTTCCACCAGACAGTTATCTAACCCAGTAGTGGCCAATGGCTTGCACCAGCCATTTATCTAACCCAGTGGTGGCAATTGTTTCCACCAGACAGTTATCTAACCCAGTAGTGGCCAATGGCTTGCACCAGACAGTTATCTAACCAAGTAGTGGCAATGGTTTCCACCAGACAGTTATCTAACCCAGTAGTGGCCAATGGCTTGCACCAGCCATTTATCTAACCCAGTGGTGGCAATGGTTTCCACCAGACAGTTATCTAACCCAGTAGTGGCCAATGGCTTGCACCAGACAGTTATCTAACCAAGTAGTGGCAATGGTTTCCACCAGACAGTTATCTAACCCAGTAGTGGCCAATGGCTTGCACCAGCCATTTATCTAACCCAGTGGTGGCAATTGTTTTCACCAGACAGTTATCTAACCCAGTAGTGGCCAATGGTTTCCACCAGACAGTTATCTAACCCAGTGGTGGCAATTGTTTCCACCAGACAGTTATCTAACCAAGTAGTGGCCAATGGTTTCCACCAGACAGTTATCTAACCCAGTGGTGGCAATTGTTTCCACCAGACAGTAATCTAACCCAGTAGTGGCCAATGGCTTGCACCAGACAGTTATCTAACCAAGTAGTGGCAATGGTTTCCACCAGACAGTAATCTAACCCAGTAGTGGCCAATGGCTTGCACCAGACAGTTATCTAACCAAGTAGTGGCCAATGGTTTCCACCAGACAGTTATCTAACCCAGTGGTGGCAATTGTTTCCACCAGACAGTAATCTAACCAAGTAGTGGCCAATGGTTTCCACCAGACAGTTATCTAACCCAGTGGTGGCAATTGTTTCCACCAGACAGTTATCTAACCAAGTAGTGGCAATGGTTTCCACCAGACAGTTATCTAACCCAGTAGTGGCCAATGGCTTGCACCAGCCATTTATCTAACCCAGTGGTGGCAATTGTTTCCACCAGACAGTTATCTAACCCAGTAGTGGCCAATGGCTTGCACCAGACAGTTATCTAACCAAGTAGTGGCAATGGTTTCCACCAGACAGTTATCTAACCCAGTAGTGGCCAATGGCTTGCACCAGCCATTTATCTAACCCAGTGGTGGCAATGGTTTCCACCAGACAGTTATCTAACCCAGTAGTGGCCAATGGCTTGCACCAGACAGTTATCTAACCAAGTAGTGGCAATGGTTTCCACCAGACAGTTATCTAACCCAGTAGTGGCCAATGGCTTGCACCAGCCATTTATCTAACCCAGTGGTGGCAATTGTTTCCACCAGACAGTTATCTAACTCAGTAGTGGCCAATGGTTTCCACCAGACAGTTATCTAACCCAGTGGTGGCAATTGTTTCCACCAGACAGTTATCTAACCAAGTAGTGGCCAATGGTTTCCACCAGACAGTTATCTAACCCAGTGGTGGCAATTGTTTCCACCAGACAGTTATCTAACCCAGTAGTGGCCAATGGTTTCCACCAGACAGTTATCTAACCCAGTGGTGGCAATTGTTTCCACCAGACAGTTATCTAACCCAGTAGTGGCAATGGTTCCCATCAGACTGTTATCTAACCCAGTGGTGGCCAATGGTTTCCACCAGACAGTTATCTAACCCAGTAGTGGCCAATGGTTTCCACCAGACAGTTATCTAACCCAGTGATGGCAATGGTTTCCATCAGACAGTTATCTAACCTCGTAGTGGCCAATGGTTTCCACCAGACAGTTATCTAACCCAGTGGTGGCCAATGGTTTCCACCAGACAGTTATCTAACCCAGTAGTGGCCAATGGTTTCCACCAGACAGTTATCTAACCCAGTGATGGCAATGGTTTTCACCAGACAGTTATCTAACCCAGTAGTGGCAATTGTTTCCACCAGACAGTTATCCAACCCAGTAGAGGCCAATGGCTTGCACCAGACTGTTATCTAACCCAATGTTGGCAATGGTTTCCGCCTGACATTTATCTACCCCAGTGGTGGCAATGGTTTCCACCAGCCTGTTACCTAACCCATTGGTGGCAATGGTTTCATCAGACTGTTAACTAACCCAGTGGTGGCAATGGTTTCCATCAGTCTGATATCTAACCCAGTGGTGGCAATGGTTTCCATCAGACTGTTATCTAACCCAGTAGTGGCATTGGTTTCCACCAGACAGTTATCTAACCCAGTAGTGGCAATGGTTTCCATCAGACTGTTATCTAACCCAGTAGTGGCATTGGTTTCCACCAGACAGTTATCTAACCCAGTAGTGGCAATGGTTTCCACCAGACAGTTATCTAACCCAGTAGTGGCATTGGTTTCCACCAGACAGTTATCTAACCCAGTAGTGGCATTGGTTTCCATCAGACTGTTATCTAACCCAGTGATGGCAATGGTTTTCACCAGACAGTTATCTAACCCAGTAGTGGCAATTGTTTCCACCAGACAGTTATCCAACCCAGTAGAGGCCAATGGCTTGCACCAGACTGTTATCTAACCCAATGTTGGCAATGGTTTCCGCCTGACATTTATCTACCCCAGTGGTGGCAATGGTTTCCACCAGCCTGTTACCTAACCCATTGGTGGCAATGGTTCCATCAGACTGTTAACTAACCCAGTGGTGGCAATGGTTTCCATCAGTCTGATATCTAACCCAGTGGTGGCAATGGTTTCCATCAGACTGTTATCTAACCCAGTAGTGGCATTGGTTTCCACCAGACAGTTATCTAACCCAGTAGTGGCAATGGTTTCCATCAGACTGTTATCTAACCCAGTAGCGGCAATGGTTTCCATCAGACTGTTATCTAACCCTGTAGTGGCAATGGTTTCCACCAGACAGTTATCTAACCCAGTAGTGGCAATGGTGTCCAGCAGACAGTTATCTAACCCAGTAGTGGCAATGGTTTCCACCAGAAAGTTATCTATCACAGTAGTGGCAATGGTTTCCACAAGACAGTTATCCAACCCAGTGGTGGACAATGGTTCCCACCAGACAGTTATCTAGCACAGTAGTGGCCATGGCTTCCACCAGTCAGTTATCTAACCCAGTGGTGGCAATGGTTTCCACCAGACAGTTACCTAACCCAGTGGTGGCAATGGTTTCCACCAGACAATTATCTAGCAAATTGGGAATGGTTCCCTACAGACAGTTATCTAACCCAGTAGTGGCAATGGTTTCCACCAGACAGTTATCTAACCCAGTGGTGGCAATGGATTCCGCCAGACAGTTATCTAAACCTGCAGTGGCCAATGGTTTCCACCAGACAGTTATCTAACCCAGTGGTGGCCAATGGTTTCCATCAGACTATTATCTAACCCAATGGTGGACAATGGTTCCCACCAGACAGTTATCTAGCACAGTAGAGGCCATGGGTTCCACCAGACAGTTATCTAACCCATTGGTGGCAATGGTTTCCACCAGACAGTTACCTAATCCAGTGGTGGCAATGGTTTCCACCAGACAGAGTTCTAGCAAATTGGGAATGGTTCCCAACAGACAGTTATCTAACCCAGTAGTGGCAATGGTTTCCACCAGACAGTTATCTAATCCAGTGGTGGCAATGGTTAGCACCAGACAGTTTTTTAACCCAGTAGTGGCAATGGTTTCCACCAGACAGTTATCTAACCCAGTGGTGGCCAATGGTTTCCATCAGACTATTATCTAACCCAGTAGTGGCAATGGTTTCCACCAGACAGTTATCTAACCCAGTAGTGGCCAATGGCTTGCACCAGACATTTATCTAACCCAGTGGTGGCAATTGTTTCCACCAGACAGTTATCTAACCCAGTAGTGGCCAATGGCTTGCACCAGACAGTTATCTAACCAAGTAGTGGCAATGGTTTCCACCAGACAGTAATCTAACCCAGTAGTGACCAATGGCTTGCACCAGACACTTATCTAACCCAGTAGTCGCAATGGTTCCCATCAGACAGTTATCTAACCCAGTAGTGGCAATGGTTTCCATCAGACTGTTATCTAACCCTGTGGTGTCAATGGTTTCCACCAGACAGTTATCTAACCCAGTAGTGGCCAATGGCTTGCACCAGACAGTTATCTAACCCAGTGGTGGCAATGGTTTCCACCAGACAGTTATCTAACCCAGTAGTGGCCAATGGCTTGCACCAGACAGTTATCTAAACCAGTGGTGGCCAATGGCTAGCACCAGACAGTTATCTAACCCAGTGGTGGCCAATGGTTTCCTTCAGACAGTTATCTAACCTCGTAGTGGCCAATGGTTTCCACCAGACAGTTATCTAACCCAGTAGTGGCAATGGTTTCCACCAGACAGTTATCTAACCCAGTAGTGGCCAATGGTTTCCACCAGACAGTTATCTAACCCAGTGATGGCAATGGTTTTCACCAGACAGTTATCTAACCCAGTAGTGGCAATTGTTTCCACCAGACAGTTATCCAACCCAGTAGAGGCCAATGGCTTGCACCAGACTGTTATCTAACCCAATGTTGGCAATGGTTTCCGCCAGACATTTATCTACCCCAGTGGTGGCAATGGTTTCCACCAGCCTGTTACCTAACCCATTGGTGGCAATGGTTCCATCAGAGTGTTAACTAACCCAGTGGTGGCAATGGTTTCCATCAGTCTGTTATCTAACCCAGTGGTGGCAATGGTTTCCATCAGACTGTTATCTAACCCAGTAGTGGCAATGGTTTCCACCAGACAGTTATCTAACCCAGTAGTGGCAATGGTTTCCATCAGACTGTTATCTAACATAGTAGTGGCAATGGTTTCCATCAGACTGTTATCTAACCCTGTAGTGGCAATGGTTTCCACCAGACAGTTATCTAACCCAGTAGTGGCAATGGTGTCCAGCAGCCAGTTATCTAACCCAGTAGTGGCAATGGTTTCCATCAGACTGTTATCTAACATAGTAATGGCAATGGTTTCCACCAGACAGTTATCTAACCCAGTAGTGGCAATGGTGTCCAGCAGCCAGTTATCTAACCCAGTAGTGGCAATGGTTTTCACCAGACAGTTATCTAACCCAGTGGTGGCCAATGGTTCCCACCAGTCAGTTATCTAACCGAAGGTGGCCAATGGTTTCCATCAGACTGTTATCCAACCCAGTAGTGGCCAATGGCTTGCACCAGAGAGTTATCTAACCCAGTAGTGTCAATGGTTTCCACAGACAGTTATCTAGTCTAGTAGTGGCAATGGTTTCCATCAGACAGTTATCTAACCCAGTAGTGGCAATGGTTTCCACCAGTCAGTTATCTAACCCAGTAGTGGCAATGGTTTCCACAGACAGTTATCTAGTCTAGTAGTGGCAATGGTTTCCATCAGACAGTTATCTAACCCAGTAGTGGCAATGGTTTCCACCAGACAGTTATCTAACCCAGTAGTGGCAATGGTTTCCATGAGACTGTTATCTAACCCAGTGGTGGCAATGGTTTCCATGAGACTGTTATCTAACCCAGTGGTGGCAATGGTTTCCATGAGACTGTTATCTAACCCTGTAGTGGCAATGGTTTCCATGAGACTGTTATCTAACCCAGTGGTGGGCAATGGTTTCCACCAGACAGTTATATAACCCAGTAGTGGCAATGGTTTCCACCAGTCAGTTATCTAACCCAGTAGTGGCCAATGGTTTCCACCAGACTGTTATCTAACCCAGTAGCGGCCGATGGTTTCTAACAGACGGTTATCTAACCTAGTAGCGGCCAATGGCTTGCACCAGACAGTTGTCTAACCCAGTAGTGGCAATGGTTTCCACCAGACAGTTATCTAACCCAGTAGTGGCCGATGGCTTCCTCCAGACAGTTATATAACCCAGTAGTGGCCGATGGTTTCCACCAGACAGTTATCTAACCTAGTAGCGGCCAATGGCTTTCACCAGACAGTTATCTAACCCAGTAGTGGCCAATGGTTTCGACCAGACAACTGTCTATCTCAGTGGTGACCAAGGGTTTCGTCTAGACAGTCGTATAACTGACTTGTGCCCCGTGGCTTTAAGGGAGTACCGTGCAAACTTTCATTTAAATTGCACAATGAAAAGTGGTTTTTAAAGCATTCATAACTCGCCACCTAACCTCGCACACCGATGGACTTAACATAAGTGACTATCCGTATCTAACCACTGCACTGATTTAAACCTCATACCAACAAACAAAAAAAAACAATCAACAAGATTTACGTAGTGGCAATTGGTGGTAATTCGTCAAACAAATGAACATCAACATCTGTCAACATCGACTACACTAAAAAATCCCCTCGACATGTAACAAATAGCTGAACTGAGCATACAATATTGGCTGAACAGTTTGGAATAGCCTTGTAGGCAATGCATGCGGTTGAAATGTGTGGTGATGTTTTCAGTGACATATTAATGATATATTAAGTTATATACAGTGTATGATATCCATACCCTAAAGGTGCGTGACCCTACTCCTCCTACAGTTAATGTTCTGTGTATTAGGGATTTTTACATCATTGGTGAAGAAGTTCTCCAAGAAATGTGACTTTACCTCCCCCACCTGAGTGATTTGTATTGATGGCTGTTGTCTGTATTTAGCCCTCTCAGTGCCACGCCCCAATCAGATCGGCTCTCACTGCTCGCGCCAAAAGTGCCAAAGCCGATTCAATCTGCGCGCTGTTTATCTTATACAGTATTTGTAGATTTCTGTAGGCATATGTCCGTGATTATTTCATACTGTTGGAAAGGTGAGGTTCCAGGCTTGCCTGTGCGGTGTTTATTTTTTTCCTTCGAAGTCCGCTATGCGAGAGGTTTGAGTTTGTATTCACGCCGTCCCTTTTCGCTCCCCCAATCACAAGCGTTCCTGCCAAAATTGCAGTGCAGTTGTTTTCTTCTTGTTGAATTTTTGTGTCTACATATGTATCTAAGAACTATCTACAGCTGGAAACGTAGTGTTTTTACGAATATGACTCTTAGGTGTCCTTAATTTGGGCTCAAAACTGTTTTTCTTTTACAAAGAAAAGAAATGAAAGAAATGAATAATTGAACAATTATCAGAAATAACCTCAATTAAAATGGTTTAGATGCCGTATTTACTGTCATGAACATAATGTACAGTGAGTCCGGGAATGTTCTTTGCAGCGCCTACATGCGTCTGCGAGAGCTATCTACAGCAGTTACGTTGGTAGCACGGCTGGGGCTTGCATCATAACAAATAAACAGTAAACTTGGTACTCACAACAGCCATTCATAGCAGATGCTGGACCCATTCACAGTACATCATTCTTTTTCCGCAATCAAGTTTGTTTTAATTCATGAACCACGGTAACTTTATAAGGGAACAAACAACTGAAGCTTGTATCTTAAAGCTTTATGTGCTGTTGACTTAGAGATTCCTGTTTGTTGAGCTAATTTTCGTGTTGATTTACATGGACTACGCAGCATTATATCGGAGATTTCATCAAGTTTTTCATCTGTTAAAAGCGTAGGCCTTCCTGATACCAGTACATCGTGAACTGAGCCAGTCACACGAATTTTACTTACCAAATCCTGAACGGTATCATGGTTTGGATACTTTGAATTAGGAAACCGCGCCTGAAATCTTAATTTTACATTTTCTGTAAACCAATCGCCTTTGCGAAAAACGTATTCCATCAAAAAATAAATTCCTCTCGGCACGCCGGAAGGCGGAGGTAGATTTCACCGGGCAAACTAGGGGATAGGCTATAATAGGCAAAATATGCAGGTTTTCGTAGTAGGATCAGACTTCATTTATTGCGAGAAAGTATTTTACAATTGGAGGTAAGTTAACATTTTTTCGTCATTCCATGCATACTTTTAAGATTTTACTGTCTTATGGGGATGGTAACCTTCTTGTCATTTGGGGTTAATTTTTATACTTGTGATCACACTGTCCTTATGCAAGGTTTGGAACTAATGTGTAACTATCTAACAGTCTGTTACTTCTTCACGCAAAATTTTAGCTCCCGCAGAGATGTTGGTTGGTTCCTCAGTTTAGGGGCTGCGACAAGGTGGTCATGTAACCCCGTGTATATTGGGTGTGTGTAGAATCTGTCTGATAAACGGTGTTATTTGTGATGACTGTATTAGTCTGTAATTCAGGTAAGGTCTGCAGACGGTCAATTTTAAGTAGTAGTACCTAATTTTGTACCAAATACTAACGTCAACGACACCTAGCTGTGAACTTGGCTGATAGATGCCACCGCAACCAGCAAATTGCAACGAACGTTGTAACTTCCCCTCCGAAGGAAAGCATGCTGACGGATTTTTAGCGCTCTTAGAAAATCCGGCGACTTTGTCCGGCTTTGAACCAGCACCTTGGGCATAGAAGTTCAGCATGCTACCAGTTAGCCGCTTCCCTCATAGTCAGATGGAACAAGAAGTTCCGTGACGAACTATAGAGCCTACTTTTCTTAAAATTAAGATTCATGCCATAGATTAATCTACAGTATATGAACCTATCTAGAATAATGACGAAATTAAGTGGGTAATATCGAAATGTTTTAATTAGTTCGAAATAAGGTATACTAGGCATAATGTAGCCAAATAGAGCAATACAGTTGGCAGCTCTGGTGACTGAATATATTCTTACTTCCATCTCCTAAGGTACAGAATACAAAATGTGGTTGAAGTCCAAAGGACGTTACAAGGATTTAGACATTGGATCTATTAGTACACGTAAAACCATGTTGGCAACAATGTCATGCGAGTGCTGGTCAGAAATAATCTGAAATATTATATATTTTTGAGCCAATTTTGGATGAAATCCATTTGTTGGTATAGAAGTTACATGTATTAAAAAATTGGTCCTATCAGCAGGCTTAGAATCATGTTGGTAGAACTGACGTATATAAGTTACTCCAAATTAATGTAAAATGTCGGGTAATTTATGTGTGCATAGTTTAAGGCTGTCGGCTTGCATACTTTCTGATATATTTGGATACAAAATAGAGAGCAATTATTAACAGTTGGCAGCCCTGGTGGCTCTTAAGAATACACTCAGTCATATATGTTTATGTACACATATTACATACAAAATTTTGTTGAAATCCAATTGATAGAGTAGAAGTTATATGCATTTAAAAATTGGACTTATCAGAAGGCTTACAATTATTTTGGCAACGCTGTCATGTATGACCACCTGGAAATTAAACTGAAATAGTATTATATACATGTGGGCCAAGTTTAGAATAGCTCCCATGTATACCTTCCAAGATATCCAACATGGAGCTCAAATTTCTAGTGCGTTTTTTTAGCAGTTGGTAGCACTGGCATCTTTTTCAAATATGGGCCTGAGATATTCCGGTATACATCTTTACTCATACTAAATTTGGTTTCGATTGCTACAGCCGTTTAGGAGTTGATAGTGGGGGGGGGGGGGGCACACACACACAGCCAGACAGACAGAAGGACAGACACATTTTCCCGGATATATTTTATAAGTCTACTGTTTCCTAATTTTTGAAAAGTGTGAAAAGTAGGCTAAAAATGAATGTGATCTCGTCAATGGCGTTGTCTTGGCAACCACTGATAGCATGAAGTATAACATAAATTTCTCGCCAAATCAATACCTTTTACTTACATGAAATTTCTATAGGTACATGTTTCGAAAACACACAATGTTTTCTTCCTCAGCCCACTTATTGGTGTTAAACATCATATAACATGTAGTGAGGTTATCGATGTTATATGATGTTTAACACCAATAAGTGGGCTGAGGAAGAAAACGTGTGTTTTCGAAACATGTATCTATAGAATTTTTATGTAAGTAAAAAGTATTGATTTGGCGAGAAATTTATGTTATACTTCATGTTAACATGGTCAATACGGAACCTGGAATGAGTGCAATTAACCTCTGATAGATCATCCCTTATCAATTTAAAAGCGTTGTTATGGTAACCTCTGATGGCACTTGGCATTTTTTAAAATTCCGAAATCATTTTCTCATCCCTTGGCGTAATGGTGGGTCATATCAAAAATTCTTTCGGACAAAAGTTTTAGGTAATTATTAGGGGAATATTTTCCATTTTGTACGGTTTTGATATTGTGCCTATTAAGTGAGATATGATTAATGTTTCCCGAAAAACCCACTTTTTTCCACCCCTTTGGTCAATGGTTGGTGCTATCAAAAAACTTATTCGACATAAACTTTTGGTACTTATCCGACACATATTATGAACTTTGAATGGATTCGATATTTCACGTATTAAGAGAGTTATAGCGAAATTTCACCCCCTTCGACCGATTTTGCCCATTAACGAACTCAACCGAGATTTTATAGGGATACATATTATGTAAAACATTCAAAGTGATTGGTGCAAAATTACGGCAGTTATCGTGTCCACAAGAAACTGATATATATATATATATATAGATACATATATACATAAATTATATATAAACTTTTGAACTGACGGTGGTTTTGGGGTCTGGGGGATGTGAAACGCGAAGATATGTCGAAAATTTCCGGAAGTCGAAACATGGTACCCATTGCAATAGTTAGCTTTCTAATGAAATCCACCTAAAACTCTCTCTTCAGTAGTAAACATTACCGCCTGTATACTGTTGCACTCTTCCAATCTATCTGAACAGTCGCTTACTGCAATACACACTGAAGTCATACAGGCTCGCACGCTTATCGCAATACACACTGACAGCCCACACGCGGGAGTCCTCCATTCAAGGACACAGTGCAGCCAACTAAACTTATGACTCAACCACTCGCAGCTGCACGTACCCACTGCGGAGTACATTCTCTGGCGCCCTGTAAGAAAGAATGAGGTATTGGCTATGACGCAAAGCAAAAATAATGATTCTGTCGTTGGAAATGTGGTATTTATGATTTTTTAGAATAGTCTGCATGACCATTGAACGTGGCTTGGCATTCTTAGCAAGTATTTCAGGAAATGCCTTGGCACTCAGATTTTCCAAAATAAAATAATTCAGGATTATCCTGGTTAACCCTTGTTTGGTCGCGTGAAAAATGAAACGTATTTGGTCGCGCACGGTCAAAAAGACCGGGTATCATTAAAAACAGGATGGAGTTACTGAATCTTACTTTTTAGCCATGTTTGACTGCATAATAACAAATGAGAAAATTAAGTCTTGTTATGATAGACTGTCTTCTGCAGAAAGTTCGGGGTCTGAATGAGATTCCAAAAGTACAGTGACCGGCAAAAAAAGTGGAACAGTTAAAAAAGTAATATAAATAGCATAAAATTAGCCACGAAAAAGATTTAATCAAATTTTAAATGCTTTACACGCATTAGAACAAACATCTGAAACATCCGTGAATAGAAATTGATAATATGACATTTCTTAGGGTGGTTTATTACCACCAATTACCCCCGATCTTCGATGAGCCTATCTTAATGGTTTTGTGGCGGGAAGTGCACTGTAAGCGTTTTCAGTTTATGAGTGTTGCCGCTCGCTTATTGTTGTTCTAGGGATAACAACTGGCATTTGTTGAACACATGTAAACCATTGTTATCCATTTTAGCAAGTTATCCATGTGCAGTTTACACTAAAACGTGCCTCTTAGCCGTGAAGGAGCTGCAGAGGCAGTTGCATTGGTGGAGGACAGCTGCAGCTTCCGTTTGTTGCTGAGGTCATCGGATCATCTCTCGGTAGCAGTCACCGTGCAGTGCAATGATACAGAGAACTCCAAACTTACGACAGGAGACGAGGGTCAGGCCGTAGAAGATGCACATTTGCCAGGGCTGACAGATTTCTCACCCTGCAAGTTCTGCGTGATCGCCATACCACAGCAGTCCAGGGACGAAATCAACTGGAAAATGTCAGAAATGTGAGAGGGAGTGAGCGAACAGTAAGAAGAAGGTTTGAAGAAGTTCATCTTTCGCCCAGGAGACCTGCACGTGAATCACAGAGAGGCGCGTCTTCGCTTCGCAAGGCAGCATCTGGGATGGACCCACGAGCAGTGGGCCTCTGTTCTCTTCACTGACGAGAGTCGCTTTAATCTTAGATCTCCTGATGGAAGAGAAAGAGTGTGGAGAAGGCGCGGAGAGAGGTACACCCCTGTTGCTTTCTCCTCCAGGACTCGATTTGGAGGTGGCTCGGTTATGTTGTGGGGTGGCATCAACGTTTTGGCCCGCACTGAATTGATGTGCATCGATCACGCGACGCTCATTTCCAAAAGGTACATCGAAGAGATCCTGATGAACCATGTGATGCCCTTTGCGCCTTTCATAGGTCAGAATTTCATGCTGATGCAGGATAATGCCCGCCCTCATACTGCTCGCTGTGTTGTACAATATATGCAGGAAGTGGGGATTCAAATCCTGGACTGGCCAGCACGTAGTCCTGACTTGAAGCCCATCGAACATGTGTGGGATATGCTTGGAAGGAACGTCAGACAGTGTGACCCCACCACCTTGACACAACTGAGAACATCGCTGCTAGAGGAATGGGATCGCATCCCGGCAGATGCCATTCGACAAGTTGTGAACAGTATGTTTGAGCGTTTACAAGCTGTCATAGACGCTGAGGGTGGAAACACTTGTTTTAAGTGACCAGTGTTCTCGAGCATTGCAGTGCAAACATTAATACTGTTCTGTTTGGCAATACGTTTGATAAAAACAGCCAAAAAGAACATTACTAAAAAATAGAAAAATGTAAGATTTGCAAAATGTAATGAAATTTGTTAGTTTAAGCGTGTTGTAAAACATGTTTCGGTATTTTATGTAGCCAACCATCTAAAATTCACATGAATAATGCAAATATTGGAAAACCGATACATTTTAGTGGAATAAATTAAGAAATTACATTAAAAATTGAAGTGTTCCACTTTTTTGCCGGTCAGTGTAGTTCCCTGATCCACTCTTGTTCTCTCTTGTCCATTTTACCACAAATAATAGTCAAAAGATGCAAACAAATACAAAACTGCACGCAAATTATACAATCTTAATTAGTCGCGTATATGTGATGCTCGCCCTTGGTCGCTCAACGGAACTTGAGACCGGGTGGCGAAGCTTTTGCTTGTAACAATGGAGGAATGGAGTGACACTGATAAGGGATGCGTGGTGTTGTAGGGTGAGGGGCAGGGGGAAGGTACTAGCAAGTGGAAAAACTTCGCGCTAAACCGAGTACACACAGAAGAAATAAACAATAGGCCCGGTCTAAATGACCGTGGCGTGACCCATTGAGGATTAAAGCCCATTGTTTCTCCTTCATTTCCCTACTAAATGAAGTGTTCAATGTTCATAGATCTGATATATTTGGCCCAACTAATACAGTAGTTAGGTAACTTAAAATGACATAAAAATGACCAGGATAGCCAGATTCCTTGTTGACGTATTAATTATTTATTTGTTAATTCCCCATAAGGAGAGTGTTACAACACAATCAATGTTCATGTTTTATTCTGGCCCTTTCTTCTTTTTTCCCAAAAATCTCTCGTATAGGCTACACACTAAGCTTCCTCTTTCTCCCCTCAGTCCACTTCTTTCCCGGTTGTCTACTTTTGGAGTTTGCTCAAACTTATGTTGTCTAAGTTTTACCATTTCGACTTCATCGTTATGCTTTGGTCTACCGTTATGCATTACGGTTACGTAGAGGAAATGTACTAAGGTTGCACTTGAGCGTATGACGTCATCATGTTGTTCAGTGCATATGCACCGCGTCTTAGTTTACTCCTGGGCTATGGCGTTATGCGATACGTAGACGGAGAGCGTACGACGTCATCATGTTGTTCAGTGCATGTGCACCGAGTCTGAGTTTACTCCTGGGCTATGGCGTTATGCGATACGTAGACGGATAGCGCGTGACGTCATGCAGCAGAGTGCACCTCCTGCTCTCCGTTCCCCGCGCGGGAAGCCTAAGTTAAAGGGTAATGGAGTCTGTTGAAATAGTCCTGCCTTTCTAACATGTGTAGCTTTTGTAGCATGAGTCATTTGAAATGATATAAAGTCTAGTCTTTCAGACTGGCAGTAATTTTTTTTCTCTGTATTTGCTCCTGTCTGTCATATCTTCTGTAGATATGTTTAGTTTCTTGAGGTCTTCCACGGTTTTCTTTACCCAATTGGTTTTTAGTGTACTATTCGTAAGTAGTGTGTTTTGGATGGTTCCGCACCCTCCACCTCCACACCCTCCACACAAGATGGTGGCAGCCCGATAACTCCCGAACCCGTGGTTGGATTTTGACGAATGAGGTGTCATTGAACTCGGGCTGACACCCCCTTTCCAATGGACAACATATTTCCACTCCAAAAATAAAACCTTCCCTACTAAGGGGTGAAATTGAATTTTTTAGAGAATCTCTCTTTCCAATTGCAACATGTGAGAGTTTGAATGTCGATATGGATGTAACGTTGTTCTGCAAACCAATAATCAAAGAGGGGCATGTTAGGCCTTGAGGTGAGAGCCCCTGTTATTGTTGACGAGCCCCCTGCTGTCGAGCCCCTGTGGATGGGTTATTGTTGACAGGTCCTTGTGGACGAGTCCTTGTGGACAAGTCCTTGTGGACAGGTCATTGTTGACAGGTCCTTGTGGACAAGTCCTTGTGGACGAGTCCTAGTCCCTTTGGACTGATCCCTTTGGACGGGTCCCTTTGGCCTGGTTCCTACGGACGAGCCCATGAATTTATTTAAATTATGTCAAAGGGCCTAACTACATTTTGTGTGTAAAGCAGTGTGTTGAATTGACGTTGTTCACAAATCCCCCCACTACTATAATAGGATAACGATATGAAAGGAAAGTGACGAAATACATGTGAACACTTGTGAGATGACCTTATTACCGTCCTCCTTGTGAAACAAGTTACATCCTGTTTTGGTTCATACGTGAGAAAATGCAAGTTCATATGTAATATGACCTAACACACAAGTGTACACATGTGCACGTGCACGATAAGAGCTAACAAGTCACAACCTGTTTTGACAGTGGTGAGAGGTGAAGGGGGGAGAGTTAGTGTAAGAGAGAACACAGGTGAAGAGAGAAAGAAATATGTATTTGCTCATAATACATGTATAGCTGAGGACTGTACATAGGACTGTAGGTTAAGTACAACATGAGTAAATAAATAAATACAAGACACACAGGTTCACACAACATGTAATTTATTAATCCAAGAATTAAAGGCTGAGCTAAATCCCAACCATTTTACATATAGTTTATTTCATTTTTGTTTCAACACTTTTTCCACAAGGTAATGTTTAGGAAACGCTGTCTTTTGAAGTTCTTGAAGATAAAACCTGCCTTTTATGGGTTGATGGTTGAGGTCCTCGAGTAAATATGTGACTGGACTGTTCAGGTTGACTTGACGAATTCGAAATAGTTCTGTCCCCCAATTTGATGTGTAGCCCTTGTCGAAGACGGACTTGAATTTGCTCACACGAACATGGTCCCCAATGTTAAGGCGATGACGTTTAGGGTCTGCTGTTTTTATGGGGTTAAACAGTTTATCCAGTTGTGGAATATTTTTAGTTACAAGTCGTGGCTTGGTCCCAATGGTTCTGTGTTTGGTGTCGTTGTAACGTGACACTAACTGAGGTAATAAGTCCAACCAGCGATAAGTGCCCTGAGCGGTAAACGCTTTCCACATATGGGTTTTCAATGTTCGGTTGAACCACTCGACGACGCTGGCTTTGAGATTGCTGTACGTGGTGTAATGGTGAATATCCTTAGATTTGAGAAAACTGGAGAATTCCTTGTTGAAAAATTCTTTTCCCTGGTCGGTTTGTAGCAGCTGAGGTTGACGTTTAGATTGTTGAATAATATGTTGAAAGGCTTTGGTGACTAGTGGACTAGACTTGCGACGCACAGGTTCAACAAACGCCATTTTGGAATAAACATCAATGACCGTCAACATATAGCGTACACCATCGTTAACGTTAGCATAGGGAATCATTTCAACCAAGTCTGCTTGCCAAAGTTCATCCACACCCTGTGAAATCACCTTGAGTCGCTGATAGTGACGTCTAGCTGGACGATGCAACTCGTGAGCAATACCCATTTTAATGGGTGAGGGCTTAAACAATAATTTTGGCATTTCGAAGTTCTTCCTCAATTTCTTGAATTTCCCAATCGTGACCAGTATGGCCGGCTTGACGTGAAGCATGCAACAGCTGTAGTCGCTGGACGAGTTTATTTGGATTGTGTCAGTAAGGTAACATCCACAAGGGGTTTTAATGGTTTAAATGTCACCCCTGAAGCGGACACTTTACGACGACCACTTTGACTAGTGGGGAACATTTTTGCAATGATGGTTTTATATTTTTGGGATATATTAGCATTCACTTGTTGAGTGGGATCATAGATGAGGGAGTCCTAGAGAATAGTAGCTTTAACAGTCCTGGTGTTAATTTATAGTTGATCTTTTTAATGACAGCTTTAGTACGACTAAATTTAATCGATGAATCACCAATTTTAAAACTATCATTCTCATAGGGAACGCCATATGTGCTATCTGTGTTTCCAACAAATAGATTGGTGAAATAGGGTTCCAGTGTTGATCCATAATATTCTATTAAAATGTTTTTCAGTTGAGCTTTATGTTGAGGAGTGGCCAAGAGTTGTGAAAATGGAGACGATCTGGAAGGGCAAGGGGTTTCGACCATGGCCAAGGATTTCCTTTTTCTTAAAAACTCTGCAAGGGGTGATGCCTTTTTTTGAGGCGTAAACACTTGTTCCTCATTATCCTCAACTTCGCTAACACTAGTTAAATCTTCCTGTTCCTCTTCATCTTCCTCTTTCTCTTCCTCAGAGTCCTCGTGATGCGTCTGACTGGCTTGTGAAACGGTAGGTAGCGTTTCAGATGGCTTGATAGAGGGTTTCAACATAGCTTTTAGCGGAGGTGCTAAATGTTGTTGAATAAACAAAGCATGATCCGCACGCGATCGTTTCAATTGACGAAACTTTTGGCGAATAGTATTTTTTGCTCTAATAATATGCTTTTTCAATTGACTCTCTGCTAACGCCATGATGTCGCGACAAATGACTTGAGAGGGAATGATACAGTGCCTTAAATAGCAATAAAATGATCAAACCCTAAGCGATACCGCCCTTGGTTGAGTTCACTTTGTTTGTCAATCACTAAACAGGCATGACGTTGTGTGTTCCAGCACTTGCCACACAACTCTGTAAACATTTGAAAGGTCATATCCGGATTCACATGTTCATTATAAATGTAACGACTGTTCCTCTCGTCCTGGCGAAATAAAACAATGACATTGGCATTGTCACGAATCAACTGTTTGGACATTTTAGAATACGTTTGTCCAAGATAGAAGCAATCGATATGTTTGTGTCGACCCATGCTGAAATAGCTTTGAATGATACCTTGTCGTTCAGTGGATACATCATCGAAAATCATGAGTGAATCAGGCTTTACCTCATCCGGTGAAATAACATTTTCTTGCGTGGAAAATGTAAAATACCCCATATTCTCATTTTTTAATCCAGACATGACTTGATCCAGAAACACGTAGAGGGGTTGGTAGAGAGATTTTGCGAAAATATAAATATTTTGAAAACACAGACCATTGGGCGCTGTAATAAGTGTCAGGAAAAGATTGGTCTTTCCACAGCCGGAAGGTCCCACAATGATGCAGCGAATGGAAGATGGAAACAGTGAACCATGGCGTTGTTCACGTGATGTGGGGCAGAGATGGGAAACCATATCCCTCACAGGGAATGACTCTTGCTGCTTAATTAGCTTCATTTCAACGAAGGCTTAGAGAGGCTAGCAGGCTGTCTATATACATCGCACCGAGCCTCGTCATAGAAACAGTAGACTCGTATTACAGGTTGACGATGGATGTCTTTGGACGTGCGTTGATGGTCAAAGCTAGGTCTGTTCCCATACATGATCCTAAACAAGAAACAGATCCTGCTAATAAACACTATGTGGATAGGTCAGTAGTGCCACGCACAAAACAAGGAGATTATGACTTTAAAGGAAAGCGGTTAACTCATGTAAAACATCCTCAAGTGTCTACAGACGTTACTACAAAAAAGTATATGGATAACAAGGTGTATGAGTTTTATGATAAAGTGCCTCAGCTTACGGTGGATGGCTATAGCGCTAATCATCACCGCATTATTCACGTGGAAGACCCACAAGAAGATAATGATGTCTGTACCAAGCGATACGTGACCTATGAAATGAAAAGGCTTTATAAATTTATCCCATCTGTATTTTTAGTGCATCTGACAAATGTAAAACCTGTGAATGAGAGAAACCATATACCGCTAGTTCATGACCAGCACTTGACCTATGTGCTTGCTTCGGGTTTAAGCCACTATCGACTACACTATAATGGAACCATTCACATCAAATATGCCATACCTGATGAGAACCATTTACAAATAGAGATAAACGGTCATAGGATGTTGGTCCATAACCATGAAATGGTCAATGCAGGAGACGAATTATCCTTTCATCTCCTGTTGACATGGAATGAAAAGCAAGCTGGAAAAACCATAAATGATTTCCCACTTTATGTAGAATTGGAATATACAGCCATGAAATAACAATCTAATGTTAGTTGTGACTTAAACTTTCTTGTGAAAGGTTGTTGGTCATCATCATCATGGTGAAACAAAGATATGTGGTGAGAAAGACAAAAAATATGAGCCTGTCCTTGGCAAAGCCTGGGCTTATGACATTCGTGGACAAGCCCTTACGAAAGAAAAAAAGAAAAAATAATGTGTTGACCATAAGGAAAGCTCTTCGAGTAGCACAGAGACATGTCATTCCAAAACGTCAGCGACAGGGTTCAAAACAAGGGCGAGTGATCCCCGTCCCCAAAAGAGCGGGATTTTTACCTGCATTATTCGCCAGTCTGGCTGCTCTAGGTTCACTTTTAGGCGGCGCCAGTTCAGTGGCAAAAACCATTAAAGCCGTGCAACAGGGCAAGCAACAACTCAATGAAAGTCAGCGACACAATGAAACAATGGAGGCCATTGCTATGGGGGCTAGAAATGTCAATTTGAAGCCAGCCTTTTATCAACAAGGATTTGGAATTTCACCTTTTCGAAATAAAAAAACATCTTTAACCTCAACCATAGCAAGACATGCCCTGACGCATCAGCAAGTGGAAAGCTATGCTAAACAACTGAAGCTTTCTCATTTTCGAGGTGTGTTTATGCGAAACCAATTACCCTCACAACCCGGGAAACATGAATGTGCTGTTGTCAATTTGGATGATTACCGAGGACCTGGAACACATTATGTAGCTTATGTCAAAGAGGGATCTACTGTATGGTACTTTGACAGTTTTGGGAATTTGCCCCCGCCCATGGAACTAGTGGCCTATTTTGGAAACAGGATCAAAATATATTATAATGTGAAACGTGAGCAAACGTTTAACAGCCAACAGTGTGGACGTTTGTGTTTAATTTTTTATATAAGACGCAACATAAGCAAAAACGTCAACAGTATGTCGGCGGAAAGTAAGACGTTTACACTGCATGGACGTGGACCTGAAGTGAGTCTAGACTTTTACCCACCTATCGAATTGAGTGAAAAACCTTATGGTTTAGGACTTGTTTCTCTTGAAACGTACAATCGAATATACAACATACGTGAAAATGTGAACAACAAGTTTTACTATGATGATTCTGTGCTCACCCTGAACTCTGGTGGATATACGATAGATGACATTTATGAACACATTTATGTGGTGTTGATCAATGAATATGGTTTAAAGTCATTTCTCAATGGAACGCGCAAGTTTGAACTTGTAGGAAATACCAACACTCATCGCTGCAGTATTTTTTCTACATTCAAAATTGACTTTAAAACTCACCCCGATTCCATTGGTCCATTACTAGGATTTAAACCACGTGTGTTAGAGCCCAACAAAAAACATGAATCAGACCATGAAGTGAAATTCATTGAGGACCATCATGTGTCGGTGACGTGTAATATTATTAGTCAAGTGTACACCAATCAAGAACCGTCGCATTCGCTTTATGACTTTATTATAACATCGCCCAATGGCTATATTATTCGTGAAAACCCTCCAGTGGTGCTTTTTCATTCTGTGGCTGTCGATGGTATTAGTAATATAACATTAAGACTGATCAATAGAGAGCAACAACTCATTGATCTAGATTCTACCACACCAGTGACTTACAAGTTGGTGCTAAAACCACTATGAAGTTTGTATATAAAGCAACAGCACCGTCTAGGAATGGTGTTAGTTGTTTACCACGTGAATACACGTTAACATCTCAGAACAAGCAGATTTTACAGCATTTGGGTTACCACATTAACCCCTGAGATGAATTCTATTCTAGAGGTAGCGAACCACATCGAGGAGCAACCAGGAGTGGTAAGAATTGATCTGCATTCTTATCAAGCTCAAACACCTGGACTCAATAACAAAGATGAAATTCAATTTGTTATCAACAACCAAGATATTTACACCCTACCGCATGAAAGTGTTATTCAGATTGAAGGTCGACTCACCAAAGCCGATGGTTCTACACCCACTACATCCAAGTTAGCCAACCATGCTTTCGCCTTCCTGTTTTCTGAAGTACGATATGTCATTAACGATATCGTGGTGGATAGCACTCGAAATGTGGGTATTTCCAGTGTCATGGAACTATATCCCTCTTATAGTGAGGAAGAAGCTAAAACACTTTGCATGGCGGGTTGGTGCCCTGACTCGACCAATGACTGGATGGTACACACCGATGGCACCTTCACTGGATATTTACCTCTTAAACTGATTTTAGACTTTGCTGAAGATCACCAGCGCATTGTGGTCAACGCAAGGCAAGTGCTTTATCTAGTGAGAGACAGGAGTGATAATAATGCACTCAAGGGAGTCGACAATGCCCCCATTGATTCAAAAATTCAACTACAACGCCTGCTATGGAAAGTGCTTCATGTGACCCTTAACGATAGCAAAAAACTGGACATACTCAAAATGGTAAAGAGAGATATACCTCTACCCATGGAATTTAGAAGCTGGGCACTCCATGAGTACCCGTTATTGCCCACCACCAACACACACAGTTGGTCTATAAAAACAGTCCGCTATACAGAGAGACCTCTCTACATGATTGTGGGTTTTCAAACGAATCGCAAGTATCAACAAACCAAAGATGTCACGCAATTTGATCACCTGCAATTGAGAAATGCACGTCTTTTCCTCAACGGTGCTGTGTTTCCCTATGAAGGGCTGGATTTAGACTTTTCAAAAAATAAGTTTGCCCCCCTGTACGACTTGTTTTCTAAATTTAGATGGTCGTATTATCAAAAAGAGAATTGTCCAATGTTGTCACCCCAAGCTTTTAAGACAAGGGCGCCACTGATTGTCTTTGACTGTTCCTACTTGGAAGAGTCTGTCAAACCATCCAATATTGACATTCGACTAGATTTTGAAACGCATGACAATGTTCCAGCCAATACCACGGCCTACTGTTTGATTATTCATCACAAACAAGTCAACTATTATCCACTGTCCAACCAAGTGACAAGTTTATAAATAGCAGGTCAACACACATCAAACCACTCAGTCATGTCTTGCTTTCAAGCCTCAAGAGAAGTTACATCCATGAATTTAAAATCTGAGGAACAACGTTTCAAGACCTTTGCGACGTGGTCGGTGCCTTTTATAAACCCTCAAGCCTTAGCAGCCGCTGGATTCTACTATTTAAAAAGAAGAGATGAAGTGAAATGTGTGTTTTGTCCCATCATCTTAGACCAATGGCAAGAGAGCGATGAACCCATGCAGGAATATCAGCGCTGGTCACCTGCCTGTCCCTACCTGTGCAGAATGGAGGTGGGTAATATGCCCTGTCATTCAAGTTACCCCTCACTCATGCCTCTGAGTGATGAAAAAAGTTATGATACGTGTGGACTTTATGGTGCCGGCAGTGCTTCAGTGAGCAGCTCACAGTCAAAAACATCCAGTTTAGAGACATTGGGATATCATCGGTGTTATGGACACTATAAACACAAAAGACTTTTTTGTTGTATGAGATGGTACCGCCTCTATCCTAGAATGAAAAAAGAATGTAAAACTTGTTATGCTAATAAAATAATGAAATAAAAAAAATTGGTTGTTGTTATATTATTATTTCTTATGCCCCCCTGTCATATCCTATCCTCTATAGTGACTACTCGATGTTTTTCTTTTCTTTTACTAGAATGGAATGTAAGTAAATGACATGGGTACACCTTACTGAACAATTGTCAGTCTGTGGTCAGTTGGACTTGATCCAGACAAGAGTGAACATGTTGCATACACTGATTGTCGACTGTCAAGGGTTTAAAATTGGAGATAACAAATTTATATTTAAAGAAGTGGCCATCATCGATTGTTCCACTTTTTGGATATCACAAGCTACTCATTTGGTGTTTAAACCACCTTATGCGTTTGATTTGTTGTGTGATAAAGACCGTAAACAAACCCAGTGGATTGAAACTCATATGCAACTAGACTGGAAGCAAGGAACCATTTCATATAAGCACCTGGACATGGTCATGAAAGCCCACTTGTCTTCTGCCCATGTAATATTTGTGAAAGGTAGTGAAAAACGTCAATGGCTACAACCATTTTTAGCGTCTTACTGTCAATGTATCGATTTAATGGACATGGGCTGTCCATCGCTGCAAACACTCATGGATCACTGCCCCTATGGCAATATTACCCATAAAGCCTTGGCACAGGTGTGGCAATTGTTTCATTGGCTATCCACCAATGCCTGCTGGGAGTTGTTAAATAAAATTAAAACTAAAGGTTTACCTGTGGATGACACCAGTGAGATTTCTACAAGCGACGTGTAAACATCAACGTGATACCATGGAGAAAGGGGATGCTACCGATAAAGCGATTGGAAAGTTCTTTGTGTGTAAAAAGAAACTAGACAGTTTTACTAAAGAAGAATTATTGGCTCTTCCAAAATCATTCATTTATTATGTCGCAGCAAATGCAGTGAAAGAAATCTGGCAACATGTACCAAAATCATGGACTCAAGACCCTGTGTTAAGTGAATTGCAACCGTGTACGGATTATGATCACCATAAGCAAGTGGCTATGGCAAAAATACCCTCTATGCGACAGTGTGCTACTTGTCAGCTAGTCAAACTCTATCATGGTCATAAAAGTCAGTGTAAAGACTTTGTTTCCTCATACCACGGGAGTAATGAAGAAAAAAAGCAACAACAACAAACATCATCCACAGAGGAGGAGGAAGATCAAACCTTTTTACCATCGATGGAAAAGGATATGCCAGACCTGTACTGGCAATGGCGTCATTAACAAAGTAATTCAATACTTGACTTTCGAAATCTACCTACTAAACCCGATGGGGTTATGCTGACTGGAATCGAACATGGTTCTCAGAGACTGTGATCTCAGTAAAAAGGTTCCACCAGGAAGCGAACCAGAGATCTACAGGGAGTTTCTTGGTAAAAACCCCTCGAAAGAGATGTATATTTAATCACTGGTGTGATTTTTGATGAAATGGCATTATTTAGTAAAATAATGTAGGAAATAATGAGCAGATTATATCATTATAAGACGATTTGGTGTAAGCTATTGGGAGTTTGAAGCACAGAGGAGGGCAGAGCTGACATTTACTAATCGGCCCAGAATTGTGGGTTGGTCCCAGTGGAGCCACGTCCATCTCTGTCACCCCATTATGTCGTCTGGAGCAGGGGAGAGGCCTGAATAATGACATAGTTATTCCCCGACGGAGAATAGATTTGGAGGAGGGGCGGTGAAATGCCCAGAAGAATCATTGATTACTCGTGATTGGAGTAACGAATCGAGATGAGAGTTGCACACAGGTGAATATCTTGGCAAGAAGATAATTTTAGAGTCTTTTACCTGCGAAATTGGTGCATATTTAGTGATGTGCGTAAGGACTGTAAAACGACCATTGTTCGCGGATGGATGTGGAGATGTTGTAGGGGATTTCCCGACTAGGTAGCGTCCCACGCCATGGAGAAAGGAATTAATATTAATTAATTGAACGAGCGATTCCTTTGCACACATATAGTTTTGGGACCTGTGAAGAGAGAGGAACACAATGATCATGGTTTGAAGACCTGAATCATGCTGTGAGAGGAGCGAAGATTACGCGGGAAGATGTTGCTCTACTTTCTGTGGAAATCCGATATAAGGGAGTAGACCCCAGGAGGAGCTCTCAGTTGAACCTCACTTTGAAACTCACTCTGTTCTAACTCAGTCAAGCTCAGTCTAACTCAGTTGTCACGCAGTCTACATGCCGCCAAGCGCAGTTACAGCCAGTTACAGTTTTACTCAATTGTCAATTGTAGCACAATGGCAATAAGTTGCAATCAGTATGCAGCAAATATGCAGCAGTACGAGACAGCGTGTAAGCCGCAGACAGAAGTCTTCAAATAAGCTACGTGCAGTCTTCGAGTGAAACTTCAGTCAGCTACAGCCAGGTTGAAGCAAGTTCGTCAAGGCAAAACGCATGACGATTCTATTCATCAGGACGCCGAACAAAGACGGGTATGTGTAAAAGAAACAGTAAATACGCTTGTATGAATAATAGTCGTGATACAGGCATAATCAGCAGCACGAACTATGACGTGTTCAGTTACGAAGCACCGTATAGACTAACGGTAGCACTATTGTATATAATTATTTGTGAAAGTGTTGAACTTTATTAAGCGCAGTGTGTATAGTATTAACTAATCGTATATGTGTAACTACGATAGAATGCGCGAAAGAAACTTTACTAAGTGTTTGGTATTGCCATGAGAATACCAGATGTTAACGCTCATGTTTGGGAGCCAGCGTATTGATGTAACGCAGGACGCTTACTGTAAGAGTAATGATCGTCATAAAACTGTTGGAGAGTTCCGAGAGCAGATAACCAGACTTTCAATCAGGAGTTGGTAACGTAAGATGCCGTCGACACCTGCAATTTCGATCTCTGCTAGGGAATTTCAGCATTGAAGTGTGTATAAGTGACGAGTGTTCAGTGTAATGTATATGTAAAAATATCATTTAAAGTAGTGTTTGATGAAGTGTTTCACATGTTTGGGGAGGGATAACTTCCTGAAAGGTATGCAACGTGTCGTGTTGGTGATAGAAATTATGTGTAATCAAATGTGTGTAAACAAGAGAAATATGTCGCGTTAAACCCATTATGGCGGGCGACATGGAAGAATATGATTGGTCGGAGCCACCTTAGATGCCTATAGAGATGTAAGTACCCCACAAATTATGGTTATGATCATGTAGAAGTATGGACCGATGCATGTCTGTGATTCCGTAAAGATATTGTGAATTCCTTATAGATGCCAGTAAAAGTCAGTTAGGAGGCTGATCCTCCATGTTTAATCAGTAATGAGTTGATTTTGATAGAGTTGAAATGTTGATTTGTATCATTAAGTGGAGTAATTATTCCCACTATGAATTAAGAATGGCAATCAGTTATGTAAATGTAACGAACGCGATTGTTCGAGTTTAAAACGTTTAGCTATGTCGGAAAATTTGGTAATTTATGTGAGAATAATAATAAATGATGATTTTGGTCATTTATGTCAATGAGATTTATAATAATAATGGTAAATTATGATTTTGGTCATTTATGTCAGTGAGAAATGATGATAATAATAATAATGGTTATTAAGAGTATGAATGAACACATCAGGAAACAAATAAATTGTTGTAAGCGAGAATTATTAACGCTAAGTGCAAGACTTATCAATCTAAGCAGGAAGATGGTACAATGAGATCACATTTCAGTAATTATGGAAAGAAGTTTTATATCAGAATATTGCATATATTCGGTAATGATACCAGTAATGAAAGAGCTTTTATTGAATTGAATTTGCAGCTTATTTGAGAAGCTTATAGAGTAAATGTTAGATTTCTCTTAATATTAGAGGTCGGAATGTCGTAGCATGGAGCATTAGGGGCCAGATAGTCTATTCTACGTATGAATTCTCCTATGTCGTGGACATTGTTGGAGATATTATTTATTGCAGAGTTGTAGTGATGGACCCTAACTCTGAAGAAAGGATTGAAATGTGTTCCGGATTGGAATCTTTATAAGGGTCGAGGAAACAGGGACACCTCGCAGCTCTATGATTTCCCGAGAACTTATAGATGAGTTATGTACGCTCGTGGGCAGCGAAAACTCATGGCGACAGTGGTTTTGTGCGCCTATATTATACTTGAGACATCGGTCAACCGCCAGGCTCATGCATTACGAACCCCGAACCTTCATGTTGGATGGACCCATGTGAGGCCATTAATTAATCATTATCCTCGATGTAGGAATAATTACAAAAAGCTCATTCAATACCTGTTGGCATAATAGTCAATTAAGATCCTTTGGGAACATGTGTGTCGCTCAGGACACAGTATTTTGTCTTGTAAATCTCCACTGCTTAGAGAGAGGGAAGCTTTCAAACTTTTAGAAAGGTCGAGATAATTGGTGAAACGACCCATTCCACTTTCTATTGTGTAGCGACTTCCTTAGCCGAGGGTCGGAGCCAACCACCCGGACCGCTCAGGCAAGTTATAAAGGGAAGAGATTCTAGACCTTGTTAAAATGACATATAATGCAAGATTGTTATGTTGAGTATTATAGCCATGTGGTTTGTGAACACATGGATAATTATAGTTAATCCTGATGGTTCATTAATTTAGCTATCTGACGAATAGTTACATGATATATTTGTACTGTCACTGGAGCCAAGTCATGTAGTTGGTGACTAGATGCCAATCGCCATGAGCGCGAGGTAGTCTATCGTACAATCCGACATAAGCTATAACGTAACGTTTTATCTAGGAATCACAGACAGCATGCGGTGAAACCATATAATTGGAGGATGTGTAGGGGGTAGCTTACATAATTATGGAATTGCACGTTGATTTTGGTGCAACGTCCAAATAGGTAAATGCATGCAAAGCATTTCATTGGTGAGAAGGAAAATATTAAAACACGCACGGCACACATAATTGTTTAACATAAAGAGGTTTAAGGAATAATCCTTGTTGTAATATTAAAGAAGTCACATTGTATGACTGTTATGTTAATGTACAGTTTGTTTTGAAGTCGTAGGTGCATCAGCGCACTAGTATATCCTTGTGAAGTTCACAGAAGGGTAAAGCATTATGGCTAGGTATGACTTTGTTGTGATTTCATATTTGTTTACTTGTGGATTGTGGAAGTAAAATTTTTGTTTGCTTTTATTTTATGCTTTTTGGGTATTGTTTTGTGTTTGAAGCCATGATTTATTTCAATGAATTAAAGTTTTAGAATAGAGTTGTGCTTTATCATTGTAGAGTTGATACCTTTTTGCCTCAAATCCAAAATATGCACTGCAAAATTGGGGTTACCGTACACGCCTGAGAGCTGATGCTAGTTGGAGGCAGATGCATATTATCCAACGAGATTACTCACATGGGTACACTACCTGATTATTATTTGTGTAGTCCTGGAACTTATCTTGAAGAACCTTTGCAGCATAGTGATATACCTATTAATCCTTTGGATCAAGCATGCACCTTTCTTATCACCACAGTCATTCTGCATTAAGACGTGTAGCGGATAAAGTATCGTTGAAAAGCTAAACAACTTTTGACATTCTGTGATGTCTCAGTGGGAGAGAGGTTGGCAGTCGTCATTGTGATTAGTGTTATAAAAGGAAAGTTAATAATGAGTGGACATGGACATTGAAAAGGATTGAGGAATTGGTATTTCTTTGTATTCTATTTTTGTAAAGCTCTATTTGTTGTGAAATAAAAACAAGGGTTACAAGATCACAATGTTATTTTAAAAATGGTGATAGCCATTTCATTTTTTTCACACATGAATATTTACAATTTCCACTTTACATTTTTTTTTACATTCCCCTTGTTTAGTTTAAACATTCTGTACATTTTTGTTGTTGTGAAATAAAAACAAGGTTTACTAGATCACAATGTCTTTTTAATTTTAAAATGGTGATAGTCATTTCACTTTTTCACACATGGATATTTACAATTTCCACTTTACATTTTTTACATTCCCCTTGTTTAGTTCACACATTCAGTAAATTTTTTAAAATCTTTTTCGTAATATACAAAAGCAAACATTTTACACTAAAATGTATTACTTATCTTATTTTTACTAAACTACTGTAGCCTAACATTATACATTCTACTTACAGTTTTTACAAAAAATATTACAATATAAAACACACACTACAAATATTACAATATAGTGATCATTAGACTTAAGTAAAGTAATAGTCGTCAATACGACTGTTTCCCCAAGCAAGAGTATTAAATGTGTTGGGTATAATGAATCGTTTGTTGTCTTCATTACTTAAAGCAACTTTGTTCAACAAATTGGTATGTAGCTGATGATTTTTACTTCTAAATACACACATTTTCTTATATAATACAGGTGGGTTACTAACTATACAGTTTTTATAATCACTTATATCTAACACTTTACTAACAACATTCTTTTTCACTCCTTTTAATTTTTTTACTACTACATCATCAATTGTCATATAGCTGTATGATTTAGATTTTGTGCCTACAAAGGTGTCTATAATAACACCAGCACATTCATCCTTAAATTTCCCAAGAACCTTTTTGTTTACTAGAGGTAAATGGTAAATATTATCCTTGGGGTAGTCACTTGTATCAAACCTATTTAGCTCAGTTTTGATATCCTCGTAAAAATCATCAGTTTTAAACTCATAAATAAAAGAATCTGTGTCTGTGTAGAGTAATTTAGCATTATCAAGATAGTTTTTCTTTACATAATCATAGTGAAATTCATACATAAGTGTTTTTGATAATTCCAGAATGGTGTAACCCACATATATGGGTTTGTTGTAAGTTACTTTAAGACGATTCATTTGTATTACAACTAAATCCTCATGAATAATTGAACAGCTATGAAAGTTAGGCTTGCTTATTAAGTTGCTCGCACCATACCTTTTACCATCATTCTCCCACTTTGTTATCAGCTTTACATCAACTCGTTTATCAACATTCTCCATAGTCATTCCAAAAACACTATTATTCATGAGTTTATAAAAATCTTTTTCAAACGCGTTTGTTGACTGCGTTCTTAAATTATTGTTTAGATCAATATACGGTTTGAGCCATGCTGACTGATGAAATTGCAATACGCGATGAATTTTAGTTAATTTCAATCCATGCTGTAGACACTGTTTCAAGTTTTGATAATGTATTACATATTTACATTTATCATTTACATTAGCAATTAACATTTTTGTTCGTGATGTAATGTATGGAGATTTCATATTCTCAGGACAAAATGGTAAATCATTATGATCATCATGTAACTCTTTAGGATACTCAAGATTTACCTCTAAAATATATCCTTTATCATCGTTATCATTAAGAGTGTCAACATGTAAGACATCAATTTCAGGTTGTGTCAGCCAGCGAAAATCTTTCAGTGGTAGATATTGACTCATAGCCCAACCATATTGGTTATTTGCATCGAGGTAGACAATATACTTTGACTCTTCACAAGGGTTGTAGCTAGGCATGTATTTATTATTCGCTTTAGAGTACCGTCCACTACATTGACTTAATCCACCTTGAATTGATGATTTTATAAAATTGATCATGTCTATATCAGTCATTAATTCTAAATTTACTTTCGTTTTTTTCAACATTGAACTGAAACTTAACCCAGGAGCTGTGAAATACTGACAAGGATCAAGGTCATAAGTTTTCATACAAACATTCCGAAAATTTTCAAAAACATCTGCTAATAACAACACATCTGTCTTCAAATATATGTCTGAATATTCTCCTAAAGTTTGAATGTGGAACTGTGCCCATACGCGTTGTGCATGTAAATATTCCTGATCACTGATATGACTTGTGTTTAAGGAACTGTAAAATGCATCTTTCGGTGGTAAACAACACTCCTCAAGATGTTCCACACAGTTAATATATTCATAAGGGAATATACCCTTTTGACGAATCAAATTAAAATCATCTTCTTTAGGAAAGACACGTTGAATTTCATGAAACTGATCTGATTTTAAATTACTAGCCAGCTTATCAAGACTACTCGACATAAAGCGGAATGAATCTAAAAATCGTAGTTTAATGGTTTTTTTTATTGCTAGTTTTGATGTATTTTGTGAACGATATGTATTGTTCCTTATTATTTGCAATAACATCAATTTTCACATCTGAAGCTCCAAATTCTTTAACGATAAAGTGGTTATCGTATTTGCTACCGTTGTGTAGAATGACCGGAATGAATTTACTTACTCTATAATTTAAATTACATTCTTGGTGAGCAGCACCACGATATTTTCCTGTTAAATGGTCATGATCGCGAACCCTGTCTGTACATAAACATTCACCACATATAAAACAATTAGTTTCAGTTTCAAAATTCATTTGCTCTAATGAAGTTAGTGGTTCCATTGGAATGATCGTATTTAAAATAGAGGATATACGGACGGCATCTTTCTCAAGCCTTTCCATAAAAACTTTAGGTGCATCAGGTCCTCTATAGATCTCAAACTTATTTAAAGAGTCATCATAACTACATTTAAGATAATATGCAAAGCTAAAAGGTTCATGAATGTGAGTAGTGTTGGTGAAAGGTTGGGCTGGATTCGATGAACATGTATTAAATGGTTTTAGCAAAGCCTCGAAGTCAGCATATATAACAAATGGTACTCGAAGCTGTTTCTCATAATCCTTGAATTTTAGAATGTTATTTTTAGGAGTTGGTAATACCGTACACACATGATTACACCCCCATTTTTGATGTTGAGTTAGTTGATCCTCTTTTCTGAAATAGAGCAAACAGCCTTCACACAACCACTTCTTATTTTCTCTTTTTGATAGCTGACTACCAACAAGTCTACTTAAATGTTTTATCCAACAATAGTGGGCATTTTCACCTTCAGTTATGTATAGTAAATTTACATGAGCATCCTTTTTTCCTGAGTATAATATAGAGGACCAACTATACTCTTATTTTCAATTCCATAAACATTAATACTTACATTGTTCAGCTCTTCAAAACGTTGAATGTCTTTTATCGCCATAGGAAATTCTATTTCTTTTAAATCTAACACTGAAGAATAGTGAGGATATGATGATGTTCTATTCTCATGCATCGCTGCTGGATGGAGAGCTGAGGTTACAGCCCATGCAAAGCATGCGTCATCATTATTCATAACGTTTACACAAGCATTCTTACGTTTGATCCATCCTGGCAAATCAATATATGATGATGCTCGAAGGGGGTTGTATTTATTCAGGTTGGTTTCTAAATAAAGTACTTCAACCAACGCCCAGCCTGACTCCCTTTTCTGGAACTCTTCACTCTTCACAATGATAGCACTTGAAATATTTTGATATATATCACTAATATTAGTTGATTCGCTAACAATTATGTTTTTTGTATTAAAGGATTTGATATCCGTAATTTCACCTTCGCTCCCAGTTTTTACATAGAGGCCAAAAAGTTCAAAATTCATTTTAATTGTTTTATGCTGTAATAAAACATTTTCTACTAAGCCAAACACAGCAGGTTGAACATTTTTTAAAAATGATTCAATACTTTGAGTTTTTTCTTTACTATAAAGTCTATAACTAGCAATTCGACTTTTAAAAGCACTACCAATTTGTTGAATATTTCCAGAATTTCTTTCATGGCAAGTGTTATTTTTATGTTGAATACTGCGTAAATGTCCATAAATGATTGAAGAAGGTATATCAATATTACATACATCACAATGTGTTATTGAAGGTTCACCATTCTTTTTTCTTCTTGTTGCACAACTATTTTCACAATCTTGAGAACGTTTACGCTTTTGAGCATCACATTCATTTAAAGGTTCCGTGCTAGTTGATGGTTTTACAGATTTCAATTCTTGTTGTTCTCCATGCACTTCAACCATGTGGAATTGATATCGCTTTACAGCAGAAAAACCAAGTTCGCAAACTGAACACGAAAATGGTGCTGAACTGACATGCATTAAATTTACATGTCATGTAAGACTATCTTGTCTGTTAAATGTTGTAGCACAATGACTGCACACAAACATTTTCTGATTATGTTTTGTACTTGCATGACGTTGAAGGTTGTCAGGTCTTGAGAACTGTTTCTTACAGTCACCACACTTGAACATTATGATCACTTTCGAAATTACCTATAAAAGAAAGAAATCATCAATGTTAATAAAAGATAAAACAAAAAGTACAATATAAATAGTTTAATTATATTCCAGTCAATGGTTACAGCAGGGTATTTAAATCAATCATCTGTGAACTCCTAGCAAGTCTAACTTTATGTAGTTCTAACTGGGGGTTACTATATACCACTGACATTAGAACTTGATAGAGTGGTAGAAAACAGCGGTCGCCAGTTAAGTGAGCTAAGTGTGACGTCATAGCCAGTCTTAAAACAAGTCTAAACTTGTAGAACATGTCACGTGATAGAAACCAGCGATCGCTAGTTAAGTGAGCTAAGTGTGACGTCATAGCCAGTCTTAAAACAAGTCTAAACTTGTGGAACATGTCACGTGATAGAAACCAGCAATCGTCAGTTAAGTGAGCTAAGTGTGACGTCATAGCCAGTCTTAAAACAAGTTTAAACTTGTAAAACATGTCACATGACAAGGTTAAGTTAGGTAAAGTTAGGTTATGTTAGGTGAACTGAGGTTAAGTCTTTAAATATTCCCTCTGACACTGACACCTAGCAATGAACATTCAGACTTAATAGAGCGGTAATCAAAATCTAACCTACAAAATGAGCTTTACACACCATGGTCAAGTAGTTCCAACTTTTGACTGCCAAATATACCATTTTCACTGACATGTAGTGGTGAACATTGGAAAATATCACTCTAACTGTTTAAAAGTTATTAGAGGGGCACTTACCTTTTTATAATTTATCAACTGCTGTCACTGAATGAACAGATTGTAGGAATCTGGTAACCTACAGGTACCCAATTATCTGCAAACAAATAAATAAATCAATCAATCAATCGATAAATACATTCCAATCAATAACTTCAACATCAATTAGTAATAAAAGACTACAATCCATTAATAATAAGTACTTACCTCGCAAAATAATTTAATGATTTTCTACCAAAACGGCTTTTTTTACAACTCTTGAGCAGTAATAGAGCACTGTTCACTCAAAGCGAGTAATAAAGTCTGACAGTAGGGAGATATATGACACCCCTCTTATATAAACTCTCATCGCTCGTGTCAGCAGTTTTTTGCAGATCATTGCAATTCCTTTCCCAATACAGTTGAGAGTCCAAAGTACATTAGGAACACCTGTGTGGTATCCAATGACTGCTGACTTTGCATGATCATCACCCATTGTCTTAATCAACACATGGGGTTTCAAATTACTGCAGCGTCAATCATAGCAACAGCAGTGTGCGCTCTCTGGTATGTCAGCAACATGACACCGGAAGGAACACCTGTGTAATATCCAATAACTGCTAACTTTGCATGATCATCATCCATTGTCTTAATGAACACTTGCAGTTTCAAATTACTGCAGTGTTAGTCATAGCAACAGATCTGCGCGCTCTCTGTCATGTCTGTAATATGACACAGGAAGTAACAAGACGACTTACTGCACGTGCCATCTCCTCAGTTTTAACATCTTAAGAACATGTATTATTCTCTTTCAACTACAAATGACTTGTTAGAACACATCCATCCACCTAGTTAGATCCCTTGTATGTTCACATGTATTTCGTCACTTTCCTTTCATATCGTTATCCCATTATAGTAGTGGGGGGATATGTGAACAACGTCAATTCAACACACACACACATGTAGTTAGGCCCTTTGATATAATTTAAATAAATTCATGGGCTCGTACGTAGGAACCAGGCCAAAGGGACCCGTCCAAAGGGACCAGTCCAAAGGGACAACGACTTGTCCACAAGGACTTGTCCACAAGGACCTGTCAACAATGACCTGTCCACAAGGACTTGTCCACAAGGACTCGTCCACAAGGACCTGTCAACAATAACCCATCCACAGGGGCTCGACAGCAGGGGGCTCGTCAACAATAAAAGGGGCTCTCACCTCAAGGCCTAACATGCCCCTCTTTGATTATTGGTTTGCAGAACAACGTTACATCCATATCGACATTCAAACTCTCACATGTTGCAATTGGAAAGAGAGATTTTCTAAAAAATTCAATTTCACCCCTTAGTAGGGTAGGTTTTATTTTTGGAGTGGAAATATGTTGTCCATTAGAAAGGGGGTGTCAGCCCGAGTTCAATGACACCTCATTCGTCAAAATCCAACCACGGGTTCGGGAGTTATCGGGCTGCCGCCATCTTGCGTGGAGGGTGTGGAGGTGGAGGGTGCGGAACCATCCAAAACACACTACTATCGTAACTATATTAAAAATGTTCGTGGTCAGTCTGTCTTCGGTCACCCTATGTATATGTCCATAAAATATTGCCCTCCTTTTCCTTATGATGTTTGTAATCGTCTCTGTCTGTTTGTACAGTTCTATTGTCGGTCTCTTTATCCATATTCCCTCTTTCTGAACTGGCCCGTAAGGTAGATCTTTCTCAGAAAATTTCTTTCTTGTTTTTCTAATTCCTTATTGCTGTTCGTCCCTTGATTGCTTTCGTTTCTGAAGCGTATAAGGCCTCTGGTAAGACTACTGTACGATAATGTCATAATTTGGCATTGATGGAAATACTGTTTTTATTGGGTTCCGTGTAAGTCGGTGTTATGGAACCATACCGGTTTCGGTCACATTGTGGTAACTGTGCAGTAACATACAGCTTAATAACATTTTTGTCGTAATAGAGGATACTAAAAATATTTTTGTTCCAAAAGCTCACAGAGTAAAATTTCAAAAAAACAGATTTACAATTTATTTTTTACAAATTTGGTTTTTGAAATATTACTCTGTGAGCTTTTGGAACAAAAAAAAATTATATATCTTCTTATTCTTCTCCTTCTGCTTCTTCTTCTTTTACGGCCTCATGGGACCACTTCAGTCAATCATTTCTTGGTCCTTTTCTTCAGTAAGTTTTCTTTCCGAGTCGCCCAGTAGCTTTTCATTCGCTCTGATCTTCTCAGACGTTCCTCATCTGTAAATACCCTTTTAACTGTATGACGTTTGTCTATTTTTGCTTGAAATCTTACTTTTATATCTTTCATTTTTATTTTAAATTTTTTGTTTTGTTTTGCAAGTCATCCAAGGTTATTTCTAATTCTTTCATAAATAGTATCTTCTATGATGACAACAAATGTATTAAGTTGTATGTTATGTCTTCACCACGCAGAAGGAGGTACTATATGACCGAAATAGGTACGGTATCAATCTACTAAATATCGACTTAAGGTAATAAATAGTTTATTATAATAGGTGACTTAATTTAAAATATTACTGTGTCATGAATTCAAATTTCTAAAACATGTTTATTCTAATTCATTTCTAGTGATGGCTCGACCAGAACCCAGTGAACCTTCAGGTGTGCAGGTTATTCGCTCTGGCGGATTCTTTCCTGTTTTAAGTTACCAGCGACCAAATCAACATGGCCTTCTAATGACCCACACGGTCACAACATCCATAGGTTAGTGCATTATTATTTTACAAGTTATGAAACAAATTCAACTTATACTCAAGTACTGTCTATGGGGTTGATGGCAAAGTTGTCGTAGCCTCTAGAGTGAATTCATAATAAAACAACTACCAGTACTGAGAATCAGATCTAACCCAGTAGTGACAATAGTTTCCACCATACAGTTATCTAACTCAGTGGCAGTCAATGGTTCCCACCAGACAGTTATCTAACTCAGTGGCAGCCAATAGTTCCCACCAGACAGTAATCTAACTCAGAGGCAGACAATGGTTCCCACCAGACAGTTATCTAACTCAGTGGCAGCCAATGGTTCCCACCAGACAGTTATCCAGCACAGTAGTGGCCAATGGTTCCCACCAGACAGTTATCTAACCCAGTGGTGGCCAATGGTTTCCACCAGACAGTTATCTAACCCAGTGGTGGCCAATGGTTCCCACCAGACAGTTATCTAACCCAGTGGTGGCCAATGATTCCCACCAGACAGTTATATAACCCAGTGGTGGCAATGGTTTCCACCAGACAGTTATCCAACCCAGTGGTGGCCAATGGTTTCTACCAGACAGTTATCCAACCCAGTAGTGGCAATGGTTACCACCAGTCAGTTATCTAACTCAGTGGTGGCCCAATGGTTTCCACCAGACAGTTATCTAACCCAGTAGTGGCCAATGGTTTCCACCAGACAGTTATCTAACCCAGTGGTAGCCAATGGTTTCCACCAGACAGTTATCTAACCCAGTAATGGCAATGGTTTCCACCAGACAGTTATCTAACCCAGCGGTGGCCAATGGTTCCCACCAGACATTTATCAAGCACAGTAGTGGCCATGGTTTCCACCAGACAGTTATCTAACCCAGTGGTGGCCAGGGTTTCCACCAGACAGTTACCTAACCCTGTGGAGACAATGGGTTCCACCAGACAGATATCTAGCAAATTGGGAATGGTTCCCAACAGACAGTTATCTAACCCAGTAGTGGCAATGGTTTCCACCAGACAGTTATCTAACACAGTGGTGGGAATGGTTTGCACCAGACAGTTATCTAACCCAGCAGTGGCCAATGGTTTCCACCAGACAGTTATCTAACCCAGTGGTGGCAATGGTTCGCAACAGACAGTTATCTAACCCAGTAATGGCAATGGTTTCCACCAGACAGTTATCTAACCCAGTGGTGGCCAATGGTTTCCATCTGACAGTTGTCTAACCCAGTGGTGGCAATGGTTTCCACCAGACAGTTTACTAACCCAGTAGTGGCCAATGGTTTCCATCAGACAGTTATCTAACCCAGTGGTGGCCAAAGGTTTCCATCAGACAGTTGTCTAACCCAGAAGTGGCAATGGTTTCCACCAGACAGTTTACTAACCCAGTAGTGGCCAATGGTTTCCACCAGATAGTTATTTAACCCAGTAATGGCCAATGGTTTCCATCAGACTGTTATCTAACCCTGTAGTGGCAATGGTTTCCACCTGACTGTAATCTAACCCAGTAGTGGCCAATGGCTTGCACCAGACAGTCATCAAACCCAGTGGTGGAAATTGTTTCCACCAGACAGTTATCTAACCCAGTAGTGGCCAATGGCTTGCACCAGACAGTTATCTAACCCAGTAGTGGCAATGGTTTCCACCAGACAGTTATCTAACCCAGTAGTGGCCAATAGTTTCCAGCAGACAGTTATCTAACCCAGTGGTGGCAATAGTTTCTACCAGACAGTTATCTAACCCAGTGGTGGCCAATGGTTCCCACCAGACAGTTATCTAGCACAGTAGTGGCCATGGTTTCCATCAGACAGTTATCTAACCCAGTGGTGGCCAATGGTTTCCACCAGACAGTTATCTAACCCAGTAGTGGCAATGGTTTCCACCAGACAGTTATCTACCCCAGTGGTGGCCAATGGTTCCCACCATACAGTTATCCAGCACAGTAGTGGCCATGGTTTCCACCAGACAGTTATCTAACCCAGTGGTGGCAATGGTTTCCACCAGACAGTTACCTAACCCTGTGGAGACAATGGGTTCCACCAGACAGTTATCAAACGCAGTACTGGCAATGGTTTCCATCAGACTGTTATCTAACCCAGTAGTGGCAGTGGTTTCCATCCGACTGTTATCTAACCTAGTAGTGGCCAATAGTTTCCACCAGACAGTTATCTAACCCAGTAGTGGCAATGGTTTCCACCAGACAGTTATCTAACACAGTAGTGGCAATGGTTTCCACCAGACAGTTATCTAACCCAGTGTTGGCCAATGGTTCCCACCAGACAGTTATCTAACCCAGTTGTGGCCAATGGTTTCCTTCAGACTGTTATCTAACCCAGTATTGGCAATGGTTTCCATCAGACTGTTATCTAACCCAGTGGTGGGCAATGGTTTCCACCAGACAGTTATCTAACCCAGTGGTGGCCAATGGTTTCCTTCAGACTGTTATCTAACCCAGTGGTGGGCAATGGTTTCCACCAGACAGTTATCTAACCCAGTGGTGGGCAATGGTTTCCATCAGACAGTTATCTAGCACAGTAGTTGCAATGGTTCCCACCAGACCGTTTGTGCAATATATTTCATAAAATAAATACTAAAATATTTTCTATGAAATTAGATTTAAGAATCAAAGTTGGAATTCACCTTCCAAAACCTAATGCTGACGTCTATTTTAAAATTACTAAAATCCCAGACACAATACGTATGAGAAGGGTCCAATTCATGGGACATTTCGACAGAATGGACCCCAATTGGTTAACACATAAAACCTATACGTTTTTGCAGAAAAAGGCAACTAGATCCAATTGGTACAAACAGGCGGAAAAGGACTTGGCTGAATTAGGTTTGCCCAATCTCAAGGATCGAGAGGAAATTAGGGAAATTACTCATACCCGGGGTTTTGAGGGAGAAGAGAGAAGACCTACCAGACACGTCTGGTCGTAGCAACGAAGACTCGTGCAATCGTTGCGCATGAAGAGTTATTGGGACAAACATCAAGGCCAATGAGTGTTGATTCCGCGTGATCCTAGGAGACACAATTCGCGTAGAAAAAGAAGAAGAAATAAAATTTTTAAGTTTTTAAAAATTATTACTGTGCTTTTCTCAAAATGGCATTGCCTTTCCGGAATAGCTAGTAGTGGAGTGACATAATTAAAAGGATTTCAAGAGGGGCCCGAGAAACAAATTGCATAGGGGCCCTTAAATCGTCTCGGTGGCCCTGATTGTATAAACCTCTGTGGGTTTACTATAAGAAGTCAGTGTAGTAAAATTTATATGTTCCAAACTTTTGTTATATAGGCTATTATGTATGTAAGTGAGTAATAAGGAATTAAATTTGTGATTTGTAGTGATTAATTTTCTATCATGAATACAAACAATAGAACAGCGTCATAGAGATAATAGCCTGAGGACAGGAAGTGACGTTTTGGCAAAGTCTCGAGTGACCAAAGATGTTTTAACTTCTGCTCGATGCGACGGAGGTAGTCAATAGCAAGGAAGAGGTCATTGAATTTTCCAGTGAAGGATTGTCTTGAAGGGTGCGTCCCGCGGTGTAGCCGTGCCCCTTAAATCGTGCACCACGGCCACGAGGGCAGCTGCAATAAGTACGGAGATCATGGGTTTGAATTTCGGCGCTGACATCTGCTATCCTGAGTGTGGTTTATCCATACTCCCTCCAGGCAAATTCCGGGATAGTCCCGGGGTACGTACCTCTCCTCATTCCTGTCTCTATACTGTACAGTTACACACACTACTACAGTCATCACATAAATACAGGTTATCGAATAAGTACAACACACACCCAATTACACGGGGGTGTTGGCCAAGATGTCCCAAGCCTCTGCATTGAGTTAACAACTCTTAAGGGTGCAAAATGAAAAGCATTACAGTTGTTAATAAAAATCTCATCAATTTTAAGAACGACCACCTCGTGGTATAGTGGCTAGCATTCTTGGCGGTCGTCCCCCTCCTCCCTGGAGGTCCAGGTTTGATTCTGGGCTCTGCCTAGAAATGTAATTCTGGTCTGAGGGCTGGAACGGGGTACACTCAGCCTCGTGGGGAAAATCAAAGGTAACGCTCCAGTGACCGCATGAAGGAATATTGGAGACGGAGGAAACTCCAGACAAAGGCCATAGAGTTATGTACCATGAAATCAAAATTATTGCGTAGGTTCATTATTCAAACTTTCACTTCGATCGCATGATTACGACACAAGAAATAAAAACTTAATTTTAAAATCACACACAGCCGCAATTTTTAGTTTATGTAAACAATTTAACTAAATTAGACGCCAGTGCATTACAATGTATATAAACATTTGCTGTACCAAGTTTCATTGCGTTTGGGTGGTTAAATCGCGAGGAAAGTCTATCTAAAAGTTTCAATTTCGCTTGGCCGCCATGTTCGTTTTGCAGTTAACCGTTTTTTGAAAGTCCCATAGGTGAAATTCGAATGGATCCCTTTATCACCGTACACAATTTCAGGCTTATATCGGTAATAGTTTCGGAGATATAGAATGCAGGTGAAATATTTTGCACAGCCGCCATGTTGGATTAGTGAGACATAATACAATTTGAAGGGCTTGGTGAAGGTCGGCCAGAACGGTGCTATGACCTTACCGAGTTTCATTGAAATCTCTCCAGCCGTAAAACTCTACCTATTAGGGTCCGGAATAGACTAGGAGACCTGGTATTTGAAATATGGTACTATCACAGCATTTGTCTGGAGCGAGTGTGGGGAAAGAAACAGGGGAAGATCCCCACTCAGGATGGGGTGTTTAGACACATTAACTATTATTAAATAATTACTTGTCTTAAGGTGATCTTACCTAGAAAAGTCTGGCTGAATACTCGTTTCCACACCACCATGAGGTAGAGTACATGGCGCGTTTTTTTTAACGTGGTCTCCCCGGTAGGCCTAGTCCACGATTCCTTTCATTAAGATGTCCTTTGAGGTGATCTTGTCGAAGGTTCTGTCTCGCAATAATATTCAGCAACACTGCGTCTGAATCGCTGTAAACTGATCGTAACCTTTCTACGCTTTCCATGTTGGCAAGGACTGTTTCTACTGATGACTCGTCATCCATTGACTGCTTACTGTGGATATTAGCTGGTTCTCCCATTATAGAAATTAATAATCACTCTACATGTTGAATCAGACTTAATACAAAGCAAGAGTTGGCCGTCATTGACTGTCTTCAAGAAAATTTGAAGAACAAATGTTTCGTGATTTTCAATAGGTCAACACGATTGTATCCAAATGAGATGGGGTTTTCCCTATTCCTTAAAAAAATTAATCACCATATTCTTAAGGCTAATTGGCTTGTCGATGCAGCCACACTCTTCTGTCATTGGCGGTTCGTTTCATTTCCATGTAATTGTCACATCCCATTCTATTCTTGATGTCTTCCAAATACTTCGTCCTAGGCCGTCCTCTTCCTTTCATTCCCAGCATTGTCCCTTCAAGAATGTTAACGATGAAAGTGTTGTGTCTGATGACATGTCCAATAAATTTTATTTTTCTCTTTCCCATTTCCTTCATTAATATTCTCTGTTCTTTGACTTCCCTTAAGACTTCCAGGTTGATTTTTCTTTCCATCCAGCTCGTTCTTGTTATTTTCCGCGAGATCCACATTTCAGCAGCTTCAATTCGATTCTTTTCCAATTTACCCAGAGTCCTACTTTCACTTCCATAAAGCAGTGTACTTTTCTTACATCTATATCCATATGTTTGCTGGATAAATGTTTCTTAGTCATAAATCCCTGTTTTGCCAATGCAATCCTTCTCTTGACTTTCATTAAACATCTATTGTCTTCTGTGATTATACTACCGAGATAACAAAATTGTTTAACTTGCTCAAAATTACACGAGATAAATAAATATTTATTACATGAGATTAAAAAATATTTATGTATTTATTAATCCCATGTAATTTTTCAGGATACCCATACTAAGGCGACACTAAAAAATGGCTTCAATGATAAAATTTGAAGAGCTAAATGTTCCTTCGATAATATTATAATTTGGATGATGTCTGTCATTTCCTTATGTTTCAAAACATTTCAACCATATGGGTGTAATAATTCTATTTCATGGCAAATGGAATATTGTTTGCTCTCTCTTCATTTCTGTAATAGTGTTTCTGATCCATTTAGTATTGATATACAGTATTTCTTTTGTCTCCCTCTTCGTGTTCTTCTTTGTCTCAGAGTTCATGTTTAAGCGACTGGCGCTTGCTGATACACATGGGAATCACCTCTACATTTCACTCAGAAGGGCTCAAACAATACTATATTAGTTCACACGCAAACATGATATCTGTTAATAAAGTGGATACTTACCGATTCTCAAAACACTTACTGGTCCTTAGTTCAATACTACCTCACCGAAGATACTCATGACTCTCAATCTCCATGTTTTCAGTTGACGATAGGCCACGGCCGCTTCCATCCACATCCTTGCCCAATTTCATTCATCTTCGTCCATTCCATCTCTCATCCCGACGCGCAGGTCGCCCACGGGCGTCGAATATAAAGACCTGCACTCGGCTTCTCAGGAGACCACACGAGAAAAAAAAGTTGACGATGGAGTCCACTGGAATGTTGATTCTACAGGGTCATTATCTTTGTGCGCCCCGATAAACACGGCAAGCTAAGCCAGCTGTGACTGGCGTAGATCGCTGGTGCGCGTACACCGTTCAGCCGGTGGTGGCGCGCACTTTTATACTTTTACCAAACATGTTCAATAATGTGTACTTACAGTGCTCATAGCCGATGCTGGAAATGTCCTCTCTCTCTTGTAACACACACCTGACATCTGATGAAAGAATGGACAGCAATCTCATTTAATCATTTGTCGAGCCTCCTAATTGTACTGGCATTCGGCACAGGTCTTCCTGGAAACTTGATTCGAAATTTTCGTCTCGTTTCAGAACAAGACTTCCTGCTTTTCATATACCAATTATGGATATACACACGTTCGCGGAATGTGAATCGGTGTGTAGGTATGGCCAACGATCACAGTAATCACAATTCTCAATAAACGTGCAACACCAACGTCTAAGCTTTGCAGATACACGTCCATATGAATGACAAACCACGTGTGAACTAACGATATGAGTCCGCGGAACGCGCCAACCACCGGCTGAACCATGTATGCGCGCCCGCCATCTGCACCATTCAAAGCCGGCTTAGCTTGCCGTGTTTATCGGGGCGCACAAATTAATGATCCTGTATATGGCACGGAGGTCAGCTGGTTCTTGTAAATGTTGAACAGCGGAAGATTCGACATGACTCTTGAGGGATGTCCGGGATGACTTACACGATGATCTAGTTACTCGGGTGTTATTGCCATTATTTAGCATGAACTCATAACGAGGTGGAGCATATCAAGCAGGTTGGAATTATAACTAATTGCCTACATAAGGAGGGTGTGTTTTCTGGAAATTCACCGTAGCGTTGCTCGTTGATTGACCATTCATCCACACGCGCGGGTCAAGCAGCATAATATTAAATTTGGAAGAAAGCACGACGGTATGCACATCGCAATGGAATTAGTTAATTGTACAATCACTATGGTTACGCGCCCATTGTTAGATGCATGGTTTGTTGAGATCATACAATAAAACGACGTATTGTCCTAGGTCGTGCTGCAATGGAAACTTACAAAGATATGACAGAACCGGGCATTATCCAAAACAGTGAAAATGCAATTGGTGTAATCACTGGTGTTTTCTGTTTTCTTATACGGTTGTGAGACCTGGACTGTGAAGGCTATTGACAAGAGCCGAATATATGCCTTTGAGATGTGGTGTTGACGGAGGATGCTACGTATACCATGGACAGAACGAAGAACTAATGCCTCCATTATAGAAGAACTGAGCATCATAAAACGTTGTACAGAGAGTTTAGTTTGTATGTAACGGAGACCCTCGCTTGCCCGCTCACCCGCGTTGCGCGCTTGTCTCCCGCCAGGCACTTTGCCGTTATGCGGCGCCGCGCGGCACCGAGTCATTGAGTATAGGAATTTGTACTTCAATGTGTTCTTTGACCAAATTTTTGACGAACTGACTTACGGAGAGCGATTGTCAAATTACTTTCAACAAGATTCTGCCACGGCTCACACTGCCGAAGCATCCATGACAGAATTGCGTCGCAATTTCGTTACTAGGATTATAAGTCGGAACGTGTGGCTCCCGCGAAGCCCAGACTTATCACCATGTGACTTTTATTTGTGGAGGACGCTTAAAAATAGTGTGTATGCGAGAAACCCTCACACTATAAATGATCTTAAAGGCTATATTACAGCTGAAATACAGTCAGTCGGTGCTGAGGAACTTCAGAGAGTAAATACCAGTTTCATAAAAAGGTGCCAGAGAAGTGTAGCAGTGAAAGGCGAACATTTTCAGCACCAGCTGTGAACTAGGTAAGTACAAATTCCTATACTCAATGACTCAGTGCCGCGAAGGCGCCGCATAACGGCAAAGTGCCTGGCGGGAGACAGACGCGGAACGCGGGCGAGCGGGCAAGCGAGGGTCTCCGTTACATACAAACTAAACTCTCTGTATCTTTCCGTGTTAGTGAAAGTTACCTACAATTCCTGGGACGCACTTTGAGGACAGAAGGAGACAGTTAAAATAGGCCATTCTAAAAGGCAAAATTGAAGGTACCAGACCAAGTAGAACAACAAGTAAATGGTTAGACCAAGCAAAGGAGATCACCGGCCTACCTCTTAACGATATCTTACGAAGGGCTGAAGATCGCTTAGGATGGAAACGTCTCGTCAAGGATGTAGTTACTAATGAAGTGAGTAAAACGACCATAGTGCGGGACAAACCATTGGAAGCCTCAAGGTCACGCGTAGTCGGTGCGGTGTTGTCATGTAAGTTCTCGCATCCAGCACTCCACTGAAGGTACCTTGCAATAGCATGGCAGCACCGCCAGGCGCGGGGAAGAGAGCGAAGCGGAGGGCCCCTTGACCTTCAGGCTTCCAATGGTTTGTCGCGCACTATAATGATGATGACAATACTAGGGCTAATGTCCATCGGATCTGGCCTGGAAATCGTGCGTGTGTATTCTGGAAATGGCGGCTTAATTCTCGGAACTGGGGATCCCTGGAAATCCCTGGGTAGGCAACCTGTGATGGTGAAATGTCCCTAGAGCTCACGTCAGCCGGGAAGGCGGCCGGCTCTCTGGGATTTGCGCAGAGAGAGACAGAGATACATATCCACTGTTGCAACAGCTCCACCAAGTCCGAGTCTCTAGACCACAAGCTGCTGCCGTGATTTCCTGCGGTGTGGCAACACCGTCGCTTACCTCATCGAGCCCGTCTCTTGCACGCTGCTTTAGACTTTTAAAGTATTCGTGCACTTAGTAAACTATTTTTCGGGCTTTCCTATCCACAATCTGTCGTTTACTTTCCTCTGCTTCCATAGCACTCAAAATGTGCACAATCGCTTTCACTGGATCTTTAAATATTACGATATAATGACTTCACAACACACTAGCTCAGATTCTCAAGACAGACTGACTGTGATTGATGGGATGGAAGTGAGGCATGACGTAGCGTTGTGTTCTGCGCACCACCTTCCCGGCTGACTCGAGCTCTAGCTGGGCTCAAAAGTTCCCTAGATTCCCCTGAATTTGAATCTTGGCACGTTGTTGTTGTTGTTGCTTGATGTCACGTCTCTCGATGGGTTGAAATTCCCCTTTATTCTCCTAGCGTTGTTGTTGTTTTTGTTGTTGTAGCCTGGTTTCAATCCTACTAACATCTCGATTCTTGTTGTGGATTAAGCAACATATTCTAATTTTGATCTACCCCTACAGTTCTTGCCCTCTACCCTACCTTCCATAACTAAGTTCGCTTTTCATGAGTGCTTTAGTAAGCGTTCTACCAACCTATCTCGTCTCTTCATTAGCTGTCGTTAGAAAAATCTCTTCTCTCCCACTCGTCTTAATACCTCTTCTTTTGTTACTTTATCTACCCATGTGATCCTCATCATTATCCTGTAACAGCACAAGTTCCAACGTTCGCCGCTGGGTGACAGTGTCAGTGACATTGGCGTCTGGTAGCCAAAGTAGTAACTACTTCAAATTGAATTTGTCCAGTTTCATTCATCATCATTCATTTCATCTCTTATGACGTTGGCGTCAGGAAGGGCATCTGACCGTAAAACCACCCGCCGCATAGAATTTCATAAAATCGTATCCCTGACCCCATTAAAAACAGGATTAATAAGGGGTAGACATATTGTACATTGAATATCCATGGCGACCAGCAATAATCCCAGATCCGCCCGCACAACAGTGACGACGAGACGGAGATGGAAACCTGTCGGTCACTGTTGAGTATCTTATCCTCCCTCCCTCCCTCATTTTGCTTGATAAGATGACGGTAAAGTTATACTCACTGGAAAAGCCTACGTGCTTTTGCCTTTCAAGTGCCTTTCTGATGATCCTCTTGAAGTGGTGATTGCTTCAAGTCCTGAGAAGCACAAGTCGTGGCAACCGTGCTAGAGCCCTAACTTCGCCTCAATAAAACTTAGCTTCCAATAGATAACAGTGGTATTCATCACATCACTACGTAGCGAATAATTTCTCAAAACTTCTATTCTTTTCTCTGTTACCTCCTTGTCACTCCGAAAGTTCGAGGGCTGGAACGGGATACACTTAGCCTCGTAAGGCAAAACTGAGAAGAGGTGGGTTTGATTCCAACCTCAGCCCTCCTAGAAGTGGTTTCCTGGGTTTCCCCACTTTAACTACAGCCAAATCACGGGGCCACGGACGCTTCCTTCCCAATCCTCACCTGAATAACAAATACACACACTACTACAGAGACTACAATGACGCAGGTTATGAGACAAATTCCTCACAAACACACCCGAGGTGCTACTGACTACGATGCCCAAGCCCCCCAAATGGAACAACGAAGTCAACTGTTTCCTCTGTAGATGGCTGCGTGGTGCAGAGGTACCTTTCTCGGCTCCTGTGCCCATGATTGAAGGATCAAATCCTGGCGCAGTCTGTTGGCATTTGAGGGTGTCTAAATGCGATGGAGCCGTATTAGTAGATTTACTGGCACGTTAAAGACCCACTTGGGGGCTAAATTCCGGCACCTCGGCGTCTCAAAAAGACTAATAATCATATATATTATTTCAGTAGTATAGATCCCTCCTGTGGTGCTCACAAGCGACCGATCGTGACAAATGAGCATTCAACTGAAAGATAATAGACATTAGCAGTGACGAATTACTCTAATTTCATAAATATCTATAACAAATAACCCCTGGCACTACAGCCCATGAAGGGCCAAGGCGGACCAAGTGACCGCTGCCCTGCCAATTGGCCGTTAATCTTGGTGTTCGTGATCGAAGCGCTGCCTCACTGTTAGACAACGACTCAATTATTCTCACGAGGCTGAGTGCACCCCGTTTCTGCCCTCACGCCAGTTTCTAAAATCCCTGACGGAGCCGGGAATCGAACCCGGGACCTCTGGGTGAGAGGCAGGTTCGCTACCCCAACACCACGGGGTCGGCCATAAATATCTATAATTTCTTTAAAAAAGTGTGCGAACGATACGCTCCATAATAGCTGTCCACTTCAAATTTTGGCCGTTGTGACGCCTGTTTCATGTCATTTTAACATTCTGTGGTCTTTCCTTTATCATTCTGCATGAATTTCAGAAACAGTAAATCAAAGGAATGAGTAGGCCTACTCATATCGTATAATTTCATAAATATCGAATAACCGGTGAGTGTTACGATGATCCAATTTTCAATGATTGCCTTCTTAAGTTAGGGAACGTAGAACTTGGAATTATAACTGAAATGTAAATAGTGTTCTATAATATAAACATAACAATCTTCCTCCTTAAAGCGATCAAACAATTTGCGCAAACACTCGCGTTGTACACAACACAGCCCACACACCCTGCAACAGATTTGCGCAAACATGAGTTGTTCGATTGTACTGTGATGTGAAGATGTCCGAAGCGGCTTGTGTAGTTATTATAATTGCGTGTGCTTCCGGTGGAAATGGTAACAAAAATTAGTAAACGCAATAAACGGAGAAGGTGACGTGGCATCTGGATGGAGTGGTTGAGAAAGAGACATCATTTAAGCCACGAAAATCTCCTAAAAGAACTACAAGTGTCTGCGCAGCTCGACTACCAGAACTATTTACGTATGTGCCCAGCTAACTTCGGTGAACTATTAGACTTGATCACCCCTTTAATAGAAAAGGAAACCACTGGCATGAGAGACCCCATATCGCCAAAACAAAGACTGTTTGCTACCTTACGTTTTCTGTCATCTGGGCTTACATTTGAGGCCTTGAAGTTTGAAACTGCAATTGCAGTGCAAACACTTGGGAAAATTGTAATGGAGACATGCGAAGCGATCATCAAGATTCTCAAAAGAAACATACAGGTAAATATGTCTATTATTCCATTATTTTTATTCAAAATGATATCGCTTTAAAAGTTTGTGTTAGAATTTAGCTTTGTTCATAAGACTTCATAATACTGACGATCGTTAACGTCTGATACTGAAGTGTACCTCACACTTTCTTCGCTAGTGAGAGAAGTTCAATAACAGTCTGGTTTACGGATGACACGGACGTGTAACTGTAATTTCCGGTTGATGAAGCTCGACTAGAGCACGGCGAAGGTGTATGCCTGGGTTGAGAATGTTCTTGATTGAAACTAAATGTGCTTCAAAATGTAGGCCATTTATAGCTTTTTGGCCCAAATTCGTTGATCTTGATTTATAAACCCATCTTGTCGTTTGTATAGGCTATATCTAAATCCAAGGGTCAGCTTTTCATTTACTATTTGTAACGCTTAGAGTAAACCAAACAGGTGGTTGATAAAATCCCATGATGGTGGATAAATGAACATGATGATTCAGATTTGTAGCACGACTGATTATTAATTTTGATAAATAGCTTTATGTTCGACCCTGACTATTATATGTCTGAAATCTGTATCATTATAACACTATTTTTCATTATGAAACAGTTTCTCCCACCAATCACAGCTCAAGAAACAGTTGTTTGACCAATTAGATAAGGTTATCATCGCACCCGCGCTGAGTTGCAAGGCCTTCTAATTTAAATTTCACTGCCTGGCCTAGTGTCATAGTGGGGTGATCGAGGAGGCCTTGGCCAAATACATGGCATACCCTGCGTCCCATGCGCTCTGTTCTGTACATAAAATTGGCGAAATCTCGACAGACATTTATGAATATTTATCGTCGAACTTAAACAGTCGTATGCAACTCGCCTATAGTGGTAATTAAGACACTCATATGGAAATTATAAGACTCGCATACGCTCGTTCTATAAATATACTCGTGTCTTAATTATTGCCATTATAGGCTCGTTCCATAATGTACTATTACATCATCCTTATGAGACTGTTTCTAATAGGTTAAATATTTGAATGAACAAATGCCAAGTGACATTGTTATTGTTAGATAAGAACCACTTAATGGACCCCATGAGGCCCACTTCATTATTGTTACCCATAAGATAATTTGAAAAACCCATGCATTTAGATGGTCGGATAATGCATTTAGGGAAGACAGATTTGAAATATTTCCCATTATCCAAAGTATTGAACTTAGAGTGTAAAGGCTATTTTGGGACGAATATTACAGTAACTTAACCCATGAATTAGATACATTTTTGGAAATGGTTTGTGAAAATGTAAAGGACAGTGTTTGAACTATTATTAAACGTGAATTGTTTACATAGATGTCCAATAGAACTGGAATTAAACATGGCATCTAAACTCTTATAAATATTATATTGTGGTTCAGTGACAGATGGACTAATACAGGGTGTCAGGGTGTTCTCCGCAGTGCCTAGGCACTGCTACGTTGGTTGAAAGCCGGGGTTAATTTGGCAGCAAGGTTGCTGCTGACACCGCTTGTATCAAAACAAACAACAAACAGTCCACTTAGAGATTCTGTTTCTTGAGCTAATTTGCGTATTGATTTACTTGGACTTCGCAGCATTATATCGGAATTTTCATAAAGTGTTTCGTCTGTTAACAGCGTAGGCCTGCCTTTTCCTGGTACATCGTGAACTGAGCCAGTCACACGAAATTTACTTATCAAATCCCGAACGGTATCCCGGTTTGGACACTTTGAATTAGGAAACCGCACTTGAAATTTTAGTTTTACATTTTTTGTAAACCGATCACCTTCACGTAAAACGCATTCTACCAAAAACGCTCTCTCTTCAGTAGTAAACATTACCGCCTGTATCCTGTTGCACTATTCCAATAATCTAAACGCTCCCTTACTGCATTTACACTGACGCTCTCCACAGCACAGCTCACACGTGTGTTCTGATATCCTGTCGGCCTTGGAGAAGACAAGCTTGTACCTGGCTATCGGCGAGTGAGCGAAAGGTCTGACACCGCGCTGCCAACTTAACTCCGGATCTCACCTAACGTAGCACTGCGGAGAACATTCCCTGACGCACTGTAGTTTCTGTTCACTTTAACATCAATGCTAGTTTAGATATATTTTCAAATTTTAATAGTTTTTTTGCATAAATGTCTTTATATGATAGATAGGAAGCCAGGAAGATAGGGTGTTCTTTTTTACAGGTTTGTGCTTTAGTTTCGGTTTCTTCCTGGGAGGAATTTATTTTAGTTAGGGTGTCTGAGAAGGTAAAATAAATTGTAAATATCGTTTTTAAACTGTGTTATGTGACATTTCTTTATTTCCTCTTCTTCCCTACTGATGCGTGGATTTTGGAATCGGCTAGCTAGTCAGTTAATAATTTGTGTGCCCAGATAGACCCTGAGACTCAGATATCGTGATAAACGTTGATTTCAAAATTCATGCATGTGTGTTCGGGTGACATTGGTCAAACGGGCACAGTACAGAACACAAAATATGGTTGAAGTCCAATGGATAGCATGGACGTTACATGCTGTTAGACATTGGATCTATTTGCGCGCGTAATCATGTTGGCAACAATGTCATGCATGTGTTGGTCAGAAATCATCTGAAATATTATGATCTATTGTTGTGCCAATTTTGGATGAAATCCATTAGTTAATATAGAAGTTACGTGTATTTTAAAATTGGACCTATCAGCAGGCTTAGAATAATTTTGGCAACACTGTCATGTATGGCCTCCTGGAAATGAAACTGAAACATTATTATCTATATGTGTGCCAGTTTTGGAATAGCTCCCATGCATACCTTCTAAGATATCCAACACGGAGCTCAATTTTCATTTGCAATTTATCAGCAGTTGGTAGCACTGACACTATTTTCAAATATGGCCTTGAGATATTCAGGTATAGATCTTTACTCATACCAAATTTGTTTTCGATTGCTGCAGCCGTTTAGGAGTTGATAGGGGGGGGGGGGGAAGGGTCACAGACAGAGAGGCACACATTTGCCCGGGTTGGGAAGACGCAGAAGAAATAAATAAAATAAAGGACTCCTCATGAGCCCAATTTGGTACACTTAGTAGCCCAAGTTCACGGCTAGGTGTCGTTGACAGTAGCATTTGTTAGGGAAAGTAGCAGGTGCATGAAATAGATCGTCTGCAGTACCTACCTGAATTACAGGTAACACACACAAATTCAGCCATCACAATTAACACCGGTCATCAGACAGATTGTACGCACGCCCAAAGTACACGGGGCTACATGACCGCGTTGTCGCAGCCCCTAAACTGAGGAACCAACCAACGTCCATGCCAATCAGGTGGGTTGGTCTCAATTCAATTTGTGAATACCTATTCGAAAATTAGTAAACTACAGCTTAAATTGAAAATATAAGGAAATAGGTTCTATATTAATCAGGCTAGTAGTCGTTTCCCGTGGTTTACCACATCTACTCCGGACAAATGCCGAGAAGGTTCCTAAATTCTCGCATAATTAATTTGTTCGTCTCTTTATCAGAAATCCGTCGCACATTCAGTCAACTGAAAGTGCAATGTTATGAACATACATTATAACATTCAAGCAGCTGTCGCTTATTAGATGGGAGAGAAATCGTATTAAGTTCTAATAGAAAATATGGTAGCGAGAGGCTACTACAAGAAGTAGTTCCGTGATGAACTATACAGCCTATTTTCATATAATATCCTACGTATGTTACTTGTCTCTATCATCATACAAAATTTAAGTTTGATTGTTGTAATAGATTCGTAGATATTGAGAACCGTAAAGTTGTTGCGTGATCCATTGTGGTCAATTCGCTTGAAAAAAATAAAAATTATATGTATATATATTATATATATACATGGGTTGGATTTTTAGTTTTGGCACCAATGCTTCAGTGCCAAGTTGCAACAATGTTGGGCGCTGCCACATTTACCAACGGTTGCTGCCCTGCATCCCCTCCCTCAGAGCACATGACCTCGCCCTTCCTCACCATCGCTCGTGCGCAGTCTTGCCTGTTAGATGAGTAGTGTGAGACCAGCGCTCGCGAAAGACAGTCGCAATGTTTTCCAAGCAGGAGCAGAGAACGTGGATAAAAATTCAGTGTGCTAGGGGTCGCAGTGCTAAACAGTGTCACCGAGGATTGCAGGAAGCGTGCGGTGCAGCTACGTTACCGTTCAGAACGGTAGCAAGATGGGTTGCAGCCTTTCGAGATGGGCGCGAATGTGTGGAGCACATGCCTCGATCTGGTCACCCACCAGTAAGTGATGACAATGTACAGATGGTGTCCGCGTTAGTAGAGGTGGATCGGAACGTAACGATTCGTCAATTAGAGCAAGTTTCCGGACTGGCGCATTCAACATCCTGAAGGACTTACTGAAAATGAGGAAGATTGCGTCCAAATGGGTTCCGCATGACTTAACCGACATGCACAAATGACTGCAATATGACGCTTGTCGTATGCACTTGCAGCGTTATGAGCGCGAAGGACAGGCCTTCTTACGGCGTATCATAACCATTGACGAGACGTGGGCCAGATCTTATGAGCCTCAGTTAAAACGCCAATCGAACGAGTGGCGGCACCACGGATCACCACGGAAACAAACAGTTCGACCAACCTCACCAATGTTGATTCTTGCCTATGATTGGGATGGTGTGATCATTCACCATACTGTTCCCCGAGGGCAAACCGTTAATGCGCCGTACTATTGTTCGTTTCTGCAAGACCATCTCCGAGGAGCTCTGAGAAGGAAACAGCGCCACCACATGGTTACACCGCGCATCGTTCTGCATGACAATGCTAGGGTACACACAGTAGGCGTTGTGTCGACATTGTTGGATCGCTGGGGCTGGGAGGTTCTCTATCACCCCCCATATTCTCCCGACATCATTCCCTGCGACTAGGATCTCATCCCGAAGATGAAGATGACTATGCCCGGGGAGCGCTTCTGGACCATTGAAGACGTTAAGCAGGCTACCGAGCGCTCTCTTCGTACCATCAATAGATTGGGCAGTGCCAACGGGATCCAACGACTTCCGCATCGCTGGGAACACGTTGTACGCAATGGTGGGGACTACATCGAGGGCCTGTGAAACTTGGAACCATCTAAGTGAGTTATTAATCCAGTTATAACTAACAACCCATCTATATAGGTATATAGTATATAGGTGAGATTCAACGATATTTCCAAAATATTTTCTGTCTAAAATATTTAATAATAATAATATATATTTCAGCCGAAATGCCATAGAATTTATGTATTGATTTAACAATAAAGATCTATAATTTACTGCAATCACTTCGTGTCATAGGCTAGTTCTCGTCTGGCATTTTACGAAGTTTCTTTTCACACTGGTCCTCCGGCTTGTGAAAATTTATCTTCTTACACATCTTATGATGAAAGCCATGTACTGTTAATCGATTGCGCTCTCATTAAACAGTTTGGTCCCGTCCAATTTCTATTACACATCGCGTCTGTTGCATAGAAATCTCTCTCTATTTGTTCCGCCTTCCCTTTCCGTATCCTGAGGAGATCCTGTTCTGATTTTATGGCTGGCAACTCGAGTCGCTCTCTAAATTCTGCTATCAGGAATGGTTCACGTGCTAGTTCATAAGCCAATCTAGAATATGGAGTTTTTGCTATACCTAATATCCTTTTCAGGTATCTGAATTCCACCCCTTCTATTGCTTTCAAGTCTGTTACTGTTAACTGTTCCCATATCAGGTGTATACCATACGATACTATTTGCACTACCTTGGCGTGAAACAGAAACATGGCTGCCTTATTGAGAGTCAGCTTGGTTCTTGGATATTGCTGAACTAGATTTTTCTATGATGTGGTGCCTATAAGATCTAATTGTTGTCTGAAGCGTTAGTCCTAGGTAGTTCAATGAATCGACTATCCTAATTCCATCTTCCTCTAGGTAAAGGATTTCATTTGCTGACAACTTTCCACTGTTTCGGAATACCATCTGAACCGTTTTTGTCCTATTTATGTTAGCTGATTCTTCCTTGCACAATGAGATATTTTGTTTACTGCCTCCTGTATTTTCTCTTTGTCTGTAGAGCCAATTGCAATATACATATTCGTATCTTTATCTTCAATTACTTCAATTATATCTGCTGTGTATATATTAAGAATAATGGGGCTGAGTGGGTCCCCCTGCAATTCTCCTCTCGTTTGTTTCACTGGTCTGGAATTCTTCTATGGAGTCTGTTATAATTAAATCATTCTCCTTCAGGATGTCCGTGATGATTGCCTTCAGGTGCTTATTCTCACATATCATCAGTTTTACCTTTTGTATAAGAATTTGTCTATTTACAGAATCGAAAGCTTTTTGAAAGTCAATAAACACAGTGTAGTATGTCCTTCCTGCTCCCCTAAGTGCTGTTTGGATGTCGTCTAATAGTGCTCCTGCCGCATCTAACGTGGATACTCCTTTCTTTAACCCACATTGTTGTTCAGGGATGTGAGGCTCTGCCAATTTGTAAATTCTTCTTGTCACTATCTTCGTTAGTACTTTCATAGCCATGTCTTCAATTGCTATCCCTCTATAGTTGTTCGGGTCTCCATGATCTCCTTTCCCTTTATATATGACCTTGAGTAAGGGTGTCCGCCAGCATTGTAGTACCCGTCCCAATTTAAAAATAATAATTAAATCATCTCTGTTACACATTTTGATGATTTAATAATAATAATAATAATAATAATAATGTTTCTCCAAAAGCTGCTCGATGTAGGCATTGCAATTTGTAACAGATCTGATTTTATTATTTTAAACTATTTTAGACTGAAAACATTTTGGAAATATTGTTGAATCTCCCACCTCTTTTCTTCTTCGTCTCTCGAATTGGTCAATTTAGGACCACGTTTATTGATCGTCGCCCAGTATTGACGCATTTCCTGCCGGTGTAACCCCTTCCTTTCAGTAGTCCAGGGGGTACCTTTCTTCCGAGGTTTCTCCTGAAAGCCATGGACTTCCTTCAAAGCACGCCTCACAGCCTGTCAGTCATGCAGATCTGATATTCCCAGTTCGTTAATATCCTTCTCAGTTTCCGTCAACCACGTGGTACGAACCTTCTTATTGTGTCCGAAACTGAGCCAACGATTGGTAAATCTTGTGGAAGGTAATCTCGCGATATGGCCATAAAAGGCTATTCTTTTCTCGCACAATCAGATAGTTTCTCTACATGTTCGTAGAGCTATTATATATATATATATATATATGTTTTTTTACTTATTGTACTATTTCTCTCGACGACACACAAAAAATATTGTTTTACTTCTATCATATAATTTCACGACCTTGCAACTTCATACTTGTTTCTTTTTAAATTCATTATGCATTGCTGATGGTCATAATGTGACCGAAACCCGTTCTTTAGAACAATAATAAAAAAAACAACCCCTGGCACTATCCAGCCCATGACGGGCTAAGGCCGACCAAGCGACCGCTGCCCAGCCATTTGGCCTGCAGATATTGGGGTGACGCGTGATCAGCGCGTCGGGTCCCCTCGGCCGTTAATCTTGGTATTCGTGATCGGGGCGCTGTCTCACTGTCAGACAGCTACTCAATTGTCCTCACGAGGCTGAGTGCACCCCGTTCCAACCCTCACGTCAGTTTTAAAATCCCTGACGGAGCCGGGGATCGAACCCGGGGCCTCCGAGCGAGAGGCAGGCACGCTACCCCAACACCACGGGGCCGGCTTAGAACAATAATACTAATTTTATTGACTGAAGGTTTATTATCGTTTTCTCTCAAATATAGTCAGTTTTCAGTGCAGTTACACGAGTCAATACTGTGTTGGTCCTCCACAAACTCGGAGCCACTCAATGTGATCAGATCACTGATGAGTACACAACGGAAGTTTAGGCTCTAAAAGGCAATGTTTTAGGTGCCTGAAATAGGCTCCTTAACTGCTATATTTAGGCACTAAAATGAATAATCATCATCATCATGTATTGCATGTAACAGGCCATTAAGAGTAAGACCCATAGCAGAAAAACAAGGGAATACAATTCTTAATTATAATATAAATAGCAAGCATAACATAATATAACATAACACTACAGTGTACTTAATAACAGGAAGAATGATTTCAGCTTCTCAACAATCTCAACTATTTCTATCCCCGGCATCTTCCATACTTGCATCTGGATCCTCCTGGTTCAGTGCCAACATAACTCGATCTTTCCATCTTGTTCTTGGTCGACCTCTTGGACGTTTTCCCGTTGGCTGAAAATTGATCACACGATTCGGGAGAGTACCTTCTGCTCTGATAATGTGTCCTAACCATTGTAATCGTCTTCTCTCTATCTCTCTACTGATGTCTGCCTTTTTATAGCGGCGATATAACTCCTCTTTACTCCGTCTTTCCCAACTGACAGTTTCTGAGCAGTATTTTGGGCCGTACATTTTCCGCAGCATTTTTCTCTCAAATGCACATAAACGTTCTTCAAAAGTTCTTGGAGTCGCCCACGTTTCACAACCATCATTAAAACAGGTCATACTAGGGGAATGTATAGATTGATTTTTTTCCTGAAATATCAGACGTGACGTGAAAATTCTATTCATGCTATAGGAAACATGAGTAGCGTTGGTGATTCTTTGTCTTATTTCCTTTTCTATTTCACTTTTGTTTGACAATATTGATCCTAAATATTTGAATGATTCATCTGTCCAAATATGTGCACTCCAACGTCGATAGCGATCGGAATATTCTGTCGTCGTGTAGTTTGTTTTCGATAATAGGCATACTAACTGAGCAGATATCAAGAATACATTAAAACAGTGAGGTAAATGACCTTAACTCAATTTAATGTGCAATATCTGTATTAAAAGAAACCAAATACATTTTACAATCGGTACATATATCTCACAATTACAGACTGAGATTAAACATCATGTCCGTAGTTGACTTCACAGTAAACAACAAGCACTTTTGAGCCGACTGCGGTGGTGTCTAGTAGCTAAGTTCTGAACTTGGCCTAGTAGTCGTTGACGGTGGCGCTTGACGGCAAAAGTAGGAACTATTTGAAAAAGTCTAAGTTGCAGTACTTAAATTAAAAAACAGATAACACACACTAATTCAGTCATCACAATTAACACCGGTTATCAGACAGATTCTACACACACTCAAAGTACACGGGGCTACATGACCAGGTTGTCGCAGCCCCTAAACTTAAGAACCAACCAACAAGCACTTTCTCTAAATTGTCCATTGAGAAGTTATGGCGTTTGTCACTAAGTATTAATTTGTACGCTGAGAAAGAGCGTTCAACGCCAACTGAAGACACACAGCACTATTTTAAGTTTTTGATAAGATGAACTGGGATTTCACTTTCACCTTCATCGTCATTCTTTCCCGTTAAAATGTTAGCGCTAACGAACAAACTCTTCAAACCGATGTTTTTCTGAAGAACTGAATGAAACTTCTTATTCACTTTTTCAGCCGCAGCTCCAGGAGCTTCAGATAGTTTCTGCTCAAAATTAAAACAGAAATTCAAATCTAACAAAGGAAAAACTAGTCAAATTGGAAAATTGGCACTAATAATAGACTTAGACTGGAAAATAGGCACTAACGTAAAAAATAGGCATTTTTAGACACTATGAAACTGCTTTATATAGACCTAAACGTTCATGAAACATATAACTTTAAAAGGTGAGTATGTATATGTTGAGGGGGGGAATCTGCTGTCTTCTGATGAGGTATGAACGTTACTAATTCATGGAGGATGTCAGTCCACAGGAGGCGGAAATATTATCGTTACCCTCAGTAGTTAGTTACAGTTCCTTGCACTCTCATACTAATTGTTATGACTGATAAGCTCTGCACCGTTAAGAAGTTAAACGGGTAGATAGTAACTATTTTAGATAAGTAACGTATGTTTGCTTATGGACACTGTCTTGTCGACCAAAACACTTGGGGTCTTTATCTTTCCATAAACAAATGTTGCCTTAAAGAACAAGGGAACTCAGGTGGGAGTTTATTATATTTATTTATTTACTGGCAAACACGCCCCGGCTTCGCCCGGTATCTTTAACGGTTTACCCAGTGTAAGCTTAAAAGGAGCTCGGACGGCACGTCCCAGACGCAATTCAGAAAAGCTGAGGTGAACAGCAAAACTCCAAACTCTGAAGTCTTAACTCGACACGAATCGACAGTTTGATGCTGGCCAAAGCTGGGCTCGCCCGCACCGAAGTTAGTAATTTAAATTTCCACTGAATGGAGATGTTGGAAGAAATTAAAACGTAAAGACACTTATAGTGGGCGATGTATTAATAATTATAGAGATAAACCGTACTGTTGCGGCCTTTTTTAGAACTTTCCATGCTGAACAATTCTTACAGTCATAGTATATAGATATTTTTAACGGTTTACCGAGCGTAAGCTTAATAGGCACACGGACGGTAGGTTTTCTTCGACCCGATTCACTGAAATCTTTACTGCTCGGCTTCCTTTGGTAGTAAATGAATGTTTTTCAACAGCAACCTTCCTCGAGAAATCCTTTAAAGAATGGTGAAAACCACATCAAAATCCATCCAGTGGTTCTCGAAATTTCCCGTTACATCCAAGAATCGGGGAATTTGTTTTATACTATGTAATATTTCTTTCAGGTTAGGGCACATAAATACTAGATTTCCCGCCTAATGTAATTGGGCACAATTGGTGTTGACCTACTGGAAAGCTTCCTTTAATAGAATCAGGCAACACTGGAAATGGTTTCTATAATACAGTACTTCAATATTCAAGATATCTCTGCCGTGCTCTGTTGCAACATTGTGCTGCTAATATTGTGACAGTGATCTGGTGAGTTTAATGTCTCTTTTAATTACTATGGATTTTAAAGTTGATGAGGTGCTGGAATGTTACACTCTAATTGGTTTTTAATGTCACAATAAATCAGCTGATTTAGGTTTATTTCAGTTAGGCATACTCAAACGCCAGCCGACCCTGGCGGGATTTGATCCTGTAACGTTCATCACAGTAGGCTTTGTTAGAGTCGCCAGTAACTTACATCACAGTAGGCTTTGACAGAGACTCCAGTAACTTATATCACAGTAGGCTTTGACAGAGTCGCCAGTATCTTATATCACAGTAGGCTTTGACAGAGTCGCCAGTAACTTATATCACAGTAGGCTTTGACAGAGTCGCCAGTATCTTATATCACAGTAGGCTTTGACAGAGTCGCCAGTATCTTATATCACAGTAGGCTTTGACAGAGTCTCCAGTAACTTATATCACAGTAGGCTTTGACAGAGTCGCCAGTATCTTATATCACAGTAGGCTTTGACAGAGTCGCCAGTAACTTATATCACAGTAGGCTCTGATAGAGTCGCCAGTATCTTATATTACAGTAGGCTTTAACAGAGTCAACAGTAACTTATATCACAGTAGGCTTTGACAGAGTCGTCAGTATCTTATATCACAGTAGGCTTTGACAGAGTCGCCAGTATCTTATATCACAGTAGGCTTTGTTAGAGTCGCCAGTATCTTATATCACAGTAGGCTTTGATAGAGTCGCCAGTATCTTATATCACAGTAGGCTTTGACAGAGTCACCAGTAACTGATATCACAGTAGGCTTTGACAGAGTCGCCAGTAACTGATATCACAGTAGGCTTTGATAGAGTCGCCAGTAACTGATATCACAGTAGGCTTTAACAGAGTCGCCAGTATCTTATATTACAGTAGGCTTTAACAGAGTCGCCAGTAACTTATATCACAGTAGGCTTTGATAGAGTCGCCAGTAACTTATATCACAGTAGGCTTTGATAGAGTCGCCAGTAACTGATATCACAGTAGGCTTTGATAGAGTCGCCAGTATCTTATATCACAGTAGGCTTTGATAGAGTCGCCAGTATCTTATATCACAGTAGGCTTTGATAGAGTCGCCAGTATCTTATATCACAGTAGACTTTGATAGAGTCGCCAGTATCTTATATCACAGTAGGCTTTAACAGAGTCGCCAGTATCTTATATCACAGTAGGCTTTGTTAGAGTCGCCAGTAACTTATATCACAGTAGACTTTGTTAGAGTCGCCAGTATCTTATATCACAGTAGGCTTTGATAGAGTCGCCAGTAACTGATATCACAGTAAGCTTTGACAGAGACGCCAGTATCTTATATCACAGTAGGCTTTGATAGAGTCGCCAGCATCTTATATCACAGTAGGCTTTGTTAGAGTCGCCAGTATCTTATATCACAGTAGGCTTTGTTGTAGTCACCAGTATCTTATATCACAATAGGCTTTGATAGAGTCGCCAGTAACTTATATCACAGTAGGCTTTGATAGAGTCACCATTATCTTATATCACAGTAGGCTTTGTTAGAGTCGCCAGTAACTTATATCACAGTAGGCTTTAACAGAGTCGCCAGTATCTTATATCACAATAGGCTTTGACAGAGTCGCCAGTAACTTATATCACAGTAGGCTGTAACAGAGTCGTCAGTATCTTATATCACAGTAGGCTTTAACAGAGTCGCCAGTAACTGATATCACAGTAGGCTTTGACAGAGTCGCCAGTATCTTATATCACAGTAGGCTTTGACAGAGTCGCCAGTAACTTATATCACAGTAGGCTTTAACAGAGTCGCCAGTAACTGATATCACAGTAGGCTTTGACAGAGTCGCCAGTATCTTATATCACAGTAGGCTTTAACAGAGTCGCCAGTAACTTATATCACAGTAGGCTTTGATAGAGTCGCCAGTATCTTATATCACAGTAGGCTTTGATAGAGTCGCCAGTAAATTATATCACAGTAGGCTTTGACAGAGTCGCCAGTATCTTATATCACAGTAAGCTTTGATAGAGTCGCCAGTAACTTATATCACAGTAGGCTTTAACAGAGTCGCCAGTATCTTATATCACAGTAGGCTTTAACAGAGTCGCCAGTATCTTATATCACAATAGGCTTTGACAGAGTCGCCAGTAACTTATATCACAGTAGGCTGTAACAGAGTCGTCAGTATCTTATATCACAGTAGGCTTTAACAGAGTCGCCAGTAACTGATATCACAGTAGGCTTTGACAGAGTCGCCAGTATCTTATATCACAGTAGGCTTTGACAGAGTCGCCAGTAACTGATATCACAGTAGGCTTTGACAGAGTCGCCAGTAACTTATATCACAGTAGGCTTTAAGAGAGTCGCCAGTATCTTATATCACAGTAGGCATTGACAGAGTCGCCAGTATCTTATATCACAGTAGGCTTTGTTAGAGTCGCCAGTATCTTATATCACAATAGGCTTTGTTAGAGTCGCCAGTATCTTATATCACAGTAGGCTTTGTTAGAGTCGCCAGTATCGTATATCACAGTAAGCTTTGACAGAGTCGCCAGTAACTTATATCACAGTAGGCTTTAACAGAGTCGCCAGTAACTTATATCACAGTAGGCTTCAACAGAGTCGCCAGTAACTTATATCACAGTAGGCTTTAACAGAGTCGCCAGTATCTTATATCACAGTAGGCTTTGACAGAGTCGCCAGTATCTTATATCACAGTAGGCTTTAACAGAGTCGCCAGTAACTTATGTCACAGTAGGCTTTAACAGAGTCGCCAGTAACTTATATCACAGTAGGCTTTAACAGAGTCGCCAGGATCTTATATCACAGTAGGCTTTGTTAGAGTCGCCAGTATCTTATATCACATTAGGCTTTGACAGAGTCGCCAGTATCTTATATCACAGTAAGCTTTGACAGAGTCGCCAGTAACTGATATCACAGTAGGCTTTAACAGAGTCGCCAGTATCTTATATCACAATAGGCTTTGACAGAGTCGCCACTAACTTATATCACAGTAGGCTTTGTTAGAGTCGCCAGTATCTTATATCACAATAGGCTTTGACAGAGTCGCCAGTAACTTATATCACAGTAGGCTTTGTTAGAGTCGCCAGTATCTTATATCACAGTAGGCTTTGACAGAGTCGCCAGTAAATTATATCACAGTAGGCTTTGACAGAGTCGCCAGTATCTTATATCACAGTAGGCTTTGACAGAGTCGCCAGTAACTGATATCACAGTAAGCTTTGATAGAGTCGCCAGTATCTTATATCACAGTAGGCTTTGACAGAGTCGCCAGTATCTTATATCACAGTAGGCTTTGACAGAGTCGCCAGTAACTTATATCACAGTAGGCTGTGACAGAGTCGCCAGTATCTTATATCACAGTAGGCTTTGACAGAGTCGCCAGTAACTTATATCACAGTAGGCTTTAACAGAGTCGCCAGTATCTTATATCACAGTAGGCTTTGACAGAGTCGCCAGTATCTTATATCACAGTAGGCTTTAACAGAATCGCCAGTATCTTATATCACAGTAGGCTTTGACAGAGTTGCCAGTATCTTATATCACAGTAGGCTTTAACAGAGTCGCCAGTAACTGATATCACAGTAGGCTTTGATAGAGTCGCCAGTATCTTATATCACAGTAGGCTTTAACAGAGTCGCCAGTATCTTATATCACAGTAGGCTTTAACAGAGTCGCCAGTAACTGATATCACAGTAGGCTTTGACAGAGTCGCCAGTAACTTATTTCACAGTAGGCTCTGATAGAGTCGCCAGTAACTTATATCACAGTAGGCTTTGATATAGTCGCCAGTAACTGATATCACAGTAGGCTTTGATAGAGTCGCCAGTATCTTATATAACAGTAGGCTTTGATAGAGTCGCCAGTAACTGATATCACAGTAAGCTTTGACAGAGTCGTCAGTATCTTATATCACAGTAGGCTTTAACAATGTCGCCAGTATCTTATATCACAATAGGCTTTGACAGAGTCGCCAGTAACTTATATCACAGTAGGCTTTGATAGAGTCGCCAGTATCTTATATTACAGTAGGCTTTAACAGAGTCGCCAGTAACTGATATCACAGTAGGCTTTAACAGAGTCGCCAGTAACTTATATCACAGTAGGCTTTGATAGAGTCGCCAGTAACTGATATCACAGTAGGCTTTGATAGAGTCGCCAGTATCTGATATCACAGTAGGCTTTGTTAGAGTCGCCAGTAACTTATATCACAGTAGACTTTGTTAGAGTCGCCAGTATCTTATATCACAGTAGGCTTTGATAGAGTCGCCAATAACTGATATCACAGTAAGCTTTGACAGAGTCGCCAGTATCTTATATCACAGTAGGCTTTAACAGAGTCGCCAGTATCTTATATCACAGTAGGCTTTGATAGAGTCGCCAGTATCTTATATCACAGTAGGCTTTGTTAGAGTCGCCAGTATCTTATATCACAGTAGGCTTTAACAGAGTCGCCAGTATCTTATATCACAATAGGCTTTGACAGAGTCGCCAGTAACTTATATCACAGTAGGCTGTAAGAGAGTCGTCAGTATCTTATATCACAGTAGGCTTTAACAGAGTCGCCAGTAACTGATATCACAGTAGGCTTTGACAGAGTCGCCAGTATCTTATATCACAGTAGGCTTTGACAGAGTCGCCAGTAACTTATATCACAGTAGGCTTTGACAGAGTCGCCAGTATCTTATATCACAGTAGGCATTAACAGAGTCGCCAGTAACTTATATCACAGTAGGCTTTGATAGAGTCGCCAGTATCTTATATCACAGTAGGCTTTGATAGAGTCGCCAGTAACTTATATCACAGTAGGCTTTGACAGAGTCGCCAGTATCTTATATCACAGTAAGCTTTGATAGAGTCGCCAGTAACTTATATCACAGTAGGCTTTAACAGAGTCGCCAGTATCTTATATCACAGTAGGCTTTAACAGAGTCGCCAGTATCTTATATCACAATAGGCTTCTACAGAGTCGCCAGTAACTTATGTCACAGTAGGCTGTAACAGAGTCGTCAGTATCTTATATCACAGTAGGCTTTAACAGAGTCGCCAGTAACTGATATCACAGTAGGCTTTGACAGAGTCGCCAGTATCTTATATCACAGTAGGCTTTGACAGAGTCGCCAGAAACTGATATCACAGTAGGCTTTGACAGAGTCGCCAGTAACTTATATCACAGTAGGCTTTAAGAGAGTCGCCAGTATCTTATATCACAGTAGGCTTTGACAGAGTCGCCAGTATCTTATATCACAGTAGGCTTTGTTAGAGTCGCCAGTATCTTATATCACAATAGGCTTTGTTAGAGTCGCCAGTATCTTATATCACAGTAGGCTTTGTTAGAGTCGCCAGTATCTTATATCACAGTAAGCTTTGACAGAGTCGCCAGTAACTTATATCACAGTAGGCTTTAACAGAGTCGCCAGTAACTTATATCACAGTAGGCTTTAACAGAGTCGCCAGTAACTTATATCACAGTAGGCTTTAACAGAGTCGCCAGTATCTTATATCACAGTAGGCTTTGTTAGAGTCGCCAGTATCTTATATCACATTACGCTTTGACAGAGTCGCCAGTATCTTATATCACAGTAAGCTTTGACAGAGTCGCCAGTAACTGATATCACAGTAGGCTTTAACAGAGTCGCCAGTATCTTATATCACAATAGGCTTTGACAGAGTCGCCAGTAACTTATATCACAGTAAGCTTTGTTAGAGTCGCCAGTATCTTATATCACAGTAGGCTTTGACAGAGTCGCCAGTAACTTATATCACAGTAGGCTTTAACAGAGTCGCCAGTATCTTATATCACAGTAGGCTTTGACAGAGTCGCCAGTAACTGATATCACAGTAAGCTTTGATAGAGTCGCCAGTATCTTATATCACAGTAGGCTTTGACAGAGTCGCCAGTATCTTATATCACAGTAGGCTTTGACAGAGTCGCCAGTAACTTATATCACAGTAGGCTGTGACAGAGTCGCCAGTATCTTATATCACAGTAGGCTTTGACAGAGTCGCCAGTAACTTATATCACAGTAGGCTTTAACAGAGTCGCCAGTATCTTATATAACATTAGGCTTTGACAGAGTCGCCAGTATCTTATATCACAGTAGGCTTTAACAGAATCGCCATTATCTTATATCACAGTAGGCTTTGACAGAGTCGCCAGTAACTGATATCACAGTAGGCTTTGACGGAGTCGCCAGTAACTAATATCTCAGTAGGCTTTGACAGAGTCGCCAGTAACTTATATCACAGTAGGCTTTGACAGAGTCGCCATTAACTTATATCACAGTAGGCTTTGAAAGAGTCGCCAGTATCTTATATCACAGTAGGCTTTAACAGAGTCGCCAGTAACTTATATCACAGTAGGCTTTGACAGAGTCGCCAGTATCTTATATCACAGTAGGCTTTAACAGAGTCGCCAGTAACTTATATCACAGTAGGCTTTGACAGAGTCGCCAGTAACTTATATCACAGTAGGCTTTGACAGAGTCGCCAGTATCTTATATCACAGTAGGCTTTGACAGAGTCACCAGTAACTGATATCACAGTAGGCTTTAACAGAGTCGCCAGTAACTTATATCACAGTAGGCTTTGATAGAGTCGCCAGTAACTGATATCACAGTAGGCTTTGACAGAGTCACCAGTATCTTATATCACAGTAGGCTTTGACAGTGTCACCAGTAACTGATATCACAGTAGGCTTTGACAGAGTCGCCAGTAACTGATATCACAGTAGGCTTTGATAGAGTCGCCAGTAACTGATATCACAGTAGGCTTTAACAGAGTCGCCAGTAACTTATATCACAGTAGGCTTTGACAGAGTCGTCAGTATCTTATATCACAGTAGGCTTTGACAGAGTCACCAGTAACTGATATCACAGTAGGCTTTGATAGAGTCGCCAGTATCTAATATCACAGTAGGCTTTGATAGAGTCGCCAGTAACTTATATCACAGTAGGCTTTGATAGAGTCGCCAGTAACTGATATCACAGTAGGCTTTGACAGAGCCGCCAGTAACTTATATCACAGTAGGCTTTGACAGAGTCACCAGTAACTGATATCACAGTAGGCTTTGACAGAGTCACCAGTAACTGATATCACAGTAGGCTTTGATAGAGTCGCCAGTAACTGATATCACAGTAGGCTTTGACAGAGCCGCCAGTAACTTATATCACAGTAGGCTTTAACAGAGTCGCCAGTAACTGATATCACAGTAGGCTTTGACAGAGTCACCAGTAACTGATATCACAGTAGGCTTTGATAGAGTCGCCAGTAACTGATATCACAGTAGGCTTTGACAGAGCCGCCAGTAACTTATATCACAGTAGGCTTTAACAGAGTCGCCAGTAACTGATATCACAGTAGGCTTTGACAGAGTCACCAGTAACTGATATCACAGTAGGCTTTGATAGAGTCGCCAGTAACTGATATCACAGTAGGCTTTGACAGAGTCGCCAGTGTCTTATATCACAGTAGGCTTTGACAGAGTCGCCAGTATCTTATATCACAGTAGGATTTGACAGAGTCACCAGTATCTTATATCACAGAAAGCTTTAACAGAGTCGCCAGTATCTTATATCACAGTAGGCTTTAACAGAGTCGCCAGTATCTTATATCACAGTAGGCTTTGACAGAGTCGCCAGTATCTTATATCACAGTAGGCTTTGACAGATTCGCCAGTATCTTATATCACTGAAGGCTTTAAGAGAGTCGCCAGTATCTTATATCACAGTAGGCTTTGACAGAGTCGCCAGTATCTTATATCACAGTAGGCTTTGACAGAGTCGCCAGTATCTTATATCACAGTAGGCTTTGACAGAGTCGTCAGTATCTTATATCACAGTAGGCTTTAACAGAGTCGCCAGCATCTTATATCACAATAGGCTTTGACAGAGTCGCCAGTAACTTATATCACAGTAGGCTTTGTTAGAGTCGCCAGTAACTGATATCACAGTAGGCTTTGACAGAGTCGCCAGTAACTTATATTACAGTAGGCTTTAACAGAGTCGCCAGTAACTGATATCACAGTAGGCTTTGACAGAGTCGCCAGTAACTTATATTACAGTAGGCTTTAACAGAGTCGCCAGTAACTGATATCACAGTAGGCTTTGATAGAGTCGCCAGTATCTTATATCACAGTAGGCTTTGATAGAGTCGCCAGTATCTTATATCACAGTAGGCTTTGATAGAGTCGCCAGTATCTTATATCACGGTAGACTTTGATAGAGTCACCAGTATCTTATATCACAGTAGGCTTTAACAGAGTCGCCAGTATCTTATATCACAGTAGGCTTTGTTAGAGTCGCCAGTAACTTATATCACAGTAGACTTTGTTAGAGTCGCCAGTATCTTATATCACAGTAGGCTTTGATAGAGTCGCCAGTAACTGATATCACAGTAAGCTTTGACAGAGTCGCCAGTATCTTATATCACAGTAGGCTTTGATAGAGTCGCCAGTATCTTATATCACAGTAGGCTTTGTTAGAGTCGCCAGTATCTTATATCACAGTAGGCTTTGTTGGAGTCACCAGTATCTTATATCACAATAGGCTTTGACAGAGTCGCCAGTAACTTATATCACAGTAGGCTTTGATAGAGTCACCAGTATCTTATATCACAGTAGGCTTTGTTAGAGTCGCCAGTAAATTATATCACAGTAGGCTTTAACAGAGTCGCCAGTATCTTATATCACAATAGGCTTTGACAGAGTCGCCAGTAACTTATATCACAGTAGGCTTTGACAGAGTCGCCAGTATCTTATATCACAGTAGGCTTTGACAGAGTCGCCAGTAACTTATATCACAGTAGGCTTTAACAGAGTCGCCAGTAACTGATATCACAGTAGGCTTTGACAGAGTCGCCAGTATCATATATCACAGTAGGCTTTAACAGAGTCGCCAGTAACTTATATCACAGTAGACTTTGATAGAGTCGCCAGTATCTTATATCACAGTAGGCTTTGATAGAGTCGCCAGTAACTTATATCACAGTAGGCTTTGACAGAGTCGCCAGTATCTTATATCACAGTAAGCTTTGATAGAGTCGCCAGTAACTTATATCACAGTAGGCTTTAACAGAGTCGCCAGTATCTTATATCACAGTAGGCTTTAACAGAGTCGCCAGTATCTTATATCACAATAGGCTTTGACAGAGTCGCCAGTAACTTATATCACAGTAGGCTGTAACAGAGTCGTCAGTATCTTATATCACAGTAGGCTTTAACAGAGTCGCCAGTAACTGATATCACAGTAGGCTTTGACAGAGTCGCTAGTATCTTATATCACAGTAGGCTTTGACAGAGTCGCCAGTAACTGATATCACAGTAGGCTTTGACAGAGTCGCCAGTAACTTATATCACAGTAGGCTTTAAGAGAGTCGCCAGTATCTTATATCTCAGTAGGCTTTGACAGAGTCGCCAGTATCTTATATCACAGTAGGCTTTGTTAGAGTCGCCAGTATCTTATATCACAATAGGCTTTGTTAGAGTCGCCAGTATCTTATATCACAGTAGGCTTTGTTAGAGTCGCCAGTATCTTATATCACAGTAAGCTTTGACAGAGTCGCCAGTAACTTATATCACAGTAGGCTTTAACAGAGTCGCCAGTAACTTATATCACAGTAGGCTTTAACAGAGTCGCCAGTAACTTATATCAGAGTAGGCTTTAACAGAGTCGCCAGTATCTTATATCACAGTAGGCTTTGACAGAGTCGCCAGTATCTTATATCACAGTAGGCTTTAACAGAGTCGCCAGTAACTTATAACACAGTAGGCTTTAACAGAGTCGCCAGTAACTTATATCACAGTAGGCTTTAACAGAGTCGCCAGTATCTTATATCACAGTAGGCCTTGTTAGAGTCGCCAGTATCTTATATCACATTAGGCTTTGACAGAGTCGCCAGTATCTTATATCACAGTGAGCTTTGACAGAGTCCCCAGTAACTGATATCACAGTAGGCTTTAACAGAGTCGCCAGTATCTTATATCACAATAGGCTTTGACAGAGTCGCCAGTAACTTATATCACAGTAGGCTTTGTTAGAGTCGCCAGTATCTTATATCACAGTAGGCTTTGACAGAGTCGCCAGTAAATTATATCACAGTAGGCTTTAACAGAGTCGCCAGTATCTTATATCACAGTAGGCTTTGACAGAGTCGCCAATAACTGATATCACAGTAAGCTTTGATAGAGTCGCCAGTAACTTATATCACAGTAGGCTTTGACAGAGTCGCCAGTAACTTATATCACAGTAGGCTTTGACAGAGTCGCCAGTAACTTATATCACAGTAGGCTGTGACAGAGTCGCCAGTATCTTATATCACAGTAGGCTTTGACAGAGTCGCCAGTAACTTATATCACAGTAGGCTTTAACAGAGTCGCCAGTATCTTATATCACAGTAGGCTTTGACAGAGTCGCCAGTATCTTATATCACAGTAGGCTTTAACAGAATCGCCAGTATCTTATATCACAGTAGGCTTTGACAGAGTCGCCAGTAACTGATATCACAGTAGGCTTTGACAGAGTTGCCAGTATCTTATATCACAGTAGGCTTTGACAGAGTCACCAGTAACTGATATCACAGTAGGCGTTAACAGAGTCGCCAGTAACTTATATCACAGTAGGCTTTGATAGAGTCGCCAGTAACTGATATCACAGTAGGCTTTGACAGAGTCACCAGTATCTTATATCACAGTAGGCTTTGACAGAGTCACCAGTAACTGATATCACAGTAGGCTTTGACAGAGTCGCCAGTAACTGATATCACAGTAGGCTTTGATAGAGTCGCCAGTAACTGATATCACAGTAGGCTTTAACAGAGTCGCCAGTAACTTATATCACATTAGGCTTTGACGGAGTCGTCAGTATCTTATATCACAGTAGGCTTTGACAGAGTCACCAGTAACTGATATCACAGTAGGCTTTGATAGAGTCGCCAGTATCTTATACCACAGTAGGCTTTGATAGAGTCGCCAGTAACTTATATCACAGTAGGCTTTGATAGAGTCGCCAGTAACTGATATCAGAGTAGGCTTTGACAGAGCCGCCAGTAACTTATATCACAGTAGGCTTTGACAGAGTCACCAGTAACTGATATCACAGTAGGCTTTGACAGAGTCGCCCGTATCTTATATCACAGTAGACTTTGACAGAGTCACCAGTAACTGATATCACAGTAGGCTTTGATAGAGTCGCCAGTAACTGATATCACAGTAGGCTTTGACAGAGCCGCCAGTAACTTATATCACAGTAGGCTTTAACAGAGCCGCCAGTAACTTATATCACAGTAGGCTTTAACAGAGTCACCAGTAACTTATATCACAGTAGGCTTTGACAGAGCCGCCAGTAACTTATATCACAGTAGGCTTTGACAGAGCCGCCAGTAACTGATATCACAGTAGGCTTTGACAGAGTCACCAGTAACTGATATCACAGTAGGCTTTGATAGAGTCGCCAGTAACTGATATCACAGTAGGCTTTGACAGAGCCGCCAGTAACTTATATCACAGTAGGCTTTAACAAAGTCGCCAGTAACTGATATCACAGTAGGCTTTGACAGAGTCACCAGTAACTGATATCACAGTAGGCTTTGATAGAGTCGCCAGTAACTGATATCACAGTAGGCTTTGACAGAGACGCCAGTAACTTATATCACAGTAGGCTTTAACAGAGTCGCCAGTAACTGATATCACAGTAGGCTTAGACAGAGTCACCAGTAACTGATATCACAGTAGGCTTTGATAGAGTCGCCATTAACTGATATCACAGTAGGCTTTGACAGAGCCGCCAGTAACTTATATCACAGTAGGCTTTGACAGAGTCGCCAGTATCTTATATCACAGTAGGCTTTGATAGAGTCGCCAGTATCTTATATCACAGAAGGCTTTAACAGAGTCGCCAGTATCTTATATCACAGTAGGCTTTGACAGAGTCGCCAGTATCTTATATCACACTAGGCTTTGACAGAGTCGCCAGTATCTTATATCACAGTAGGCTTTGATAGAGTCGCCCGTATGTTATATCACAGTAGGCTTTAACAGAGTCACCAGTATCTTATATCACAGTAGGCTTTAACAGAGTCGCCAGTATCTTATATCACAGTAGGCTTTGTTAGAGTCGCCAGTATCTTATATCACAGTAGGCTTTAACAGAGTCGCCAGTATCTTATATCACAGTAGGCTTTGACAGAGTCGCCAGTAACTTATATCACAGTAGGCTTTGATAGAGTCGCCAGTAACTGATATCACAGTAGGCTTTGTTAGAGTCGCCAGTATCTTATATCACAGTAGGCTTTGACAGAGTCGCCAGTATCTTATATCACAGTAAGCTTTGACAGAGTCGCCAGTATCTTATATCACAGAAAGCTTTAACAGAGTCGCCAGTATCTTATATCACAGTAGGCTTTGTTAGAGTCGCCAGTATCTTATATCACAGTAGGCTTTGACAGAGTCGCCAGTATCTTATATCACAGTAAGCTTTGTTAGAGTCGCCAGTAACTGATATCACAGTAAGCTTTGATAGAGTCGCCAGTATCTTATATCACAGTAGGCTTTAACAGAGTCGCCAGTATCTTATATCACAGTAGGCTTTAACAGAGTCGCCAGTAACTGATATCACAGTAGGCTTTAACAGAGTCGCCAGTATCTTATATCACAGTAGGCTTTGTTACAGTCGCCAGTAACTGATATCACAGTAGGCTTTAACAGAGTCGCCAGTATCTTATATCACAATAGGCTTTGACAGAGTCGCCAGTACCTTATATCACAGTAGGCTTTGTTAGAGTCGCCAGTATCTTATATCACAGTAGGCTTTGACAGAGTCGCCAGTAAATTATATCACAGTAGGCATTAACAGAGTCGCCAGTATCTTATATCACAGTAGGCTTTGACAGAGTCGCCAGTAACTGATATCACAGTAAGCTTTGATAGAGTCGCCAGTATCTTATATCACAGTAGGCTTTGACAGAGTCGCCAGTATCTTATATCACAGTAGGCTTTGACAGAGTCGCCAGTAACTTATATCACAGTAGGCTGTGACAGAGTCGCCAGTATCTTATATCACAGTAGGCTTTGACAGAGTCGCCAGTAACTTATATCACAGTAGGATTTAACAGAGTCGCCAGTATCTTATATCACAGTAGGCTTTGACAGAGTCGCCAGTATCTTATATCACAGTAGGCTTTAACAGAATCGCCAGTATCTTATATCACAGTAGGCTTTGACAGAGTCGCCAGTAACTGATATCACAGTAGGCTTTGACAGAGTTGCCAGTATCTTATATCACAGTAGGCTTTGACAGAGTCACCAGTAACTGATATCACAGTAGGCTTTAACAGAGTCGCCAGAAACTTGTATCACAGTAGGCTTTGATAGAGTCGCCAGTAACTGATATCACAGTAGGCTTTGACAGAGTCACCAGTATCTTATATCACAGTAGGCTTTGACAGAGTCACCAGTAACTGATATCACAGTAGGCTTTGACAGAGTCGCCAGTAACTGATATCACAGTAGGCTTTGATAGAGTCGCCAGTAACTGATATCACAGTAGGCTTTAACAGATTCGCCAGTAACTTATATCACATTAGGCTTTGACAGAGTCGTCAGTATCTTATATCACAGTAGGCTTTGACAGAGTCACCAGTAACTGATATCACAGTAGGCTTTGATAGAGTCGCCAGTATCTTATATCACAGTAGGCTTTGATAGAGTCGCCAGTAACTTATATCACAGTAGGCTTTGATAGAGTCGCCAGTAACTGATATCAGAGTAGGCTTTGACAGAGCCGCCAGTAACTTATATCACAGTAGGCTTTGACAGAGTCACCAGTAACTGATATCACAGTAGGCTTTGACAGAGTCGCCAGTATCTTATATCACAGTAGACTTTGACAGAGTCACCAGTAACTGATATCACAGTAGGCTTTGATAGAGTCGCCAGTAACTGATATCACAGTAGGCTTTGACAGAGCCGCCAGTAACTTATATCACAGTAGGCTTTAACAGAGCCGCCAGTAACTTATATCACAGTAGGCTTTAACAGAGTCACCAGTAACTTATATCACAGTAGGCTTTGACAGAGCCGCCAGTAACTTATATCACAGTAGGCTTTGACAGAGCCGCCAGTAACTGATATCACAGTAGGCTTTGACAGAGTCACCAGTAACTGATATCACAGTAGGCTTTGATAGAGTCGCCAGTAACTGATATCACAGTAGGCTTTGACAGAGCCGCCAGTAACTTATATCACAGTAGGCTTTAACAAAGTCGCCAGTAACTGATATCACAGTAGGCTTTGACAGAGTCACCAGTAACTGATATCACAGTAGGCTTTGATAGAGTCGCCAGTAACTGATATCACAGTAGGCTTTGACAGAGCCGCCAGTAACTTATATCACAGTAGGCTTTAACAGAGTCGCCAGTAACTGATATCACAGTAGGCTTAGACAGAGTCACCAGTAACTGATATCACAGTAGGCTTTGATAGAGTCGCCATTAACTGATATCACAGTAGGCTTTGACAGAGCCGCCAGTAACTTATATCACAGTAGGCTTTGACAGAGTCGCCAGTATCTTATATCACAGTAGGCTTTGATAGAGTCGCCAGTATCTTATATCACAGAAGGCTTTAACAGAGTCGCCAGTATCTTATATCACAGTAGGCTTTGACAGAGTCGCCAGTATCTTATATCACACTAGGCTTTGACAGAGTCGCCAGTATCTTATATCACAGTAGGCTTTGATAGAGTCGCCCGTATCTTATATCACAGTAGGCTTTAACAGAGTCACCAGTATCTTATATCACAGTAGGCTTTAACAGAGTCGCCAGTATCTTATATCACAGTAGGCTTTGTTAGAGTCGCCAGTATCTTATATCACAGTAGGCTTTAACAGAGTCGCCAGTATCTTATATCACAGTAGGCTTTGACAGAGTCGCCAGTAACTTATATCACAGTAGGCTTTGATAGAGTCGCCAGTAACTGATATCACAGTAGGCTTTGTTAGAGTCGCCAGTATCTTATATCACAGTAGGCTTTGACAGAGTCGCCAGTATCTTATATCACAGTAAGCTTTGACAGAGTCGCCAGTATCTTATATCACAGAAAGCTTTAACAGAGTCGCCAGTATCTTATATCACAGTAGGCTTTGTTAGAGTCGCCAGTATCTTATATCACAGTAGGCTTTGACAGAGTCGCCAGTATCTTATATCACAGTAAGCTTTGTTAGAGTCGCCAGTAACTGATATCACAGTAAGCTTTGATAGAGTCGCCAGTATCTTATATCACAGTAGGCTTTAACAGAGTCGCCAGTATCTTATATCACAGTAGGCTTTAACAGAGTCGCCAGTAACTGATATCACAGTAGGCTTTAACAGAGTCGCCAGTATCTTATATCACAGTAGGCTTTGTTACAGTCGCCAGTAACTGATATCACAGTAGTCTTTAACAGAGTCGCCAGTATCTTATATCACAATAGGCTTTGACAGAGTCGCCAGTAACTTATATCACAGTAGGCTTTGTTAGAGTCGCCAGTATCTTATATCACAGTAGGCTTTGACAGAGTCGCCAGTAAATTATATCACAGTTGGCATTAACAGAGTCGCCAGTATCTTATATCACAGTAGGCTTTGACAGAGTCGCCAGTAACTGATATCACAGTAAGCTTTGATAGAGTCGCCAGTATCTTATATCACAGTAGGCTTTGACAGAGTCGCCAGTATCTTATATCACAGTAGGCTTTGACAGGGTCGCCAGTAACTGATATCACAGTAGGCTTTGACAGAGTTGCCAGTATCTTATATCACAGTAGGCTTTGACAGAGTCACCAGTAACTGATATCACAGTAGGCTTTAACAGAGTCGCCAGAAACTTATATCACAGTAGGCTTTGATAGAGTCGCCAGTAACTGATATCACAGTAGGCTTTGACAGAGTCACCAGTATCTTATATCACAGTAGGCTTTGACAGAGTCACCAGTAACTGATATCACAGTAGGCTTTGACAGAGTCGCCAGTAACTGATATCACAGTAGGCTTTGATAGAGTCGCCAGTAACTGATATCACAGTAGGCTTTAACAGATTCGCCAGTAACTTATATCACATTAGGCTTTGACAGAGTCGTCAGTATCTTATATCACAGTAGGCTTTGACAGAGTCACCAGTAACTGATATCACAGTAGGCTTTGATAGAGTCGCCAGTATCTTATATCACAGTAGGCTTTGATAGAGTCGCCAGTAACTTATATCACAGTAGGCTTTGATAGAGTCGCCAGTAACTGATATCAGAGTAGGCTTTGACAGAGCCGCCAGTAACTTATATCACAGTAGGCTTTGACAGAGTCACCAGTAACTGATATCACAGTAGGCTTTGACAGAGTCGCCAGTATCTTATATCACAGTAGACTTTGACAGAGTCACCAGTAACTGATATCACAGTAGGCTTTGATAGAGTCGCCAGTAACTGATATCACAGTAGGCATTGACAGAGCCGCCAGTAACTTATATCACAGTAGGCTTTAACAGAGCCGCCAGTAACTTATATCACAGTAGGCTTTAACAGAGTCACCAGTAACTTATATCACAGTAGGCTTTGACAGAGCCGCCAGTAACTTATATCACAGTAGGCTTTGACAGAGCCGCCAGTAACTGATATCACAGTAGGCTTTGACAGAGTCACCAGTAACTGATATCACAGTAGGCTTTGATAGAGTCGCCAGTAACTGATATCACAGTAGGCTTTGACAGAGCCGCCAGTAACTTATATCACAGTAGGCTTTAACAAAGTCGCCAGTAACTGATATCACAGTAGGCTTTGACAGAGTCACCAGTAACTGATATCACAGTAGGCTTTGATAGAGTCGCCAGTAACTGATATCACAGTAGGCTTTTACAGAGCCGCCAGTAACTTATATCACAGTAGGCTTTGTTAGAGTCGCCAGTACCTTATATCACAGTAGGCTTTGACAGAGTCACCAGTAACTGATATCACAGTAGGCTTTGATAGAGTCGCCATTAACTGATATCACAGTAGGCTTTGACAGAGCCGCCAGTAACTTATATCACAGTAGGCTTTGACAGAGTCGCCAGTATCTTATATCACAGTAGGCTTTGATAGAGTCGCCAGTATCTTATATCACAGAAGGCTTTAACAGAGTCGCCAGTATCTTATATCACAGTAGGCTTTGACAGAGTCGCCAGTATCTTATATCACACTAGGCTTTGACAGAGTCGCCAGTATCTTATATCACAGTAGGCTTTGATAGAGTCGCCCGTATCTTATATCACAGTAGGCTTTAACAGAGTCACCAGTATCTTATATCACAGTAGGCTTTAACAGAGTCGCCAGTATCTTATATCACAGTAGGCTTTGTTAGAGTCGCCAGTATCTTATATCACAGTAGGCTTTAACAGAGTCGCCAGTATCTTATATCACAGTAGGCTTTGACAGAGTCGCCAGTAACTTATATCACAGTAGGCTTTGATAGAGTCGCCAGTAACTGATATCACAGTAGGCTTTGTTAGAGTCGCCAGTATCTTATATCACAGTAGGCTTTGACAGAGTCGCCAGTATCTTATATCACAGTAAGCTTTGACAGAGTCGCCAGTATCTTATATCACAGAAAGCTTTAACAGAGTCGCCAGTATCTTATATCACAGTAGGCTTTGTTAGAGTCGCCAGTATCTTATATCACAGTAGGCTTTGACAGAGTCGCCAGTATCTTATATCACAGTAAGCTTTGTTAGAGTCGCCAGTAACGGATATCACAGTAAGCTTTGATAGAGTCGCCAGTATCTTATATCACATTAGGCTTTAACAGAGTCGCCAGTATCTTATATCACAGTAGGCTTTAACAGAGTCGCCAGTAACTGATATCACAGTAGGCTTTAACAGAGTCGCCAGTATCTTATATCACAGTAGGCTTTGTTACAGTCGCCAGTAACTGATATCACAGTAGGCTTTAACAGAGTCGCCAGTATCTTATATCACAATAGGCTTTGACAGAGTCGCCAGTAACTTATATCACAGTAGGCTTTGTTAGAGTCGCCAGTATCTTATATCACAGTAGGCTTTGACAGAGTCGCCAGTAAATTATATCACAGTAGGCATTAACAGAGTCGCCAGTATCTTATATCACAGTAGGCTTTGACAGAGTCGCCAGTAACTGATATCACAGTAAGCTTTGATAGAGTCGCCAGTATCTTATATCACAGTAGGCTTTGACAGAGTCGCCAGTATCTTATATCACAGTAGGCTTTGACAGAGTCGCCAGTAACTTATATCACAGTAGGCTGTGACAGAGTCGCCAGTATCTTATATCACAGTAGGCTTTGACAGAGTCGCCAGTAACTTATATCACAGTAGGCTTTAACAGAGTCGCCAGTATCTTATATCACAGTAGGCTTTGACAGAGTCGCCAGTATCTTATATCACAGTAGGCTTTAACAGAATCGCCAGTATCTTATATCACAGTAGGCTTTGACAGAGTCGCCAGTAACTGATATCACAGTAGGCTTTGACAGAGTTGCCAGTATCTTATATCACAGTAGGCTTTGACAGAGTCACCAGTAACTAATATCACAGTAGGCTTTAACAGAGTCGCCAGTAACTTATATCACAGTAGGCTTTGATAGAGTCTCCAGTAACTGATATCACAGTAGGCTTTGACAGAGTCACCAGTATCTTATATCACAGTAGGCTTTGACAGAGTCACCAGTAACTGATATCACAGTAGGCTTTGACAGAGTCGCCAGTAACTGATATCACAGTAGGCTTTGATAGAGTCGCCAGTAACTGATATCACAGTAGGCTTTAACAGATTCGCCAGTAACTTATATCACATTAGGCTTTGACAGAGTCGTCACTATCTTATATCACAGTAGGCTTTGACAGAGTCACCAGTAACTGATATCACAGTAGGCTTTGATAGAGTCGCCAGTATCTTATATCACAGTAGGCTTTGATAGAGACGCCAGTAACTTATATCACAGTAGGCTTTGATAGAGTCGCCAGTAACTGATATCACAGTAGGCTTTGACAGAGCCGCCAGTAACTTATATCACAGTAGGCTTTGACAGAGTCACCAGTAACTGATATCACAGTAGGCTTTGACAGAGTCGCCAGTATCTTATATCACAGTAGACTTTGACAGAGTCACCAGTAACTGATATCACAGTAGGCTTTGATAGAGTCGCCAGTAACTGATATCACAGTAGGCTTTGACAGAGCCGCCAGTAACTTATATCACAGTAGGCTTTAACAGAGCCGCCAGTAACTTATATCACAGTAGGCTTTAACAGAGTCACCAGTAACTTATATCACAGTAGGCTTTGACAGAGCCGCCAGTAACTTATATCACAGTAGGCTTTGACAGAGCCGCCAGTAACTGATATCACAGTAGGCTTTGACAGAGTCACCAGTAACTGGTATCACAGTAGGCTTTGATAGAGTCGCCAGTAACTGATATCACAGTAGGGTTTGACAGAGCCGCCAGTAACTTACATCACAGTAGGCTTTAACAAAGTCGCCAGTAACTGATATCACAGTAGGCTTTGACAGAGTCACCAGTAACTGATATCACAGTAGGCTTTGATAGAGTCGCCAGTAACTGATATCACAGTAGGCTTTGACAGAGCCGCCAGTAACTTATATCACAGTAGGGTTTAACAGAGTCGCCAGTAACTGATATCACAGTAGGCTTTGACAGAGTCACCAGTAACTGATATCACAGTAGGCTTTGATAGAGTCGCCTTTAACTGATATCACAGTAGGCTTTGACAGAGCCGCCAGTAACTTATATCACAGTAGGCTTTGACAGAGTCGCCAGTATCTTATATCACAGTAGGCTTTGATAGAGTCGCCAGTATCTTATATCACAGAAGGCTTTAACAGAGTCGCCAGTATCTTAAATCACAGTAGGCTTTGACAGAGTCGCCAGTATCTTATATCACACTAGGCTTTGACAGAGTCGCCAGTATCTTATATCACAGTAGGCTTTGATAGAGTCGCCCTATCTTATATCACAGTAGGCTTTAACAGAGTCACCAGTATCTTATATCACAGTAGGCTTTAACAGAGTCGCCAGTATCTTATATCACAGTAGGCTTTGTTAGAGTCACCAGTATCTTATATCACAGTAGGCTTTAACAGAGTCGTCAGTATCTTATATCACAGTAGGCTTTGACAGAGTCGCCAGTAACTTATATCACAGTAGGCTTTGATAGAGTCGCCAGTAACTGATATCACAGTAGGCTTTGTTAGAGTCGCCAGTATCTTATATCACAGTAGGCTTTGACAGAGTCGCCAGTATCTTATATCACAGTAAGCTTTGACAGAGTCGCCAGTATCTTATATCACAGAAAGCTTTAACAGAGTCGCCAGTATCTTATATCACAGTAGGCTTTGTTAGAGTCGCCAGTATCTTATATCACAGTAGGCTTTGACAGAGTCGCCAGTATCTTATATCACAGTAAGCTTTGTTAGAGTCGCCAGTAACTGATATCACAGTAAGCTTTGATAGAGTCGCCAGTATCTTATATCACAGTAGGCTTTAACAGAGTCGCCAGTATCTTATATCACAGTAGGCTTTAACAGAGTCGCCAGTAACTGATATCACAGTAGGCTTTAACAGAGTCGCCAGTATCTTATATCACAGTAGGCTTTGTTACAGTCGCCAGTAACTGATATCACAGTAGGCTTTGACAGAGTCGCCAGTATCTTATATCACAGTAGGCTTTAACAGAGTCGCCAGTATCTTATATCACAGTAGGCTTTGTTAGAGTCGCCAGTAACTGATATCACAGTAAGCTTTGATAGAATCGCCAGTATCTTATATCACAGTAGGCTTTAACAGAGTCGCCAGTATCTTATATCACAGTAGGCTTTGTTAGAGTCGCCAGTATCTTATATCACAGTAGGCTTTGACAGAGTCGCCAGTATCTTATATCACAGTAAGCTTTGACAGAGTCGCCAGTATCTTATATCACAGTAGGCTTTAACAGAGTCGCCAGTATCTTATATCACAGTAGGCTTTGTTAGAGTCGCCAGTATCTTATATCACAGTAGGCTTTGACAGAGTCGCCAGTATCTTATATCACAGTAAGCTTTAACAGAGTCGCCAGTATCTTATATCACAGTAGGCTTTGTTAGAGTCGCCAGTATCTTTTATCACAGTAGGCTTTGACAGAGTCGCCAGTATCTTATATCACAGGAGGCTTTGACAGAGTCGCCAGTAACTTATATCACAGTAGGCTTTGATAGAGTCGCCAGTATCTTATATCACAGTAGGCTTTAACAGAGTCGCCAGTAACTGATATCACAGTAGGCTGTGAGAGAGTCGCCAGTATCTTATATCACAGTAAGCTTTGATACAGTCGCCAGTATCTTATATCACAGTAGGCTTTGATAGAGTCGCCAGTATCTTATATCACAGTAGAATTTGATAGAGTCGCCAGTAACTTATATCACAGTAGGCTTTGATAGAGTCACCAGTAACCGATATCACAGTAGGCTTTGATAGAGTCGCCAGTAACTGATATTACAGTAAGCTTTGACAGAGTCGCCAGTAACTGATATTACAGTAAGCTTTGACAGAGTCGCCAGTATCTTATATCACAGTAGGCTTTGTTAGAGTCGCCAGTATCTTATATCACAGTAGGCTTTGACAGAGTCACCAGTAACTGATATTACAGTAAGCTTTGACAGAGTCGCCAGTCTCTTATATTACAGTAGGCTTTGACAGAGTCGCCAGTAACTTATATCACAGTAGGCTTTGATAGAGTCACCAGTAACTGATATCACAGTAGGCTTTGATAGAGTCGCCAGTAACTGATATTACAGTAAGCTTTGACAGAGTCGCCAGTAACTGATATTACAGTAAGCTTTGACAGAGTCGCCAGTATCTTATATTACAGTAGGCTTTGATAGAGTCACCAGTAACTGATATCTCAGTAGGCTTTGACAGAGTCGCCAGTAACTGATATTACAGTAAGCTTTGACAGAGTCGCCAGTATCTTATATTACAGTAGGCTTTGATAGAGTCACCAGTATCTTATATCACAGTAGGCTTTGACAGAGTCACCAGTATCTGATATCACAGTAGGCTTTGGTAGAGTCGCCAGTATCTTATATCACAATAGGCTTTGATAGAGTCGCCAGTAACTTATATCACAGTAGGCTTTGATAGAGTCGCCAGCAACTGATATCACAGTAGGCTTTGACAGAGTCGCCAGTATCTTATATCACAGTAGGCTTTGACAGAGTCGCCAGTATCTTATATCACAGTAGGCTTTGACAGGGTCGCCAGTATCTTATATCACAGTAGGCTTTGACAGAGTCGCCAGTAACTTATATCACAGTAGGCTTTGTTAGAGTCGCCAGTATCTTATATCACAGTAGGCTTTGACAGAGTCGCCAGTATCTTATATCACAGTAGGCTTTGACAGAGTCGCCAGTATCTTATATTACAGTAGGCTTTGTTAGAGTCGCCAGTATCTTATATTACAGTAGGCTTTGACAGAGTCGCCAGTATCTTATATCACAGTAGGCTTTGACAGAGTCGCCAGTATCTTATATCACAGTAGGCTTTGTTAGAGTCGCCAGTATCTTATATTACAGTTGGCTTTGATAGAGTCGCCAGTATCTTATATCACAGTAGGCTTTGACAGAGTCGCCAGTATCTTATATCACAGTAGGCTTTGATAGAGTCGCCTGTATCTTATATCACAGTAGGCTTTGACAGAGTCGCCAGTATCTTATATCACAGTAGGCTTTGACAGAGTCGCCAGTATCTTATATCACAGTAGGCTTTGACAGAGTCGCCAGTAACTTATATCACAGTAGGCTTTGTTAGAGTCGCCAGTACCTTATATCACAGTAGGCTTTGATAGAGTCGCCAGTATCTTATATCACAGTAGGCTTTGACAGAGTCGCCAGTATCTTATATCACAGTAGGCTTTGACAGAGTCGCCAGTATCTTATATCACAGTAGGCTTTGACAGAGTCGCCAGTATCTTATATCACAGTAGCCTTTGATAGAGTCGCCAGTAACTTGTATCACAGTAGGCTTTGTTAGAGTCGCCAGTATCTTATATCACAGTAGGCTTGGACAGAGTCGCCAGTAACTTATATCACAGTAGGCTTTGTTAGAGTCGCCAGTATCTTATATCACAGTAGGCTTTGATAGAGTCGACAGTATCTTATATCACAGTAGGCTTTGACAGAGTAGCCAGTATCTTATATCACGGTAGGCTTTGACATAGTCGCCAGAAACTTATATCACAGTAGGCTTTGTTAGAGTCGCCAGTATCTTATATTACAGTAGGCTTTGATAGAGTCGCCAGTATCTTATATCACAGTAGGCTTTAACAGAGTCGCCAGTAACTTATATCACAGTAGCCTTTGACAGAGTCGCCAGTAACTTATATCACAGTAGGCTTTGACAGAGTCGTCAGTAACTTATATCTCAGTAGGCTTTGACAGAGTCGCCAGTATCTTATATCACAGTAGGCTTTGACAGAGTCGCCAGTATCTTATATCACAGTAGGCTTTGACAGAGTCGCCAGTATCTTATATCACAGTAGGCTTTGACAGAGTCGCCAGTATCTTATATCACAGTAAGCATTGACAGAGTCGCCAGTAACTTATATCACAGTAGGCTTTGTTAGAGTCGCCAGTATCTTATATCACAGTAGGCTTTAACAGAGTCGCCAGTAACTTATATCACAGTAAGCTTTGATAGAGTCGCCAGTATCTTATATCACAGTAAGCTTTGACAGAGTCGCCAGTAACTTATATCACAGTAGGCTTTGATTGAGTCGCCAATAACTTATATCACAGTAGGCTTTGATAGAGTCGCCAGTATCTTATATCACAGTAGGCTTTAACAGTGTCGCCAGTATCTTATATCACAGTAGGCTTTGACAGAGTCGCCAGTAACTTATATCACAGTAGGCTTTGACAGAGTCGCCAGTACCTTATATTGCAGTAGGCTTTGATAGAGTCGCCAGTATCTTATATTACAGTAGGCTGTGACAGAGTCGCCAGTAACTTATATTACAGTAGGCTTTGACAGAGTCGCCAGTATCTTATATTACAGTAGGCTTTGACAGAGTCGCCAGTATCTTATATCACAGTAGGCTTTGACAGAGTCGCCAGTATCTTATATTACAGTAGGCTTTGTTAGAGTCGCCAGTATCTTATATTACAGTAGGCTTTGACAGAGTCGCCAGTATCTTATATCACAGTAGGATTTGACAGAGTGGCCAGTATCTTATATCACAGTAGGCTTTGTTAGAGTCGCCAGTATCTTATATTACAGTAGGCTTTGATAGAGTCGCCAGTATCTTATATCACAGTAGGCTTTGACAGAGTCGCCAGTATCTTATATCACAGTAGGCTTAGATAGAGTCGCCTGTATCTTATATCACAGTAGGCTTTGAGAGAGTCGCCAGTATCTTATATCACAGTAGGCTTTGACAGGGTCGCCAGTATCTTATATCACAGTAGGCTTTGACAGAGTCGCCAGTAACTTATATCACAGTAGGCTTTGTTAGAGTCGCCAGTATCTTATATCACAGTAGGCTTTGATAGAGTCGCCAGTATCTTATATCACAGTAGGCTTTGTTAGAGTCGCCAGTATCTTATATCACAGTAGGCTTTGACAGAGTCGCCAGGACCTTATATCACAGTAGGCTTTGACAGAGTCGCCAGTAACTTATATCACAGTAGGCTTTGACAGAGTCGCCAGTAACTTATATCACAGTAGGCTTTGTTAGAGTCGCCAGTATCTTATATCACAGTAGGCTTTGATAGAGTCGCCAGTATCTTATATCACAGTAGGCTTTGACAGAGTCGCCATTATCTTATATCACGGTAGGCTTTGACAGAGTCGCCAGTAACTTATATCACAGTAGGCTTTGTTAGAGTCGCCAGTATCTTATATTACAGTAGGCCTTGATAGAGTCGCCAGTATCTTATATCACAGTAGGCTTTAACAGAGTCGCCAGTAACTAATATCACAGTAGGCTTTGACAGAGTCGCCAGTAACTTATATCACAGTAGGCTTTGACAGAGTCGCCAGAAACTTATATCTCAGTAGGCTTTGACAGAGTCGCCAGTAACTTATATCACAGTAGGCTTTAACAGAGTCGCCAGTATCTTATATCACAGTAAGCTTTGTTAGAGTCGCCAGTATCTTATATCACAGTAGGCTTTGACAGAGTCGCCAGTATCTTATATCACAGTAAGCTTTGACAGTGTCGCCAGTAACTGATATCACAGTAGGCTTTGACAGAGTCGCCAGTATCATATATCACAGTAGGCTTTAACAGAGTCGCCAGTAACTTATATTACAGTAGGCTTTGATAGAGTCGCCAGTATCTTATATCACAGTAGGCTTTGATAGAGTCGCCAGTAACTTATATCACAGTAGGCTTTGACAGAGTCGCCAGTATCTTATATCACAGTAGGCTTTAACAGAGTCGCCAGTATCTTATATCACAGTAGGCTTTGACAGAGTCGCCAGTAACTTATATCACAGTAGGCTTTGACAGTGTCGCCAGTATCTTATATTACAGTAGGCTGTGACAGAGTCGCCAGTATCTTATATCACAGTAGGCTTTGACAGAGTCGCCAGTATCTTATATCACAGTAGGCTTTGACAGAGTCGCCAGTATCTTATATCACAGTAGGCTTTGACAGAGTCGCCAGTATCTTGTATCACAGTAGGCTTTGACAGAGTCGCCAGTATCTTATATCACAGTAGGCTTTGATAGAGTCGCCAGTATCTTATATCACAGTAGGCTTTGATAGAGTCGCCAGTAACTGATATTACAGTAAGCTTTGACAGAGTCGCCAGTATCTTATATGACAGTAGGCTTTGTTAGAGTCGCCAGTATCTTATATCACAGTAGGCTTTGACAGAGTCACCAGTAACTGATATTACAGTAAGCTTTGACAGAGTCGCCAGTCTCTTATATTACAGTAGGCTTTGGCAGAGTCGCCAGTAACTTATATCACAGTAGGCTTTGATAGAGTCACCAGTAACTGATATCACAGTAGGCTTTGATAGAGTCGCCAGTAACTGATATTACAGTAAGCTTTGACAGAGTCGCCAGTAACTGATATTACAGTAAGCTTTGACAGAGTCGCCAGTATCTTATATTACAGTAGGCTTTGATAGAGTCACCAGTAATTGATATCTCAGTAGGCTTTGACAGAGTCGCCAGTAACTGATATTACAGTAAGCTTTGACAGAGTCGCCAGTATCTTATATCACAGTAGGCTTTGTTAGAGTCGCCAGTATCTTATATCACAGTAGGCTTTGACAGAGTCACCAGTAACTGATATTACAGTAAGCTTTGACAGAGTCGCCAGTCTCTTATATTACAGTAGGCTTTGACAGAGTCGCCAGTAACTTATATCACAGTAGGCTTTGATAGAGTCACCAGTAACTGATATCACAGTAGGCTTTGATAGAGTCGCCAGTAACTGATATTACAGTAAGCTTTGACAGAGTCGCCAGTAACTGATATTACAGTAAGCTTTGACAGAGTCGCCAGTATCTTATATTACAGTAGGCTTTGATAGAGTCACCAGTAACTGATATCTCAGTAGGCTTTGACAGAGTCGCCAGTAACTGATATTACAGTAAGCTTTGACAGAGTCGCCAGTATCTTATATTACAGTAGGCTTTGATAGAGTCACCAGTATCTTATATCACAGTAGGCTTTGACAGAGTCACCAGTATCTGATATCACAGTAGGCTTTGGTAGAGTCGCCAGTATCTTATATCACAATAGGCTTTGATAGAGTCGCCAGTAACTTATATCACAGTAGGCTTTGATAGAGTCGCCAGCAACTGATATCACAGTAGGCTTTGACAGAGTCGCCAGTATCTTATATCACAGTAGGCTTTGACAGAGTCGCCAGTATCTTATATCACAGTAGGCTTTGACAGGGTCGCCAGTATCTTATATCACAGTAGGCTTTGACAGAGTCGCCAGTAACTTATATCACAGTAGGCTTTGTTAGAGTCGCCAGTATCTTATATCACAGTAGGCTTTGACAGAGTCGCCAGTATCTTATATCACAGTAGGCTTTGACAGAGTCGCCAGTATCTTATATTACAGTAGGCTTTGTTAGAGTCGCCAGTATCTTATATTACAGTAGGCTTTGACAGAGTCGCCAGTATCTTATATCACAGTAGGCTTTGACAGAGTCGCCAGTATCTTATATCACAGTAGGCTTTGTTAGAGTCGCCAGTATCTTATATTACAGTTGGCTTTGATAGAGTCGCCAGTATCTTATATCACAGTAGGCTTTGACAGAGTCGCCAGTATCTTATATCACAGTAGGCTTTGATAGAGTCGCCTGTATCTTATATCACAGTAGGCTTTGACAGAGTCGCCAGTATCTTATATCACAGTAGGCTTTGACAGAGTCGCCAGTATCTTATATCACAGTAGGCTTTGACAGAGTCGCCAGTAACTTATATCACAGTAGGCTTTGTTAGAGTCGCCAGTACCTTATATCACAGTAGGCTTTGATAGAGTCGCCAGTATCTTATATCACAGTAGGCTTTGACAGAGTCGCCAGTATCTTATATCACAGTAGGCTTTGACAGAGTCGCCAGTATCTTATATCACAGTAGGCTTTGACAGAGTCGCCAGTATCTTATATCACAGTAGCCTTTGATAGAGTCGCCAGTAACTTGTATCACAGTAGGCTTTGTTAGAGTCGCCAGTATCTTATATCACAGTAGGCTTGGACAGAGTCGCCAGTAACTTATATCACAGTAGGCTTTGTTAGAGTCGCCAGTATCTTATATCACAGTAGGCTTTGATAGAGTCGACAGTATCTTATATCACAGTAGGCTTTGACAGAGTAGCCAGTATCTTATATCACGGTAGGCTTTGACATAGTCGCCAGAAACTTATATCACAGTAGGCTTTGTTAGAGTCGCCAGTATCTTATATTACAGTAGGCTTTGATAGAGTCGCCAGTATCTTATATCACAGTAGGCTTTAACAGAGTCGCCAGTAACTTATATCACAGTAGCCTTTGACAGAGTCGCCAGTAACTTATATCACAGTAGGCTTTGACAGAGTCGTCAGTAACTTATATCTCAGTAGGCTTTGACAGAGTCGCCAGTATCTTATATCACAGTAGGCTTTGACAGAGTCGCCAGTATCTTATATCACAGTAGGCTTTGACAGAGTCGCCAGTATCTTATATCACAGTAGGCTTTGACAGAGTCGCCAGTATCTTATATCACAGTAAGCATTGACAGAGTCGCCAGTAACTTATATCACAGTAGGCTTTGTTAGAGTCGCCAGTATCTTATATCACAGTAGGCTTTAACAGAGTCGCCAGTAACTTATATCACAGTAAGCTTTGATAGAGTCGCCAGTATCTTATATCACAGTAAGCTTTGACAGAGTCGCCAGTAACTTATATCACAGTAGGCTTTGATTGAGTCGCCAATAACTTATATCACAGTAGGCTTTGATAGAGTCGCCAGTATCTTATATCACAGTAGGCTTTAACAGTGTCGCCAGTATCTTATATCACAGTAGGCTTTGACAGAGTCGCCAGTAACTTATATCACAGTAGGCTTTGACAGAGTCGCCAGTATCTTATATTGCAGTAGGCTTTGATAGAGTCGCCAGTATCTTATATTACAGTAGGCTGTGACAGAGTCGCCAGTAACTTATATTACAGTAGGCTTTGACAGAGTCGCCAGTATCTTATATTACAGTAGGCTTTGACAGAGTCGCCAGTATCTTATATCACAGTAGGCTTTGACAGAGTCGCCAGTATCTTATATTACAGTAGGCTTTGTTAGAGTCGCCAGTATCTTATATTACAGTAGGCTTTGACAGAGTCGCCAGTATCTTATATCACAGTAGGATTTGACAGAGTGGCCAGTATCTTATATCACAGTAGGCTTTGTTAGAGTCGCCAGTATCTTATATTACAGTAGGCTTTGATAGAGTCGCCAGTATCTTATATCACAGTAGGCTTTGACAGAGTCGCCAGTATCTTATATCACAGTAGGCTTAGATAGAGTCGCCTGTATCTTATATCACAGTAGGCTTTGAGAGAGTCGCCAGTATCTTATATCACAGTAGGCTTTGACAGGGTCGCCAGTATCTTATATCACAGTAGGCTTTGACAGAGTCGCCAGTAACTTATATCACAGTAGGCTTTGTTAGAGTCGCCAGTATCTTATATCACAGTAGGCTTTGATAGAGTCGCCAGTATCTTATATCACAGTAGGCTTTGTTAGAGTCGCCAGTATCTTATATCACAGTAGGCTTTGACAGAGTCGCCAGGACCTTATATCACAGTAGGCTTTGACAGAGTCGCCAGTAACTTATATCACAGTAGGCTTTGACAGAGTCGCCAGTAACTTATATCACAGTAGGCTTTGTTAGAGTCGCCAGTATCTTATATCACAGTAGGCTTTGATAGAGTCGCCAGTATCTTATATCACAGTAGGCTTTGACAGAGTCGCCATTATCTTATATCACGGTAGGCTTTGACAGAGTCGCCAGTAACTTATATCACAGTAGGCTTTGTTAGAGTCGCCAGTATCTTATATTACAGTAGGCCTTGATAGAGTCGCCAGTATCTTATATCACAGTAGGCTTTAACAGAGTCGCCAGTAACTAATATCACAGTAGGCTTTGACAGAGTCGCCAGTAACTTATATCACAGTAGGCTTTGACAGAGTCGCCAGAAACTTATATCTCAGTAGGCTTTGACAGAGTCGCCAGTAACTTATATCACAGTAGGCTTTAACAGAGTCGCCAGTATCTTATATCACAGTAAGCTTTGTTAGAGTCGCCAGTATCTTATATCACAGTAGGCTTTGACAGAGTCGCCAGTATCTTATATCACAGTAAGCTTTGACAGTGTCGCCAGTAACTGATATCACAGTAGGCTTTGACAGAGTCGCCAGTATCATATATCACAGTAGGCTTTAACAGAGTCGCCAGTAACTTATATTACAGTAGGCTTTGATAGAGTCGCCAGTATCTTATATCACAGTAGGCTTTGATAGAGTCGCCAGTAACTTATATCACAGTAGGCTTTGACAGAGTCGCCAGTATCTTATATCACAGTAGGCTTTAACAGAGTCGCCAGTATCTTATATCACAGTAGGCTTTGACAGAGTCGCCAGTAACTTATATCACAGTAGGCTTTGACAGTGTCGCCAGTATCTTATATTACAGTAGGCTGTGACAGAGTCGCCAGTATCTTATATCACAGTAGGCTTTGACAGAGTCGCCAGTATCTTATATCACAGTAGGCTTTGACAGAGTCGCCAGTATCTTATATCACAGTAGGCTTTGACAGAGTCGCCAGTATCTTGTATCACAGTAGGCTTTGACAGAGTCGCCAGTATCTTATATCACAGTAGGCTTTGATAGAGTCGCCAGTATCTTATATCACAGTAGGCTTTGATAGAGTCGCCAGTAACTGATATTACAGTAAGCTTTGACAGAGTCGCCAGTATCTTATATGACAGTAGGCTTTGTTAGAGTCGCCAGTATCTTATATCACAGTAGGCTTTGACAGAGTCACCAGTAACTGATATTACAGTAAGCTTTGACAGAGTCGCCAGTCTCTTATATTACAGTAGGCTTTGGCAGAGTCGCCAGTAACTTATATCACAGTAGGCTTTGATAGAGTCACCAGTAACTGATATCACAGTAGGCTTTGATAGAGTCGCCAGTAACTGATATTACAGTAAGCTTTGACAGAGTCGCCAGTAACTGATATTACAGTAAGCTTTGACAGAGTCGCCAGTATCTTATATTACAGTAGGCTTTGATAGAGTCACCAGTAATTGATATCTCAGTAGGCTTTGACAGAGTCGCCAGTAACTGATATTACAGTAAGCTTTGACAGAGTCGCCAGTACCTTATATTACAGTAGGCTTTGATAGAGTCACCAGTATCTTATATCACAGTAGGCTTTGACAGAGTCACCAGTATCTGATATCACAGTAGGCTTTGGTAGAGTCGCCAGTATCTTATATCACAATAGGCTTTGATAGAGTCGCCAGTAACTTATATCACAGTAGGCTTTGATAGAGTCGCCAGCAACTGATATCACAGTAGGCTTTGACAGAGTCGCCAGTATCTTATATCACAGTAGGCTTTGACAGAGTCGCCAGTAACTTATATCACAGTAGGCTTTGTTAGAGTCGCCAGTATCTTATATTACAGTAGGCTTTGATAGAGTCGCCAGTATCTTATATCACAGTAGGCTTTGTTAGAGTCGCCAGTAACTTATATTACAGTAGGCTTTGACAGAGTCGCCAGTATCTTATATCACACTAGGCTTTGATAGAGTCGCCAGTATCTTATATCACAATAGGCTTTAACAGAGTCGCCAGTATCTTATATCACAGTAGGCTTTGTTAGAGTCGCCAGTAACTTATATTACAGTAGGCTTTGACAGAGTCGCCAGTATCTTATATCACAGTAGGCTTTGACAGAGTCGCCAGTATCTTATATCACAGTAGGCTTTGACAGAGTCGCCAGTATCTTATATCACAGTAGGCTTTGACAGAGTCGCCAGTATCTTATATCACAGTAGGCTTTGACAGAGTCGCCAGTATCTTATATCACAGTAGGCTTTGACAGAGTCGCCAGTATCTTATATCACAGTAGGCTTTGATAGAGTCGCCAGTATCTTATATCACAGTAGGCTTTGACAGAGTCGCCAGTATCTTATATCAGAGTAGGCTTTGTTAGAGTCGCCAGTATCTTATATCACAGTAGGCTTTGATAGAGTCGCCAGTATCTTATATCACAGTAGGCTTTGACAGAGTCGCCAGTATCTTATATCACAGTAGGCTTTGACAGAGGTGCCAGTATCTTATATCACAGTAGGCTTTGACAGAGTCGCCAGTATCTTATATCACAGTAGGCTTTGACAGAGTCGCCAGTATCTTATATTACAGTAGGCTTTGTTAGAGTCGCCAGTATCTTATATTACAGTAGGCTTTGACAGAGTCGCCAGTATCTTATATCACAGTAGGCTTTGACAGAGTCGCCAGTATCTTATATCACAGTAGGCTTTGTTAGAGTCGCCAGTATCTTATATTACAGTTGGCTTTGATAGAGTCGCCAGTATCTTATATCACAGTAGGCTTTGACAGAGTCGCCAGTATCTTATATCACAGTAGGCTTTGATAGAGTCGCCTGTATCTTATATCACAGTAGGCTTTGACAGAGTCGCCAGTATCTTATATCACAGTAGGCTTTGACAGAGTCGCCAGTATCTTATATCACAGTAGGCTTTGACAGAGTCGCCAGTAACTTATATCACAGTAGGCTTTGTTAGAGTCGCCAGTACCTTATATCACAGTAGGCTTTGATAGAGTCGCCAGTATCTTATATCACAGTAGGCTTTGACAGAGTCGCCAGTATCTTATATCACAGTAGGCTTTGACAGAGTCGCCAGTATCTTATATCACAGTAGGCTTTGACAGAGTCGCCAGTATCTTATATCACAGTAGGCTTTGATAGAGTCGCCAGTAACTTATATCACAGTAGGCTTTGTTAGAGTCGCCAGTATCTTATATCACAGTAGGCTTGGACAGAGTCGCCAGTAACTTATATCACAGTAGGCTTTGTTAGAGTCGCCAGTATCTTATATCACAGTAGGCTTTGATAGAGTCGACAGTATCTTATATCACAGTAGGCTTTGACAGAGTAGCCAGTATCTTATATCACGGTAGGCTTTGACATAGTCGCCAGAAACTTATATCACAGTAGGCTTTGTTAGAGTCGCCAGTATCTTATATTACAGTAGGCTTTGATAGAGTCGCCAGTATCTTATATCACAGTAGGCTTTAACAGAGTCGCCAGTAACTTATATCACAGTAGGCTTTGACAGAGTCGCCAGTAACTTATATCACAGTAGGCTTTGACAGAGTCGGCAGTAACTTATATCTCAGTAGGCTTTGACAGAGTCGCCAGTATCTTATATCACAGTAGGCTTTGACAGAGTCGCCAGTATCTTATATCACAATAGGCTTTGACAGAGTCGCCAGTATCTTATATCACAGTAGGCTTTGACAGAGTCGCCAGTATCTTATATCACAGTAAGCATTGACAGAGTCGCCAGTAACTTATATCACAGTAGGCTTTGTTAGAGTCGCCAGTATCTTATATCACAGTAGGCTTTAACAGAGTCGCCAGTAACTTATATCACAGTAAGCTTTGATAGAGTCGCCAGTATCTTATATCACAGTAAGCTTTGACAGAGTCGCCAGTAACTTATATCACAGTAGGCTTTGATTGAGTCGCCAATAACTTATATCACAGTAGGCTTTGATAGAGTAGCCAGTATCTTATATCACAGTAGGCTTTAACAGTGTCGCCAGTATCTTATATCACAGTAGGCTTTGACAGAGTCGCCAGTAACTTATATCACAGTAGGCTTTGACAGAGTCGCCAGTATCTTATATTGCAGTAGGCTTTGATAGAGTCGCCAGTATCTTATATTACAGTAGGCTGTGACAGAGTCGCCAGTAACTTATATTACAGTAGGCTTTGACAGAGTCGCCAGTATCTTATATCACAGTAGGCTTTGACAGAGTCGCCAGTATCTTATATTACAGTAGGCTTTGTTAGAGTCGCCAGTATCTTATATTACAGTAGGCTTTGACAGAGTCGCCAGTATCTTATATCACAGTAGGCTTTGACAGAGTGGCCAGTATCTTATATCACAGTAGGCTTTGTTAGAGTCGCCAGTATCTTATATTACAGTAGGCTTTGATAGAGTCGCCAGTATCTTATATCACAGTAGGCTTTGACAGAGTCGCCAGTATCTTATATCACAGTAGGCTTAGATAGAGTCGCCTGTATCTTATATCACAGTAGGCTTTGAGAGAGTCGCCAGTATCTTATATCACAGTAGGCTTTGACAGGGTCGCCAGTATCTTATATCACAGTAGGCTTTGACAGAGTCGCCAGTAACTTATATCACAGTAGGCTTTGTTAGAGTCGCCAGTATCTTATATCACAGTAGGCTTTGATAGAGTCGCCAGTATCTTATATCACAGTAGGCTTTGTTAGAGTCGCCAGTATCTTATATCACAGTAGGCTTTGACAGAGTCGCCAGTAACTTATATCACAGTAGGCTTTGACAGAGTCGCCAGTATCTTATATCACAGTAGGCTTTGACAGAGTCGCCAGTAACTTATATCACAGTAGGCTTTGTTAGAGTCGCCAGTATCTTATATCACAGTAGGCTTTGATAGAGTCGCCAGTATCTTATATCACAGTAGGCTTTGACAGAGTCGCCATTATCTTATATCACGGTAGGCTTTGACAGAGTCGCCAGTAACTTATATCACAGTAGGCTTTGTTAGAGTCGCCAGTATCTTATATTACAGTAGGCCTTGATAGAGTCGCCAGTATCTTATATCACAGTAGGCTTTAACAGAGTCGCCAGTAACTAATATCACAGTAGGCTTTGACAGAGTCGCCAGTAACTTATATCACAGTAGGCTTTGACAGAGTCGCCAGAAACTTATATCTCAGTAGGCTTTGACAGAGTCGCCAGTAACTTATATCACAGTAGGCTTTAACAGAGTCGCCAGTATCTTATATCACAGTAAGCTTTGTTAGAGTCGCCAGTATCTTATATCACAGTAGGCTTTGACAGAGTCGCCAGTATCTTATATCACAGTAAGCTTTGACAGTGTCGCCAGTAACTGATATCACAGTAGGCTTTGACAGAGTCGCCAGTATCATATATCACAGTAGGCTTTAACAGAGTCGCCAGTAACTTATATTACAGTAGGCTTTGATAGAGTCGCCAGTATCTTATATCACAGTAGGCTTTGATAGAGTCGCCAGTAACTTATATCACAGTAGGCTTTGACAGAGTCGCCAGTATCTTATATCACAGTAGGCTTTAACAGAGTCGCCAGTATCTTATATCACAGTAGGCTTTGACAGAGTCGCCAGTAACTTATATCACAGTAGGCTTTGACAGTGTCGCCAGTATCTTATATTACAGTAGGCTGTGACAGAGTCGCCAGTATCTTATATCACAGTAGGCTTTGACAGAGTCGCCAGTATCTTATATCACAGTAGGCTTTGACAGAGTCGCCAGTATCTTATATCACAGTAGGCTTTGACAGAGTCGCCAGTATCTTGTATCACAGTAGGCTTTGACAGAGTCGCCAGTATCTTATATCACAGTAGGCTTTGATAGAGTCGCCAGTATCTTATATCACAGTAGGCTTTGATAGAGTCGCCAGTAACTGATATTACAGTAAGCTTTGACAGAGTCGCCAGTATCTTATATCACAGTAGGCTTTGTTAGAGTCGCCAGCATCTTATATCACAGTAGGCTTTGACAGAGTCACCAGTAACTGATATTACAGTAAGCTTTGACAGAGTCGCCAGTCTCTTATATTACAGTAGGCTTTGACAGAGTCGCCAGTAACTTATATCACAGTAGGCTTTGATAGAGTCACCAGTAACTGATATCACAGTAGGCTTTGATAGAGTCGCCAGTAACTGATATTACAGTAAGCTTTGACAGAGTCGCCAGTAACTGATATTACAGTAAGCTTTGACAGAGTCGCCAGTATCTTATATTACAGTAGGCTTTGATAGAGTCACCAGTAACTGATATCTCAGTAGGCTTTGACAGAGTCGCCAGTAACTGATATTACAGTAAGCTTTGACAGAGTCGCCAGTATCTTATATTACAGTAGGCTTTGATAGAGTCACCAGTATCTTATATCACAGTAGGCTTTGACAGAGTCACCAGTATCTGATATCACAGTAGGCTTTGGTAGAGTCGCCAGTATCTTATATCACAATAGGCTTTGATAGAGTCGCCAGTAACTTATATCACAGTAGGCTTTGATAGAGTCGCCAGCAACTGATATCACAGTAGGCTTTGACAGAGTCGCCAGTATCTTATATCACAGTAGGCTTTGACAGAGTCGCCAGTATCTTATATCACAGTAGGCTTTGACAGGGTCGCCAGTATCTTATATCACAGTAGGCTTTGACAGAGTCGCCAGTAACTTATATCACAGTAGGCTTTGTTAGAGTCGCCAGTATCTTATATCACAGTAGGCTTTGATAGATTCGCCAGTATCTTATATCACAGTAGGCTTTGTTAGAGTCGCCAGTATCTTATATCACAGTAGGCTTTGACAGAGTCGCCAGTAACTTATATCACAGTAGGCTTTGACAGAGTCGCCAGTAACTTATATCACAGTAGGCTTTGACAGAGTCGCCAGTAACTTATATCACAGTAGGCTTTGTTAGAGTCGCCAGTATCTTATATCACAGTAGGCTTTGATAGAGTCGCCAGTATCTTATATCACAGTAGGCTTTGACAGAGTCGCCATTATCTTATATCACGGTAGGCTTTGACAGAGTCGCCAGTAACTTATATCACAGTAGGCTTTGTTAGAGTCGCCAGTATCTTATATTACAGTAGGCCTTGATAGAGTCGCCAGTATCTTATATCACAGTAGGCTTTAACAGAGTCGCCAGTAACTAATATCACAGTAGGCTTTGACAGAGTCGCCAGTAACTTATATCACAGTAGGCTTTGACAGAGTCGCCAGAAACTTATATCTCAGTAGGCTTTGACAGAGTCGCCAGTAACTTATATCACAGTAGGCTTTAACAGAGTCGCCAGTATCTTATATCACAGTAAGCTTTGTTAGAGTCGCCAGTATCTTATATCACAGTAGGCTTTGACAGAGTCGCCAGTATCTTATATCACAGTAAGCTTTGACAGTGTCGCCAGTAACTGATATCACAGTAGGCTTTGACAGAGTCGCCAGTATCATATATCACAGTAGGCTTTAACAGAGTCGCCAGTAACTTATATTACAGTAGGCTTTGATAGAGTCGCCAGTATCTTATATCACAGTAGGCTTTGATAGAGTCGCCAGTAACTTATATCACAGTAGGCTTTGACAGAGTCGCACGTATCTTATATCACAGTAGGCTTTAACAGAGTCGCCAGTATCTTATATCACAGTAGGCTTTGACAGAGTCGCCAGTAACTTATATCACAGTAGGCTTTGACAGTGTCGCCAGTATCTTATATTACAGTAGGCTGTGACAGAGTCGCCAGTATCTTATATCACAGTAGGCTTTGACAGAGTCGCCAGTATCTTATATCACAGTAGGCTTTGACAGAGTCGCCAGTATCTTATATCACAGTAGGCTTTGACAGAGTCACCAGTATCTTGTATCACAGTAGGCTTTGACAGAGTCGCCAGTATCTTATATCACAGTAGGCTTTGATAGAGTCGCCAGTATCTTATATCACAGTAGGCTTTGATAGAGTCGCCAGTAACTGATATTACAGTAAGCTTTGACAGAGTCGCCAGTATCTTATATCACAGTAGGCTTTGTTAGAGTCGCCAGTATCTTATATCACAGTAGGCTTTGACAGAGTCACCAGTAACTGATATTACAGTAAGCTTTGACAGAGTCGCCAGTCTCTTATATTACAGTAGGCTTTGACAGAGTCGCCAGTAACTTATATCACAGTAGGCTTTGATAGAGTCACCAGTAACTGATATCACAGTAGGCTTTGATAGAGTCGCCAGTAACTGATATTACAGTAAGCTTTGACAGAGTCGCCAGTAACTGATATTACAGTAAGCTTTGACAGAGTCGCCAGTATCTTATATTACAGTAGGCTTTGATAGAGTCACCAGTAACTGATATCTCAGTAGGCTTTGACAGAGTCGCCAGTAACTGATATTACAGTAAGCTTTGACAGAGTCGCCAGTATCTTATATTACAGTAGGCTTTGATAGAGTCACCAGTATCTTATATCACAGTAGGCTTTGACAGAGTCACCAGTATCTGATATCACAGTAGGCTTTGGTAGAGTCGCCAGTATCTTATATCACAATAGGCTTTGATAGAGTCGCCAGTAACTTATATCACAGTAGGCTTTGATAGAGTCGCCAGCAACTGATATCACAGTAGGCTTTGACAGAGTTGCCAGTATCTTATATCACAGTAGGCTTTGACAGAGTCGCCAGTATCTTATATCACAGTAGGCTTTGACAGAGTCGCCAGTAACTTATATCACAGTAGGCTTTGTTAGAGTCGCCAGTATCTTATATTACAGTAGGCTTTGATAGAGTCGCCAGTATCTTATATCACAGTAGGCTTTGTTAGAGTCGCCAGTAACTTATATTACAGTAGGCTTTGACAGAGTCGCCAGTATCTTATATCACACTAGGCTTTGATAGAGTCGCCAGTATCTTATATCACAATAGGCTTTAACAGAGTCGCCAGTATCTTATATCACAGTAGGCTTTGTTAGAGTCGCCAGTAACTTATATTACAGTAGGCTTTGACAGAGTCGCCAGTATCTTATATCACAGTAGGCTTTGACAGAGTCGCCAGTATCTTATATCACAGTAGGCTTTGACAGAGTCGCCAGTATCTTATATCACAGTAGGCTTTGACAGAGTCGCCAGTATCTTATATCACAGTAGGCTTTGACAGAGTCGCCAGTATCTTATATCACAGTAGGCTTTGACAGAGTCGCCAGTATCTTATATCACAGTAGGCTTTGATAGAGTCGCCAGTATCTTATATCACAGTAGGCTTTGACAGAGTCGCCAGTATCTTATATCAGAGTAGGCTTTGTTAGAGTCGCCAGTATCTTATATCACAGTAGGCTTTGATAGAGTCGCCAGTATCTTATATCACAGTAGGCTTTGACAGAGTCGCCAGTATCTTATATCACAGTAGGCTTTGACAGAGGTGCCAGTATCTTATATCACAGTAGGCTTTGACAGAGTCGCCAGTATCTTATATCACAGTAGGCTTTGACAGAGTCGCCAGTATCTTATATTACAGTACGCTTTGATAGAGTCGCCAGTATCTTATATCACAGTAGGCTTTGACAGAGTCGCCAGTATCTTATATCACAGTAGGCTTTGACAGAGTCGCCAGTATCTTATATTACAGTAGGCTTTGTTAGAGTCGCCAGTATCTTATATTACAGTAGGCTTTGACAGAGTCGCCAGTATCTTATATCACAGTAGGCTTTGACAGAGTCGCCAGTATCTTATATCACAGTAGGCTTTGTTAGAGTCGCCAGTATCTTATATTACAGTAGGCTTTGATAGAGTCACCAGTATCTTATATCACAGTAGGCTTTGACAGAGTCGCCAGTATCTTATATCACAGTAGGCTTTGATAGAGTCGCCTGTATCTTATATCACAGTAGGCTTTGACAGAGTCGCCAGTATCTTATATCACAGTAGGCTTTGACAGAGTCGCCAGTATCTTATATCACAGTAGGCTTTGATAGAGTCGCCAGTATCTTATATCACAGTAGGCGTTGACAGAGTCGCCAGTATCTTATATCACAGTAGGCTTTGACAGAGTCGCCAGTAACTTATATCACAGTAGGCTTTGACAGAGTCGCCAGTAACTTATATCACAGTAGGCTTTGACAGAGTCGCCAGTATCTTATATCACAGTAGGCTTTTACAGAGTCGCCAGTATCTTATATCACAGTAGGCTTTGACAGAGTCGCCAGTATCTTATATCACAGTAGGCTTTGATAGAGTCGCCAGTAACTTATATCACAGTAGGCTTTGTTAGAGTCGCCAGTATCTTATATCACAGTAGGCTTTGACAGATTCGCCAGTAACTTATATCACAGTAGGCTTTGTTAGAGTCGCCAGTATCTTATATCACAGTAGGCTTTGATAGAGTCGCCAGTATCTTATATCACAGTAGGCTTTGACAGAGTCGCCAGTATCTTATATCACGGTAGGCTTTGACAGAGTCGCCAGTAACCTATATCACAGTAGGCTTTGTTAGAGTCGCCAGTATCTTATATTACAGTAGGCTTTGATAGAGTCGCCAGTATCTTATATCACAGTAGGCTTTAACAGAGTCGCCAGTAACTTATATCACAGTAGGCTTTGACAGATTCGCCAGTAACTTATATCACAGTAGGCTTTGACAGAGTCGCCAGTAACTTATATCTCAGTAGGCTTTTACAGAGTCGCCAGTATCTTATATCACAGTAGGCTTTGATAGAGTCGCCAGTATCTTATATCACAGTAGGCTTTGACAGAGTCGCCAGTATCTTATATCACAGTAGGCTTTGACAGAGTCGCCAGTATCTTATATTACAGTAGGCTTTGATAGAGTCGCCAGTATCTTATATCACAGTAGGCTTTGACAGAGTCGCCAGTATCTTATATCACAGTAGGCTTTGACAGAGTCGCCAGTATCTTATATTACAGTAGGCTTTGTTAGAGTCGCCAGTATCTTATATTACAGTAGGCTTTGACAGAGTCGCCAGTATCTTATATCACAGTAGGCTTTGACAGAGTCGCCAGTATCTTATATCACAGTAGGCTTTGTTAGAGTCGCCACTATCTTATATTACAGTAGGCTTTGATAGAGTCACCAGTATCTTATATCACAGTAGGCTTTGACAGAGTCGCCAGTATCTTATATCACAGTAGGCTTTGATAGAGTCGCCTGTATCTTATATCACAGTAGGCTTTGACAGAGTCGCCAGTATCTTATATCACAGTAGGCTTTGACAGAGTCGCCAGTATCTTATATCACAGTAGGCTTTGATAGAGTCGCCAGTATCTTATATCACAGTAGGCGTTGACAGAGTCGCCAGTATCTTATATCACAGTAGGCTTTGACAGAGTCGCCAGTAACTTATATCACAGTAGGCTTTGACAGAGTCGCCAGTAACTTATATCACAGTAGGCTTTGACAGAGTCGCCAGTATCTTATATCACAGTAGGCTTTTACAGAGTCGCCAGTATCTTATATCACAGTAGGCTTTGACAGAGTCGCCAGTATCTTATATCACAGTAGGCTTTGATAGAGTCGCCAGTAACTTATATCACAGTAGGCTTTGTTAGAGTCGCCAGTATCTTATATCACAGTAGGCTTTGACAGATTCGCCAGTAACTTATATCACAGTAGGCTTTGTTAGAGTCGCCAGTATCTTATATCACAGTAGGCTTTGATAGAGTCGCCAGTATCTTATATCACAGTAGGCTTTGACAGAGTCGCCAGTATCTTATATCACGGTAGGCTTTGACAGAGTCGCCAGTAACTTATATCACAGTAGGCTTTGTTAGAGTCGCCAGTATCTTATATTACAGTAGGCTTTGATAGAGTCGCCAGTATCTTATATCACAGTAGGCTTTAACAGAGTCGCCAGTAACTTATATCACAGTAGGCTTTGACAGATTCGCCAGTAACTTATATCACAGTAGGCTTTGACAGAGTCGCCAGTAACTTATATCTCAGTAGGCTTTGACAGAGTCGCCAGTAACTTATATCACAGTAGGCTTTGACAGAGTCGCCAGTAACTTATATCACAGTAGGCTTTGAAAGAGTCGCCAGTATCTTATATCACAGTAGGCTTCAACAGAGTCGCCAGTAACTTATATCACAGTAGGCTTTGACAGAGTCGCCAGTATCTTATATCACAGTAGGCTTTAACAGAGTCGCCAGTAACTTATATCACAGTAGGCTTTGACAGAGTCGCCAGTAACTTATATCACAGTAGGCTTTGACAGAGTCGCCAGTATCTTATATCACAGTAGGCTTTAACAGAGTCGCCAGTATCTTATATCACAGTAGGCTTTGACAGAGTCGCCAGTAACTTATATCACAGTAGGCTTTGACAGTGTCGCCAGTATCATATATTACAGTAGGCTTTGATAGAGTCGCCATTATCTTATATTACAGTAGGCTGTGACAGAGTCGCCAGTAACTTATACTACAGTAGGCTTTGACAGAGTCGCCAGTATCTTATATTACAGTAGGCTTTGACAGAGTCGCCAGTATCTTATATCACAGTAGGCTTTGACAGAGTCGCCAGTATCTTATATCACAGTAGGCTTTGATAGAGTCGCCAGTATCTTATATCACAGTAGGCTTTGACAGAGTCGCCAGTAACTGATTTTACAGTATGCTTTGACAGAGTCGCCAGTATCTTATATTACAGTAGGCTTTGATAGAGTCGCCAGTATCTTATATTACAGTAGGCTTTGATAGAGTCGCCAGTATCTTATATTACAGTAGGCTTTGACAGAGTCGCCAGTATCTTATATGACAGTAGGCTTTGATAGAGTCGCCAGTATCTCATATCACAGTAGGCTTTGTTAGAGTCGCCAGTATCTTATATTACAGTAAGCTTTGACAGAGTCGCCAGTATCTTATATTACAGTAAGCTTTGACAGAGTCGCCAGTATCTTATATTACAGTAGGCTTTGATAGAGTCGCCAGTATCTTATATCACAGTAGGCTTTGATAGAGTCGCCAGTATCTTATATCACAGTAGGCTTTGACAGAGTCGCCAGTAACTGATATCACAGTAGGCTTTGACAGAGTCGCCAGTAACTGATATCACAGTAGGCTTTGATAGAGTCGCCAGTAACTGATATTACAGTAAGCTTTGACAGAGTCGCCAGTATCTTATATCACAGTAGGCTTTGTTAGAGTCGCCAGTATCTTATATCACAGTAGGCTTTTACAGAGTCACCAGTAACTGATATTACAGTAAGCTTTGACAGAGTCGCCAGTATCTTATATTACAGTAGGCTTTGACGGAGTCGCCAGTAACTTATATCACAGTAGGCTTTGATAGAGTCACCAGTAACTGATATCACAGTAGGCTTTGATAGAGTCGCCAGTAACTGATATTACAGTAAGCTTTGACAGAGTCGCCAGTAACTTATATTACAGTAAGCTTTGACGGAGTCGCCAGTATCTTATATTACAGTAGGCTTTGATAGAGTCACCAGTTACTGATATCTCAGTAGGCTTTGACAGAGTAGCCAGTAACTGATATTACAGTAAACTTTGACAGAGTCGCCAGTATCTTATATTACAGTAGGCTTTGATAGAGTCACCAGTATCTTATATCACAGTAGGATTTGACAGAGTCACCAGTATCTGATATCACAGTAGGCTTTGGTAGAGTCGCCAGTATCTTATATCACAATAGGCTTTGATAGAGTCGCCAGTAACTTATATCACAGTAGGCTTTGATAGAGTCGCCAGTAACTGATATCACAGTAGGCTTTGACAGAGTCGCCAGTATCTTATATCACAGTAGGCTTTGACAGAGTCGCCAGTATCTTATATCACAGTAGGCTTTGACAGAGTCGCCAGTAACTTATATCACAGTAGGCTTTGTTAGAGTCGCCAGTATCTTATATTACAGTAGGCTTTGATAGAGTCGCCAGTATCTTATATCACAGTAGGCTTTGACAGAGTCGCCAGTATCTTATATCACAGTAGGCTTTGATAAAGTCGCCTGTATCTTATATCACAGTAGGCTTTGACAGAGTCGCCAGTATCTTATATCACAGTAGGCTTTGACAGAGCCGCCAGTATCTTATATCACAGTAGGCTTTGACAGAGTCGCCAGTAACTTATATCACAGTAGGCTTTGTTAGAGTCGCCAGTATCTTATATCACAGTAGGCTTTGATAGAGTCGCCAGTATCTTATATCACAGTAGGCTTTGACAGAGTCGCCAGTATCTTATATCACAGTAGGCTTTGACAGAGTGGCCAGTAACTTATATCACAGTAGGCTTTGACAGAGTCGCCAGTAACTTATATTACAGTAGGCTTTGACAGAGTCGCCAGTATCTTATATCACACTAGGATTTGATAGAGTCGCCAGTATCTTATATCACAATAGGCTTTAACAGAGTCGCCAGTATCTTATATCACAGTAGGCTTTGTTAGAGTCGCCAGAAACTTATATTACAGTAGGCTTTGACAGAGTCGCCAGTATCTTATATCACAGTAGGCTTTGACAGAGTCGCCAGTATCTTATATCACAGTAGGCTTTGACAGAGTTGCCAGTATCTTATATCACAGTAGGCTTTGACAGAGTCGCCAGTATCTTATATCACAGTAGGCTTTGACAGAGTCGCCAGTATCTTATATCACAGTAGGCTTTGACAGAGTCGCCGGTATCTTATATCACAGTAGGCTTTGATAGAGTCGCCAGTATCTTATATCACAGTAGGCTTTGACAGAGTCGCAAGTATCTTATATCACAGTAGGCTTTGTTAGATTCGCCAGTATCTTATATCACAGTAGGCTTTGATAGAGTCGCCAGTATCTTATATCACAGCAGGCTTTGACAGAGTCGCCAGTATCTTATATCACAGTAGGCTTTGACAGAGGTGCCAGTATCTTATATCACAGTAGGCTTTGACAGAGTCGCCAGTATCTTATATCACAGTAGGCTTTGACAGAGTCGCCAGTATCTTATATTACAGTAGGCTTTGATAGAGTCGCCAGTATCTTATATCACAGTAGGCTTTGACAGAGTCGCCAGTATCTTATATCACAGTAGGCTTTGACAGAGTCGCCAGTATCTTATATTACAGTAGGCTTTGTTAGAGTCGCCAGTATCTTATATTACAGTAGGCTTTGACAGAGTCGCCAGTATCTTATATCACAGTAGGCTTTGACAGAGTCGCCAGTATCTTATATCACAGTAGGCTTTGTTAGAGTCGCCAGTATCTTATATTACAGTAGGCTTTGATAGAGTCGCCAGTATCTTATATCACAGTAGGCTTTGACAGAGTCGCCAGTATCTTATATCACAGTAGGCTTTGATAAAGTCGCCTGTATCTTATATCACAGTAGGCTTTGACAGAGTCGCCAGTATCTTATATCACAGTAGGCTTTGACAGAGCCGCCAGTATCTTATATCACAATAGGCTTTGACAGAGTCGCCAGTAACTTATATCACAGTAGGCTTTGTTAGAGTCGCCAGTATCTTATATCACAGTAGGCTTTGATAGAGTCGCCAGTATCTTATATCACAGTAGGCTTTGACAGAGTCGCCAGTATCTTATATCACAGTAGGCTTTGACAGAGTGGCCAGTAACTTATATCACAGTAGGCTTTGACAGAGTCGCCAGTAACTTATATCACAGTAGGCTTTGACAGAGTCGCCAGTATCTTATAACACAGTAGGCTTTGACAGAGTCGCCAGTATCTTATATCACAGTAGGCTTTGACAGAGTCGCCAGTATCTTATATCACAGTAGGCTTTGATAGAGTCGCCAGTAACTTATATCACAGTAGGCTTTGTTAGAGTCGCCAGTATCTTATATCACAGTAGGCTTTGACAGAGTCGCCAGTAACTTATATCACAGTAGGCTTTGTTAGAGTCGCCAGTATCTTATATCACAGTAGGCTTTGATAGAGTCCCCAGTATCTTATATCACAGTAGGCTTTGACAGAGTCGCCAGTATCTTATATCACGGTAGGCTTTGACAGAGTCGCCAGTAACTTATATCACAGAAGGCTTTGTTAGAGTCGCCAGTATCTTATATTACAGTAGGCTTTGATAGAGTTGCCAGTATCTTATATCACAGTAGGCTTTAACAGAGTCGCCAGTAACTTATATCACAGTAGGCTTTGACAGAGTCGCCAGTAACTTATATCACAGTAGGCTTTGACAGAGTCGCCAGTAACTTATATCTCAGTAGGCTTTGACAGAGTCGCCAGTAACTTATATCACAGTAGGCTTTGACAGAGTCGCCAGTAACTTATATCACAGTAGGCTTTGAAAGAGTCGCCAGTATCTTATATCACAGTAGGCTTTAACAGAGTCGCCAGTAACTTATATCACAGTAGGCTTTGACAGAGTCGCCAGTATCTTATATCACAGTAGGCTTTAACAGAGTCGCCAGTAACTTATATCACAGTAGGCTTTGACAGAGTCGCCAGTAACTTATATCACAGTAGGCTTTGACAGAGTCGCCAGTATCTTATATCACAGTAGGCTTTGACAGAGTCGCCAGTAACTTATATCACAGTAGGCTTTGACAGAGTCGCCAGTATCTTATATCACAGTAGGCTTTGACAGAGTCGCCAGTAACTTATATCACAGTAGGCTTTGTTAGAGTCGCCAGTATCTTATATTACAGTAGGCTTTGATAGAGTCGCCAGTATCTTATATCACAGTAGGCTTTGACAGAGTCGCCAGTAACTTATATCACAGTAGGCTTTGTTAGAGTCGCCAGTATCTTATATTACAGTAGGCTTTGATAGAGTCGCCAGTATCTTATATCACAGTAGGCTTTGACAGAGTCGCCAGTATCTTATATCCCACTAGGCTTTAACAGAGTCGCCAGTATCTTATATCACAGTAAGCTTTAACAGAGTCGCCAGTATCTTATATCACAGTAAGCTTTAACAGAGTCGCCAGTATCTTATATCACAGTAAGCTTTAACAGAGTCGCCAGTATCTTATATCACATTAAGCTTTGACAGAGTCGCCAGTATCTTATATTACAGTAGGCTTTGACAGAGTCGCCAGTAACTTATATCACAGTAGGCTTTGATAGAGTCGCCAGTATCTTATATCACAGTAGGCTTTAACAGTGTCGCCAGTATCTTATATTACAGTAGGCTTTGACAGAGTCGCCAGTAACTTATATCACAGTACGCTTTGATAGAGTCGCCAGTAACTTATATCACAGTAGGCTTTAACAGAATCGCCAGTATCTTATATCACAGTAGGCTTTGACAGAGTCGCCAGTATCTTATATTACAGTAGGCTTTGATAGAGTCGCCAGTATCTTATATCACAGTAAGCTTTAACAGAGTCGCCAGTATCTTATATCACAGTAGGCTTTAAGAGAGTCGCCAGTATCTTATATCACAGTAGGCTTTAACAGAGTCGCCAGTATCTTATATCACAGTAAGCTTTAACAGATTCGCCAGTATCTTATATCACATTAGGCTTTAACAGAGTCGCCAGTATCTTATATCACAGTAAGCTTTAACAGAGTCGCCAGTATCTTATATCACAGTAGGCTTTAACAGAGTCGCCAGTATCTTATATCACAGTAGGCTTTGACAGAGTCACCAGTATCTTATATCACAGTAGGCTTTGACAGAGTCACCAGTATCTGATATCACAGTCGCCATAACCGAATTCTCAGAACTATAATTAATAAAAATTATCAGGTGGATGGTCAATGGCGTCTATTACCAAATGAAGTGGTTTATAAAGAAACTGAGTCTATAGTCGATACTATGCGAAAAAGGCGAATTGCTTTTTTTTTGTCATATCTCACGCCTGCCGGATACCAGACAATTAAAAGTATTATTTAATTACTTTTTCAAAAGTAAAACAAGGAACTCCTGGTTTATGGAAATTCAAAATGATCTGAATGAACTCGGCTTGACAATGTCCCAAATTGCTAACAAAGATGAGAAGAATATCTTGAAAAAAAAAGAACATCCGACTTCCCTTAAAAACCTTTACCCGCAAAACTTACACCATAAGCGATGCAGAGAGAGCGGCAAGGTCGACTAGAATGAAAATGTTTTGGGAAAAGAAGAAAAATAAGAAGCTGAATCTTCAATATTGTTTTTGAGATATGTATATACTTGATTTGGTTAAGTGCTCCAATGAGGGCGTAACATATGTAAATAAATAAATAAATAAATATTATATCATATGTGTTCATTCATTTTTTTTCGATATTTCATAATTAGGCGTGTGATAACTATCTTATCACAGATAGTAACAAGAAGTTCCGTGAAGAACTATACAGCCTACTTTTCATGCCAATGATTATTCTACAGAATATGAACCTATCTAGAATAATGACGAAATTAAGTTGGTAATATCGAAATATCTAATTAGTTCAAAATATACCTGGCATAATGTACCCTAATATAGCACTACAGTTGGCTGCCCTGGTAACTGAATATATTCTTAGTTCCATCTCTTAAGGTACAGAAAACAAAATTTGGTTGAAGTCCAATGGACGTTACATACAGTTAGACAATGGATCTATCAGCACGCGTAAAAGCATATTGCCAACAATATCATGCGTGTGCTGGTCAGAAATAATCTGAAATATTATATTTTGTTGTGCCAATTTTGAATGAAATCCATTTGTTAGTATAGAAGCTACATGTATTTTAAAATTGGACATATCAGCAGGTATAGAATCATGTTGGTAGCACTGCCTTGTATTAATTACTCCAAATTAATCTAGAATGTCAGGTGCTATACGTGTGCAAAGTATAGAGCTGTTGGCTTGCATACTTTCTGATATACTGATATTAGGGTAAAAAGAATATAGACAGCATTTATTAACATTTGGCAGCCCTGATTGCTCTTATCAATACTTATAGTCATATCTGTTATGGTACACATATCACATACGAAATTTGGTTGAAATCCAACTGATAGTATAGAAGTTACATGTATTTAAAAATTGGTACTATCAGCAGGCTCATAATCATGTTGGTAGAACTGACGTATATAAGTTACTCCAAATTAATCTAAAATGTCAGAATATACGTGTTCATAGTTTAAAGCTGTTGGCTTGCATACTTTCTGATATATTGGTATTTGGATAAAAAGAAATAGAGAGAGCAATTATTAACAGTTGGCAGCCCTGGTGGCTCTTAAGAATACGCTCAGTCATATCTGTTTATGTACAGATATTACATACAAAATTTGGTTGAAATCCAATTGATAGTGTAGAAGTTATATGCATTTAAACATTGGACCTAACAGAAGGCTTAAAATTATTCTGGCAACACTGTCATGGTTGGCCTCCTGGAAATTAAACTGAAATAGTATTATCTACATGTGTGCCAATTTTGGAATAGCTCCCATGCATACCTTGCAAGATATCCAACATGGAGCTCAAATTTCTAGTGCGATTTTTCAGCAGTTGGTAGCACTGACATTATGTTCAAATATGGACGTGAGCTATTCCGGTGCACATCTTTACTCATACTAAATTTGGTTTTGATTGCTGCAGCCGTTTAGGAGTTGATAGGGGGGGACACACACACAGCCAGACAGACAGAAGGACAGACAGACAGACAGACAGAAGGACAGACAGACAGACACACATTTTCCCGGATCGATCTCATGTCTACTTTTTCCTAATTTTTGCAAAATGTGAAAAGTAGGCTAAAAATACTGGAAAGGATATTAGAAAGAAGAATGAGAAGAAAGGTGGAAGGAGAGTTGCAAGAGCAACAGTACGGTATGGCTTCAGAAGTGGAAGATCCACAGTGGACCCAATCTTTAGCTTGAGGCAGGTGATGGAAAAGAACTGGGAATATGGAGAGGATTTGATCATGACTTTCATAGATCTAGAAAAGGCATATGATAGTGTCCCCAGAGAGAAGGTATGGGAAACCATGGTTAAGAAGAGACTGGAAAGAGAAATTTGGAAATGGTGCAAGCAATGTACAACAACTGTGTTAGCAAGGTACTGACCCCAGTTGGAAAGACAGATTGGTTTAGGAACAAGACTGGACTAAGACAGGGGAGTGTGCTGTCACCTCTTTTGTTCATAATGGTGATGGATGAAATTGTAAAGGAAACAAAGGAAGCATATGGACATAAAGAAATGAAGTTACTGTTATTTGCAGATGATATTGTGGTCTGGGGAAGAAACACCGAAGAAGTGCAAAAACAACTAGATGCACTGAACGAAAATATTCAGAAGTACGGCCTGAAAATCAGTATAGAGAAAAGCAAGACCATGTTGATGACAAGAGGGGAAAGACAAGGAAAGGGCACTGTGAAAATTGGAAGTCAGAGTTTGGAAATTGTGGACACGTTCAATTACCTAGGAAGTGAATTGATGCAAACTGGTAGGTTGGACATGGAGATTGGCAGGAGGGTACAGCAGAGCAATGCATTCTATCAAAGTGTAAGAAAACTTGTTTGGGATAAGGAAGTACCAAGGAAAAGCAAGGAGGTAATGTATAAAGTGTACTATGTTCCCATATTAACTTATGCAGCTGAGACTTGGACCCTGACAAGCAGGCAAGAGAGTAGAATCCAAGCCAGTGAAATGAAATTCCTAAGAAGTATGATAGGAAAGACAAGGAAAGACAGAGTGAGGAATGAAGATGTTAGGAAGGAATTTGGGATGAGAAAACTAAATGAGAGAATTGAGAAGAATAAACTAAGGTGGTTTGGACATGTAAAGAGGATGGAGGAAAATAGAATACCAAGACAGATGCTGGAGGCGAAGTGCAAGGGTAAGAGACCAAGAGGAAGACCTAGAACAAGGTGGATTGATTCAGTGAAAAACAGCGTAAGAAAAATAAATCTGGACTGGGACAAGATCGTGGAAGAAGAATGGTGGAAAGAGAGAGGAAAGTGGAGAAGTGCCATAAATACCTCGACCCGGCAGGAGCTGGATAAGGGGAAATGATGATGATGATGATTTCATAAGTAATCTATAACCTCAAAGAATTCCTTTTTCCTCTTTCAGAGTCTCTGTTGTCATTCTTGTCCATACCATCTTTGCTATTCCTCGAGTTGTCGCTTTGTATAAAAGTTGATGTTCTCACCACTCTGGCACTCCATCACCACCAAAGAACACAAAATAATCCATAGATATATACATCATGGTAACTCAAGACCCTATAACTATTACAACGGCTCTGGCCGGACCAAATAGTTTCGCGGGCCGTTGGTTGGGCAGTCCTGCGCTAGATAGTTCGAGTTTTCTCAGATCTGTGCAATGTTTGATCAATCTTCTACTTCAAGTATGTGTCCTATCCAGTCTCCCAGATGTTAGATAATGTTCTCCTATCTTTAGCAGCATCTATTGTAAAATCCTTACCCAGTAATTGCGTGCACAGAGTGCTTGAAGGAGCTCGCGCAGCCAATTCGGTCACTCAAAGTCATAGGATGCCAGCTGTCTGTAAACTCAATTCCCTACCAATGCAAATGCAATATCACGTTCTGTGGTTCGTATCCACGTTAAAATGGAGGTCCCGTGGCTCGTCAAACTACAAGCTTCCTTCCTCTGTAATCTCAAGTGATGGTACACGGGATGACATCGGTAAATGTGAAACTAGCATTCAATAGGTTGTACACTGCACTCCGGTAGAAATAGAAAACCGTACTGCGGGAAGAAAATACGATGTGGATGAAAGCTGTAAAACGTACGTGACTGGAGGAAGTAAGCAGCAATTGCTCAGGGTTTCACAGAGATAAAGCCAAGTTCCCAGAAATTGAAGAGTGACTTTTTGCCTATATAAGTGAAAAGAAAGAGTTTGGCTATGGATTTACGTGTAAAATGTGCCAGCTTTAAGCCATAACAATAGTAGAGGAATTTAGCGGTAGGAAGTGACAAAATTGAAAAAAATAAATTTTGTTCCTATAATGTGGGTGTGGGGGGGATTATTGGAGGGCTGGCAGTATTCGGCTATATGCGGTACATGGCCAAAGCCTCTGCTAGAGCTTAAGGAGGAAGATATAGCAACAGTCATCATCTTGCACAGTTTCCAGCCACTGGCCGGGTTTGTTTGGAACACAAGCCTCTCCAACGTCTTCTGTCTTCCCACCATCTCTCAGCATCCACCCTTGTCCAGTCTTCTCCTCCAACAAGATGGTCCACTACTTCCAAAGGCATGTGAGTGCACATTGCTACACTTGTTCGATGATTTCTATTTCCATTCACATGTATTTTGAACCGGCTTGAGTAGTTACGGTTGCCAACTTACCAGGGCAAGGCCACGAGAGACATATAAGCATTTATGGCCTTTGTTCCGAAAAGTGATGCTTGTTCAACCCAAATGAACAAATTATTGGACTGTTTTTTCTTCATTTTATAGAGACATATATTTTTAAAGAAATATAAGTGTCAAATTTACCAGAAAGTTAATGATTAAACTGTTTTAAAATTTTGGTGAGGTTTGTACAAATTGCTATTGATGAGAGTTGGTATTATGTTGCAGATGACCAGAAACCTCGAGATGACATCGAAGTTCTGTTCGCGTCGCTGCAGTGAGTGTGATGTATTGCATATAGAAACTCTTAACTCACACTCGGTAGGGCCAGCCAAATTAGCCCATATCGTCTCTTACTCAAGGTCAAGGCTCAGTGTGTGAACCATCTTACGTTCCACAAATATAAGACAATCTAGTGCGTCATCACTTCTAATGCGCACCCTGATTTTCCCAAAAAAGTGCTCATTACGTTGGAGTAAATAATGAAGCACGCTAAATGGATATTCACATCAAATGACAGTTAAAGGAACTGGCACTCCATGCCGAGTGTTTTTTTTTTAAATAAATAGTAAGTGGATAGTCCGCACAACAAGTTCCTAATATTAATTTTCCAATGTTAGTATTGTGCCCGTTTGGTCAGGGCCGTCCGTTGGTCACGGCTCCACTGCAAAAGTGGGTGTTCGGAGATAAGTATGATTGAAACACTCTCAGAGCTGGGTATCATCATGTATACCTTGTACAGTTTCCAGCCCCAGGCTGGGTCTGTTTGGAACATAAGCCTTGCCACTTAGTCCATTCTTCCCACCACCTCTCCGCTGTCACTCTGGTCCAGTCCTCGCCTCTCTTCTTGACACATTCCTCCACTCCTTTCAGCCATCTATATATTGGTCTTCCCCTTGGTCGTTTCTTCTGCATCTCCATCTCATGAATCCTCTTGGGAATCTTCTTCTCTTCCATTCTCTTTAAGTGTCCATACCACCTCAGTCTTCATGTCTCAATCCTACCTTGCAAGGACTCCTCTTTCACTATTTCCCTGACCTTTTCATTCCTCACCCTGTCTTTTCTTGTTACTCCGATCCTACTTCGCAGGAACTTCATTTCACTTGCCTGTATTCTGCTTATGTCTCTTTTCTTCATTACCCACGTTTCTGATGCATAGGTCAGAATCGGGATGTAGTAGATTCTGTATAACACTTCCTTGCTTTTTTGTGGGAAATCTTTATTCCACACTAAGCTCCTAATGCTTCTGCCTGTCTGCCACGTTCCGTAATCTCTTTGACATTTCTCCCATTTTCCTCCACTATACTTCCCAAGTACTTGAGACTTTCCACCTTCTTCAGCTGACCACCTCCAAGTGTTATCCCACTCATTGGTCTGTCCTTTTTCCTGGTCGTTAATAGGCTCTCACATTTACTGATATTGAACTTCCATCCGTACTCTCCCACTGTTTCTTCCCAAGCCTTCAGTTGCTCCTGAATTTCCTCCTCCTTGTTTCTCCGGACCATGAGATCATCTGCAAACACCATTGCTTTCATCTTATCTTCTCCTATCTTTCCTGCTACTCGTGTCATTACCTCGTCCATGACCACAATAAAGAGAAGGAGTGACAGTGCACTATCCTGTTTCAGGCCACTCATTTGTCTGAACCAGTCTGTTCTTTCCCCTCCAACTTTCACACAACTCACACTTCCACAATACATCTCCTTCACTCTGTCTACAGTTCCTTTTTTCACTCCCATGTTTTCCATTGCTTTCCAAACCTTCTCCCTACACACACCATCATAGGCTTTTTCGATGTCCAGGAAGGCCATCAACAGATCCTCTCCAAATTCGTAGTGGTGTTCCTGGATCTGTCTCACTGAAAATATGAGATCCACTGTTGATCTCCCAGGTCTGAATCCATACTGCTCCTCTCTCAATTTTCTCTCCACTTTGGCTCGTATTCTACTTTCTAATATCTTTTCATATATCTTGGCACAGTGAGGTATGAGTGTGACTCCCCTGTAATTTCTGATTCCTTTCTTTAATATTGGGACAATTAATCCTTTCTTCCAATCTTCTGGGGTCTTTTTCTCCCTCATTACATGGTACAGCCACTGTTTCCCAGCCTCCCCTGCTGCCTTCACCATTTCAACACTCACTTCGTCCACACCTGGTGACCTTCCTCCTTTCATCTTGTCTATAGTGTTCAAACCCGGTGTTAGGGGATGGGATGAACAAGGGTGTGTTGATGTAAAATTTAGAGGTGGTTTCCGAAAGGGTGCAAGTTTCCCGTAGTTTGGGGAAACTGAAGGTGTAGGTGTCTGTTAAAAGGATGTAATGTAATGGGGATACGATTCTATGGGGGTGCGATTACTTGGCAAGGGATGCGCGACTGTGATGGAGCTATTAGCTAAGAGTGGCGATTAAATATGAGTGGGTAGGAACGAGCCTACTTGCAGAGTCGACAGTTTGGCCACTGGCTGGCTTAACACTAAGTGAGCACAATGGAATACCTGACGCGGCACTTTCTAGTTATTCACGGTCAGGGGCAATTAGGAAGGAACAGGTTGGGCGTACAGGTGTAAAGTCGGGGTAAAATGATGTACAAAGTGTAGGTTACTGATCAAGTATTTATTTGATCTTTTGTGGTGATGTAGTGTCCCTTTTAGTGACGGACAAATGTAGTACAAATTATAAGTATGGGTGTGAAGGAAGGAATACAAGTCGGTAAGGAAATCTGAGCACACTCTCTCTCACCTGGTGATGACGTCTCGTCGGAGCTGGATCTAGATGCACAGAGCCGTGGGCCGCGACAGATATTGGGTCTCCCCGGGCCCTTCCTTTTAAGAGTTCTCGAGCTGCTGACTTGGCGTGTCGTCATTGTTGGTGCTCCAGATAGTCCTGAGTGTAAATGTTTATGTGAGCGAGACTCGTGAGGTCCGACGATGATCGTACGCTACCCAAGAGAGTGCCCACTCCATTTTCTTCGTCTTCGGATGGAGATGTAGATATTGAGGTGTGCTCTCCTGCCCCATCATCTCCAACTAGAGATGGGGAAGGGTGGCAAGCGGTCAAGCATAATTAGAAGACCCGCTTGTACTTAAGTCCACACCATGGCACTATTACAAAGGAACTGTAATAGCTATTCTGTTCATCTCGCTGAGTTACGTCATTATTAATATCTTCGTTTTCGGCAACCATTGTCTGTCTTAAGGAATCCAGGTTTCGTCCTGGACATGAGACAACTATGCGTCACTTCAAACTCTTCTCTAAAGACCGGGTGGACGGAGCTGAGGCCGCTGGTGGCGTCTGCACTCTCGTCCACTCTAGCTTCTTTAGTGAAGAGGTGCCGTTGCGTACTCAGCTAGAGGCAGTTGCAGTTCGTACTTCGTTGCCAGTAATGGCAACAGTATGTAACGTGTACATCCCGCCTGATTTTCAACCGGATTACAACCAGCTGGTGGATCTAGACTCTCAGCTTCCCCCTCCTTTTCTCCTTCTGGGAGATGTTAATGCCCAAAACACCATCTGGGGCTCCGCTACCACTAGCGGTAAAGGGAGAGATTTTGAGAGGCTGATCAGGCGGCTGGATCTGTGTTTGTTGAACCCAGGGGAACATACGCACTTCTCTATTGCACACGGTACTTATTCAAGTATCGATATTACCTTGTGCAGTCGTATGCTGGTTCCCCTGCTACAGTGGGGTGTACACGATGCCCCTTGTAATAGTGACCATTTTCCAATTATTGTTACTCTTCCGAACCTGAGAGCCATCGAGTTACCAAGTCGATGGCTTCTCCGTCGGGCTGATTGGCCAACTTTCACGGCACGTGCGGTGTTTGCCGAAGATACGTTTGAGAGTGTCGACCATCATACCATTCACATAACGAATGGTATTTTGGCTGCTGCTGAGGAAACAATACCTTCCTCATCCGACAACTCACGCCGGAAGCTTGTCCCTTGGTGGACAGCCGAGATTGCAGCAGCCATTAAAGATCGTCGACGTGCTTTCAAATGCTATCGGAGGCAAAACACTATGGCCAACCTTATCACCTTCAGAAGGATGCGTGCCAGAGCCCGATATCTGATTCGGGAGAGTAAGAAAACGACGTGGGAAAAGTAAGTGTCGTCTATGACGGCGCATACTCCTTCATCTCAAGTGTGGACTAACCTTCGTCGGATCTCCGGACTCCCGACATCACTGTCGATACCCGGAGTATACAACAATGGAGATATCATCACGGACCATGTCGCCATTGCCAACAGTATTGGATCGCACTTCTCCGATGTATCCTGCTCTGGGAGTTACGATCCTACATTTCTGACTCTGAAGCGCGAGGCGGAGACTCACCCCTTGTCCTTTGCCACTGCTGCTTCGGAGTCCTATAATGTACCATTCCCTGAATGGGAACAGCACAGTGCGTTTGCACTGTGCAGGGATACGGCTCCTGGACAGGATAACATACATAATCAAATGTTAAAACATCTGTGTGAATCCAGTATAAAAAAAACTGTTGATCCTCTTCAATCGTATATGGATTGAAGGGGAGTTTCCATCTCAATGGTGAGAGGGGATCGTGATACCGATTCCTAAGACTGGAAACGATCCCAAGTTTGTAAGCAGCTATAGGCCCATTTGTCTGACAAATGACCTATGTAAACTGCTCGAAAAGATGGTGAACCGTCGACTGGTGTGGTTCTTAGAGGAGAAAGGTCTTCTGTCTGAGTACCAGTGTGGATTTCGCTCCCATAGGTCCACCACTGATCATCTGGTGCGACTTGAGAGCGCCACACAGGGGGCATTTTTCCGAAAGCACCACCTAGTCACGGTTTTCTTTGACCTCGAGAAAGCCTACGACACCACATGGCGCTACGGGATCCTTTCCACCCTTCACAAGTGGGGACTCCGTGGTAACCTACCTACTTTCATTGCGAATTTCATGTCCGTCCGACTCTTCCGTGTAAGGGTCGGTAGGATATTATCGCAATACTATACTCAAGAAAATGGAGTTCCGCAGGGTTCAGTGCTGAGTGTCACCTTGTTCGCGATTGCCATAAATGGCATTGTTGCCGCCGCAGGGTCCGCGGTAGTTCCATCGCTGTATGTAGACGATTTAGCTCTGCATTACAGCTCTGGAAGTATGGCAGTCGTGGAACGGCAATTGCAGCTAGCTATCAACTGGGTCGACAGGTGGGCTCACGACCGGGTATTCGTTTTTCAGCAGCGAAAACCTCCGTCGTTCATTTTTGTCGGCTCCGGAGGCTACATTTACACCCTGAACTACATCTCAGGGATGCTGCGTTGCCGTTGGTTGACACTTATCGCTTCCTGGGGCTCCATTTTGATAGCAAATTAACGTGGCAGCACCATATACGGCAATTGAAAATGACATGTCTCAAGAAACTGAACATGCTCAAGTTTCTTAGTGGCACTACGTGGGGGGCTGACGGTGCGGTGCTGCTACGGTTCTACCAAGCTATGGTTCTGCGGCATACTGTTCAGCAAGGCCGGCAACCTTGAAAATGCTGGACAGTATCCACCATAGTGGCGTTAGGCTGGCAACTGGTGCCTTCCGGACCAGCCCGATACCCAGCCTACTCGCCGAATCGGGTGTTCCACCTTTAAATTATAGACGCCAAAATATGCTTTTAGCATACGCTGCCAATGTGCGTCAAATGACGCAACACCCGACCTATCAAGCTCTCTTCGGTACCCAAAACCACCAGGGGTACGCCAACCGACCTCGTGCCACTCGGCCGGTTGGTATTAGACTTGATAGCTCGTGTACTGAAATAGGAGTGGCCGTAGGTCCCTGTATGATCCGGACATCTAGCAAGGTGCCTCCGTGGGAAGTTCCGCGTCCGGAAATTCGGTTAGATCTGCACCGAGGTCCTAAGGTGAACACGGATGCCTCTGTTTACCGGAGGCAGTTCCACAGCATAGTTCACCAATTTCCGGACGCTGGCATTCTCTACACGGATGGTTCGAAGGTGGACGAGAAAGTGGGTTGTGCTTACGTTATTGATGGTGCAGATACCAAGATCTCCTTGCCTGAGGCCTGTAGTGTGTTTACTGCGGAGCTCGTTGCTATCTATGAAGCTCTGCAGTTTGCACTACAGGATGCACGAATCCACTTTCTCGTGTGTACCGACTCTTCGAGTTCGTTGCAGTCAATTGCTACATGTTTCCCGCAACACCCCCTAGTGCAGCGAATTCACGACCTACTAGCCGGGCTGTGCCACGCTGACACTCGAATCACCTCTCTGTGGCTTCCAAGCCACATGGGAATTGCGGGAAATGAGTTAGTGGATCAAGTTGCAAAAGAGGCGGTATCACTACCACCTCGACCAATGGAGGTACCTGCTAGAGATATTCGCTCTCAGTTACTCCTACAAGTTCTGACTTTTTGGGAGAGTCAGTGGCTAGCTGACCCACTCCCCAATAAACTAAAGGCGATTAAGGGAACTACTCGAGTGTGGCGGAGCTCTTTCCGGTCACGGAGAGATTCCGTCATTTTGTGTAGGCTAAGGATAGGTCATACAAGATCCACTTTCTCGTACCTAATGAGATGGGAAGACCCCCCACTTTGTACCTGTGGAGCCGTTTTAACCGTGGCCCACATTTTCACCGAGTGTGTGGATCTTGCAGACTTACGAAGAAACCTTGGTTTGCAGATGACACTCAAACTTATATTAGCCGATGACGCGGTGGCTGCTGATCGCGTTATCCGCTTTATAAGTGAGAGTGGGTTAGGGCCAGCAATCTAAAGTTTCCAGTGAACATTGACTCAACGACTTGTTCGTTTTTGAATGATAATGTTTTTGTTTTTCCGTAATTTTTGTTTATTTTTAGAATTTTTATTTTTAATTATTTTTTGTTTTTGTTTGAGGGGCAGATGACCTCGTAGTTCCGCCCCTTAAAACAACAATAACTAACAGGAATAAATTACGTGAACTGTCCAAGGGATATGGCACGACAGGTAGAGGTGTGCCACCCCCAGAAAGTAAGCGGAATGATTTCACATTTGTAGAATGATTATCTGCCACCACACGTACAACAATAAATGATGCCTTTTCCCCTTGATCAATAACTTCAATAGTAAGTTGAAGAAGTACTTCAGCTTTTAGGTCCCGAGTAAAAAAGTATGCCACAAGAATTTTAAAATACGAAGCAAGTCCAACGAACACGAAGCAGAGCAGTTTTGTTGCGATTTCTTTTTCTAGACCTAAACCTTTTTCCAGTCCACCCATTGACACAAGTCCCTGTACTTCATCACCTGCTTTACAGTAAAGCGCGCGTGGTTGGATAGCCATCCCATCTACAATAACTGAGCCAAATGTATTTATTCCCTCAGTAAATTTTGCTTCTTCGTGGAGTCTCTTCACTATTAAACTTGACACCATTACACCAGTAGTGCTTCCAACATAACGTTTGATGGTAGATTTAGAAGGCAAGCTTAACAGTTCGCTACTTCGTATAAATCGGTAACCTACCGGGGACTTACTGTGCCAGATAATGCAATACCTGATAGTTGAGTCACTCCATCTAGCCTTCTTCTGTAGAAATACCTTAAGCCGTTCTTGTAGAAATTTTGCTTTTAAATTTCCTTCAGCAATCGAAACCTCAATTGCGTTCAAATTATAGTCAACCATATTTTTCTCTAGCCTGCTGATTCGTTGCTTGAGTTGCTCTTGGCTACCTTTAAGTGCAGATATGTTTTGTCTTGCACGCCTTAGTGACCTACGCAGTGTTCGTAGTATCCTATTCCGTGAGTTCAATTGTCTCATATTTACTTTTGTTTGTGTAGACGCATCTTTCTTGACTAAATCATTAACTTTTGAGATGGCAGGTGGGGGGACACCATCCAAAGCACAAGATTCAACCGGAACAAAGCCTGCCTTGGGGGATTTTGTGCATTTTAATGATACAGTTGATTTGACAATATTTCTTCTTGGTACTGACAGTTTAAGTTTCTTACTTGGTGGGTAGTCACTGAAAACACTGGGCACCGCATCAGGTTTCAACCTCTTTACCTTTAATTCTGGTCTGTAGTCACATTCGAGGAAGTGATTACTGCACACGACGGAGCGGTCATTGGGGTTCCATAACTTATCCTTGGTATCACCCACACAATAGAAACAGAAGTTTATTATATTGTTTGTTGTTCTATCATTAGTGGAGCTTGGACATATTGGTCATTTAACTCCGTGTACTTGGGTATTGTAGAATCTGTGTGATAACCTGTGCAATTGAGGCGTCTGTAATAGTGGGTGTATTTGTAATTCAGGTGATGATTGGGAAGTAGGTGGCCACGGCCTTAAGTTAGGAACAATCCGGGCATTTGTTTGGAGTAGAGTTGGGAAACCACGGAAAACCACTTCCAGGATGGATGAGATGGGAATTGAACCCACCTCATCTCGGTTTTACGTCATGAAGTTGAGTGTTCCCCGTTCTAGCCCTCAGACCTGAGTTAAATTTCTTGGCGGAGCCAGGAATCCACCCCGGACCTCTGGGCCGACAGACAAGAATGCTAGCTTCTAAACGACGAGGTGGTTAGGAGATTATTATCATCATCATCAGAACTAGAGCAATAATAGAAAGTAACCTAATTTTCAGTCACATGGTCAACTTATTCTACATACCTTGTGTGCGTATTGCTTTAATCCATAATTTCTTTGTCGGCTCTCGACTAGGAAAGTCATGGAAACTCGTTCCAGGAACATTATTTCTAGAGCCTTGTTTACAAAACGGCACGCAACAGTATACCATCTTAATAAAGTGGCCTTATTTCAGCTGGTACAATGTGTGTAAATACCACCAAGTGAGCGGATCATGTGGAGGGTATGCAGCGCCTCTAGCGGCAAACATAGCATCTGTAGGGGGACAGCTCCCAGAGGCCATTGGGCAGACTTTTTATTGTTGGAGGCAAATATCGACTTAGCTTTTAATAGTGTGGCCCACATTTGTCGTGATGTAAATTATGGTTGATTCTTACGTACTCTTCATGTTAATGGTGCCTCCTTTTTCATTTGCCTTTATTTACATGTAGGACGAGGAATATACTATGGATCCTATAGTTATATACATACATGAATAGCTGGAGTAATTATTATATTTCTTGTTGTAGGAACAGCCTTTATAGGCTATGTTCTTCCTTGAGGTCAAATATCCTTTTGAAATCTGCAAGCATGAAGAAAGAAAAAGTATCTCTCCACTTCATAAGAAATTGTTTGAGCCACAGCCCGAAGGCCTCCTAATAAAGCATAATTAGAATTAGAGGATCATCCAGCAATTATAACCGTATAAACTCCTATACTTGTACAACATTTAAAAAAATCCTAAATTAAATGAAAACATTATTGATAAAAAGGGATAAACTATTCAAACTAATAATACTAAAAATAAACTAAAAATAGGAGAAAAATAATATAAAAAATAATTTGATAATAAAGGGTTAGTTAGTAAAGTTAGTTAGTTATTGTTGTTTTAAGGGGCGGAACTACGAGGTCATCTGCCCCATAATAAAGGGTAAGTAGATTCCTTAGTTAAAATTTCAATTACATCTGCAAATGGTTGAGGTAATCCAACAAACCCAACTTTATTAGGCCCCTTTCGAATTTGAATATAACATTACACTTTACGTTCCAATAAAGTTAAAAACGCCACTCCAATTAAAACTCCTACAATTAAGATCAATGCACTTACTAAACTAGTTATAACTTCCTTTACCAATACTATTTGTAATTATTTACATGTTTGAATTCTAAATTCAAGGCACTCTTTCTGCCAAAATAGTTAATAATAATCATACTCCACAATATTATTTTAAATATTTGGTCCTTTCGTACTAAAATACTTTTATTTAATGAGGATAGAAACCAACCTGGCTTACACCGGTTTGAACTCAGATCATGTAAGGATTTAAAGGTCGAACAGACCTATAAATTAATCTTCTACACATAATTATATTCCTTAATCCAACATCGAGGTCGCAATCTTTTTTGTTGATATGAACTCTTTAAAAAAAGTTACGCTGTTATCCCTAAGGTAACTTTATCTTACAATCGATAATAATGGATCAAATATCCATAAATCAATGTACTTTTTATAAAGAGTTATTTAAATCTCTATGTCACCCCAACACAATATATTTCTAAAAATATTCTCAATAATAATTATTTTACATTAAATATTCATTTAATATATAAAGCTCTATAAGGTCTTCTCGTCCTCCATTCCTATTTAAGCCTTTTGACTCAAAAGTTAAATTCCATATTTTATATTGAGACAGTTAATATTTCGTCAAACCATTCATTCTAGCCCTCAATTAAAAAACTAATGATTATGCTACCTTTGCACAGTCAAAATACTGTAGCCCTTGAAATAATCAGGGGGCAGGCCCGACTTTAAATTATACACTAAAAGACATGTTTTTGTTAAACAGGCGAATATTAATTTTTGCCTAATTCCTCAATATAAATTCTAATATTTTTTTATTAATACATTCAATTATACTAATTGTATCATTATTCCAAATATGTATTACTTCTTAAATTATCCTAATTCACAAATTAAACTTTTTATAAAATCATAAACCTATAAAATAATTTATAACATTATTAACTTGATGACTAATTTAAAGTCTACAATTTTAATGACATTTTTACAAAATTATAATTTACAACTTAAAGCTTATCCCTCAAACTATTTTCTAGATTACATAATTATTTATCAATTTAAATAAGTACTTAATCTAGACTGAATTAAATTCATTTCTTAGAAAACTAGATATCTTAAAAAACGATTAACATTTAATTTCTAATATAATATTTTAATAATAATATATTATATTGAACAACATATTATATTAGCTCTTTTTAACTCGAGAAATATAAATTTCTTACAAAATTTTTAATAAACCCTGATACACAAGGTACAATATAAATCTACTTCCCAAAAAATAATTTTTCAAATATTTCATAATTCTTTCACAATACTACTACACTATAAATTTTCATATTTTTTCTATAAATTATACTAAAATTATTCCCCTTTAAAATTACTTAAATTAAAATAAATTTATACATTATTTATTATTAATATTCAGCTTACAAAGTAATTCGAATCGCATGAAATTCTCCTCAGTGTAAATGAAATGCTTTATTTTAAAGCTTCACTTTGACATACTAGATACACTTGCCAGTACATCTACTATGTTACGACTTATATCACCTTAAATAATGAGAGTGACGGGCGATGTGTACATGTTTTAGAGCTATAATCACAATATCATAATATAACAATATTACCTTCAAATCCACCTTCAACTTATCTATTTCAAGATAATATCCGTTTAAATATTCATCTTATTGTAATCCATCTCCTATTTAATCATAAGCTGCACCTTGACCTGACATAAATTTTATTACAAAGTCTAGAAAATTCTTCCTCTTAAAAGATGATCTTACGACGGCAGTATACAAGCTGACATTACAAAATTAAATTCAATATAGTGAGTATTATCAATTACAGGACAGATTCCTCTGAAAAGACTAAAACACCGCCAAATTCTTTAAGTTTAAAGAACTTAACTATTACTACTCAAGTATTTTATTTTATATTTAAAAATAATAGGGTATCTAATCCTAGTTAAAATTTTTAATTTCAAAGCTTCATCATCCTATAAAATCTATTCAATTTTCAAATTCTACCCTCTAAAATTAATTAAAATTTTTCCTTTTCAGACCAACTTCAACACTGATAATATTCATTCAAGTCCTACGTATAACCGTGACTGCTGGCACGACTTTTGTCGACCATAAATCAAATTACTAATTCTAAATCGCCTTAATTACTAATATTAAATACTGCGAATAACATATAATCATTTAGATCTCATTATACCCCACAAAAATAAGCATGGACATAAAAAAAAGACAACAGATGAACAAAATCCTGTCGTCGTGGGAACTGGGAGGACTAATTTTTTGTTCAAAATTTTCTGTGTGGTAAGTTATAAACATTTATTGCAGCCAATGGCCAAAGAACATAAATACTAACTTAATACTGTAATGTTTTCTACTTGGGCGGACTGTTCACCAGAAAATACTACTGCTAAGTTTGATCTATGTTGGGCGCCAAGCCGGATACACTGTGTTCCAAGCTAAATTTATATACTTAATATCGACCCCTAGCGTGAGTAGAACATATGAGAAACTCTTAATGACTAGGCCGTGGGATGATTGGATCATCAACCCAGACAACATTTGATTGTGGAGAAGGATGTGGTATTACAACTATTGCTACCTACTGGAATCAAAGAATCTACTTTGTAAAAATTGAATTTAATATACTTAGAAAACATGATAGCATCTTGAATAAAATTAACACTATTAACGGAGCATACTACTTTAACCATTGCCACGAACAAAATTACTTAATACGCCGGTCGGGAGAATAACGTGAATTTAACTTATTTCCAAATTTATGCTTAAAGAATTTATATTGGCCCTATCGAAAAACAGAGAGTGTGTGTCGTAGATTACATGAGCTCACTAACGGAAACATTGTCTCCCACGTGCTTGAAGTCTCGTTGCGTCTGATGTTCTTCATTGGAGTTGACGGCCTCAGGTTCTTCTTCGTAGATTAAAAGTTATCGTTACTGCTTGTGGTGGAGTATAATCCATGAACCACAACACGTCGCCTGCCTTAGCACTGCAAGACGCGTGAAACCCATGATCTGATGTGATCAGCGGAGTTAGCGTGAATAAATTGTCCCACTTGGGACTTGCGAACAAAGTACGTGCTTACTGGACCAAGCGTAAAGTCTTAATGAATGTCTCTCTCCTCAACCAGCGCGTTCACTATATGGACTTTCAGCTTCTCCCACCGAGTCTAGTTTCACACCGCGGCCTCGCTGCTTCGACCAATCCGCATGCGTCACGTTTCTCGCCATGTCCGTCCTAAGTTGCTTCTTCTTCCTTGATTGGCTGGTCACCTCACGTGGCTCTTCGCGCCATGAGGTTCCTTCCCCCAGACAAGACGCGTCCCTGTACATTTTCCGTTTTACCGGGCAAGGCGTAAATCATACCACGTTTTCTTGGTTTGAAGTGTTCCCTCGGATTTCGTAATTCTATTGTACTCCAGTCTATTCTCGTATTGAAATAACCAGTGAGTCACACACCACTCTCTCTAGCCCTAATGAATAAAATCCCGTCTTTACGTATGAAATGATTTTCCGTGCAATTTATATATTGGAATCATCCAATAGAGATACGGATTTCTACTAGTAGAAATCCTATCTGTAATCTTCCAAATTTAAAAGCCCAAAAAGAAATGACGTAATAAATATTAATAATAATAATAATAATATGAAATATAAAATTTAATAAACTGAAATAATTTAACTTGGCCGGATTATTGTCGCGTTTAACAAATATGATATAGTCCAACTAACTTGTGTTAGTGGCATAAAACCCCCTAGAAAAACATGTTACATTCGCCTCGAATGAACATGTGCTTTACCATGCATATGGCACAGCACATGATGATTCCAGACACGTTAGAAAAACCCTCCAAAATACAACTTACACAAATGAAATGACCCTTTACACATATGATCACTAGTAAATGCTCAATCATGCGCTTTGCGCTAATGTTCGACTCGTTATGACGTGTTCTTATTTTGTCACTTAAAAATGTTTGTCAATCTCACGAATGTTCATTCTACCGCCCCCCCCCCCCCCTCTCATCATTCTATGTGGGGAAAAAATACATATATGAGTGTGTTCCCTCTGTATCCACAATTCACTACACACGCATTTATGGTGTTCAGTAGAAAACCACTGCGGAACTCTTCTAGAAAATTAGGTGCTCCACACCTACCGTATACCAATATCATGGTACACGATCTCACACGATCACACACGATCACACACTCTCGGTAGAGCAAAGTGATCTACTTCCCACCTTCTCTGAGAAATTTTTAATTAAAAGGAAAGACATGACTGTAAAAAGAACAGTAAGTACCCATTACTTATAACACGAAATATTCCTGTGCCGTATGTGCCCTATCTTACTAAGTACATGTAAACTAAAACCCACCTTACTCTAGATCACAATTTCTCATATTCGTCGCTCAGCTAGTAGTTCACAACCCAGACCAGTCCACCTATCGAACCTGACCTAGTTGCCACAACTTTTTATCTGTTACTTATATACAACATCTCATGAGGTCTAGTACCTCGTACACAAACTACCTTAATTATATCCAACCCTGATCTCACATAGTTAGGTCGTAAGCAGGAATCACGTGTGCTGATGTGTATGAGCTTCATGGAGGACTGTCTCGCCTTCTGATGGCCCATCTTTTATCTCGTGGACGCCATAAGCTAACAAGCCCTATACAAGCGCTCCCCCATCTCTTGGAGATAAATGGTAATCCATCAGCGCTGCCGAAATGGCCTTGGTGCATCGAGATAATTTAGTGCTCAACAGCATCCTCCATTCCCTTCATCTTTCCCTGTGCCTTAAAAACTCTCATTTACTTACATTCTACCCCCCTGTGTGACTTCTGATACGCCTGCCTGGAAGACCAGATCTTCCACGCACCAAAAGCCACACTTACTCATTTGATAGGCTGGCTCGCCAGCTAAACACACTCACTTTATGACACATCCTTAATGTCATCACGTTGCTCCACTAGCATATTTCTCAGTGTCTGTAACGATGCCCTGTTGCTACTGTCCACACATGCTAACCCTACTTTCCTCTGGTGTTACACCTCTGCTCGACACTTTATGACCTAAAAATGTCACTTCTGTCTGACAGAATGACGACTTGGACAGTTTCAGAGTGAACCCTGCCTGATCTAACTTTTGAAATACACTGTCTAAATGATGTAGATGCTCCTCAAAACTGCGTGAACTGATTACCATATCATCGATGTAAATAGTTACAAACTCTCCCGTGTCATCTCCTAATGCGATGTTTAAAGACCTAATTAAAGCTGCTGAGCTACTTCTTAACCCATAAGGTACCCTGCAAAACTGATATAGGTTATATTTATGACTAAAAGCTGTAAATGGCCGATCTTCATACATAAGTGGCACTTGCCAGAAACTGGAACTTAAATCTACACATGTGAAATACTCTTTACCCTCAAATGTCTGCATCAACTCTTCAATGGACATGGACTTCAGCTGATCTGAACTGATTCTACTATTAACTAAACGAGCGTCTAAACAAGTTCGGACTGTACCATCAGCCTTCGGTACTGTAATTATAGGATTAATATATTGACTGTTTGAGTACTCTATAATCCCATCTTCAAGCATCTGGTTAATTTGTGCCTCCACTGCACCCTGATAAGTGAAAGGTATAGGATATCTATGTCCTGTGAATACTGATCTATCAATAACGTTCAATGAATGTGTATAGCAATTGGCAATGCCAATGCGATCCTCAAAAACTATCCTATTATACAATAACACATCATAGAGCAGAATACACTGGTCTACCTCTATATGCCCCTGAAATGCAGCATCACGTAACGAGTCCTCTAGACTACCGTTCGTAATCAAACTGCCCACAAAAATTTGAGTATCCCGCTCTTCGGCTGGTGATATCTCACTTAAAGAACAAATCACACCTACAAAACTACTCCCCTGAACATTGTCGTTGAACGCTACCTCTACTTCAGAATTATTCCATTTAAATTTCAAACTACCTACTTCATAACATAAGTTACCAGACACTCTACTTAGCCAATCTGAACCCAAAATAACACTGAAAACTAAGTTTGGAATTACAAGACAAATCTGCTTTTCGATATGATTATTAATTTTAATGTCCGCTAAAACTTGCTTAGAAATAACTTTAGACCTCTCCCCTACAGCTGTGATAACAAAAGTGCTTTTAATTGGCATCTCCTCAAAATTTACACCAGTTCCTTTCATTTTATCGTAATATGTACTACTTATGCAGCTCTTCATACAACCACTATCAATTAAAACATCGGTGTGCGCCTCGGACAGGTTAAGTTAAATTATGGGGCGTTTACTAGCCACCTCCTGAATAATACGTTCATCATTTAATTCATGCAACAATTCATTTCTTACATTTAGGTCATAGTGTTCCTGTATAATTGTATGGACAGGGCATGCTACAGATTGAGATTCTGACCTTACTTCGCAGCCAGGTTCGCGTTTAAAGAACCGCTACATCTGGCTGTATTACTACTAACTACTGCACTGGTCTGGTTGTTCTGGGCTGTGTTGTCATTGTTTGGCTGTATATTACTACCACTAGGCTGTCCTTTTCCTTAACCCCTATTCTGGTTGTAATTATTGTCATTAGAATTTCTCCCTTGATTTCCCCTGAAATCATTATTTCTCCCTTGATTTCCCCTGAAATCATTGTTCCTCCCTTGATTTCCCCTGAAATCATAGTTCCTACCTTGGTACTGATTACCATAGCCATTTCCTCTGTTCTGATTTTCCTGATTATTATTATTATTATTTCTATTTTGAGCGTTGGCCCCTTCGCCACCGTTCCCTTGAACTTCCTGATGCCTGGCTTCATTAGGCCTATTATTATTATTACCCTGGTTCCTATTGAAATTGTCCTCATAACCCCCTCTCCCTAGTGCATCAAATGTGCTTAACAAATTTTCTACTTGTGATATTGTCTTTACATTCTGGATACAAGCAGCCTCCTTGATCCTGTAGGGAAAGTGCCTAAGTAGCAACCTCACCACATCACTTTCCTCCTTCAAACCATCCAGATATTTACACACTAATACCTGCCCTAAAAGTATTCGGTCATGGTGGAGCTTCCTTTAGGGTTATATTTACACACACTACTCCCTCACGATGCTGCGACTGAATAACCTCATTCCAGAACTTTTCACAGAATTTAATTTAAAATCATTAATATCAGTAAACTTGTCTCTATAGACAGCAAACCAATTCCTCGTTTCCCCCACAAACACCTGTTCCAAGATCTCCACTACCTGGCACCACTCAATGCTACTATCTTCCAATCTTTCCTTGAATCTATTCTCTATAGCATTCATGAATTCCATTGGTCACCCCTGTCGATTGCTGAACTTACCCAGTTCTACCTCCCTGTGTGTGCTATTCACAAAAACTGGCCTATTCTGACTATTTTATTGCCTGATCCTAGCTTTTAATTTTAATTCTAATTCTGCGATTTTCTCCTCAGCCTTCCTCTCAATACTGTTTACTGTTAATTTAATGTTTCCTTCTGATTCTTCTAATTTATCATATAGCTTTGCTTGTTTCTCCTCAATCTTGCTAATGCTCTCTCTATTACTCTCTCTTAAATCATTTACCTCTGCAACTATTTGCGAGTGGACTTTCTCAATTCTACCCCCCAGCTGTTCCTTAACCTCTTTAGTTGATACCTGAATCTTGTCAATTCCCCCCCCCCCCCATTTCTTTTTAACCTGCAGTGTTTCTAATTTAACTAATTCCTTTAAATTTTCAGCCTGTGTGCTGATTCTACTTTCCAACTCCTCCTGTACTTTTCCTAATTTCTTGTCTACATCTGCAATGATCTCTTTAACCTTCTCTTCCATTACTCCTCTTATTTCTCCTCTAATCTGCTCCATTTTCACACTAATTTCCTTCTTGTTCTTATCTAATTTTGCATTATTCTGTTCTAATTTTTTATTTAAAGCTTCTGTACTTTCTTTATTTTCCCTACTGTTTTGTTCTAATTTGGCGTTCAAGGCATCTGTACTTTCTTTATTTTCCCTACTGTTTTGTTCTAATTTGGCGTTTAAGGCATCTGTACTTTCTTTATTTTCCCTACTGTTTTGTTCTAATTTTGCATTTAAGGCATCACTACTAACTTTGTTCTGAAACATGGACTCGAGAAGTAAAGTTTTAAATTCTGGTTGGCCGCCTACACTCCCTGTTTCAGTATCGGGATTTACCTCCGCTACCCCGGTACTACCATCACTCGACATACTCTCGTATCATCACTCTCTAGTTGATGACCACTACGTAACCTCATCTGTCTTTCTTTCTCATCCCCCATAATGATATACACTGATAAAGACAAATAACCCCCAAAATACAGGCACAGAAATATGTCTCCTTCTCCTTCCTCAAATGTTCCTGGGTTTTCGGCCCAATGTTGTCGGCGACAAATGTAATGTTTTCTACTTGGGCGGACTGTTCACCAGAAAATACTACTGCTAAGTTTGATCTATGTTGGGCGCCAAGCCGGATACACTGTGTTCCAAGCTAAATTTATATACTTAATATCGACCCCTAGCGTGAGTAGAACATATGAGAAACTCTTAATGACTAGGCCGTGGGATGATTGGATCATCAACCCAGACAACATTTGATTGTGGAGAAGGATGTGGTATTACAACTATTGCTACCTACTGGAATCAAAGAATCTACTTTGTAAAAATTGAATTTAATATACTTAGAAAACATGATAGCATCTTGAATAAAATTAACACTATTAACGGAGCATACTACTTTAACCATTGCCACGAACAAAATTACTTAATACGCCGGTCGGGAGAATAACGTGAATTTGACTTATTTCCAAATTTATGCTTAAAGAATTTATATTGGCCCTATCGAAAAACAGAGAGTGTGTGTCGTAGATTACATGAGCTCACTAACGGAAACATTGTCTCCCACGTGCTTGAAGTCTCGTTGCGTCTGATGTTCTTCATTGGAGTTGACGGCCTCAGGTTCTTCTTCGTAGATTAAAAGTTATCGTTACTGCTAGTGGTGGAGTATAATCCATGAACCACAACACGTCGCCTGCCTTAGCACTGCAAGACGCGTGAAACCCATGATCTGATGTGATCAGCGGAGTTAGCGTGAATAAATTGTCCCACTTGGGACTTGCGAACAAAGTACGTGCTTACTGGACCAAGCGTAAAGTCTTAATGAATGTCTCTCTCCTCAACCAGCGCGTTCACTATATGGACTTTCAGCTTCTCCCACCGAGTCTAGTTTCACACCGCGGCCTCGCTGCTTCGACCAATCCGCATGCGTCACGTTTCTCGCCATGTCCGTCCTAAGTTGCTACTTCTTCCTTGATTGGCTGGTCACCTCACGTGGCTCTTCGCGCCATGAGGTTCCTTCCCCCAGACAAGACGCGTCCCTGTACATTTTCCGTTTTACCGGGCAAGGCGTAAATCATACCACGTTTTCTTGGTTTGAAGTGTCCCCTCGGATTTCGTAATTCTATTGTACTCCAGTCTATTCTCGTATTGAAATAACCAATGAGTCACACACCACTCTCTCTAGCCCTAATGAATAAAATCCCGTCTTTACGTATGAAATGATTTGCCTTGCAATTTATATATTGGAATCATCCAATATAGATACGGATTTCTACTAGTAGAAATCCTATCTGTAATCTTCCAAATTTAAAAGCTCAAAAAATGATGTAATAAATATTAATAATAATAATAATAATAATAATATGAAATATAAAATTGAATAAACTGAAATAATTTAACTTGGCAGGATTATTGCCGCGTTTAACAAATATGATATAGTCCAACTAACTTGTGTTAGTGGCATAAAATCCCCCCTAGAAAAACATGTTACAATACATAAATACATTAATAGTAATAATAATAAGTTAAAATTACGTGCAATGTGCATGGTATAACTATTATTCATCCAAGCAGAACTGTTTTAGAGTCTCTCTCCTGTCTGGACACTTCAGCACATGATATCATCACAGAAATTGTTGCATCGCTTACACAAGCATTCTGAGCATGGTGTGTGATACGATTTAGTCAAGCATAGGCGGTGATGGAAACCGTGTACTGCTAATTATTTAATAAAAGATCGTACAATGTACATAGATTATTCAATTTCTTTGCTCCTCCGAGCAAATTACTCTCTGGTACAGTACTCTGTAAGGGATATTTGTCTTTTCTCACACACCTTTATGTGGTAACGATCACAGTGCTTTTTGCATAGTTCACGAACACACTGTTCTCCTGGGTTATGGTACTTCTTGTTGCTGCAGCATTTGAAGTGAAATCCATGTACAGCGAACCTTGTCATCATGTGTCGAAGGTCGTAGTCGGATTGTTTCCCTTCTGTTGGGACCATTGCGTCGGTGGAATAGAATTCGTCCTATATTTCTCCTTTCTTCGTACGAAGTTCCTTGATTGCCTCATTGTATGCATCTATGATGGTTAATAACAGCTGAGTATGTAGCTCTTCGATGAGAATTGTTCTCTTGTTAAACGCTGTGCCATGTGTTTGAAAGGTTACTCCTAGGTACGTGAAATTATTCACCTGTTGCAAATTCTTGCCGTCAATTATGACATCGTCTTTATCTCTGGGTCATCCACCCTTCCTGAAGACCATTAATACTGTCTTGTCCTCATTTATGTGAAGATCATTTTCATCTGCCCATGATGTTAGTTGGTTACAAACTTCTTGTAATTTGTCTCTTGATCGTGACACTAGTGCCATGTCATCCGCATAGGCGCATATCTTTACGTCTTCCGTAGAAACTCCCTTTACCACATCCATAATGGCGATATTAAATAGAAGAGGACTCATTGGGTCGCCTTGTAGGATCCCGTTAGTCTGGGCTAATGGATCAGATCTTTCTAATTGGTTGTCTATTTGGACTTCTTTGTATGCTAGTATGTTGTTGACCATTCTTGTGAGGTAATGCTCGTTTCTTAGAAGTGCCTTCAGTTTGTTGATAATATTTTTTTCTGTTCACAAGGTCGAATGCTTTACTATAGTCTATGAATACAGTATAAAGCTTTCCTCGCTGATGTCTGAGGGCTTCATTTATTTCATCTTGGAGATATGTCACTGCGTGCATTGTTGATCGTCCTTTTCGGAAACCAAGTTCTTCCTCCAGAAGTCTTTCGTCTATCAGATCTGTTAGTCTGTTGTTAATGATCTTTGTGAATATTTTAAACGGTGCGCATTCCAATGCAATGCCTCTGTAACAATTAGGGTCTCCTATATCCCCTTTTCCTTTATATAAGACTTTTATTATCGAGTTTTCCATCTGTCTGGTATACTTGAGTGTATGAGGCATTGGTTCATGAGGCTGACCCATGCCTCTTTTAATAATGTCGACGTCATTTGTAAATGTTCATTAAATATTTGGTCTTGCCTGCCGGCTTTTCTTTTCTTTGACTCTTTGATGGCATCTTCTATCTCGCTTGTAGTGATCGGTTTGATGTCCTGTATGTTTCTGTTCAGTTCTTTAACGAGGGCGGGTCTGGTTTCTTTAGACTGTAATATAACTTGGAAGTGTTTCTTCCAAGTCTCCATTGGGATCTCTCTTGGGTATTTTGGTTGCATAGGTTCTTGTGCCTTGAATGGATGACATTCAGCCGCTTCTATCAGTTTGGTTTCTTCTAACGCTAGGTACACTTTCCTAGCGTTCTTCAGCACTTCCTTGTGTTCTTTATTTGTCATGGCTTACTCTTGTAGGTCTTCTAAAGAATGTGATTTCTTGGCCTTGTGTAGGGCCTCTAGAGTTATCTGTCGTGATTTATAACATACTGTGTTGAACCACGGTTTGGATCTCCTTTGGTTTCACTGCATTGGTATGATTAGTTGATGAATTGTCTCTTCTATAGCCTGGAGAGCTTCGTCAATGTTGCCTTCGTGTCTATGGTTTGTTGCACATGCGTTTTCCTCTATCGCCATTTCCAGTCTCTCCACATCTATTCTTTGTGAAAGGTGATTTTTCATTGCGCATGTCTTAGCAGGCAGTAGATCCCTTTCGATGACAACGGAGTGGCAAATAGGTATATGCTTCCTAATTGTAATGTTATCAACTCCTGCTTGGCTCGTGTGGCGTAAGTTTTTCATGTTACTGAAGAGAATATCTATTGTACTCGAGCCGTTTGGACCATAGTACGTCTTTAGCGTAGAGTCACTGAGTAAAGTGAAGCCTTCTCCTAGGATGTAGTCAATAACCTGCGCGGTTTTCAAATTCGGTTTATCCAATCTACAATTCAGATCACCTGCTAATATTATTGTCTCATTTCTTGGTATGTGGTTTAGCGTTGTGCTTATTTCGTCTATTATATCTTCCGCATTAAATGCTGGTTGGAAGTATGCACTGATGATACTGCATACTCTTGTTTGGACTACCAGTATATTTTCTGTTTTGTACACTACATAGAAAGGTGATAATTTAGGTTTTAACAGGCATGTTATTCCCCCTCTTGGTCTTCCTAGTGCTCCTTGTAATGCCCTAGTATGTATCGCATAGTGACAGGGACCTATTTCCCACTAGGCACACTAGGCACGTGCCTAGGGGCGGCACGGCCTGGGGAGCGGCACAGCCTGACGTCCGACGGGCGCCGCGGCATCGGGTGAATTGACGTGGCAAGCGCCAGGCGCAGTGACCGGGAACGGCAGTCAAAGGGAGCTTACTTTGCATTTTCTCACGTAAATTTGAAATCTAAACACAATTCATAAACTAAAAAAGTCCTCTCGGCACGCCGGAAGGCGGAGGTAGATTTCACCGGACAAACTTGGGGATAGGCGAAAATAGGCATAATATGCAGGTTTTCGTAGAAGGATCAGACCTCATTTATTGCGAGAAGGTATTTTATAATTGGAGCTTAATTAACTTTGTTTTTCGTCATTTTATGCTTATTTTAAACATTTTATTGTCTTATGGGAACGGTAACCTTCTTGTCATTTGGCGTCCATTTTTATACTTGTGGTCACACTGTCCTTATGCAAGGTTTCGACACTGATGTGTAACTATGTAACGGTCTGTTACTTCTTCACGCAAAGTTATATCTCCCGCAGGGATTTTGGTTGGTTCCTCAGTTTAGGGGCTGCGACAACGCGGTCATGTAACCCCGTGTACTTAGGGATGGCTGTATTAGTCTGTAATTCAGGTAAGGACTGCAGACGGTCAATTTCAAGCAGTAGTTCCTAATGTTGCTACCAGGTACTACCGTCAACGACACCTACCTGTGAACTTGGCTACTAGATGCTACCGCAGCCAGCAACTCGCAACGAACGTTGGAATTTCCCCTCCAAAGGAAATCATACTGAGGGATTTTTAGCGCTCTTAGAAATTCCGACGACTTCGGCCGGCTTTGAACTCGCGACCTTGGGCATAGACATTCAGCATGCTTGCTACCAGTTACGTGACCGAAGCCGCTTCACACTTAGTCAGATGGAATTCTGAATATGATCTCGTGCAAGTGCGTTATCTTGGCAACGTCTGATGGCTCATCCCTCATCAATTTAGTAGTGTTGCCATGGCAAGCACTGATAGCTCTTGGCATTTTCTTATAATTCCGAAATCATTTTTCTCATCCCTTGGCATAATGGTGGGTCATATCAGAAATTCTTTAAGACAAAATTTTAGGTAATTATTAGGGGAATATTGTCCATTTTGTACGGTTTTGAGGTTGTGCCAATTAAGAGAGATATGATTAATGTTTCCCGAAAACCCCACTTTTTCCCACCCCTTTGGTCAATGGTTGGTGCTTTAAAAAAACTCTTCAAATATAAATTTTTGGGCTTTATCCGACACATAGTATGAACGTTGAACGGATTCGATATTTCACATATTAAGAGAGTTATAGCAATATTTCACTTTTTCGAAAAAAGTCCCCCATTTTCACCCGCTTCGACCGATTTAGCCCATTAACGAACTCGACCGAGATTTTATAGGTATACATATTCGGTAAAATATTCAAAGTAATTGGTGCAAAATTACGGCAGTTATCATGTCCACAAGAAACTGATATGCATATATATATATATATACATATACATACATAAATTATGTATAAACTTTTGAACTGACGGTGGTTTTGGGGTCTGGGGGATGTGAAACGCGAAGATATGTCGAAATTTTCCGGAAGTCGAAACATGGTACCCATTGCAATAGTTAGCTTTCTAATGAAATCTACCTCTGGTTGGTTCCTCAGTTTAGGGGCTGCGACAACGCGGTCATCTAACACCGTGTACTTTGGGTGAGTGTAGAATCTGTCTGATAAACGGTGTGAATTGTAATGGCTGTAGTATTCTTAATTCAGGTAAGGACTGCAGACGGTCAATTTCAAGCAGTAGTTCCTAATGTTGCTACCAGGTACTACCGTCAACGACACTTAGCTGTGAACATGGCTACTAGATGCCACCCTAACCAGCAACTCGCAACGAACGTTGGAACTTCCCCTCCAAAGGAAAGCATACTGAGGGATTTTAGCTCTCTTAGAAAATCCGACGACTTCGGCCGGCTTTGAAACCGTGACCTTGGGCATAGACATTCTGCATGCTACCAGTTACGTCACCGAAGCCGCTTCCCACTTAGATGAAAATACTGAATCTGATCTCGTGCAAATGCGTTGTCATGGCAACGTCTGATGGCTCATCCCTCATCAATTTAGTAGTGTTGCCATGGCAACCTCTGATAGCTCTTGGCATTTTCTTATAATTCCGAAATCATTTTTCTCATCCCTTGGCATAATGGTGGGTCATATCAAAAATTCTTTCAGACAAAAGTTTTAGGTAATTATTAGGGGAATATTGTCCATTTCGTACGGTTTTGATATTGTGCCTATTAAGAGAGATATGATTAATGATTCCCGAAAAACCCACTTTTTCCCCACCCCTTTGGTCAATGGTTGGTGATATAAAAAACTCTTCAAACATAAATTTTTGGGCTTTATCCGACACATAGTATGAACGTTGAACGGATTCGATATTTCATGTATTAAGAGAGTTATAGCAATATTTCACTTTTTCGAAAAAAAGCCCCCCATTTTCACCCCCTTCTACCGATTTAGCCCAGTAACGAACTTGACCGAGATTTTATAGGTATACATATTCGGTAAAAAGTGATTGGTGAAAAATTACGGCAGTTATCGTGTCCACAAGAAACTGATATATATATACTTTTGAACTGACGGTGGTTTTGGGGTCTGGGGGATGTGAAACGCGAAGATATGTCGAAATTTTCCGGAAGTCGAAACATGGTAGCCTACCCATTGCAATAGTTAGCTTTCTAATGAAATCTACCTCTGGTTGGTTCCTCAGTTTAGGGGCTGCGACAACGTGGTCATCTTACCCCGTGTACTTTGTGTGAGTGTAGAATCTGTCTGATAAACGGTGTGAATTGTAATGGATGTATTAGTCTGTAATTCAGGTAAGGACTGCAGACGGTCAATTTCAAGCAGTAGTTCCTAATGTTGCTACCAGGTACTACCGTCAATGACACCTAGCTGTGAACTTGGCTACTAGATGCCACCCCAACCAGCAACTCGTAACGAACGTTGGAATTTCCCCTCCAAAGGAAAGCATACTGAGGGATTTTAGCGCTCTTAGAAAATCCGACGACTTCGGCCGGCTTTGAAACCGCGACCTTGGGCATAGACATTCTGCATGCTACCAGTTACGTCACCGAAGCCGCTTCCCACTTAGTCAGATGTCAAAGTCAACCCCTGGCACCATCCAGCCCATGACGGGCTACGGCCGACCAAGCGACCGCTGCCCAGCCATTTGGCCTGCAGATATTGGGGTGACGCGTGATCAGCGCGTCGGGTCCCCTCGGCCGTTAATATTGGTATTCGTGATCGGGGTGCTGTCTCACTGTCAGACAGCTACTCAATTGTCCTCACGAGGCTGAGTGCACCCCGTTCCAACCCTCACGTCAGTTTTAAAATCCCTGACGGAGCCGGGGATCGAACCCGGGGACTCCGGGTGAGAGGCAGGCGCGCTACCCCAACACCACAGGGCCGGCTTAGTCAGATGGAAATACTGAATCTGATCTCGTGCAAGTGCGTTGTCATGGCAACGTCTGATGGCTCATCCCTCATCAATTTAGTAGTGTTGCCATGGCAACCTCTGATAGCTCTTGGCATTTTCTTATAATTCCGAAAATCATTTTTCTCATCCCTTGGCGTAATGGTGGGTCATATCAAAAATTCTTTCAGACAAAAGTTTTAGGTAATTATTAGGGGAATATTGTCCATTTTGTACGGTTTTGATATTGTGCCTATTAAGAGAGATATGATTAATGTTTCCCGAAAAACCCACTTTTTTCCACCCCTTTGGTCAATGGTTGGTGCTATCAAAAAACTTATTTGACATAAATTGTTGGCACTTATCCGACACATATTATGAACTTTGAATGGATTCGATATTTCACGTATTAAGAGAGTTATAGCGAAATTTCAATTTTTCGAAAAAAAACCCATCTTCACCCCCCTTCGACCGATTTTGCCCATTAACGAACTCGACCTAGATTTTATAGGGATACATATTATGTAAAAAATTCAAAGTGATTGGTGCAAAATTACGGCAGTTATCGTGTCCACAAGAAACTGATGTACATATATTATTATTATTTCCGATTATTCCCCTTCAGGAGAGCGTGAGAACTTGAGCCAATCACAGCTTCACTTCCTTTTCCTCTCTTCTTTTCTTCCCAAAACCTCTTCATTAGTTCACTGTGCTTTTTCTTCCTTTCCTATGTCCATTTTCCCTGATGTGTCTTTCCTTGAAACTTGTACAATTTTCGTGTTTCTGATTTTATTTCTAAATTGTTCTCTGTCCTTAATGTCACCTTCAGAGATTTTAAGTAATTCCATGTCTTCATGTACTTCTTTAATCCAACTGGTCTTTAATTTACTTGCATTCACGATATTGAAAATCTTCTTAGTGAGTCTGTTCTCATCCATCCTATATATGTGTCCATAGAACTGCAGACGTCTCTTCCTAAATTTATCTACAATGGTGTCTGTATTTTCATAAAGTTCCTTTGTTGGTCTCCTGACCCAAATTCCATTACGGAAAACAGCGCCATGGATTTTCCTAAGAATTTTTCGTTCCTGTTTCTCAATTCATGAATTCTTGTCATTCCTCTAATGACGGTTGTTTCTGCCGCGTACAAGGCTTCAGGCAAGACAACTGTGTTATAATGGCGCAATTTTGCATTGCGAGATACTGCTCTTTTGTTATAATGATTCCATGTCAGCTTGTACGCCTTCTGCAATTTTACTATTCTATCTGCATTAGAAATTGTGTTCAATCCTGTGGGTTGGATGGCTTCTCCTAAATATTTGAAGTGAGTGACCTGCGAGATTTTTCCATATTGCGTTCGCAAGGTGATGTTTCCTGTTGATTTGGTATCCATATACTGTGTTTTTTCATAGGAAATATCAAGTCCCGTTTTACTGGAGATTTCATGTAGTTTCTCTAGCGCTAATATGGCTTCATCCTTGTTGTTTGTTAAGATGGCCAGATCATCTGCAAAGGCCAAGCATTTCACAGTGACTCTTTTCCCTTTCTCCTTTCCAATTTGGATACCTTTCACATGCTTTTCTCATTCTGTGATGATTTTGTCCAGTACGATGTTGAACAAGAGTGGTGATAAACCATCCCCTTGTCGAAGTCCAGTATGTATTGCAAAAGAGTTAGAGATTTCTCCCATGAATTTCACCTTTGAGGTAGTTCCCAATAATGTTTCCTGGATGATGGCCCTCGTCTTCCTGTCAACTCCTAATTCTTCTAGTCTGTTAAACAAGGTTTGTCTGTCAACCGAATCGTAAGCCTTTTTGAAATCCACAAATGTGACTGTAGTGTTCCTGCATCGTCGGATGTGCAGTATGGTCTTGAGGTTCCAGATCTGCTCAATACAGGACCTTCCCTTCCTGAAACCTGCCTGATATTCTCCAATATGGTGGTCCACCTGTGGCTCGAGTCGATTCAGCAAAGCTTTAGAGAGAATTTTATAAGCGACTGGAAGAAGCGAAATTCCTCTATAATTATTCGGATCAGTTTTGCTTCCCTTCTTATGGAGTGGGTGTATCAAAGCACTCTTCCATTCTTTTGGGATTTTCTCTGTTTTCCAGACATCTGATATTATTCTGTGAATTTTTGGTGTTATGTGTTCATGATCCAATTTCCAAACTTCTGCAATAAGTCCATCTTCACCAAGGGCTCTATTGTTTTTAATGACTTGATTATGTCCACTATTTCTTCATGTGATGGTGGAAGTGAATCAAGGTTGGGCACTGGTTTTGCAAATTGAAGTTGTTCAGAAGGTGCTTCGCAATTAAGGAGTGTACTGAAATATTTAGCTAGAATTTCACAATTATGATGTACATATATATATATATATATTATATATATATACATACATAAATTATGTATAAACTTTTGAACTGACGGTGGTTTTGGGGTCTGGGGGATGTGAAACGCGAAGATATGTCGAAATTTTCCGGAAGTCGAAACATGGGACCCATTGCAATAGTTAGCTTTCTAATGAAATCTACCTAAAAAAATCTCTTTTACAAGTCAAGGGTGAAGTTTTGTTTTATTTAATATGGGTATATTTTATGCCGGTAGTCAACAGACTGACAACACTGCCAGTCAGTGGGGATACAGCAGACTGTCAAAGCTAGTGTATTATAAGTCTGAATTAACAATAAAGCTCGCTGACAGCTGTCAAAGCTAGCACGTGGGGAAACGCTGCGTTGCCACTGAGGCAGATCATGACGCATAACATTCCAAGAGGCTTGCAGGAAGACACAAATACTGTGGAAGTTAGCCCCCCTGCCTGGCGGTCTAATGACCGTGACGAGTGAAGACACACTGAGTCAAACCATGTGCTTATTGCTGTGTCGGCATACATTGCAACATTGCTCACTGTTGGCGCCATGGAGACCGTTACCCCTCTCGTCTCCACTCCTCCCTCACCTCACCCATCAAGCGTATGACAGCTTTCACCGAGCATCTTTTGTAAATCAGATTATAGTCGTTCGCTTAACGTCTTCACGTTCAGTTGTTATCCTTACCAAGTCGTTCACATTGCCACATTGCGTAGATAAAGTAAGTGTGTTATAATTGTATTTTTTTATAATGTTGAACTAAAAAGTACCAATGAGTGAAAAACGTCGGAAGGTTAGTGGTTCAGGTTACCGCAAAATCACAAGTGAAAAACGTGAAAAAGAAACTAACTTTTTGAAAAATATTAAGACGGTTGACAGTTTTTTTAAACCTCTTGAAAAATCCAACGAGAGTGGACTGAGTGGAGAAGGCTGCTCATCTTGGGAACAGTACAATTTCAACGAATGTGCTTCAAACAATGAAAATAATGATCAAGCAACAAGTGCCCCTGAAACGCATTATTTTATATTGAGTGGTGATAACGAACGTAGTTCCGACAGTACACAAATAAGTGAAAGTTCAAATGATTCCGTTTCACAACAAACTGATATAAATGTTACTGTTAGTGACGACCCCATTGAGTGGAAAATAAATGACACCACGATCGAAGTATTATTACACAAAGGAATCAATCAGTATAAAGATTGTGATTTTAAAAACTCTAAAAGGGATTTTGGCAATAAAACCAGATATTTAAATAAACAAATCTTTAGTAGGAAATTACAAAATGGAGGACTCATTTCAAGAGATAACTTGGTGTATTCAAAAGGTACAGGTTCGGTATTTTGCACTTCCTGCAGATTATTTGGCTTTCAGAAGACGTGTTCTAAACTAGCCAGTGAAGGTGTTTCGGATTGGAACAATATTGGAGCGATTTTGTCTGCACATGAAAGCTCACAAGAACACATCAATTCTGAACTGGCACTTTTGACCCGCAAAAGAAGAATTGGAACGCTAGACAGTCAATACGATTCCATCGTCGAAACTGAAAGGAAGTATTGGAAACACGTTTTGGAAAGAGTGTTCGCTGTGGTGAAAAAGCTGGCAAGCCGAGGACGTCCGTTTCGAGGAGCTGATGAAACATTGGGTCTCTACACAATGGGGAGTACATGATGTCACTGGAATTAGTAGGGGAATTCGATCCTTTTCTCGCTGAACACATACGTAAATTTGGTAATCCAGGTTCAGGGAAAACGTCCTATCTGACTTCATTTATTTGCAATTAGGTAATTGTACTGTTAGCCTCTAAAGTTAGAGATATCATAATCAGTGAAATGAAACAAGTGAAGTATTACACCATAATAGTGGATTCAATGCCTGACATAAGTCACACTGATCAGCTTTCATTTGTTTTGAGGTTTGTACAAGAAAATGGCAATCCTGTTGAACGCTTTCTCATGTTTTTGTCGAATACTGGGCACAAATCCGAAGACTTAGCCAATGCTGTTATGGCTGTTTTAAGATCAAATGCCATCGATCTATCCGACTGTAGAGGGCAATCATACGATAATGCTAGCAACATGTCAGGCGTGTATAGTGGCTCACAAGCTAGAATAAAGGATGAAAATCCCAAAGCACTGTTTGTTCCTTGTTCGGCACATTCACTTAACCTTGCAGGTACGCGTGCTGCAAGCTGTTGTCCAGAAGCATGTGCTTTCTTTAACCTGATAAAAACGTTTACAACTTTTCGTTGCATCTACTAAGAGATGGGAAATTCTAGTTACCTTTAGTCAACCTGAAAGTAAAACTCTTAAGGGTTTGTCTGAAACAAGGTGGAGTGCTCGTGAAAGTGCATGTAAAGGGCTCTGTGAAAACTTAGACGGTGTTATGCTGGCTTTAAAGGACTATGAAGAGAACACTAATGAGAAGCCGTTGGTAAGATGTGAAGCCACGGGACTTTTGAGATCATTGAATAGGCTGGAAACGGTATTCATGATGGAACTTTGGAGTGATATATTGGACAAGTTTGAACAAGTTAGCCAAACTCTTCAGAAAATAGAAACGTCCATAGAAGGAGTTGTGAGACTGTATGATTCTTTAGTCCTTTTTATTGATTCTATCCGAGACATGTTTGTCGTATATGAAGAAAGGGCTAAAAAACTATGTGATTTGGACTATGAGACTTGCTACAAACGTCAAAAAAAGACAAAATTCCAGGCTGACGAAAACAAAGAAACTGAAATACTTCTTGAAGGACGTGACAAATTTAGAGTTGAGACATTTTATGTAGTTCTCGACCAACTAAAAACTGAGTTACAGAAGCGGAAAAACGCATATGGTGAAATAGCAGACAAGTTCTCAGTTTTTAACGATCTGTCCTCCTCAACTGAAACAATAATAGAGCGTGCAAACAAACTTCAGTCATTGTATGCCAATGATCTAGGAAGGTCATTTTCAAATGAATGTGTACATTTTTCTTGTCTGTTGAAGAGAAGTGGAATTAGAAACAACCCACTCGTCATGATGAAATATATTAGAGAAGAACAACTCCAATCAACATTCCCCAACATTGATATAGCTCTTCGTATTTATTTGTGCACAGCTGTTTCCAACTGCTCAGCGGAACGTTCATTTTCTGTCTTAAAAAGAATAAAGCCTTGTCTTAGATCAAGGATGAATGAAGACAAATTAAACTCGTTGGCTATTCTACACATCGAGGCTGAACTTTTGAACAGTGACAAGATGAAAGTTGAAGATCTAATAGAGGAGTTCTCAATTATGAAATCCAGGAGAAAAATCTATGTAAATAAAAAACACCGCTGGTGCAGATGTACTGTACTGATGCATAAGATATGTGTATTGATTTGCTAGTTTTTAACATCTAATTTTGTTCTTAATTATGAACATTGAATTATGTTTTAAAAAATTGTAAAATCCTTAATAGACTTGACGTATCATTTATTGTAGCTGATACAAAGACTTAACAATCACTTTAAAACTTTATCAAAGTGTAAAGGAAACTTTTCTATTGAGTAAATTTAGCCTATTGGAAATATGCCAGTTTGTAAGAATATTCTTAATTCTTATGTAATTAAATCAATCTCAGATCAATAACTTTTAGTTTTAATTAACATCAACCCCACAATTTAGATTACGTTTTTTTAAATTAATAATCAATCTGCTTTATATACAATCAATCATCATCTTGCACAGTTTCCAGCCACTGGCCGGGTTTGTTTGGAACACAAGCCTCTCCAAAGTCTTCTGTCTTCCCACCATCTCTCAGCATGTCCGAGGCTCGTTCCATTTTTGAAAGCATTTGGTTTCATCCACTACTGGCTTGCTGGGCCTATCGTAGCTTCACCAGATCCCCGTTAGCCGTCACTTTTCAGGGTTCCTGTAGGACCTTCACAGCTACCGTAACGGTCCCGGGGCACACGAAGTCCCCACGGTACTTCACCCCTACAGGCGATCCCCTACTTTGTGCCATTGCCCGTCTCCCACAACGTGGACGAGGGGTTGGACTTATGGGACACAATAATGTCTAAAATTAAAATTGCGTGCAAGATTTATCCTATACTCAGCCGTCCAGCGGGGCTTACCCTTACTCGGACACAAATAAAGCCAATTAGATGATTCATTAGCTGGTCGGCTGCATTTGTGTGCGTGCGTGTGTGCCACCCCCACCCCTGGACGACCAACGTGGGAGGGGGAGGGGGGGGGCGGGGGGTCAGAATGTGCCTAGGGTCGGCAGATACGTAAATCCGTCCCTGCATAGTGATTGGTAGATCCCATGATTTCGTGAGGAAAGTTTCCAATAATATACTGCTAATCGGGTCACCAGGTGACGCAGCTCGTAGTTTGCTTGTGTCCAATCCTGTGTCATCATAGCATTTGTAATGAAAAAGTCATCCCAAATATCGTTTCTTTTGTTTTGTAATATTTGGAGCATTAAATCATAAGTTCTTGTATTTGGAAAAGACATTTGCAGTCTAATATCCTCTATAAAGTAGCTTTTATTCATCAGAATGTATGTTAACCTTGATGGTGCTGTTATGCTTATACTTAGTACCCTCTTCATGTAACGGGCCTTGACCTTTTTCTAAAATGGATAAATCTCCATCTTGAAGAGTATCCCAAATCACAGTAATACCATAGGTTGCTATAAGCATTATTACAGTTCGAAAGAGTGCCATTGCAGTGCTTATTGAGAGTAGTGGAATATATTTTATGTTATATATCGCTCTTATTGCAGCAGCTGATTTTTCTTGCACGTGGATTCTGAATGAGGTTAAGGTTATTTGAAGTGTTACTCCAAGGTATTTGAATTTTGGGACGATCTCTATTGGTTTATCTTGTAGTGTCAAATTGTCTTTTGTTTTTATCCTCCCGCCTATCCTAAAGGACATCTGTTTCGTTTTCATAACATTTATTTGTAATCCTTTTACTTTTGCCCATACTTCTAGATTCTGTAGTACTTCTTGTAACTCTTTTAGATGTGCTGATCCTATTGCCATATCATCTGCGTACATAATCAGAGTAGCTCTGGTGTTTTCGGTGATTTTTGTAACATCAGCTGCCATGACGTTGAAACGTGTTGCGCTCCTTGGAGAACTCCGTTGGTTTGAGTAAGTTTTTTTGATAATGTTACTCCATCAACTATTTGTATATAGTTGTGGCTCAATATATCCATAATGACTCTTGTAACGGGGTTTGTTTCTCCTGTCATCTGACTGAGCTTATGGAGAAGCTTTTCTCCATCTACGTAGTCAAAGCTTTCTTATAGTCGATAAAAATCACATGGTACTTTTTCCCAGGTTGTCGTAAAGTATCTTGAGCTTGTTCTATCAGAAAGGAAATGGCGTGGATGGTGCTTCTTCCCTTTCTGAACCCAAAATGATGTTCTGGAATTTGTTCATCTATTTTATCAACGAGTCGTTTAGTTAAGATACTTGAAAATATTTTGAAGCTAACATTTTCTAGAGCAATGCCTCGGTAGGAGTCAGGGCTATGCACTTCACCTTTACCTTTAAAGAGAATTTTTAAAGTTGAGGTTCTCCATGCCTCGGGAATTTTCCCAGTTGTCAAGCATGCATTGAACAACTTTGACCAGTAGTCCTCTGATAGAGAGTAGGATTCTTTGATGTGTTCAGCATAAATGCCGTCAGGTCCAGATGTGGCTACATTAGAATCGATCAGCACATAGTCTTCAAAATCAACGGGGACAGAGTCACTTTCACCCCTTAATTCTTCCCAGTCGTCATTAAAGGCATCATCATCATCCATGGTGTCCACAAGCAGGAATAGTCAGGAATTTTGTTTTTGGTCAGGAAAAAGTGTGAAAAAATGGCATAAGTCAGGAAAAAATGGCAAAAAGTATTAGAAAGTCAGGAATTTTATATTAACCATGCAGTATTTTGTGTTTTACAGCCATATTTTGATGTTACTAGTTCAACTAATGTCTGAAGATAAAAAGCAATAACTCGCTGGGCGTTATGATAAGTTTCCATTTTGACAGTAAATCATAGTAAAAACCTCTTTTACCTATTTTTTGTACGCTTTTTTGGCGTTGGTGTAGGGATGAGGCCCAGCACATTGCACCACGTGTCTGCAATCAGCCTCTAAAATATTGTGACTCGACATTCACAAACAAGAAAATTTAAATGCCAGTCACTTGATTTTTCTTATTTCCATAATGGCAGTTTTGATATACCTTTTTTCCGATGTTACGATGACTTTACGAGTCAGGAATTTTGTTGAAAAGTGGTAAGGAAAAGTCACGAATAGTCAGGAAAATTTACATTGAAAATTCTGTCGACACCATGTTATCATCATCGTCATCATCATACTATCTTCACCATTAGCACAGGGATTTTCAGCGGAGTCTATTTCCGCCGCGCGTACCTGACGGCTGAAACCACCTTATTGGAAACAGTTGACGACAGTTGGCTGGGACACTTGCTGCCAAGCTGCTACTGTGAAATGAATCGCATTCAGTAGATCGATTTTCTTACTAGTTTCCTTCCCGGCATCCAACAAGCACACAGCAGTTTGCACTAGGCGCTTACGGTACAGCTGCTTGAAGCATTTTATCACCCCAAGATCAAAAGGCTGCAACAAACTGGTACAATTTGGGGGGAAATTCACAACTTTCACATTGCGAAGAAATGACGCGTCCTGTGGATGAGCGGCACAATTATCCTCAAAGAATATGACTTTTCTTCCTTGTGCACCGAGAGGGGCATCAAATGACCTTTTTTTTTAATATTCATTTTTAACAGCATGCTCCATTACAATGAAAGTAATACTACATGCTATGTTTACAAAATATTTACAATATAATAGCATATGAATCTGTTCAACTACTTGACATTTTTTCTAATTTTATTAAATTAAAATATAAAATTAATTCTTTTACATGATGTTTCATTAGCTTAGTTTTTTCTAATGTCCATTTCCCATGTTTTTAATCATATTGTCCTTAAACAACTGTCTTTCTTTTTCTAGTTTCACGCACGTAAATAACAAATGATCAACTGTCTTCATTGCCACACACACACAAACAATAGACTGTCTTTTATTTTGAATCGAAAGAAACACGAATTTATCTTGCCATGTCCCGTTAGGAAAGTAGTTACATTGCTAGTTAATGGGAAGTTTATTTTTAACCTATCCTTGACACTAGGTATGTCACTGCACCATTTAAAGTATTCTTCCATTCGTTTTCCCACTTATTTATAGTCTCTGCTTGCAGTTCACTTAACACAATGCTTGCTGGTTTACGGTTATAACTCACAATTAGATCTATATCTTCTGCTGCTTGTTTTGCTAGGTTATCTGCTGTTTCATTACCAGCATGTCCATTGTTAGCCTCAATCCAGGTGAAATGAATTATCCAGTTCTGAGTTTCTAATTTTCTAGTTTGTTCCCTAATTAATGTAATCAGGTTGTGCTTGATGGCATGATTTTCAAGTGAATGTAAAGTTATTTGACTGTCCGTGTGAAGTACTGCTGTTTTCTGGTGATTGGGTAGCTGGTCTTCAGTTTCTAAGTACTCAAGTGCTTTTAAAATCGCTAATTGTTCTGCTTGATTGTTCGAACAGTAGTCCTGTAACCTGTATTTCAACTGATGCACTAGCTCTTTGTCGATGTATATAGCTATCCCAGCTCCAACTCCAGTGTCACTTTTACTACCATCAGTGTATATGTCGAGTTTGTAATTTATATTCTCTTGCTATCGTTTTATGGTGTATATATCGGTTGTAGTATATATCTGCAGGATGTGGCCACATCGAGTAGTGCATTGGGAGGTCGACCGTTGTTTCCTTCTGGTTTCCTTTTTTGATTTCGTAGAAGGTCATTAACTTTTGCAGTTCTAATATTATAGGGGTATTTTTGGATAGAACACAAAGTGCTTCAGTTGATGTGGTTCGGAATGCCTTTGCTATTTTAATGTTAATTAATCTCTGTACTGCAGTATGTGTGTTGATGCCTTCTATCCAGACCGGAGCACCGTATGGTATAATTGGTAACATAGCACCTTAGTAAATGATTCTCATTACATCGTGGCTCAGTCCCCAGTTTAATTTTGCTGATTTAGCCAATGCGTGAATCAGATTAGTATATTTTTGTGTTACTTGCTCACTATGTTCGTGGAATTTTAACTTTTTATCAATAATTATGCCAAGATATTTTATGCTTTCCGACTGCAGTAGGCTTTTGTTGTTCAGAAAGATATTCAAATTTGGTGCTTCCTGTATTCTTTTCCTTGTTATAACCAGTAACTTTGATTTCTGCTCGTTGAATGTGATTTTGTGATTCTTGGCCCATCTCTCCACCTTATACAAGTCGATATTTGCATAGTTTTCTAACTCAAGGATATTTCTTCCTCGGACGATCACGAGAAAATCATCCGCGAAGGCCAGTACCTTAGTTTGTTTGCCGTATTTGATATTCAAAAGTGAATTATATTGGATGTTCCAAAATCCTGGTCCACCCCTGAGGGCAGCCTTTGCTGATAATTCGTTGAATTGATACACTATTGGCAGTTAATGTCGCAGTTCTTCCATTAAAATAGCTTTTAGAAAGCTCGTAAATATTTCTGTGAGTACACCCCGTTCCAGCCCTCAGACCAGAATTAAATTTCTTGGCAGAGCCGGGATTCAAATCTGGGCCTCCACGGTGACAGCCAGGTACGCAACGAGGCGGATAATTCATAAAGAACACAAGGACCACTTCATTTCACAGTTTAACCTCACACCATCACCTACCCTCCGTCAAACGCAGATACTGGCTCCTGAGTAAACAAACTTTCGCAGCGTCAGCGCTGGGCGGGAGGAATAAGTGCGATAACTTATGAATGCTATCTGATATCGAGCTCGGGTTTGTTTTAAAAACTATTTCAGATATTAATGAACATTTCTTCTCAATTAGTCACCAGCATAATGTCAACAGCAAAAAAGTTTCTCACTACGTAACTTTTATGTGACACCATCCCAGATTTTTCAAGTAACATTTAAGAAAAAAAATCATAACTTTCTTATTATGAAAATAATTACTGCCCTGAGAAATAGGGTATCTTCTACCAACATCAGGCAATCTAAAAATAAATTCTTGATTTGTTGCGATCATTAGTTCATTATCTATGGCGTGATAAGTTTTATATCTGCAAAAATATAGATTTAGATCGTAGGCTTTCGCGGCCGGTGTGGACTTAGTGGAGTTAGCTGAACACTGCAGTAACTCCACGGTCTTCATATTCAATGGGCAGATGTTTCAGCTAACGGAGGGAGCAGCCATGGGTTCCCCCCTCTCTCCACTACTGGCTAACGTGTTTATAGCTAACTTCGAAGAAGAAGAAGCCTAAGTGTTGGTTCAGATACGTAGACGACGTCTTTTTGATATGGGAACATGACGCACCACACTTCAGGACTTTCTAGACTTCATGTGCTCCAGACATCCGAGCATCAACTTCACAATGGAAGTAGAAGAAAATAATCAGCTGGCCTTCTTAGACGTTCTGCTCTATAAACGAACAGATAACAGACTCGGACACGGGGTCTATATGAAAGATACTCACACAGATCGGTACCTACATGCTAACTCAAGTCATCCTCTATCGCAGAAAGAAATGGTAGCTAGAACACTCATCACCAGAGCCAACCACATTTGCGATAAGGATAGCGTGAATGAAGAAAAGAAACACGTTTGGAACACGCTCCTAGCTAATGGCTACAGCAAAGGACAAATAAATAGGGCCACACGGAAGGTAGAACAAAGCCGAAGAACTGGCAAAAAGAACAAAGATAGGCCCCACCATAAAGCCTTTCTGCCGTACGTACAGGGGTTGACAGAAAGAATCGCCAGGCTGCTCAAGAAACACGATGTGACTACTGTGATGCATCCTATAAACAAGCTGACGCAAGTGGTGCGTAAATCAAACCAGATAAAGCTGCCAAACCAGGACGCAGGGGTTTACAAAGTGCCTTGCTCCTGTGGACAAGTTTACATAGGGCAAACAAAAAGACGCGTTTCCATTAGGATTTCAGAGCACATTCGGGACACGAAACAGATCTGCAATAGCTGAACATGCTGACGTCACGAGACACGCCATCGAATTTGGTAAGGCCGAAACTGTTGCTAACATTCCCGGATACCAAAACAGGTTAATTAGAGAGGCAATAGAGGTCGTGAAGCATCCCAATAATTTCAATCGCGAAGACGGGTTCAAACTCAGCAACACTTGGAAAGTTCTCCTAGCGCGCGACTGCCAGGGGCGGGGACCAATCAGAGAGCAGCGTGACGACAATGCAGGGCAAGCAAGTACATCTGACTGGCAATAACCGTCAGTTTGAGTACGGACACCAACTCGTACCTACCCATCATTAAGGCTGCTGCAATGTCAGCCGAAACGTCGGGAAATAATAACCGATATGCGACACGGCTCAATCCTGTAAACCAAGATGATAAAAATAGAGATTCGCGCTAAAATATCGTAATTGTGAAAATTGGGCCGTGTGATTTTTACATCATCATAAAGAGCGGAAAATTCTCTATAAGAAAACGCAAACATTTTCTTAGATTTGCCACTTTCAATTATTGGGAAATGGCAACATCGCCGTGGTAAAAGAGGACGAAGCGAATTGCAGGGCATAGGAGTGCGAGTGAGAGGCAAATACTACATTTAATTCCATACTGTCTTTTAAGGTAGAGCCGCACTATAGAGGAAGATTGTGTGACGTAAACCAGGGGTGCATATATGATGTGGGCCATGCTACATAATAAGAAACCACCAACACAATAAGTACCATATGCATGGAGTTGGCAATCCTGTACTTGTGCATAATTCACGCAGATAATGGTTCACATGGCTGGAATTTTACTATACAAGTTGTTATCTAAAAAGGAAAGGCGGGTGTGTTTTCGACAGCGGATGATTAAACACATCATTTCCAGATCTATTTTGATTCATTACAGAAGGTTTATGGCTAATTTCAGTATAGAAAATTTTTTCGTGGGTTCTTGTCTCCTTCGTTGTTATCCATTTTTGAATCATTACAGAAGTGTGGATTTTTTTCTTCATAGGTTCTGGTCTCCTTCACTGTTACCAATAAGACTTAGAACTATGGAATTCTTTAGAACCTAACCTTTATTCCCCTCAATATAGCCTACATGTAAAGATGTTCTCCAGTCGATCAACATGTAGGCTATGGCATACAGAAGCCTGATTATCTTGGTCGGTTAATGTTAATATATTCTACACAAATACCTGAAATAAATACTGTAGGCCTACATACAAAATATACACTTTTCAACTTTAATAACTGTATAAGTTAGTTTGGAAGTGTGTATTTCATTTCAGGTAGGCCTATTTGTGTAGATCATATTAATATTAAGTTTAACTTTAAGAAACGACTGCCTCCGTCGAATTAATGTTCTCAAATCATTAGCAGCTAACAACTGGGGAGCTAACGCTCATGTACTAATGTCCACGTACAAAACAGTCATCCGTTCTAAGCTAGACTATGGCTCCATTATATATAACTCAGCCCCAGCATCAGCACTAAAATTACTTGACCCTATTCAAAACACATCTCTAAGGATTATCTTAGGAGCTTTTAGAACCAGTCCGATCTCCAGTCTACTAATGGAAGCTTATGAACCTCCGCTTCAGTCTCGCAGAAAACTACTATCAATTATGCTACAAAGGTCGCAGCATCTCCGCAATCCAAAACTCACACCTATGTTTTCCCAAGTAATCAATCTCTTCGCTACCCCATGCAGCAAAGATGATGATGATGATGATAATTGTTGTTTTAAGGGGCCTAACATCTAGGTTATCGGCCCCTGATGCAGCAAAGAAGACATCTTCCTATCCACATTAGACTTTCACGACTCCTACATGATGTCCACTCCCATTTTCCCCCTATTGCTCCGAGAACTACAAACAATATGTTAATTCTGCCATGGAGAATTAAAACTCCACCAACAATTTTAGACTTATGTGAAATTAATAAGGAATCAACTGACAGTAGTACCTTCAAGACACTCATTCTAGAGAAAACCAAAAGATTTCCCACCTTTACCCCAATTTATACAGATGGATCAAAGACGAAATATGGTAGCGGCTGCGCTATTGTATATCCAGATCATACGATAAAGTATACATTACTAACAAGTAGTTCCGTGGAGAACTATACAGCCTATTTTCATATATCCTGCTAATGTTAATTGCCTCTATCAACATACAAAATTTCAGTTTAATTGCTGTAACAGATTCGTAGATATTGAGAACCGTCTAAATATTTCAGATGGTCGCCAGGTTGGATTTTTATTTTTGTACTATTACATTAAGATTATTGTGTACGTGTGGTATTCAAACTTCAATCGCATGATTAGAACACAAGAAGTAAAAACGAGATTTTAAAATTACGCACAGCAGCCATCTTGTGATTATGCAAACAATTGAAATAAATTAGATGCCAGTGGATCAACATTTGTATAAGCATTTAACGTGCAACGTTTCACGGCACTCGGATAGTTAATTCGCGAGAAACGTCAATTTAAATATTTATACTTCGCGTCGCCGCCATGTTGGATTTGTGCTCACCAGGTTACTGAAAGTCTTTAGGTGAACATATGTTCATAGTCTCTATCAACATAAACAAATTCAGTTTGGTTGCTGTAAAAGATTCATAGATATTGAGAACAGTCTTAATATTTCGGAAGCTCCCCATTTAGGATTGTTATATGTATAGGCCATAGAGTTATGTGCCATTCAAGGACAATTATTGCCTAGGTTCATTATTCAAACTTTCATCTCGATCGCATGATTACGACACAAGAAATAAAAACTTAATTTTAAAATTTCGCACAGCCGCCATCTTGAGGTTATGTAAACAATTGAATTAAATTAGATGGCAGTGCATTACAATCTGCAAAATCATTTACTGTACCTCATTTCACTGCGCTCAGAGAGTTAAATCACGAGAAAAGTATATTTAAACATTTCAAATTCGCTTGGTCGCCATGTTCGTTTTGTACTTTACAGGTTTATGAACGTTACATAGGTAAACTTGTATCAGTACCCTTTATCACCGTACAAAATTGCAGGGTGATATCTGTAATCGTTTTGGAGATATAGAATGTCAGTGAAATATTTCGCACAGCCGCCATTTTGAGGTTATGTAAACAATTGAACTAAATTAGACTCCAGTGCATTACAATGTGTATAAACATTTGCTGTACCAAGATTCATTACCTTTGGATAGTAAAATCGCGAGAAAAGTCTATTTAAAAGTCTCAACTTCGGTTGACCGCCATGTTGGTTTTGTAGTCACCAGGTTTTTGAAAGTCTCATAGGTGAACTTCTAGTAGTGCCATTTATCACCGTACACAATTTCAGGGCGATATCCGTAATAGCTTCAGAGATATTGAATGCTAGTGAAATATTTCGCACAGCCGCCATGTTGGATTGGTGAGACGTAACAAAATTTGAAGGGTATGGTCGAGGTCGCCGGGAATTGTGCTATGAGCTTACCGAGTTTCGTTGAAATCGCTCGAGCCGTTTAGATTTTATTAGGGACACACACACGCACACACACCTCACACACACACACACGCACACACACACGGACAAAAGGTGATCTCATAAGCCTATTTTTTCAAAATTGAAAATAGGCTAAAAATGCAGTTTGATTGCTAAAATAGATTCGTAGATATTCAGTATCGTCTAAATATTTCGGATGGTCGCCATGTTGGATTGTTAAATGTATAGGCCATAGAGTCATGTAGCATTAAAGGAAAATTATTGCGTAGGTTCATTATTCAAACTTTCACTTCGATCGCATGACTACATCACAAGAAATAAAAACTTAATTTTAAAATTCGCACTGCCGCCATCTTGAGGTTATGTAAACAATTGAACTAAATTAGATACCAGTGGATTACAATGTGTATAAATATTTCCTGTACCAGGTTTCAGTGCGCTTGGAACATTAAATCGCGAGAAAGGTCTATTTAAAATGTTCAAATTCGCTTGGCCGCCATGTTCGTTTTGTAATTAACCGGTTTTTAAAAGTCTTATAGATGGACTTCCAGTAGTGCCCTTTATCTCCGTACAAAATTTAGGGAGATACCGCTAATAGTTTCAGAGATATAGAATACCGGTGAAATATTTCGCACATCCGCCATCTTGTGATTATGTAAACAATTGAACGAAGTTAGATGTCGGTGCATTACAATGTATATAAACATATACTGTACCAAGTTTCATTGCGTTTGTTTGGTCAAATCACGAGAAACGTCTATTTAAAAGTCGCAAATTCGCTTGGCCTCCATGTTGGTTTTGTAGTTACCAGGTTTTCAAAAGTCACATAAGTGAACTTATAGTAGTTCCCTCTATCACCATAGAAAATGTCAGGGTAATATCGGTAATAGTTTCGGAGATATTGAATGCTGGTGAAATATTTCGCACAGCCGCCATGTTGGATTGGTGAGACGTAACAAAATTTGAAGGGCACGGTCGAGGTCGCCGGGAATAGTGATATGAACTTTCCGAGTTTCATTGAAATCGCTCCTGTCGTTTAGATTTTATTAGGGGGGGACACACACACGAATCACACACACACACGGACAAAAGGTGATCTCATAAGCCTACTTTTTCAAAATTGAAAATAGGCTAAAAATATGCTCTATATTCACATGTGAACAATACACCAATCTAAAAGCTATAGAATCCATCAAGAATTCCACCAAAAGAGAAATCTTTTTATCTTCTGCGACTCCTTATCTACAATAAACTCCCTTCAAGATTCATCGCCTTCCAACTCCTTAGCCCAAAATATACTGGAGTCATATAATACGGCAACAAATAATTGTCAGCAAATTTACATTATGTGGATTCCCTCACACAAGGGGATAAAAGGCAACGAACAAGCAGACATAGCAACTCGTCTCTCCCCTCAAGATCCAAACTTTCTCACCCCCTACAATGCTGTGGCCTCTTCTCTTAAACCAAAAATCCACAAACAATGGTTAACCGACTGGATCCGGTCCCCACACGCAAAGCTTCATGACGTCCGGAATGACTCTACAAATAAATTCGACACCCCGCTCCTTCCACACCGAAAACAAGTTCTCATTACCAGAATACGAATAGGTCATACCAAAATGACCCACGCACACATCTTCTCCAAGACATCTCCACCCGTATGCGACAACTGTCAAGAAAGAAAAACAGTTAACCACATACTACTAAAATGCCCTTTGTACGATCAACAAAGAACTCTATGCAACCTCCATCAGACAAGAAGCCTAAGTGAGATCTTAAATGAACAGACCAATCTCAAAAACATAATTAACTTTTTAAAACTGACGAATATGTACCAAAATATATATACCCTGTAATAACTTTTGTAATACCTTAAGTAAATGTTTGTATCCAACATTGTTATTGCTATGTACAAAATTCTGTATGTCGCGATATGACTACGAGTTAAAGCGACAATAAATAAATAAATAAATAAATAAGAATTAAAAAAAGAATAATTTACAAGAGGATGGAAAGCCAGATAGAAACGGAGTTGGGTGAAGACCAGTTTGGTTAAAGGAGAAATGTAGGAACAAGGGAAGCTGTACTAAGTCTTAGGCTGATTTTGGAAGGTAGAATAAGGAAAGACAAGAGAACGTTCATGGCATTTGTAGACTTAGTAAAGGCTTTTGATAACGTTGATTGGACTAAAGTGTTTGACATTTTGAAAACGATTGGAATAAAGTACAGGGATAGGAGGGTGATCTACAATCTATACAGAAACCAGACAGCTGTCATTCGAGCTGAAGGACATGAGCGAGAAGCTGGTATTCAGAAAGGTGTAAGGCAAGGCTGCAACTTATCACCCATACTTTTCAATCTTTACATTGAACAAGCAATGAAGGAAATTGAAAAACCAAAATTAAAGTGGGAGTGAAGATTCGAGGAGAAATAATTTCAATTCTTAGATTTGCCGATGACATAGTCATCTTTGCTGACACGCCTGAGGAAAGGGAATCTGTTGACATCGAATCTAGATTTAGGTGTTAGGAAGTCATTTTTCAAGGCCTTTGTCTGGAGCGTGGCGCTCTATGGAAGTGAAACTTGGACTATTGGTGCAGCAGAAAAGAGGAAAATTGAAGCATTTGAAATGTGGTGTTACAGGAGAATGATGAAGATCAGATGGGTAGATAGGGTTACAAACGAAGAGGTATTAAGACTAGTGGGAGAGGAGAGATGTTTCTGGCGACTGCCAATGAAGAGAAGAGATAGGTTGGTAGGACACATACTAAGACACCCAGGAATAGCAAGCTTAGTTATGGCAGGAAGGGTCGAGGACAAGAACTGTTGGGGTAGACCAAGGTTAGAATATGTTAACAGATTGCCTCGGACGTAGCATGTGGTAGTTATGTAGAGATGAAACGATTAGCTCAGGACAGGGAGGCATGGAGGGCTGCATCAAAAAGACGAATCAAACAACAACAAATCTTCATTCTCCCTTGGGTTTCAACTACCCCTAAATTTGACGGATTTATTGCATACGCCGACGGTTCCACTGGTAGATATCCTAACGGCTTGTCAAAAACAAGTGATGAAAATATTAATAGAAACATATTATGTGATGTTAAGAGTGAATTTTGGTCATTCAGTAGTGGAAATATGATCACGCGAATGAATAATGATGTTATATGCAGCGTCAGCCACAGGGTTGGTTAGACAGCTTATGTATAAATAAAAGTAAAAATATATGTTGTTGAAGGGGATAAAAAGGTATAGTTACCAATAATTACAATCTTGTTGAGGGAAAATACCCAATGGTTATTAAATTAAATCACAGTTAAAATGTCAGTTAAGATTTTCTCGTGTCGTACCGAAATTACCCTTGAATTTGTCAAACCGATGTTGTGATTAACAAGTTTTTAGATTTTACGATGCCTTACCGTTCCATCAGAAAAGCAGTCGAACGCACAAAAATAACGGGGCAAGTGCTAAAGTAAATAGGCTATTGTCATAATTAATTAATGAACAGCCATAATAATAATAATAATAATAAATGGATAATTTAAAATTTTGTGTGAGTTCCACTACTGAGATAAATAAGTGAAGTTTGTGGAAATAAATATTTTGAATTTAAATAAGTTTTAATAATTTGTTGATAATGATAATTAGTTATTGCTAATTTGTTGATAATGTTTCTGAATGAGAACAAGCTGAATGATTTTGTATAATTATGTGAAAATCAAGACAAGTCAAATATTTAAATTTATGACTTAAATGTCAAGTGATTAATGATGATTCAATTAATTGTTTAATTATTGAGATAATTAGATAAACATTTATTTTTGAATTTATGAAGGATCATATTTGTTGTTCAAGAATCGTTAACAGATGATGAAATAAAATTTTCACGATCAAAGTTCTTCGATTTCTAGCTCAGATGTTATAATTAGAAACATTTATTGTTGATGCTCTCATGTCCAGTTGATATTTACTTTGCTATGACTCAAATGAAGTATAAATTTAAGGCACCGACGATGTCAGTCAACTTTATGATTTGTTAAAGAAGTGAAAGAATTCAGCGAGTGATATAATTGTTTAAAGATTGAATTTGTTTAAACAAATACTTCTGTTTAAAAGTGAAGAAGGATAATCATGTAAATATTAACTGAGTGTAAATATTGAAATAGGCATGAGGTTAGACGATTAATTTTGCCCTGAATAGCCTACCATTATAGATATAATGGTAAATTTTAGTCGATGCCAACGGACTATTAAATTTTGGCATTCGATCAACTTCATAGTGTTCTTTTTCAAAGTGTTGATAATTCTGATTTATATGTGACTTGTGTGGGAATTCTTGCCATCCAATATAATGCTTTTTTTGCATTTTGAAATTAACTTTTTAAATTATATAAAAAAAAGATTTTTTAGAAATGGTGGTATTTTTATATCCCCCTTTCTATCCTTATTGCTGCATCGAGCCGAAAATCAGTAAAGCAAGTTAGATTTTTTTTTTGCTTTGTAAATTCACCCAGATGGCGCTCTGAGATCTTTCGTTTCTCGTGCTAGCTAATTTTCGGTAAAATGCATATGTGGTCGTTGGACTTAGGCCTAAACGGGCAGAGTACAGAATTTTTCGAATTGATTGGTTGTTTGTTTGTTGAGGCTTGAAATACATATATAATGAATTCTGTATTGTTTTGATAAATGGTGGGAGGCATGTTTAAGTTCTGTGTACCTGCTTTTCAGTCATCAGTGCCATTCGAAATGTGTAATGAAGTCTTTTCTTTGTCCTAACCAGAATGAAGACCATGCGATACTGAAGACCGCTGTCTACCGCTTATGCTTGTGCTCTGATGTTGTCGCAAGTAAGATTGCGGCACTTCTTGTGCACTACTGTCGCCGTAAGTACGACTGCGCCGCAGCGTGCCCTGATGTTGTCGCAAGTAAGATTGCGGCACATCTTGTGCACTACTGTCGCCGTAAGTACGACTGCGCCGCAGCGTGCCCTGATGTTGTCGCAAGTAAGATTGCGGCACATCTTGTGCACTACTGTCGCCGTAAGTACGACTGCGCCGCAGCGTGCTCTGATGTTGTCGCAAGTAAGATTGCGGCACATCTTGTGCACTACTGTCGCCGTAAGTACGACTGTGGCGCAGCGTGCCCTGATGTTGTCGCAAGTAAGATTGCGGCACATCTTGTGCACTACTGTCGCCGTAAGTACGACTGCGCCGCAGCGTGCCCTGATGTTGTCGCAAGTAAGATTGCGGCACATCTTGTGCACTACTGTCGCCGTAAGTACGACTGCGCCGCAGCGTGCCCTGATGTTGTCGCAAGTAAGATTGCGGCACATCTTGTGCACTACTGTCGCCGTAAGTACGACTGCGCCGCAGCGTGCTCTGATGTTGTCGCAAGTAAGATTGCGGCACATCTTGTGCACTACTGTCGCCGTAAGTACGACTGCGCCGCAGCGTGCTCTGATGTTGTCGCAAGTAAGATTGCGGCACATCTTGTGCACTACTGTCGCCGTAAGTACGACTGTGGCGCAGCGTGCCCTGATGTTGTCGCAAGTAAGATTGCGGCACATCTTGTGCACTACTGTCGCCGTAAGTACGACTGCGGCGCAGCGTGCCCTGATGTTGTCGCAAGTAAGATTGCGGCACATCTTGTGCACTACTGTCGCCGTAAGTACGACTGCGCCGCAGCGTGCCCTGATGTTGTCGCAAGTAAGATTGCGGCACATCTTGTGCACTACTGTCGCCGTAAGTACGACTGCGCCGCAGCGTGCTCTGATGTTGTCGCAAGTAAGATTGCGGCACATCTTGTGCACTACTGTCGCCGTAAGTACGACTGCGCCGCAGCGTGCTCTGATGTTGTCGCAAGTAAGATTGCGGCACATCTTGTGCACTACTGTCGCCGTAAGTACGACTGCGGCGCAGCGTGCTCTGATGTTGTCGCAAGTAAGATTGCGGCACATCTTGTGCACTACTGTTGCCGTAAGTACGACTGCGCCGCAGCGTGCCCTGATGTTGTCGCAAGTAAGATTGCGGCACATCTTGTGCACTACTGTCGCCGTAAGTACGACTGCGCCGCAGCGTGCCCTGATGTTGTCGCAAGTAAGATTGCGGCACATCTTGTGCACTACTGTCGCCGTAAGTACGACTGCGGCGCAGCGTGCTCTGATGTTGTCGCAAGTAAGATTGCGGCACATCTTGTGCACTACTGTCGCCGTAAGTACGACTGCGCCGCAGCGTGCCCTGATGTTGTCGCAAGTAAGATTGCGGCACATCTTGTGCACTACTGTCGCCGTAAGTACGACTGCGCCGCAGCGTGCTCTGATGTTGTCGCAAGTAAGATTGCGGCACATCTTGTGCACTACTGTCGCCGTAAGTACGACTGCGGCGCAGCGTGCTCTGATGTTGTCGCAAGTAAGATTGCGGCACATCTTGTGCACTACTGTCGCCGTAAGTACGACTGCGCCGCAGCGTGCACTACTGTCGCCGTAAGTACGACTGCGCCGCAGCGTGCTCTGATGTTGTCGCAAGTAAGATTGCGGCACATCTTGTGCACTACTGTCGCCGTAAGTACGACTGCGCCGCAGCGTGCCCTGATGTTGTCGCAAGTAAGATTGCGGCACATCTTGTGCACTGATGTTGCCGTAAGTACGACTGCGCCGCAGCGTGCCCTGATGTTGTCGCAAGTAAGATTGCGGCACATCTTGTGCACTGATGTTGCCGTAAGTACGACTGCGCCGCAGCGTGCCCTGATGTTGTCGCAAGTAAGATTGCGGCACATCTTGTGCACTACTGTCGCCGTAAGTACGACTGCGCCGCAGCGTGCCCTGATGTTGTCGCAAGTAAGATTGCGGCACATCTTGTGCACTACTGTCGCCGTAAGTACGACTGCGCCGCAGCGTGCTCTGATGTCGCCGCAAGTAAGATTGCGGCACATCTTGTGCACTACTGTCGCCGTAAGTACGACTGCGGCGCAGCGTGCTCTGATGTTGTCGCAAGTAAGATTGCGGCACATCTTGTGCACTACTGTCGCCGTAAGTACGACTGCGCCGCAGCGTGCCCTGATGTTGTCGCAAGTAAGATTGCGGCACATCTTGTGCACTACTGTCGCCGTAAGTACGACTGTGGCGCAGCGTGCCCTGATGTTGTCGTAACTAAGATTGCGGCACATCTTGTGCACTACTGTCGCCGTAAGTACGACTGTGGCGCAGCGTGCCCTGATGTTGTCGTAAGTAAGATTGCGGCACATCTTGTGCACTACTGTCGCCGTAAGTACGACTGCGGCGCAGCGTGCTCTGATGTTGTCGCAAGTAAGATTGCGGCACATCTTGTGCACTACTGTCGCCGTAAGTACGACTGCGGCGCAGCGTGCTCTGATGTTGTCGCAAGTAAGATTGCGGCACATCTTGTGCACTACTGTCGCCGTAAGTACGACTGCGCCGCAGCGTGCTCTGATGTTGTCGCAAGTAAGATTGCGGCACATCTTGTGCACTGATGTTGCCGTAAGTACGACTGCGCCGCAGCGGGCCCTGATGTTGTCGCAAGTAAGATTGCGGCACATCTTGTGCACTACTGTCGCCGTAAGTACGACTGCGCCGCAGCGTGCTCTGATGTTGTCGCAAGTAAGATTGCGGCACATCTTGTGCACTGATGTTGCCGTAAGTACGACTGCGCCGCAGCGGGCCCTGATGTTGTCGCAAGTAAGATTGCGGCACATCTTGTGCACTACTGTCGCCGTAAGTACGACTGCGCCGCAGCGTGCTCTGATGTTGTCGCAAGTAAGATTGCGGCACATCTTGTGCACTGATGTTGCCGTAAGTACGACTGCGCCGCAGCGTGCCCTGATGTTGTCGCAAGTAAGATTGCGGCACATCTTGTGCACTACTGTCGCCGTAAGTACGACTGCGCCGCAGCGTGCCCTGATGTTGTCGCAAGTAAGATTGCGGCACATCTTGTGCACTACTGTCGCCGTAAGTACGACTGCGCCGCAGCGTGCCCTGATGTTGTCGCAAGTAAGATTGCGGCACATCTTGTGCACTACTGTCGCCGTAAGTACGACTGCGGCGCAGCGTGCTCTGATGTTGTCGCAAGTAAGATTGCGGCACATCTTGTGCACTACTGTCGCCGTAAGTACGACTGCGGCGCAGCGTGCCCTGATGTTGTCGCAAGTAAGATTGCGGCACATCTTGTGCACTACTGTCGCCGTAAGTACGACTGCGGCACATCTAGGGCCCTGATGTTGTCGCAAGTAAGATTGCGGCACATCTTGTGCACTACTGTCGCCGTAAGTACGACTGCGGCGCAGCGTGCTCTGATGTTGTCGCAAGTAAGATTGCGGCACATCTTGTGCACTACTGTCGCCGTAAGTACGACTGCGGCACATCTAGGGCCCTGATGTTGTCGCAAGTAAGATTGCGGCACATCTTGTGCACTACTGTCGCCGTAAGTACGACTGCGGCGCAGCGTGCTCTGATGTTGTCGCAAGTAAGATTGCGGCACATCTTGTGCACTACTGTCGCCGTAAGTACGACTGCGCCGCAGCGTGCCCTGATGTTGTCGCAAGTAAGATTGCGGCACATCTTGTGCACTACTGTCGCCGTAAGTACGACTGCGCCGCAGCGTGCCCTGATGTTGTCGCAAGTAAGATTGCGGCACATCTTGTGCACTACTGTCGCCGTAAGTACGACTGCGGCGCAGCGTGCTCTGATGTTGTCGCAAGTAAGATTGCGGCACATCTTGTGCACTACTGTCGCCGTAAGTACGACTGTGGCGCAGCGTGCCCTGATGTTGTCGCAAGTAAGATTGCGGCACATCTTGTGCACTACTGTCGCCGTAAGTACGACTGCGCCGCAGCGTGCCCTGATGTTGTCGCAAGTAAGATTGCGGCACATCTTGTGCACTACTGTCGCCGTAAGTACGACTGCGCCGCAGCGTGCCCTGATGTTGTCGCAAGTAAGATTGCGGCACATCTTGTGCACTACTGTCGCCGTAAGTACGACTGCGCCGCAGCGTGCCCTGATGTTGTCGCAAGTAAGATTGCGGCACATCTTGTGCACTACTGTCGCCGTAAGTACGACTGCGCCGCAGCGTGCACTACTGTCGCCGCAAGTACGATTGCGGCACATCTTGTGCACTACTGTCGCCGTAAGTACGACTGTGGCGCAGCGTGCCCTGATGTTGTCGCAAGTAAGATTGCGGCACATCTTGTGCACTACTGTCGCCGTAAGTACGACTGCGGCGCAGCGTGCTCTGATGTTGTCGCAAGTAAGATTGCGGCACATCTTGTGCACTACTGTCGCCGTAAGTACGACTGCGCCGCAGCGTGCCCTGATGTTGTCGCAAGTAAGATTGCGGCACATCTTGTGCACTACTGTCGCCGTAAGTACGACTGCGCCGCAGCGTGCCCTGATGTTGTCGCAAGTAAGATTGCGGCACATCTTGTGCACTACTGTCGCCGTAAGTACGACTGCGCCGCAGCGTGCACTACTGTCGCCGCAAGTACGATTGCGGCACATCTTGTGCACTACTGTCGCCGTAAGTACGATTGCGGCACATCTAGGGCCCTGCCACGGCCGGTTAGACTGCGGCATCTCAAGTGCCAACATCATTAACAGGTAGGTCTACTACTCCTATTGGGGGGGATTCTTACATGTTCGTGTATTCTTGGGGGGCTTAACCAACACCACCTAGCCCCCCAGGGGCTCACATCTAGTGGGGCGTGGGTTGGTGACCACGGGACCCCAGCTGAATCCAGCATTGCTTCCACTTACTTGTGCCGGTCTCCTCTACGTCTTCTTTCCTGTCGACCTCCCTTGGTCAACTCTTGTTCTTTTCCGACCCCGACGGTATTAGGGTATCCGAGGCCTAGGGAGTCTTCCACTTTCCCTCCTTAATTGGCCCTTTTCTCATCTTTCCTGATCCCTCCTTCTTCGAGGGGTCAGACCTCTTGTGTTCTTTTCATTATATTTCCTTTTCTCTTTAAGATTACCACACTGCTTTTGTTAATTGGCTCTCCGTGTATCTAAATTCCCTATAGCGTTTTTTGCAGTACATTTTGTAGGTATTTTTAATTTACGTTACACTTTGTAAGTTTTTTCGATCTAATTTGCATTTCGCGAGTGTTTTCAATATCAATTGCTTTTTGTAAAGATTGTCAATCTAAATTGCTTTTTAGTAAGTCTTTCAATATATGGGCCGGGACATTTGTGAGTATTTTGAATTTCAATTCCATTTTGTAAGTATTTTCAACCTAAACCGCATTTTGCAAGAATTTTAAATGTAAATTGCATTTTGTATGGTGGGCATTTTGCAGGTATTTTGATTCTCAATTATATTTTGTGGGTATTTTGAATCTAAATTAGTGCAGAGTTGGCCAAAACGGGGTGGTTGAAATTTCTTTGCTATTTCCGAGAAAACAAAATGCGATAGAACACTCCTTTATTTTCTAAAATTACCTCTTATACATTGTTTACAATATACTATAACTATTCACTCTTGCTTTACATTTGCACACAAAAATGTTTAATAAGCAAAAATGTATTTTTCCCCATTTTGTCAAGCCGGTTTCATAAAACGGGGTGGTCATTTTCTTATTTATATTATTGATTGTAAATATCACATACACACTGAAATCTTGTCTCTCTCAAATGGAAAAAGATTTCCAACAGGTCAAAGTTGAATAACAGAAACATAGCTTACTTGTGGCACAATTATGGAAGGAAAAAGCAACTGAAAACCATTATTGACAAAAATCACAAGTGAAAGTGTCATCCTCCTCGTCGGCTCCACTGCATAACTCATGTACCCAGTTCTTGCATTTGATACATCGAATCCAACCTTCATTGCGAGCAGAGTTTGAATATAGTTCATCGCAATACAGACAGGAGGTATCATCCAGATCTTCTTCCGATGATGAATCATTTTCTATATCCAACTTCCTCTTTTCTCTGGAAATCGTCGCAAACAGTTTAAGGATGCAGAACCAGAACCATGGCTTTGCACTCTTCTGTGTTATTTGTTTTGTTTGCTTGGCAGCAGTGGGGGGATGAAGTAACGATTGCTGTTCGTCCTCTATTGCGATTGTTTGATTCCTTTCTCTCAGCTATAGGTAACTTGATTATGTCTGCTGGAGAGATTTCATTGAAACTCGAGTTTCATCTCTCAGGTGTGTGAATTTCCAAGTTATTGTCATGATTTGGGTGCTGCTCTGAGACTGCTCTCTCCGTGGTTTGAGAAGGTGCAAAATAATGATCTGGGAATGCATTGGGGTCCAAAGGAAACACAACCGTGGTTTTAAATGCATTAACAGCTGTCTTCATAGTAGCAGTTTCTAGGAAGGCCTTACCGTAGAGTTCTTCTACTTGACTCTCAGTAACAGCCATTTATCCACTTGTTGGGCATAGAATGTGCTAATAGGTGCCATAAGTCCCACATCAAGTGGCTGTATTCTATGGGTGCAGTGGGAAGGGAAACAACATAGAACAACATTACTCTCACTTGCTAGAATAACTAAATCCAAGCTTTTCGTATGCGTTGATTGGCCATCCAAGAGAAACAACATTGGCTTCTCGGGGGAAGGATTAGTAAATTCTACCAATTTCCGGAACCACCTAACAAATAATTCCTTCTGCATCAAACCACTTTCATGGAACTCAGCAAAGCTTCCTGGGGGCTGTTTTCACCGTGGCCCACTTTTTAACCGAGTGTGTGGATCTTGCTGACTTACGAAGAAACCTTGGTTTGCAGATGACACTTAAACTTATATTAGCAAATGATGCGGTGGCTGCTGATCGAGTTATCCGCTTTATAAGTTACAGAGGGTTACGGCCAGCAATCTAAATTCTCCAGTGAACATTGACTCAACGACTTGTTCGTTTTTGAATGATGATGTTTTTGTTTTTCCGTAATTTGCTTGCTTCAGTCAACAGCATTGTAAACAACAGGCCATACATCCCAAGTGAAGTGATTTTCATATGCACAAACATTAGAACAGTGCTATATAAGTGTATTCACAAGAACCTAGCACTAACAATGGTGTTACTTTTTACTGATGCGCACTCATGTTACTTCTCATGGTTAATATGTTCTTTTTCACCTAATTTCATCCATTCATTCATCATTTTATGTATATTTTTTATGATATCTTTAATTATGCTGGATTTTGCATCTTAATTTATGGCTGTAGAAGGGACCAGTACTAGAGGCCCCGAAACATGTACAATATAATAACAAGTTTATAACTTGTTGTAAATAAATGTATTGACTAGGCGGAACAGTTTCTCCTTTGTTATATAGTGAATCTGTCAATACGGAAAATGAACTTCTTTCAGAGCACAAAGTGGGGCAGACATGGTACTTTTCATGTCATTTCATAAAAGTATTCACTATGATTTTTTTCCAGTAATCGTAATTTATAATTCAAATGTAAAGAACTGATTTTAAAAAACTATTATTTACATGATATTTTTCCCATATTCATAACAATTTCTTCAAATACTGTAGTTATCAAGTTAGACAGTATTTTGATTATGAATTAACATTATTTTGAGCAGAATTTTTAATTTTTTGGAAGATTATTCAACGATTACTGGAAAAAAATATAGTGAATACTTTTCTGAAATGACATAAAAGGTACTATGTCTGCCTAAATCCTTTTTGAGACTTTAATTGGAATAGTATGCCTTCCTTCGGAGGGGAAGTAAAGCCGGCGGTTCCATGTCATAGATTTATGGCATGTAAAAGATTCTACCACAGACTAAACTTGAGTGAAGCTAAATTTCTAGGTTAGATTTCGATGGAACGCTCTATCAAAGTTCCAACGTTAACCCATCATTCGCCACTAGGTATCAGTGACATTTGGTAGCGAAATGTTGGAAGTACTTGAAATTGAACGGAACTTGTAGCTCACCCTATGGGGTCCGCTTGAAGCAGCTACAGCCTCTGTCGAGCTGAACATGTCCTCGGACACTCCCGGCACTAAAAGCCATACGCTAAATAAAATATGCTATAAAGAATAACCCTCACTCCAGATTGAGATCGATACCACGTTTAACCTCTCTGGAAATTGACTACTTTCAGCCAGATGGCAGATATTATAAGTTAGCCTACTTGAATATTAAGCGTGTCCCGTGTAGTCAAGACCTTCTGTAATCTGCTCTTAAAACAATAACTAACTATTCTAGCAGGCAGTGATAAATTTGAGGTGAGTTGTGTTGGTTGGTTCCTCAGTTTAGGGGCTGCGACAACGCGGTCATGTAGCCCCGTGTACTTTGGGTGTGTGTAGAATCTCTCTGAGTTAACCGGTGTTAATTGTGATGAGTGTATTAGTGTATTTTATCTGTTTTTTAACTCAAGTAAGGACTGCAGACTTTGAATTTTTCAAATAGTTCCTACTTTTGCCCCCAAACGCCACCGTCGATGACTACTAGTTCAGAACTTAGCTACTAGATGCCACCGCAGTCAGCTCTTGGCAACGAACTTAGAAACCTAAGAGCGTTGTTTACATTCTTAACCTATATAATTTAGCTTTACACTGGTGTTATTAATGGAAGTTTCTTTAACATGCCACACATCTATGAAATTTGACCACGGGCTTTACTTCCCCTCTGAAGGAAGGCATACTGAGGGATTTTTAACACTCTTAAAAATCCGACGACTTCGGCCGGGTTTGAACCCGCGATCTTACCGTGACTCTATTAATAGAGAAATCCACACCATTTCTACCTACGGCCGTGAAATTCTTGGTAGACGTTACAGCATATGAGCTAACTAGAGAACAGTTTCTCATTGAGGAGCTCCGACTGACGATGTTTCTACCTTCTACACCAAGCTACGCACTAGACCTGCAAGAACTGCAGCAGAAGAAAACAGAAATCCGGATAGACTTCACGGATCCCATCACCTCGTGTGTTTCGAAGCAGGCTATTAATTGAGCCATCTGGTCACCCGGCTGGCAGTGCACAGACTATGCAGAACGAAGACGTGCTATAACCCCAGTCCAAGCTGTGCGTGCGATCTCGGTGACATATTTTCTGAAAGATACCATGTGTCAAATGTTAAAAGAAAATGTACATAGGTTGCTTTTTTGTTTTGGCAACTATGTTATAAATTGATAAATTGAAAAGGAATGGGCTGGATTTAAGAAGCCTCTAGTAGGTGCGGCAGAAGCAGTAGGTGGGAGGACTAGTAAGAAGAGGTGCAAGGAAACACCATGGTGGAATGAAAAGACGAAAGACATAGTAAGGGAAAAGAATAGAGCCTTTAGGAGGTGGTATCAAAATAGGATGGTAGAGACAAGGGAAGAGTACCAGGCAAGAAAGAAGGAGGCAAGGAGAGTAGTGGGTGAGGAGAGAAGAAAGTGGATGGAAGAGTGGACAAAGATGATGAAGGAGGATAGTGAAGGTTCAAAAAAGGTCCTGTATGGGATGGTAAAAAATAAGAGGCGGAAGGATCCGACGGATTATGTTAGAATGGTGAACAAAAGGGGACAAAAGATAGAAAATAGGGAAGAGCTGAAGAAAATGTGGAAAGAATATTTTGAAGAACTTCTGAACCCAAATGGAAACCACGGCGAGGAGGAAGAAATTGGGGAAGAGGAAGACGGACTGCAAACAGAAAAGAACTTAACATGGAAAGGTAAGGAAGATGAAAGGAGGCAAGGAACCGGGTGTGGATGAATTGAGTGTGGAGATGGTGAGAGCAGCAGGAGAGGTGGGGATACAATGGTTGTACCGAGTGATGAAGGCAGCATGGAAGGAAAGGAAGACCCCAGAGGACTGGAAAAAGGGAATAATTGTCCCGATCTTCAAGAAAGGTAGTAGAACAGAATGCAGAAACTATCGGGGGAATAACACTGATGAGTCATTGTGCAAAGATGTTTGAGAAAGTTTTGGAAAGGAGAATTAGGACAAGGATAGAAGGAGGGATGAGGGAAGATCAACGTGGCTTCAGAGCAGGAAGGTCCACAGTGGATTTGATTTTTGCTGTAAGACAGTTACAAGAAAAGCACTATGAGAATGGAACAGATCTACTGGACATTGAGAAAGCATATGACAGTGAATGCAGAAGCAAAGTATGGAAGTCCCTGGAGGATAGAGGAGTAGAAAAATGGACTATACGGAGGATAAAGGAGATGTACAAGGGAAGCGTGAGCTGTTTGAAAGTGGGAGGAGAGAGATCAGACTGGTTGGAACAGAGAAATGGCCTGAAACAAGGAAGTGCACTGTCACCATTACTTTTCATTGTGGTGATGGATGACATAATGACCGGAGCGGCACAAGTAATTGGGGAAGGAAAGATGAAAGCAATGGTGTTTGCAGATGATTTGATGATTTGGGGAATCAAAGAGGAGGAGGTACAGAAGCAGTTGGACGTGTGGGAAGGAATAATACAAGGATATGGGATGAAATTTAGCATAAATAAGAGTGAAATGGTGATCACAACAAGGAAGAAGGAAAGAACCACAATGGGAATAACAATTGGTGGGGAGCAGCTGAAGGAAGTGGAGAGTTTCAAGTATTTGGGAAGCCTGATACAAGATAATGGAAGTAACGATAGAGAAATAAATGAGCGGGCGAGACAGGCAGAAGTATTCCGGAGGAGTGTGAGAAGCATGATATCTCTCAGTTTCAGATAAATCACGCCATCAGTCGCTAATATTCAGATATGTTTCTGATAGGGCTATCCTAGAGATACGTCGCAAAATAAACTAACCCGCTCCATAAGAGGCTGGTAATTAAAATGGCGAATCATACAACGATGAGAACACCAATATCCGTAAATACGCTAATTCACATTTCGGAAAGTAATTTCGTACCAGTTCAACACAAGGCTTCAGTTTCATGTTATTTGTGCTAATCTGAAAGTGCCATTTTATGCTTGGATAAGATTAATTCCATTGCTACTGACATAATCACGCATATAAACAATGAGAACGAAGTAAAGTCTACATTATTTTTGATATCTTATATCAATGCCTAATTTACCAATGTACCCCTTAGCTCTGTAGGTTGGGATGAAATTGCTCTGAAACTAGGTACCGGTACCGAAGGTTGTGAATATGTATCAAACCATACCTTGCTCTCGAAAATAATACGATTAGGTACTGAACCGCTAACCACTGGTTCATGTGATATTTTTCATCGCAATGCATTTTGATGCATCACCTTAGAACGTACCCACTGACCAGCCATGCTGTCGCTACATGCTAACATTCTTTGGAGTTATAAATGGTTGATCTTTTGACTACGGAGAAAACCATTATTATATTATCTGAGGCTTAATTATGCCACCTCTATTTTCTACGAAGCTCAGATATTCTCATGTTGTAATTCTGCATCATTGAAACATTCTTTAGAATGTTATTTTTGTTTTGGTAAGGTATTAACTTCGCAGATACGCGAACCGGAACCAACCAGTCGCTGCACGACTAGTGTATTCACAAGTTCACGCAGCGCAGGACAGAGCTCCTAGCACACGTTTATGGTTTTCATCCAGATTGGATGTGGAGTCGAAGTCTGTCTTATAGTCGATGTTATAGTCCGCCAGGAAGGCGAAGAAAGTTATCTTAGTGCATCGCACATTATTCAGCTACAAACTGTACGTAAGTGAAGTGTATATTACAGCCGGAAAAGGCTAGTGCTACAATTTATGTGAATTTCTGAAAAAGTGCATATATTTGTGAACCGTGGAACACCACATTTTTTACCACTTGTTGAACATAGTATTTCTACATCGTCAAGCGACGATAAAATATATCATTCACTGTGAATCTACCATTAACCGAGTGAATAATTATAACACTCAGAACTACGAATATTGCTTCAATCGCAAGTGCGATTTATTTCTGAAACACAACGCCGATGCCACGTGATTTGTGGGCTAGTAAAATTTGTGTCAGTGAAGCAGTTAATAGTGCATGGCCAATTTATAAACCATCTGCGCCGTGTAAAAGCAGTGAGAATATTATCACATTAAAGCCAGCTTCAGTGCACCTGTGCTACGTTCATTTTCTAATATTTCAAGGGGTTACTTCAAACTTAAAAATGTCTATTCATGATAACCAAGTGTACGACACTCTTTGTAACGCATCGCCCGTGGAGATGAATTGCTAATTTCATCAGGTGAAGGGGTGGACCGGAATACTACAGCTGATGATGGAAGAGCCATGATCTTAGCATCCGCTAAGCCAAGGAAGATGACGACTTTCAGGAGGAGTCTGACAACGACGAGGACGAATAAAGGCCAGGATGATGGATAGAGCCTATGTGGAGGCTCAGATTGGACACCCTTGTCCGGAGCCCAATGCCTTATTGTAACCCTCAGATCGTTGGAGCGACTGAGATGTTGACATCCCTTCTTGTGAGTCCGAATAATTCCTCCTTGTAAGGTTCTTTTGTGGTGTAGCTTAGTGTAGTTTATTGTACAACCAACCGAACTCGTTGACAAGCCATAGGTAGGTTTTGTAATGCTAGAATTAATCCTTGTAGTTCACTTTCAGTGATTTGTTAGTCACCCGTTGTGATTGGAATCTTTTCGATCACGGTGCATTCTGTCGGACATCGCTAAGATGTTAGTTATACCCCTGCTAAGCGTGACTGTAGTCTTTGTCACTACGTTTTGTTCAACCCTAGGTGGGTAATTTTATGTTTAGTTGTTTGGCATGACGGTCAGACGTCGTGGCCGGTGTTATTTTATGACACCCACTTCCTAGCAGATGTTGTCACGCCACTGATTCATTTAGAACAGTTCGTATTGGTAGGTAGTCGACTGAAACTACCAGTTTTGTAATTCAATGTCATTTTCATTTTGATGTGCTTTGAAGCCATCCAGTTCAAGTTGTGAACACATTCAGGGTAACTAAATTTTGTATGCAACCCAGCATCGAACCCTGTAATGAATGCCGTACCATTGGCAAACTTAGCAAGTGTAAGTTTTGCATCTTTATGAAGTTTATTTTTGTGTCAGGTGTTTCGACACAGTTATTTTTGTTATGGTTAGACAGAGCAGTTATGAACTGACATATCTGTACATTTCAACGAGGTTCAGATGAAGTGGAATATCTGTGTTTTTCATTTCTTTGCTTTTATAAACACGCCACATCTTTATGTATAGTTTGAAGCCTGATGCTTTTGTGATTTTGTATTATATTTGGGACAAGATAACAAGGCCAGTTTTCTAATAGGACTTTGCCTTCAGTGTTATTTCATTTGAAACTGTCCATGTAGATTGACTGTGAGTAGCGCGGCTAGCTCAAGTCAAGGACAGCAGGTAACAATTCCCAGCATGCAATGGACGAAAGCACCACTCATTCAGTGAGACATACGTCACCAGACTCTTTGACAATGCTTGTAGCATTACTAACATTTAGTTTATGTGTCTCATATGTAGGTCAATGTCCAGGCCACCATTTTGTAATGATCAGATGTTATGCTACTTAGATCTGACTGGCAAGAGCCATGTGTTTGCATCGCTATTGAAGCGAATATCTTTCTTCTCCATTTGAGAATGATTTCACGTTATTATTAAGGTTTATTTGTTGGGAATAAGAGGCTAGATTAGGCCCCTGTGTAGAGGCTATATTTATGTGTGTCCAGACTTCGATTCTGTTAACTGTGATATTGTAGGGAGGTAACTGATGTTCATTCCAGACCTTATCCAGAGGTAAATTAAGTGAGCCGAGAGCCACTAATAACCTGTGTTATTGTTGTCCGAGCGGGAGAGCTCGTTGAAGGTATTTTATAGCAGAGATTGATCTCGCACGAGACTGCTGCTGAGCCCAAGGTATTCAGGATCGTCAGCCTATTCGCCATAAACCAACGATAATCTAAACCACCATTCTAATAATCAGACACGTCATTATTATAAACTGATCGTAATTAATTATTTACAGCATTTAACCTTGATTTTCTTGCATTTTGGACCTGTTGGCTGATACTTGCTTTGTGCACACTTCTTTTGTGGAAGTAATCTAGGACAGACGACACTAACTTTTATCGACAGAGTGCTTGCTCAACCTTTAGTCAGTAGCTGGTGGAGCGTGAGCCTCATGCGACGTTAGACTTAGTTTTCACTACGCAATCGCCACAGTAAATGACACACACGTAGATGACACTGGTTTACAAACAGTAACCCAGGGCGAAGGCAGGAATAATACTGATTGTGGTCTTTATATTATTAATTTAAGGTATTATAACCCCATGTTTACCTTTCTTAGATTATAAGAGGGCATTTAATGTTTTTTTTGACGGTTTGTCAATATAGATTTGTATTAAATGTTTTGCTTTACGGGCGTCATCGCCGTAAATTTTGTATTAATTATTAGGAATTAGCTAGATTATTTAACAATAAATGTAAATAAGGAAATGGTACCATCCTAACTTAGATTTGCTATTGCTACCCTGTTAATGTAAATTCCGATATTAGCTTATTTTGTAACTTATTGCCGCACCATTTTCCTAGCGTTGCTGTTGTTGTTTACTTTGTCAAATAGATCTTTCGCGAAGGTTTATAGGCTCACAGGTAGGGTCCTGATCTTTATTTTTATTTATTCATTAGTTTGCGGATTAGCCGACAGAAACCCTCCGAACTAGGCTAGGTGTCTGAATATTTTTAATATATATTTCTGCAAGTTTTACTTAAGTCTGGAAGTTTATTTCTCAGTCTAGCTTTAGGAGGTGTATTTTCTTAGTCAGTCTATGACCTTTTTAGCAACCATGTCACCACGGATCCTCTGGATCATGGAACCTCGTGCCGCTATAGCCTATAAGAATTTCACCTAATCCTCATGGCACATGGGTCCGACAGGTGAGGTGTTTGCGATGTCATTTCAGTTGTTGGCAACCCTGACAGCTCCTCTGACGGGCACATAACCGTACATAGGTTATGTTTCTTGTCTTTCTGATATGGCATGTATTGTGTTAAGTTGTAAGCTAGTCAGATACGGTAGAGAATACTTAAAGCTAGTCTATTCATTTCATTTTGATGTACGGCATAGGCCTAACTTACTGTATATCAAGCTATTTTAGGCCTATTCCAGAGATTCGGACTAGCGAACGCATATTAATTCGGTCATTCAAATTTATCCAGCTAGGTTAGGCCTAAGTCTGAATATGCCAAATGTTTCATTCGAAAAATCATGATAGCCTAAATTTTTCGTGTTAATAAGAATATGTAACCCCATCCGCAGTTTCACAGTTTCATTTCCAGGGAAATGCCGGGATAGTACCTTCTAATAGGCCACGGCCGTTTTCTTCCAAATCCTTACCCAGTATCATTCATGTAAGATCTCATTAACTCCTCCCATGGGGATAGCGTCAGGAAGGGCATCCAGCCGTAAACACTATTGCCACATTGAAACTCATCCCCGAAACCAAAGAAATGGGAAAAGTAGGGGTGTGGGTAAGACATACATACAGGGTGCCAAGGTGGCAACATATTGAGGAGGGGGTTGGCAAGATACTGAAGTGTGGAGGGATGTTGAGACAAAGTTATTAAAGGGGGAAAGACTGTGACGTTGTGACAATCACCACCGTTAGGTGGCAACACACTGAAGGGCGGATGACTGTTGAGAACAATCACCACCGTTAGGTGGCAACACACTGAAGGGCGGATGACTGTTGAGAACAATCACCACCGTTAGGTGGCAACACACTGAAGGGCGGATGACTGTTGAGAACAATCACCACCGTTAGGTGGCAACACACTGAAGGGCGGATGACTGTTGAGAACAACCAGATGGCAAGATAATTAATACATTTCATCAACTTGAGTATAAGGCTACCCTTTGTCCTCAGCCCATTATATAAATAACCATGCTTTTAAATTTTCTGGTCAGTTACAGTAATCAATCATATGAAATAACAAGTTCCAGAGCACTAAAATAAGTAGGCCAACCGGTAGGTTGCCATTTGGAATCATCATCTATAAGTCTAACAGAATTCCCTGAGCCTCTTTAACAGTCTATAAGCTTCGCAGTAAACCTCTTTCAAGTCATCCACAGACGACCACATAATCTGTAATTATTATTCTTTATCATTGTTACATCTATTTCATTTGTTCCTAGGAACTTTTTTTGCTGGTTCTTTCCTGGTACAGTACTTAATTTACTGGTATCTCATCTTTTACTGTAATTTCCTGTATCAGAATTTGGAGCTTTCTTAGGATTTATTCAGTAACCTAGCTGTGCTATAACTTACAGGTATTGGTTAGGCCTAATAAGTTACAATTTTCTTTTTCTATCAATTTAGATGACAAAATTATTTAGAAACACTGCAAGAATATAAAACAGATTGCCCCTATCTCTCAAATAGAGGTCTTTTTCTCAGTCATTACCCCTCTAATAATAGGGGCTGATGACCGCAAGATTCCACCCTTTAGAACTATCACCAGGACCTAGACAAAATATTTCTGGAACCCTCATCTAAAGTGAAGGAAATCCTGATATGAGATTGTATTATCTTTGTTGAACCTCGCTTGTTTATCCCTCTCAATATAAGTAAGGTACCTAAAGACAAGGCACAACATAAACTGTTGATGAACTTATTGATTTTCTTTACTTGGCAGTTCATTGCCTTCATCTTACCAATAGGCAACTGGTCTTACCATATCCCTCATATTGCTCATCTAACCAAGCTGAGAAATGTTAGGCCACAGATTTTTTGGGTAAAAATAGTTGTCTGAAAATTAATCCAGTTGAACAGAAAAAATTAAGGAGAATGGAATGTTTTTAAATTATTACTGCACAAGTCTAAACAGTGCAGGAAGAGGCATAACTTTGTGGACATAAATCCATCATTTCTCAACATATACCTGGTCGAGTGATGGTTGGTGTATGAATTGCCAAATCAAATGTTATGAGATGTAATATCTGCCATGTAGACCAGTTTCCAAACTGAAGACAAATAAAATTAAAATAGAGCAGGCCTAATTGCAACAGGTTTAGTTTTATATACTGTATTTTGAACAAAAATGGTGTGCAAGAATATCAGGTATTGTGTGATCAATAGCAAATACTACCGTACTGTATATGTGTTAGAATGCACCGATTTTAAAGTAAAGTAGGCCTATGCTACATCACTGAACTGTAGTGAAGAGTTAAAAGGCAGTCTTGAGATAAGGGAATGATATACGGTATGATAATTTGAAAACTGGGTAAGTGCTGTGTTAAACAGTGCAGTTTCTCTGGTGGTGTAAGAAGAGAAATTTGTGTGTCAGTGTAGTTTCTCTGGTGGTGCAAGAAGAGAAATATGTGTGTCTTAATATCCAGTACATAATCATTATAAAAATACCAGCTGCTTAATGCACTGGTACTGCAGTGAAACTTGGTCAGTAGGCTCGTCCCATGACTCAATACAGGTACTTCCTTAAAGTTATCGATGCTTACTAACAAAGGCTACTAAGCTTGTGGTGTTGTACCACCTGGGATGGTTCCTGTCGTAATGACTCCTTCCCAATCCTAGCCACAGTTAGAAAAATATTATGCACTACTGCTGATACCCCAGTATTAAAATAGTGATGAATATGTAGCAATCACATGAATGGGACTTTAAAATGAAATAAGCCTTATGTCCTTAATTCCAAATACATTTCAGATTAATAGGAACATGTTTGAGTATATAGGCCTAACCATATCTGACCTAACCTGTCCTCCGAGAGAAATTCATCACTCATTTGGAAGTAATGGGTGGAAATTATGGTGCTGGATAAATTGAAGATCGTACAAAAGACATGCAAACAGTAGTTATTACAAAATCGAATGTAGGATAGATTATATTAGACATTTGGAATGATCACCAAAGAAAGCTGGTTTATTTCAAACATAGAAACACATTCATGTGTAAGGCCAAATTAATTCAGTCCAAGTTCAGACCCAGAGGAAGGTGGAATTAATGCTCACCCTGTCTAGGATTCTCAAAAAGAGCTGTGTGAACTTAAAATACAATTTTTTAAAGTACTCAGCATTGTTTCAAGAATCAAGCTAGGCTACCAAGCTACACTGTTGGTGGAAGCACGAGTTATATTCTCTCTATATGTCTACTACTTGAGCTTCTAGTGAGGTAGGGTATAGTCAAGCATATCAATGAAGGATACCTACAAGTGCAACATCAGAATTCCTAAGGCACCAAAGGTACGGCGCAACTTTTCTTACCCCTAATGGCAGATAACCTCGGAAGTACCAACCACCAAAACCACAATTATCGTCACCTGGAAACTCGAACTAAATCACAACTGACTAATCCTTCTTAAATAATTTGTTTATGTATTTCAATCAAATCACATGGGACTACAGGAATAATTAGGTGCATCTGGATTCCTTTCCATGAATTGTCACTTTGTGTACACTAAAAAACTTCGCTATTACGGTATAGGCCCTAAAGAAGGTCTTAAATGTTTCGTTTATTTTATTTCATTCTCCAAGAATCAATACTGCTCTGAAATATATTTTTATTTCCACGAACCAACTGTTCAAAATTATATTACTGCACGGTACTACTGAAAAATTAACCAACTTTCAACTGATATCTTGTTATCATAAGTCAATAAATATAGACCGCACCTAAAATTTTGGTAATCCACATAAATTTACATCATTGAATGTATAGTTATTTCGAACAAAATGTTTGAATTCCAATTATCTTGGGCATTACAACTATCGTACCGTATTCTTATATACCAAAACTTGTTTTTGTTTACATACAATATGCCTCATCGTCTTCAACATTTTCATTGCCAACCTCTGCTGCGACACTTAAATGTGTCAGATTAGTTTCGGATAGATCTGAGGAAAAAAATAGGTTTGTAGAATGCGTCGCCAACTTATCAGCCAGTTGACTGAGGGAATAAAATATCTGACAGATAGCTATCTGCCACATTATCTGGTCATTGTAAAACCGGCCCTTAGAAGTGTAACTTTTGGGCTATGTATGGGTGTTTTCATTACAAAATACAAAGTGATCCCAAGTCATTTTACATATTTCCTCAAAACAAACAGCTGTGAGTATACCTACTAATGTTTACGTGCCTGTATATTTTTCTATTAATCTGAGCATAGCATACTTTCTCACGGGCGGCCCTAGGCCGTGCGAACGACGGGACCGCACCGTGCGCTGTCATATGGGAGGCACAGAATATGCAACGATAGTTTGACAGCGCAACAAAATAAAACGCAATCACCTTATTAACATACTACTCAACCCTACCCGTCAAAATTAATTCTATATAGACTGTAAGTGAGCTGGGGTGCGTGCATTTCAAAGGTATGGACATGTAACGTGAAATTCTCACTTAACGTTGTATAAATAGAACGATTTGAAACCAATATCTATACATCTAGGGTTCTGTCTGCCACCTGTTTTCTTGGCGTTCAATCGTGTGCGGGTGCATGTGGATTGTGATTTGTGTCTGTGTTGCAAGCTACGCGTGAAATTGAAACTTAACCTACTGTTAGAACGTTACTACTTTACTAAGGTGGTGTTATGTAATGTAAGAAATTAGTAACATCATATTAGGCATATTTCCTTTTGTGTAGATAATGATCATGCCTAGCCTGGTCTAAGCGCGACTACAAGCGAACAATATTGTTTAATATTAAATCATATTTTAGTAGCGTTCTAGGAATATTATTTTTAAAATTAAAATAATAGTTATAAATAATGAAAAAAATGTTTGTTATATTTAGTCTCCACAGGGGGGGGGGGGATCTCGCACAGGGGGGGGATCTCGCACAGGGGGGGGGATCTCGCACAGGGGGGGGGGATCTCGCACAGGGGGGGGATCTCGCACAGGGGGGGGGATCTCGCACAGGGGGGGGATCTCGCACAGGGGGGGGATCTCGCACAGGGGGGGGATCTCGCACAGGGGGGGGGATCTCGCACAGGGGGGGATCTCGCACAGGGGGGGGGATCTCGCACAGGGGGGGGGGATCTCGCACAGGGGGGGGATCTCGCACAGGGGGGGGGGATCTCGCACAGGGGGGGGGATCTCGCACAGGGGGGGGGATCTCGCACAGGGGGGGGATCTCGCACAGGGGGGGGGATCTCGCACAGGGGGGGGATCTCGCACAGGGGGGGGGGATCTCGCACAGGGGGGGGGGGATCTCGCACAGGGGGGGGGGATCTCGCACAGGGGGGGGATCTCGCACAGGGGGGGGGGATCTCGCACAGGGGGGGGATCTCGCACAGGGGGGGGGATCTCGCACAGGGGGGGGATCTCGCACAGGGGGGGGGATCTCGCACAGGGGGGGGGGATCTCGCACAGGGGGGGGGGATCTCGCACAGGGGGGGGATCTCGCACAGGGGGGGATCTCGCACAGGGGGGGGGATCTCGCACAGGGGGGGGATCTCGCACAGGGGGGGGATCTCGCACAGGGGGGGGATCTCGCACAGGGGGGGGGATCTCGCACAGGGGGGGGGATCTCGCACAGGGGGGGGGGATCTCGCACAGGGGGGGGGATCTCGCACAGGGGGGGGGGATCTCGCACAGGGGGGGGGATCTCGCACAGGGGGGGGGATCTCGCACAGGGGGGGGGATCTCGCACAGGGGGGGGGATCTCGCACAGGGGGGGGGGATCTCGCACAGGGGGGGGGGATCTCGCACAGGGGGGGGGGATCTCGCACAGGGGGGGGGGATCTCGCACAGGGGGGGGGGATCTCGCACAGGGGGGGGGGATCTCGCACAGGGGGGGGGGATCTCGCACAGGGGGGGGGATCTCGCACAGGGGGGGGGATCTCGCACAGGGGGGGGGATCTCGCACAGGGGGGGGGGATCTCGCACAGGGGGGGGGGATCTCGCACAGGGGGGGGGATCTCGCACAGGGGGGGGGGATCTCGCACAGGGGGGGGGATCTCGCACAGGGGGGGGGATCTCGCACAGGGGGGGGATCTCGCACAGGGGGGGGATCTCGCACAGGGGGGGGGATCTCGCACAGGGGGGGGATCTCGCACAGGGGGGGGGGGATCTCGCACAGGGGGGGGGGGATCTCGCACAGGGGGGGGGGGATCTCGCACCACCTGAAAATGTTGTTGTGATTAAACCTATCCGTTTAATCCTTTTCCAAGTGTGCTCAGTGGGTTGTGATAACTCCACAATGCTGTTTCCAAATGTGTGTGGGGGTTTGTCTGCCAAAATGTCATGAACATGGAGATAGTTTTTGCCATTTTTTGTCTGAAAGCACCCATGGGATTGGAAGCAGATTAACTGGTTGTTTTCTATCAATTAATGACTCTAATGAAGGTCTCTGTAATAGGCGTACGAAATTACTGACTGACAAGCATTTCAAAGTCACTGTTAAGGCTTACGGTATGTGATTAATTTTAATTTTCATTGGTTTTACGTCCCTGTTAAGTACTGCAACTTTTAGAGACGCCGGGGGTACCGGAATTTCGCCCCGAAGGGAATATTTAACGTGCCAGTAAATCTACTGACACGGCTCCCTCGCATTTGCGCACTCTCAAATGTCAACTGGCAGTGCCAGGATTCGAACCTGCAACCTTGGGAACAGCTGGCGAGATCGTTACCGCCGAGCCACGCAGCCAGCATAAAATGCATATGTGAATAGAACTAATGATCCATCAAGCTCAATAAGATATTTCACGTGTTCTGTAATATCTGTAGGCTTGTCAAACTGCTGTCATAAAATAACGATTGAATGTTTTAATGACAATATACATGAATTTCATTCTTATTGCTGCCCCTTTCGGATCAACACCCATCTCTCTTCCTTATATTATGCTGCAATAAGTACGCAAAGGACTAAAAATCTGTATTTCTTTGCGGTTTTTAAGTCGAATTGTGATATACTCCAATAGTTGTCTATTCGAGCCGCTAGATAGTAGCACTATACGCTGTCACCGCTGCTCTGCGTGTTAAGTGGCGAGAGTTTCCAATATTGTCATATAAGCTATTTGATAATACGACACACTGCTCCTCACGAACGAAACTCGACTACAGCACTCCAGGCAAAGCCGCCTCATATAAGGAATAACAGGAATTGAGCACGCGGGCGCGGAAGCAGCCTGCCTTGAATCAGTACACTATATTTACGGGCAGATGGCCTTGCTGTTCCGCCCCTTAAAGCAACAATAAGAAACTAACCTACACTTCGTGTAATGTTCAGTGAAAGCGATGGTTTCCACCATTGTTTCCACAAACCGTCTGCTATCAAAAATGAATAGAAATGCGTACCATCTTATTATATAAGGTGTATGTATCACAAAACTCAAGCTGCTAAACCAGAAGGAGGTAGTGTTGTTAACTAATCTTCAAGTTTCAGTGGAAATAACGAGAGTTTGTTAACGAAATAGTAGATCGTATATTTACACGTCCATCACGCTACAAGGCACAAACAACACAAGGAATACTAAAATATAAAATCAATGCTGCCAACTTAAATTGTTAACTACCAACTCCAACAGTTAGAAGGTGTGGTTTGTACCAAGATCTTACAAATCGTCTCAATAGTTCAGGAAAAATCTTGCATTTCTTGAAAAGTCAATGGAAATAATTTATTTGTATATAAAGTGCTTTTAAACAAATAAACAAGACGATAGCCCCTGCGAGAAATCTGTCGCCTACAGCCCGCATGGCACTAGAGCCGGGCGGGTAGTCTGTACACATGGGGAAGCACACAATCCATTATGCGCGAGTTCTCACACGGGCCCGCTACTTTATATTAATTCACCAGTGCTAGCAGAAATACACGCTTTGAACATGGAACAAACTGGAATATCTTGCAAATATGAATGTGTTGGCTATTTCAATTCCGGAATTTATGAAAATAATGTTGCTGGTTAGAGACACAATAGGCCTTAAAAATTCTAGAGTACCCCCCCCCCCCCCTGAGCCCCTTAAGCGCATTATATGTATTGATGAATTTTACAGCCTAAGTTGCAAATATGAATGTATTGGCTATTTGAATTCCGGAATTTTTGAAAATAATGTTTTTGTTTACAGATACAATAGACCTAGGCCTACCGTACGACATATCGCACGTGTAAATCACGTGAAAAATTCTAGAATACCCCCTGCCTAAGTTGGTTCCGTGATAACCTTACAGACATTTGCAACCATTCACAGAAATGTGGTGTCTTTGCCTCTTACAGAAATAATGGATGTGACCTCCTGAGATACTGTTGCCATTGTAAAGGGATTGCATTCCATCGTTTGTTTCTTGAATGAAATTAGTTTTCTGTGAATATCTCGGAAACTGTTGATTTTAGGTCGTTTCTCACATTGAGGGGCTGTTGAAAGATGGTGAGTCATAGTGTCTTCAAAGGATACGAAGTCCTCAATGAAGGCCCCGGCTGCCTCCTTCCAATCATCATCTGATTACAAATGCACGCACTAATGTAGTCATCACAATAATACAGGTTATCAGACAAATTCCACACATACCCAAGTACACGGGGCTACATGACCACGATGTTGCAAAGCCCCTAAATATATCATCAACAACATCATAAATAACAGCAACACGATTGCAATTATCAAAGAACACCAATAGAATTAGTCGTAAAACTGGCTCAAATGTCAACATCTTCCTAATGTGAAGTGTCACAAAGAGTATAAAATTCGACTCAAATCACGTTTGTTTCGCGACCCCATAATAGCATAATAATTAGAAAAGCACGAAATATTATATTATTATGAATATTGTAATATAATGGCAGAGTATTTTGAAGACCTACACAATTGGCATAAGCCGGATGACAAGTTTATCACCAACACTACTAACATTCAAAATGAAAATTCTATAGCACCAGATTTGGACGAAATTAAAGAAATTATACACAACTTGAAAAACAATAAAGCCGCTGGTGAAGATGGGATTAGGGCAGAGTTGCTGAAAGCCCTAAATGATGATATAATCATACAATTTAAAGATATAATTGATAAGATCTGGGAAAATGAAAGAATTCCTCAGGAGTGGAAAGTCACCATAATACACCCTATCCACAAGAAGGGGTCTAAATCTGACCCGAATAATTATAGAGGCATATCGCTTGTGTCAGTAGCTTATAAAATTCTTTCCAAAGCTTTACTCAATCGTGCAGAACCCCAATTAGACTTACAAAATAGGACAGTATCAAAATGGCTTTCGTAAACATAGATCTTGTGTTGAACAGATATGGAATCTTAAAACTATTTTGCAAATGAGACAATTAAGTAATAAAGACACGACAGTTACTTTTATAGATTTTGCAAAAGCCTATGATTCCATTGACAGAGAATCTCTCATTAACATTCTAAAAGAATTTGGTTTGGATCCTAAAACAACTAACATTATTCAGGATACGCTAAGAAATACCACGTCCAAAGTACGATTTCGTGGGGAGTTCTCCAAGGCTTTTGAAATAAACATAGGAGTCAGACAAGGTAATGGATTGTCACCATTACTTTTTAACTGTGCTTTGGAGAAGGTGATCCGAGAGTGTAGGAAAACAGACACCAAAGGGGTTAAATTATGATATCAACAAGATAACATCTATATAGATTGTTTGGCTTTTGCTGACGACATTGCCCTAATTACTGATACACCGGAAAATGCCAAAATACAAATTGATAATTTAATAGAACAAGCAAATAAAATAGGTCTACAAATTTCCTTCACAAAGACAGAATTTATATCCAATGTCAAAAACAGTCCTGATAAATTATGTATTCAACAAAACGAAATCAAAAGAGTGAATTCTTTCTAACATCTCGGTGAATGGATTACAATAAATAATGACGAGAATAACAGCCTAACAGTTAGAACAAAGAAAAGAAATATAGCTTTCCAGCTCACCAGGAACATTTATAAGATAAAACCATTACCTAATTCTATTAAAATTAAACATTATAATACTGTTGTGAAACCAGAGGCCTTATATGGATCTGAAACACTCAAATTAATGAATAAAGGCGAAATTAACAAAATCATGGTCATAGAAAGGATAATAATTAGAAGTATACTTGGCCCTAGAAAAGTAGGAGCAGATTACAACAGACCTAGACCAAATGTTGAAATTTATGAGCATGTAGAAAACATGCTACATACCATGCGAAAAAAAAGATTATCCTTTTTTGGACATTTACAAAGAATGAACGATGATAGATTGACAAAGAGAATTTTCAATAAAATTATGAAACTTAAGATACAGCCAGCTTGGTTTCAACAGACCTTAAAGAGGCCAATCTACAAATTGAAGACATACCTAATAGACAACTCTTTCGGAACAAAATTAAAACAGTCACCTTCAAGGAGGAACTAGAGAGAAGCAGAAAACAGCCACACAACATTAAGGAGCTCCGGCAACAACAATCTGAAAGCATGAAGCAATTTAGGGTGACCAAGAAGAAATCATATAGCAAAACTTGATGTATTGATTTAACGTGCTCTATTAAGGGCTATTCGATTAAATAATAATTACGAATATTAAAAAAAGAGTGAATTTCCAGATGTCCGTCCTAAGTGGGTGTTTCCGTCATGGATAGAATGCACTTCTATATCAAGAGGTGTGTGCTTTATTTACTTTTTTCTTAATTTTTTGTATTAGCCTTGCGTGTTTTGTCGACCAGCAACATTTCTAGAGGATAATGGTAGTCCTCAGATAAACGCTTAAAATTGCAGCTTCATAATCATATACGCATTTAATTAGGGAAGTAACGAATACCAAAAATAATATAATAAATATCATCTAAGATAATAATAATAATGTTATTGGTTTTACGTCCCTTTTAACAACTGCGGCTTTTAGAGACGCCGGGGTGCCGGAATTTTGCCCCGAAGGGGATCTTTAACGTGCCAGTAAATCTACGGACATGGCTCCCTCGCATTTCCGCACCCTCAAATGCCAGCTGACTGTGCCAGGATACGAACCTGCAACCTCGGGCCCAGCAAGCGAGAACTGGGCGGTGCTGACTATGTGGGAAATCAGGTAGAACTCTGCGTGTGGTTGCTAGTGGTTTAAGGTTCTCGTTTGAAGACACAAAACACAGGTCCGGATTGGACTCCCGCCTCCAGGCAGCTGATCTAAATGTGCATCAAATATTAGATGAAAATTGTGTACTTCTGCCCATGAAACTAAAGCTTCTCCATTAGAATCATTGGAGTTATATTTCCATTGCTCATGGTGACTGTTGAAGTCACCTGTGTAAATAACTGGATGAGGATGTAGGAGGAGGACTTCAGATGGCCACTGAACTGCGGGAGGTTTGTAGATGTTTACAACGTGCAAGTCTCCAATTTTTTTACTTCATGGATGTCATTAATGGCATTAGATGAGATTAAGTAGGCATTCTCAATAGTGTTTCGCACATACGTGGCAATCCCATAAGCTAGATGGTAAGTTGCACCAAGGAGGTCATATCCTGGTATTTTGCCTCTTGATTTGAGTTGGTATTCATCATTTGCATGTGTTCCTTGGATGGCAATTACATCAATATTATTCTCCAAACAGAGCTTAGATAAATATTGACTTTTAGATCTGCTAATACTCTCTATATTAATCTGTAGGATTCTAGTACTTGGTCCAACGTATCTACATCTTTGGTTCTTAAAAGAACCGTTGTTGATGAGAGGAGTCATAGTGATGTGATTGTGCTAGGAGATCACAAGGATTGTCTAGCAGCCAGAGTTCTTGCTTTCTTAGCACCACCCAGGGGTCACGTGTAGAGTACTTTCAGGTTAAGCCTACGGACGTGAAGCAATGGCAAGTATTTCGACTGTACGTTGCATTTTGTACGTATTTTGAACTTAACCTACATTTTGTGCGTATTTTTCAATCTATTCCTTTTGTGAGTATTTTTGATCTAAATTCCCTTTTGTGAGTATTACTGCTCTCCATTTTGTGAGTAGTTTCAATCTGAGTTCCTTTTTGTAAGTATTTTCCTTCTCTCTTAATTTTTGTTCTGGTTTCCACTTCATTGACATTTTTGCTATCACCTAAGGCCCCTTAAAACAGCAATTATCATCATCATCTAAATAAACATACCTGTCTGTATATTCCATAGGCATTACATAATTATGGAGTTGTAGTGAAAATGCTCTAATGCTCTAACTACTGTAGTACAAAATATCAACGCAGCAGCACCAACACTTACACTGGTGTCCAAAATTCATGGTGTCCACAGGCAGCAAAAGTCAGGAATAGTAAGGAAAAGTCAGGAATTTTGATTTTGGTCAGGAAAAGTCAGGAAAAAGTGTGAAGAAATGGCGTGAGTCAGGAAAAAATTGCGAAAAGTATTAGAGTCAGGAATTTTATATTAACCGTACAGTATTTTGTGTTTGATGTTACTAGTTCAACTAATCTCTGAAGATAAAAAGCAATAACTCACTGGACAATATGGTAAGTTTCCATTTTTACAGTACATCATAGTGAAAACCTCTTTTACCTATTATTTGTACGCTTTTTTGGTGTTGGCTTAGGGATGTGGCGACCCCATCACTGTAGTTTAGGTTATTAAGTACTTTGATTTATGTATTATTGCATTATAATTTACTTTATTTTGTATTTTAAATGGATAAAGAGGCGAGCGTAGGGCAGCTATGGGGATGGTGGAGGCTGCAAATGAGATATATATATATATATATATATTTGCTCAATAAACCATTTTTCTGATGTTACGATGATTTTGCAAGTCAGGAATTTTGCAGAATAATGGTCAGGAAAAGTCAGGAAAATTGACATTGAAATTCTGTGGACACCTTGAAATTAAAGCAACGAATGGAAATGTTGCAAGGTTACGTTTATTTTGCCACAAAGCAGTATAAGCAGAATTGCGGCTTGAACAGGTTCACAATCGGTTCAACCTAGCAGCGCTACTGTCGGGAAGATCGTCAAATGGGGGATGTTCGTTGCTTAGCACGCAACGTGTACTGAATGGGAAGGCGTTACAGCATAGACGGCGATGACGGTAGTTATTGTGTTCACAAGAAAGTGATATATAGGGTATATAGATGTGTAAACTTTTGAACTGGGGTCTGGTGGATGTGAAATGCGAAGAGATCGAAATTTTCTGGACACCAGTGTAAGTGTTGGTGCTGCTGCGTTGATATTGCGACCTATTGCAATAGGTAACCTTTTAATGACATCTCCCTAAAACTTGGACACAAAATTATTTTCTGAACTGACCACCCTGTTACTGTACACAGAAATTCGAAAAATCGATCCGGTTAGCTCAACTCAATTGCCAGTGTTTTGCCCCTGTGTACCATTGGGCTCGGCACTTGGTATGGTACCTCCAACCAAGACACTTTGCCAGTGCATACTGTGATACATACTGATGCCACGGGCAGTACTATGAGAGACTAGCTCCCTTTTCCAAAATGTTGCCTTACTTTTGATAATGTGTTATCACACTAATTCGGAGAAATAATTTTTCTGTATCCTTCGGGAAACAGTAATTCCATTACTGTTACTGTACTGTTTGAAACAAGACTGCCACTAATGTTGGGTGTGCTAACATTTGTAGGCTAGCGGGATAAAGGGAATCCACTGTGCCAATGCAAGCCCAGTTGTTGGCAGTCGTATCTCAAGATTTAACAATAATATGCACATATATTTTGCCAGCAGTGTAATTAGCAAAGATATCAATTTTAGCCTCATTTGACATTTCTCATTTGTGTGTTAAAATGATTTGTTTTAATTGTTTAATGTACCTTTCTTTTACAGAAGGAATGGAGAGATTGATCAGATTTTAAGCGGAAAGTAGCCCGATGTGTACGGAAAAGTCAAGAGGATGTTTGTAGGGCAGTTATATTTCAATTTGGGAAGACGTAAACATTTCAAAAATAAAAGAAAATAAAAAGTGAGTTAATTACATTTCTTTACACAATTTATTGGCATGTCTTTACCAGTGTAATAACAAGATAGTTAATTTACCTTGATTGTATGCACTTGCAATAAATTCAGTGTAAGTGGCATTGCCCTGTTATTTCACACCAAGGGAAATGTATGTTATGCCTCCACCAAGAAACGGGAAGTTTCAGTAGAATGCAAATGTGTTTGATTCTTTAAGACTGGTTTGAGGCAGCCCTCCATGTCTCCCTGTCCTGAGCTACTCATTTCACCTCTTAGATGGCTACCATACCCTACAACCAAGACAATCTGCTTCAGAATGTCAATTAACTATACATGGAACTAAAATTCTTAAAGAGATGGATAAAATCTAGATTATAATTCTTCATTTTTTTGTATCATAAAAAACTCTGGAGAGCAGTTTGAAATCTTCACACGAGCGGATTTTTGCCAAGTCTAGGGCAACAAAGGTCTTCCATATTGACAAGTAACTTTGAGGGGAGGTGGGATTGAAGCCGAGAGCGGCACCATGTTAATTGTGAAACCTGCTCTTACTGCTGCTGAAAACCACATTTCCTTTCTTAACCCTTCTAGTGTCACACGGGAGATATATTGGCCGAGGGAGCTTCAGCTAAAAGTGCCACTGAACTTTTTAGTGTTATTCCCAGCCACGCAGCGCTAACACTGTTGTAACCAAGTCAATGTGGGAATCATTTTCTCTCGGAATATATCGATGTGTTTTGGGCCGCTGCAGTCATCTCACGTGTGTTATCTTTTGAAGTTGTTTATGTTTAAAATCTTCCTCGGAGCTAATTAAGATACTAATAAAATTCAACAAAGGTGAAGTGGGTGAGAGTGAATTTTCTACTGATGACGACAATCCACCTAATGTCACAGTGCTGTATACACATACAGTAGACACTCGGCTATCCGGCCTACTTAATCCTGTGCCAATACTTTTCCAAAGCTTCAACAAGCGGGCTCCTGCTAGAACCCTATGTGGCATTTAAAAATATTTTATTCATATCTTGTACTTCTGGCACATGTGGAGCCACAATTATAAGGTACAGTATAGAGTTGTTAAAACGTATGTATTGAATACGTTATCGGAAAAAACTCATTAACAAACGGGACACAGAAGCCTTCTTTCAGCGCTCACAAACAACAATGGACACACGTAGAGAGCAGCTCTGTTGGCAATTCTGTGTTCTTTGCTGCGTCAGTTGTTTATCGGAAGTTCAAAGTGCGTATGTTCGTCAATTGTTGTTTTGTACGCTCCGTTGTACAGTACAGTATTTTAATGAAGGATTGCGGAATGGGTGATAAACGAAAAAGTACAGTTGGAGACTGGAAGGAAAATCGAGCAGAAATTGTAAAGTGGTGTGCTGCCCAAAGTAGTGGAAGTGGTATGAAAGTAAAATAAAACGTTGTTGAAAGGTAAGCATTATGGTACGGCTTAGATCGGAAGAGGGAATATAGGACTCCAGCCTATCCGCCTTGACCTTCCACCACATTAGGCCGGATAGCCGAGAATCTACTGTATATTTATAGAAATTGATCGTAATCTAAACCCAATTGATAGAATAACTCTAAACTTGGAATATTTATACACAATTCAATCAGTATTAACATGAATATCACAAAAGATACTACTGTATTTAGATTGTGTAGGCTTGCAAATGCACATTAAAATTTCTAATTTAATTTTTTTTAACAGAAATATTTTTAAATATTTTTTAAAATTTCACACCAATATCTTCGCACCCTTCTAGAGAGCCATTTTGCTCTATCTTGGTACACTTCCTGTCTTGTTATTGTTTCCCAGTTCTCTCCTCTAGTTTCCAGACCCTCCTTAATCTGGTCCAGCCATCTCTTCCTGGGTCGTCCTATTGGTCTTTTCCCTTGCACATTTCTATCCAAGTATTGCTTTGGTATGTGGGTATCCTTCATCCTCTTGACATATCCAAACTACTTGAGCCCTGCAGTTCTCAGCCTCTCTGCCATCGACAGACCCACCTGCATCTCTTCTCTGATGACCTCATTCCTAATAAAATTACACAAATAAAGCAAAATATTAATTTTTAGCATGCAATATGTTAACAAGATTTTTACCTGCTACAGAAAGAAATATCAACATTCCATCTTGAATAATATACTGTAGGTAGGAGATAATTTTTATCAAACACTTGTAATTTCACTAAACTTGGCTTGGCAATTTTAGCATAACCACTCATTAAATGCTTGGCATCAAAAGGGTTAGATTAGGATGCGAGGATTATTCGATGATGGGTAGTATTCTCATAAATACTGTATCATAGCCACCTACAACCAAGCCGCGGCCAGACCGAATTGCAACACCGTCTCGCTGGCTTCATACGTCCGACCAAGCGCCTAGGCTAACTCTTATTATTGTAATTTGATATCAGATTATTGAAAACAACTGAGGCAGTTGCGTATAGATGTTAGTTCTTTCTTCTTCTCTTCCTCATTTGGTTCCAGTGATCTGGGTCGGGGTCAGTAAAAGAAATAAGAATATTCAGGCATTAGTAACGAGAAACATCTGATTATCCTGCAGGCACACAATATGTTTGGCAAAGATATCAGGAATGCATGTACCGTACGAAATTGTTTGATCTTCTCCGCGATCACACACTGCTGAATTGGTGAAGCCCCCTACATAAGTTGGCTGCTTGAGCTTCTGACATTGCCTCAAAGACAGCAGAGTGACTTCCCCATTTCTTAATGACCCGGAGATAATATCTCTGAAGGCTTGTGCTGTGTGGTGTTAGTTTATGGAAGACTTGCTATCTTACCAAGATATTAGTGGTTTGTAAAAAGTTCTTCGTTGACTTTCACCTTTGAACAGCAGGTTATGCTGAGCTTTTGTTACGGGTACGGTCCATACCGACTCTCGGGGTGAATATAGCAACTATCGTCCTACCAAATCCTGTATCAGTGTTCATCCATAAGGCAGACACATCGTGGATGACAATGAACTGTATTCGTGATTGTGTAGCCTCCTCGACTCTAAATACCGTTCATCACATGCAGATCAGTATACATGGACTTTCTGCAATGAAAGCAGATAAACTGTATATACAGAAAAATTATGCAAGACATGTTTCATCCCATATTTGCCGAGAACGTTTACAACTTGGGCTGCAGAATATACTCACTGTAGGATGTCTAAGGAAATTTTCCGTAAGTTCTCTGTTACGAGGGAAGGCTCTCTCTCTCTCTCTCTCTCTCTCAGATGTCCTAAAATAGAACTCTTTGCATATAGCTAGACCAGTAAGAGAAGATCTTACCAAAACAGGAGAACTTGATCATATGAATTGGGCAATGTCTTTTCAACGTGCGGACATAATGTACAACTTCTGTACGACTGGAGACCTAAGCGGCTGGTATTTAGATCAAAGACAGAGTGGGCAGAAAAGTTGGATGTTCTTTATTTTCATTTCCTACAATGCTTGCCACGGTGGGTGAGTGGATAGCGTGTCGGTCTACTAACCCGAAGATTGCAGGTTCGCTCCTGGCCGTGGTAAGTGATTTTTGAAAAGCGGCAAAAATACGACACGCATGTCATACGATGTTGGCATGTCAAAGAACCCATTTGAATTCAGTAGGCCGTGTTAATAATGGCAAAATTAATCCCGGGAGTTTCCGCCAACACAAAGTTACTCATTTCTCTACTAGAAAGCGCTATAGTGTTCAAGGAGCTTAGATATCTAACCTCCTTGACTTTCATAGTGATTCAAGGAACAACGAAATTCAACATGCAAGCTACCCTCTGGGTGTCAAATTACAAAGCTTGCACCCGGCACCCGAGGCCATACGATATTATTATTATCTCCTACGATAACTGAATGCAAGAATTGTTTTCTTGTTACCAATGCAAGTATTCAAAAAGGATTGTTTTGGAATGTCAGCTACCCTGACAGGACCAGATGACAGCTGAATCCAAAGCAACTAAAATGATGATCTAGCACTCCGAGCAAATTTGGCGTGGAATAATGAGCGGAGAAGAATGGTTTGGGGGACATTCTTCATGAAGGTGGATGCAGAATGTGAACTAGAATTTGACCAATACACTCCGAACATTAATATTTGTTTCCTTCGATGTGCTGCAACCAACGTAGCCATAAAATAATGCGTTGGTGCCATACCATATTATGTACGTCCTAAAAGAACTGCAACAGAAGCCTCATTTAGCTACGATTTTGAGTTTTATACGAAGACAAATCTTATATCAATTATCTTTTCCTTCGACTAAAATAATTATTTCTATACCGTTAACATGCTGTAACTTTCCTTTAAAAAAAGGTTTAATTAATGATTGCTAAGTTGCTCATACATCTGTTTACTGGAAGGAATTATTGTAAATGATAATGAAGCTCATAGAGGAATTAAGAGTTTTAACGGAGCATATGAATGTTTGAGAGTAACTGTAGACTGAAGTATACCTATACACTAGTAAGGAGATTACATTACTGTTATTTCTGTTTTACAGATAAAAGTCAGATGAGCCTGCTCCCTGGACAAAATTTCGGGTTAAAATTTCAGAAGAAACTCTTTTTCAAACCATATGGATAATTTTATTTACAAATCCAAAATAATGTACTATTTGATAAATAAATTCATGTTTATAGTATTTTGTATTTTATTAGGACATAGGAGATACAGAGCTTTTAAGCTTTTAACTTTGTGATAACGCGCACTTATGCACCTAACTCTGTGCTACTGTGTACTGTACTTAAGCACGTAACTCTGAGCAACAGAACACTCAAGCAAGTAAAAGCGCATAAGCGCACCCAAGCTCTTAAGAAAGCGCTTAAGAGCACTTAAGTACGTAACACTCGGCTGCAGCGCACTTAACGCTGTACTACAGCGCACGCAACTATGTTCTACAGCACACTTAAACTCGTAAATCAAGGTACCCTTGAGTCAATTCCAGGAAATTAGCGACAGGTAGCAAGTCAACGACACGGACCCACGCTAAATTCGAATCAAATGGTTAAATGGAGGGTCTCACGTAGAGAACTAACTTCAAATTTGATTGGTGGAGAGGGTGTGCTGACTTGTGGAAGAAGTAAGGAAGTCACGTACGTGGACTGTGGCTATTTAAACTTGTGTCTGAATACAATCAGACATTTATTTTGACTCTCCCTTCTATGTACACCTCTTTTCGACGTATTGGTGTTCATTCTGTCATTCTGATCTGCAATAATTTTTATCTAAGTTATTGAAATGCAATCCAGTTATAGTCTTTGGTTGTGAGACCAAATGTCTCCGTTGAAGCGTGTAAGTCTGAAAGTCCAAATTACAACTCACAAGAGTTGACAAGATCTGTATAGCAAAATGGAGCATGTATTATCTTATCTGCGTATGAAGGAAGTAGTTGTCAGCAAGACTTCTTCTAATAGCTATTCATGAATTCGATAGTCAAGACTGGTACACACCACAACTTGAGAGAGGACAACGAATCATCAGGCCATGTAAGTGAGCAGCAAGATTTCCATCATCCCAGCTAATAATCACCAGCCCATGCCTCAGCCACGTTCATTGATTAGGGAAGGTAAATTATTTCTAAAGACGAAACCCTAGCTTGTTTCTTTTTTAGAATAGAATTCTTTTTTCAACAGTCATATTTTTTTTTCCATTTGATTAGATGGTTGTTGTTGTTGTTTGAGTCTTCAGTCTTTTGACTGGTTTGATGGAGCCCTCCATGCCTCCCTGTCCTAAGCTAATCGTTTCATTTCTACATAGCTATGACACCCTACATCTGAGGCAATCTAACATATTCTAACCTTGGTCTACCCCAACAGTTCTTGCCTTCGACCCTTCCTTCCATAACTTAGCTTGCTATTCCTGGGTGTCTTACTATGTGTCCTACCAACCTATCTCTTCTCTTCATTAGCAGTCGCAAGAATCATCTCTCCTCTCCCACTGGTCTTAATACCTCTTCGTTTGTAATCCTATCTACCCATTTGATCTTCATCATTCTCCTGTAACACCACATTTCAAACGCTTCAATTCTCCTCTATTCTGCTGCACCAATAGTCCAAGTTTCACTTCCATAGAGCGCCACGCTCCAGACAAAGGCCTTCAAAAATGACTTCCTAACACCTAAATCTATATTCGATGTCAACAGATTCCCTTTCTGTTGAAATGCTTTCCTTGCCTGAGCTAACTTACTTTTTATATCCTCTTTGCTTCGTCCATCACTGGTTATTTTGTTTCCTAAGTAACCGAAGTCTCCTACTTCCTTTAGTTTTTCACCTGCCAATTTGATGTCCATAGAGGATTCTGATTTATTTCGGCTGCATTCCAGTATTTCTGTTTTACATTTATTAATTTTCAACATGAATTCTTTCCTCAATACGGAATTCATACCATTCGAAAACTCATTCAAATCCTCAGGCAATGTCATCGGCAAATCTCAGAATTGAAATTATTTCTCCTCGAATCTTCACTCCCACTTTATTTTTTTTTCCAATTTCCTTCATTGCTTTTTCAATGTAAAGATTGAAAAGTATGGGTGATAAGTTGCAGCCTTGCCTTACACCTTTCTGAATATCAGCTTCTCTCTCATGTCCTTCAGCTCGAATGGCTGCTGTCTGGTTTCTGTATAGATTGTGGATCACCCTCCTATCCCTTTATTTCAATCGTTTTCAAAATGCCGAACAATTTAGTCCAATCAACATTATCATAAGCCTTTTCTAAGTCTACAAACGCCATGAACGTTCTCTTATCTTTCCTTATTCTACCTTCCAAAATCAGCATAAGACTTAGTACAGCTTCCCTTGTTCCTACATTTCTCCTAAAACTAAACTGATCTTCACCCAACTCCGTTTCTATTTGGCTTTCCATCCTCTTGTAAATTATTCTAGACAGGATCTTTGAAGCATGAGTAATCAAGCTGATTGTACGGTAATCTTCACATCTGTCAGCTCCCACTTTCATCGGTATAGGGATGATAACAATCTTCTTAAAATCAGAGGGTACCTCCAGTGGCGTACGCAGGATTTCCTTCTGGGGGGGGGGGTTCATTCATAGAAATGTCCTATAATAAAAATGATAATTCGAATATAATTCATAAAAAGCAACAACTCAGTTAAATAAACACTACCGGACCCAAGCGAGAAATCTCGCATGTTAATAAACCACCCTTCCCCGATAGGTTTATAACTAGAGAATTAATTGCAGCATGTTAGAGCTCCAGTATTTGCAAATCGCACACTTCTAACAAAAATTGATATTTATGAAATTAGAATGGAATTCGTCACTGCTGATGTCATTTGTGTGCTGAGTCCATTGATTTATCTTAGCTGTAACACTCACCAGTTATTCGATATTTTTGAAATTATACGATTTGAGCACTCATTCCTTTGACTTACTGTTTCTGAAATCCATGCAAAATGATAAAGGAAAGACCTCATAACGTTAAAACGACACGAAACAGGCGTCACAGCGTCCAAAATGTGAAGTGGACAGCAATAACGGAGCGGAGCATATTTTCCTACAGCAACAGTATCGACAAATCTCACACTTCATACATTTTTTAAAACTCTTTTTTTAAGAAATTATTGATATTTATGAAATTAGAGTGCAATTCGTCACTGCTAATGTCTATTCTCTTCCATTTGAATGCTCATTTGGCACGATCGGTCACTTGTGAGCGCCACAGGAGGGATCTATACTAATGAAAGAATATATATATATATGATGATTCTCGTTGCATGAAAACTATTTTAACTATATTTTTCAGCACTTTAAACAATATTACAAACACAATTGAAAACATAAAAGATTAATAAAAAATACAGAATAGAGTTTAGCCCTATATTGATATTGCACTAGATACAAACGGACAAAAAGAAATGTCTAAATTGTCAATCGGGCTAAACCAAAGAATCTGATTAAGTAGATATTTGCCCTGGAATTTGTTGAAGGACTTAGACAAGTCTACTTCAATCGTATATCAAGCCTTCTAGGTTTGACAGACAAGTCATTCAGTACTTCCTCAATTGCAACATCAACAGTATCATGAATGAACATCAAAGCTAATCCATTAAGGCGTTCTTCACTAGTTGAATTCCTTAAATAGTTCTTCAAGAATTTTAAGGACGAAAACGACCTTTCACACGAGCAGGTTTTGACAGGTAAGGTAGCCATGATGACAAGCAGGTTATACACAACTGGAAACATGTTCTTATTGAATATTGACAAAGCATCTCTAGCACTCTTGGGCTTCTGTTCAATAGATTTCAGAGTTTGTTTCCAGAGAAGTAGCTCGCCTCTAATATTCAGGGGAAGTCCATAAAATTCGGCTACATTTTCTACTTCAGCTATGCTTTGGTTGGATAGTTCGTCTTCAGTTGTGGTAACTAGCGTTTGCAATGGCTGAAGAGTTTATTTATGGGAGACAAATTTATCATCAAGTGATCAAATAGTTTCTTCAGGAAATGGGATGAAAATAACCCGCCTATAATATTCTTCCGTATCGTTAGATGAAGCTTTGTTCCTCATCGTTTGTCGAACAACAGTTCGAGGCTGAACTACAGGCACTCCAAATTCTTTGCAGAACTCTAAAACCGAATTATATGCACACAAAAACCTTACGTCTGCATCTGCCCTCATTTCTTCAAGAGACCTCTTTAACATTCATGGAGGCGTTGATTGCTTGACTGAGATCCAAATTTTCAGTTTGAAGGTATTTGCTGAGAGGAAGTGTGATTTGAAATGCTTCATGAATGACAAATACACTTATCAAGAACTCAAATTTGCTGACAGCGCACAGAAGAAGTTGCGCATCTGTAGCTGCCTTCTTATCAACCCATGCTGCTATTTTTTATAATGCCAACAATAACGGTTTCAGAAGTTCAATGAATGAACGAACAGACTCGTGCTTTTCAATCCATCTCGTTGCACATAACTTCTTGAGTTGACTCACTCGGGGTTTCTCTTCCATACTTTCAACTTCATTTGTCAACACAGCCTGCCTCTTTGGTGAAGTACTAAAAAAGGCATAAGCTCTTTCAATTGTACCCATACAGTTCCTAATCTCTGCAACACTACACCCTTCAGAAATGGCCAGGTTTAAACAGTGAGCACTACAGTGAACATACTGGGCTTTGGGAAACTGTTTTCGTACAATGGCCTGAGCACCTCTGTAGGATCCACTCATGGCACTAGCTCCATCATAACCTTGGCCTACGAGATATTCTGCATCCAGTCCCACACTTTTCAAACCAGACAATATGCTATTCGCAAGGCCTAACCCAGAAGCATCATTGATAGCAATCAATTGCAGAAACTCCTCATGTACGGAATTATCTTGAACGAAACGGAAACATAGTGACATTTGCTGCACACCGCTGATGTCTGTGGTCTCGTCAGCAAGAACAGAAAAGTATTTAGCTTTTTTCACCTGATCGACTAACCTTTTCAATATAATGTCATTCAAAGATGAAATAATTTCATACTGAATCCGTGGGCTCACGTAAGTTGCATTTAAGGATGCTGTCATCAAATGTTCCTTTAGTATTGTATCACCAGCTTCTCAAATATAAAGGGACAGGAATTCAACCTGATCAATACAAAACTTTTCAGTCAAGGGGCTATATTATACCCATTTGGTTGGTACATGTTTCGAAGCCTTCCATGGCCCCTTCATCAGCCATACCCATAAACATATTGTCAGTACAATCTTGGAATAACATTGAAAAGGTTAAAACTAACATGAGAAAACTTGATGAAAATGAGACATAAAAAACCATGAGGACAGTTGTGGTACAAATACATTGAGTAAAACTTATCCTAAGAAAACCTTACGAATATTACAAACAAATGAGTGATTGTACGAATACTATCAAAGCAAGCCAAGCTAACGATGCTAGGAAAGCTAGATTTTCATATAAAGATCTTAGAGTCAAATTGTCAAGTATTATCAAGGATATTGATTTTTTGAAAAGGTGTAGAGATAACGACCAAATCCCGCAGCACATGAAAACTTATCAAAAGAGAGGCCCCCTTAACCAGTATGAAAATAGAACGCAAAAAATTATAAACAAGCACATCTTTCAAAGAGAGATTAAGTTTCTCTACATCAAAAAGAACCACATTAACTTCAAACTATACCTCACTCACTTGAAGGCAGCCAATTTATCCTGCAAAGAAGATTGGGACAAATTCATTCCATGGGTGGACAATATTGTCCATGCTAAGTTAGCCAGGAAAATAAATACCTTAGACAATAAATTCAAAACTTTGTTTAACAAACTCAGGACCGCATAAGTTTCAAGATCCGGTTAAAAATTTAACTTACGTCCAATTTGACGATTCTGAAATGAATAATCTCAGTAAAGGCCCTAAACACAATTGGAACACTAACATGAACAGTAGTTCCCTTACTACTTTAGTAGCTGAAACCGAAGCAGCAGTCCTCCTACTTCCCATAGATGAACAAAGTGCAGCTAGGCACGAGGCAAACAAGCAAACGCATACGGGATTTTGTTTAAACGATTCGCACCGTCACTCACTTGTCGAATCTACTTGTGCGCCACCCATTGAAAAACGGATGTACTAATTCATGAACCTTCGCAGGACTGTACTCAGCTATCCAAAGTTTTATCACACTCGGATGAATGGTATATGATCGCATACGGGACTTTATTGAAACGAGTCACGCGCTGTCGCTTATTAGTTAAATCTACCCGTTTGCTACCAATTGTAAAATGAATTCACTAAATCAGAAATCTTCCCTGGAGTGTACACAACAACTCACCAAAGTTTCATCGCTATCGGACAAATGGTATATGAACGCATACGGGACTTTGTTGAAACAATTCTCGCGTCGTCGCTCATTGGTTGAATCTACTCGTACGCTACCTATTGTTAAGTGGATTTACTAAGCCAGAAACCTTCCCTGAGTGTATACAACATCTCACCCAAGTTTCATCGCATTGGGGTGAATGGTATATGAACGCACGTGGGACTTTGTTGAAACAAACGCACGCAATTTTGTGAAGTTACTCGCGCGCCATTTATTGTTAATTGGATCTACTATGCCTATAACTTTTCCTGGCGTAGGCACAACAACTCACCGACATTTGATTGCAGTCGGATGAATTGTATATGAACGCATCACCAACACTCATTTGTTAAAACTACTGGTGCGCTATCTATTGTTAATTGGATTAACTATGCCTATAACCATCCCGGAAGTGTGCCAAACAACCCACCAATTTTGGTCGCAATCGGATAAATTGTAGGCTATATGAACGCATCGGCAACACACATTTGTTTAAAATACTCGCGCGCTGTCCATTGTAAATTGGATTGACTATGCCTATAATGATTTCGGAAGTGTACACAACATCTCAGCCAAGTTTCATCACTATCAGACGAATAGTATATGAACGCATACGGGACTTTGTTGAAACGCTTCGCGCGACGTCGCTCATTTGTTGAACCTACTCGAGCGCTACCCACTATAACATGGATTTACTAAGTCAGAAACCTTGCCTGTAGTGTACACAACCTCTCAGCCAAGTTTCATCGCTATCGGACGAATGGTATGTGAACGCATACTGGTCTTTGTTGAAACCCTTCGCCCGTCGTCGCTCATTTGTTGAATCAACTTGTGCGATACCTATTGTTAAGTGGATTTACTAAGCCAGAAACCTTCCCTGTAGTGTACACAACATCTCACTCAAGTTTCATCGCTATCAGACGAATGGTATATGAACGTTTACGGGACTTTGTTGAAACGCTTCGCGAATCGTCACTCATTTGTTGAATTCACACGTGCGCTACCAATTATAACATGGATTTACTAAGCCAGAAACCTTGCCTGTAGTGTACACAACCTCTCACCCAAGTTTCAACGCAATGGGATGAATGGTATATGAACACAAGTGGGACTTTCTTGAAACAACGCACGCCATTTTTTGAAGCAACTCGCGCGCCATCTATTGTAAATAGGATTTACTACTCCTATTACTTTTCCGGGACTGTGCACAACAACTCACCAAAATTTGATCGAAATCGGACGAATTGTATATGAACGCATCGCCATTACGCATTTGTTTAAACTTCTCGCGCGCTACCTATTGTGAAATGGATTAACTATGCCCATGATCATCCCGGAAGTGTTTACAACAACTCACCAAAATTTGATCGCAATCGGATGAATGGTTTATGAACGCATAAAAGACAAACTCACAGACATTCCTTTATATATATATATATATATATATATATATATATATATAAAAGATAACATGAAGATTATTGTGTAGGTGTTTTATTCAAACTTCAATCACATGATTAGGACACAAGAAATAAAAGCGGGATTTAAATATTTAGCTTAGCCGCCATCTTGTGCTTATGAAAATAATTTAAATGAATTAGATGCCAGTCGATTAAAACTGGTATTAAGTATATACCGTATCAAGTTTCACTGCGCTCGGATGGTTAAAACGCAAGAAACGTCCATTCGAATATTTAAATTTGGCGTCGCCGCCATGTTGGATTTGTGCTCGCCAGGTTATTGAACGTCCCATAGATGTACTTATGCTTATAGTCTCTATACACGTACAAAATTTCAGTTTGATTGCTGTAGTAGATTAATAGATATTGGGAACCGTCTAAATATTTCGGATGGTCGCCATGTTGGATTTTAATATATGTAAGCCATAGAGTTAGGTACTATTAGATGATGATTATTGTGTACGTTCATTATGTAAACGTTGATTTCGATCGCATTATTAGAACACAAGAAATAAAAACTTACTTTTCGAAATTTGCACAGCCGCCATCTGGATGTTACGTAAACTATTGAACTAAATTAGATACCAGTACATTACAATGTGTATAAACATTTCCTGTATGAAGTTTAATTGCGTGAGGATCATTAAATATGGAGAAAAGTCTATTTAAAACTTTCAACTTCGCTTGGCCGCCATGCTCGTTTTGTAGTTAACCGGTTTTTGAAGGTCTCATAGATGAACTTCCAGTAGTGCCCATTATCTGCGTACAAAATTTCATGGTGATACCGTTAATAGTTTCAGAGATACAGAATGACGGTGAAATATTTCGCACAGCCGCCATCTTGAGGTTATGTAAACAATTGAACGAAGTCAGATGTCGGTGCATTACAATGAGTATAAACTTATACTGTACCAAGTTTCATTGCATTTAGTTGGTTAAATCGCGAGAAACGTCTATTTAAAAGTCGCATCTTCGCTTGGCCGCCATGTTGGTTTTGTAATTATCAGGTTTTCAAAAGTCACATAGGTGAATTTCTAGTAGTTCCCTTTATCACCGTACAAAATTCCAGGGTGATATCGGTAATAGTTTTGGAGATATTGAATGCTGGTGAAATATTTCACACAGCCGCCGTGTTGGAAGGGTCAGAGGTAATAAAATTTGAAGGGCACGGTCGGGGTCGCGCGGAATAGTGCTATCGCTCCAGTATTTAGAAGTTATTAGGGGGGCACATAAAAATCCATCACGCACACACAGACAGACACACACACATGGATAAAAGGTGATATCATAAGCCTATTCTTTCATAAATGAAAATAGGCTAAAAACCAATATGTTCAATTAAAGATATAAAAAGGGGATTGATGATTTTGCCCACAAAGCTTATTCACATGCAACATTTTTAGTTTGCATGCATAAAACAGAAAGGATTCAATTCCTTAGAATGTTTTCCACTTACTCATTTAGATGATTTCTGCTTGCATCATTCTCTTCATTCCGGGCTTCTTCTCTTGTATCCTAGTAACAAGAATGAATTATTAATATATTTTGTTATCATCTTACACATCTACTTAATTGATAATAAATTATGAAACATTACAACACAGCTCAACCAAAGATAAGCTCCACAACTGACTGAGATTACTTTCTTAATCTCCATTATATATTACTGCAATATGCAAGTCTTCCCCCCTTGTGAAACTTATCAAAGCCATCACTCCTTTATACGTTTAGTAAATATATGGATGATAGAAAATATGTAACACAGTGCTCTAAAGAAATAGGATAAAGGACTGAAGTAAGAACATTTATTTTACAAATTATAGAAGTAAGAGTATAGGGGGAGTTCATATTACTAGTCCAAGCTTTTGATCCATTTAAACCACAGGACTTAATACTTGCACATGTCACTAAAAAGTGACCTGGCCCTCAATAGTTGTACCAGCTCAGCTTCTGAGAATGAACACATATATCACTCACATCAAATATACAATATTCTACAAGAAATTTACACAAAGCACTGCACAATTTTTGATTAAGGCTATTAAACTTTCAGAAAAGTTAGGGTAAGTAAAATTAAGTCCTATGGAGTGAGTGTAATGTAGACAACGTACCATCACATTGCCACTACATAATTCTTTTAACTACAAGCGGTAGGCTACAGTATTCTCATTATATATCAACAGCAGTTATTGAAGCGATTGGGGGTAGAAAGAAGGATCTATTTACTAAAAACCAGCACCTTTCCATTTATCCAGGCTGCCAACAAAGGTGAAATGTAATGTTACAAGCCAACATAAATCACCATGTGTTCTCTTCTTAAGTCTGGCCTAGATTGTTTTCAAACCTCCTCGTTGGATTTATTCGGAAGACTTTCTTGTTTTTGTAAGTAATCATATCTAGCCACCTGGAACTGCCATACAGTACATGATATGCCACAGACTTACTCATGCACGTTAAAATATTTCGTTCCTTGCAAAACTTCAATAGATTGAAGGACATGAGCCTGTGTTTATTTCTTCCTTCAACATCGCCATAAGAGATTACCATCCAAAATCAGGCAGAAGCAATTCTCACAGTGGTGACATTTTAAAAGCTTTAACCCACTCATACCAAGAGAAGGCTATTGCGTTTGTTTCAAAAGCTTTCATGAATGTAGTCTTATAGGGAATCATTAAAACAAATGCTTTCAACAATGCATTTCTCTATCATGTATATTTTTAACCCTCCTTCAGTAATTTAGATACACAACCTTGATATTTCACATTGAATCCTTGATTCATTTTGCATGCCATAGTGCTGGGCTCATTTTAAATACCCTACCAAATTTTAACTCCATGCCATGTCATCAGGCTACTTCCAACCTAGAGGCAAGTGCGTATAAACTCCACCATCGGCCATCTTGAAAATGGTTTACCATAGTTTCTCTCTTTAAATTCCAGGTAAATGCTCGGGTGGTACATCGTCATAGACCGTAGACAATTCCAACTACTCACCATATTTCACTCTGATTAAACAGTACATAGAAATTGCATGAACATATGAGCACACTTACAAACATCACATATGGCGGATGATGAGAAATACAGTGTTTGCGCACAATAAGAGTGCAACTGAAACACAACGAAGGCAAGCTTGAAAGACTTAGAATGCCATATTGTGCTCCTACCCAATCTCTCTTTCATGTCTGGCACACAACTCCTAGCTTGAAGCGAAAGATCAATGTCCTGTGTTTGGCCATAGTTAACTCAACTTCTAATACAACATTCAGCGAGAACGTCTAGTCGTTGGCGACTAGCTATAAACAAAGGCTAAGAGTTATTGCATACCCACCCTCCATGTGTATTTATGTAATCACACTTAGTTTCACCATTTGTTTCTTCAACATTCTCTCACTCTTATCTGCAAGTATTTTGTTACCTTCATGCTTATAGCCAAGTGCAGGATTGAGAGGGAGGGTGGTCACTGCCATTCCTGCAATGGCCTGAGTTATGTGACAACCCAAGGAAGGAAGACACATTAAGCCGATTGTAGATCATCTCCCATCTACTTCATTCACGGCGGGATCACGTACCATTCCTCTGACAGAATACAGTAATTAGTTGAGATCTCTGATCATTTGGTATACCTAGACCAGTAAAATACTCGACCTTCATCACACAATAAACTAATAAAATGTGACTGTGCTAAGGCTTGATCTATGAGAATTAAGCTCTATCCTCCATAGATCAATGGAATATATAGAGTCCCAGCATCGGTCACACATCCTAACTCATCGCCTTCCATCGACACGGCTTGCGCCTCCAGTACAATATAGAGCGTCCACTTGCCATCAGTACGGCCTGAATAGCATTAGTCAGAAGAAACAAGTCCTCCATAAGATACAAGTAGTAACTTACCACTTCACCACTCCCTGAAGATGGTGTTTCTGTTTTGACGCATTGAATAATTTCGGGTATGGACATTTCTTCAATTTTAATATCCCCACAGAGATCAGCATCATCCTGCAAAGAAATTACTTGCTTCACAAACATGATCCTTTGCATAAGTAATAGAAAGTTATTAGTCTTAGAAACGTCAATACGAATCATCATGACGAGCCTTTCAGCTGGGAACAAACATGATTAGAATGCGTCTGTAAATATGTAATTGGGCACATATATGTGTTTACCGACAGGAAAACAATCCTTACAAATGCAAAAATAAACAAACAGTTCCGTGAAGAACTATACAGCCTATTTTCATATATCCTACTTACGTTAATTGCGTCTATCAACATACAAAATTTCAGTTTGATTGCTGTAATAGACTCGTAGATATTGATAACCGACTAAATATTGCGGATGGTCGCCATGTTGGATTTTTATATGTGTAGGGTTTAGAGTAATGTACTGTTACATGAAGATTATTGTGTACATGCAGTGTTCAAACTTCTATCGCATTATTAGAACACAAGAAGTAAAAACGAGATTTAAAAATTTCGCATAGCCGCCATCTTGAGGTTATGTAAATAATTGAACTAAATTAGATACCAATGCATTACAAATTGCATAGTCATTTACTGTACCATGTTTCATTGCGTTTGTATTATTAAATCGCGAGAAAAGTCTATTTAAAACGTTCAAATTCCCTAGGCCGCCATGTTCGTTTTGTAGTTAACCGGGTTTTGAAAGCCTCATAGATGAACTTCCAGCAGTACTCTTTATCTCCGTACAAAATTTCAGGGTAATACCAGTAATAGTTTCAGAGATATAGAATGCCGGTGAAATATTTCGCACAGCCGCCATCTTAAGGTTATATAAACAATTGAACGAAGTTAGATATCGGTGCATTAGAATGTGTATAATCATATACTGTACCAAGTTTCATTGATGTTGGTTGGTTAAATTGCGAGAAACGTCTATTTAAAACTCGCAACTTCGCTATGCTGCCATGTTGATTTTGTTGATACCAGTTTTTCAAAAGTGAACTTCTAGTTGTTCCCTTTATCACCGTACAAAATTCCAGGGTGATATAGGTAATATTTTCGGAGATATAGAATGCTGGTGAAATATTTCGCGCTGCCGCCACCTTGGATTGGTGAGACATAACAAAATTAGAAGTGCACGGTCGGGGTCGTCCGGTATAGTGCTATGAATTAACCGATTTTCATTGAAGTCGCTCCAGCTGTTTAGAAGTTATTGGGGGGGGGGGGGCACACACGAATCAATCTCACACACGCACACACAGACAGACACACGGACAAAAGGTGATTTCATAAGCCAATTTTTTCATACATGAATAGGCTAAAAATTGCTTCTAATTTTCTACTATAGAGCTTCCACGAGTTAAAATGGCACCAAAGCATGTGCATAGAGAACTCAACATGAGTGAATAAATAAATACAAGATACACTTGTTCACACAACATGTAATTTATTAATCCAAGAATTAAAGGCTGAGCTAAATTCCAACCATTTTACATATAGTTTATTTCCTTTTTGTTTCAACACTTTCTCCACAAGGTAATGTTTAGGAAACGCTGTCTTTTGAAGTTCTTGAAGATAAAACCTGCCTTTTATGGGTTGATGGTTGAGGTCCTCGAGTAAATAGGTGACTGGACTGTTCAGGTTGACTTGACGAATTCGAAATAGTTCAGTCCCCCAATTTGGTGTGTAGCACTTGTCGAAGACGGACTTGAATTTGCTCACACGAACGTGGTCCCCAATGTTAAGGCGATGACGTTTAGGGTCTGCTGTTTTTATGGGGTTAAACAGTTTATCCAATCGCTGAATATTTTTGGTCACGAGGCGTGGCTTGGTCCCAATGGTTCTGTGTTTGGTGTCATTGTAACGTAACACTAGCTCAGGTAACAAGTCCAAACTGCGATAAGTGCCCTGAGCGGTAAACGCTTACCACATATGGGTTTTCAATGTTTGGTTGAACCGCTCGACCACGCTGGCTTTGAGATTGCTGTACGTGGTGTAATGGTGAATATCCTTAGATTTGAGAAAACTGGAGAAATCCTTGTTGAAAAATTCTTTCCCCTGATCAGTTTGTAGCAGCTGAGGTTGACGTTTGGATTGTTGAATAATATGTTGAAAGGCCTTGGTAACTAGTGGACCAGACTTGCGACGCACAGGTTCAACAAACGCCATTTTGGAATAAACATCAATGACCGTCAACGTATAGCGTACACCCTTGTTAACGCTAGCATAGGGAATCATTTCAACCAAGTCTGCTTGCCAAAGTTCATCCACACCCTGTGACATCACCTTGAGTCGCTGATAATGACGTCTAGCTGGACGATGCAACTCGTGAGCAATACCCATTTTAATGGGTGAGGGCTTAAACAATAATTTTGGCATTTCGAAGTTCTTCCTCGATTTCTTGAATTTCCCAATCGTGACCAGTATGGCCGGCTTGACGTGAAGCATGCAACAGCTGTAGTCGCTGGACGAGTTTATTTGGATTGTGCCAGTAGGTAACATCCACAAGGGGTTTTAATGGTTTAAATGTCACTCCTGAAGCGGACACTTTACGACGACCACTTTGACTAGTGGGGAACATTTTTGCAATGATGGTTTTATATTTTTGAGATATATTGGCATTCACTTGTTGAGTGGGATCATATTGTCTTTTGTGAGCATGGGTGTCCAATAAAATGGATTTATATTTACTAAGGTCCTCTGGCGTATAATCTTGAGATGAAGGAGTCCGAGAGAACAGTAGCTTTAACAGTCCTGGTGTTAATTTATAGTTGATCTTTTTAATGACAGCTTTAGTACGACTAAATTTAATCGATGAATCACCAATTTTAAAACTATCATCCTCATAGCGAACGCCATATGTGGTATCTGTGTTTCCAATAAATAGATTGGTGAAATAGGGTTCCAGTGTTGATCCATAATATTTTATTAAAATGTTTTTCAGTTGAGCTTTATGTTGAGGAGTGGCCAAGAGTTGTGAAAATGGAGACGATCTGGAAGGGCAAGGTGTTTCGACCATGGCCAAGGATTTCTTTTTTCTTAAAAACTCTGCAAGGGGTGATGCCTTTTTTTGAGGCGTAAACACTTGTTCCTCATTATCCTCAACTTCGCTAACACTAGTTAAATCTTCCTCTTCCTCTTTCTCTTCCTCTTCCTCAGGGTCCTCATGGTGCGTCTGAGTGGCTTGTGAAACGGTAGGTAGCGTTTCAGATGGCTTGAAAAAGGGTTTCAACATGGCTTTTAGCGGAGGTGCTAAATGTTGTTGAATAAACAAAGCATGATCCGCCATCGATCGTTTCAATTCACGAAACTTTTGGCGAATAGTATTTTTTGCTCTAATAACATGCTTTTTCAATTGATTCTCTGCTAACGCCATGATGTCGTGACAAATGACTTGAGAGGGAATGATACAGTTCCTTAAATAGCAATAAAATGATCAAACCCTAAGCGATACCGCCCTTGGTTGAGTTCACTTTGTTTGTCAATCACTAAACAGGCATGACGTTGTGTGTTCCAGCACTTGCCACACAATTCTGTAAACATTTGAAAGGTCATATCCGGATTCACATGTTCATTATAAATGTAACGACTGTTCCTCTCGTCCTGGCGAAATAAAACAATGACATTGGCATTGCCACGAATCAACTGTTTGGACATTTTAGAATACTTTTGTCCAAGATAGAAGCAATCGATATGTTTGTGTCGACCCATGCTGAAATAGCTTTGAATGATAACTTGTCGTTCAGTGGATACATCATCGAAAATCATGAGTGAATCAGGCTTTACCTCATCCGGTGAAATAACATTTTCTTGCGTGGAAAATGTAAAATACCCCATATTCTCATTTTGTAATCCAGACATGACTTGATCCAGAAACACGTAGAGGGGTTGGTAGAGAGATTTTGCGAAAATATAAATATTTTGAAAACACAGACCATTGGGCGCTGTAATAAGTGTCAGCAAAAGATTGGTCTTTCCACAGCCAGAAGGTCCCACAATGATGCAGCGAATGGAAGACGTAAACAGTGAACCATGACATTGTTCACGTGATGTAGGGCAGAGATTGGAAACCATGTCCCTCAAGGGGAATGACTCTTGCTGCTTAATTATCTTCATTTCAACTAAGGCTTAGAGAGGCTAGCAGGCTGTCTATATACATCGCACCGAGCCTTGTCATAGAAACAGTAGACTCGTACTACAGGTTGACGATGGATGTCTTTGGACGTGCGTTGATGGTCAAGGCTAGGTCTGTTCCCATACATGATCCTAAACAAGAAACAGATCCTGCTAATAAACACTATGTGGATAGGTCTGTAGTGCCACGCACAAAACAGGGAGATTATGACTTTAAAGGAAAGCGGTTAACCCATGTAAAACATCCTCAGGTGTCTACAGACGTTACTACAAAAAATATGTGGATAACAAGGTGTATGCCTTTTATGATAAAGTTCCTCAGCTTAGAGTGGATGGCTATAGCGCTAATCATCACCGCATTATTCACGTGGAAGACCCACAAGAAGATGATGATGTCTGTACCAAGCGATACGTGACCTATGAAATGAAAAGGCTTTATAAATTTACCCCATCTGTATTTTTAGTGTATCTGACAAATGTAAAACCTGTGAATGAGAGAAAACATATACCGCTAGTTCATGATCAGCACTTTACCTATGTGCTTGCTTCGGGTTTAAGCCACTATCGATTACACTATGATGGAACCATTCACATCAAATACGCCATACCTGATGAGAACCATTTAGAAATAGAGATAAATGGTCCTAGTATGTTGGTCCATAACCATGAAATGGTCAATGCAGGAGACGAATTATCCTTTCATCTCATGTTGATATGGGATGAAAAGCAAGCTGGAAAAACCATAAATGATTTCCCACTTTATGTAGAATTGGAATATACAACCATGAAATAACAATCTGACGTTAGTTGTGACTTAAACTTTCTTGTGAAAGGTTGTTGGTGATTATCATCATGGTGAAACAAAGATATGTGGTGAGAAAGACTAAAAATATGACCCTGTCCTTGGCAAAGCCTGGGCTTAAGACATTCGTGGACAAGCCCTTGCGAAAGAAAAAAGAAAATATAATGTCTTGACCATAAGGAAAGCTCTTCGAGTAGCACAAAGACATGTTATTCCAAAACGTCAACGACAGAGTTCAAAACAAGGGCGAGTGATTCCCGTCCCCAAACGAGCGGGATTTTTACCTGCATTATTCGCTGGTCTGGCTGCTCTAGGTCCAATTTTAGGTGGCGCTAGTGCAGTGGCAAAAACTATTAAAGCCGTAAAACAGGGCAAGCAACAACTCAAAGAAAGTCAGCGACACAATGAAACAATGGAGGCCATTGCTATGGGGGCTAGAAATGTCAATTTGAAGCTAGCCTTTTATCAACAAGGATTTGGAATTTCAAATTTTCGAAATAAAATAAAAACATTTTTAACCTCAGCCATAGCAAGACATGCCCTGACGCATCAACAAGTGGAAAGCTATGCTAAACAACTGAAGCTTTCTCATTTTCGAGGTGTGTTTATGCGAAACCAATTACCCTCACAACCTTGGAAACATGAATGTGCTGTTGTCAATTTGGATGATCACCGAGGACCTGGAACACATTATGTAGCTTATGTCAAAGAGGGATCCACTGTATGGTACTTTGACAGTTTTGGAAATTTGCCCCCGCCCATGGAACTAGTGGTCTATTTTGGAAACAGGATCAAGATATATTATAATGTGAAACGTGGGCAAACGTTTAACAGCCAACAGTGTGGACGTTTGTGTTTTTTTATATATAAGACGCAACATAAGCAAAAACGTCAACAGTATATCGGTGGAAAGTAAGACGTTTACACTGCATGGACGTGGACCTGAAGTGAGCCTAGACTTTTACCCACCTATCGAATTGAGTGAAAAACCATGTGGTTTAGGACTTGTTTCTCTTGAAACGTACAATCGAATATACAACATACGTGAAAATGTGAACAAGTTTTACTATGATGATTCTGTGCTCACCCTGAACTCTGGTGGATACACGATTGATGACATTTATGAACACATTTATGTGGTGTTGATCAATGAATATGGTTTAAAGTCATTTCTCGATGGAACGCGCAAGTTTGAACTTGTAGAAAATACCAACACTCATCGATGCAGTATTTTTTCTACATTCAAAATTGACTTTAAAACACACCCCGATTCCATTGGTCCATTACTAGGATTTAAACCACGCGTGTTGGAGCCCAACAAAAACATGAATCAGACCATGAAGTGAAATTCATTGAGGACCATCATGTGTCGGTGACGTGTAATATTATTAGTCAAGTGTACACCAATCAAGAACCGTCGCATTCGCTTTATGACTTTATTGTAACATCGCCCAATGGCTATATTATTCGTGAAAACCCTCCAGTGGTGCTTTTTCATTCTGTGGCTGCCGATGGTATTAGTAATATAACATTAAGGCTGATCAATAGAGATCAATAACTCATTGATCTAGATTCTACCACACCAGTGACTTACAAGTTGGTACTAAAACCACTATGAAGTTTGTATATAAAGCAACAGCACCGTTTAGGAATGGTGTTAGTTGTTTACCACGTGAATACACGTTAACATCTCAGAACAAGCAGATTTTACAGCATTTGGGTTACCACGTCAACCCCCGCGATGAATTCTATCCTAGAGGTAGCGAACCACATCGAGGAGCAACCAGGAGTGGTAAGAATTGATCTCCATTCTTATCAAGCTCAAACACCTGGACTCAATAACAATGATGAAATTCAATTTGTTATCAACAACCAAGATATTTACACTCTACCGCATGAAAGTGTTATTCAGATTGAAGGTCGGCTCACCAAAGCCGATGGCTCTACACTCACCACATCCAAGTTAGCCAACCATGCTATCGCCTTCCTGTTTTCTGAAGTGCGTTATGTGATTAACGATATCGTGGAGGATAGCACTCGAAATGTGGGTATTTCCAGTGCCATGAAACTATATCCCTCTTATAGTGAGGAAGAAGCTAAAACACTTTGCATGGCGGGTTGGTGCCCTGACTCGACCGATGACTGGAAGGTACACACCGATGACACCTTTACTGGATATTTACCTCTTAAACTGATTTTAGGCTTTGCTGAAGATCACCAGCGCATTGTGGTCAACGCAAGGAAAGTGCTTTATCTGGTGAGAGACAGGAGTGATAATAATGCACTCAAGGGAGTCGAGTGCAACGCTTGCTATGGAAAGTGCCTCATGTGACCCTTAACGATAGCAAAAAACTGGACATACTCAAAATGGTAAAGAGAGATATACCTCTACCCATGGAATTTAGATCTGGGCACTCCATGAGTACCCGTTATTGCCTACCACCAACACACATAGTTGGTCTATAAAAAGAGCCCGCTATACAGAGAGACCTCTCTACATGATTGTGGGTTTTCAAACAAATCACAAGTATCAACAAACCAAAGATGCCACGCAATTTGATCACCTGCAATTGAGAAATGCACGTCTTTTCCTCAACGGTGCTGTGCTTCCCTATGAAGGGCTGGATTGAGATTTTTCAAAAAATAAGTTTGGCCCCCTGTACGACTTGTTTTCTAAATTTAGATGGTCGTATTATCAAAAAGAGAATTGTCCAATGTTGTCACCTCAAGCTTTTAAGACAAGGGCACCACTGATTGTCTTTGACTGTTCCTACTTGGAAGAGTCTGTCAAACCATCCAATATTGACATCCGACTAGATTTTGAAACGCATGACAATGTTCCAGCCAATACCACGGCCTACTGTTTGATTATTCATCACAAACAAGTCAACTATTATCCACTGTCCAACCAAGTGACAAGTGTATAAATAGCAGGTCAACACACATCAAACCGCTCAGTCAAGTCTTGCTTTCAAGCCTCAAGAGAAGTTACATCCATGAATTTAAAATCTGAGGAACAACGTTTCAAGACCTTTGCGACGTGGCCGGTGCCTTTTATAAACCCTCAAGATTTAGCAGCCGCTGGATTCTACTATTTAAAAAGAAGAGATGAAGTGAAATGTGTGTTTTGTCCCATCATCTTAGACCAATGGCAAGAAAGTGATGAACCCATGCAGGAACATCAGCGTTGGTCACCTGCCTGCCCCTACCTATGCAGAATGGAGGTGGGTAATATACCCTGTCATTCAAGTTACCCCTCACTCGTGCCTCTAAGTGATGAAAAAAGTTATGATACGTGTGGACTTTATGGTGTCAACAGTGTTTCAGTGAGCAGCTCACAGTCAAAAACATCCAGTTTAGAGACATTGGGATATCATCGGTGTTATGGACACTATAAACACAAAATACTTTTTTGTTGTATGAGATGGTACCGCCTCTACCCTAGAATGAAAAAGGAATGTAAAACTTGTTATGCTAATAAAATAATGAAATAAAAAAATTGGTTATTGTTGTTATATTATTATTTCTTATGCCCCCTGTCATATCCTAAACTCTATAGTGACTACTCGATGTTTTTATTTTCTTTTACTAGAATGGTATGTAAGTAAATGACATGGGTACACCTTACTGAACAATTGTCAGTCTGTGGTCAGTTGGACTTGATCCAGACAAGAGTGAACATGTTGCATACACTGATTGTCGACTGCCAAGGGTTTAAAATTGGAGATAACAAATTTATATTTAAAGAAGTGGCCATTATTGATTGTTCCACTTTTTGGATATCGCAAGCTACCCATTTGGTGTTTAAACCACCTTATGCGTTTGATTTGTTGTGTGATAAAGACCGTAAACAAACCCAGTGGATTGAAACTCATATGCAACTAGACTGGAAGCAAGGAACCATTTCATATAAGCACCTGGACGTGGTCATGAAAGCCCACTTGTCTTCTGCCCATGTAGTATTTGTGAAAGTTAGTGAAAAATGCCAATGGCTACAACCATTTTTAGCGTCTTACAGTCAATGTATCGATTTAATGAACATGGGCTGTCCCTCGCTGCAAACACTCATGGACCGCTGCCCCTGTGACAATATTACCCATAAAGCCCTGGCACAGGTGTGGCAATTGTTTCATTGGCTAACCACCAATGCCTGCTGGGAGTTGTTAAATAAAATTAAAACTGAAGGTTTACCTGTGAATGCCACCAGTGAGATTTCTACAAGCGACGTGTAAACATCAACGTGATACCATGGATAAAGGGGATGCTACCGATAAAGCGATTGGAAAGTTCTTCGTGTGCAAAAAAAAACTAGACAGTTTTACTAAAGAAGAATTATTGGCTCTTCCAAAATCATTCATTTATTACGTCGCAGCAAATGCAGTGAAAGAAATCTGGCAACATGTACCAAAATCATGGACTCAAGACCCTGTGTTAAGTGAATTGCAACCATGTACGGATTATGATCACCATAAGCAAGTGGCTATGGCAAAAATACCCTCTATGCGACAGTGTGCTACTTGCCAGCTGGTCAAACTGTATCACGGTCATAAAAGTCAGTGTAAAGACTTTGTTTCCTCATTCCACGGGTGTGATGGAGAAAAAAAAGCAGCAACAACAAACATCATCCACAGAGGAGGAGGAAGATCAAACCCTTTCTCCACCAATGGAAAAGGATATGCCAGACCTCTACTGGCAATGGCGTCATTGATAAAGTAATTCAATACTTAACTTTCGAAATCTACCTACCTGGTTATTATTTGTGTGGTCCTGGAACTTGTCTTGAAGAACCTTTTGCAGCGTGGTGATATACCTATTAATCCTTTGGATCGAGCATGCACCTTTCTTATCACCACAGTCATCCTGCATTAAGATGTGTAGCGGATAAAGTATCGTTGAAAAGCAAAACAACGTTTGACATCCTGTGATGTCTCAGTGGAAGAGAGGTTGGCAACTCTCATTGTGATTAGTGCTATATAAGGAAAGTTAATGATGAGTGGACATGAACATTGAAAAGGATTGAGGAATTGGTATTTCTTTGTATTCTATTTTCGTAAAGCTCTATTTGTTGTGAAATAAAAACAAGGTTTACAAGATCACAATGTCTTTTAATTTTTAAAAATGGTGATAGCCATTTCTTCATTTTCATTTTTTCTTACATGAATATTTACATTTCCCACTTCCCCTTTTTTACATTCCCCTTGTTTAGTTCACACATTCTGTACATTTTTTGTTGTGAAATAAAAAATAAGGTTCACTAGATCACTATATCTTTTAATTCTAAAAATGGTGATAGCCATTTCTTCATTTTCATTTTTTCACACATGAATATTTACAATTTCCACTTTAATTTTTTTTTACATTCCCCTTGTTTAGTTTACACATTCTGTACATTTTTGGTGAAATATAAATAAGGTTCACCAAATCACTATATCTTTTAATTTAAAAAAATGGTGATAGCCATTTCATTTTTTCACACATGAATATTTACAATTTCCACTTTTCATTTTTTACATTCCCTTGTTTAGTTTACACATTCTGTACATTTTGTTGTTTTGAATTAAAAAACAAGGTTTACCAAATCACAATGTCTTTTTAATTTTAAAATGGTGATAGCCATTTCACTTTTTCACACATGGATATTTACAATTTCCACTTTACATTTTTTACATTCCCCTTGTTTAGTTCACACATTCTGGAAATTTTTAAAAATCTTTTTCGTAATAAACAAAAACAAAACATTTTACACTAAAATGTATTAATTATCTTATTTTTACTTAACTACTGTAGCCTAACATTATACATTCTACTTACAGTTTTTACAAAAAATATTACAATATAAAACACACTACAAATATTACAATAAAGTGATCATTAGACTTAAGTAAAGTAATAGTCGTCAATGCGACTGTTTCCCCAAGCAAGAGTATCAAATGTGTTGGGTATAATGAATCGTTTGTTGTCTTCATTACTTAAAGCAACTTTGTTCAACAAATTGGTATGTAGCAGATGATTTTTACTTCTAAATACACACATTTTCTTATATAATAGAGGTGGGTTACTAACTATACAGTTTTTATAATCACTTACATTTAACTCTTTACTAACAACATTCTTTTTCACTCCTTTTATTTTTTTTTACTACTACATCATCAATTGTCATATAGCTGTATGATTTAGATTTTGTGCCTACAAAGGTGTCTATAATAACACCAGCACATTCATCCTTAAATTTCCCAAGAACCTTTTTTTTACTAGAGGTAAATGGTAAATATTATCCTTGGGGTAGTCACTTGTATCAAACCTATTTAGCTCAGTTTTGATATCCTCGTAAAAATCATCAGTTTTAAACTCATAAATAAAAGAATCTGTGTCTGTGTAGAGTAATTTAGCATTATCAAGATAGTTTTTCTTTACATAATCATAGTGAAATTTATACATAAGTGTTTTTGATAATTCCAGAATGGTGTAACCCACATATATGGGTTTGTTGTAAGTTACGTTAAGACGATTCATTTGTATTACAAATAAATCCTCATGAATAATTGAACAGCTATGAAAGTTAGGCTTGCTTATTAAGTTGCTCGCACCATACCTTTTACCATTATTCTCCCACTTTGTTATCAGCTTTACATCTTCTCGTTTACCAACATTCTCCATAGTCTTTCCAAAAACACTATTATTCATGAGTTTATAAAAATCTTTTTCAAACGCGTTTGTTGACTTTGTTCTTAAATTATTGTTTAGATCAATATACGGTTTGAGCCATGCTGACTGATGAAATTGCAATACGCGATGAATTTTAGTTGATTTCAATCCATGCTGTAGACACTGTTTCAAGTTTTGATAATGTATTACGTATTTACATTTATCATTTACATTAGCAATTAACATTTTTGTTCGTGATGTGATGTATGGAGATTTCATATTCTCAGGACAAAATGGTAAATCATTATGATCATCATGTAACTCTTTAGGGTACTCAAGATTTACCTCTAAAATATATCCTTTATCATCGTTATCATTAAGAGTGTCAACATGTAGGACATCAATTTCAGGTTGTGTCAGCCAGCGAAAATCTTTCAGTGGTAGATATTGACTCATATCCCAACCATATTGGTTATTTGCATCGAGGTAGACAATATACTTTGACTCTTCACAAGGGTTGTAGCTAGGCATGTATTTATTATTCGCTTTAGAGTACCGTCCACTACATTGGCTTAATCCACCTCGAATTGATGATTTTATAAAATTGATCACGTCTATATCAGTCGTTAATTCTAAATTTACTTTTGTTTTTTCAACATTGAACTGAAACTTAACCCAGGAGCTGTGAAATACTGACAAGGATCAAGGTCATAAGTTTTCATACAAACATTCCGAAAATTTTCAAAAACATCTGCTAATAACAACACATCTGTCTTCAAATATATGTCTGAAAATTCTCCTAAAGTTTGAATGTCAAACTGTGCCCATACACGTTGTGCATGTAAATATTCCTGATCACAGATATGACTTGTGTTTAAGGAACTGTAAAATGCATTTTTCGGCGGTAAGGAACTCTCCTCAAGACGTTCCACACTGTTAATATATTCATAAGGGAATATGCCCTTTTGACGAATCAAATTAAAATCATCTTCTTTAGGAAAGACACGTTGAATTTCATGAAACTGATCTGATTTTAAATTACTACCCAGCTTATCAAGACTACTCGACATAAAGCGGAATGAATCTAAAAATCGCAGTTTAATGGTTTTTTTTATTGCTAGTTTTGATGTATTTGGTGAACGATATGTATTGTTCCTTATTATTTGCAATCACATCAATTTTCACATCTGAAGCTCCAAATTCTTTAACGATAAAGTGGTTATCGTATTTGCTACCGTTTTATAGAATGACCGGAATGAATTTACTTACTCTATAATTTAAATTACATTCTTGGTGAGCAGCACCACGATAATTTCCTGTTAAATGGTCATGATCGCGAACCCTGTCTGTATATAAACATTCACCACATATAAAACAATTAGTTTCAGTTTTAAAATTCATTTTCTCTGATGAAGTTAGTGGCTCCATTGGAATGATCGTATTTAAAATAGAAGATATACGGACGGCATCTTTCTCAAGTCTTTCCATAATAACTTTAGGTGCATCAGGTCCTCTATAGAGCTAGAACTTATTTAAAGAGTCATCGTAACTACATTTAATATAATATGCAAAGCTAAAAGGTTCATGAATGTGAAAGGTTGGGCTGGATTCGATGAACATGTATTAAATGGTTTTAGCAAAGTCTCGAAGTCAGCATATATAACAAATGGTACTCGAAGCTGTTTCTCATAATCCTTGAATTTTAGAATGTTATTTTTAGGAGTCGGTAATACCGTGCACACATGATTACACCCCCATTTTTGGTGTTGAATTAGTTGGTCCTCTTTCTGGAAATGTAGCAAACAGCCATCACACAACCACTTCTTAGATTTATGTTTTGATACTTGACTACTGACAAGTCTACTTAAATGTTTTATCCAACATTAGCGGGCGTTTTCACCTTCAGTTATGTATAGTAAATTTACATGAGCATCCTTTTTTTCCTGAGTATAATATAGAGGACCTACTATACTCTTATTTTCAATTCCATAAACATTAATACTTACATTGTTCAGCTCTTCAAAACGTTGAATATCTTTTATCGCCGTAGGAAATTCCATTTCTTCTAAATCTAACACTGAAGAATAGTGAGGATAGGATGATGTTCTCATCGTGTCCTCACTGCTGGATGGAGAGCCGAGGTTACAGCCCATGCAAAGCATGCGTCATCATTATTCATAAAGTTTACCCAAGCGTGCTTACGTTTGATCCATCCTGGCAAATCAACGTATGATGATGCTCGAAGGGGGTTGTATTTATTCATGTTGGTTTCGAAATAAAGTACTTCAACTAACGCCCAGCCTGACTCCCCTTCCTGGAACTCTTCACTCTTCACAATGATAGCACTTGAAATATTTTGGTATATATCACTAATATAAGTTGATTCGCTAACAATTCTGCTTTTTTTTTAAAAGCTTTGATATCCGTAATTTCACCTTCGCTCCCAGTTTTTACATAGAGTCCAAAAAGTTCAAAATTAATTTTAATTGTTTTATGCTCTAGTAAAACATTTTCTACTAAGCCAAACACAGTAGGTTGAATATTTTTTAAAAATGATTCAATACCTTGAGTTTTTTCTTTACTATAAAGTCTATAACTAGCAATTCGACTTTTAAATGCACTACCAATTTGTTGAACATTTCCAGAATTTCTTTCATGGCAAGCGTTATTTTTATGATGAATACTGCGTTAATGCCCATGACTGAATGAAAAAGGTATATCAATATTACATACATCACAATGTGTTATCGAAGGTTCAACATTCTTCTTTCTTTTTGTTGCACAACTATTTTCACAATCTTGAGAACGTTTACGCTTTTGAGCATCACATTCATTTAAAGGTTCCGTGCTAGTTGTTGGTTTTACAGTTTTTAATTCTTGTTGTTCACCATGCACTTCAACCATGTGGGATTGATATCGCTTTACAGCAGAAAAACCAAGTTCACAAACTGCACATGAAAATGGTGCTGAACTATCATGCATTACATTTACATGACGTGCAAGATTATCTTGTCTGTTAAATGTGGTAGCACAATGACTGCACACAAACATTTTAATGTCATGTTTAACATTTGCGTGTCGTTGAAGGCTGTCAGGTCTTGAGAACTGTTTCTTACAGTCACCTCACTTGAACATGATGATCCCTTTCGAAATCTATATATATAAAAATCAATGTAACGTGATAGTTTGTGGGTATGTATGTCTCCTATGCGTTCATATACCATTCGTCCGATTGCGATGAAACTTGGGTGAGATGTTGAGTACACTCCAAGGAAGGTTTCTGACTTAGTAAATCCATTTTACAATAGGTAGCGCACGCGTAGATTCAACAAATGAGCGACGATGCGCGATGCATTTCAACAAAGTCCCGTATGTGTTCATATACCATTCGTCCGATAGCGATGAAACTTGGGTGAGATGTTGTGTACACTTATGTGAAGGTTTCAAAATTAGTGAATACATTTCACAGTAGATAGCGCACAAATAGATTCAACAAATGAGCGACGACATGCAATGCGTTTCAACAAAGTCCCGTATGCATTCATATACCATTCGTCCGATAGCTATGAAACTTGCGTAAAATGTTGTGTACACTGCAGGGATATTTTCTGGCTTAGTACATCCACTTCACAATAGGCAGCGCACGAGTAGATTCAACAAATGAGCTACGACGCGCGAAGCATTTCAACAAAGTCACGTATAAAGTCATATACCAGTCGTCCGATAGCGATGAAACTAGGCTGAGATTTTGTGTGCACTCCAGGGAAGGTTTCTAGCTTAGTAAATCCCTTTAAAAATAGGTAGAGCACGAGTAGAATCAACAAATGAGCAACGGCGTGCGAAGCGTTTCAACAAAGTCCCATATAATTTCATATACCATTCATCCGATAGCGATGAAACTTGTGTGAGATGTTGTGTACACTCCAGAGAAGGTGTCTGGCTTAGTACATACATTTTACAATAGGTATCGCACCAGTAGATTCAACAAATGAGCGATGACACGCGAAGCGTTTCAACAAAGTCCCGTATAAAGTCATATACCAGTCGTCTGATAGTGATAAATGTTTGGTGAATTGTTGTGTACACTCCAGGAAAGGTTTCTGGCTAAGTAAATCCATTTTACAATACGAAGCGCACGTTTATATTCAACAAATGAGTGACTACGCGCGAAGCGTTTCGACAACGTCCCGTATACGTTCACATACCATTCATCCGATTGCGATGAAACTTGGGTGAGATGTTGTGTACACTCCAGGGAAGGTTACTGGCTGAGTACATCTATATTACCATATGTAGCGCAAGAGTAGAATCAACAAATGAGCGATGACACGCGAAGCGTTTCAACCAAGTCCCGTATGCATTCATGTGCCACTCGTCCGTAGCTATGAAACTTGGGTGAGATGTTGTCTACACGTCATGGAAAATTTCTGGCTTAGTAAATCCACTATACAATATGCAGCGCACAAGTTGATTCAAAAAATGAGGGACGACGCGCGAAGAGTTTCAACAAAGTCCCGTAGAAGGTCATATACCATTCTGCCGTTAGCGGTGAAACTTGGGTGAAATATGGTGTACACTCCAAGGAAGGTTTCTGGCTTAGTAAATACATTTCACAGTAGGTAGCACACGAGTAGATTCGACAAATGAACGACGACATGCGGAGCGTTTCAATACAGTCCCCTATGTCTTCATATCCCATTAGTCCGATAACGATGAAACTTGGGTGAGATGTTGTGGACACTTACGTGACGGTTTCTAACTTAGTAAATACATTTTACAGTAGGTAGCGCACGAGTAGATTCAACAAATGAGTGACGGACCGCGAATCGTTTAAACAAAATCAGGTATGCGTTCATATACTATTCATCCGATTGCGAAGAAACATTGATCAGTTATTGTGTACCCGCCAGGGAAGGGGACTTAGTAAATCCATTTCACAATAAGTAGCGCAAGAGTAGATGCAACAAATGGGTGACGACGCGCGAAGCGTTTCAACAAAATCCCCTATTGCGTTCATATAACATTCTTCGATTACGATGAAACCTTGATGAGTTATTGTGTACACGCCAGGGAAGGGCTTCGACTTAGTAATACATTTCTCAATAGGTAGCGCACGAGTAGATTCAACAAATGAATGACAGCGCACGAATCGTTTAAACAAAACCCCGTATACGTGCTTCCACGAATGGTTCTAAATTAGAAAATCCATTTTACGATAGCTTAGAGGCAGTTAACATGTTGTGTATCCAAAAGCACTTCAAGAAACAGAATTTCAACGCCAACACTTTCTTTGATTGGCATTGCAACGCATGCCAGGTACATCTTGTTACCTATAAAAGAAAGAATTCATAAATGTTAACCTCTCAGCGTGGGAGGACATTCACCTCACTGCTACCCTGTGCTGCGGGAGGAGATGAGCACAGAGCTTGCTTACAAGTGCACACCATTATATAAGACGTTATAACAGAGCCGAGAAGCATTGGATTTAAACCAAATTTTCACAGTTTGTTAATGACAAATTTAGTAAAGGAAAACACAAGTTACTGAAACTATACTATCAAATTTTAAAGACCATGCTTACCTTAGAAAATCTCGTAATACTTTCAAATCTATCAAGGAAGATGGCAGAATTAAATATGAGAGTGGCTAGTAAACGGCTTTTTGAGAAATAGGACCTTAATGTGGATTTTTGAACAATGCCCATCAGCATATATAGTGCAAAAACTACGTATATTTCTTCGACGGTAACTGGAACCCATTCATTTACCCTTGACATATGCCATCATGTGCTGCTTAGCATAGATATTTGTCTGTTTCACTATCATACTCACGAATTCGCACGTAAAAATAACTGAAATATTGCCACAGGATCTAAACAATTCTTCGCAGCTTCTTGCGGCCCATAATTTCCAGTAAACACTTCCCTTTGGCCGATATAATTCCCCATGTCATCCCTGACAAACTCCTGACCGGCAACATTTTACCCGTGTCTTGCGATGTATTTACGTAACCACATTCACTCCCACTGTCACTACTTTCATTTTCAGACTCTATATTTGAATCATCATTCAGAGAAACCAATATTTCCGACCCATCATTCACTAAAACTTCACTAATATCGGAATCCGCTATCGGAAGCACTCGTTTAGCCGCCATTATTTGTTTACAAACACACAACAAAAATCTAGCTCTTTGCAATCGGATTTATCTAATGTGATCGATGCAAAATCGATATATTTTTACTCGAGACGAGAGATCATAGCTTTCTTTATCGATATAACACAGCAAAATTGTAATAGTTACGAAACTAAACACGAGGTGGAAGCACAAAGCAAGCACTGCAACGTGCGTGCAGGTAACGGCACTCCGCGACAGAGAGCGGCGAGTTCATGACGTGCAGTTCACGGCATTCCACGCTGAGTGGTTAATAAATGATAAACAAAAGTACAATATAATTAGTTTAATTACATTCCAGTCAATGGTTATAGCAGGGGTATTTAAATCGATCATCTGTGAACTCCTAGCAAGTCTAACTTCATGTAGTTCTAACTGTCACTGACACCTAGCGGTGAACATTGGAACTTGATAGAGTAGGAGAAACCAGTGATCGCCAGTTAAGTGAGCTAAGTGTGACGTCATAACCAATCTTAAAGCAAGTCTAAACTTGTAGAACATGTCACGTGATAGAAACCAGCGATCGCCAGTTAAGTGAGCTAAGTGTGACGTCATAGCCAGTCTTAAAAAAATCTAAATTTGTAGAACATGTCACATATTGGAAACCAGCGATCGCTAGTTAAGTGACCCAAGTGTGACGTCATAGTCAGTCTTAAAACAAGTTTAATCTTGTAAAACATGTCACATGACAAGGTTAAGTTAGGTGAAGTTAAGTGAACTGAGGTTAAGACTTTAAATATTCCCTCTGTCACTGACACCTAGCAATGAACATTCGGAGAGGTAATCAAAATCTAACCTACAAATTTAGCTTTACACATCATGGTCAAGTAGTTCCAACTTTTGACTGCCAAATATACCATTTTCACTGACATGTAGTGGTGAACATTGGAAAATAATACTCTAGCTGTTTAAAAGTTATTAGAGGGGCACTTACCTTTTTATAATTGATCAACTGCTGCCACTGAATGAACAGATTGTAGGAATCTGGTAACCTACAGGTACCCAATTATCTGTAAACAAATTAATCAATCACTCAATCAATAAATACATTCCAATCAATAACTTCAACATCAATTAGTAATAAAAGACTACAATCCATTAATAATAAGTACTTACCTTGCAAAATAATTTAATTATTTTCTACCAAAACGGCTTTTTTTTACAACTCTTGAGCAGTAATAGAGCACTGTTCACTCAAACCGAGTAATAAAGACTGACAGTAGGGAGATATATGACACCCCTCTTATATAAACTCTCATCGCTCGTGTCAGCAGTTATTTGCAGATCATTGCAATTCCTTTCCCAATACAGCTGAGAGTCTAGAGCACACTAGGAACACCTGTGTGGTATCCAATGACTGCTGACTTTGCATAATCATCACCCATTGTCTTGATCAACACCTGAGGTTTCAAATTACTGCAACGTCAGTCATAGCAACAGCAGTGTGCGCTCTCTGCCATGTCAGCAACATGACACCGGATGGAATACCTGTGTAATATCCAATAACTGCTAACTTTGCATGATCATCACCCATTGTCTTAATGAACACTTGCGGTTTCATATTACTGCAGCGTTAGTAATAGCAACAGATCTGTGCGCTCTCTGCCATGTCTGTAATATGACACAGGAAATATAACAAGATGTCTTACTGCACATACCATCTCCTCAGTTTTAACATCTTAAGAACATGTATTATTCTCTTTCAACTACAAATGACTCGTTAGAACACATCCATCCACCAAGTTAGATCCCTTGTATGTTCACATGTATTTCGTCACTTTACTTTCATATCGTTATCACATTATACTAGTGGGGGTTGGTGAACAACGTCAGTTCAACACACTGCTTTACACGCAAAATGTAGTTAGACACTTTGACATAATTTAAATAAATTCATGAGCCAGTACATAGGTACCAGGCCAAAGGGATCAGTCCAAAGAGACTCATCCACAAGGACTCGTCAACAATGACCAGTCCACAGGGACCCGTCAACAATGACTTGTCAACAATGACCTGTCAACAATGAATCGTCCACAGGGAACCACTCCCCCACCCTCTTCAAAAGCCATGAGTGGGCATGCGTAAAAAACAAAAATAAGCATGTTAATTCATAGTGGCTATCCACCGAACAGATGCACTTCATGTAGAACAACGTTTTATTTCATATTGACATTCAAACTCTCACATGTTGCAGTTGGAAAGAGAGATTTTCTAAAAAAAAAAATACAATTTCGCCCCCTAGTAGGGGTAGGTTTTTATTTTGGGGTTGAAATATGTTGTCCATTGGAAAGGGGGTGTCAGCCCGAGTTCAATGACACCTCATTCGCAAAATCCGACCATGCGTTCGAGAGATATCGCGCCACCGTCATCTTGTGAGGTGGGGAGGTGGAGGTGGCATCTGAACCCCCACAAACACACTACTGGAGCGTGTATCTCTTAAACGACATAGGTGAGAAATTTGAAATCCGGCGGAAAAAAAGCTTAAATTACCGTTTTTCCAATAATCCAATTTAAGGGGCCCTTGGAGAGGGGTGAAATTCTGGGGGAAAGTACAGGAAAGAAAGTGTCCTAGCTGATTGACTCACTCACTCATCAAACTCAGGAGGAAAACAGCTTTAAATAAGTAAATAGGTGTTCGACCATTTGTTTCATAAATACAATTTAAGGAGTTCATGGGGAGGGGTGAAATTATCAAAAATAAATAAAAGAAAATGTCCTGACTGACTCACTCACTCATCAACGCCCAGCCAAAATCATTGAAGTTAGAAACATGAAATTGTGGGGATATGTTCGTTGTATGTCGAAAACGACAACTAAGGAAAGAGTTTTGGATATTCAGGTTCTAAAGAGGTGTTAAGTGAGTAAACGTGCATTTCATTGAATAACAATATCTCACGAGTGGTTTCATTTGGGGATGTGATACTTGGCATATATACTAATCATTAAAAATAAGCTGACACATGTCAAATGGTTTTTCGATGTAGTGTATATTATGAGGTGAAAGGGATGAAAGGGGGGGTTGAAAGATTCCTAACGGAGCGTGTACCTCTTAAACGACATAGGCGAGTAGTTTGAAACCCGGAGGAAGTCAATCAGCTCAAAAATAAACAAATAAATAAATAAAATAAATAGGTGTTCGACCGTTTTTTCATAAATGCAATTTAAGGGGCCTATGGGCAGGGGTGAAATTCTGGAAGAAAAACGTCCACTATGGAAGGATTTTTGGATATTCAGGTTATAAAGAGTTGTTAACAGGGTTAAACCTACATTTCATTGATTAACAATATGACACGACTATGACGCGAGCGAAGCGAGGCTAAAAATGATATGGTGTCTGTGTATTACTCAATCATGCAAGTACCACTGGTACGATTTACATGAATTTTAGATGGAAGTAGCTGATTTACCTGGTTAACTTACAGGTTACTTTTGATTTGAGTACTTTGCACTATTTAAAGATGGCGACCATTTTAGTGACGTCACTACACCCTTTGGTTTCAAACTTTCATATTTCCATTTCAAATAAAACGATAACGCTAAGAAATAGCAAACTTTTGATGGTATGTACGAGGTTTAAAATTACATTTTCTATCCGAAAGGTATCTCCAACGGTTAGCGAGTAAAACCTAAATTTGTGCTATAAAACAAGGTCATCGCCGAGCGGTGTAGTAGGACAAAATGTTCCATCCTTAATCTCCCTCTGCGCGGCACCTCGCCTATCCCCTGTTTCAACTGTCACCTTCACTTTTTAATTTACTTATGACGCGTAGAGAAGCACGGGTACTTCAGCTAGTTAAATATAGCTTGCAGTAAAAAAAACAGTTCTTCTGGGTAGTGGCACTCGAAGGAATCGAAACATGACTGTTGGGGCAGCAGAAAATAAGAGAAAAGGAGATTTAGAAGTGTGGTGTTACAAGAGCATGATGAATACAAGACGGGTAGATAGAGTAACAAATGAGGAGGTAGTCAAGAGATGTTTCTGGATACGGCTAATTTACAGAGGAATTTGGTAGGTAGGAAACAACAACAACATCAACATGATTAAACATGTATTAATTCCAATATGCGTATTATTAGAAATTGTGTCTTTCAAGGTCCCCTAGCAGCTTTGTCTTAAACGCATTTAATACATGGGAAAGTTTTTAGTCATTTATGGCTTAGGATGTTTGTTCATAAATCTTGTTTGAGAGTAACTTTTACTTCGCAGGAGGTACTCTATTCAAGCTTCTCACGGCTGTGGATTGAAATTAATCTTCAAATAAAGTCCTCGGGTAAACTTGTCATCGCACACGTTATAGGAATATGGCTTCTCTCCAATATCTAGTCGGATGTGTCGAATCAAATATTCCCTTAGAGCAAAGTTGGTTTCGCACAAGGGACATGAATTTGCTTTTTTTTTTTCACTATGGATTAACATGTGGCGCTTCAAATTTACTTTTTGGATAAAATTGGCTTCGTATACACTACATGAATACAGCTTCTCGCCATAATGAATTAGCACATGATTATTCAAAACTGATATCTAAGTAACTTTGGCTGCGCACACGACACGTGCATATAGCGTCTCGCCATAATTGATTCAAAATTCTTCTATGAGTAAATTTGTCTTCGTAAACGGCACAGAATAGCCTTCTCGCCACTATAGATAAGCATGCGTTGATTCAATGTTCTTCTCTGAGTAAAATGGGCTTTGAACTCGTCACATGAAGAAGCCTTTTCGCCACTATGGATCAGCATGCGTGGATACAAGGTTTCTCTCGAGTAAATTTGGCTTTTGAGACTTTAAATGATTGTCCTTCCTCGCCTTTATGGATTAGCATGTGTCCGTTCAAATAATCTCTCCGGGAAAATATGGCTTTGCACACGCTACATGAATATCTTTTCTCTTCATTATGGATTAGCATGTGGCGATTCAAATTTACTTTCTGGGTAAATTTGGCTGGGCTCACTGCTCTCGCCACTATGGGTAAGCATGTGTTTATAAAAGCGCGATCCGTGAGCAAATTTGGCTGGGCACACGGCGCATGAATATGACTTCTCGCCACTATGTATTAGCATGTGTCGATTCAATGTTTCCTGAAGAGTAAATTTGGCCGGGCACACGCTACATAAATATGCTTTTTCCCCACTATGGATTAGCATGTGTTTATACAAGCGCGATTCGTGAGCAAATTTCGCTGGGCACACGGCGCATGAATATTGCATATCGCCACTATGTATTAGCATGTGTCGATTCATTGTTTCCTTATGAGTAAATTTGGCCGGGCACACGCTACATAAATATGCTTTTTCGCCACTATGGGTTAGCATGTGTTTATACAAGCGCGATCCGTGAGCAAATTTGGCAGGGCACACGGCGCATGAATATTGCATATCGCCACTATGTATTAGCATGTGTCGATTCAGTTTTCCTTTAAGAGTAAATTTGGCCGGGCACACGCTACATAAATATGCTTTGTCGCCACTATGCATAATCATGTGTTGATTCAAATATCTTTTCTCAGTAAATTTGGCTGGGCACACGAGACATACATGTGGCTTCTCGCCACTATGGATTAGCATGTGATGTTTCAATGATTCTTTCCGAGTAAATTCGGCTGGGCACACGGCACATGCATGTGGCTTCTCGCCACTATGGATTAACATGTGTTGATGCAAATTTGTCCTGTGGGTAAATTTGGCTGAGCACACGGCACATGAATTTTGCATCTCGCCACTATGGATTTGCATGTGTGTATACAAATATCTTTTCCGAGTAAATTTGACTTTGCACACGGCACATGAATAGGCCTTCTCGCTACTATGGAGTATTATGTGATTTTTCAACGCACCTCTTTGAGTAAATTTGGCTTCGCAGACGCTACATGAATATGCGTTCTTACCTTTATGGATTATCAAGTGTTGATTAATTGTATTATTGCTTAAAATATGTGTTACCAAATTTTGCTTGATATAACTTTTTTCCCCAGAGGCAGTGTTAGTATTTTGTCTTCCAGTATTACCAACATCATATATCTTCATTTCAGCCAGATTCAACGTATGAGGACATAACAGCCTGTAATAGTTAGTACAAAGAGTGTGAAGTATGGTGCATTAACATAGGAAGTGAAACAATAATCAAGGTATAGAGATCAAAGTAGTGAAATTATAATTGGAGCAACTTTCATTAACTTCACTACCAGGAAATAAGTCTTTAAGAATTGTCGGGATGTGATTCCACATTCATTGCTCAATAATATGCTTTTCATACAGTCTGAATGTTTTGCAATTGAATTTATATATAACGGAAATTTCTGTGTGTCTTGTTGGATTTTTTTGGGTCATAGAACCATGAGCATGGTGGGATTGTTTCTTAGGCAACACATTCTTCCGATCCTAAGGTGTTAGATTTCAACATGCCGGATGCAATAAAAGACAAGGTGTGTAGTTTGCACCCTTCGCATACCTGCTGACCTGAGCTATCGCAAAACGGCTCAAATGCTGAGTGAATAGAATACATTATTGTTGTCGTTTTGTTTGTGACTCTTTTTGTTGTCGTTGATGTTTGGGTTGCAGTGCTGCACTCCCTTTCTCCCATTGTTAAGAGAAACAAAATTCGTCTTTACGTAGCCCCTGTACCCTACAAACGGAGCAATCTGTTTTACATATTCTAACCTTGCTTAACGCATATACAGTAGTGCATGTCCTTTACTCTTGCTTCCAGAACTACTAATAATTTGTTTTCCTGGTGCATAATATGAGCCCCACCTAACTCTTCCTTTCATTACCTCTCGCCAGAATCATCTAACCCCCATTCATCTCATTACCCTTTCTTTGTTATATCTAGCCATCCATCTCCAAAATTCTCCAACAACACCACATTCAAATGCTTCTATTTCCCTTTCCTGCAGAAGGAATTAACCAAGTTTCACATACATATAGCCCCACGCTTCAGACCATGGCTTCAAAAATGACTTCCCACTAGCAGCATCTATATATGTTGTTAGCATATGTCACCCATCCTTTATGCATCTCCTTCGCTTGTTGCGTACTTCCTCCTAAGTACCAGGAGTCACCAAATTCCTTTAGTGCTTCATCTGACTATCAGTGTTGGTATATTCCTTCAATACACGCTTTACGTAGTTGGTACTGTACTCGAAATTCACGTAACCACCACCTATAATTCGAAAGATGGAAGGGATCGCAAGGGACGCTGATCCCCAGCTAGAAAAATCAACATTTCCCTGCTAGATGGCAAGTTAAGGATCTCTCGGCGCATATTCTTCTTCTTCTTCAAGTGCCTCGTCCTCCAAGAACATTGGCGATCAGTAGCATGATCTGCTGTTTGTCAATTGCTGTTCTAAACAGTGACACTGCATTAAGTCCAAACCACTGACTTAAGTTCTTTAGCCAGGATATTCGTCTGCGTCCTGGACCCCTAATGCCATCAATCTTCCCTTGGATAATTAATTGCAAGAGGTGGTATTTGTTGTTGCGCATAAAATGACCAAAGTATTCTAGTTTTCTCATTTTGATGATACTGAGAATTTCCAAGTCTTTGTTCATACGCCGCAGTACTTCCACATTTGTGACTTTAGCGGTCCATGATATCCTTAAAATCCTGCGATACGTCCACATTTCAAATACTGTCAGTTTCTTATTTAAAACCTCGGTAAGTGTCCATGATTCAACTCCATAGAGCAGGACACTAAAAACGTAGCATCGAAGCAGTCGGGTACGTAATGACAGACTTAAATCGCGGCTGATCAAAACTTTCCTCATTTTCATGAAAGAACTTCTGGCCTGCTCAATTCTACAGCGAATTTCTTAATTTAAGTCCCAGTTATCATTGATTTGACATCCTAAATATTTATATGATGAAATACTTCGAATTCTTACATTACCAAGTGTATGAATGCCCTGAATTTCATCTTTGTTTCTACTAACAACCATCCACTTAGTTTTTTGTACATTTAAATGTAATCCCATGGCGTTACTCTCTTCAGAAATAGAATCCAGTAGTGTTTGTAAATCATCCATACTTATTGCAAGGATGACAGTGTCATCAGCATATCGGATGTTATTAATGATAGATCCATTTACTACTACTCCTTGAGACTTTCCATCAAGAGCATCTTGGAAAATCTTTTCAGAATAGATGTTGAAGAGGAGTGGAGAAAGAATGCAACCTTGGCGAACTCCCTTCATAATCGATACTTCTTCAGACAGCTGACCATCAACACGTACAACAGCACGTTGATTCCAGTACAGATTTTCAATTAATCGGATGTCACGTCCATCTAGTCCCAGGTCACATAAAATGTTCATCATTTTATCGTGTTGAACAGTGTCAAAGGCTTTTTCATAATCGATGAAACACATGTAAACATCGACACGAACATCACGGCATCGTTGAATCAACACCTGAAGACTGAGCAATGCCTCCCGAGTTCCGAAACCACTCCTGAATCCAAACTGTGTGCCACCAATGTTTTCCTCACATTTATGATATAACCCTAAGTGCAGGATTTTAAGGAATAACTTCAGGGCATGACTCATTAAACTGATCATTCTATAGTAATTGCAGCACGTTGCATTGGTCTTTTTGGGAATCGGTATAAAAGTTGATTTGAGCCTATCATGTGGTAGGTATCCACTTCGATAGATGTTATTGAACAAACCCACCAGCACGGAAAGAGCTCGTTCATCCTTGAGAAGCTTTAGTATTTCAATGTGCAATTCATCTGGACCTGGTGCCTTTCCACTCTTCGATATTGCTATGGCATGTTCAATTTCAGCTCTTGTAATGGCTATGCCATCGCCCGTTCGAATACCATGATCAACACTTCTGTTGTATTCGAATAGAGTTTCAATGTAGTCCTTCCATTCTGTCAACTTCTCTTCAGTACTAGGGAGAATGATGCCATATCTATTTTTGAGAATCCCAATCCCTCTGCTCTTATAAATCCCAGCTGCTTGCTTAACCTTTTTATACATGTTGAACGAGTCATGCTTTGCACACAGTTCTTCTATTTCGCTACACTCCTTTGAAAGGTGTTGTTCTTTGGCAGTACGGATTTCCTTCCGTTTATTATTTCAGCAATTATCTGTACTTTATCGGGTCATTATTCTTGAAAGGTCTTCTGCAATCGATCAATTGTAGAATTTTATCTGTCAACCAAGGTTTGATTTTGCTACTCTCCGTAACCTGTAGTTCTTCTCGACAGACTTCATTCACTGCGGATTTGAATTGGCGCATAGATATTAAAAATACGATCGTACTACTACCTAGTTACATACAAATCTTACAACCAAATATTGGGGGAAGAGATTCTCGGAATCTCGAGGAAGAACGGTTAATTAAATATAATAATTGTCGTTGTTTTAAGGGGCCTAACATCTAGGTTATCGGTTAATTAAGTGGACGCCAGTATCTAACTTGTAGTACCACCGTAGCTAATTATTAAATGAAGAGATCGATACTTTCTATAAAAGGAACAGGCAAAATAAAAAGCGCCTGCTAAGATTTATTCAGACAGGACAACAAAACTATAAACATGTCCATAAATTATTTAATAAAAATCACTCACTTAAAAAAATAAACCCTCTAACTTCAAATATAACTTCACCTAGAAGCAAATATATACCGTGAATTTCAGCAATGGGACTTTATTATGCCCTCCTTAAGGAGTAAAATATTATTTGTTCTATAGATACCTCTTATATCAATATTCTTGAAACCAGCAACTACTTATTGATCATACTGTACTCAGACTCGTTAATTGAACTTTGCAGAGCGATTGCTTCTATTTACATTTCATTCCCTAATTTATACGTAAATACTTAATTCCTGTTCCTGTGAATTCTATGCATTAATACAAATCTTTAAATCCATCACTTATTATTATTATTATTAAATATATAATATGTACAGCATTATTTATTTTATCGTTGTCAGAACGATACATCTTCCCTCTCCGAACATATTATGTGTCACCTTACTCTTTACATTGTTCTCGTATTATTGCTTTAAGCTGGTCAAATCCAATGAACTGAGCAACATACAATTAAACTAATTATAGATCCATATAAGTCTTAATCTTCATCAATTACGATTAAGATGATAATATATCAGACTATCTCCTTGGCTCTTCAATAATATTTAAATATTGTTTTTAAATATTCCTATTCACATTCATGTTCGGGGCTTACATACAGTATTGTATCGCTTTGATCGACGACACTGTCGTTAATTGCCGTTAATATCTCGTTATCTTTCATTATAACCTCGCTGAAATATCCATACCTACTTACATTACCTCACAACAAGTCTTACATGGCGTTATACTACACGCATAAATCCTCCTACTGACATTTCTTTCCTCTCCAGCTTAAATATTGCACGGAATTCAAATATCTCTAAGTATCACACAGGTTTACGTAACCTCCTTACTCTTCACCACAATAAAACTTCCTCTTCATTCCTCTTACTTAATTCCACAATAATCTTCCTATCGATTATGCACAACATACACTTCATCGTGCTCGCAGACTATCTTCTTGGCTCTTCCATAATGCTTCTTAAATATCTCATTTTCAATACATTTTATTAGCGATTCATTTCAACTCATCGAGTCCAATATGACTGTACAATATTATTATTTAAAAATATCCACTATCTCGCTGGATTTATTTTAAGATAATAGTCTGTTTATAAATATCATATTAATAACAATACTTTTCATTTGCTCTCCATTCAATGTTACAACTTATGGAATAATACATCCTTCATATAATTTCTATCACAAATTTGTGATGATACATTCCAATTACATTTTTGTATTCCTTCCTACTTATCGCTGGTTTAGCGTTTTCAAGACCTCTGCATTGCATAACGAACTATAAATCATCTCAAAATGACTTTGATATCAACAATGCCTTGCTTCAATCAAGATTAACACAATATTTACGTTCAACATCGAACCAAATCGAAATGTATATTGAATCCAAAGATTTAAATAGATATTTATTTAGCGTATGGCATTACACATGAAACACAAAAGACACAATCATAATAACAAATAATATTAATAATAATAATAAGTGCATACAAGCACAGATATCGACCTATAACCTTATGTCCAGACTATTGATCCAGTCCAGGCTCGATGGTGTAGCCCTGAAAAAGTCGATAGGGTCACCTAGGTATATTCTTATTTTGCAGTCTTCAACAATGTGCCTGATGGTCTGATTTGGTGAACCACAATCACAGCAGGGGTCTAGCCGCTTCCCCATTTGTGCAGGTTGTACGCACAAACTCCATGTCCTGTACGGATGCGGTTAATGGTCTTCGATAAATGTCGAGGTTGTTCAAAGCCGTTGATTTTGTTTTACAGGATCTATGAGGTCACGAACTTCGGGTGGGGCATTTCTAGTCCATGTTTCACGCCAGTTAGCTGTAATGTTAAAATTACTATCAGCAAGTTGTTGAGCCAGTCGCAGGGGTGGATTCCTAGACCGGAGCGGTTTATTGCCAGAGTGGGAATGTCGTCATGGATTGGAAGTGCAGGGTTGTTCATTTATTTAGAATATTCCTTCCTCAGTGCATCCTGTCTTCTTAACACCGCAGGGGCTATGTGGCTGAGTGTCGGGAGCCAGTAGAGTGGAGTAGCTCTTATACAACCAAAGATGGTTCTCATGGCTATGTTGAGCTGAGTGGCAACCTTCTTTACGTGGGGGCTGTTCATCCATATCGGCGCACAGTATTCAGCAGTAGAATATACTTAACTGAGCGCAGAAGTTCGAAGAGTGTCTGCTGATGCTCCCCAACTAGTGCTGCAAAGTTTTTGGATGAGATTATTTCGTGTCCTTACTTTTTGAGATGCAATTTCCAAATGTTTCTTGAAGGATAGAATTCTATCCAGAGTCACTCCAAGATATTTTGGGTGACTCTGGTAGGGAAGCACAGTGTTGTTCATTCAGACTTCCAGTTTATAGTCCGCTGTTCTGTTGTTTAAGTGGAAACTGCTGACTTCGGTTTTGGAAAGATTTGGTACGAGTCTCCACTCAGAGAAATATGCATGTAGTTCATTGAGATCATCGGTTAGAATGTTTTCAGCAGTTTGAACTGCTTGTGTTGATCAGCCAGAGCCAAATCATCAGCATATCTAAACTTCCTTGCACTGGTTTCAGGTACGTCAGAAATATATAGGTTCAAAAGTACGGGAGATAGTACTGACCCCTGGGGTAGTCCATTATTGAGTTTCCGTTGTTTACTTATACGATTACCCTGTACTACTTGGAAGTGTCTGTCTGAGAGCATTTTATTAAGTAATCTCAGTGTAGTTCGACAGGGGATGACTCTGATCAATTTGTACAGGAGTCCTTCTTTCCAAACTGTATCGTAATCAGCAGTCAAATCGATAAAAGCTACGGATGTCTTAACTTGTTTCTGAAATCCGGCTTCAGTGTATGTAGTTAGGCTTAGAACCTGTTCGGTCTGAAACCTGCTTGTTCCATCGGGATTGTTTCCAAGATTTGTGGGCCTATCCTGTTCAGTATAAGTCTCTCAAGGAGTTTATAGCAGCAGATGAGAAGTGCTATTGGACGGTAACTTTCTACTTTATCCGAAGGTTTGTTTGGTTTCAGAACAGCTATAACTTTGGTGATTTTGAAGACTTTTGGCAGGCACCCTGATTTAAGGATGGATGAGAAAAACTTGATCAGCCATTTTCTAGTCTCTTTCCCACATCTAATTAGGAACTCAGGATGAATCCCATCAAAACCAGGTGCCTTGCCTGATCTTAGGTCCTTGAGAGCTGTTTCAAGTTCCTCCATCGTGAACATCTGAGAGAATTGTGTGTCATCAAGTGTCACTTGTCGAATGTTCCTAGACTCCTTTTTCACTGTTCGTGTGTGAGTTTTGTCTCTAGGGGCTTTAGATAGTGAGAAAATTCTGTTGGTTTTATGATCTGGCGATACCGGCTGATCTACCCGAATTGGCGGACTGCTTCCTCCCAACTTCTTCAGTAAGCTCCAGGACTGTCGGCTTGATTTCTTAAAATCCAACTCCGTTGTTGCTTTTATCCATTTGTCCCTTCTTGCTTCATTCAAATTCTGCAGAAGTTCATGAGCTAAATCAGGATTACCATCCGCCACATAAGATTCATATAGTTCTTCACACTCATTGGTCCATCCCCTTGGTATACACTTCTTTGCTGTTGAGATTATAATTCTCTGGTGAAGCTGGTTACTTTATCCATCTCTTCAGAAAAGAATTTCCAGTTTGCCTTCAGGAAGTTCCATCTTGGCCTAAGGAGGGATCGTATAATCGGGATCTGGCATCCTATTTCATATATGACTGGGCGATGTTGACTGTTCGGAAAGTCTACTAGGACTGTTCTGGAGATGTTTAGAGGTTGATTCATTTTGTGTTGTGAAGCAAAGATAATATAATACCAAAATGCGTCGAGGAAAGATAATTACACTTCATCAAAATCGAAAAATGATGACGTTTAAAACAATAAAACAACATTTTAGAACTAAGATTACCGAACTATCAAACATTATATATAATCATTGTCAAATAAATGATATTTCAAGATTTCACGGCGACTCTTGCAGTTTCCAAGTTGTTGGGATTGCCCAATATTCAACAATCTACGCTCTAGCCAATCTTCATTGTGTCTAATGGGGAACGTTTACTTGTGATCAAATCAAGTCTATTCAATAAATGCAATTTTTCATTATTTGTCTTTTAGTTCAATTTTGTTCTGAGAACAACTAGTTGCTAGCAACTGCTACATTTTGTATTGTGTCAAAATCAGCAATCAATTTGCTTTAAAATTATATCAGTTGCATAGCTTTAAATGTTTAGCCACGGCAGCCCCCTGTTCCGTATTTTATATCGTCTCTAGTCACTTACAGTTTGAGATTTATTCTCATTATTTACCCCCAAGTAATTACTATTCTAGCTATTATTGTACTTGATCTTCACTAATGGCAGCAACTTGAGATGCGCCTCGTGAACTTTGGCAATTATTTCTTTCGTTTGTTGCGCTCTTACCAAAACTTCCTAAGCTACTTTTTGTCAGGAATATGATTTTTCACAGATCTCTTTAGATGAGTGTCGCTGGTAAAGGTCGCTCAGCTAGTTTCCTAATTGGGGTCGTTCTCAAATGCATCTTGATTACTATTTTTTCATAAACAATCTGTGTCTAATCTCGCTAAGTCTCTTGATGCTTTTCTTGTGAGAGATTTAGTGTTTCTTTTTGAGCACAACGATCATTTCTCTTCATATAGGCTTTGAGCTTGATTATATTTGTAACTAATGCCCATGCTTGTAAATGGCCACCGGCCACCCCTTCCATCAGCCTTCTCTGCTTTGAGAATTTTAGAGTCCCTTCATACTGATATCACTGATTCCCTTAATCCTACGCTTCTGCTGACTAAAACTGAATCTTCCCCTAACCAGGCTGTCGCTGCATTATCTTATAAATTACTAGAGTCAGAAATTTGGAAGCATGAATCATGAAATTCATTGCAATGATAATCTTCCCAACCGTCAGCTACTTTGCTAGGTTTATGCCTAGTGTTATACTTCCTGAATACAAACTATCGTCACCCTCGATATACCTGTCAAAAATCCAACACAAATATAAGAGAAATACACTGATGAGATCCTGTACCCCTATGCAACTTAGCAACATAGGGATATCACCTATGTCTGTTGGTTCCTAAATACATAGGCCTTCTACGGGAAAATCAAAATCAGATCCCCATATTAAATCTCGTTTGCCTGGAGAAGAAGTGAGAGACGCGGAAAAATAACTTTGTGGATGACTGGGGAGGGATTCGAACCCACCTCTTCTCAAATTTGCCTCAACAGGCTGAGTGTACCCCAATCCAGCCCTCCGACCAGAATTACAATATTATTCATGTCAGAGCCGGAAATCGCTGGCGCCGAGTGCGGACAGTATCAATACCAGCAGTTGAATGTTACTTTTCAGTTGTCAGCTTCCACTAGGTAGTATTAGACAATATGACCCAAATATAAAGTTATCAGCACTGGGTAAATAAAACGAAGACGTCCGTTGAGTTAATTATGAATCATCAGGTTACGTTATAGTTTCATATAACAAGGAAATACAACATTGTGACGGGGATCTAAATGTAACTGAATGTGTAAAAATCATAAGCTGCACAAATTCAGGAAATATAATATAATATAATGTAAACTCACCCATGTAAGTTATAGCTGTAAGTTGTCCGAAACTTTGAACAGCTTACGCGGCGATTTTGCAAACTTAGCAGATGGCTGTTCTTTCTTAATTACTAGGTACTTTCGTACGAATGAAGAAGCGACGCTTCATGATACGAAAAACAAGTTTTCCATTAAGTTACAGTTTATATTCCATGCTAACAGCCCTCAAATAACCTCATTAATGTTGTCCAAACACTCATAATATGTATCACCCCTCAAATAACCTCATTAATGTTGTCCAAACACTCATAATATGTATCACCGCTCAAATAACCTCATTAATGTTGTCCAAACACTCATAATATATATCACCCCTCAAATAACCTCATTAATGTTGTCCAAACACTCATAATATGTATCACCGCTCAAATAACCTCATTAATGTTGTCCAAACACTCATAATATGTATCACCCCTCAAATAACCTCATTAATGTTGTCCAAACACTCATAATATATATCACCCCTCAAATAACCTCATTAATGTTGTCCAAACACTCATAATATGTATCACCGCTCAAATAACCTCATTAATGTTGTCCAAACACTCATAATATGTATCACCCCTCAAATAACCTCATTAATCTTGTCCAAACACTCATAATATGTATCACCCCTCAAATAACCTCATTAATGTTGTCCAAACACTCATAATATGTATCACCGCTCAAATAACCTCATTAATGTTGTCCAAACACTCATAATATGTATCACCGCTCAAATAACCTCATTAATCTTGTCCAAACACTCATAATATGTATCACCGCTCAAATAACCTCATTAATGTTGTCCAAACACTCATAATATGTATCACCGCTCAAATAACCTCATTAATGTTGTCCAAACACTCATAATATGTATCACCCCTCAAATAACCTCATTAATGTTGTCCAAACACTCATAATATGTATCACCCCTCAAATAACCTCATTAATGTTGTCCAAACACTCATAATATGTATCACCGCTCAAATAACCTCATTAATGTTGTCCAAACACTCATAATATGTATCACCGCTCAAATAACCTCATTAATGTTGTCCAAACACTCATAATATGTATCACCCCTCAAATAACCTCATTAATGTTGTCCAAACACTCATAATAAGTATCACCCCTCAAATAACCTCATTAATGTTGTCCAAACACTCATAATATGTATCACCCCTCAAATAACCTCATTAATGTTGTCCAAACACTCATAATATGTATCACCCCTCAAATAACCTCATTAATGTTGTCCAAACACTCATAATATGTATCACCTCTCAAATAACCTCATTAATGTTGTCCAAACACTCATAATATGTATCACCCCTCAAATAACCTCATTAATGTTGTCCAAACACTCATAATATGTATCACCCCTCAAATAACCTCATTAATGTTGTCCAAACACTCATAATATGTATCACCCCTCAAATAACCTCATTAATGTTGTCCAAACACTCATAATATGTATCACCCCTCAAATAACCTCATTAATGTTGTCCAAACACTCATAATATGTATCACCCCTCAAATAACCTCATTAATGTTGTCCAAACACTCATAATATGTATCACCGCTCAAATAACCTCATTAATGTTGTCCAAACACTCATAATATGTACCACCCCTCAAATAACCTCATTAATGTTGTCCAAACACTCATAATATGTATCACCCCTCAAATAACCTCATTAATGTTGTCCAAACACTCATAATATGTATCACCCCTCAAATAACCTCATTAATGTTGTCCAAACACTCATAATATGTATCACCCCTCAAATAACCTCATTAATGTTGTCCAAACACTCATAATATGTATCACCCCTCAAATAACCTCATTAATGTTGTCCAAACACTCATAATATGTATCACCCCCCAAATAACCTCATTAATGTTGTCCAAACACTCATAATATGTATCACCCCTCAAATAACCTCATTAATGTTGTCCAAACACTCATAATATGTATCACCCCTCAAATAACCTCATTAATGTTGTCCAAACACTCATAATATGTATCACCCCTCAAATAACCTCATTAATGTTGTCCAAACACTCATAATATGTATCACCCCTCAAATAACCTCATTAATGTTGTCCAAACACTCATAATATGTATCACCCCTCAAATAACCTCATTAATGTTGTCCAAACACTCATAATATGTATCACCCCTCAAATAACCTCATTAATCTTGTCCAAACACTCATAATATGTATCACCGCTCAAATAACCTCATTAATGTTGTCCAAACACTCATAATATGTATCACCGCTCAAATAACCTCATTAATCTTGTCCAAACACTCATAATATGTATCACCGCTCAAATAACCTCATTAATCTTGTCCAAACACTCATAATATGTATCACCGCTCAAATAACCTCATTAATCTTGTCCAAACACTCATAATATGTATCACCGCTCAAATAACCTCATTAATGTTGTCCAAACACTCATAATATGTATCACCGCTCAAATAACCTCATTAATCTTGTCCAAACACTCATAATATGTATCACCCCTCAAATAACCTCATTAATGTTGTCCAAACACTCATAATATGTATCACCGCTCAAATAACCTCATTAATCTTGTCCAAACACTCATAATATGTATCACCGCTCAAATAACCTCATTAATCTTGTCCAAACACTCATAATATGTATCACCGCTCAAATAACCTCATTAATGTTGTCCAAACACTCATAATATGTATCACCCCTCAAATAACCTCATTAATGTTGTCCAAACACTCATAATATGTATCACCCCTCAAATAACCTCATTAATCTTGTCCAAACACTCATAATATGTATCACCGCTCAAATAACCTCATTAATCTTGTGCAAACACTCATAATATGTATCACCCCTCAAATAATCTCATTAATGTTGTCCAAACACTCATAATATGTATCACCCCTCAAATAACCTCATTAATGTTGTCCAAACACTCATAATATATATCACCCCTCAAATAACCTCATTAATGTTGTCCAAACACTCATAATATGTATCACCCCTCAAATAACCTCATTAATGTTGTCCAAACACTCATAATATGTATCACCCCTCAAATAACCTCATTAATGTTGTCCAAACACTCATAATATGTATCACCCCTCAAATAACCTCATTAATGTTGTCCAAACACTCATAATATGTATCACCCCTCAAATAACCTCATTAATGTTGTCCAAACACTCATAATATGTATCACCCCTCAAATAACCTCATTAATGTTGTCCAAACACTCATAATATGTATCACCCCTCAAATAACCTCATTAATGTTGTCCAAACACTCATAATATGTATCACCCCTCAAATAACCTCATTAATGTTGTCCAAACACTCATAATATGTATCACCCCTCAAATAACCTCATTAATGTTGTCCAAACACTCATAATATGTATCACCCCTCAAATAACCTCATTAATGTTGTCCAAACACTCATAATATGTATCACCCCTCAAATAACCTCATTAATGTTGTCCAAACACTCATAATATGTATCACCCCTCAAATAACCTCATTAATCTTGTCCAAACACTCATAATATGTATCACCGCTCAAATAACCTCATTAATGTTGTCCAAACACTCATAATATGTATCACCGCTCAAATAACCTCATTAATCTTGTCCAAACACTCATAATATGTATCACCGCTCAAATAACCTCATTAATCTTGTCCAAACACTCATAATATGTATCACCGCTCAAATAACCTCATTAATCTTGTCCAAACACTCATAATATGTATCACCGCTCAAATAACCTCATTAATGTTGTCCAAACACTCATAATATGTATCACCGCTCAAATAACCTCATTAATCTTGTCCAAACACTCATAATATGTATCACCCCTCAAATAACCTAATTAATGTTGTCCAAACACTCATAATATGTATCACCCCTCAAATAACCTCATTAATGTTGTCCAAACACTCATAATATGTATCACCCCTCAAATAACCTCATTAATGTTGTCCAAACACTCATAATATGTATCACCCCTCAAATAACCTCATTAATGTTGTCCAAACACTCATAATATGTATCACCCCTCAAATAACCTCATTAATGTTGTCCAAACACTCATAATATGTATCACCCCTCAAATAACCTCATTAATCTTGTCCAAACACTCATAATATGTATCACCGCTCAAATAACCTCATTAATGTTGTCCAAACACCCATAATATGTATCACCGCTCAAATAACCTCATTAATCTTGTCCAAACACTCATAATATGTATCACCGCTCAAATAACCTCATTAATCTTGTCCAAACACTCATAATATGTATCACCGCTCAAATAACCTCATTAATCTTGTCCAAACACTCATAATATGTATCACCGCTCAAATAACCTCATTAATGTTGTCCAAACACTCATAATATGTATCACCGCTCAAATAACCTCATTAATCTTGTCCAAACACTCATAATATGTATCACCCCTCAAATAACCTCATTAATGTTGTCCAAACACTCATAATATGTATCACCGCTCAAATAACCTCATTAATCTTGTCCAAACACTCATAATATGTATCACCGCTCAAATAACCTCATTAATGTTGTCCAAACACTCATAATATGTATCACCGCTCAAATAACCTCATTAATGTTGTCCAAACACTCATAATATGTATCACCCCTCAAATAACCTCATTAATGTTGTCCAAACACTCATAATATGTATCACCCCTCATATAACCTCATTAATCTTGTCCAAACACTCATAATATGTATCACCGCTCAAATAACCTCATTAATCTTGTCCAAACACTCATAATATGTATCACCCCTCAAATAACCTCATTAATGTTGTCCAAACACTCATAATATGTATCACCCCTCAAATAACCTAATTAATGTTGTCCAAAACACTCATAATATATATCACCCCTCAAATAACCTCATTAATGTTGTCCAAACACTCATAATATGTATCACCCCTCAAATAACCTCATTAATGTTGTCCAAACACTCATAATATGTATCACCCCTCAAATAACCTCATTAATGTTGTCCAAACACTCATAATATGTATCACCCCTCAAATAACCTCATTAATGTTGTCCAAACACTCATAATATGTATCACCCCTCAAATAACCTCATTAATGTTGTCCAAACACTCATAATATGTATCACCCCTCAAATAACCTCATTAATGTTGTCCAAACACTCATAATATGTATCACCCCTCAAATAACCTCATTAATGTTGTCAAACACTCATAATATGTATCACCCCTCAAATAACCTCATTAATGTTGTCCAAACACTCATAATATGTATCACCCCTCAAATAACCTCATTAATGTTGTCCAAACACTCATAATATGTATCACCCCTCAAATAACCTCATTAATGTTGTCCAAACACTCATAATATGTATCACCCCTCAAATAACCTCATTAATGTTGTCCAAACACTCATAATATGTATCACCCCTCAAATAACCTCATTAATCTTGTCCAAACACTCATAATATGTATCACCGCTCAAATAACCTCATTAATGTTGTCCAAACACTCATAATATGTATCACCGCTCAAATAACCTCATTAATCTTGTCCAAACACTCATAATATGTATCACCGCTCAAATAACCTCATTAATCTTGTCCAAACACTCATAATATGTATCACCGCTCAAATAACCTCATTAATCTTGTCCAAACACTCATAATATGTATCACCGCTCAAATAACCTCATTAATGTTGTCCAAACACTCATAATATGTATCACCGCTCAAATAACCTCATGAATGTTGTCCAAACACTCATAATATGTATCACCCCTCAAATAACCTCATTAATGTTGTCCAAACACTCATAATATGTATCACCGCTCAAATAACATCATTAATCTTGTCCAAACACTCATAATATGTATCACCGCTCAAATAACCTCATTAATCTTGTCCAAACACTCATAATATGTATCACCGCTCAATAACCTCATTAATGTTGTCCAAACACTCATAATATGTATCACCCCTCAAATAACCTCATTAATGTTGTCCAAACACTCATAATATGTATCACCCCTCAAATAACCTCATTAATCTTGTCCAAACACTCATAATATGTATCACCGCTCAAATAACCTCATTAATCTTGTCCAAACACTCATAATATGTATCACCCCTCAAATAACCTCATTAATGTTGTCCAAACACTCATAATATGTATCACCCCTCAAATAACCTCATTAATGTTGTCCAAACACTCATAATATGTATCACCGCTCAAATAACCTAATTAATCTTGTCCAAACACTCATAATATGTATCACCGCTCAAATAACCTCATTAATCTTGTCCAAACACTCATAATATATATCACCCCTCAAATAACCTCATTAATGTTGTCCAAACACTCATAATATGTATCACCGCTCAAATAACCTCATTAATGTTGTCCAAACACTCATAATATGTATCACCCCTCAAATAACCTCATTAATGTTGTCCAAACACTCATAATATGTATCACCCCTCAAATAACCTCATTAATGTTGTCCAAACACTCATAATATGTATCACCGCTCAAATAACCTCATTAATGTTGTCCAAACACTCATAATATGTATCACCCCTCAAATAACCTCATTAATGTTGTCCAAACACTCATAATATGTATCACCCCTCAAAAAACCTCATTAATGTTGTCCAAACACTCATAATATGTATCACCGCTCAAATAACCTCATTAATGTTGTCCAAACACTCATAATATGTATCACCCCTCAAATAACCTCATTAATGTTGTCCAAACACTCATAATGTGTATCACCCCTCAAATAACCTCATTAATGTTGTCCAAACACTCATAATATGTATCATCCCTCAAATAACCTCATTAATGTTGTCCAAACACTCATAATATGTATCACCCCTCAAATAACCTCATTAATGTTGTCCAAACACTCATAATATGTATCACCCCTCAAATAACCTCATTAATGTTGTCCAAACACTCATAATATGTATCACCCCTCAAATAACCTCATTAATGTTGTCCAAACACTCATAATATGTATCACCGCTCAAATAACCTCATTAATGTTGTCCAAACACTCATAATATGTATCACCCCGCAAATAACCTCATTAATGTTGTCCAAACACTCATAATATGTATCACCGCTCAAATAACCTCATTAATGTTGTCCAAACACTCATAATATGTATCACCCCTCAAATAACCTCATTAATGTTGTCCAAACACTCATAATATGTATCACCCCTCAAATAACCTCATTAATGTTGTCCAAACACTCATAACATGTATCACCGCTCAAATAACCTCATTAATGTTGTCCAAACACTCATAATATGTATCACCCCTCAAATAACCTCATTAATGTTGTCCAAACACTCATAATATGTATCACCCCTCAAATAACCTCATTAATGTTGTCCAAACACTCATAATATGTATCACCCCTCAAATAACCTCATTAATGTTGTCCAAACACTCATAATATGTATCACCCCTCAAATAACCTCATTAATGTTGTCCAAACACTCATAATATGTATCACCGCTCAAATAACCTCATTAATGTTGTCCAAACACTCATAATATGTATCACCGCTCAAATAACCTCATTAATGTTGTCCAAACACTCATAATATGTATCACCCCTCAAATAACCTCATTAATGTTGTCCAAACACTCATAATATGTATCACCCCCCAAATAACCTCATTAATGTTGTCCAAACACTCATAATATGTATCACCCCTCAAATAACCTCATTAATGTTGTCCAAACACTCATAATATGTATCACCACTCAAATAACCTCATTAATGTTGTGCAAACACTCATAATATGTATCACCCCTCATATAACCTCATTAATGTTGTCCAAACACTCATAATATGTATCACCGCTCAAATAACCTCATTAATGTTGTCCAAACACTCATAATATATATCACCCCTCAAATAACCTCATTAATGTTGTCCAAACACTCATAATATGTATCACCCCTCAAATAACCTCATTAATGTTGTCCAAACACACATAATATGTATCACCCCTCAAATAACCTCATTAATGTTGTCCAAACACTCATAATATATATCACCGCTCAAATAACCTCATTAATGTTGTCCAAACACTCATAATATGTATCACCGCTCAAATAACCTCATTAATGTTGTCCAAACACTCACAATATGTATCACCCCTCAAATAACCTCATTAATGTTGTCCAAACACTCATAATATGTATCACCGCTCAAATAACCTCATTAATGTTGTCCAAACACTCATAATATGTATCACCCCTCAAATAACCTCATTAATGTTGTCCAAACACTCATAATATGTATCACCCCTCAAATAACCTCATTAATCTTGTCCAAACACTCATAATATGTATCACCGCTCAAATAACCTCATTAATGTTGTCCAAATACTCATAATATGTATCACCCCTCAAATAACCTCATTAATGTTGTCCAAACACTCATAATATGTATCACCGCTCAAATAACCTCATTAATGTTGTCCAAACACTCATAATATGTATCACCGCTCAAATAACCTCATTAATGTTGTCCAAACACTCATAATATGTATCACCGCTCAAATAACCTCATTAATGTTGTCCAAACACTCATAATATGTATCACCGCTCAAATAACCTCATTAATGTTGTCCAAACACTCATAATATGTATCACCGCTCAAATAACCTCATTAATGTTGTCCAAACACTCATAATATGTATCACCCCTCAAATAACCTCATTAATGTTGTCCAAACACTCATAATATGTATCACCGCTCAAATAACCTCATTAATGTTGTCCAAACACTCATAATATGTATCACCCCTCAAATAACCTCATTAATGTTGTCCAAACACTCATAATATGTATCACCCCTCAAATAACCTCATTAATGTTGTCCAAACACTCATAATATGTATCACCGCTCAAATAACCTCATTAATGTTGTCCAAACACTCATAATATCTATCACCCCTCATATAACCTCATTAATGTTGTCCAAACACTCATAATATATATCACCGCTCAAATAACCTCATTAATGTTGTCCAAACACTCATAATATATATCACCGCTCAAATAACCTCATTAATGTTGTCCAAACACTCATAATATGTATCACCCCTCAAATAACCTCATTAATGTTGTCCAAACACTCATAATATGTATCACCCCTCAAATAACCTCATTAATGTTGTCCAAACACTCATAATATGTATCACCCCTCAAATAACCTCATTAATGTTGTCCAAACACTCATAATATGTATCACCGCTCAAATAACCTCATAAATGTTGTCCAAACACTCATAATATGTATCACCCCTCAAATAACCTCATTAATGTTGTCCAAACACTCATAATATGTATCACCCCTCAAATAACCTCATTAATGTTGTCCAAACACTCATAATATGTATCACCCCTCAAATAACCTCATTAATGTTGTCCAAACACTGATAATATGTATCACCGCTCAAATAACCTCATTAATGTTGTCCAAACAATCATAATATGTATCACCCCTCAAATAACCTCATTAATGTTGTCCAAACACTCATAATATGTATCACCCCTCAAATAACCTCATTAATGTTGTCCAAACACTCATAATATGTATCACCCCTCAAATAACCTCATTAATGTTGTCCAAACACTCATAATATGTATCACCCCTCAAATAACCTCATTAATGTTGTCCAAACACTCATAATATGTATCACCGCTCAAATAACCTCATTAATGTTGTCCAAACACTCATAATATGTATCACCCCTCAAATAACCTCATTAATGTTGCCCAAACACTCATAATATGTATCACCGCTCAAATAACCTCATTAATGTTGTCCAAACACTCATAATATGTATCACCCCTCAAATAACCTCATTAATGTTGTCCAAACACTCATAATATGTATCACCCCTCAAATAACCTCATTAATGTTGTCCAAACACTCATAATATGTATCACCGCTCTAATAACCTCATTAATGTTGTCCAAACACTCATAATATGTATCACCCCTCAAATAACCTCATTAATGTTGTCCAAACACTCATAATATGTATCACCCCTCAAATAACCTCATTAATGTTGTCCAAACACTCATAATATGTATCACCGCTCAAATAACCTCATTAATGTAGTCCAAACACTCATAATATGTATCACCCCTCAAATAACCTCATTAATGTTGTCCAAACACTCATAATATGTATCACCCCTCAAATAACCTCATTAATGTTGTCCAAACACTCATAATATGTATCACCGCTCAAATAACCTCATTAATGTTGTCCAAACACTCATAATATGTATCACCGCTCAAATAACCTCATTAATGTTGTCCAAACACTCATAATATGTATCACCCCTCAAATAACCTCACTAATGTTGTCCAAACACTCATAATATGTATCACCCCTCAAATAACCTCATTAATGTTGTCCAAACACTCATAATATGTATCACCGCTCAAATAACCTCATTAATGTTGTCCAAACACTCATAATATGTATCACCGCTCAAATAACCTCATTAATGTTGTCCAAACACTCATAATATGTATCACCCCTCAAATAACCTCATTAATGTTGTCCAAACACTCATAATATGTATCACCCCTCAAATAACCTCATTAATGTTGTCCAAACACTCATAATATGTATCACCGCTCAAATAACCTCATTAATGTTGTCCAAACACTCATAATATGTATCACCCCTCAAATAACCTCATTAATGTTGTCCAAACACTCATAATATGTATCACCCCTCAAATAACCTCATTAATGTTGTCCAAACACTCATAATATGTATCACCGCTCAAATAACCTCATTAATGTTGTCCAAACACTCATAATATGTATCACCCCTCAAATAACCTCATTAATGTTGTCCAAACACTCATAATATGTATCACCGCTCAAATAACCTCATTAATGTTGTCCAAACACTCATAATATGTATCACCCCTCAAATAACCTCATTAATGTTGTCCAAACACTCATAATATGTATCACCCATCAAATAACCTCATTAATGTTGTCCAAACACTCATAATATGTATCACCGCTCAAATAACCTCATTAATCTTGTCCAAACACTCATAATATGTATCACCCCTCAAATAACCTCATTAGTGTTGTCCAAACACTCATAATATGTATCACCCTTCAAATAACCTCATTAATGTTGTCCAAACACTCATAATATGTATCACCCCTCAAATAACCTCATTAATGTTGTCCAAACACTCATAATATGTATCACCCCTCAAATAACCTCATTAATGTTGTCCAAACACTCATAATATGTATCACCTTTCAAATAACCTCATTAATGTTGTCCAAACACTCATAATATGTATCACCCCTCAAATAACCTCAATAATGTTGTCCAAACACTCATAATATGTATCACCCCTCAAATAACCTCATTAATGTTGTCCAAACACTCATAATATGTATCACCGCTCAAATAACCTCATTAATGTTGTCCAAACACTCATAATATATATCACCCCTCAAATAACCTCATTAATGTTGTCCAAACACTCATAATATGTATCACCCCTCAAATAACCTCATTAATGTTGTCCTAACACTCATAATATGTATCACCCCTCAAATAACCTCATTAATGTTGTCCAAACACTCATAATATGTATCACCCCTCAAATAACCTCATTAATGTTGTCCAAACACTCATAATATGTATCACCCCTCATATAACCTCATTAATGTTGTCCAAACACTCATAATATGTATCACCGCTCAAATAACCTCATTAATGTTGTCCAAACACTCATAATATGTATCACCCCTCAAATAACCTCATTAATGTTGTCCAAACACTCATAATATGTATCACCCCTCAAATAACCTCATTAATG